>OX235279.1:150511307-151801456 GCA_944472155.2 Trichobilharzia szidati
ATATACACATGCGTATATGTATATACATATGTATATCCAGTCGGGCAGAAGTGGGCAGGGAATGGTTGAAATGGTCAAATTTCGGCATATGGTAAAAGTGGTAAGATAAGCAGCAAATCCTGTTTAAACCATTGGCAAAACACCGTTGTGATCGAATATGTAAAACTTTCCCAGTTGGAGAATGCACATGGGAAATGTGGTCTAAACGGGCGATTTCGATCGGTCAGGTCAGGTTTTAAGGTATGGATAACAATGGCATTGTTTATTGGACATCAAAAGGAGCATAACAAAGAAAGAAACACTGATCTAATCATAGGTTCTTTGACAATCTTAAGGTGTAACGGAATTGCCGAGAAAGTGTGTTATACTAACCGATGGAAACCTTTCTTCGATTTAACAATTGGTAGACTGGTGGGTGTAAGTTTGGTGGATTGCAGTGTCGTGGGAAATGTTTTGGTACCAGGGTCTGATTTAATTGAAGACTGACATGATACCTCCTGAGCAGAACTCTGGGTATGTTTGTCAACTTTTACGTGTGCTTCTGAGAAGTGTGAGGACTCGAACTGCTGCACTTTTGCGTAAAGTTCTACGTTGGAAATTCAGTCAACTTCAGATTCTCCCATTAGGTTACAGGTTCAAATGTCATTGCTTCTGTTCTTTGAGTGAATTCACTATAGATTTCACGAGGTTGTATATTCATTTGGCTTTCATGCATGGAGTTGATTTTGTTTTAATTTTTCGCATAGATAGTTTGCGTGATAAAAAACTCTTTCAATTGATATACTTGCATTTATTCATATTTTTGTGACATTTGTGTTTTTAGCTGTATCTGTGATTGTACCATATGTAAAATAACCCATCAATGTATCCATGTTTGCCTTTATAGGCCCATCAATCTAATCGTGTTTGTAATGCACTCGCTCTTATGCAGTGCTTGGCATCGCATCCAGAAACCAGAAAGGATGTTGCGTGTTCTATTTGACTAAATTAGCGTACACGTATTTTCTAGTACTTCTTCACGTTTATCAATATGCGCAGACGTGCTGGCTACTCGACGCCCACAACGTCAAATCAGAAAGCACTTGTGAAGAGTGTAATCGTGTATTATAGCAGTAGTCAAATTTCAAAATTGCATCAAGGTAACGTTCAACAGTAAATTGACAAATGTTTAAGAAGTACATATAAAAACGGTCTGTGTAAACATATAATATGAGTATGCAAATTAGATTAACATCGTATGTTTATAGTTGGGACAGGGGTACTACCTAATTCCCCCAACAGAACACTGAAATTTAAAAAAATGCATTTAAGTGTTCGACAATAACATGCATATGCGTAATACGTAACAGCGACAGTACACAGAAGGCGATTTATTAAGCTGAAAAATGAGCAGTTTAATGCGGTCAATGAGGCCGATAATAAATGCGATAATAAAAGAAAAAATAGGATTGATGATCGTGGTAGAATATATAAGGAATGATACAATCGGCCGGGGATCTGTAGTCTGTATACGGAAACGTTACGTGAATATTAAGCGCTATATGATTAAATGTAATAATACAGGGAATATCGATGTTAAAATAGTAGTGACGTGATTTACGTATGAAAATATTTATCAGTTAAATGAGTAGTTAAATGACAATTACGAACAAAGATAATAAAAATGAAAATTCGTAGTAAGTTGTATTTTGATGATTTGCACATAACGTTTAGGCCAATGAACTCTCCTACCAGAGCGTGTAGTTTTCATAGGTTTCTCTGGCGACGTTGAAGCTTGCGTTGATGTAGGTATTGGCACGTCGTTCAGCTGATCTTTATCGTTGTCTTCGAAATCGTCGATGAACGCTGGTTTGACTCTGTCGACACTGATGGCTTCTGCTTTATTCAGTCGTTCTATCGTGATAACTTTATCATTTCTACTTAGAACTTTGAATGGGCCATCATAAGCGGGTTGAAGTGGTCGTTGTACACCCTCTCTCCTGATGAAGACGTGAGTGCAATCTGTCAGTTGTGGCGGGATGTATGATGTTCGTTCCTGCTGGCGTGGAAGTGATATCTTGAGCTCGTTCATGTGTTGTTTTAGCTGGTCACATAACCAGTCATATCTTGTGGAACTTGATTACCTGGGGTGAAAAATTCTCCTGGTAGTCGTAATGTTGTTCCATAGACTAGTTCGGAAACACAGCAGCCAATATCTTTCTTTAGAGCAGATCGTATACCGAGCAGTACCAGTGGGAGTTTAGTTGACCAGTCGTTTTGAGTCAAAGAAGCAGAGAGCGCAGCTTTGAGTTGCCGATGAAGTCGTTCAACCATACCGTTGGAACTAGGATGGTACGCGGTCGTTCGTATTCGTTTAATGCCCAGTAATTCAGCTAGCTGGTGGAAAAGTCGGCTTTCAAACTGAGCACCTCTGTCTGTAGTGATAATGGATGGGACACCAAAGTTAGCTATCCAGTTTTCGACCAAAGCTTTAGCTACCGTTTCAGCGGAGACGTCGGCTATCGGAACTGCTACAGGCCAGCGAGTGAATCTATCGATGCAAGTTAGAATGTAATTGAAACCATTGGAAGGAGGTAGTGGACCAACTATGTCTACATGTATATGTTAAAATCTAGAGTCGGGGTTTGGAAAGCGGCCAAGTGGTGCATTGGTGTGACGGTTGATTTTGACTCTTTGACAGGACAAGCAATTTCGTGTCCACTTCTTAACATCGCTGTTAATGTTCGGCCATATAAATCTTTCTTTCAGTAGTTTGATAGTAGCGCTGACACCGGGATGAGACAAGTTATGTAACTTCTCGAATACTGTATGTCTCATAGCTGCTGGAACGAAAGGTCGATATTTACCCGTAGAGGTGTCGCAGATTATTTTTGTAGTGCCAAAAGGAATTGCGTCGAGTTTTAGAGATGTTGTTTTAGAAGACATAATCTTTTTTAGTTCGGCATCATCTCGTTGTAAGTTTGAGAGACGTTCGTAGTCGATGTCTGGGCATACAATGTTGTCAATGTGCACACGTGATAAAGCGTCTGCCACTTCATTGTTTTTACCCTTTAAGTGTCGCAGATCGGAGGTGAACTGAGATATAAACTCGAGATGTCGTAGTTCACGCGGAGAGTAGTTATCCTGTTTTGCTGATAAGGCTTTCGTTAGAGCTTTATGGTCTGTAAAGACAGTAAAAGCTGTACCTTCCAGCATATGTCGAAAGTGCTTGATTGCTAAATAAACAGCCAATAACTCTCTACCAAAAGTGCTATAGCGGCATTGAGTAGGATTCAGTCGTTTCGAAAAGAATGCAAGAGGTTGCCATTCGCCGTGTACGTGCTGTTGTAAAACTGCCCCAATGGCAACGTCTGAAGCGTCAGTCATGAGAGACAGGGGGGAGTCATTTTGGCGTCTGACTAAGAGTGTCTTGTCATTTAACAATTGTTTGACAGTTTCGAATGCTTTAACAGCTTCTGCGGGCAAATGGAATGAACGACTATGTCCACGTAACCAATCGGTTAATGGTTGTAAAGGGTTAGCACAGTTCGGGATAAAACGCCGGTAAAAATTAACGAGACCCAAAAATCGCCGTAATTTCTTAAAAGAATGTGGTAATGGATAATCTTTGATAGCTTGTACGTCATCAGGGACTGGTCTGATTCCTTGGCTATCGATTAAATGACCGAGGAATTTCAGTGAGGTCTTACCAAATTCGCATTTGTCTAAGTTGATAGTCATGCCGTATTGGTTAAGTCTTTCAAATACAGTCTTCACATGTTTCAAATGCTCGGCTTCGTCTGCACTTGTAATTAGTGAGTCGTCGATGTATGCGTAGACGGAAGGGAGACCACGGAGTACTTGGTCGATTAGGCGCTGAAATGTCTGAGCGGCGTTCATTAGTCCGAAGGGCATGCGTACGAATTCGTATAAGCCAAATGGTGTGGTAATGGCGGTTTTCGGAACGTCACCCGGGTGGATGGAGATATGATGATACGCTCTGACAAGATCGATTTTAGAGAAAACTTTAACATCTGGTAAGTTGCTAGCGAAATCGTGGATATGTGGTATTGGGTATCGATCAGGTACCGTTTGCTTGTTTAAAGCTCGATAATCACCACACGGCCGTATCTCACCAGAAGACGTTTTAGGTACCATGTGAAGCGGTGAAGACCAAGAGCTGTTGGATGGTCGAATAATACCAAGCTCTAGCATTTTATCGAACTCTGTTTTGGCGATTTTAAGTCGATGTGGGTCAAGGCGTCGTGGACGTGCAAAAACTGGCGGTCCAGTGGTTTTAATATGATGAACCACGTGATGCTTTGGTTCTGTTCCTGGAAAAGAAGGTTGTAAGAGGTCAGGAAACTGATTTACCAAATTGGTATATGGAGATGCTGATGTGCGTGTGACCATCAAGTTCAGTGATGATGCACGGCTAATCGTACCAGCAATGTACGTTTTATTGAGCGAGTCTATTAGCTTGGGGCTTATCGGATCAACTAGCAGTTTGTGTTGCTGTAGAAAATCGATACCGAGGATTGGGGATGGAACGTCTGCAATGATGAACGACCAAGTGTAAGTATTCTGCAGACCGAAATTCAAAGTCATTCGTTTACTTCCATATGTAACAATACTGGACTGATTAACAGCTTGGAGCGTAACTGCTGGGTCAGGATGCTGACGGTCCTGGGTAGACGGGGGGAGAACACTCACCTCTGCTCCTGTGTCGACTAAGAATGTAGTACCGGTATTTTTATCTGTTACATAAAACAAACGACTGTTAGATCGTAGATTGCCAACAGTATTTTTTACACATGACGATATATCTTTTGGTTTAGTCTGAAAGTTGCAAGGTGAACGGCACCGTCGTGCATTGCTTCCATAACTGCGGTGATACCAGCAAATATTATCGCGATGTCGTGACGTGCTAGGGGATCGAGAAAGACGTCGACGAGACGAGCTTCTAGAACGGCTTGGTTGTGTGCGTGTGGTCAGTTTTCCTAACTGACTCATTAAGGTGTCGACTTTGTGTTCTAGAGTCTGTATTCTATCGTGAGTGTCTGGTATTCTGCTAGTGGAAGCGACAGATTGAGGTGTTGACCTCTCGTACATGCGATCCGCAATTTCGGTGAGCCTTTCTATGTCAATATCGTCGTCTCCGAAAGCAAGAACCTGCTGGATGTTTGCGGGAAGTCGTCGTAGCCATATTTGGTAAAAGAGACGTTTATCGATTTCTCTTCCGGCAACTAGGCTTTGCATATGCCTCATGAGTTGAGATGGGGTTTTATCACCTAACTCAACATTGCTTAACAGGCGATCGAGTGCTTGCCTATCTGAAAGCGAAGTGCATCGCAGTACCTCTTCCTTCAAATTGTCGTGAGGCGCTTCTGTGCTGGGTTGGACGATGTATTGCCGTACCTGCTCGGCGACTTCGTCTGGTAGTACTGTACTCAAAATGCCAAATTTAGCTGTCTGTGACGTGAGCTTATTGCTAGCCAAATAATGTTCCAGTCGTGCAAACCAAAGATGAGGGTCTCTGGGCTTAAAAACTGGTACAGTAAGAGAAATAGTACTAACAGATCCCAGCTCTAAGTTATCAGAGGTATTGGAAGACATGTTACAATCCGTAAAAAAACGGTTTAAGAGTAGCAAAATAGCAAAATTTGTGCACAATAAGAATATGACAAAACAGAAAAACGTGCAATACAGATGCTTACCGCAATTTACTGCAGGTTGTGCTATGAGCAAACACAAAAATGAGTTGGAAAAGTCTAATAAATACATAGATCCGTGAAAGTTAGCGTTTTAATAATCCAGCAAGTGTAATGACGCGTCGAGGTCAAAAAGTCGTTGTCAATGGAAGTGAACATTGAACGTTTGTTTTATTGGAACTGGCAACCATTGGCGGCCAATTGAAGGCGCGAATGGAACGATCGCTTGCAAGTTGAAGGAAGACTGGATTTCAATACGAATAAAAGTACTTTATAACTTCATTTGTACTTAACATTTGTTTGCAGACTTTGTAGTTTTCTTCAATTTAATTGCCAAACAATATAATTTCGTTCGAGGAATATTGGTGTTTTGGATTTAAAGTTGAAGGAAACACATAGTGTTTATCGGTTCAATCGCTTAAGTCTTCGTTACAATAGGAACTTAGGGCTAAGTTCCTTGACAGTTTTTATTCGTTTGTTCGTCTTCGGGAACAGTTTTCATTCTTCGTGGGCGCCTTCTGGAAATCGTCTGGGTGTACTTACTAGATCTGCAGCCAGCTTCTCTTTGGACAAGGATTATCAACGCAGTTTGGATTTTTTGGTGACGTGGATAATGCCTGGGTCAAGAAAGGGATGTGGCACCATGGAAGCAGACAAAAAAGTAAGTAACGATGAGTTGCCTGTTAATTGTAATGAAATGTATGATGCTCAGCATGTTAAGTTTGATGTTCACGCTTCACCGTTAAGGGATAGTAAGGGTTTAAGATTGCCTAAGTTTGAACCGCGATACTTCGATGGAAACCCAGCCGACTACCCACAGTTCATCAAAGAGTTTGAGGTCATGCTGAGTGGTTTTGTATTAAATGATGAAATGAAGTTAATGTATTTATTGAGATATTGTACTGGTGTGGCTGCAAGAGCCATACAGTGCTGCAAGTTTATGCCCCCGAACGAAGGATATACCGAGGCAATGAAGATACTACGTCAAAGGTTTGGAAAACCATATATGATATCCCGTAGTATTTTCGAGACAGTGAAAGGTAACGGATCACAGTTAAACGATAATGCAGAGGAACTTGCAGAGTTCTTTGATAATTTGATGGTATATAGAAATACACTCATGTCTTTTAACTGCGTAGATGAATTGAACTCAAGTTCCGTGCTTGAAACTGTTGCCAAGAGATTACCTGTTCGTCTACAAAGGAAGTTCATAAAGGTTTGTTCACGTCTAGAGGAGGAGGGTTTAGAGCCCGGGTTGGATGACATTGTGAGCCTGGTGAAAGACAGTGTCAACCAAGCTTTGAGCAAGTTTGCTAGTATACTGCATCCTACCCCTGGAATAGAGAAATCAGAGAGCAAAATGCAATCATTTATGACGAAGGGGTCTCAGCGTAGTGGATATCGAGAAAGCTGTATGGTGTCTAGTAAACCTAATGATTGTGACAGCTTTAGTGAGACATCCCCAACGGATAAGTTACAAGCTGCAAGACAAACACGGTTGTGCTTCGTCCGTTTGCAAGAAGTGCATACAAAGGCGAACTGTGAAGCAATGAGCAAGTTTAGTGGCAAGTTAAATGTGAAGTCAGCATCATCATGTTCTGACTCCGAATCGTGTATCGATAATGGTGCGGTGAAGAAGCCTGTAGTCGTAACTGGTAATCCATTGTTGAAAAGAGTGTCTCAGACGACACCTCAGTTTGTGCATACGAAGAGGGTTACAGTTTCAGTGTCCAGTTCTCACTCCACAAGTTTACAAGGTAATACTAGTCAAAGTAAAGGAATTAAACCTTTAATGATTCATGAGGAAGAACCTGAGTCATCTACGGCTGTTATTAAAGAGTGTGAAAATGATGAAGTCGATCATACAGGCGGCGGTATAGTGAGTATTTCTGACAATGGTCACGGTAGTTCACATTTGTCTGTAGCTGATCATGATGAGATTAGCGGAATGCCTACTACTACTGAGTTGACTGAAGGTTCTGTACAACTTGAACGTGAAGCAGAATTAAAGGCAGATGCGGTTGGAGAAGGTATGGATACTCGTGAGGCCATCACTGTAAGTGATCCGAGTGTAGCCCAACTATCGACAGATGTTAAAACTGAACTGGAGCCAATAATAAAAGATAGCAGTGGTGGTTATCCTGTGGTTAGACAACCTCCTAAAGGTCTAACAACAACAGCTTCTGATACACCGCTAAGTTCATCAACTGGTGTCAGCCAGTCGTCGTTGGTGTTGTCATATGCAGTAAAAGAGCCGTTCATGAATCAACGTGTCTTATGCAGTGACTATGCTAGTGTTGGTCCGTTCGAAGGGACGAAAGTCAATGGCCAGTTTAGTGACGATAGGCCAACTGTGTACAAGAGGGTAATCGTTAGACTGACTTGCACGAATAAAGGCATTTCAGGTTTCAAACTACTATTTGAATGTTATTATCTTTGGTGCAAATTACTCTGTACATTCGCTTGGTTGGTCAGATACGTCGTATGTTTGTTAGTCATCTACCTTCCACGATACAATGTCATGGGCGTGTTACCATTCAGAGTCGAGGATATAGATGATGGAAGGAGGTCAGCAAATGAGCTCAACGACGATTTTCCAACTTAAGGGCGTAAACCTGAGAAGGGTTGTAGGCGTACTGCTGTAAGTCCTACAATTCTTCAAGGGTAGTACGTCGAAGAGCAGTCCATCGTACTTGGTGTACATATGTTCATGTTGTATATAATGAATTGGTATCATCCCTCTTCTATCTGTTGATTAATTTTGTTTGTATCCGGACGTCTTCCACTTGGATCGTCAACCTGAGAAGAAATGTAGGCGTACTGCTGTAAGTCCTACAGTTCTTCAAGGGTAGCTCGTCAAGGCAGAATCCACAACATTTGATATATTGATTGTACATATGCTTGTGTTGAGTAATTCAGTGGGTTCCGATTCATCTGATTGTCGGTTAATTTTATAGTTGTCGCATTGTGTGAATCATCTTGTAATGTTTTTGTAAGTACTTCTGAATTCGCTTCTAAACTTGTGAACGAATCGAGTAGAGTTAGAGTCAGCGTACGCGATTGGATACGCCGGGGAGAGGATTGGGCTAGAGTGGAATGAAGCAATCGATACTTTGTGAACGAGATCAGTGGTGGTATTGTCGTCAGACAGCGTAGACCCCATGCGCCGGGGAGAGCGTGTCGGTGTGATGTGGTATGTTTGCTGTGTGTTGGGCTTTTTTGTCTTGCTTTTCCAATTTTAGCCTAGTCCCGATTGGCCCAGGTTCCCGCATTGGCAGTTCAGTTCAAGGTTACCGCCGTTGTGGAAAAAAGGGATGGACCCTTTTTTGCCGGGGAGTGTCAATGGAAGTGAACATTGAACGTTTGTTTTATTGGAACTGGCAACCATTGGCGGCCAATTGAAGGCGCGAATGGAACGATCGCTTGCAAGTTGAAGGAAGACTGGATTTCAATACGAATAAAAGTACTTTATAACTTTATTTGTACTTAACATTTGTTTGCAGACTTTGTAGTTTTCTTCAATTTAATTGCCAAACAATATAATTTCGTTCGAGGAATATTGGTGTTTTGGATTTAAAGTTGAAGGAAACACATAGTGTTTATCGGTTCAATCGCTTAAGTCTTCGTTACAATAGGAACTTAGGGCTAAGTTCCTTGACAGTCGTCGTCGGCGGAGTCAGCAATTTGTCGTCGGGCTCACCAATTTGTTGCGTGTTCTGTTTGACTAAATTAGCGTACATGTATTTTCTAGTACTTCTTCACGTTTATCAATATGCGCAGACGTGCTGGCTACTCGACGCCCACAACGTAAAATCAGAAAGCACTTGTGAAGAGTGTAATCGTGTATTATAGCAGTAGTCAAATTTCAAAATTGCATCAAGGTAACGTTCAACAGTAAATTGACAAATGTTTAAGAAGTACATATAAAAACGGTCTGTGTAAACATATAATATGAGTATGCAAATTAGATTAACATCGTATGTTTATAGTTGGTACAGGGGTAATACAAGGAGTTTCTGAAGGCCAACATACCTCTGTACCTGTATACGTTTTTGAATACAAATAATCAAACGCGTCCATTCGAGTACTTAAGGTTGACTAGCCTTGGAGTGATTGGTGCACTTGTTAAAGTGAGCGTTGTTTCTTATGCACTTCAAAACATCATATTTGCGAACGTTTTTGTGAATTGATGAAATATTCTTTAAAAAGTTAACTTGTATCATCTGGTTAGTGCTTGATTGATTTACAAAAGCTCGTTGAAATTTGACTATCTTTTGTACTTCTAGCTTCAAAGCTTTACTTTTGGAAAGTAAGTCCACAACTCTCGGATCACGTAACGAAATAAGTGAAAATGGCTCCTATTCGTCAGTTATAGGTGTGAGTTTTGATCTTTATCTTCTTGGGCTTTCCTACAATAAGACCGATTTATTAGTTTACTTGGCGAAACACAATAATAGCGTTATTTATTTACTGATAATATTTCAAACTATACTCCAGCACGGTGCTCGAATTCTCCTGCACTATATTCTTTTCAAAAGAAGTGAGCCCTACCCGGATTTGGTTTGCTGAGAAGCTTTTCCACCGGGTTCCGAATGTAATTGAAAAGGAGAAAACTGTGACAGTCGAATTACTGACTGGTTCACATATCAGTTGCCTATGTTATTTCCCCAACTTTGCTACCACGTCTTCATTTTATGTTATTATCCTGGAAACTAAACTTATCATCACGTTTATAATCTACTGCGAAATTGATACAGAGGTGAGCTTCACTTAGCTTTTCAAATATTTTGGATACACGGTTTGTATTTCCGCACATAACATACATGCAGTAACGTACAGTCTTCTATTTATGGTTTCAGTAATGTTTCTACACTGTGAGGAAGGGTAACAGAAGTAGGTCAGTGTCAAAGCCATAGCCATTCCATTAGCTTACCAGTACATGTTGGTTGTTGAAAAGCAGTAGTTGTCTCAACTTATTTTCAGTAAGAGCAAGTAATCCCTGTTGGCGTATAGTTTGAACGTCGCATTCACGAGTGCGCTTATGAATATTAGATAGAAATCGTATGATACTAAGAGTATTCATGCTATGCAGTTGTAAAAATGTTCCGAGAGATTGTGAACTGCCAAATGTCTTCACATGAGTCCCGTCTTTTGTGACAACTATCAAAGTAGCTTGTTAAATGATAAAGCATCAGTAAAATAATGGATATCTAGAGCCCATCTGATTTGTAAAGTTAGGTTGGACTATCCATAGGTAGTTCCATATTAATTTGTTCATTAGATATGTCACATACTTGAGCATTTACTGGGTGACGTTTCGAACACAATTTATTGTCCATGGTATCAATTATTATATGATATATCTAGTAGGCGAATTAATATGGAATTGCTTGTATCCACATGTGCAGTTTCGAGATCGAATCGACTGTATTCTTGTGTTCATTTAAATAACAGTCGCGTTTTAAACATGACAGTTAATTATCAGGAATAAACTTTCTGTCTGAACGTTAACTCTATGTTTGGTAGAAAATTTTGTCTGTGATGTTGAAATACTTTCTTTACTGTTGTGGATTTTCTGAGATAACTACCATAATATTTAGCAGTCTACAGGTGTAAATCATGAAATGAAGTTAATGCAGTTTATTTGATAGATTATAAATTGGACTATCAGAGCTGGTCAGCTGATATCCTGAAGTTCGGATGTCTATGCAATGACTCGACACACGATTTGGCTATGCAACATCAGAGGTATTCTGGTGTAAAGAATGAGTTTTGAAAACAACCTGTTAACAGGTAGTGACCACAGAGTTTATTTTAGTCTGCTCTCTCGCTGTTTTACAGCATAGGTTTACTGCTTCATGTGATTGGAAATGGTGTCTTTTCGTGTTAAATCCATTTCGGTAAGGACGGGTGCAAAAGTGATATGATATTTAGACCAAATCGTTGATACAGTGATTGGATAAGTTAATAAGAATTTGTAGAATATGATTGGTAATCACTCATTTAAATTAGAATCGCTTTAGTGTGAACCAAAAATGTTGATATGAAAGACGAAAGCGTCATGTAAAAAAATAGGTGAAACCCGAAACACTGGTCACTCAAAACGTGTTATTAGTGGTTCTTTAGAAGCACCCAGTGTTTGGAATGAATCAGACTGTTTTAGCTATACAGCATTCCCGTGATGAGTAGTGGTTAGAAACATTAGTAATTCAGAAGCACTATTTCCTTAATCTACAATTTCCTTTCCCTTTCAGACGGATGAACCAGAGGTCATAGCATTTCTCCTGGGGTCGGAAATTATACCTCTTTGTCTGGTAATCATGGAGTCAGGAAGTGAACTGAGTAGAACTGTGAGTTTTGCGTCTTCCAGTCAATCATGTGTTGAAGTGCATTTAGGAAAATCATTAATATATCAGTGTAGCAATTCAGACTAGACTTTACAATTCGAATGGAAGAAATTGGACATCTTCTGTTAGTGTTTCACTGTTGTTTATGCAAAATACTGTTGTATCCTGGAAATTTCCCACAGTTCTGTGAATATCATTTAAACAGTAGATGAAATGACATTTGTCGTTTGCAGTTCTGATTTATTATACAGGAGTGATGTGATTCAAAATCCAATTAGGATAGAGTTAACTGTTGATCACATGATTTGGTTGCCTAGGTATTTGTTTTACAAAGTACTTATTTTGTTAGAAATGTAAAAACGTGAAGTTCACATTAGACGACATCATTATGTATGTGACTATTTCACATTGGTTATACCACCTGCAAACTCCACGTCACTAATTCATTCCTCTATATCCTTGTAAACAATCTAGGTGGCGACCTTCATTATGCAGAAGCTTCTTTTGGATGAAGTCGGCCTGGCGTACATCTGTCAAACTTATGAGCGTTTCGCTCACGTAGCTACTGTTTTGGAAAAAATTGTGATCGACTTGGTTAGAGAACAGTCATTACGCCTTTTGAAACACGTGATTCGGTGCTACCTACGTCTTTCAGATGATTCGCGGTAAGTGTTTTCAGCCTAACAAGCAGGGTTATGCTTACATTGAAAAATGTCGTGTAATCATTTAAAGTACACCATCACTATACGTTTCTTGTACCCGTTTTCTGCATAATATTGTTAGGACGGACAACATAATGTCAGCGATAAAGTCATGGTTGAAGCAATCTATGGGATATTTGATTGGTTGCAGGATTTCGTCATGCACTGACATTGGTTAGAGAAGCATTGGAACACCTGGGAGTACTAGACAGCTGTTTCGTCCTGTTGTGGTTGTTGTTTTTGCCGCAGTTGTCTCAATTGAATCTGACTTCTGTGTGTCTACTCAGTGTGGCGGACATTTTCCTAGTGATCAGTTGTCTGGAGACGTAATGTAGTCAGAATGGGTAGCAACCAACAAATCAGTAACACTCCGTTATAACAAAAATAACAGAAGTAATAAACTTCGCGAAATAATTGGTAATAATGGCGCAGAAAAATTACTAGTATCCTACTGGGAGCAGAATGTTATTGTTATTCATATCACATAGAAAGCAACTTCTATAGTACGTTTTAGTAGCCACTTATCTCTTACTTTCAAATTTAATGCAGCTCAGCAATCTTTCGAGAGTTTTTGTCTCAAAACCAAATGTTGATAAGACAGACCAGATAAATATTATGTGTCTTACAGATAACTATCACTTTAAACTGTTAAGTAGTAACTCAGACGTTATCGATGTCTAAATATGATAATTTTTACCTCCGATTTTTATTTCAGAGCGCGTGATGCTCTTCGAACATGTTTGCCACAACAGCTCATAGATGGCACGTTCAGTGGTTTGCTGGAGAGAGATGTGGCTACTAGACGATGGCTAACACAGTTGATTCGTCGGCTGTCTGCTCCAACAGTTGCATCTGAAGGTACTGCCAGTACAACGGTTTCTGGTGTTGGTTCCATGGAAGCTACTACACTACAGGCCGTTACCGGTAATCTCGCCTGCCTTCCATCAACTACAACGGTTGGTTCTGCTGTGACTACTGCTGCATCTAGTGTTGAGATTTGTGGAACGTCTGTTTCAAGTGGAGTCACAAGTGCTTCTGTGAATGGGTCAGGAGCACCTGTATCTTCGTCATGTACACAGGGTGTGGACTCTGTGACATCTACGAGCAGTTGATGAACTTACGTATAACCCTGGGAATGATGTTATACGTAATGTGTATATATGATTTCTATTTCTATTGTAATTGATTTACTTTTACTCGCTAGTGCTTGACATGCCTATTATCTAGTATTTTTGATGATAAGTTTTCCACTTTATTCCTAACGTGATTGTAATTTTGCATTATCTCTGTATGGATCCTTATTCTGATAAATTTACTAATGTCCGTGTGTTTTATGCTACTAGACACATATATGTCCAGACCAAGTTCACTTTTAACAGTTTGGAAAAAAGTTGGGCATTGGGTATATGATGTTAACTGAAGACGACTGCAAAACCTTCTTATTCGTTTCATATAACATATGCATTTGGCAATTTTGAATGTGTAAATTGAACAAGGTGTTTAGTAGTAGCAGGCGGATTAGCTATTGAGTTGAGTCTCCACGTTGTTCGGCGAACTTTTCGTGAAGTCTGTGCATCTTTGTTTGATTTCGTTAGTTCTATCAGTTCTAAGTTTGATTGGTGTTGGAAGGACTCCATGAGACTTATTTCGTTTTCATTCAGTTTCCCCACAGTGGAGCACTGGAGTATATATGTAAGCTTAATATTTAAACAAAATAAGTCGAAATATTCGTTTTTCAATATTAACTCTTCAGTCGGAATAATTACAGCTCAGTTGTGTGTTTCTGTGCTTCGAATGAGAAGTGTCAGTATCATAAGAAGACTTCATCAGAGAAGCTTCCTTTAACAAGCAGGAGCAAGAAGTGTAACAGGATAATGAGCTTATTTTTATTATTCCATGGGTTCTTTTCAACTGCCTATAAGCTTGACAAAACGAAAATTTAAGTTTTAAAAATGGTTAAACACTGCTTTTTCGTGTCGACCATGAGTTATTGATAAAAAGTCTAAGTAACATGAGTCCGGAATGATGTTAGTAGTTAATTGTTAGGCGTTAAGAGTGATAACTATTTATGGTATAATTAGACAAATGTTCTTGGAGAAAGGACCAGGGTTCAATACTTTGGATAGAAACAAAGTCTAACTAGAAAGGTTATATTAGTTAGTGAAATAGGTTACGTGACTACGAGAATTGTTTATACAATAATAAAAAGGAGTTGTATGAGTGGCCTACAGATGAAAAGTCGAAATATACAAAGGTATATTCGTCGTAAAGAATTCTGCAATTGACTGTATCCGAATCGCAGTTGTTTTGGTCTAATAAGCTATAAAAGAGGTTTGGTGTGGAAATTGTTCTACCTCGGTGAAAATCTTTGAAAGAAGGAGAGATACGAATTCGCCATTATTGAAAAGTGCTTACTGGAATGTAGATATCTTCCGAAGCTAATTTACAAAAACACGAGGATTCCACATATTAAGGAGAATTTGATACAGTTGAGAAGAAACCGGTCTTCCTAAAGCTTCGATTCCAAGGTAATGGAGTATTGAAATATGAATTTTTTGTCCAATTCGTATTACTTATTCTCGCCATTTTTTTAAAATTTTTTCAACTGTATGTGATTTTGGCTATGTTCTATGACGATGTTTTTTCGCGCACTGTGTGGGTTATCGCGTTGACGCCTATAGAGACGTTCTGGTCGCTCAATATTATGAATATAGATTATATTTAACTAGTTTTAGTCTTCTGTAGGCGAAAATTACAATATTTTTCTGTATTGTGTTCGTAGTAATGCGTAAAGTTCTCATGACAGCCTAGACGGATTACTAATGAAAAAAGTCATAATTTTTAAGAAATATCGCATAAAAAGTCTATTATTAGTGTTTTAGAGCATTGAGGCATTGTTTTTTGTGAGTTGTTTCGGATCTTAATGTTGTAAATTGACTGCAGGCAATGGCTGTTGTCTTCCCAGTTATTCTGTGAGAATCGTGCATTTGAAAGAGAAATAGCCTACAGACATAAGTTAGATGTGTGTTTTGAGGATGTTAGACACTTCTTTTATCATCTATGATGACTGAAATATTCCATAACACATGGAAGAGATCATGCGATATATGAGACAGGCTGCTGCATTTCCTGGTGAATATATCTACTTTGATGAAGTTCCCATTTAAAATTGCTTAGACGAATGTATGATACTAGTTTAATTGACATTTGCACTTGGAATGTCAGAAGGCTTTAATTGTTCATTGTCAAAAATGGCATCAGATTATGTTTATATCAGTGTGCATCGGGTCAGGAAGAATAGTGTAGGTGGTCCTCATGAAATGTCAGACTACTTAAAATTAGTATCAACTTTCTGTCGATTAGTTGCAAGGAGGTGTGTCCTACAACTACTGCACCTGTTTCATAAGTTATCCCAGTCTTAACAATTGTTCGTGTTCAGATCACCAAGATATTCTGAGATCCTTAATGAATTACTTGTGGCTATGAAGGATATGGAAGAAGCACTTATGGTTCATATGTTTAAATCATTTATTATGAAAGAAGTTATCTGTAGGGATTTTGTGATGTTCAGGTTACAATGCTTGAGGGTATGTAGTGACTGCATGCTTCTGTGCGTGAAGGAAAAGTTGGTTAAAATGAAGATGTGATGAAGTTTTCTTTACAGTGTTCATTGTGAATGGTTTACAAGTTAACACTTATTATTTGCTTGCTGCTCTACTGTATAAGATGAACAATCTCTGCGTGACATTAAAAACTACAGAAGAATGCTGTCATCACCAAAGGATGAAAAAGGAAAATGAACCTTTTTCAGCAAAGGTATGCAAATATTAAGCGTTTAACTTTAATATTACTTCTTCCTTACTTCAGCGATTTAAAAACATAAACTTTGTTCACTTATTTACAGATATCCGGTAATGTTAGTCTACTTGGTCACAGCAATTCTACATGGGCGAAATAATTACGAAAAAGACATTTGCTTTTTTTCATTAAATAGATTTAACATCCTGCTTACAATACTTTTCTTATTCTATGAGTGAAACTAAGTTTTTTCGCATGACGATGCAGATGTCAGACTTATCAATGATACTTGATGATTTATTTGACTGCATAATAAAACGTAAGCGAAATGTTACCACGACTGCTACAGCTCAACCTACCTATTTATTCGTTATGTGTAAACTTAATTTTACACTATACGTTAACACCCGCTATCATAGGGACTACCATAACGCTTTAATTTAAATATTAGTAATACATTGATTTGGAATACACCTAACCGTATACGAACTGGAACTTCAATGCAGTGCCTAAGTTCTACATATTGTTGTCATTGTTCCCTACAGACTTGCATATGACTATGAGACGTTTTCACGTAACTGTAGACAGAGACTTAAGGGCCACTAAATTACTTATAATTCACCACGCATATCGGGCGATAGTGTTCCTACAGAATTACACTTAAGTATAGTAACGAGTTCAAGTCCTAGGGAGCACCGGTCTAGCATGCCGTGCTCACAAGACGAACACATGAACTGAAAGACAACAAGATTTATATGAAAGGTTCAGATTTATTATAATACAACATTAGTTTGTTTACATATTAAGAAAAAAATCCATTTGTGCGATTACTTCTCCCGCTTTGAGATGCGCACGAGTTGCGAGACCATGTCCGTCGTTGACACTTATGCAGAACATGATTAACTACAAAAGGTGGAAGAGTAAACAAAAATAGAATTATGCACACAATATTACAGGATAAATAATGCTCTCACTCGCATTGCCTACCTGCAATAAACTAAAAAGGCTTTGTCAATTAGTATCCATCTGTCTCGCGACTGTTTCAATATAATTCCGTGGAAAAAGCAATATTGAAATACATCACTGAGCAATATCCACCAATAAAATGCTACACGTATAACCTAAAATCGAGAAAAGCCAAAGAACTCATGGGTTCCTTGACATCCCCAGCAACCGATAGGCCAACAAACCGAGTGTATGATAAACCAAGCCTTGTACAGGCACAAATAAATAAAAGAAAACGTTAGAATACTCAAATTTTACATTTATTTTCATCAAATATGCTTGTAAACAACGCATACCTCAACCACACAAACCTGCACACGACATCACCTAACAAGGACAAATTAAATATCAAATTAACCACCACTGTTCCAGCCAATGAAAGACGAGAAAACCTGAGGCGCAGAAAATTTAACACATCATATCCTATATCCTCACCCCGGATGTTTTACGAGTATATAATAAGAAAGAAAAGCACCATGGTGGGTGGCAAAGATCCTTAAAGTGTACTCCAATGCATCAGATGACTGTTCCTGTGATTATGAGCATCAATTGCAGGTCATTACCGAACAAGATTAATCACTTGGATGCTTTATTATATTCAAATATTTATCGTAATACAGATGTAATAACGCTTCAGGAAACTTGGCTACACGACTCATATGATGACAATTTAATCTTACTAAATGGTTTCAATATGTACAGACAAGACCGAAGTAGTTCAAGGAAGAAGCGAGGTGGAGGTGCTGCTACTTTCATCAATTCCCAGTGGTCTGTTGTCAACAGTGTCTGTTTTAAATTCTCAAATGATAATATTGACTGTATAACTGTCAAATGTCGACCTAAACACCTATCTAAATACAAATTCATTTATATCACGAATATTTATATCACACCTTGTTGTAGCACTTCAGAATTATCTATGCTTGCCGATGAATTCACTATTTTCGCTGCCGCCTCTTTTGGTAACTCCCTCTCCATAGTGACAGGTGATTTTAATTCATGTGACTGCAGCTTTCTCACAGTGATAGGTCATGAAAATGTTGTTAACTTTCCCACCAGACTGGACAATTCCCTTGATCTTGTATTTATAAATGACTCCGGAATATACGAAGCTCGTAAGAGAGCTCCACTGTTTAACTCAGATCATTGTATTGTACGGATTTTACCTAAAATATATGGAAAATTACACAAGAGAACTTTTTCACACCTTTCCAAGAAAACTGTACATGGATGTTACTCTATGGAGAATGTTCAGAACCTCAGAAGCATGCTCAAAGATACAAGGTGGGACCTGTTTAAAAAAGACTCTCTTGATGACACAATCTCTAATATTACAAGTTATCTCAAATTTTGTCTTGACACCTGTTGTCCCAGAGAAACGCTCTTCATCAGATTTGACCGTTTCCCCTCTCCTCAACCTAAAAAGCATCGCAGAAAGAAAGAAAAATTATATAAAATGAAGGATAATGCTGGTTTGAAAAGAATTAACATCCTAATATAGTCCGAAATGCACAGATTGAATTCAATTTACAACCAAAATTTTATATCCTGTAAAAATGCGTCTAACATATGGAAACTTTTCAAAGAAATTACTGGTGGTGAGCAGATGAACAGTATTCCTTTTTCCCTTGATGTTTCCAAACTAAACAAGTCCTTCATGCATTCTCCCACGAATGCTAAACTTTCTAGTGTTACAAGTATTAATGAAACCTGCTTCCCTGGATATACTACAAATGATGTTCTAAAATGTCTCCAGTCTATGAACCCTTCTTGTAGCCTGGGTCCAGATGGTGTGCCTAGTGTTATTCTTAAAAATTGTGCAGATATCCTGTGTCATCCTCTTATGGACATATTTAATGAATCTCTTTCCAAAAATGTCGTGCCAGCCGCTTGGAAGGACATTAAAATTGTGCCTATTCCTAAGTCGTCTACTGCAACATGTTTTAAATTTAGACCCATTGCTATTACTTCCCCTTTTCTGAAAGCTATGGAAAAGTTGCTCTTACTTAATCTTCAACCTTCACTTAAAGCCTTTAACGATCCCAAACAATTCGCCTACAAACATAGTAGAAGTACTTTGGACGCAGCTGCAGTCTTGTATCAAAACATTGTCTCCAACTTAGACAAGGGGGCTAAATTTGTTCGCTGCACCTTTCTAGATCATACATCTGCTTTCGACTCAGTACCTAGGGACATTTTACTAAACAAGCTTGCTGAAACTCAAACTGACTGTTGGGTTGTCAAATGGCTCCATTCTTATTTCTCAGAGAGAAAGCAATACACTGTATGTCAGGGAAAGTCGTCCACTTCATTGCTTACTGAGGCTGGTGTCCCTCAAGACGCTGTCCTTTCTCCTCTTCTGTTTTCTTTCTTCTTGCATGACTTGCCTCACTCCGATGAAATGAACTTTATTAAGTATGCTGATGATCTAACTATTTCAATATCTGTTAACTCTCAGCTTGACTGTATTAAGATTAACAACTTTCTATCAGAAATTAGCAAACAGTCTTCGTCTAACGGCCTTAAACTTAATCTTTCCAAATGTCAGACTGTTAATTTCAGTTCCCGATGTAAACGAAAGTTAAATGAAGCCGTTGGTTCCTATGATCCTTGCAAATTCGACGATACTGATATAGAAACCAAGTCTGAAGTTAAGTATCTTGGATTAGTTCTCTCTTCTGACCTATCCTGGTCCTCTCATGTCCTAACGATTTCTTAAAGAATATTTCATTTAACTTTTTATATTAAGAAGTTGAGGCACTCAGGCATAACTCAACCACTCCTCTTACAGTTTATCAACTCATGTATTTTACCTATTCTTCTTTACTGTTCACCATTATTCTTTCCTGGATTGCTTAAAAAGGACTATGTCATACTTCGTAGAACTCTGAAGACTGTCAGTAGGACGAGTGGTATCCCATTGGGCCATATCGTTGGCATTATCACCGATAGGCATTTGATGTCATGCAACAGATTCGCTAGAGGAATTTTGTCAGACTCTGAGCACTCATTCTACCAGCAGCTCCAACCTTGTGTCTCCTCAGGTAAAACAAGAAGTCTTTTCAGAAGACTTTATGCACGTACGTCTAAGTATAAAAATTCCACTATGCCATATTTGGCACGTACTTTATGTGATGAAAATAGTGTCAGAAATGAACTGACTAACCTTCTTAGCACCACTAAATAGACCATTTCGTTCAACCTTAAAGCATCATACTTTATTGTTATTGTATTTCTTATATTTATAATCCTCTCAATTTTTTCGTTTTGTTTATTTTATTTTTCATAAGCGTGGACATAATTTTAAGCTGTATTATGACTGTTAACTTTGTATTTCACCTCACTATACCATACCAACACAACATTAGACCCAATAATCCATAACATGTTAAAGTTTCCAAACTGAATCGGCAATACCGTTTGAAACAAACACACTGTTATTATTATTATATCTAATAATTATGTGGTAAATGTGGACAAATTCCTCCGATTAATTTTGTTTTAATTTTTAATTTTATATACATTATGAGTAAACCAGATGCAATATTGTGGCAAATACTGAGAATTCCATTCTGTATTATAAGTACTGATTTGGAGTAAAGTAAATTATTATTATTGATATTATATACATATATGTATATATATATGTATGCATATCCAGTCGTGCAGAAGTGGGCAGAGAATGGTTGAAATGGTCAAATTTGGGCATATGGTAAAAGTGGTAAGATAAGCAGCAAATCCTGTTTAAGCCATTGGCAAAACACCGTTGTGATCGAATATGTAAAACTTTCCCAGTTGGATAATGCACATGAGAAATGTGGTCTAAACGGGCGATTTCGATCGGTCAGGTCAGGTTTTAAGGTATGGATAACAATGGCATTGTTTATTGGACATCAAAAGGAGCATAACAAAGAAAGAAACACTGATCTAATCATAGGTTCTTTGACAATCTTAAGGTGTAACGGAATTGCCGAGAAAGTGTGTTATACTAACCGATGGAAACCTTTCTTGTCTGTCATTCTTCGATTTAACAATTGGTAGACTGGTGGGTGTAAGTTTGGTGGATTGCAGTGTCGTGGGAAATGTTTTGGTACCAGGGTCTGATTTAATTGAAGACTGACATGATACCTCCTGAGCAGAACTCTGGGTATGTTTGTCAACTTTTACGTGTGCTTCTGAGAAGTGTGAGGACTCGAACTGCTGCACTTTTGCGTAAAGTTCTACGTTGGAAATTCAGTCAACTTCAGATTCTCCCATTAGGTTACAGGTTCAAATGTCATTGCTTCTATTCTTTGAGTGAAGTCACTATAGATTTCACGAGGTTGTGTATTCATTTGGCTTTCATGCATGGAGTTGATTTTGTTTTAATTTTTCGCATAGATAGTTTGCGTGATAAAAAACTCTTTCAATTGATATACTTGCATTTATTCATATTTTTGTGACATTTGTGTATTTAGCTGTATCTGTGATTGTACCATATGTAAAATAACCCATCAATGTATCCATGTTTGCCTTTATAGGCCCATCAATCTAATCGTGTTTGTAATGCACTCGCTCTTATGCAGTGCTTGGCATCGCATCCAGAAACCAGGAAGGAGTTTCTGAAGGCCAACATACCTCTGTACCTGTATACGTTTTTGAATACAAATAATCAAACGCGTCCATTCGAGTACTTAAGGTTGACTAGCCTTGGAGTGATTGGTGCACTTGTTAAAGTGAGCGTTGTTTCTTATGCACTTCAAAACATCATATTTGCGAATGTTTTTGTGAATTGATGAAATATTCCTTAAAAAGTTAACTTATATCATCTGGTTAGTGCTTGATTTTTTTTTACCTATACCTGAATCTTCTAATCGAACATGTTATTAATTTTGACCTATTGCTATTTCCTTCCATTTTCTAAAAGCTATGGAAAAGTTACTCCTGCTTAATCTTCAACCTTCATTTAAAGCCTTCAACGATCCCGAATAATTCGTCTTTAATTACAGTAGAAGTACTATAGATGGAGCTGCAATCTTGCTTCACCACATTTTCTCCATTATAGTCGTCCGCTACCAATTTTACTTTTCTTTGACGAACTTAATGTACATATGCATACGAAATGAAATATGTCAAGTACGCGGACTAACTATTTTAGTATCTTTTAATTCACTGCGACACTGTACAAAGATGAACAGCTCTCTATCAGGTGTCAGAAAATGCTCTTAAACCAAATCCTTTGAAATATCAGAGTGTTAATTTCAGTTTCTTATGTAAGGGAAAGTCGGGCGAAGCTGTTAATTCCAATGACCGTTGCAAAATTGATGACAGTGATATAGAAATCAAGTCTGACTTTAAGTATCTCGGACTAATTCATCAAACAGCCCATTAGCCCTAAGTGTATACCACATGGAGGCATAATGTTTATGATCTAGGTATGCAACTCTAGGTGAACGCTTGTGCGGTACATTCATTATTCATAAAACTAACTGGTATGTAAGAACTACGATTTGACCAGTTATACAACGTTTAATATATTTAGACACAATTAACCTACGCTGCTTTCTTCTATGACGCATTACCTAAAGCTACATTTTCTTGTAAACTTACCCGTTTATACGAAATATAAATTATTATTACAGTTTCCGCTGAAGGTAATCTCCTATAGCTACTGCCTTAGTGAGCAACTTAACGTTATCTTTGAATTACAAAGTAAAAGTGGAAATTCTGAGAACTTTCTTGGTAAAAAATCGTCTCTTACTCGAAGAAAGTAAGTAAACCCTAGTCTCCTCAAAAGTGCTTGGAGGTATTCATCTTATCACCTCAAATAACTCACTATTTGCAGTTACCACAGTCAGATGGGCGAAATTAGTCCAAAACACAATGACTAAGATTCTCAGTCACAGAACGTCCTACTTTGCTACCTTATCGTCTAATCGTATCAACAGAAGTTTCGCCAAGAAAAAGAAGACCACTGGTTCAAGGAAAATTTAGTTAAAGTTTTCTTTAAAAAATCATGGAAATCCGTGTTTATACCCACGGAGAAATCAGAACATTGGGAAAACCAGCGAATGCTGTCAGTTTACTGGACAAAACTCCACTGTCTCTTATTATTTAATCATCTGTATTAATTTAGGAGTAATATGACTATAGATTCTCACCCCAAAATAAGTAATGGGAGACCATACACCGTAGTCACCAGAACTTCAACCAAATTAGGCAAACAGGTGAAGGTGATGGAATCTCGCATACCGGTCTTGAAGACCAGGGTAAATATTCCCTGCGTGGATAGATTGTCCATGTCGCCGCAGTCCTACAGTGAAACTGTGAAAAGTCAACTAAGCGGATGTGGCTCCATCCCTGTTAACACAACTAGGTTAACAGAGCCGAGTGGTAAAACTGCACTAAGTGAGAATTGTGTAACACCCATCTCCATACTAGGCCATGCAGCAAACAGGAAGGCCGAAAAGAATCGTTCGCGACGTCGCAAGACGACAAAATCGTTCCCCAAGAAGGCAGACGATTGCAAGGTCTGCGATTCTGTTGTCGAACAAGCAGACTCTGCCTTCGAATGCAACTTTTGCAAGCGTTGTAGATGCGAAACCGGGGTACCAAAAGTATATCATGATTTTATGCGTAAGAATCCATGCCCATGGTTCTGGTACATATGCCCAAGTTGCCGTTCTGATGCAGCCTCGTGTAGTTCTTTGAAAGCTAAAGATGGCGTAGAAGTATCAGGGAAAGACGTGAAACGTTCTACTCCCACCGACTCGCATATTAGCACAATTGCGCGTAAATGGGGGATACCAAAATCCACATCGTTTAAACTTGCAATTGTTGCCATTATCGTTTCAAACACAGAGGCTGAAGCACCATGGGTATCTGTCGCTGGAAATAGACCCTTATCGTCCGCCAGTAATAGTGGCCACGGCACTGAGACACACAATAATATCCAGTCGCACCAGTCGAAACAAAACGGTTTTAAAGGGGATGACAAATGTGCGAGGACTGAACCTAAGTCCACGGTTGGTAGATCAAACTGTGTAATTCCATATTAGTTTGTTTATTAGATGTATCACACAGTCAGTGAAACAGTATTAGTTACTGGATAACCTTTCGAACAAAATTTATTGTTCATAATCATATCAATTGTGATCACACGACTTTGAAACTTGAGTTTTATAGTTTTCTTTTTCTCCTATTTGTCTTAGGGGTGTTGGTGATGTGATTATGAAGAATAAATTTTGTTCGAAACGTCATCCAGTAAATAATACTGTTTCACTGTGTGATATGTCTAATAAACAATCTAATATGGAATTACTTACTACCACAGTGCCCAAGTTTTATACATATACAAACTGTGTAATCCTCTTTAATATACCAGAATATAGCAGTAGTCTGCTGGAAAATAGGGCCCTGTTTGATCAGGAACAGTGGTCCAACTTGTGTAGCATACTGAGTGTGGACATCTAACCAGTAAAACTATGCAGATTGTATAGGGGCACTGCTTCACCTCAAGGCAAACCATCCCCACTGAGGGTTACACTGGGCTGTCGAAAAAGTTTTACTGACTTCCCAAGTCCTTTCTGTCGGGAGGGCCAGCAACATACGTGTTAGGCCAGACAGGTCATGGAAGGGAAGACAGATGGCGAGGCAGTCGCCAGAGCTTATTCCTTCTGCCTCCACGGTTGTTCACGGTATTCCCGAACTGATAACTGGGAATGCTTGCGAGAAGCATTGTCACGATGTATAGCAATTTAGATGGTTGGCATCCCAGATGGCTTTGGGAAGTTCAGGGGCTGTCTCTATTCATAGACTGCCTCGACCCACTCACCTAATGTCAATTAACACGCCACGTCTGTTAGCTGTCAAGTTCAGCTCCCGAGACAAGTTGACTACTGCTCTCCAGAGGTGGTACGATACCAAGGACAAGGCCAGCAGACACATACGCTGCTGCGAGAGCCAGCCCCGTGCCCAAAGGAGAGAACGAAGCGTTGTCAAAGAAAATCCTCAACTCTGAGCCACACTACAGCGGTGCAGCACGGACAATGATAGCCAGTGTCATACAAGTGCTCCGATCGAACTAGAAGAAAGAACGCCAACAGGCCGGTTCCTGGGCAATCGGCCAACTAGTTCGTAGGATAACTCCTCAACCGACGGCCCACATCAGGTCAACCACCCCCCAATAAGGGGACGTGGTGAGACTGACCACCAATTGCATGCACAGTAATGTGAGAGGGCTAAGAGGCAAAATAGCTGAACCTAGACACCTACAATCACAGCTGAATTGCAGAATCATAATACTGAGGGAAACCTGGCTAACCCCTATGGTAGCAGACAGCGAAGTCAGTATAAGTGATATGGTCCTAGTTAGGCGAGATAGGGACCTGAAAGAAGGAGGTGAAGTCACCGTATACGTCGACAAACAGCTCGGATGTGTTCACGCAGCGGACCCTCCCCTCACTGAGCTCCCTGACTCCATATGGTGCCATTCCACCGTTGAGTACTGTAAATATCTGGTGGGCAGCATTTATAGATCACCTTCATGTGGAGCAGACCACAACCAGGTACTGCTAAATACAATTTCAGCGACACGAGACATGGGTTATCATCAAACTGTCATAGCTGGTGACTTCAATGCCCCATCTCTTAACTTGATGACGGGATAGGCCTGTGATAGATTTGATCGAAATCTGCTGCATACCATCAGGAAGGCTGGATTCACTAAAAACGTCAGAATGGATACTAGATGGGGCCCAGATGGGAAGTCTTCTAGCCTGGATTATGTGCTCACGAGTGACCAGCTACTAGCGGAAAACGTTCAGATCACAGTTTCCATAGGTAGTAGTGACCACGCGGTCATAGCATTCGACATAATCCTCCGCGATCGCTTATAGTGGGACAATACTTGGGTCTTTTCGTTAATGCGAAGTCAATATCTCTGTTTCTTGATGTGTTCCATTGAATCACTAGTTATCAGATTTTTCCCACAAACTAAAGATAAAACGACAGCAACCATGTTATTTAACCATAAATCATGTAATTTAAATATGTAACTTAAATAATACTTATCCATGCCTATACAACTTGTGTTTCTTACATTTCTAGGAATAAATATCTACCTTATTGTGTTATCATTACTAACTATACTCACTAATCGTATGTGTAATTTATCGAATTGATGATGCCCGTAATCTAGCGTCCCTCATGTACAAAAATGAGAATATACTATTTTTATACACAGTCCTATCTGTGTTATAACAAAGCCAATCACACCGAAATGCGAAGACTTTTGTCTGAAGCAAATTGGCCAAAAAATTGGACAGAGCTAACAGTAGAAGAACACTGGGGAGTGGTAAAGGAGATCATTCACCAGGCGGTCTCAGATACTGTTCCTTTAGTCACACCAAAATCTAGAAAGCAACGTTCATGGCTAAAATGGGGGACACAACGCCTTCTACAGGCGAAGCGAAAAGCCTGGTTTGCGTGGCGAGTATCGAAGAGTCAACCCGAACATGAAGTGTACCTCGAACTCAGGAATCGATGTAACATACGAGTCCGGAGTGATAGAAAGACATTTCAGAGAAACCTCGCCAATAAGCTTCTCGTGAACCCCAAAAGCCTATACAGGTTTATTTATGTCTGAAAGAAAACCGACCAATCAGGGGGCTTGCAATCTAGTGGGCTCTGATGGGAAATCTCTTACTAGTCTTGAAATGGCAGAGACATTCAGTCTAGCCTTTCACAGGCAACTGAACAGTAACGAGGATTTTACCCCCACAAAACATCAAGATTACAATGCAAGACCAACGTGCGAAAACCTGCTGGGTACATTTCAAATTACTCCGGCTATGGTACTCGTAAAATTGGGAAAGTTGGCTTCGGGAAAGTCTGCAGGTTGCGATGCCATAAGACCATCCGTCCTGAAGCAGTGTTCAGAAAGTCTCTGCCAACCTCTAAGTGATCTGTTTCAACACTCCTTTGATGTAGGGAAACTTCCATGTGAATGGAAACGAGCCATCCTATCCCCTATCTTCAAGGGTGGTGACCGGCAGAACGCCACCAGTTACAGACCAGTTGCGCTACTCCCAGTGATATCGAAGATATTGGAAAGTCCCATTGACGACCACATGAGAAAATACTTCGACGGGACTAACCTACTCCATGAAGCACAGCACGGTTTCAGGAGGGGAAGATCCTGTGTGACGAATCTACGAAATAAGCAAGGCGGGTGCTTCTGGAGCACTTCTCGCATGGCTGAAAGATTATTTAGGCGAGAGAGAATTCTGCACCAAAGTCAACCGCATCCGATCATCCTGGCACACCTCGGCATCAGGGGTTCCTCAGGGTTCTATCTTAGGGCCGTTGATGTTTTTGACTTTTATCAACGACCTGCCCTGTCAACTGAACTGCTCTGAGCTTCTCTACGCTGATGACGTAAAGATTTGGAGAGCAATAAACTCATCGGAAGACTCCGACAGATTGCAGGCTGACCTGCAAACTCTGGGAGACTGGGCTCTGGCTAACGGAATGTCTTTCAACTTAAAGAAGTGCAAAGTAGTGCAACTTCATTCCGGCAGGTCACTGGTTTATGCTAGCTCGTAATCGGGATATTGGATTGGATATTTGGCTAGTAAGTTAGTAGCGCGTGGGTTAAGGTTAGCGTTACGTCTGTAATTTGTAATTTATTCATTAATTTATCCTTTGGCATAACTTTCCCTTCGATTCCTAAAGAATGTTCATACCAGGTGACGGTAGTGTTAAAGTATACCGTCACGGGAGTAAGAACGAGTGTTAATAATTATTGATAAAGTATTTCGTCCAGTATATGTTTTCTGGTTCTTATTCATAGTTTATTACGGTATACTTGATCCTTTATTTTTTGTATTGCTCATTACAGAAAGAATTAAGTTACAAATTTCAACCGGATCTAGCTTTTAAGTACTTTCCGGATAGCAAGTAGTCGTAAATTCTCCCATTGTGATTAAATGCATATACATGTACATACACCATTATTCACAAGCACCCAGTGGACATGCACTAAGATGCACAGATTGTAAGGTAAACTATTCCGAATTCGAAACTGTCGCTAACTAATATACTTGAGTTCTGAAGATTGAGATGAAATTCACGTCTGCACAGTTAGAGAATTCATTGTTATCCACTGAGAAGTAGTAAATGCATTGCGGAGGTGTATTGTCGTGAATGACGAATACTGTGACTGAGCCTTCAGAATGAGAAGGGGTCGTTTTTCATATTTAAATGGGAGCGTTTTCATCAAGAAGAAATAAAACTGTAGTCGACCTAGAGCGAATTACATTAGGGGGTCCTCGACACTAAAATTCGCAGAGGGGTTGTGGAAGTGACCCCCAAAAGTAGTGCGATAACCACTTTGCTTAATTATTATCCAAGGATTGGTAATTCCCAACAGGAACGTATGGGATGGATATTATAGGTTATCGGATTTGGGTTTCATTCATCAATCAACATTAGTTATGCCTTGTAGTAGAGGGTGGACGAAATCTGCTGAATGAATGACTCTATGACGATATGCATATAACTACCACAGGAGCATTTACGACTGCGTGCTTTCAACTCATTATTCCAATAGTATTTAAAAACTAGATCTGGATGAAATTTGTACCTGAGTTCATGCATGGCTTTCATGGTAGTGCGTATATTATAGTTTTAGTAATAGACAAGCATTTCTAACTCGCAACGAAATACTGAATTTCGCACTATGTTGGATATTCTTATAAACCTCAAGTAGATAGTGATGAAGGGGATTTAGGAATTATCTGTTATCCATCACATTTATGTGCACACATGTCAGACCAAAAGTATGCAACTGTACATCATTTTCAAATGCACAAGTTTGATATAATTAGGGCTGTCTTTCTATCTATTTTCCATTTATCCCACTAAAGGTGAGGAATCTCTTAATGTTGAAGCTCTTATGACATTCTTAAATTTGCCTTTGCTGCGCTTCTGAAGGGTTTAATTTCTTAGAGAATTTTCTTCCGTCACCACTGTAATTCTGTAAATTGTGATGAATCTTTCCAGCAGTGAACGCCTTTCTTTTAACAAATAGATGGGTTTGGGCTTTCTTCTTCTATGAATGGATATTTTATTTAGTTATTTTAACTGAATTTGTTTAGTGGCATAGGGGGTTTCATAAAATTTTTCTAAGTTGTCTTCATTTGAGACATAGAGTAAGTTTCTTGGGATTACTGAGTATTGGAGTGATGCAGTAGAAGTTATTAAACTTCCCGAATTTCTGTAAACAGAGTTAGCCTATCAACGATTATGGGTCGGTGGCAAAAGTCTACCACTTTCAATGACTGGTAGATAATTGTCTTAAGAAAATCTAGTCTATTCACCTGTTCAATTTGTTTAATACCAGAAGACAACGGAGCAGATTTGGTCACGTCCTCTGATGCGTTTAATTCTTTTTTTGGCCTGTCTTAAGGCGTCTACAGAAGCACTTGTCAGGCAATCGCTTACAGTGTTTTGTTTCGTTCTATCTTTGTAGTCAGTTCCTAATTTGTGTTAGCTCTGCTTAGTCTTCAACAAGTTGTTGGTCATTTTTAAAATTTCTTTGCATATTTATCACTAAGTCCCTAAATCAGGTGAATCATCTGCTTATATATTTTGAGATGCAATTCAAAAGTTACCCGGTAAGCTTTGTCTTCACTTATCTTCGATGTCGAATTACTTCTGTACATATATTGCTCAAAATTCATTTCTTTTTTTTTTTTTATTTATTTCAGGAACCAATTATCGACAGGTGCATTTGACATCCGTTGTATGTTGTAATAAAATAGATAGTTTATTTCTGTGTATATTGTTTGACGGTACTTCTACATAAATCAATACTCCTAAAGTTCTCTGGATTCGTTTATTATCCAAAATATGACTGTTCCGTCATCAAATGATGACAGTTTACAACTACAGTTCACTTTTGAAGAAGGTATGCTGCTAGCTGATTTTATTATTGTGAAATTGAGGTTCATACCAACTTTTGATATTCTTTTAAGTATCATTGAGATGTTATGACTCATTGGTTCATACTCTGAACTTGCGTTCTTAAATTGTAGGATCCTGTCAGTTATTTAATTTTACGAGCTCACAACATTTGTACCATATATTTTAAACTGTATTTCTTGTTATTTCTTTGTGAATTATAGCTACTTGGTGGAATCTGTATCGTTCCTTCTTGAGCTTGTCAAAAACTATTAGTATTAGTCATAAGTAAACATTCCATCTTCTCGGCCATTCATGTGTGATTACGCTCGTCCCACCCTGTCATCAGCTAGATTTACCTGCATTCTAGTGAACGATTGTGTCCATTCTGGTACTCGAATTCACGGCGTGTTTCAAGCCCCAGTGTTCTCCAATAAACTAACAGGTTTAAACGTATGAAGGGAAATGTACGGTAGACAGAATAAGTAAATTGGGGATAATGAAAAAAAAAGAGAGTGAGTGAATCCTCACCAATGAGAATAACTTTAAATCGTGTCTGGCAGTCTGCTGCTTCCTAAATGGCTGGTTGGATCCAACTGTCTAATACTTGATGGGCTCATACCATGTTTTGATTTGACCCCCCCCCCTCACGCTTTTCCAACCCAATCCAATGTCGATTCACAACGATGACTTGGTATGCCTAACACATCTCCTAGCCATCTCAGTTTATGAAGCTTCACGATCTCATCGACTGATTATCTTGTTTACGTAACCTACCCTTAATATTACTCACCATATTATACCGTCTAATGCGGGAGATGGGACTTTAAACACATGTTCAAAGACACCTTGCTTCTTCAAATCTTCCACTTTCAATGACCATACCTTAAAGAAATAAAGGAGGAGAGGGTGAACTGCTGCAGAGTACACACGCGCTATGATGTATAAGCGTACATAATGTCTACACTAGAGGCGTGGTGAGTCGACAAACGTCTCACGAGCGCGTTGTATCCGTTTTGAGACTTCGTCAGCTACTAAACTTCGAGAATTACCTCTTGAGAAAGCAGAATAATGGTAATCACTGTAGAGTACAAGGTTGGTTTTGTCATTTCGTATAGTCTTAATCGTCCACATATTCCCTAAATTCAGATGAATTTTTCAGTTGCAATTCAGTTATATTCATAGTAAGTAATGGCAATTATTCAAAATTGCTTCGATTAGTTTAGGCCATGTTATCATTTCATGAAGTAACAAATGATTTTAACCTAAAATTACTTTTCCAGAAGAGCAAAAGGAGAAAACGTAACTCAGTGTACTCAGTTAATAATTAGTCTATTGTTAGGGAGTTAATATTACTATGTAAACATCTAATGCTCAGTAAGTGGCTGAAGGGATTTGGAAATCTCCAACTTACTTAATTGAAAGGTGAATACTAAGAGCCACTAATCATAAACAGGAAGACTGAGCTTAATTAGGTGAAGTAAAGATGGTTAAAAAAATAAAATTTTTTATATTAAATGTGAAAAGCAACCAAACAGAATAAGTCCGTGTACTGATAACTAGTGTGTAATCTTCTTTCATGCACTGCTGTCTTACATCATAACATTGTTTCCTTCTTAGACCTTCCTTGGCTACATATCTGCTTTCGACTCTCTACTCAGATACCTTTTGTTAAATAAGCTTTCCCTAACAAAAACCCAGTCATGGGCTGTTAACTGGTTGCATTATTATTTCTCGAACAGAATGCAGTATACTGTATATAAAGACAGATCTTCCTCTGCCTTGCTTACTGAAGTTGAAGTCCCTCAAGGTGCTGCTCCCTCTCCTTTTCTTTCTTTCCTCGGAAGAAAGCTTCGTTAAATACTCTGATGATTTGCTTGTCTTCTCGCCATTTGCTTCCCGATATAACTGTTCGAAACTTAGTGCCTTTTTTCAGGTGTCAGCTGATGGTCTAAGCTAAATGGTCCTGCATTAAATCCCTCTAAATGTCAGACGGTTCACTTCACCTTCAGGCATAAACGTGATCTACAAGAAATGGTTCATTTATGTGATGCTTCTAGCATGGAGGGCACAGAAATAGAAAATAAGTCAGGCATTAAATACCTTGGAATAAGTCTATCCTCTGACCTTTCTTCGTCATCCTGTATCTTGTTGATTTTTAAGAAAATGTTTCGTCTAACCTACTAAATTAAGAAGTTAAGGCAACCACTGAAACTCTACTTTTTCAATTTGTTAACTACTGCATCCCACCTATTCTACTTTACTGCTCCCCTTTAGTCTTTCCACTCAAAAAGGACTATATCATATTGCGCAAGGTATTAAAGGTTGTCAGTAAAACAAGTAGTGTACAACTAAGTCTGACTCGCAACACCCTCTCTATTCCCAATTCTCCCCTCAAATATCATCAGGTAGGACTAAGAGTCATTGTAAAGGATTATATGCTCGTACAACGAAGTATAAAAATTCAAGGATACCCTCTTTGGCCCGCGTTCTGTGTGGTAGAGATACTGTTATGCGTGAAACCCATAACTTACTATGTAATTAGCAAGACAGTTGGCTCCTTTACCTTTTCCTATTCGTAATTCATGATGAACACTATTTGAGTTATTTTATTATTTTTAGTTATTAACATTATTATTACCATAATTATTTTACGCTGTGTGTACATTTTCGACTTTATTGTTACCGGTTATTCATACCCTGTAATGTGTATAGATTTTTTGTTTTTGCTGTTATTGGCTGAATTACATGCAGTAATGTACGAAATACTGAGAATTCTACACTGTATCATAAGTAATGTCTTGGAGAAAAGCAACTATTATTGTTATAGACAAAGTGGTGGATCACTGCTGTTTATTATTATTATTATTGTTCCCTGGGTTTCTGAATAGAACATAGGGCTTCACCACAACATCTCCGCCTTGTTCTGTTTTCTGCTCTTCTCTTCAGCTGGGCCCACGCTGCTGTTTAAGTGAATTACAAGTTGTTTGCTTCCGTTTTATCAGCATCTTATAAAGATTTAAATTGTTTAGGGACATACTCCCCTAAAATGTTATTATTTATCCTTGGGCCGTTGTTTAGCGAATTTGCCAGTCTGTTTCAAAATTTTATTATAGCTAACACTAAGCACCATTTTAATGTGTGCTCTGGTGTAGTTCAGCGTTGTTACATCACATTTGGTTACCCAGCATAGTAACATGATAAGTCGGCCAGTGAGTGAGTTTGATGATTTCCATGGTTTTTTATCCTTCCTCTTCAATTCTATATTTTAACATAAGCCAATATATTAAAAAAATATCTGCATAACATTTTGACGGTAATGCCTTGTAAAGATTTTGCACATTGGTGGTTACGTCATGATGTTTTCGCGTTCATTCTTTTTCTGCTGGAAAAGTTCATATAACCCAAATTAAATTAATATTAAACAGGTGATTGTGAAATCTTATATTTTTTGTTATTAAATTTCAAACTTGGTACATTATAGGAAACAGCAGTTATGCCACACAAAATCTCATAGTTTGTGCGAGGACTGGGATACTGACAAGACGCCCAAACTGAAGCAGGTGGTTGTCTTACGTGACCACTCCCCGAGCCTCTGACTTGAGTGTCTGCTTCACAAGGCAATAGAACTGCATCAGGAGCTAATTTCCCATAGTTATGGGTGACCGAGACAGGTCTAAACGCCATTCGGTTATTTTGGGCTCTGGAGCCCACGGGCACCTTAGGTTTGGAATCACGGTTTTACAGCTCAAACAGGTAGACCTGCATGTCCGCCAGTCCTGTTATATAAGCTTCAGACGTCCGCATTCTCCGTTTCGACGTGTGAGGAACACCCCTGTTGCCTAAAGGCAGTGAATAGGATCTACCTAGCAGGGGCTATGAATACGCGGCCGCTTGAGAGCATTTCAAGAGGAAAATTGAAGTCTACCCACTCTAGGCTGTACCAGGTGATTTATGGGTGCGTGTGCAAATTTTATATTTCTTCGGATCAGTATGAAAGGTTTTAGTTATACTGAATATATTAATTTTATTTTATACTATCCAACTATTCAGTTTCATATGTATTTCTTTCAGTTTTCAGCGAATATTTTCCGCTAAAGCTTAGCTTTAAAATGTGTAATAGAGAGCTTCACAAGAACCTTTAAGATTATATATTAAGATTATATATTGTGCTTATCCTATGCTGAAATCAAGCTGTAAGCGAAAATAAAAAAAAAATATAAAGGAAAATTAGCTTGAGTTTGAGCATACTATCGAATAGTTGAAAGTATAAATTGTTTGAACCGGTGAAATACACAGCATTTGCTGTTCAACAGCCATGAAGATTTTAACGTGCACTGGCATGTGTCAGTCAAATATACAAAGATAGTAAAAAATACTCTCTGGTTATCCAAAATGAAGTCGACATATCAAGGTTTTGTGACTACGATAAAGTTGTGTGTGTGTGTGTGTGTATGTTCTACTCAGCAACTAAGTGCACATTTTATATACATCGAAACCAAGTTCACTTTTAACAGTTTTAAAAATTTGGGCACTGGGTATATGACATTCATTATTATAAAAGTTCTTACATTTCCCACTATAAAATAACCGTGTCTTCGTAAATGACCAAATTGCAAAGGATTCTGAAACTAATTGTATCTATGGAATAAAATGCTTGTAATGTGATGTGACATACATTGGACAAACGTCACGAGAAATCAAGATCAGAAGGAATGAACACCATAGAGCATCTGTTCGACCAGCAAGAAATCCAGTTGAACTAGAAAAGCTTGAAATATCATCAGCTATAGAATCAGGCTACAAAATTGATTTTAACAATGTTGAAATAATCCTGAAATATTTCAGAAATCACAAAAAGAACGCCTCATATTATCAGTAGCACTTCATATCAAATGGAATTCAAATTGTTTGAGTAGGAATAATGGACTAGGACAGAATTCAATCTAGTTGCACCCCTTGTCCCATGAAATGACAAAATCAAAACAAATATGATAAGGAATTTCATTATGTAAGCACATGCTGTTTTTATAATTTCATATGCTTATCAAATCCAACAATGTACACATGGTTTTGTTATTTTTACTAAATTGGCCAGCTTGACAACGTAAAAATTACCCTATACTGATAAACGATGATTAAGTTGTTATATATAAGGTGAGATTTTGTAAATTCTGGTTTAATACTATTTTGATAAAGCTATTTAGGAGTATTGAATAGCGACACCTCAGTAAAAACAACTATATCGTTTTGTTTTTCATTTGTAGTAATGAGCGCACATTTGTTCACTCTGTAATCCATGACCCAGTAGATTTCAGTACAAATGAATCACCACACGACTGTATCTTGACTGCCGTTTCACAGCCAGTTGTCAGTAATAGCATTTATATATTATTATTGTTATTACATATTATACCTAAGTATATCCCTTTTCTCTTGTACACTCTATTCATAGAATATAACGAACTCAATGCTCAACTGGACGCTTTATCAACATGTTTAGATATACTAGAGGCGAAAAGTAAAAAACTCTGCGATGAAGCTAAACACTTGGTACTTGAATACAAAGAGCAAAGAAATGAAACTTCATTGGCATCTTAGCCTAGTTAATCGAAATGAGATAATATTGGAAACAACTCATTGTTTTTATTTTTATTTTCTTTTAAATTTTGCTTGAATTATTCATTTCCATTCCATATGTTTATTTATTATTTTTATTTTATTTCTTCTTCACTATACATCTTATGATTTTTCAATTTGTGATCAGTTAAATTATGTGATGAGCACATTTTATATGTAATGTATCCCATAACATTCCTAAGAAAAGTAATAATACTGATTGGTCATTAGTAGGCTGATTTGTTTGTTTGAATAAAAAATTTTCAGCTGTTTAATAAATTATGATTTTGTGTATACAAGTAAAACGAAGTCATTTCTGCATGTCAAGAGAGAATCACACCTTGTAGCTGTCCGTGAAGCTAGTTGAAATTAATATCAGAGAACTGAGTGCTTTGGAGGTGTGCCACTGAACCCGTATGTTCCTCTCGGAACTCAAGCAACGAATCACAATAAAAATAATAGAACTAAGTGAGCCAGCCGTTTTTATCCGTATGCAATCATCCAACTGTGTAAGCTAAACTAATAACTGGAGGTTGATGACAGTAATTCACGAAACATAAACTCTTTTTAGTATTTAAACCATTTGAAATTAGTCAGTGTGAATAGATGCACTTGTGCAATTGCATCACCTGATTTAATTATATACTGTTTTTGGTTCTGTTTAAGGCCCGAATGGATGTTCTGTTTTTATACAAGTTAATATGAAATTATCCAGTCAATGAGTATATTAGTATTATTTTGTTCTCTAGTGGGGTATGATGCATATAGTTTCCTAATATAAATAGGATGGTAGGGAATTCAACAGCTTAGGATAAGAAATGAATATAGAGTGAATTGAACTGTTTCGTGGCACTTCGAGTTTTCTTGAATAAAATGTAGTTAGATGCAAAGTGAACTATGGTCGCTTTCTTTTTGAGAATTTCAGACTAACTTTTTTTTTCCTTCACGTTCGCCAGTGGAACATAGGGCTTCAAGCCAGTGGCTTGAAGTTTCTGTAGCAGTGTTTATTTTACAGGATGGGGTTGCTAGCCTCATGCCCAACCTTTCCTCTTTACCACCATTATTTCTTTCTCAGCGAGGTAAGGGAGTGCGTCAGCCGGGGATCGAACCCCGGACCATGTGCATGGTCGGCGAGCGTCCTAACCGCCATACCACCTACGCACTCAGACTAACTTAAGGCATAAATAATAATAGTCTAGAGAATTACAAAGTGGCGCATTAAGTTTCATAATTAATGTCCAGCTAGGTAAACTCGTCGTTGTTTTCCCCTTTCTGTCGGTCATGTCCCGACCGACTGCTGCTACCTTGACATGGTGTTCGGCCTTGAATATCGCAACGACCTAACAAGCTACACTGGCTGGGACTATTGTTCCTGTAGGTCCTACCATGCCAGGGAGGTTGTTAGGATAGCGATTAGACTAAAAGCAGTTACCGGCATAGTGGAAGAATTTTTTTTACACTATGCTGGGAGTCTGTGGGTGAAGTTGTACTGCTGGGGAATAGGGATTTAACAGCAGTAAGGTATTTCTATCAGATGACCAGCATGGAGGGGGGAGGGGGTTAGAAAAGGTCGACCCCGAAAGTTGTATATCTCGACTTACCCCACGGTGGTCCGTAACCGGGGGAAAATTTACTAATGCGGAACCTATCCAAGAAATCAGTTCATACATGCCGTGTATGACCGGCCTCAAGCAGTTGTCCCCTGGGCTCTGCGGTCACGCAACACTAACCCTCGTCCTGTTTCAGGTACCCGAAGAATCAATCAACTTCCACGGTGTGGGCAGCCGGGAAGTGACAACCGCCCACACACTTCCAAAAGCAAACGAAGCCTTACTGAGCATCATTCTTATTTACCCACATCATCATCATCTTACTTTCCTACCACAGTCAGTACTATTCTTCAGGCTAGTGAGTCATTTTCACTTCACTCTGTGACCAGAAACAGCGATGAGAGCCATGGAAACACCTCGACAGCCTCTTAAAACCATATTGCCAAATTCATATAGGAGCATTCGACGTCAGGACTCTCTGCCATACTCAACAGGCATCACTGACAAGAACTCTGACATCTCGAGCCACGGATGTATGTTGTATCTCGGAGATACGCATACAAGATCTGAGTGTAGTCATTCATTTAGCCTCACCCCGCCAACAAGGTGAATCTGCAAAATTCACTTTAAGAGTGTCAGGAGATCCCTCAGCTAGTTCGCTAGGACTCGCAGGTGTAGGGATAGCATTGAGTATTAGGGCAGAAAAATCAGTTTTTGACTGGATCCCAGTAGATAGTTGTATGTGTGCGGTCCGTCTGAACGGGTCCGTCAGAAGAAGGAAGGACGGTGTTACCCGTCATTGTCTTTTCGTAGTCTCCGCGTACGCCCCAACAGACTGTAGTTCGGATGAACTAAAGGATGACTTCTACATGAAACTGTCTAATTTGCTGCAAAAAACAAAACGTTCAGATATATTTGTTTCAGCAATCAACTTCATTGCCCGAGTAGGGAAGTTGTGCCAGACTGAGAAGTATGTAGGTGGTATGAGTTCCCCTGTCAACGAACCGGCAATGGTGACCGTCTTGTACAGTTCTGTTCAAATAATCATCTATTCATAGTCAGCACTAACTTTAGGCACAAAGAGAGTCATTGTCTAACCTGGCGACCTCCATCAACAAAACAACGTCAAACTCAAAAACACCGCATATTATTATTATTATTATTATTATTATTTCCTTTAATTCCTAGAGGAACATAGGGCTTCAGCCATGCGTCTCCATTGCGTTCGGTTCTCTGCTGTAGTTTTCACCTGGCTCCAAGTCTGCCCACACGCTTTCAATTCCTCTTCACATGATCTCCTCCAGGTCACCCTTGGACGGCCAACTCGTCGCTTCCCTTTCGGGTTCCACTCGAGGGCTAGTCTAGTGATGTCACTTGCTGGTTTCCTCAGAGTGTGTCCAATCCATCTCCATTTCTTCCTGCCTATTTGTTTCACGATCGGTTCCTGGTTGGTTCGCTCCCAGAGATCTTTGTTGCTGATCCTCTCCGGCCATTTGATCTTGAGTATTGAGCGAAGGCATTTGTTAATGAAGGTCTGTAGCTTGTTTGAGCTGCTCTTTGTGACACGCCAAGTCTCTGATCCGTATAGTAGTACTGCCTTCACATTGGAGTTGAAAATACGGATCTTATTTTTGACGCTGAATGCTGTTGACCTCCACATAGACTTGAGAGAAATGAAAACTTGTCTTGCTTTTCCGATTCTGGCTTTGATATCCTCCTCAGTTCCTCCTGTAGTTGAGACGATGCTTCCCAGGTAGGTGAAAGAAGTTGTTTCCTTCAGGTTCCTCCCATTTATGCTGATTGTTGTCGGTTGTTGCTGTTGATGTTGGCCAGGAATCTTCATTACCTCTGTTTTGTCTATGTTCACTTGAAGTCCTATCTTTGCTGCTTCTTCTGCCAATTTGTTGCTTTTCACTTGCATATCTTCCAGTTTGTGGGAAATCAGACATATATCATCGGCGAAATCCAAATCCTCCAAGGTTTTTGTGTCGGTCCATTTTATGCCTGTTCCCTCGTTGGTTGCCGTTGTCTGTCGCATTATCCAATCAACTGCAATCAGGAAGATCATTGGTGACAGTAGACAGCCTTGTCTCACTCCCGTCCTCACTTCGAAGGATTCCGTGAGCCTCCCGTTGTGGATTACTTGGCATGCAGCGTTGTCATACAGCTGTTGGATGAGATGTATAATTGTCGGCGGCACCCCGTAGTAGCGAAGTAGTTGCCAAATCACCTCTCGATCGACGCTGTCGAAGGCCTTTTCAAAGTCGATGAAGTTGAGATAGAGAGGTGACTGCCATTCCAAACTTTGTTCAATGATAATCCGTAGGGTGGCGATTTGGTCAATGCATGACTTGTTCCTCCTGAATCCGGCCTGTTCCGGACGAAGTTTTTCATCTAGGGCTTGTTTAATTCTCTCCAGGATGATGCGACATAGTATCTTGCTTGGAATGGACAGAAGCATAATTCCACGCCAGTTTTTACATTGACTCAAATCTCCTTTCTTTGGCAGTTTGAATAAGTATCCGTTCTTCCAATCCTCGGGTACTTTGCCCTCTTTCCACACCTTCTCTAGTAGTGGCGTCATCAAGTCCGCTGTTGTCTCTGGGTCTATTTTCAAAGCTTCTGCTGGGATTCCATCTGGTCCTGGCGCTTTCCCAGCTTTTAGCATCTTGATGGCATTCAGGACTTCGGATTTCGTCGGAGGGTCGATGTTCATTGGTAGTTCTGCTTCCGTTGTTGGTATTGTTGGACGCGTTGTAGGTGGCGGACGATTTAGGAGTCTTTTGAAGTGTTCAGCCCAGTGCTTCCTCTGTTCCACCTCTTTGGTGATTGACTTTCCATTGTCGTCCTTTATTGGCTTAATCTGTGCCGAACTTTTGCCCGAAAGGTGCCTAGTTGTTTGGTATAGTGTAGCGAGGTCTCCTTTGCCTACAGCTTGTTCTGCTTCGTTTGCCATGGTTTCACAATATTTTCTTTTGTCTTCCCTGGCACTTTTCTTCACTCTTTTGTTCAGTGCATTGTAGCTTGCATTCAACTCCTGTTTCTGTTGCTCGTCGGTGCACTGGATAATCTTTTGTTTCGCCACTCTTCTCTCTTCTATTAGTTTCCAAGTGTCCGTAGAGAGCCACTGTTTGTCCTGTCTCTTTTTTCTGCCTAGGACTTCCATGCAGGTTTGACTCCACACCGTTTTCAATTTGTTCCAGTGCTTTTCGACGCTGACCTTTTCGTTGGTGTTGATTTGTGTCTCGGCTTTTTCCCTTATGCTTGCAATGAAGATGTCCTTTGTAGCCTGGTCCTTCAGCTTTTGAGTGTTGAACTTGGCTTGTGGTCTATCTGCAGCTCCTGTTTCCCTGAAAGCTTTTAGTTTGATTTGGATTGTCCCTTGTACGAGGTAGTGGTCTGAGCCAACGTCTGCTCCTCTTCTTGCTTTTGTGTCCAGTAGGCTGCGCCGCCACTTCCTCGAGATTGTGATGAAGTCAATTTGGTTTTTGGTTCGCCCATCTGGTGACACTCAAGTAGCCTTGTGGGTATCCTTGTGTTTGTATACGCTGCCACCAATCACTAGTTTATTGAAGGCGCAGAAGTCGGTGAAGAGTTCTCCATTTTCATTCATCTCTCCCAGAGCTTCTTTACCCATGATTAGTTCCCTTCCTGTGTTGTCTGGTCCAAGTTTGGCGTTCATGTCTCCCATTAGTATTTTAATGTCACCAGCTGGAGTATTGTCTATTGCTGCCTGTAGTTGTCTGTAGAATTCTTCTTTCTTTTCGAGGTCTGCGTTGTTGGTGGGTGCATAACATTGGATTATTGACACTTTTCTTCCTTTGGAGTTGAATCTGGCGGTCATTATCCTGGACGAGATCGCTTCCCATTGCATCAGGGCTTTCGTTGCCGTTGGTGACATCATGATAGCCACGCCCTCGGTGTGCGTGTGGTTATCTTCTGGGTGACCGGAGTAGATCACTGACTCTCCCGTTGATAATTTGGTGAGTCCACTTCCATTCCATCTGCTTTCACATATTCCCAGCACTTGGATTCTGTATCTTTTCATCTCGCTGGCGATCTGGGCAGCTTTGCCAGTCTCGTACATAGTGCGGACATTCCATGTCCCCACACAGACTTTTTCTTTTGTCGCAAGGAGATTGCTCATGGTGAAGTTTCTGTAGCAGGTTTGTTTACAGGGTGGGGTTGCTGGCCTCACGCCTGAGTTTCGTCTCCGGGTACCTGAAATGGAAGAAAGGTTAGTGTTGCGTGACCGCAGAGCCCAGGGGACATCTGCTTGAGGCCGGTCACACGCGGCCTGGTGTGTCTCAGTAGTGTACTTATCACTTCTGCCCTGTGACACGGCAGCAGAAAGCGCGGTCGTTGTTAATCCGGGCCACGGCCGATCCGGCATGATATTTCTTGGATTTGTTGGGTTCATGGGTTTGGATTGGTGAATGATGGCGACTAAGTCCAGCCCCCACTGATACCGTAGCCAATGTATCAGTAGGTTGTGAGGTTTGAAAAATTTCGTTGGCGTCCGCTGCTACTGTCAACGGAGCTACTCAAGGAGCGGTGTGACGACCCAAGTTATCTTCTACTGATACCGTCGCCACAGTCATACCAGTAGAAGTCCGGTTAAGCTGCCGGTCAGCCTCGGGATCAAGCAAAAAAAAAAAACACCGCATAGCGACAGGCTATCATTAGCGATGGTTAGTAGAAGACTGCCGATCCTCCTGGAACACGTGCGTAGACTCTGAACACGCCCTGGTCTGCGCACGTTTATGCTTATGTCTAAACAAAAATAAAAATATTGCTGGTAGCGTACAGTTAAGTCCCCAACTAGATCGATACTCTGAGTCCCTTAAATAAGGACTCAGAGCGAAACAAGTATCTGAGGTCGGAAACAGGACTCCTCCTGAGGTAGCCTGGCACAGTTAGCCGTAGACAGCCGTAAAAGCTGTTAATAACCTGCAACCTAAAGTTAGTGGGAACCATCGGATTTCTACCACCTCATCCGAATTGATTGACGCAAGAAGACTGACTCCGGTGAGCTCCGATTATGATGAGGAGCGAAAGCTACTCAAACGCAAACTAACAAGAAGCCTTCGAAACGACCGTGGTCAGTGGTGAGCGACAAAAGCGAAAGATTAGTTATGTTTTACGAGTTGATCACGGACTGATATCAGTTAGAGAACCATTGAAAACCAGGGAGTTGGGGTCGCGCTAAAATCACGAATTGGTAGAAGTTAGATTTCATGAGCCATTCAATCGGGTCCCAGTGGCTGAATGGTATACGAGCTTGCCTTGTAACCGGAAGGTCCTGGGTTCGAATCCCAGTGGGTGCGTACTGCCGATGATTCCCAAAACTAGGATGAAACAGCAGCTGTCCAGTACTCCCTGGTTATCAATGGTTCTCTAACTGATATCAGTCCGTGATCAACTCGTAAAAGCGAAAGAGGTGGAAAAGGCATCGGCGACTGGTAACACCAGACAACTATTTAGACTTATCAGGGAAACATGTGGTAAAATGCAAATGATAAGTGGACGAACCTCTGAGTAAAACTGCACCATAATTAGCTCCCAGGATAGACGACTGGAAAGCTGGAAAGAACACTTTGACGAGCAGTCTAATTGGCCTACAGCCACACTCAACTTACCGAACATCCAACACCTACCTGAATAGGATATAGACACAGGTCCTCCGACCTTAACTGAGGTTACTAAAGCTGTCACTAGTCTGAAACGAGGCAAAGCTGCTGGACCTGACGGAATGACTCCAGAGGTGTTCAAGGACGGTGGAGACAGTTTACTGTCTGCATTAACTGAGGTTCTAGGCAGCGTCTGGGAATCAGAGTAAGTCCCATCGGGTTGGTGTAAGTCACTGATCATCCCGATATACAAGAAAGGAGACAAGTCTTCTTGTAATAATCACAGAGGGATTAGCTTGACTAATATAGTATCTAAAATCCTAGACTCAATAATACTGCGTAGACTAAGCGGTGCTCGCGAGGCACAAACACGAGAAAACCAGGCAGGTTTTAGGCCAGGAAGAGGGTGTATTGATCATATCTTCACCCTTCGACAGATTCTAGAACATAGGCATTCCTACCGGCGTCCGACAATCACTATATTTCTTGACCTAAAGGCGGCTTTCGATTCTGTCGACCGAGAGGTTCTCTGGCGATGTTTGGCTGTGAAGGGAATGCCGAGAAAATACATTGCACTGATCAAGGCACTCTACTCGTACTCATGCAGCCAGGTGAGAGCCTACGGCGAGTTTTCATCTGAAGTGTTTTGTCCAAAAGATACACGACACCGGAGCTTAGGTATTCAGACTAAAAAGACATCAATCGACAAAGGATATTCTTTTCGTAAGCAAGCTTCGGCAGTGAGGAAAGTATATTGCTGGCAATTATGAAGAATCCTTCTCTATAATATACCGGGTGCCTAACAAACTACCAAAATCGTCGAAGCACCGCATGCTCCAAACAGCAGAGGCTATTGCAATTCGCCTCAAACAACCAGTGCTCTTTGTCCAAAAGAAACAAGTCCAGCTGCCCTGGCCCTCAGTAGAGACTATAAGCTCATGAATTTGTACTATTACCTTTCCTAATTCTTCTGACATTCAGTTTATTTTATGTTGATGCTGTTCAGCTGTAATTTATCAATATTATTGACTTGATGTTATTTAAACATTAATGTCGTTCATAAGACTAATTCATTCATTCATTATAATGTATATATAATTGTAGAACCTGATGATGAATTTATCGAAAAGAGTACTGTTTGTTCCTTGTCCATTCTTTTGAAAATTATGGAGTCGCATGCCGACTTACGGACAGTGGTGATTGTTTTAATATTCTGTAATTATAGTCGTATGTTCCTAATCAATAACAATTTCAAGCATAAGGAGAAATATCGTCTCACGTGGAGTGAAATTTCCAAGGGACACAAGCAGATTAAATTATCATAAGTTATCGGTGGGTGGTTTCTGTAGATGATAGTCTGTCATTCTGGAACCCTTGTGTGGATTCTAATCGCTCACTCATTGGTGGCCTATTATTAACTGAACTAACTTAGAAAACAGTTAGCTACGAAAGAACTAAAATCTCATCCTCTTGGTGAGAACACATGATCTTTGTTTATTGGAAGAAATAAATAAACGCGTATCTGTGGATGACAGTAATGCCCATTGTGGCATCATTTTCAGTTTTCTGTGAAGGCTGTCGGTAACGTGATACCCAGTGTTGCTAAAGGTAAGTGGTTTTCGCTGCCTTACGAGAAATAATGGAAGTAAAGAGACTGGTTCCGGAGGGCTCTGAACATGGTGAGGAGCAAAAGCTGCTCAAATGCTAGTTGACTAAAAGTCTTCTCAGTGACCTTAAACAGTTGTGGGTGACAAGGGTAAAAGGAATTAGCAGTAAGTAACATCAGACAGCCAATTAAGCGCACTAATGAAACGGTGTGTAAAAAGTCAGTGGTAAGTGAAACGATTTCAGAAAAGAACAGTGCTTTAAACACCTCTTAGAAGGCTGGAACCCTTTGAGAAACAATTTAAATGGCCTGAAAACATGCTTAATTCACCCAGCACTCAACACTTGTTTAAGTGGGATGTAAAAAACTGTCCTCCAGCTGTAAGTGAGGTTGCAAAATGTATCAACTGATGAAAAGAATTTAGAAGTGTTTGAGTATGAGAGTGGTGGACTACTGACTGAGTTAACTAAAGTGTTAAGTAATTTGTGAGAATGTCAGATAGTTTCGTTGTTCAAGTGCAAGCCATTGATTGTTCCAGTTTATAAAAAACGACGTAAATCTTCCTGTGGGCGGTCTATTGTCCAGAATATTAAGTGCGATTATTCTGTGTCGAATAAGTGGTGCACGAAAAGGGGTGACATGGGGAAACCAGATAGGGTTTGAGCTTACAGGATGGCTTATTGAACATCATCCGTCCATAGGTTCTGGGAATTAGACGTACCGGGATGCAAAACTTTTCACATGAAGGCCGCAACTGACTCCGTAGACAGATACGTGTTGTGGTAATGTCTGGATGTGAATACAGTGCTGATGAAGCATTTCGCACTAATCAAGACAGACTACTTGAGCTCACGCAGCCGTGTTGGAGCATATAGCAAAACGCACCTGAAATGATGACAAAAAATGGTGTCCGTCAAGAAGGGCAAAAATTTTATTTTCAGTTTCATTCCACAGCAGAAGTGCCAGGTAGTTTGCAACGAACAAATAAAACGATTGACTTGATAACATAAAGCAGTGGAACTGGAATATAGTAAGCAGATAACGTAGAGAAATAAGAGAAGATGCACGACAAAAAAAGGCATCAAAAGAAACAGTCCAGAAATATGCGCGATGCAAAAAAAAGCCACAGAAAAAAGACTAGCTAAAAAGAAGAAATTAGAAAAAGAAGTCGCAAAAAATTCACAGAGAAAAAGGAAAATAATTTTTAAAAAATTAAAAAAGAAAAAGCGAAAATAAGCAAAAAAAACAAGGAATCAAATAACAATACACAACAAAATACGATGAAAAATTTAAAATACAGGCAAATAAATCTACTTAAGAAGTTAAATGTCATGGATGAGGCTTATAAATGACAAAGGTAGCTGACATCAGAATCAGAGTGGAACATTGCAATGAGTGGTGGTGCATCAATAGAGGATGCGACTCTCCCAATAAGTACACACAATAGGAGGACGGAATGATGCTAGCACAGAAGAGGATGAGTGAGACGGAGAGAATAATTCAATGAAACCTTTCAGCGTGTGGAAGTTGTTTAGAAGTGGATGCATCTGTGACAGTGCTAATAACGACTTTGAATCATTTCATCGAATGTCTCCAGCCTCTGATTCTTAGTGTGACGACGACCCAAGTCAAGTCAGGAAAGGCAATCTACATCTCCCTGAGTGGCTCTCACACCAACAGTCAATGTCTTCACCGTTGTCGGTTCGTCGATATGCGACTCGATAGATGCCACCAATAGACTGTACTTTTCTCACTGCCACAGATTCCCTGCTTGAGCACTGAGACCGCCTGCTAAAATCACTACACCTGAGTGCTTCGCTTTCACCATCAAACTAGACACCTGTTGATAAAACTGACACTTCACTTCCTCCTTACACTGTAGGATTCCAGTGTCAAGTGAAATGCAATACAACTCTGTCAATGTGAGCATGATATTCCACTGGATGCTTGATTGTCTTTCATACACATCTAATGTCTATTGAAGCTGGATTAGGCGGAAGAGATTCTTCGTGCACCAGGCTATGAGACACACACACATCGTGTGAGGGCTGATGACACCAGCGAGTTGACCAGGCTGAAGTGGGTGGAGTGGGAATCGAAGGCGTGGGACATCGACTGAAAATCGAGTGTTGACTTCAACCAGCCATGTCTCCACACATATCTAACGTGGAAGCATCTAATCAACTCACTACTGCAAGTCACATTCAGATGAGAAGGGATAGATGATAGAAGGCTCTTGTGGCCTGTGGTAATCCTTGCAATATGCATCCCTGTAGAGGTCTAATCAACTGCTCTTTGAAAGCCTTCACTCCAGGTTGTGTCAATCAAATCGGTATTTTACAATGCACGTCACTAATCCCTATGAAGCCGTTTTATTCATGGTTGTGGCTTACAAATGACAAAGGTAGCTGACATCAGAATCAGAGTGGAACATTGCAATGAGTGGTGGTGCATCAATAGAGGATGCGACTCTCCCAATAAGTACACACAATAGGAGGACGGAATGATGCTAGCACAGAAGAGGATGAGTGAGACGGAGAGAATAATTCAATGAAACCTTTCAGCGTGTGGAAGTTGTTTAGAAGTGGATGCATCTGTGACAGTGCTAATAACGACTTTGAATCATTTCATCGAATGTCTCCAGCCTCTGATTCTTAGTGTGACGACGACCCAAGTCAAGTCAGGAAAGGCAATCTACATCTCCCTGAGTGGCTCTCACACCAACAGTCAATGTCTTCACCGTTGTCGGTTCGTCGATATGCGACTCGATAGATGCCACCAATAGACTGTACTTTTCTCACTGCCACAGATTCCCTGCTTGAGCACTGAGACCGCCTGCTAAAATCACTACACCTGAGTGCTTCGCTTTCACCATCAAACTAGACACCTGTTGATAAAACTGACACTTCACTTCCTCCTTACACTGTAGGATTCCAGTGTCAAGTGAAATGCAATACAACTCTGTCAATGTGAGCATGATATTCCACTGGATGCTTGATTGTCTTTCATACACATCTAATGTCTATTGAAGCTGGATTAGGCGGAAGAGATTCTTCGTGCACCAGGCTATGAGACACACACACATCGTGTGAGGGCTGATGACACCAGCGAGTTGACCAGGCTGAAGTGGGTGGAGTGGGAATCGAAGGCGTGGGACATCGGCTGAAAATCGAGTGTTGACTTCAACCAGCCATGTCTCCACACATATCTAACGTGGAAGCATCTAATCAACTCACTACTGCAAGTCACATTCAGATGAGAAGGGATAGATGATAGAAGGCTCTTGTGGCCTGTGGTAATCCTTGCAATATGCATCCCTGTAGAGGTCTAATCAACTGCTCTTTGAAAGCCTTCACTCCAGGTTGTGTCAATCAAATCGGTATTTTACAATGCACGTCACTAATCCCTATGAAGCCGTTTTATTCATGGTTGTGGCTTACAAATGACAAAGGTAGCTGACATCAGAATCAGAGTGGAACATTGCAATGAGTGGTGGTGCATCAATAGAGGATGCGACTCTCCCAATAAGTACACACAATAGGAGGACGGAATGATGCTAGCACAGAAGAGGATGAGTGAGACGGAGAGAATAATTCAATGAAACCTTTCAGCGTGTGGAAGTTGTTTAGAAGTGGATGCATCTGTGACAGTGCTAATAACGACTTTGAATCATTTCATCGAATGTCTCCAGCCTCTGATTCTTAGTGTGACGACGACCCAAGTCAAGTCAGGAAAGGCAATCTACATCTCCCTGAGTGGCTCTCACACCAACAGTCAATGTCTTCACCGTTGTCGGTTCGTCGATATGCGACTCGATAGATGCCACCAATAGACTGTACTTTTCTCACTGCCACAGATTCCCTGCTTGAGCACTGAGACCGCCTGCTAAAATCACTACACCTGAGTGCTTCGCTTTCACCATCAAACTAGACACCTGTTGATAAAACTGACACTTCACTTCCTCCTTACACTGTAGGATTCCAGTGTCAAGTGAAATGCAATACAACTCTGTCAATGTGAGCATGATATTCCACTGGATGCTTGATTGTCTTTCATACACATCTAATGTCTATTGAAGCTGGATTAGGCGGAAGAGATTCTTCGTGCACCAGGCTATGAGACACACACACATCGTGTGAGGGCTGATGACACCAGCGAGTTGACCAGGCTGAAGTGGGTGGAGTGGGAATCGAAGGCGTGGGACATCGACTGAAAATCGAGTGTTGACTTCAACCAGCCATGTCTCCACACATATCTAACGTGGAAGCATCTAATCAACTCACTACTGCAAGTCACATTCAGATGAGAAGGGATAGATGATAGAAGGCTCTTGTGGCCTGTGGTAATCCTTGCAATATGCATCCCTGTAGAGGTCTAATCAACTGCTCTTTGAAAGCCTTCACTCCAGGTTGTGTCAATCAAATCGGTATTTTACAATGCACGTCACTAATCCCTATGAAGCCGTTTTATTCATGGTTGTGGCTTACAAATGACAAAGGTAGCTGACATCAGAATCAGAGTGGAACATTGCAATGAGTGGTGGTGCATCAATAGAGGATGCGACTCTCCCAATAAGTACACACAATAGGAGGACGGAATGATGCTAGCACAGAAGAGGATGAGTGAGACGGAGAGAATAATTCAATGAAACCTTTCAGCGTGTGGAAGTTGTTTAGAAGTGGATGCATCTGTGACAGTGCTAATAACGACTTTGAATCATTTCATCGAATGTCTCCAGCCTCTGATTCTTAGTGTGACGACGACCCAAGTCAAGTCAGGAAAGGCAATCTACATCTCCCTGAGTGGCTCTCACACCAACAGTCAATGTCTTCACCGTTGTCGGTTCGTCGATATGCGACTCGATAGATGCCACCAATAGACTGTACTTTTCTCACTGCCACAGATTCCCTGCTTGAGCACTGAGACCGCCTGCTAAAATCACTACACCTGAGTGCTTCGCTTTCACCATCAAACTAGACACCTGTTGATAAAACTGACACTTCACTTCCTCCTTACACTGTAGGATTCCAGTGTCAAGTGAAATGCAATACAACTCTGTCAATGTGAGCATGATATTCCACTGGATGCTTGATTGTCTTTCATACACATCTAATGTCTATTGAAGCTGGATTAGGCGGAAGAGATTCTTCGTGCACCAGGCTATGAGACACACACACATCGTGTGAGGGCTGATGACACCAGCGAGTTGACCAGGCTGAAGTGGGTGGAGTGGGAATCGAAGGCGTGGGACATCGACTGAAAATCGAGTGTTGACTTCAACCAGCCATGTCTCCACACATATCTAACGTGGAAGCATCTAATCAACTCACTACTGCAAGTCACATTCAGATGAGAAGGGATAGATGATAGAAGGCTCTTGTGGCCTGTGGTAATCCTTGCAATATGCATCCCTGTAGAGGTCTAATCAACTGCTCTTTGAAAGCCTTCACTCCAGGTTGTGTCAATCAAATCGGTATTTTACAATGCACGTCACTAATCCCTATGAAGCCGTTTTATTCATGGTTGTGGCTTACAAATGACAAAGGTAGCTGACATCAGAATCAGAGTGGAACATTGCAATGAGTGGTGGTGCATCAATAGAGGATGCGACTCTCCCAATAAGTACACACAATAGGAGGACGGAATGATGCTAGCACAGAAGAGGATGAGTGAGACGGAGAGAATAATTCAATGAAACCTTTCAGCGTGTGGAAGTTGTTTAGAAGTGGATGCATCTGTGACAGTGCTAATAACGACTTTGAATCATTTCATCGAATGTCTCCAGCCTCTGATTCTTAGTGTGACGACGACCCAAGTCAAGTCAGGAAAGGCAATCTACATCTCCCTGAGTGGCTCTCACACCAACAGTCAATGTCTTCACCGTTGTCGGTTCGTCGATATGCGACTCGATAGATGCCACCAATAGACTGTACTTTTCTCACTGCCACAGATTCCCTGCTTGAGCACTGAGACCGCCTGCTAAAATCACTACACCTGAGTGCTTCGCTTTCACCATCAAACTAGACACCTGTTGATAAAACTGACACTTCACTTCCTCCTTACACTGTAGGATTCCAGTGTCAAGTGAAATGCAATACAACTCTGTCAATGTGAGCATGATATTCCACTGGATGCTTGATTGTCTTTCATACACATCTAATGTCTATTGAAGCTGGATTAGGCGGAAGAGATTCTTCGTGCACCAGGCTATGAGACACACACACATCGTGTGAGGGCTGATGACACCAGCGAGTTGACCAGGCTGAAGTGGGTGGAGTGGGAATCGAAGGCGTGGGACATCGACTGAAAATCGAGTGTTGACTTCAACCAGCCATGTCTCCACACATATCTAACGTGGAAGCATCTAATCAACTCACTACTGCAAGTCACATTCAGATGAGAAGGGATAGATGATAGAAGGCTCTTGTGGCCTGTGGTAATCCTTGCAATATGCATCCCTGTAGAGGTCTAATCAACTGCTCTTTGAAAGCCTTCACTCCAGGTTGTGTCAATCAAATCGGTATTTTACAATGCACGTCACTAATCCCTATGAAGCCGTTTTATTCATGGTTGTGGCTTACAAATGACAAAGGTAGCTGACATCAGAATCAGAGTGGAACATTGCAATGAGTGGTGGTGCATCAATAGAGGATGCGACTCTCCCAATAAGTACACACAATAGGAGGACGGAATGATGCTAGCACAGAAGAGGATGAGTGAGACGGAGAGAATAATTCAATGAAACCTTTCAGCGTGTGGAAGTTGTTTAGAAGTGGATGCATCTGTGACAGTGCTAATAACGACTTTGAATCATTTCATCGAATGTCTCCAGCCTCTGATTCTTAGTGTGACGACGACCCAAGTCAAGTCAGGAAAGGCAATCTACATCTCCCTGAGTGGCTCTCACACCAACAGTCAATGTCTTCACCGTTGTCGGTTCGTCGATATGCGACTCGATAGATGCCACCAATAGACTGTACTTTTCTCACTGCCACAGATTCCCTGCTTGAGCACTGAGACCGCCTGCTAAAATCACTACACCTGAGTGCTTCGCTTTCACCATCAAACTAGACACCTGTTGATAAAACTGACACTTCACTTCCTCCTTACACTGTAGGATTCCAGTGTCAAGTGAAATGCAATACAACTCTGTCAATGTGAGCATGATATTCCACTGGATGCTTGATTGTCTTTCATACACATCTAATGTCTATTGAAGCTGGATTAGGCGGAAGAGATTCTTCGTGCACCAGGCTATGAGACACACACACATCGTGTGAGGGCTGATGACACCAGCGAGTTGACCAGGCTGAAGTGGGTGGAGTGGGAATCGAAGGCGTGGGACATCGGCTGAAAATCGAGTGTTGACTTCAACCAGCCATGTCTCCACACATATCTAACGTGGAAGCATCTAATCAACTCACTACTGCAAGTCACATTCAGATGAGAAGGGATAGATGATAGAAGGCTCTTGTGGCCTGTGGTAATCCTTGCAATATGCATCCCTGTAGAGGTCTAATCAACTGCTCTTTGAAAGCCTTCACTCCAGGTTGTGTCAATCAAATCGGTATTTTACAATGCACGTCACTAATCCCTATGAAGCCGTTTTATTCATGGTTGTGGCTTACAAATGACAAAGGTAGCTGACATCAGAATCAGAGTGGAACATTGCAATGAGTGGTGGTGCATCAATAGAGGATGCGACTCTCCCAATAAGTACACACAATAGGAGGACGGAATGATGCTAGCACAGAAGAGGATGAGTGAGACGGAGAGAATAATTCAATGAAACCTTTCAGCGTGTGGAAGTTGTTTAGAAGTGGATGCATCTGTGACAGTGCTAATAACGACTTTGAATCATTTCATCGAATGTCTCCAGCCTCTGATTCTTAGTGTGACGACGACCCAAGTCAAGTCAGGAAAGGCAATCTACATCTCCCTGAGTGGCTCTCACACCAACAGTCAATGTCTTCACCGTTGTCGGTTCGTCGATATGCGACTCGATAGATGCCACCAATAGACTGTACTTTTCTCACTGCCACAGATTCCCTGCTTGAGCACTGAGACCGCCTGCTAAAATCACTACACCTGAGTGCTTCGCTTTCACCATCAAACTAGACACCTGTTGATAAAACTGACACTTCACTTCCTCCTTACACTGTAGGATTCCAGTGTCAAGTGAAATGCAATACAACTCTGTCAATGTGAGCATGATATTCCACTGGATGCTTGATTGTCTTTCATACACATCTAATGTCTATTGAAGCTGGATTAGGCGGAAGAGATTCTTCGTGCACCAGGCTATGAGACACACACACATCGTGTGAGGGCTGATGACACCAGCGAGTTGACCAGGCTGAAGTGGGTGGAGTGGGAATCGAAGGCGTGGGACATCGACTGAAAATCGAGTGTTGACTTCAACCAGCCATGTCTCCACACATATCTAACGTGGAAGCATCTAATCAACTCACTACTGCAAGTCACATTCAGATGAGAAGGGATAGATGATAGAAGGCTCTTGTGGCCTGTGGTAATCCTTGCAATATGCATCCCTGTAGAGGTCTAATCAACTGCTCTTTGAAAGCCTTCACTCCAGGTTGTGTCAATCAAATCGGTATTTTACAATGCACGTCACTAATCCCTATGAAGCCGTTTTATTCATGGTTGTGGCTTACAAATGACAAAGGTAGCTGACATCAGAATCAGAGTGGAACATTGCAATGAGTGGTGGTGCATCAATAGAGGATGCGACTCTCCCAATAAGTACACACAATAGGAGGACGGAATGATGCTAGCACAGAAGAGGATGAGTGAGACGGAGAGAATAATTCAATGAAACCTTTCAGCGTGTGGAAGTTGTTTAGAAGTGGATGCATCTGTGACAGTGCTAATAACGACTTTGAATCATTTCATCGAATGTCTCCAGCCTCTGATTCTTAGTGTGACGACGACCCAAGTCAAGTCAGGAAAGGCAATCTACATCTCCCTGAGTGGCTCTCACACCAACAGTCAATGTCTTCACCGTTGTCGGTTCGTCGATATGCGACTCGATAGATGCCACCAATAGACTGTACTTTTCTCACTGCCACAGATTCCCTGCTTGAGCACTGAGACCGCCTGCTAAAATCACTACACCTGAGTGCTTCGCTTTCACCATCAAACTAGACACCTGTTGATAAAACTGACACTTCACTTCCTCCTTACACTGTAGGATTCCAGTGTCAAGTGAAATGCAATACAACTCTGTCAATGTGAGCATGATATTCCACTGGATGCTTGATTGTCTTTCATACACATCTAATGTCTATTGAAGCTGGATTAGGCGGAAGAGATTCTTCGTGCACCAGGCTATGAGACACACACACATCGTGTGAGGGCTGATGACACCAGCGAGTTGACCAGGCTGAAGTGGGTGGAGTGGGAATCGAAGGCGTGGGACATCGACTGAAAATCGAGTGTTGACTTCAACCAGCCATGTCTCCACACATATCTAACGTGGAAGCATCTAATCAACTCACTACTGCAAGTCACATTCAGATGAGAAGGGATAGATGATAGAAGGCTCTTGTGGCCTGTGGTAATCCTTGCAATATGCATCCCTGTAGAGGTCTAATCAACTGCTCTTTGAAAGCCTTCACTCCAGGTTGTGTCAATCAAATCGGTATTTTACAATGCACGTCACTAATCCCTATGAAGCCGTTTTATTCATGGTTGTGGCTTACAAATGACAAAGGTAGCTGACATCAGAATCAGAGTGGAACATTGCAATGAGTGGTGGTGCATCAATAGAGGATGCGACTCTCCCAATAAGTACACACAATAGGAGGACGGAATGATGCTAGCACAGAAGAGGATGAGTGAGACGGAGAGAATAATTCAATGAAACCTTTCAGCGTGTGGAAGTTGTTTAGAAGTGGATGCATCTGTGACAGTGCTAATAACGACTTTGAATCATTTCATCGAATGTCTCCAGCCTCTGATTCTTAGTGTGACGACGACCCAAGTCAAGTCAGGAAAGGCAATCTACATCTCCCTGAGTGGCTCTCACACCAACAGTCAATGTCTTCACCGTTGTCGGTTCGTCGATATGCGACTCGATAGATGCCACCAATAGACTGTACTTTTCTCACTGCCACAGATTCCCTGCTTGAGCACTGAGACCGCCTGCTAAAATCACTACACCTGAGTGCTTCGCTTTCACCATCAAACTAGACACCTGTTGATAAAACTGACACTTCACTTCCTCCTTACACTGTAGGATTCCAGTGTCAAGTGAAATGCAATACAACTCTGTCAATGTGAGCATGATATTCCACTGGATGCTTGATTGTCTTTCATACACATCTAATGTCTATTGAAGCTGGATTAGGCGGAAGAGATTCTTCGTGCACCAGGCTATGAGACACACACACATCGTGTGAGGGCTGATGACACCAGCGAGTTGACCAGGCTGAAGTGGGTGGAGTGGGAATCGAAGGCGTGGGACATCGACTGAAAATCGAGTGTTGACTTCAACCAGCCATGTCTCCACACATATCTAACGTGGAAGCATCTAATCAACTCACTACTGCAAGTCACATTCAGATGAGAAGGGATAGATGATAGAAGGCTCTTGTGGCCTGTGGTAATCCTTGCAATATGCATCCCTGTAGAGGTCTAATCAACTGCTCTTTGAAAGCCTTCACTCCAGGTTGTGTCAATCAAATCGGTATTTTACAATGCACGTCACTAATCCCTATGAAGCCGTTTTATTCATGGTTGTGGCTTACAAATGACAAAGGTAGCTGACATCAGAATCAGAGTGGAACATTGCAATGAGTGGTGGTGCATCAATAGAGGATGCGACTCTCCCAATAAGTACACACAATAGGAGGACGGAATGATGCTAGCACAGAAGAGGATGAGTGAGACGGAGAGAATAATTCAATGAAACCTTTCAGCGTGTGGAAGTTGTTTAGAAGTGGATGCATCTGTGACAGTGCTAATAACGACTTTGAATCATTTCATCGAATGTCTCCAGCCTCTGATTCTTAGTGTGACGACGACCCAAGTCAAGTCAGGAAAGGCAATCTACATCTCCCTGAGTGGCTCTCACACCAACAGTCAATGTCTTCACCGTTGTCGGTTCGTCGATATGCGACCCGATAGATGCCACCAATAGACTGTACTTTTCTCACTGCCACAGATTCCCTGCTTGAGCACTGAGACCGCCTGCTAAAATCACTACACCTGAGTGCTTCGCTTTCACCATCAAACTAGACACCTGTTGATAAAACTGACACTTCACTTCCTCCTTACACTGTAGGATTCCAGTGTCAAGTGAAATGCAATACAACTCTGTCAATGTGAGCATGATATTCCACTGGATGCTTGATTGTCTTTCATACACATCTAATGTCTATTGAAGCTGGATTAGGCGGAAGAGATTCTTCGTGCACCAGGCTATGAGACACACACACACATCGTGTGAGGGCTGATGACACCAGCGAGTTGACCAGGCTGAAGTGGGTGGAGTGGGAATCGAAGGCGTGGGACATCGACTGAAAATCGAGTGTTGACTTCAACCAGCCATGTCTCCACACATATCTAACGTGGAAGCATCTAATCAACTCACTACTGCAAGTCACATTCAGATGAGAAGGGATAGATGATAGAAGGCTCTTGTGGCCTGTGGTAATCCTTGCAATATGCATCCCTGTAGAGGTCTAATCAACTGCTCTTTGAAAGCCTTCACTCCAGGTTGTGTCAATCAAATCGGTATTTTACAATGCACGTCACTAATCCCTATGAAGCCGTTTTATTCATGGTTGTGGCTTACAAATGACAAAGGTAGCTGACATCAGAATCAGAGTGGAACATTGCAATGAGTGGTGGTGCATCAATAGAGGATGCGACTCTCCCAATAAGTACACACAATAGGAGGACGGAATGATGCTAGCACAGAAGAGGATGAGTGAGACGGAGAGAATAATTCAATGAAACCTTTCAGCGTGTGGAAGTTGTTTAGAAGTGGATGCATCTGTGACAGTGCTAATAACGACTTTGAATCATTTCATCGAATGTCTCCAGCCTCTGATTCTTAGTGTGACGACGACCCAAGTCAAGTCAGGAAAGGCAATCTACATCTCCCTGAGTGGCTCTCACACCAACAGTCAATGTCTTCACCGTTGTCGGTTCGTCGATATGCGACTCGATAGATGCCACCAATAGACTGTACTTTTCTCACTGCCACAGATTCCCTGCTTGAGCACTGAGACCGCCTGCTAAAATCACTACACCTGAGTGCTTCGCTTTCACCATCAAACTAGACACCTGTTGATAAAACTGACACTTCACTTCCTCCTTACACTGTAGGATTCCAGTGTCAAGTGAAATGCAATACAACTCTGTCAATGTGAGCATGATATTCCACTGGATGCTTGATTGTCTTTCATACACATCTAATGTCTATTGAAGCTGGATTAGGCGGAAGAGATTCTTCGTGCACCAGGCTATGAGACACACACACATCGTGTGAGGGCTGATGACACCAGCGAGTTGACCAGGCTGAAGTGGGTGGAGTGGGAATCGAAGGCGTGGGACATCGACTGAAAATCGAGTGTTGACTTCAACCAGCCATGTCTCCACACATATCTAACGTGGAAGCATCTAATCAACTCACTACTGCAAGTCACATTCAGATGAGAAGGGATAGATGATAGAAGGCTCTTGTGGCCTGTGGTAATCCTTGCAATATGCATCCCTGTAGAGGTCTAATCAACTGCTCTTTGAAAGCCTTCACTCCAGGTTGTGTCAATCAAATCGGTATTTTACAATGCACGTCACTAATCCCTATGAAGCCGTTTTATTCATGGTTGTGGCTTACAAATGACAAAGGTAGCTGACATCAGAATCAGAGTGGAACATTGCAATGAGTGGTGGTGCATCAATAGAGGATGCGACTCTCCCAATAAGTACACACAATAGGAGGACGGAATGATGCTAGCACAGAAGAGGATGAGTGAGACGGAGAGAATAATTCAATGAAACCTTTCAGCGTGTGGAAGTTGTTTAGAAGTGGATGCATCTGTGACAGTGCTAATAACGACTTTGAATCATTTCATCGAATGTCTCCAGCCTCTGATTCTTAGTGTGACGACGACCCAAGTCAAGTCAGGAAAGGCAATCTACATCTCCCTGAGTGGCTCTCACACCAACAGTCAATGTCTTCACCGTTGTCGGTTCGTCGATATGCGACTCGATAGATGCCACCAATAGACTGTACTTTTCTCACTGCCACAGATTCCCTGCTTGAGCACTGAGACCGCCTGCTAAAATCACTACACCTGAGTGCTTCGCTTTCACCATCAAACTAGACACCTGTTGATAAAACTGACACTTCACTTCCTCCTTACACTGTAGGATTCCAGTGTCAAGTGAAATGCAATACAACTCTGTCAATGTGAGCATGATATTCCACTGGATGCTTGATTGTCTTTCATACACATCTAATGTCTATTGAAGCTGGATTAGGCGGAAGAGATTCTTCGTGCACCAGGCTATGAGACACACACACACATCGTGTGAGGGCTGATGACACCAGCGAGTTGACCAGGCTGAAGTGGGTGGAGTGGGAATCGAAGGCGTGGGACATCGACTGAAAATCGAGTGTTGACTTCAACCAGCCATGTCTCCACACATATCTAACGTGGAAGCATCTAATCAACTCACTACTGCAAGTCACATTCAGATGAGAAGGGATAGATGATAGAAGGCTCTTGTGGCCTGTGGTAATCCTTGCAATATGCATCCCTGTAGAGGTCTAATCAACTGCTCTTTGAAAGCCTTCACTCCAGGTTGTGTCAATCAAATCGGTATTTTACAATGCACGTCACTAATCCCTATGAAGCCGTTTTATTCATGGTTGTGGCTTACAAATGACAAAGGTAGCTGACATCAGAATCAGAGTGGAACATTGCAATGAGTGGTGGTGCATCAATAGAGGATGCGACTCTCCCAATAAGTACACACAATAGGAGGACGGAATGATGCTAGCACAGAAGAGGATGAGTGAGACGGAGAGAATAATTCAATGAAACCTTTCAGCGTGTGGAAGTTGTTTAGAAGTGGATGCATCTGTGACAGTGCTAATAACGACTTTGAATCATTTCATCGAATGTCTCCAGCCTCTGATTCTTAGTGTGACGACGACCCAAGTCAAGTCAGGAAAGGCAATCTACATCTCCCTGAGTGGCTCTCACACCAACAGTCAATGTCTTCACCGTTGTCGGTTCGTCGATATGCGACTCGATAGATGCCACCAATAGACTGTACTTTTCTCACTGCCACAGATTCCCTGCTTGAGCACTGAGACCGCCTGCTAAAATCACTACACCTGAGTGCTTCGCTTTCACCATCAAACTAGACACCTGTTGATAAAACTGACACTTCACTTCCTCCTTACACTGTAGGATTCCAGTGTCAAGTGAAATGCAATACAACTCTGTCAATGTGAGCATGATATTCCACTGGATGCTTGATTGTCTTTCATACACATCTAATGTCTATTGAAGCTGGATTAGGCGGAAGAGATTCTTCGTGCACCAGGCTATGAGACACACACACATCGTGTGAGGGCTGATGACACCAGCGAGTTGACCAGGCTGAAGTGGGTGGAGTGGGAATCGAAGGCGTGGGACATCGACTGAAAATCGAGTGTTGACTTCAACCAGCCATGTCTCCACACATATCTAACGTGGAAGCATCTAATCAACTCACTACTGCAAGTCACATTCAGATGAGAAGGGATAGATGATAGAAGGCTCTTGTGGCCTGTGGTAATCCTTGCAATATGCATCCCTGTAGAGGTCTAATCAACTGCTCTTTGAAAGCCTTCACTCCAGGTTGTGTCAATCAAATCGGTATTTTACAATGCACGTCACTAATCCCTATGAAGCCGTTTTATTCATGGTTGTGGCTTACAAATGACAAAGGTAGCTGACATCAGAATCAGAGTGGAACATTGCAATGAGTGGTGGTGCATCAATAGAGGATGCGACTCTCCCAATAAGTACACACAATAGGAGGACGGAATGATGCTAGCACAGAAGAGGATGAGTGAGACGGAGAGAATAATTCAATGAAACCTTTCAGCGTGTGGAAGTTGTTTAGAAGTGGATGCATCTGTGACAGTGCTAATAACGACTTTGAATCATTTCATCGAATGTCTCCAGCCTCTGATTCTTAGTGTGACGACGACCCAAGTCAAGTCAGGAAAGGCAATCTACATCTCCCTGAGTGGCTCTCACACCAACAGTCAATGTCTTCACCGTTGTCGGTTCGTCGATATGCGACTCGATAGATGCCACCAATAGACTGTACTTTTCTCACTGCCACAGATTCCCTGCTTGAGCACTGAGACCGCCTGCTAAAATCACTACACCTGAGTGCTTCGCTTTCACCATCAAACTAGACACCTGTTGATAAAACTGACACTTCACTTCCTCCTTACACTGTAGGATTCCAGTGTCAAGTGAAATGCAATACAACTCTGTCAATGTGAGCATGATATTCCACTGGATGCTTGATTGTCTTTCATACACATCTAATGTCTATTGAAGCTGGATTAGGCGGAAGAGATTCTTCGTGCACCAGGCTATGAGACACACACACATCGTGTGAGGGCTGATGACACCAGCGAGTTGACCAGGCTGAAGTGGGTGGAGTGGGAATCGAAGGCGTGGGACATCGACTGAAAATCGAGTGTTGACTTCAACCAGCCATGTCTCCACACATATCTAACGTGGAAGCATCTAATCAACTCACTACTGCAAGTCACATTCAGATGAGAAGGGATAGATGATAGAAGGCTCTTGTGGCCTGTGGTAATCCTTGCAATATGCATCCCTGTAGAGGTCTAATCAACTGCTCTTTGAAAGCCTTCACTCCAGGTTGTGTCAATCAAATCGGTATTTTACAATGCACGTCACTAATCCCTATGAAGCCGTTTTATTCATGGTTGTGGCTTACAAATGACAAAGGTAGCTGACATCAGAATCAGAGTGGAACATTGCAATGAGTGGTGGTGCATCAATAGAGGATGCGACTCTCCCAATAAGTACACACAATAGGAGGACGGAATGATGCTAGCACAGAAGAGGATGAGTGAGACGGAGAGAATAATTCAATGAAACCTTTCAGCGTGTGGAAGTTGTTTAGAAGTGGATGCATCTGTGACAGTGCTAATAACGACTTTGAATCATTTCATCGAATGTCTCCAGCCTCTGATTCTTAGTGTGACGACGACCCAAGTCAAGTCAGGAAAGGCAATCTACATCTCCCTGAGTGGCTCTCACACCAACAGTCAATGTCTTCACCGTTGTCGGTTCGTCGATATGCGACTCGATAGATGCCACCAATAGACTGTACTTTTCTCACTGCCACAGATTCCCTGCTTGAGCACTGAGACCGCCTGCTAAAATCACTACACCTGAGTGCTTCGCTTTCACCATCAAACTAGACACCTGTTGATAAAACTGACACTTCACTTCCTCCTTACACTGTAGGATTCCAGTGTCAAGTGAAATGCAATACAACTCTGTCAATGTGAGCATGATATTCCACTGGATGCTTGATTGTCTTTCATACACATCTAATGTCTATTGAAGCTGGATTAGGCGGAAGAGATTCTTCGTGCACCAGGCTATGAGACACACACACATCGTGTGAGGGCTGATGACACCAGCGAGTTGACCAGGCTGAAGTGGGTGGAGTGGGAATCGAAGGCGTGGGACATCGACTGAAAATCGAGTGTTGACTTCAACCAGCCATGTCTCCACACATATCTAACGTGGAAGCATCTAATCAACTCACTACTGCAAGTCACATTCAGATGAGAAGGGATAGATGATAGAAGGCTCTTGTGGCCTGTGGTAATCCTTGCAATATGCATCCCTGTAGAGGTCTAATCAACTGCTCTTTGAAAGCCTTCACTCCAGGTTGTGTCAATCAAATCGGTATTTTACAATGCACGTCACTAATCCCTATGAAGCCGTTTTATTCATGGTTGTGGCTTACAAATGACAAAGGTAGCTGACATCAGAATCAGAGTGGAACATTGCAATGAGTGGTGGTGCATCAATAGAGGATGCGACTCTCCCAATAAGTACACACAATAGGAGGACGGAATGATGCTAGCACAGAAGAGGATGAGTGAGACGGAGAGAATAATTCAATGAAACCTTTCAGCGTGTGGAAGTTGTTTAGAAGTGGATGCATCTGTGACAGTGCTAATAACGACTTTGAATCATTTCATCGAATGTCTCCAGCCTCTGATTCTTAGTGTGACGACGACCCAAGTCAAGTCAGGAAAGGCAATCTACATCTCCCTGAGTGGCTCTCACACCAACAGTCAATGTCTTCACCGTTGTCGGTTCGTCGATATGCGACTCGATAGATGCCACCAATAGACTGTACTTTTCTCACTGCCACAGATTCCCTGCTTGAGCACTGAGACCGCCTGCTAAAATCACTACACCTGAGTGCTTCGCTTTCACCATCAAACTAGACACCTGTTGATAAAACTGACACTTCACTTCCTCCTTACACTGTAGGATTCCAGTGTCAAGTGAAATGCAATACAACTCTGTCAATGTGAGCATGATATTCCACTGGATGCTTGATTGTCTTTCATACACATCTAATGTCTATTGAAGCTGGATTAGGCGGAAGAGATTCTTCGTGCACCAGGCTATGAGACACACACACATCGTGTGAGGGCTGATGACACCAGCGAGTTGACCAGGCTGAAGTGGGTGGAGTGGGAATCGAAGGCGTGGGACATCGACTGAAAATCGAGTGTTGACTTCAACCAGCCATGTCTCCACACATATCTAACGTGGAAGCATCTAATCAACTCACTACTGCAAGTCACATTCAGATGAGAAGGGATAGATGATAGAAGGCTCTTGTGGCCTGTGGTAATCCTTGCAATATGCATCCCTGTAGAGGTCTAATCAACTGCTCTTTGAAAGCCTTCACTCCAGGTTGTGTCAATCAAATCGGTATTTTACAATGCACGTCACTAATCCCTATGAAGCCGTTTTATTCATGGTTGTGGCTTACAAATGACAAAGGTAGCTGACATCAGAATCAGAGTGGAACATTGCAATGAGTGGTGGTGCATCAATAGAGGATGCGACTCTCCCAATAAGTACACACAATAGGAGGACGGAATGATGCTAGCACAGAAGAGGATGAGTGAGACGGAGAGAATAATTCAATGAAACCTTTCAGCGTGTGGAAGTTGTTTAGAAGTGGATGCATCTGTGACAGTGCTAATAACGACTTTGAATCATTTCATCGAATGTCTCCAGCCTCTGATTCTTAGTGTGACGACGACCCAAGTCAAGTCAGGAAAGGCAATCTACATCTCCCTGAGTGGCTCTCACACCAACAGTCAATGTCTTCACCGTTGTCGGTTCGTCGATATGCGACTCGATAGATGCCACCAATAGACTGTACTTTTCTCACTGCCACAGATTCCCTGCTTGAGCACTGAGACCGCCTGCTAAAATCACTACACCTGAGTGCTTCGCTTTCACCATCAAACTAGACACCTGTTGATAAAACTGACACTTCACTTCCTCCTTACACTGTAGGATTCCAGTGTCAAGTGAAATGCAATACAACTCTGTCAATGTGAGCATGATATTCCACTGGATGCTTGATTGTCTTTCATACACATCTAATGTCTATTGAAGCTGGATTAGGCGGAAGAGATTCTTCGTGCACCAGGCTATGAGACACACACACATCGTGTGAGGGCTGATGACACCAGCGAGTTGACCAGGCTGAAGTGGGTGGAGTGGGAATCGAAGGCGTGGGACATCGACTGAAAATCGAGTGTTGACTTCAACCAGCCATGTCTCCACACATATCTAACGTGGAAGCATCTAATCAACTCACTACTGCAAGTCACATTCAGATGAGAAGGGATAGATGATAGAAGGCTCTTGTGGCCTGTGGTAATCCTTGCAATATGCATCCCTGTAGAGGTCTAATCAACTGCTCTTTGAAAGCCTTCACTCCAGGTTGTGTCAATCAAATCGGTATTTTACAATGCACGTCACTAATCCCTATGAAGCCGTTTTATTCATGGTTGTGGCTTACAAATGACAAAGGTAGCTGACATCAGAATCAGAGTGGAACATTGCAATGAGTGGTGGTGCATCAATAGAGGATGCGACTCTCCCAATAAGTACACACAATAGGAGGACGGAATGATGCTAGCACAGAAGAGGATGAGTGAGACGGAGAGAATAATTCAATGAAACCTTTCAGCGTGTGGAAGTTGTTTAGAAGTGGATGCATCTGTGACAGTGCTAATAACGACTTTGAATCATTTCATCGAATGTCTCCAGCCTCTGATTCTTAGTGTGACGACGACCCAAGTCAAGTCAGGAAAGGCAATCTACATCTCCCTGAGTGGCTCTCACACCAACAGTCAATGTCTTCACCGTTGTCGGTTCGTCGATATGCGACTCGATAGATGCCACCAATAGACTGTACTTTTCTCACTGCCACAGATTCCCTGCTTGAGCACTGAGACCGCCTGCTAAAATCACTACACCTGAGTGCTTCGCTTTCACCATCAAACTAGACACCTGTTGATAAAACTGACACTTCACTTCCTCCTTACACTGTAGGATTCCAGTGTCAAGTGAAATGCAATACAACTCTGTCAATGTGAGCATGATATTCCACTGGATGCTTGATTGTCTTTCATACACATCTAATGTCTATTGAAGCTGGATTAGGCGGAAGAGATTCTTCGTGCACCAGGCTATGAGACACACACACATCGTGTGAGGGCTGATGACACCAGCGAGTTGACCAGGCTGAAGTGGGTGGAGTGGGAATCGAAGGCGTGGGACATCGACTGAAAATCGAGTGTTGACTTCAACCAGCCATGTCTCCACACATATCTAACGTGGAAGCATCTAATCAACTCACTACTGCAAGTCACATTCAGATGAGAAGGGATAGATGATAGAAGGCTCTTGTGGCCTGTGGTAATCCTTGCAATATGCATCCCTGTAGAGGTCTAATCAACTGCTCTTTGAAAGCCTTCACTCCAGGTTGTGTCAATCAAATCGGTATTTTACAATGCACGTCACTAATCCCTATGAAGCCGTTTTATTCATGGTTGTGGCTTACAAATGACAAAGGTAGCTGACATCAGAATCAGAGTGGAACATTGCAATGAGTGGTGGTGCATCAATAGAGGATGCGACTCTCCCAATAAGTACACACAATAGGAGGACGGAATGATGCTAGCACAGAAGAGGATGAGTGAGACGGAGAGAATAATTCAATGAAACCTTTCAGCGTGTGGAAGTTGTTTAGAAGTGGATGCATCTGTGACAGTGCTAATAACGACTTTGAATCATTTCATCGAATGTCTCCAGCCTCTGATTCTTAGTGTGACGACGACCCAAGTCAAGTCAGGAAAGGCAATCTACATCTCCCTGAGTGGCTCTCACACCAACAGTCAATGTCTTCACCGTTGTCGGTTCGTCGATATGCGACTCGATAGATGCCACCAATAGACTGTACTTTTCTCACTGCCACAGATTCCCTGCTTGAGCACTGAGACCGCCTGCTAAAATCACTACACCTGAGTGCTTCGCTTTCACCATCAAACTAGACACCTGTTGATAAAACTGACACTTCACTTCCTCCTTACACTGTAGGATTCCAGTGTCAAGTGAAATGCAATACAACTCTGTCAATGTGAGCATGATATTCCACTGGATGCTTGATTGTCTTTCATACACATCTAATGTCTATTGAAGCTGGATTAGGCGGAAGAGATTCTTCGTGCACCAGGCTATGAGACACACACACATCGTGTGAGGGCTGATGACACCAGCGAGTTGACCAGGCTGAAGTGGGTGGAGTGGGAATCGAAGGCGTGGGACATCGACTGAAAATCGAGTGTTGACTTCAACCAGCCATGTCTCCACACATATCTAACGTGGAAGCATCTAATCAACTCACTACTGCAAGTCACATTCAGATGAGAAGGGATAGATGATAGAAGGCTCTTGTGGCCTGTGGTAATCCTTGCAATATGCATCCCTGTAGAGGTCTAATCAACTGCTCTTTGAAAGCCTTCACTCCAGGTTGTGTCAATCAAATCGGTATTTTACAATGCACGTCACTAATCCCTATGAAGCCGTTTTATTCATGGTTGTGGCTTACAAATGACAAAGGTAGCTGACATCAGAATCAGAGTGGAACATTGCAATGAGTGGTGGTGCATCAATAGAGGATGCGACTCTCCCAATAAGTACACACAATAGGAGGACGGAATGATGCTAGCACAGAAGAGGATGAGTGAGACGGAGAGAATAATTCAATGAAACCTTTCAGCGTGTGGAAGTTGTTTAGAAGTGGATGCATCTGTGACAGTGCTAATAACGACTTTGAATCATTTCATCGAATGTCTCCAGCCTCTGATTCTTAGTGTGACGACGACCCAAGTCAAGTCAGGAAAGGCAATCTACATCTCCCTGAGTGGCTCTCACACCAACAGTCAATGTCTTCACCGTTGTCGGTTCGTCGATATGCGACTCGATAGATGCCACCAATAGACTGTACTTTTCTCACTGCCACAGATTCCCTGCTTGAGCACTGAGACCGCCTGCTAAAATCACTACACCTGAGTGCTTCGCTTTCACCATCAAACTAGACACCTGTTGATAAAACTGACACTTCACTTCCTCCTTACACTGTAGGATTCCAGTGTCAAGTGAAATGCAATACAACTCTGTCAATGTGAGCATGATATTCCACTGGATGCTTGATTGTCTTTCATACACATCTAATGTCTATTGAAGCTGGATTAGGCGGAAGAGATTCTTCGTGCACCAGGCTATGAGACACACACACATCGTGTGAGGGCTGATGACACCAGCGAGTTGACCAGGCTGAAGTGGGTGGAGTGGGAATCGAAGGCGTGGGACATCGACTGAAAATCGAGTGTTGACTTCAACCAGCCATGTCTCCACACATATCTAACGTGGAAGCATCTAATCAACTCACTACTGCAAGTCACATTCAGATGAGAAGGGATAGATGATAGAAGGCTCTTGTGGCCTGTGGTAATCCTTGCAATATGCATCCCTGTAGAGGTCTAATCAACTGCTCTTTGAAAGCCTTCACTCCAGGTTGTGTCAATCAAATCGGTATTTTACAATGCACGTCACTAATCCCTATGAAGCCGTTTTATTCATGGTTGTGGCTTACAAATGACAAAGGTAGCTGACATCAGAATCAGAGTGGAACATTGCAATGAGTGGTGGTGCATCAATAGAGGATGCGACTCTCCCAATAAGTACACACAATAGGAGGACGGAATGATGCTAGCACAGAAGAGGATGAGTGAGACGGAGAGAATAATTCAATGAAACCTTTCAGCGTGTGGAAGTTGTTTAGAAGTGGATGCATCTGTGACAGTGCTAATAACGACTTTGAATCATTTCATCGAATGTCTCCAGCCTCTGATTCTTAGTGTGACGACGACCCAAGTCAAGTCAGGAAAGGCAATCTACATCTCCCTGAGTGGCTCTCACACCAACAGTCAATGTCTTCACCGTTGTCGGTTCGTCGATATGCGACTCGATAGATGCCACCAATAGACTGTACTTTTCTCACTGCCACAGATTCCCTGCTTGAGCACTGAGACCGCCTGCTAAAATCACTACACCTGAGTGCTTCGCTTTCACCATCAAACTAGACACCTGTTGATAAAACTGACACTTCACTTCCTCCTTACACTGTAGGATTCCAGTGTCAAGTGAAATGCAATACAACTCTGTCAATGTGAGCATGATATTCCACTGGATGCTTGATTGTCTTTCATACACATCTAATGTCTATTGAAGCTGGATTAGGCGGAAGAGATTCTTCGTGCACCAGGCTATGAGACACACACACATCGTGTGAGGGCTGATGACACCAGCGAGTTGACCAGGCTGAAGTGGGTGGAGTGGGAATCGAAGGCGTGGGACATCGACTGAAAATCGAGTGTTGACTTCAACCAGCCATGTCTCCACACATATCTAACGTGGAAGCATCTAATCAACTCACTACTGCAAGTCACATTCAGATGAGAAGGGATAGATGATAGAAGGCTCTTGTGGCCTGTGGTAATCCTTGCAATATGCATCCCTGTAGAGGTCTAATCAACTGCTCTTTGAAAGCCTTCACTCCAGGTTGTGTCAATCAAATCGGTATTTTACAATGCACGTCACTAATCCCTATGAAGCCGTTTTATTCATGGTTGTGGCTTACAAATGACAAAGGTAGCTGACATCAGAATCAGAGTGGAACATTGCAATGAGTGGTGGTGCATCAATAGAGGATGCGACTCTCCCAATAAGTACACACAATAGGAGGACGGAATGATGCTAGCACAGAAGAGGATGAGTGAGACGGAGAGAATAATTCAATGAAACCTTTCAGCGTGTGGAAGTTGTTTAGAAGTGGATGCATCTGTGACAGTGCTAATAACGACTTTGAATCATTTCATCGAATGTCTCCAGCCTCTGATTCTTAGTGTGACGACGACCCAAGTCAAGTCAGGAAAGGCAATCTACATCTCCCTGAGTGGCTCTCACACCAACAGTCAATGTCTTCACCGTTGTCGGTTCGTCGATATGCGACTCGATAGATGCCACCAATAGACTGTACTTTTCTCACTGCCACAGATTCCCTGCTTGAGCACTGAGACCGCCTGCTAAAATCACTACACCTGAGTGCTTCGCTTTCACCATCAAACTAGACACCTGTTGATAAAACTGACACTTCACTTCCTCCTTACACTGTAGGATTCCAGTGTCAAGTGAAATGCAATACAACTCTGTCAATGTGAGCATGATATTCCACTGGATGCTTGATTGTCTTTCATACACATCTAATGTCTATTGAAGCTGGATTAGGCGGAAGAGATTCTTCGTGCACCAGGCTATGAGACACACACACATCGTGTGAGGGCTGATGACACCAGCGAGTTGACCAGGCTGAAGTGGGTGGAGTGGGAATCGAAGGCGTGGGACATCGACTGAAAATCGAGTGTTGACTTCAACCAGCCATGTCTCCACACATATCTAACGTGGAAGCATCTAATCAACTCACTACTGCAAGTCACATTCAGATGAGAAGGGATAGATGATAGAAGGCTCTTGTGGCCTGTGGTAATCCTTGCAATATGCATCCCTGTAGAGGTCTAATCAACTGCTCTTTGAAAGCCTTCACTCCAGGTTGTGTCAATCAAATCGGTATTTTACAATGCACGTCACTAATCCCTATGAAGCCGTTTTATTCATGGTTGTGGCTTACAAATGACAAAGGTAGCTGACATCAGAATCAGAGTGGAACATTGCAATGAGTGGTGGTGCATCAATAGAGGATGCGACTCTCCCAATAAGTACACACAATAGGAGGACGGAATGATGCTAGCACAGAAGAGGATGAGTGAGACGGAGAGAATAATTCAATGAAACCTTTCAGCGTGTGGAAGTTGTTTAGAAGTGGATGCATCTGTGACAGTGCTAATAACGACTTTGAATCATTTCATCGAATGTCTCCAGCCTCTGATTCTTAGTGTGACGACGACCCAAGTCAAGTCAGGAAAGGCAATCTACATCTCCCTGAGTGGCTCTCACACCAACAGTCAATGTCTTCACCGTTGTCGGTTCGTCGATATGCGACTCGATAGATGCCACCAATAGACTGTACTTTTCTCACTGCCACAGATTCCCTGCTTGAGCACTGAGACCGCCTGCTAAAATCACTACACCTGAGTGCTTCGCTTTCACCATCAAACTAGACACCTGTTGATAAAACTGACACTTCACTTCCTCCTTACACTGTAGGATTCCAGTGTCAAGTGAAATGCAATACAACTCTGTCAATGTGAGCATGATATTCCATTGGATGCTTGATTGTCTTTCATACACATCTAATGTCTATTGAAGCTGGATTAGGCGGAAGAGATTCTTCGTGCACCAGGCTATGAGACACACACACATCGTGTGAGGGCTGATGACACCAGCGAGTTGACCAGGCTGAAGTGGGTGGAGTGGGAATCGAAGGCGTGGGACATCGACTGAAAATCGAGTGTTGACTTCAACCAGCCATGTCTCCACACATATCTAACGTGGAAGCATCTAATCAACTCACTACTGCAAGTCACATTCAGATGAGAAGGGATAGATGATAGAAGGCTCTTGTGGCCTGTGGTAATCCTTGCAATATGCATCCCTGTAGAGGTCTAATCAACTGCTCTTTGAAAGCCTTCACTCCAGGTTGTGTCAATCAAATCGGTATTTTACAATGCACGTCACTAATCCCTATGAAGCCGTTTTATTCATGGTTGTGGCTTACAAATGACAAAGGTAGCTGACATCAGAATCAGAGTGGAACATTGCAATGAGTGGTGGTGCATCAATAGAGGATGCGACTCTCCCAATAAGTACACACAATAGGAGGACGGAATGATGCTAGCACAGAAGAGGATGAGTGAGACGGAGAGAATAATTCAATGAAACCTTTCAGCGTGTGGAAGTTGTTTAGAAGTGGATGCATCTGTGACAGTGCTAATAACGACTTTGAATCATTTCATCGAATGTCTCCAGCCTCTGATTCTTAGTGTGACGACGACCCAAGTCAAGTCAGGAAAGGCAATCTACATCTCCCTGAGTGGCTCTCACACCAACAGTCAATGTCTTCACCGTTGTCGGTTCGTCGATATGCGACTCGATAGATGCCACCAATAGACTGTACTTTTCTCACTGCCACAGATTCCCTGCTTGAGCACTGAGACCGCCTGCTAAAATCACTACACCTGAGTGCTTCGCTTTCACCATCAAACTAGACACCTGTTGATAAAACTGACACTTCACTTCCTCCTTACACTGTAGGATTCCAGTGTCAAGTGAAATGCAATACAACTCTGTCAATGTGAGCATGATATTCCACTGGATGCTTGATTGTCTTTCATACACATCTAATGTCTATTGAAGCTGGATTAGGCGGAAGAGATTCTTCGTGCACCAGGCTATGAGACACACACACACATCGTGTGAGGGCTGATGACACCAGCGAGTTGACCAGGCTGAAGTGGGTGGAGTGGGAATCGAAGGCGTGGGACATCGACTGAAAATCGAGTGTTGACTTCAACCAGCCATGTCTCCACACATATCTAACGTGGAAGCATCTAATCAACTCACTACTGCAAGTCACATTCAGATGAGAAGGGATAGATGATAGAAGGCTCTTGTGGCCTGTGGTAATCCTTGCAATATGCATCCCTGTAGAGGTCTAATCAACTGCTCTTTGAAAGCCTTCACTCCAGGTTGTGTCAATCAAATCGGTATTTTACAATGCACGTCACTAATCCCTATGAAGCCGTTTTATTCATGGTTGTGGCTTACAAATGACAAAGGTAGCTGACATCAGAATCAGAGTGGAACATTGCAATGAGTGGTGGTGCATCAATAGAGGATGCGACTCTCCCAATAAGTACACACAATAGGAGGACGGAATGATGCTAGCACAGAAGAGGATGAGTGAGACGGAGAGAATAATTCAATGAAACCTTTCAGCGTGTGGAAGTTGTTTAGAAGTGGATGCATCTGTGACAGTGCTAATAACGACTTTGAATCATTTCATCGAATGTCTCCAGCCTCTGATTCTTAGTGTGACGACGACCCAAGTCAAGTCAGGAAAGGCAATCTACATCTCCCTGAGTGGCTCTCACACCAACAGTCAATGTCTTCACCGTTGTCGGTTCGTCGATATGCGACTCGATAGATGCCACCAATAGACTGTACTTTTCTCACTGCCACAGATTCCCTGCTTGAGCACTGAGACCGCCTGCTAAAATCACTACACCTGAGTGCTTCGCTTTCACCATCAAACTAGACACCTGTTGATAAAACTGACACTTCACTTCCTCCTTACACTGTAGGATTCCAGTGTCAAGTGAAATGCAATACAACTCTGTCAATGTGAGCATGATATTCCACTGGATGCTTGATTGTCTTTCATACGCATCTAATATCTTTTGGGACTTTATAAATCGTGGGAGATTTATAATTCTTTATTGTCTACTATGGGCGGTATTTTCAGCGATGCTCTCTGGGGCGACACTGTTTTTTTTATACCTCTTTTATTTTGCACTGTATTTTGATTATTTTCTTTTCTGGGTACAATTTTTTATGCTTTTTTTGAATGAAGTTTTCTTATTTTGGATTTTGTTTTCCGTGTTTTTATATATATTCTTTTCTTTGTTATTTTTTTTAATTTTCCCCCTCGCATTTTTACATATTGTTTAATTGTTTATATTTTTTAACTGTTACTTTCTGGGTTCTGTTTGATATCGTATATACTGATTTTTGGAAGTTTGCATCTGTTTTTCGTTTAACTTTTGTTTTTTTCGAATCAGCTGACTTGTTTTGTGTCTGCTTTTGGAGAATATGTTTCTTTTGGGGTTTTACTTCTTACTTATTACTATATTTTTATGGTGCATTGTATTCTTTTAATTTTTGTTTTTTCTTTGTTATACACTTTTTTGTTTTATGAATGGACGGAATGTTATTCTGTCAGTCTGGGAATGAAAATTGTTGACGCTTCTGTTTATGAAGTGCTTCTATTTTAGTGCATTAATGTGAAGCTGACAATATTTTTTGCATCAGGTTAATATGAACGTTCACACAGTTAGAGAATCTAGTACTGAACCGTTCGGTGATAATAATAGTTACAAGGATGCAGGAATATCTAGGTGGATGATCATTTAGAAGTCTTTGTTTTCCTACAGATGTGATAGTACTTTTTTCGTCATGATATCTTACGCCGCATACCTTAATTTCTTTTTGAAACAGAAATAGTCCTAATGTTTTGGGACCACAGAGTGCGAAGGACAATCGCTTGAGGATGTGTTTTATGTGATTCTCGAAGTACAAATCGGTTACGAAAAGCTCTGGATCTCTGCAGTTTACCCTAGGATGAATAATTTCTCAGGTTTTGCTTTTCTAGTAGTCTATCGTGTATGTGGAATTGGCACCATAACTGACCCTCCAAGGAAAATACCTTACTGCTGTTACATTCCTATTCACCGGCAGTAAGAGTCCCCCTAACACTATGCAAGTTATTTATACTTCCTTGTCGAAATCCCTGACAAAGGAGAAACTATATATCGTCTTCCCAGACAATCCTGAGGAGTTTGTCTGTAATCTGTTGAGTATGAATTTAAATCACATTTAAATGGAAGCGCTTTCTCTCGGATTTAACTCTCATATCCCGAATAACTTTGCCAAAAGAACCGATTTTGCAGCTCATTTCTATCAGCTGAATGACCTTACTCTAGTTGATGAAGACTAGAAGAGCTTGTTCAAATCTAAGCCGGTCGACGTTGAAAATCAGTACCTCATTTCGCCAACGTCATATTCCAAAATCTTCTCTGAAGAGCATCAAAAAGCATTAAAATCTCTCAGAAATAATGACAAAATCGTCATACTGCGACCTGACAAAGACTCAAGAGTGGTGCTGATGGACAGAGATGACTACATCGCAAAGATTAAAACTGTGCTGAATGACCCGTTGAGGTTTAAAGTCGACGACTGCCAGAAAGAAAAGACAAATGCAGCTGAAAAACGCATCACAAACATACTGAGAGATCTTCTAAAGACAACAATACGTACAATGAATTGAAACCCCAAGGGTCCCGCTTGCCACACATGTATGGCCTTCCAAAGACACACAAGAAAGAAGTCTTTCTGAGACCTATATTTTCGATGATCAACTCGCCCCAATATGAGGTTCCCCTTTGGCTTGCAGAGAAGTTGGAACCCATTCACCGACGGCTAGCCGTGCACACCATGAAAGACTCATTTCTTTTCGCCAAAAGTGTGAATCATATGAACGTTTCAAATAAGTTCATGGCGTCATTTGATGCGACCTCCTTTTTCTGGTTATCCCAATCAATGAAACCATTGAGATCATTTGTCAACAGTCTGATCTTCTCCCACTACCAGAGTCAGAAGTCAAATGCCTACTGCTGTGTACCATGGATGTACAATTCCAGTTTGCCAACAATCTTTACCGACAAATAGATAGTGTAGCTATGGGCAGTCCACTTAACCCTGTTTTAGCAGCTTTCTTAACGACAAACCTTGAGAAAACAAAGTTGAAGCATTCAGTAAACAATACAACTTCCCATTGTCGATATGTCAATGACACATTTGTAGTGTGCAACAATGAAAGTCATGTTTCCTACCTACTCAGATTATTCAACGATGCACACGCAAATATTGAATTTACTACGGAACATGAAAATGATGGAAAGTTCCATTTCCTTGATATCGCCATACAACGCCTAGAAGATGGTAGTCTCCAGAGGTCAATTTACCGAAAGCTGACATGGAATGGACAATACTTACATTTTAATAGTTTTTGTATAAACAGCTTTAAACGCGAACTAGTCAAGACTCTGTAGTATAGAGCTAGGAGAATATGCTCTATAGAGAAATTAGAGGAAGAATTTATGTTTCTTGAAAAGATGTTGAAGAGCAATGGTTACCCTCAAAGGTTCATTAACAAATATGTAAATGTAAAACAAATCACAGTGGAGAAAAAGCCAATCTACATTCAACTTGATTATTAAGGTGAAAACATTGCAGCAATAGTCAACAAAAGACTGAGTACGTCACTAGATACAGCCTATCCTGCAGCTAAGTTGGTTCCCGTCCATCGAATAACATGCTATTTGGTGCAGTCTAAAGTCGATAGATACCCTATTCATGTTAACTCCAACTGTGTATACAAATTTACGTGTATCTGCGGGAGCAGTTACATTGGGAGAACAGAAAGAAGGGCACACCTCCGATTTTCTGAACATGTGCCGAAAAGCTTACGTCTCAAGGGAACAAACTCTTATAATAGCGCTATTACCAGACATCTCGATACGGGTAATGAAGTGGAAATCGTGAAATCCTTTAAAATTATCAATAGACCAATGAGCTCAATTCTCCTCTAGTTTGCCGAAGCAATTACTATCAAACGCTTGAAACCAGATTTATGTGTTCAGAAAGAAACAGTTATTAGTCTATCTTTACCCTAGTAACTGGATGTCTTTATTCTTCCTTTCATTTTGATTACGCAATCTTTGGCTTTGACCTCACCCCTTTGACATAGTGTAATTTTGCTTCTCTCTTGTTTCTATGATTTGAGTTGAACTCAGCACATTGTTACCTAATTTATTAGTCACTCAGCATCTTACGCATCTCCGATCTTTATTACGTAACTCCTTTACCATTGCATGCATACATTTACTTTGATTAAACTTGAACTACCTGTGTAAAAACTATATAAGCGCAATTTTTTTAGTACTATTCACTAACTGTGGAACCTTCTGTCAACTGACGTCATAAAAACTTGCAAGTATGTTGAAACTTTTAATTACATAAACCTCATAATTTATTAAGACTGTAAGCAACTGATGAGAAGTCAACGAAATAAATGATGGTACCATAATATTCTGCACAAACCATTGTTTTTCTTGCTTTATTCAAATTTATATTTCTTTTGGTCTAGTAGATACCCGGGCAGACCCGTTGGAACATTTCAGCCAGTTTAGCTCTTTAGGTCGTTTTAATTTGGAATAATAGACAAATCATCTCAAATGAAATCTGGTTATCGTCTTTGAATGGGTATGGGATTGCATTGCTATATATTTTCAAGTCTTTATCGTCTGGTTTTCTATCCTTCTACTCTTCAACTATTACACTGCTTTAGTTTTTCATTTAATTACTTAGACACAAACCTTTCAATGATTCTATAACTAGTTTGAAAATCAGACAGTACTTGACCCTAGTTCTGTTTTGATTTTAGCTTAAATGGTCCCGACCGATAGCTGCTATTATGACGTGGTGTTCCGGCTTGCATATCGAAATGACGCAACAAGTTACCCTAGCTGGTCCTACCATGCTAGAAGCGTTGTTTAGATAGCGATTACACTAAAAGTAGTTACCTTCATAGTATAAGTTGGGAGTCTGTGGGCGAAAGCGTACTGCTTATGAACAGGGATGTGATAGAAGTATGGTGTTTCCTTCAAATGACCAGCATTTTAGAAATGGTGCCTCTCCAATCTGAAAAGGGGGATTGTAAGAACAGGGTGACACCTAAAATTGTACATCCCCACTTACCTTGATTCGGTAAGATCTAAATAAGGACACATGACCACCAATTCAAGCAGTTGTGAAAAATGCTCTGTGGTCATGCAACACTATACTCTTTCTGTCTCGGGTACTTCAATAAAAAAAATCAACTCTAACGTTGTCAGCAGCCAGGATGTAACAACAGCTCATACGCTTCTGAGAGCATACAACACTTTCCTGATCTTCATACAACTTTATCTAAGTCACCTTCATCTTACTTTCCGTTTTCTGTCAACACTGTTCCACACACAAGTCCTTCATCTTTTCTTAACTCTGCGACCGCTAATAGAGACGAGAGACAGAAAAACACTACTGATAGTCTCTTAAAATCACGCTGCCACATTCACATTGAAGCATTTGATGTCAGGACCATTTGCCAAGTCGGACAACAGGAATCACTAGCCAGAGCCATCTCGAGAGATGCGTGCATGTTGTATTTTGGAGACATGCAGGCAAGACCCAAGTGTGGTTATTCACTTAAACCCACCAGGTCAACAGGCTGAATCTGCGAAATTCCAATTACGGGTGTCAGAAAATGATTCGGCTAGTTAGCAGGGACGCGCAGGTATCTGGATAGCATTGAGAGTTACGGCAGAAAAGTCCATACTTGATTATATTTCAGTAGATAGTCGTATGCGTGCTATCCAACTGAGCGGATTCGTTAGAAGAAGGAAGGATGGCATTACTCGTCGCTGTCTTTTCATAATCTCCGCTTACGCCGCAACAGACTGAAGTTCAGATATACAAAAGCATGATTTCTACCAGAAACAGCCTAGTTTGCTACGAAAAGCAAAACGTACAGACACAGTTGCTTTAGCAGGCGACTTCAATGCCCGAGTAGGGCAGTTATGCCAGATTGAGAAGCATATGTGGTAAGTACGGAGTTCCCTGCCGACGAACCGACATCGGTGATCGTCTTTTACAGTTCTTTCCAGATAGTCATCTGTTCCTAGTCAGAACTAACTTTAGACACAAAGAGAGACTGCGTAACCTGGCGACGTCCATCACCAAACCAATGCTGAACTCAAATAGACTATACAGCGATAGGGTATCGCTGGCGAGGGTCCGTAGAAGACTGTTGGTCCTTCTGAAAAATGCATAGATTCAGATCACGCCCTGGTTCGTTCCTACGATTGGATGGACAACAATGAGACTGTTACGCCTCCAACTCAATCAGGATACTAAGTTCTTGTTTAAGAAACAAATAGCTACAGCGTATCTGAGATCGACAGCAAGGGCAAATAACAAGTGCGACAGTCAGCTCTCAGGATAGACTGCAATGTTGGAGGGAGCGATTTAATTGGCCTAAAACCACACTCAACTTGCCCCACACCTAACTGAATGGGATGTAGAAACTGGTCCTGCGTCTGTAACTATGGTCACAAAGGCTGTGTTTAATTCTAAATGAGGTAGAGCAGCAGGACCAGACGGAATGATTCCCGAAATGTTTAGGAACAGTGATGACAAACTCCTGTCTGGGCTAACGAAGGTATAAGGCAACGTCTGGGAGTCAGAGATAGTTCCGTTGGACTGCTGTAAGTCATTGATTATCCCAGTACACAAGAAGGGAGACAAGTCTCCCTGTGACAGTCATACGGGAATTAGATTGACTAATATGGTATCTAAAGTCCTAGGTTCAATAATCATACGCAAACTAAGTAGTACTCGGGAGAAACAAATGCGAGAGAACCAGGCAAGCTTTGAACCAGGAAAAGTGTATTGGGTCATATGGTCACCCTTCGACAAATTCTGGAACACAGGCATTTTTATTAATCTGAAGACGGAATTTGACCTCATCGACTGAAAAGTCTTGTCATAAAGTCTGAGTGTGAAAGGAATGTCGGTAAAGGTACACCACACCATCAGTCAAGGCACTCTATTCGAATTCACACAACCATTTAAGAGGTTATGGAGAGTTGTCACCTGAAGTGATGCTAACCAGTGGTGTCGTTCAGGTATTTCACCATAAATATGATGATGAATGTGATTCAAGTCGATTTTAGCGATTTGGGATTGACTTGTTGCCAAGGAGGACTAAGATGATTAAAAGTATGCGGATAAGCAATGTTAGTCGGCATTGGAATTAAGTCAAACCAAAACCAGTTATCAGTCCATGAAGACTTCAGCTGTTAGTTTTAGCCATTTAGGCAGGTGTAGGCTGTCTGGTTGATGTTCTCAGCATTCTAAGAACCAATGGAAGGAGACTATTCGTCATATGGATCAAAATCTTTCTTAATGGTTCACAAGCAGTCAGTCTCTGCGATCCACCGTATTCACTAAATCGGTAATTTTTTTTCCCATGCTACTATACCTTCTTCCTCACATTTCTGCTTATTACAGTGTATAGTGTAGCGTTTTCTCTTCTTTGTGTGCTATATGGAGTGTGGCGACTTGAACTGCTCGACTTCTGTGCAAAGTTTCACTTTGATATAAGAATAAAACTTGGGCACTGTGGTAAAGTGTAATTCCATTATGGGTAAATTTTAATTTGATAGAGTCTCACAGTGTTATACAGTAATATTTACTGATGACTTTTCGAGCACAATTTATTGCTCATAATCATATCAAGGTGATTATGATATGATGATTATGATTACCTCGCTAAGCCGGTTATAAGACAGGTAAAGGGAGAAGATCGGACATGAGGCTATCAACCCCAACCCCGTAAAAACAAATACCACTGCTACAGAAACTTTAAGCCTCTGGGGATGCAAAGGAATAAAATTAAAAAATACAACTTTACTATAACCGGGGAGAGGGGAGGGGAATAAAATCATACTTAAAAAAGCTGCAACTGTGTCCAGATACTGAAGACATTGTTAATGAACCAATCTTGGTAAGCGAAATGCTCTCCAGTCAACACCACTATGAAAATAGGCAGGGGGAAACACAAATTCAATAATCTCCCCCATAGTGTGTGTATGTATTCAGAGAAACCTTCTGGCCAACTAACTAGTAATAAGGAGAAAGATTGAGGAACAGCTTGTCTGCATAGTGCACTGAATTACTGTGTTGTAAATCAAGGGAAAAGACAACAGTTATAATAATAATTATTAATAATAATAATAATAACGATTATACTATAATAATATTATATACTTAATACAAGAAGGTGCAAAAAAGGAGACAATAACAATAAGAATAGCCAGAGAACCATCCTATCAAGTTTTTTATAAATGGACAAACCGCCAGACAGTAGATGTGTGTATGTGTATGCATTTAACCACAACAACATGTGAAAAGAGACTTGGGTACAAAATTTACCGACCACAATGTATATTGTGAAAATAACTAATAATAATAATAATAATATTTATTATGTATGCAGTGAATGAAAGTTAATCAAGTATCAATTAATAGTCAGTTATTACTATTATTATTATCATCAGTAGTGTTACTGTCATTACTTTTTTATTCTTAGTCTTTAATAGTGATGCATATATATATGTATATATATATATATATATATATATGTATATGTATATAAGGTGAAAGAAAGTCAACTAAACTATTTTGATATACTTTTTTCTTTGGAGAAGAGACGGAATAATAACAACAACGGCAAGCAAAAAAAACGAGATACGGAGAGAGAGAGAGGCTGGTGGGTAGAGTGGGGTGGGGGAGAGAACCAACTGGATTCAAAGTCACTCAAGCATCTAGTTCACTTCGGCAAGCATTTTTCTCCTCTGTGATGGTCACCTGTTACTTATTCGAGATGTATAAATATTCACGCCTAATGTGATACACAACAAATCCACTTAGCCCTCCTTATTACTTTCTAAGATGATGACAGAGACAACTATTTTCCAGAGTTGCATTTTCTTAATACTTCACATTCAGTTGCGTGTGTGTGTGTGTCAACCTTATCAAAATGAATAATTTATATTTACTAGATTATGAAAAGAAATCCACGATAGACGGCAGATAGATAGATAGATGAGGAGAGAGAGAGAGAGATGGCACTCACCCTAGGGACTACAGTGGATTAAGAAGGAAGATTATCATTTTCTCCGTTTATAATGATTACACAATATAGATGCAGGTCGTGAAGGTGTGTATCAAACCAACCAGCCAACTAACAACATTTGTGATCAACCAAAATGAAAGAACAAAAGGGGAAGAATGTTAAGAGAAAGAAGAGAAACAATCCTCCTTCAGTGTCTGTGGGAAATGGAAATATGTGTATATTCTTGACAATGTTCGCTATACAAACTGAGTAGTAGTAGTAGTCGTAGTCACTATAGTGTAGCTACTAAGATATACAAAATACTAATACAGTACGTATATCGTCAGTAGTATTATATAATAGAGAGACTGAAGAGAAAAAAGAACTAAAGTTACTATTAATTAATTAATTCACTGTTACACACCACTAGATAGAAATCTCTGTTCGCCTAACACATGCTTTTACACCTTTTCTTGAATTATTGTAAAAATAAACAAGTGTGTGGGTGGAGGCGGAGGACAAGGTTGGTCTTAACCCACGAATTGAACTACGACCCAAACGAACTGGGTGTAATATGATTGTTTTTTCTTTAACAAACAAAAACAGACATACAGAGTCGTTTAATTGGAACCAAACTGCAATCCTAATAATATTATTATTATCATTACTATTATAATATAAGGGTATGTACGTATTTATGTGTCAGTGAGCAAAACAATATCCAACAGTCAAACATGCCACACGTACAAGCACATGCTGCACAAACACACACACACACACACAAAGTGAGACAGTACACCATCATATTGGATTGTGAATAGTGTATTGAAAAAAGAACGAACGAACAAACAAACAAACAATAGTTTCAGTATAACGGCGGTGTATATCGTTAGGAAAACGGAAGATGATAAACTCAAATAGAAAGTGGTATTAATAGTCATAATAGTAGTGGTAATAATAATAATAACAATAGTAATAAAGTATTACAATTTGTTTTTACAAACAACCCATGTTGAATAATAGAAACACGACACCTTTGTTTACTACTGTCACTATTAGTGAAGCGAGGGTGAGAAAAAAAACTGCCGAAACAATAGAAACATGGAAGTTATCCAACTAAGTATAACGGAAAGTATATATATATATAAATTATTTGTATATATGTAAAAATGAGTATATAGGTATTACATATTTAGGTGTCCCAGAAGTATTTGTTTGATTTGCAAAAATTAATAATCACCAACATCAACATGAAAAAAAGATGAGGAGCAGTGGAGGTTGTGCGGGGGCGCGCGGGCGGTCGGGATGGAGAAAGTGAATTGTAATACGCTTCTCTGTGTCAGAGAATGAAACAGTTAAGTTGATGAATCCATTGGTTGACCATTACCTAAGGTATAACCTGTAAGAAAAAGGAACAATTTGAGTAGTAATTAGCAGAATGAGAAAATATTTGAGTATAGGATGAAAGTGAAAAAAGACACAAATCATTCGCAATCTTAGTAAATTCAAAACTGCTGTTTATAAGAATTCTAAACAACATAATATGCTTAGAAGTGTTGGCTTCTAGGGATTTGATTGGTTGCAAGTCTGATCACTAGTTGACATCATATATATAATGAAAAGAAGTATATATATATATATATATACACGAATTCGCAGAAGTTGGAATTTATGGGCTGGCCATTGAATCGGGTCCCAGTGGCTGAATGGTCTACGAGCTTGTTTTGTAACCATAAGGTCCTTGGTTCGGACCGCAGTGGTGACGTACTGTTGAGGTGTTGCAAACTAGGATGAAACAACTGTCTAGCACTCCCCGGTTTTCCAATGGTTCTCTAACTAATGTTAACTAGTAATCAATCCTGGAACACCATATTTCTCTACAAGCACAATGAATAATTGTGGTATGTACATATATACGTGGGTCGACAAGAAGACTCTAGAAGATTCGGATTTCGTGGACTATTTACCTTTGACGTCAAACAAACTTGAAGATCTACTGGTGAAAACTAAAAAGTTCACAGATAAGGCAAAGAAGACATCAAGTGAACAGAGAGAAGACAGAGGTGATGAAGATAACTGACCACCACCACCACCAACAACAACAACGAAAACAACAACAAGCTCCAGTCACTATCAACGGAAGAAATTTGAAGGAAGTCAATTCCTTTCAACTGCAGGCGGCACGAATATGGACTTCAAAAGAACTTTCATTAATCTGAAATCAAACTGGAAATCTACGGCACGAAGCATAAAAAGTACGATTCAGAGATTTTCAACACTAATCTCAAGTCACACATCTTCTGTATGGTTCGGATATTTGACCTGTGCACCACCAAAGGCTCCTCCAACAGGCTGCTGAAGACTTCCATTTACAACTGCGTTAGGTGGCTCTACGGTGAAGAGCAGATGACCGGTCAGAAAGCAACAACTACAAGAAATCCAGGCGAGGAACCAACCAACAACCTACTACCCTATAAATAAGCCAAAAGAAATGGACATCGGTGAGATGCACACTGAGAAGACCATTGAATAATATCACATGCTACATCCTCCAGTAGGAAACATGTCGGGCCTAGGTTCAAAGGTGATATGAAGGAGACCATGTGAAAAGGAGGTGAGAGATTATGGGCAATCGTGAAGCCAGCTAAAGGCGACTACAGAGAACAGAATGAAGTGGAGATGTGCAAATGAAGCCCTATATTTCCCCACCAGGAACCTAAGGGAGTAATAATAACAATATTGATTCAGCATAGATTATTGAACTTATTTCGTCTCTGATAAGATTTACTCATGTTTTATCTTTTTTGAGCACCAGTTATCCACCCCAGCTCAGACAATACAACAATACTAAGTATCAAGAAACTGGTCGGACGCAAATTTTAAAACATAGTGACTGACAGATTTCAACGTTGAAAATGGAAAGAGGTGCAGCAGTTCAAGGTGCCACACTTCATGCAGCACACACAGCAAGAAATGAGAGTACACGGAAATCCAAAAGAGATAATAAACAGAAGTGAGAAAGGAAAAAGAATAATAATATGGAAAAAATAATAGTTTTATTGGATATGACAAGTCAAAAAGAGTGAATGCATCTGCGCCATTGACAACGACGATTTTGAGCCATATCAACTGTCTCTAGCCTTCATTGGTTCTTACCATACCGAGAACACCAACCAGTCAGGCAGTCTACACTTCCCTACGTGACTGGATCAGACTAACTATTGAAGATTTCAGTGACTGATGAAGCCATGTTTTCATTTGACCACCAGTAACTCTTCTCCAACCTGATCCATCCTATGTTAGTTACCACTGCCCATTTTCGAGGAAGGCGATGGATGGCTAGGCATGCGTAACACATGTCCTAACCATCTCAATAGATGCAACTTCACAACCTCGTCGACTGATTTCCCCTCATTACCTAGCACTCGACTGTTGCCCCGCCTATTACACCACTTAACACGAGAGGTAGAACGCAGACACCTATAATCAAAGACAGCTAGCCGAGCTTTTCATGTCCTCCACTCTCAATGGTCATGTCTTGCTCACAACCATAAAGGAGGACAGTCAGAGACGCAGTAATTTGGCATATGCCAAGCGAGCCTACTGTATCAATACTGAGACTTCGTCAGCTGTTAACCCGTTGGGGCTGATGCAGCTCCTTAAATAAGTGAATACGTTAACACGTTCTACCACTTCATCCCCTATCTTTAAGCTAGGAGTCAATGTAGCCCAAGACATAGTTCAATGCTCCAAGGAATTACCCGAGGAATTCCATCATTTGTTGGTGAACAGATTTATATGTTAGTTTGTTGGTTTTGGTGATACATTACTAATTATCCAGCACAACTAAAATGCTCATGATCAATATCAAAGCAACCACAGAAAATTTCAAAATCTCTGTAACAATCCTCAAGTAACTTCTTGAACCTGTGCTTCACAAAATAATTATAATGAGTGTTGAATAATTCCATTTGTTGCATGTACACTCTCAGCTGAATATCGATTGTTGGATCTAAATGAAATCAGTCATGTCGACCGGAAAACACGTGGCTTAGCTATCACGCACAATGCATGCAGTCAACAGTAATGACACTATACCATGACAAAGGAAACAATCATACATGGAATGTGTTCATGATACAATGAGTCATAATGGCTTATCTATTTCCTTTTTAATCAAGTATATAGATGCATATGATGACCCAATTCAATACACTAATTCTGTTGGTTGGTCCAAATATACATGACAATGAATCATTGTACATTTTTTAATGCTGTGTGTTTGAGGCTGGCTAAAGCAATCTGTTGAATAGCTATCTGGGTTCTGGTTACCGTGATGATTACAAGATTCCTAATGCAGTTGTTGTCGTTCTTGCTCGATTCTATATGGAAGTTATTTAATTCAAATAACAAAAAAACAACGCCAATAGGAAGAGAGAGAGAGACCGATTAGTTAAATCCTTGTTTACGAAATCACAATAATCACTGAGACGGCTCGAAAAAAGCAGATTGCAAGTATTTACGGGATTCTCCTACTAAAGAAAAAAAATGGGAGGAACAAGACACAAGAGGATAAGAAAGCTTGATTAGTTTTTTCCTTAAAGTTGTTGTAATGACTACTTTTGTGGTGGTGTGATACAGATAATATGTGCCTACGGAATGTTATTCTCACATGTTCCCACGGTTCAATACGGCATTAGCGATAGAATATTATGTATATTTGAATATTCTATTTCACGTCGTTCGATATAAAACGAAATCACACGCTCAGTGACAGGTTAAAGAATATAAACTGTAGATATATAAACAGTGGTTTGATTAATGAAAAATATACTTTGGCTGTTACACTTTGACATGGTTACAGTAGACTGGGGTCGGAAATTTCATCCAGTAGAAAACAGTGTCTGACTCTGTGCTATACACAAACAATGAACAAAATAACCCCCCCACACACACACACGTGAATGCACTAATTTAGCTTTTATCAAAAATAGCAAATAACGTCTGATCTCAAGACCATACAAGAGAATTCGTAGTTTCAACCACAAAGGGGAAAGTCCCTCCAATTTCAGCTCCACTTCAGTCATTTGTCTACAAGCATTTCACTTAACAAAATTCGAATATCAAATCATCATTGAAAAAAAAAATAGGCAGAATTTCGTGTGTCGAAAAAGAATACATATCAATCGGATGACCAGTTGGTAGCTGTGATTTCCAGGTCATTGGTATGTTGTATTCTGTAGCAATCCAGACTTCCATTTCACCACTACATAACCATGCATTGCATAAATAATAAGCAGTCAATGGACTTGAAATATGCTAAGTTGTCTAGACACATTTAACCATATTTAAAGAAAGTCCACCAATGAATATAAAAGTATTCATTAATAATTGATTGACACAAACTTTATTGATTCTTTTTTTTTTGAATCAGTATGAAGAACCCTGCTGAGTTTTATGTATGTATAAAGTATGCTAACTAGTGCAATAAAAGAACAATTTGTAACCTGGTTAGTAGTAATATTTATAATCTTAAGACACAGAGAGAGAGAGAGAGTGAAATTTCTGGATGAAAAACATTATTGATCTTTTACTGTGGCATAGTATCATCATCATTACAGTGCTCGCATAACTGGCCTATAAGAGGAGGGGAGGTTGGTTGTGAAGAAATACATATATCCGATAGTCTACAGCTTCGTCAACAGTCCATACTGAGTGCCTAGCCTAACTGTTTGAGCGGACTAGTTAAACTGAAAGTGCACTAGCCGTTTGGTACACTGTCGTGTCATGTCCAATTGTGGGTACACGATCAATAGTTAGCAACGTTGTATATATATATTGTCACATGTATTTAGTTATTTGAATGTTTTTTACACAGAAATTAACAAGATCTTCTACGTTCCTTATTCATCGGGAAGTATGAGTGACTGTTAGAGTTCTATAGAACTTGGATTTCGGCAGAAATCGGGATGATAACATAAGATTGATTGATGCTTTTCCAGTTTCATGACTATCTTATTATTATTTATTATTTTACGAGTTGATCACGGACTGATATCAGTTAGAGAACCATTGAAAACCAGGGAGTACTGGACATTGTATCGGGTCCCAGTGGCTGAATGGTATACGAGCTTGCCTTGTAACCGGAAGGTCCTGGGTTCGAATCCCAGTGGGTGCGTACTGCCGATGATTCCCATACTAGGATGAAACAGCAACTGTCCAGTACTCCCTGGTTTTCAATGGTTCTCTAACTGATATCAGTCCGTGATCAACTCGTAAAACATAACTAATCCTTACAAACAAAACTATAGAAAATTTATTATTTTTTTCCTTCACGTTCCCACTGGAACAGAAGGTTTCAGGCTAGGGCCTTGAAGTTTTATTAGCGGTAATTTTACTTTTACCGGGTAGGGTTGCTAGTCTCACGCCCGAGTTTCCGTCTTTACCGGTCTTACAACTGACTTAGCGAAGTCTAGGTGTGTGTGTGTGTCGGTTGGGGGATTAAACCCCAGACCACATGTGGCTCGGTTGGCGAGCGTTCTACCACCGAACCAACAACAACAACACACTTCACAACAGTTAGTATTGATTGACAAAGATTCAGTTACCCAACTACGTTTCCATCTTATTAATTTATAACTTACAACTATCACCTGCGGAGAAAACCGAATTCGGCGAAGAAATATAGTGAATATAACTTTTCAATCTAGAACGATGAGCAGAGTAAAAATTACTCGTCCTTATCACGTCGAAAAGAGGCGATAATTAATCAGGAAAATTAAGACGACAATTAAGAATTACGCAATAATTATTTCACTGAAAACTACTTTGTTCAGATTTATCATATGCTTGTATAACTGCATGAAATGGAGTATCGGTGGCACAGCGGTAGAATGCTCGCCAACCACGCCCCATGTGGTCCGCTGTTCGATCCCCGGCCATCGACGCACTCTTTTATCTCGCTAAGCCAGTAAAAGGGCTGGTAAAGAGGCAAGGTTTGGCATGAGGCTAGTAACCCCATCCTGTAAAAATAAACAGCACTGCTACCGAAACTTCAAGCATCTAACTTGAAACCCTATGTTCCACTAGGAATGTAAAGGAATTTTTAAAAAATGAAGTGGAGAGCTGATGAGCTGCATTTTACACCGTAAAAGATCTTATGAACTTCCCAGGCTCCAACGATTTTACTGATGTCCGTAACAGCCCACTAACACAAAAATCATCGGAATATATTTCGCCTATAAGATGCAATTGGAAACCAAGTTGGTGGATACCGCGGCTATTGAGGAATTAATTTAGTATTTTAAAAACTCCTTCCTTGTCATACGACAGTGCCGCGAGATTTTAATTTTATTGCAGTTGAATGCCTTATCACTACTACTGTCTTAAAATGTGTCTGTAATTGACTAACTAAAAAAGCCCGCATTTTTCCCTTCTGCTTTCCAGTTTCCGTGCTCTGTTGTTTGCAGACTGATCTAAATTCCTACGTAGTATTAGTGCATTTTTATGTTTGAATTATTTTCCGAATTGAATTTTTCCATTGAACAGAACTTCTAATTTAGGCTTAGATTTCATCTTCAAATGCATAATACGGAGAGAAGTAAAAAAATTTCTACGATTATTCCAGCTTAAATTAACTAAAACAACCTTTTGCAATAGCAATGCATACACGCTAGTCGACTAACACAATCATACATAGAAATGATAAATTACTCACGTTGTGGCCCCCAAATGCATAATTCACCAGCATCATTTACTGAAGCTATCATTGTAGGCAATACAGGATTCCAGTGGACACAGGTAATTGGATCTCTATTCCCGGTTCCAGGAGTTGAATGTATAGGATGGCTGCCACTACCAATATGCCAAATATGTATCCTACCATCTAAATGTTGAAAGAAAAGCAATTATAACTAAATGCTAGGTAAAATAATACGTAGGAAAAAGGTGAGAAGATAAGAAAGTAAACACTGGAAGGAATTCTTCTTTCTTCTCACAATGTTACGGAGAAAAGCTTGAAAAAAGATCATAACGCAGTAAATTTTTCGCTGTAGGAATAAATAAATGCATAGAAGGAGGCAAAAAAGAAAAACTTTTAAAAAGTAATATTAAAACGCTGGTTTGAACAACAAAACCATAATAATAATAATAATAGCAATTGCTATTATGATACTTTTTATCAAATAAAATTCTGATTTTCCCGTTGATTGACTGAACTGAAATGTTCGGCCTCTGTTGACATGCCAGCTCAGCTCCTGGAGTGGATGCTTCGACGATGTCTGAGGATTAAATAGAAGTAATTTGGTGGATTGTGACTGGCAATGGAGTCCGGGATACGCATTTCGTCCTATTCGGAACTAGTCATGCTGGATGTACCTGCACTCCCCCCTCGCCAGTTGGTGAGTGGTGGTGTTCCCTACTGGGGCTTGAACACAGTACCCATCGTTTCAAACGCTATCCACTAGACCACTTGGGCCACCACCTCTTATGCAACAGGTGTCGGTTATTCTTTATTTTTAATTCAGTTTTGGTGTATGAAACGCAATGGGTACTAGATTCGAATTTGCTTGATTTCTTGATTACTATTCATGGTATCAAGCAGGTCATATATTGTGATATGATTAATTTGGTCTCCGCAGGAAACTGTGGTGAAAATTTCATCCCTCGAACTGTGTATAGATATGACCAGTTTGCCAATTGTTAATCCCATTACGCCAACTAACGCAAGAGATAGAAAGCCAACACCTGTGGTCAAACACAGCTAGCCTTTTCGTATATTCTACGTGCAGCGGTCACATCTCTCAACCATAGAGACGAATAGAGCACACTGACTGTTGCGACGTACACACGGTCTTTAGTCGATCACCGCCAGAGGTGCGTTGGGTTCGTAAATATCACATGAGGCATGCTGCGATTCTGTCAGAAATTGGTTCGTTGGGACTGGTGCAACTTCCCAAATCAGTGAAGTGGTCAACACGCTCAACTGTTTTCCTTCCTATCTTTGCCCTAGGTGTAGGTGCGCACCAGTCCCTGAAGCACCATGCTGCATTTGGCAGGGAGGAATCACATGCCAAACATATTAAGATTTAGTTGAAGGTGTTTAGAAGACTGCATTTTAACGACGTCTTCTTCGAAGAAATAACAACCAGTCACATTGAAATAATGGTGTCTCTAAAATTACGAAATGCACACAAATTGTTACACTTAATGCATGTGCGGTGAGAATTAAAGAACACATAAAAAATGAAATGAATTATAATTTATCTCACGCAATGGTATACTAGCATTACAAAATTTCAGCAAAGGCAACACAAATTGTATAAAATGTTACATTTTCTTGTGAATGTTGTTAGTGGTGGGGGTGAGGGTGATGGTGGTGGCTGTGAAAACCTGTTTGTTCTGTGCATACATCATACATACACCCATCAAATTTGTTTGATTCAATAAATAATAGGACGAAGGTGAAGGCTATTGCAAGATGTTTTCGAGCATAGTGTGTAGCAAACGTCACAATAGACATTTCAGATAATTGCGTGGATGGTGACTACCATTAGATTCCTATTTAGGACACGTCAGCTGGATGCATCGGCATTCCCCGCTGGGGCTCGAATTCAGTAGCCTTCGTTTCAAACGTCAAAGCGTTATCCACTAGACAACTTGGACCTACGGGTGCAGCTGCTCACGTAACAGGTATCAGTTAATTTCATGTTTTAAGTCAATTTTGATATTCCTGTTGACTGACTGGCTTGAAATGTTCGGTCTCTGTTAACATGTCGGCTCCTAGCGCGGACGCCCTGACGATGTCTGAGGATTAAAATTCACCGAATTATTTCGGCCCAGTGAATCCACGGGAAATAAAAATTGACTTAAAACACATAAGACATTTCAGATGTGTGAAAAGGTTGATTAAAAACACATATTTAAAACAGCCAAATATAACATCTGATAGTAAATCACAGTGTTCCCCTAAAGACGTATTGCATAATCATATAAGACCGACAACCTGAGTAAATTCAAACTGTAATTGACCACCTCCATCCTATCTGTCTCTATATTCACTTATACTGAGACGAAAGTGCAGCAAGCTTTTTTTGCAGGAATAACTTTAGTATTAGTAAATACCAATTATGTTTGTTCCTTCGACTCCTCTTTTCTTTTTCTTTTATCTTAATCACCAACTTTCCTTTTTTTTCTCACTGTTGTACATTATTCCATTGTGAACGCAGTTGGGAATTGGGATTTTTGTTTACTGAATGTATTAGTGTTCAACTGGTAAGGTGTAAAAATAAAATGTGTCTAGTATGATCAAATTATATACGTATATATATATATATATATATATGTATATGTATATTATATATATATATATATACATATATATATATATATGTATATATATATATATATATATATATATATATGGTGTAATGATAATGAAGCAGTCACTTACTTTCACTTCCTGTGGCTACAAAATCTTCATTAGCTCCACCAAATGTAGAATATAATCGAAAAGTATCCTGTTTATGACCAACAAAACGTTGCAGTATACCACAAGCTCCCAAATCCCATAAATGTAATCCCTTTTTATTAATTAAAAAAAAGAAAATAGTAAGGAATACTACCATAAATAACTGATATATATATATATATTCACGCTGGAATTTCAATGTTTCTAAGAGCAAAGCAAGAGAAGCTGTACCAAAACTGGATAACACTTTCAGTACAACTTTAAATGCTTTAATGGCGGACAACAACTAATGAAGTGGAACTTGACAGATATAAAGAAAACCAACATTGAACAATGCTGTGAACACATAGTGGATACACACAGACACACACACACATGTACCTCATTATAAATAAAGTGGTTTGGTCATATAACGAGTATCCACGCTTGTTTTTCCTTCAACACTACGACTCTTCATGAATACTGAATAATAATTGTTCGTATTAATTATAATTCGTGTTTCAATAAAGGACGCACGATTTTCTGTGTGAAATGCTTCTCTGAAGTACATAGGATAAACCACCAAAGCGTTAGAAGGCCAAGTGATGTTCTGTACTACAAGAATGTGTTATAACTACAATACAGAAGAAATTGGGTCAGACTGTGGGGACCGAGAAGACAGGAATACTCTGGACCACCGATAAGAAGACTTTAGAAGATCTGGATTTCGCGGATGATTAGTGTCTCATGTCACACAAACTCAAAGACCTACAGGCAAAAAGCCAACAAGTTGGCAGAAGAGACAAGCAGGCAAGACGGAACTTTAAGTGAACATAGAAAAGACGGAGGTGATGAGTGATCAACCAACAACAAGTACAAATCACTATCCACCGGATAAATTTGAAAGAGGTCATTTCCTTCACTTATCTAAGAAGCATCGTCTCAACTACACATACGGAACGGATGAAGATATCAAACCTAGCTAGAATAGGAAAATAAAGGCGGACCCTGAAATCGGTTTGTAAATCCTCTGCAATTAGCATAAAGAACAAGATTCGGATTTCCAACAGCAATGTTAAGTCAGTCGGTACTTCTACTTAGGTCAAAAACAGGCTACGACAGACTTTTACCAACCGCTGTTTGCGTTCCATATTGAAGATCAAATATAGTCAGTAAGAAGGAACTCTGAGAACTAACCAAGCAAGAACCTCCTATTGCTCAACAAATATTCAGAAGAAAATGGAGATAGATGTATTGGGCACACATTGAAGAGACAGTCGAATGACATCGCGCAGTGGGCTATCGCTCCAGTGGAAACTGAATAGGAAGCAACGAGTGGAATAAGCTAAGGAGGACCGTACAGAATAGGAAAAAGTGGAAAAGTGCTGCTGAATACCTATGTTTCATTCGGAACCCAAGGGAATAATAATAATAATACTCCATGATATAGAATTTAAATAACACTACTTCGGTGTACCTTTCTCTTTCTCAATTAACGTACTGACAGATAGTAGGTTGTAAAACAGACACCTTTTTTCCAGATTTGATAACTAAAGTGGTAAAATCGACACAGCCGATTGATGATCAGTTAGAAAATGAAAACCGGATGAGACAAAAGCACCTACAACGCGATTATTGAATATTTTGAAAGAAATTAGAAAACCTCACAAATTACCAATCCAAGGAAGAACATATAACAACTCTTACACAATTAACTATCAGTCTACATTGAATAAATTTATAAATTAACAATTCTGATGAAATCACAGTTAATTGTGAATTTACTGAAGATCACATAACATGAAAGATGTCTTACTGACTCAACTTAGCTAACGACATGAGACTTTTCCTAAACTCTGAATACAGAAAAGGTGTTTTTTCTGGTCATTGAATTAACAATGTACCTGATTTGCTGAAATATTCTGTCGCTTTCCCATGGACTACACCTCTGCTCTTAGTGTGACACTGATCTTGACCTATTTTCAATTTTAGTTGAACTCTCTACTAAATTCTATCGATTATTTTATTGTCACTCTGTTATAAGTGTTACTGTTTTTGTTGGTTGTTATCTAACTTGACTAAAATCAGACTCCAAAAACGACACTATGGCCAACAACTAGTCGCTTGAAAATATTAACCCACGCTGAGGTAGACAGAGAAGTCAGAGTTAACCGAGACAACCACAACAACAACCTTTATTATACACAATACAGGGTATATATATATATATATGGTTTATAAAACAACGGAAATTTCTAACTATAAATAGATAATCGATCTCTCACTTATCACCTGACCTTGAAGGTCCTCCGAAATAAATCAACCAGAAATTGTTCAGTCAGGTTATTGTATTGGCGCATGCATCTATCATAACTTCACGGCTAACAAAGATATTTGTTCCGCCCTAACACACTCAACTTACTTTGCTTCAATTTCTCTCTGATTAGCGGACAAGAGTAAAGAATTATTACCACAGTCAAATGGCCTTGAAGCAGCCAATCAGATCGTTCGGCATTGCAAATAATTGTTCTTCAAAATTTAAGCTGCAAGTTTCACTCTGATTAGGGTTAAGATGGGATTAAGGTAGAATTATGCTTTAAATTAGGGGTGAAACTTGCAACGACGATTATGGGCAGTATCCGTTTGAAATGCTGAGTAATGTGACTATCATCATCATTAGGTTATACTCATCATAAAGTCAGTCATTCAACAGAATTAGTGGATCCTACAACTGCTACTCACGGATGCTGGTTTACTTATTACAGCCACTCTTATGGAAAACTGAGACCTCTTTGTACAGCATATCAGAGACATATACCTTATATGATTCATTTCTGTTGCATATATATATCCAGTAAACATACATTTTTATATTATCAATTCCACTTTTCAACTAGAAGCACAGGATTGGCCGGCTCAAGGTCACTTGACTGTAGTATCTATTCTCTGCTGTTGCCGACTGGCATTTCTATATTGGGTAACTTGGAGACTCTAAGAATGAAAATTATATGAAACATATACTTGGAAAGATCCCATTTGTTTTCAGAAGAATATGCTATACATATACATATATGCGATTTTACTCAGTTTTATGATGTCGTTGAAAAAGACTAGCCCCTCACATTCAATATGAACTAACATGGATTTTTAAGCTGTTCAAATAGACTTTTCGTTTAAGAGAGATTATGAATCATACTTATTGTACAAGGAAGGAGGTTGATGATGCATACTATACAGATGAGACAGGATTCGAACGCACGGTTCACTTATTGAAGAGTATCAAGTGGGCTACCGTCGAACTTTGTCACTTTGTCATAATGAGCATGTCTTAGCGAAATTACAATTAGATTTTTATAACTTACATTACATTTTATGTGTATTTTCCCTTGGAAATGTACTTATTATGTCTGTGTATATAATTTAAATTTTTAGCAGAATATTGGTCTTGATTTAAACAAAGAATTGTCTCTGTTTTCTTTAGAAAAAGGAATTACTGCTGCAATGTATTGATTACAGAACAAGTTAGAAGATAGACAGACAGACAGAGGAAGAGAGAGAGAAACTTTCACCTTACACACAGTAAACTGAACAACAGTTTATAACATAATATCAACACAAAGCACAAGATTGATATGATGATAATCATCTTGTGTACGCGTAGATTACTAAAAGATTTCACAAAATCGATAAATCTTCGTACTGTGGATACTATATATATATATATATATATATATATATATATATATGTAAGTACATGTTGTACAGAATACTAGTTGTTATATATCTCAAGATAATCCAACATTTGCACAAAAATATATCGCCGAGGATTTCTTTAAAAACTCTGGAGATTAGATAATGTACATTTGTACACATTTGAAGGGGTCGAGTGTTACAATAAAAGACGAGAAGACCTCCTAAACACTCTGATACGATCACATCTGTAAGCAGCAGCTAGACTACAAAGGAGGTAGAGAATTCAGTTGGAAAACTTTTAGACAGATACTTAACTTTGTGATTAAACCGATAATTTCTTGATATATTATTGAAAACCAAGAATCATGGAACAATTGTAATGCGACCGAGATAATTCAAATCCGAATGTGTCAGGTTAAAAAAATGAGCATATAAGCATTCATTCTTCAAGTGTGAATACAATGATCTGTGATTTGAAAATTCTACTGACTTAAGAATGCACCCCCACAATCTAGTATTATTGGAATATTTGGAATACTACACATTGAAGTTGGAAACTAAACATATTGCATTCTAACTTCCAGACTGAGTAGTGAGTGACTTAGTCGCTTTGAAATCTAACAGTTTTCAGCTTAACTGTTCATAGGGTTGTGGATGTGTACTACTAATGAAGATTCCCAGACTACAGTGAGACAAACATGTAGTGCTCCCTGGTTTTCGGCAGTACTCTAACTGACTTCTATTTACTGAAAAAAAGACAAATATCGACGCCGGGAAAAGAATGCATCAAACAAGTAGGAGAATTTCAGGCATAATTACTGAAGTGAAACTGCTGACAAAAGAAGTTTTATTCGAAGTAATGCTAGGCGAAGTTGACGCTACAATCACTTTTGAAAGAGAAATCTATCATGCACAGATTTCAGTGAAGCTTGTTCGTTAGAACCTAGCAAACTTGAACAGATATTTTATGTAGGAGGTTGCCAGTTACATTTAGTTCATGAGTCTTAGCCAAATATAAGCGGGGCAAGACTCAAGCCCCGGACAAACTCATTGAAAGTCAAGTGCTAACGCCAATGAGCCATGGCACCAAAAGGGACTGACTGAAATCAGATGAAAAGCCAACAGACTAACAGACTTTACCAACAGAAAGTCTGGCACTACTGTGTGGTGAGTAATGCGAATCGCCATACCACGGGTTTATCAAAAAAAACTATCTATAATACAAAACAAGCCAACTGAATAAATGCAGTTGAATTTCATAAGGGAGAAAAAACTGAGTCAAATGAAGAAATATGAATGCAACTAATTGACATTAAATTTGTGTGATACGCGGATTCTAACCATACACGGCTAAATTGGACCCTTAGTGACTTTATGAATTGATTGAATGTTATTTTATGATCAATTATCACTTCCCATGAGTCTGATCGAACTTCGGTTGACTTCAGTAATCCGAAGCTGACTGAAGTTGTGTACATGTGACTTGAGTGTCGTCCATTTCACTTGATGGAAATGCACAACCTCAATGACTTTACGACTGACCCCTTGACTTCTCGTCTACTGGGTCCGTCACACATCAGCTTTGACACTACGATCCCTAGCAAATCTTCTCTTATTATCAGCTTTGACAATATTAAAGATTTCCACAATAAAACTGAAAACAAAATGCGTCAGCCATTTTCAGTAATATCACAGGCGTCACGCTACTATACATAAATTTACTTATGATGAGGGACTGGTTTCAACACTGAACTTTACACAGAAGTGCAACACTTCAAATTACCACACACCATTTACAACACATAGGAAGACAAAGGAGAAAAAAGCGATTCGGAAGAATGAGAATAACCAGTAATGTTAGAGAAAAAGAATAGTAACACGGAAGAACAACAGGGTTTTATTGGATATGACAAATTAAAAACAGTGAATGCATCTGCGTCATTGACAACGATGATTTTGAGACGTACCATCAATGTCTCCAGCCTTCATTGGTTCTTACTATCCCGAGGACACCAACCAGTCAGGTAGTCTACACTTCCCTATGCGACTAAAGATTTCACTGACTGATGAAGACATGTTTTCGTATGACCACCTTGTAGCTGTTTCCCAGCCTAATCATATGTCAGCTAACATTGTCATTGTCGAGGAAGACGATAGCTAAGCATGAGTAACACATGTCTTACCCATCTCGATCAATATAGCTTCACAACCTCATCGGTTGATTTCCCTCCTTTCCTTACACATAACACTCGACGCCTAACCTCAATATTAATAGTCACCCTATTATAATATCATCTAGCATGGGAGATAGAAAGCAAAAAACTAAGATCAAAGACAGCTAGCAGGCCTTTTCATTTGTTCCACTTTCAGCAGTCATGTCTTGCAGCCATAGAGGAGGACTGACTGAACTGCTGCGTTTGATGAAGTAGGTAGGCAAATGTCACACGAGCCTTTTGTATCCGTGATGAGATTTGTCAGCAATTAGCCTGGTTGGGGCTGACGCAACTTCCCAAATAAGGGAAGTGGTCAACACGCTCTGTTACTTACTTATAATAAGTAATAAAAAATATAAAAAACCTAATTGTAGATTGTCACCTCGATGCTAAGATGAATGGCGATTAGTTGATAGTAATTAATTAAAAAATTAAATAAGTATTCATTAAATTGATCATGATGTCCGATGTCTGTAGGTAATCAAGAAATGTGTAAATACAATTCTGTGTGCATTGTATATGCCTTATTTATCAATAAGAGATTTCTAAACAAACAGCTTCTTAATGCTGGGTGATTTGAGGCGGGAAAATATGGACGTATGTTCCGCGCGTATCGGCACTAGTCAACAAAGCTTCACTGAAAAATTGAAAAGAAACTGATATCACTTCTGAGATTTGCACCTGCGTCACCTCCAGTATCGCAGTCACAGACGTCATCACTGAGCTCCCTAATTAATTAGCTTAAGCCAGGGGGTCAACTTCTCGTTAGGGTGAGCTCAGTTGAGCAACTTCGACAGGTCTGCTATTGTAAACAAAGAATTAAACATGTGTGAAAGTGGAACTCATACAATATATGTGAATCATGTGATGATAATATTCTACAAAAGCAATTCTAGGCATATAAGCATCAGCTGATAGACAAATATAGTCATTTGTTAATCATTAATACTCTCATACGGTGGTCTGTATGAAATATCCTCGAGAAACAGAAGGGGCATATATACATATATATATATATATATATATATATATATATATATGAATTTAATTTATCCTGAAAACATGAAGCATATAACAACATTGATTTCATCATTTTTAGGGATATAATGCATTGTTTTTATATGGAAAGCATGCTTGTATTTTCGCAAGGACGTTTATTATCTGGACTGCATGTTATTTAGTTATTATTTTTCAAGAGTTTATTTGTAGGGATTCGATTTGTTTCAAGTTTGATTACAGATTGATAGCAGTTAGGGCACCATTGAAAGCCACTGCGAGGCGCTGGACAGTCGTTTCATCCCAGCTTGGGACTCATCGGCGACACACGGTCAATGTGTCTCGAAACCGGGAACTTCGGGCTACAAGGTGAGCCTGTAGACCAATGGAATCAGACTCAATAGCCGGCCCATGAATTCTAACTTCTATCTACTCGTGATTTTAGTGCAACTGGCACCAGCCAATGTCATCAGAGGCGAGTATTTGTCCTTACTCCCTACCGGGTAGACCCCACCAATCATGACTTCTCACTAGAACTCAAGACAACTTCGTCCTGCAGCCTGTTACTAGAGAGCATCAGATTCATTTTCAACAGTTTGTTTGTAGGGATTTAATTTGCTTCCAGTTATTATTACTATTCCCATCGCTATCATGAATTTGTATATTTTCGATGATAACTGCGAATCGACAGGTAATATACACACTTTCAAAAGTTAAAGAAAAACTGTATGTACGTCTTGTCAGTTCGCTTTGTCCGACTTTACTGACTGATGTATTTAGTCACCGAAGGAGGAAGATACGAAAAGATTAGGCGATACTTTTGTTCAGTCTTGAGTTTTACAGTGTGAGGCTTAGTCAGTAACAATGAGTTCAGGGAAGAACGATAGATAAAGAGAGAAAGTCATCCAATAAGCTTTCTGTTAGGCCGGAATAACTATCTTTGTTAGCCATGAAGTTATGATTGATGCGTGTGCCAACATAATAACCTGATTGGACAGTTTTCAGTTGATTCATGTCGGAGGACCTTCAAGGTCATGCAATCAATCAGAAATTGATTATCTATTTATAGTTTAAAATTCCTGCTGTTGTGTAAACGATATATATATATATGCCCTGTATTGTAAAGAATAAGGGTTGTTGTTGTCTCGGTTAAATTTGACTTTTGTTTCTATCTCAGCGTGGGGTAATATTTCCAAGTGATCAGCTGGCTATAGAGTGTCGTGTCTTGAGGCGCACTGTAGTCAAAATAGACAACAACAGTTTCAAAGCAACATTTGTTGAGATGATCAGTGAAACAGAACTAGGTCGGATAAGACGAATTACATGGCATGCTAAATAATTGTAGCCCCTTATATCAATGTACACGGACTAAGAAAATGCAGTCACTTTTCAGTTGTCTAAGAAGACAATGAAAACTCTGCAATTATAAACCATCCGGTTCAGAGTACAACACCGAAAAGAAAACCACCCAAGCTAAAAATCGTTTCCATATTTTCCTTTTAAAAATCGATATTTAGAAAAGTGAAGTGAAGTAACTAAAACTCTATTATAACACTGTAATATACCCAATAGTCCTGTCACATATATTAGCACTAGTCTAGCAAGATACACTGATAATTAAATAGTGGAAAGCAATTAAACAGAGTTGTCACTGCATACTACGCATCACCTGTTTTTATCAGCAAACACACATTTCTCATAATTCATTCTAAAACCCATTCATCTTTATTGATTGTCTCTTATGTGAAATATTCCACGTGTTACTGAGCTTAAGAAACAAAATAATAACTGATCCCTTTTTTAGATTTTAAAATAAGCCAACATTTGCCGATATGATCATTGCTAAAATGAAAATCTATGCATGAAAATAAGCAGCGACAGTTTACCATGATCATTTCCTGAATTTGTGAGTAAAGTTCTATGCTGAAAGCTCAGTCAGTCAACCACTATTACTTAGCGGGTTTGGACCCCTCTCTTTATCTCTAACTAAACTCTTATCTGTAATGGTTTAGCACCTAGTGCCATTAATATGCATACTGGTTAACTTCGTTGTTATTGGGTAATATGGCTAAATACTTCTTCATTAGGTAAGTAATATTGAGGTTAGGCGTCGAGTGTTATGTGTAAGGAAAGGAGGGAAATCAACCGATGAGGTTGTGAAGCTATATTGATCGAGATGGGTAAGACATGTGTTACTCATGCTTAGCTATCGTCTTCCTCGACAATGACAATGTTAGCTGACATATGATTAGGCTGGGAAACAGCTACAAGGTGGTCATACGAAAACATGTCTTCATCAGTCAGTGAAATCTTTAGTCGCATAGGGAAGTGTAGACTACCTGACTGGTTGGTGTCCTCGGGATAGTAAGAACCAATGAAGGCTGGAGACATTGATGGTACGTCTCAAAGTCATCGTTGTCAGTGACGCAGATGCATTCACTGTTTGTAATTTGTCATATCCAATAAAACCCTGTTGTTCTTCCGTGTTACTATTCTTTTTCTCTAACATTACTGGTTATTCTCATTCTTCCGAATCGCTTTTTTCTCCTTTGTCTTCCTATGTGTTGTAAATGGTGTGTGGTAATTTGAAGTGTTGCACTTCTGTGTAAAGTTCAGTGTTGAAACCAGTCAGTCAGTCATTGGAAAACATTGAAACTGTATATATAGGTTGTTTTGTGTTTTATTTACAATTTAGAAAACAAGTGAGTATTTACCAAGATATTTGGCGCTATAATACAGAATACTACGTGGAAAACAAAATTATTTACCATTTTATGTATTGTAAGGAGTGCCATAGTTCCTGAGCGTGAAATCATAATTGATTGAACGGGATGAGTTTCTTTAAATAATGTTCTATGATCCAATAAACCATAATTACTTGCATTTGTAGTTTGACCGCTACTATGTGCACTTGTTGTTGTACTTGTAGTTGATGTAGAAAAACCAGTTGCTGGTGTAGAAGCTGAGATTGTAGTTAAATTAGATGCAGAGCCTGTAGTAACACCAGATGTCGAAGTAGATGTGCTTACAGTAGAACCAACATTTGTAGTGGAAACAGATGAACGACTCGTAGTTGTATCTTGAGGTGTAGATGTAGATACAGCCAACATTGTTGTACCACTGGAAACTGAATTAACTTGACGAGTGTTGTGACTGGCTAAGGCAACAGCTGCAGCAGCTAATGCACGTACACCAGTAGGCGTACTTGTAGTTGAACTAGAAACGCCAACTGGAGTAGCTGTATAGGAAGCTGAAGTTCTATCTAAGGGAGCACCAAAAAGAATAGTTAAACTACTACCAGTAGTGCATAGATTAGTTGCACCAGCTGATGATACAACAGTATATGGATTTGAACCGTGTAAAGAACTAGCTGGATGTAATACAGGCTGAAGACCTAGTTGAGCTTGTATACCTTGAGTTGAAGGTGGTCCAAGACGAGTCAAACTAACCGGTAAAATAGGCATATCGAGAAGAATTCCAGCTGGAAAAAAGTTTAACACAGAGTTTAACAGGTATAATAATAACAACCGTGAAATTAATGAGTAATACATATGAGAACACTAATTACAGCCATATGATTTAAGAGTTACATACGACTGTTTGTAAAAAATCATTAGGCTACAGAATTTTCGACTTAAAATAAAGAAGCATATTTAGACCATTTATCTCTTTTAACAATTAAGTTTTGTTTTCAAGTCTTCCATGCACTAACGCGTACTTTAAACTAACTTTTAAAGTAGCAGGATTTGTTGAAGAAAATGAGGGGCGTTCACGGTAAGAAATGTCAGTGTTTATTCTAGCTACTTGGGGGCCAGGTTGAGGAATTACGCGGGACCGGGAGTTCTAGCATATGGATGTTTATGTTGATCGGGCGTCCATGCTAGGCATAGAGCTGCTGTAGATGGCCTGTCAGAAGACGGGTTGTCCAGGTCGACTAAAGGGGTGCAGATAGGCCCAGGGGGGAACCCAGCAGGCAAAAGTCCCCACGTGGTGCGGTAGCGGGATGGCGCCTGTGTGACAGTCCGGTCGGCGCGTGGAGACCATCCCCCTTTCACAAAGGAATAAATACTTTACAGTAAAACACACTTCGCATTCCTCATAGCATATAAACGTGTTGTTGAAAACGCTGATATTCTTATCCTTATGAAAATCCAGAAGTTCGAATCTTGTAGGAGATATTAGATCCGTCTGCAAAAACGCTTCGCTAGTAAGCGCAAATAAGCAAAGAATTCTAAGTCCAGGACATTCTGCTGATTGCCTACAACTATCTAGAATTAAACCTAAGGTTTTTTAACTGACAGTCTGTTGAATAACAAAAATGAACTGCAAATTTTAAAAATTGAAACTCAGCTGACTGTAGTATTTTTATAATATTTAGATATAAGCTAGAGTCAATATGAAATAGCTTGACGTTGTAGAGTTATCAAATTGTAGTAGTGAAATTGTGGCTTATTCGACTTTGTAGTATCTTTGTGAAAAACACAGAGGCTAAGGTTCATACGCGGTATAAACTTTCACACGTCTAGTGTAGCTGACAGCGATACTTATAAAAACATTTGTATTAAGTAGCTGAGTCGCACTCACATTTATTATTAGGCTGAAGTATAAAGTAGAGTGGGCTACTACTCACACCATAAGTACATAAATAAGATTATTGTATAACTTATTCTTCTAAAATTATTTGTAAGACATTCCTTTTTATCTATTATTATTTTATTCCTTTGCGTTGTAAATGGAGCATAGATCTTCAGGCTTCAGCTTCGAACTTCCAGTAGCAGATGTTTTGTTTTGCTGAATGGGGTTTGGTAGACTCACTCCCAACCTTCACTCTTTACAAGACTTACTACCGGTTTATAAGTGCGTCAGGCGGGGATCGAACCCCGGACCACTTACTTGGTTGGTCAGTGCGCTGTCGTTGAACCACCAACGCTGTTAGGCATTTTAATATACATAAAATTAAAACGTATTTGCTTACGTGGTAGTGTAGACGTTCCCGATGTATACGCAATACTTGTTGGTCCTGGATATGTCCCTGGTTGTTGATACCATGCTGATAAATTACCGGTTAATGATGATGCTGGACTTGCTGTTGTCATAGGATTTGATGATTGTAATAAACGTTGCTGTTGTTGTTGTGCTAATCGAGCAACAGCTAATGCTGTCGCTACACCAGGGTTACTGGCAGTACTGCTTGCAGTTGCATTATTATCACTGGTGTCACAATCACCAGTTCTACTTCCACCAGTAGGATTAGTTGCACCGCTGCTGGCTGATGTAGAAATACTAACTGAGCCTGGAGCACCGGGTGCACCACCACCTGAACTCAGATAAGCTGCAAGAGCAGATGTAGTTGTTGTCGCTAGGGCTGTACTTGATGCATTCTCTTCACTAGGTGTCTGTGTATAAGATGAACCAGACAAAGTGGAGATAGTCACAGTTGATATGGAAGTAGTAGTATTTTCATTCGGTGTGGTAACTGTAGTTAAAGGTATATCAACTGCGTCTGTGGTGGTATTCGATCCGGATGCATTTGTTCCAACTGGGCCAAATCTAAACAATCGAATCCTATGAAGGCTATCAGCAATTAACAGCTGATCGATTTGGCTTTCTTGACGACCATGCATTGCATCATTCAATGAATTATTTTGCTGTAATCCACCAGCTAGTGAATCTGGAGCACCAGGCGTAGATCGATTTGGGGGGTTAACTTGTACAGATTCACTGCCATTTGGAAGATGCATATTTGGTATGGGTGGAAGTATAGCTGCCATACTTTGTACACGATAACCTTCAACTATAGTGAGTACACGACCTTGGTCCTCTGTGTCCTTTTAGTATGCATACAAAAGATGAGATAAAAAAGAACGAATAAGTCTTCGAAAGAAAAATTAAAACCAAATGCATAAACGATAAATCTTTTAAAACAGTCAACTATTGGATGGCACATTGAAGCCTTCTTTGATGGCACTGCAAAATAGGCAGTCTACTTGTATCCTTACTCATTCAATAGACTGTAATTAACTATTTAATTAGGAGAAAAACAGTAACCGGAAGGTCCTGTTATGGAGTCCGAAACTGGGATGAAACAGCTGCCCAGTACTCCTAGGTTTCCTAATGGTTCGCTAACTGATGTCAACTTTTGATCAAACTTGTAAAAAAAAAAAGAATACTGAAAATCTATGCATATCACGACATAACTTACCATTACATAGAAACTGCCTTTGAGACCGCCAAAAGCTAGTTTACGACTATCAGCAAAGAAAGAGGCAGTTGAATAGATGTCTTCATCATTCACTTTTTGATTGCACAACTGTTGACCACTAAATACATCGAATACAAGTACAGAGCTTTGTTCTTCTCCACAACATGCTGCTAGTCTGAATAGGACAAGACGAATGGAAAGTCATTTATGAGAATATTGGCAGATATTAGATGTAAAATTGAGGGAGTACAACTGAATGAAAGTTACATATTGCATAATATAATATTCGATGTTTGGCTAAGGCAAGAACAAATTACACTGAAGTCATACTTATCTATGGATCGAATATAGCCAAATTGGCTTGGACACGTGTACGAATGTCATCCCAGAGGATTCCCTACCAATCTCTGTCCGCTAGCCCTGGGACTGGATAGAAGAAGTGAAGATGTGGCCAACCTGTGAAGTAATACCACGGGACAAACCACATTTGTATTACATTAGCATCAGTTGGCCTCTCTGGTTGCGATTCGAAAGATAGTTTTCAAATCGATGGCTTGAAACGCTATCGGATATGGCCAAGAAACGAAATCAGTGGCGAATGTGCTGAAATTTCCTTCCACCTTCCCTTTCCATGAAGCAGCATGAGGTAATGAATCTTGAATAATCTTGATAAATATGCTAGCCTGCTTTCTGGATAACTTTTTTCATCTATTTTATTTATTTATTTATTGTTTTATTATCGTTGTGTGGAGCATCTCTTGGTGCTCACATTGTATCACTGTCTTAAACAAATAAAATACATAAATATGCTGTCATTTCACTGAGCGTTTAGGATTTAGAAATCTAAATGAACCGAACTGAATTTTCAACGCAGAACCTGACACAAAAATGTAGCAGTTCAAGTAACCACCCTTTACACACAGAGGAGAAAATCAAAGGGACGATAATGAACAGAAGTGTACGGGAGAAAAAATCACATAGGAATTTGGATGAATCTAGGAGTTTATACAGATTAAATGCATCTGCGTCACTGAGAACAGTTTTTAGCCATGTCACTAACAGTTCCAAAGCCATTGGTGGTGCTTAGTGCCTCGAGGACCGCATTAAGCTAGGCAGTTTGCATGTAACTTAAACTAACAGTTAAAAACCACTTAGATTGGTGTCAACTTTACTGTTGACCAGTCGACAACTCTTTTCCAACCCAATCCTATTTCGGCTAACATTGCTCGATGAAAAAAGCTATGACTTTGTAAGCGTCAAACGTGTTCTGCTCGTTCAACTAGTTTTAATTTTAAAAATGCACAACTGCCCATACAACTAATAGTAATAATAAACATTGAATGGTTTTACAGTTACGCAACATTTCTGCACTTAGTAAAGTATGGAAATTAAACTAGACAGGATGACACTAACTCTCTGTGGCTGGCCCATTGACTTCAGCGTTTAAATTGCTGGTGACATCATCTGGATTTAGTCTGTATACAGTCAATGATTTACGTTATTATTTTTTTTAACTTAAACAGATGTCTAACAATGGCTTATTATGCAGTGACGACAACCATAACCTACACCTCAGAAATATTAGTGATTTTAAAATGAATATTGGCTACAAACCATAAAAAGACTGAATAAGAAACGTTTTCACAGTTAACTGTTAATAATTCCTTAGACCAGTTGGAAGATATATAGAGTTAGTGGTGATTAAAGATTTACAACTTTCGGAGCGGGATCTGAGAGGCCACGCGTTATGGAGATTCAACCAATCATCCATATTTTCCTCCTACTATACATGACTCAATATGACTGCGGATAGGGTGGTTACTTACTGATTGGAAACATAAAACCTGGTACACTATAGGCACTAAGAAGATGTGCCACACAATAATAATAATAATAATAATAAAACATGAAAAAATAGGTAGAGAATGAATAAGGGCTTCATCCGGAAAGGAAGCAGCTTTATTTAACCAGACCAAACAACATTCGTCAGTTATTGTCAGAAAGGGAAGAAATGAAATTGCAGCACGTTCACAAATGATTGCGATTCTTGGCCATATCCGATAACGTTTCAAGCCACCGATTCGAGAAATATCTTTCGGACAGCAACCAGGGGGTACAACTGATGCTAATGTGACACAAATGTGGTTTGTCCCATGATAATACTTCACAGGTTGGCCACCTCTTCACTTCTTCTATCCAGTCCCAGGGCTAGCGGAGAGAAATTGGTACAGAAGCCTCTGGGATGACATTCGTAGCACATGTTCAAGCCACCGAAGCCAGTGTTTCCAGATGTCAAACTCAATGAATGGTGATCTCCGCTGTGTCCAAACATACGCCGAAGGACCTCCAAATTACTCACACGATGATGCCATCGGACGCAAGCAATTCTACGGAGACAGCGATAGTCACAGCAGAGTCACCGCACATCCTAAGATCAGAGGCAAGATTTCACAGGCGTAGAGCAAGACTGCGTCCTACCTCTGACAGTCAGGATAACGTCGCCACTGCGCAAGAAGCGGCTCAAATTAGTATATGCCACCCTAGCTTCAATGATACGGTTACAAATCTCATCCGTCACACCTCGACAACTTCAAACAGTTCATTATAATAAGGTTTTGTTTTTCATTCATTGGGAAATACAAGAAAACCTTATTATAATAAATATCATATACCCAATGACCAAATTTTTTCAAACTTTTACGAGTGAACTTGGTTTGGACATATATAATTCAAACAGTTCACTTGCAAACGTGTGTGAGGCTCCTGCCGATCTTGTAACAGTACTTTGCACGTGGACAGCGCAAAGCACATACCATACTTACAGACAATGATCGACAACTAAGAGCGATTTGGGCAGCCTGTGTGCTGTCGCACAGTAAGACGATATCCTCTCCATACTCGAGGTCGAAAGGTCTTCAGGAGGCAGATCTACACCACCAAATTATAGCGCCTCAACTCTTGGAGGTCTCCTAATGGACTTCCACTTTGATTGGTGGGTCGGTATAGACAGAGGGTAGGAAGACACTGATCTTTCCCTAGAAGAGCACTCACTTTGTTACAACCTCTGACAAGCAGATTTCAGCCATCGCCTCTAGACGGCGGAGGGTTTGAGGCAAACGGTAATCTGAAAAGACGCCTAAAACACTGGACGGAGAGATTTGAAAGGTAGTTCACCGTGATAAGTATGCGTGTAACCGTTCTCATTCGGTTGTTCCTCAAATAGTACTTTATCATTGTGTACTTTTATGAAATCAATTTATGTTTTAATGGAATTGTACCCTACCACAGTGCTCAAGTTCTATTCATATTTACTTCTTTCCTTATTTTGTTGTCTTATCAGTTGTTTGGCGCATCACTGGAGCTAGTTTTTAAATAAATACCAATAATAATCACATATGATGGTTGAGCTGTACAGTGAGGTAAGATTTAGCCTTAAATTACCTAATGTAGTCAGTATGTGTAAAATTAAACATAGAAAGGTGAAAAGCAAACAGGATACTATACAAAATTGACAGATTAGTTAATAAGTTTACTTTTTAGAATCTGGTGACCAACATAAACAACCAATATATGCTGGTGTAGTCAGTACACGATAGAAGGACACTGCATGTCGTACCAGATCCACACGCCAAACATCAACATTTGCGTCCTTACCACCCGTGGCTAAATAATTACCATCTGGAGAAAATTGACAAAACCATAAATCCGAATCTCTTTGATGATCCAAAGTTTGAATACAAAAAGCAGGGAAATCTTGCCTATAAGTAAAACAGAGAAAGTAGTGAAAGTAACAGTGAATATTGACTGACTGAGTTTTCAACGTATAACTTGGCATAGAAGTACAGTAGTTCAGGTTGTAAGGAGAATTACATGGAGAATCATGAGCACTAAATGGATCTGGGAGATTACAATGAGTGAGTGTATCTGCGCTATTGAGAACAATTTGAGCCATATCACCAGCAGTCTTAAAACCATTAGTTCTTAGTGTATCGAGGACCGAAGTCAGCCAGGCTATCAGCATCTCCCTACGTGTCCCAAACCAACAGCCACAGATTCCGTGGATTGACGCCAGGTTTTGATTTGACTACCCATGACTCTTTTCCAATCTAATCCTGTCAGCTAACATTGCTCAACGTGGAAGGTGGCCGTTCAGCAAGCATTACACATGTCCTGGGTATCTCAATCGATGCACCTTCACAACCTTATATATTGACCTGCCCTCTCTCCTTAACAACAGTCAACGAATAAACTCAATATTCCTCAACCTATTACACCACCTAACACGGGAGATGAATGCAGACACATGATCAAAGCCAGTCATCCTTTTCATATTTTCTACTTTCATTGGCCATATCTCACAGCAAAGCATAGAGGAGGACGGAACAAATTACTGAGCAGTACACACGTACTTTGATCGATAGCCAGCCCGATATCACATCTCCGCCAGATGACCTAAGTTGGCATATCCTGTACGAACCTTTTGTATCCGTGGTGAAATTTCGTCAGAAATTAGTCCGTTACAGGTCAACATGCTCTACCACTTTACTCTCTATCCTTACACTAGGTGTTGGTGTAGGCTGGTCCCTGTAGAATCATGTTACATTTGGCAGGAAGGAATCACATGCTAAAAATACTTATATTTTAGTTCAAGGTGTTCGGAAGACTCTGCATTTTGTTCACGTTTTCACCACTCATATATTGCAAATCCACGATATTGCGCCCTAGTAACAAGTCAATCCTCAAGTCGCTAAAGTTGGTCAAGGTCACTCAAATTAGTAAACCTATTATGAAATTTTTTAAATGGAAACATTAAGCATACCTGAACGAAAACGCTGGCTGTCATCACTTCAGACAGCAACTCTCCTTACACTTACAAAGTTCCTGAGCACTGTTTATCAATTCTGGAGTGTCCTATCAACTGAAATCATGTCATCTTTGAGCGTAGGTGAAAACTCCTCCTTACATATACTCAACTAATCTTTTTAGGTTGTACACGGTTGATGAGAAACCGACGAAAAAAATGATGTCACCATCTTGTTCTGAACAAACCGCTGTTTTTTTTTCTTTATTCCGAATAATCTAGTTTCTCAGACATTTAGTAGTAATTATGGAAGCAAGCAAATACGACAGAATAGTTAGTTAATATTAGTCAGGGTGATAGACCACAAGTATTTACTCAGATATACTAGCTGGTCAGTAGCGAGTAACCAATGTCATATGCCTGGCTTTTGGCATTGAATAGATTCTATCAGTTAAGTTTGTAATGCGGTCACACTAGGCTGGATGATTTGCTGTCGCGATGCACTCTGAACTAATGTTAAATGGTTGGAGGCGATCGACAGGAAGCTCTGGATCTAGGTCTCATGTTTATCGACCCCAATCAGTAAGGCATATCGGTTACCTCAAAGGAACTGATATCTCCTCTCAAGGTTGCGGAAATGCCTTGCTGGCGTGCTGCGGTCAGTACGGAATCTAGGACCACCTCTTCCTGCCGACTGTTTCTGAACATGCAACATCAATTAGCTATATACAGAATAGCACGAGATTTCATCTATTGCAATGGGATGCATTGATCCATACTTAGGCTACACGGCGGACGATGATGTGACAACTCTTGGTTCAAAGTTAGTTAAGCAGACAGAAAATAGTTGATATTTGTAGCAAATATTACATAAATATAAATAAATCCAATATGCAATTATACTGTAATATAACTTGAAATTAATGGATTAAGGACGATAAAATTTGATTTCGAGGCAGACGTGAAGAAATGCCTACAGAATCCTTTCGCTTCACATAGAAAACATGCAACAAAACTGTAGAATGAATAATAAATTAACGCTTACATGCCACAGGAATGACGTTGTAATAATGATATGTTGTGTACATCCATTTGAACACCAAGAGGAGGATTATGAAATATGCATGCAGCTAACTGAGCACGAACAGACTCATTGACTAATTCCTCCAATCTTCCTGGTGGCAACATTGTTTGTGCTGGTATGAAGGCCTGTATGCGATTGATTAACTGTAAACGACTACCAGCATCCACTCCAGCCCAACCACCTGCTTGTGCTTGTAACTCAACACTGGTTCTGCACATAAGGCAACTGAAAATTTTAAAGCAATAGATAGAAACAAGATTTTCATGAAGTAGCTAAATTCGTGAAATACGACACAAAGCTAGAGGTGAAACGTTTGGCCCAAAATGTTGTGTAGTGAGATAGGGAACACAAAATAGATCAGTGCAAACAATGTTCTGGGAAATAAAATGCATGAAACAAATGTTTTAATTACATATTTATTGATAGTGTGTAAAACCACACTAGTTTACAGTTGGCAGTCAACAAAACTCATTCAAAGTAGGGCTTATTGTTACCTGATTACTTACGGAAATCGCTATTTTACGAGTGGAAAAGAAACCTTTAAAATACTGAGCTACTGTGAAAGATTGCTACTGATGATCTATGGCATTAGGGAAATGTAAGTCAAACTTCTACTTGTACACAGAAAAACTAATGCGTACCTAGCCAAATCAGAATCTGAAGAGAAAATGTCTGGGGATTTTTAACATTGACTTGAAAAAAAGTATTACCACTAGTAAGTACAAACAATCATATACACACATCAGTTTCTATTTTGGCTTTAGGAATAGACAGTCATTTGACTTTAATATTTAGGCCTAAGATTGGCACGTAGGTTACTTATAGTAAAGGTTGGTGAATGAGGATAAAAATAATTACCTGGAGTCACAGTAGGACCCCAACTCACAATGTTAGCATTTTTAACACGGTGTTTTATCGACTAAACTACAAAACCACGTTTTTGACCAGCCCATCATTTCACCATCACAGTACGACGAAAACAGAGATACGAAGACCTTAAAAGGATAGTTACCTAATTATTCATATGATAACTGGGCGAAGCCCCTTATGACTGCCGTGAAATGGTGACCTGGTTAGCAGTTGGATCTTACAACTCAGTCATTAGACTATCAGTTTGGTAATCCAGAGGGCAGTAGTTCGAATACTGATACAACCCATTTCCACTTTACATGCAATCACCGCGCATTAACCATTTCTCCTAATATTTCTTAAAAATATTTTAATGGATCTGAGGGTATTAGTAAATATTTGCTATCTCAGGTAAGCGTTTCGGTATAAAATGCGATTTAGCATTCAAGTGTACAGTAAGTTTTGTACTCACTATGCGCACATGACTTCAAGGAGTCCATATGGTTTGTGACAACAATTGCTAATAGTTGAAAATATGGCAGTTATGTTTCGGCTAGTGATGGTTTAGAAGATAAGAACATCTGTCATACAGTTTAGTTCAAGCATATAGAACACACCTGAGTCATTTATAGTCAGTTAGAACTCAGCTGACACTAGACTATGAGATACACTTAGTATGTGAGGAATGATGACTGTACCTGGTTGTCCAGGTTGAAGTCCAGCAATATTCGAACCTGGAACCCATAGGTTGGAAGTGTTCCAGCCAATAAATCACATCTCCACAGTTAACCATCGTGAGACTTCAACTTTGATTGAGCTATGAGCTATTAGAAGTGAAAGGCTTTTCATGAACAGTACTATGAAATTCAGCTGTAAGTAACTGCATATGTTGGAAGTATACGTCAAGCTGTATGTTTCTGAATTACCAATAAACAGATAGTACAAAATATTCAAAAATACTGGAAATTGCATTTTAAGCATATACATATCACAGCCGAAAGTGTATTCGGGTGCACATATAGCATCTCTATATTTATCCACCTGTATTGAGATGATGGTACGCGAAAGGTTAGAGGACAGAACTGCATAAATAGTTGGTGAGTAGCATCATTTATTGATTGAAATATACCTTACACACCAAGAATACTAAGAAAGGCACTATAAAAAAAAACTGTAAGGACGATATGGAGGAAAAGGAAGAGACAGAGGATGGACAGTAGAGGAAACGTACGTATTCTTGTGAACAGAATTCACGGCGGTGTTCGTTACCTTTTCTTTTCTTCGTAGTAGCCAAATACGCCACAAAGTGATCACTATGATTTTCGATTCTGAGCCACATCCGAAAAAAAATGTTGAATTACGGAGCTGTTTTAGATCGTTAATTTAGCTTCACAAATAACAATCATTAGATAACAAATCCAAGTCTGTTCGGTCTTATTTTGAAAGTTAGATTATATCATTGGACATAATCTATTTCGTAATATATCGACACGTTAACCAGTGGATTATATAGACTTCTCGTAAGACTGATTTAGCTTAAATTAATGCAACTCAGCTTAAAGGCCATAAAAAGTAGAAACATCACTTAAATTTAAAAAAAATACTAAGTTGAGCAATGTAGTGTAACAGAAAAATGTTCTCATCACCTAGCCAGTGTGTGTACTCGCTCTGTATTTCGTTGCATGGGTGTAATCCGGTTGCGCAGCAGGGTAACAGCAGGCATTACTTCATTGGCTTCCAAATGCTCCAAGAATCGTTGTTCCAGAATTAAAAACCGTACTTCTTCGACACTATTCACATCTCCTATCATTGGTGCAAGCTTATCTATCGTAGCTTCCGCCTGAAGAAATAATCACATAAATGATAAGATTTTTAGCTAACTTCGGTAAAAGGTTGATTAAAACAGTACAATTAAACAACCATTAAAAGTTTTATGGTGTAAGCTATCAGTCATGCTCATTACAAAAGGACCAAAGAGCAATGCTCTTCAGCTGGAGATGAAAAATGTAGATCCAGTGTGGAAATCTGTGAGATAGGTACATAGAGACGAAAGGACTAAATCGAGGTGAAACTGAATTTTCATGGTGTAGCTTAAGTATCAAGAATCAATAAACAAAATTCAGGAAGATTACTACAGTTGGATACAGAATAACTGAGGAAATCATAAGATCACTTCTGCTTATCTAGTTAGGCAAAGTCGCTTACAAAGTGCATGAATCTATGAATATCCTGAGAAAATGAATAAAATGTATTTGGTATGCATCACCCCACTGAAATGTAAGGTGCTGCAATAGCACTAATTTATGTTAGCTCCGAATTTAAAGCTAGGAAGGAAAAATGGTACATGTTAATCATATCTACCACCCAAATATCTGTACTCAACTTAGTGGAATGACTGGTGAGACAGAAAAGTTTGGCCACAAGTGCCTTTACAGCATCGCGTGTATATTTTAGAACCAAAAAGTAAGTAATGCTGAGATTAAAGATAGATTATTGTGTAAAAAACGTAAACTAGTCCATGAGGTTTCGAATCGCTACCGAATTAGATATGCATTACGCATGTGGACGAGAATATTTCTGCAGTGTTACAGGTGTCTTAGCAATGTCGGTAGATGAAAATTCACCTCATGAACTAATTTACTTCCCTGACATGGTAACGCATGTCTAACCTTAATACTTTTCTCTTGGTGCTTCCCCATTACACGGAATAATATGAGAGCATTGTAACCTTATGTTTTTTCACCTATGTCACTTGTAGATATATATTTCCTTATCCTGTACATCATCACTTAACTCAACGAATCTAAACCACTTCGTTTTAGATAAAGATAGTTCGACCTCTGTTTATAACGCCATCAGTACCTCAGCTTAACCGTTTTATCTGCTTAGTCCAGAATGACTATATAAACCTGAAGTAAAATTAAACAGGTAAGGCAGTATGAACCCTAAGAAAAAGTTGAAGTCAAGGAACGACTGGCTACAAACCTTAATGCAACTATATGGGCACACTAGGGAAAAGCGCAATTAAAAATACACAGCCAGTGTAGAATAATATCTGTTTGTTGCGGAATCTGATGGAGGGCAAAGGTTTGATCCGCAAAGCTGTGTCCTGGCATGAAACCTATCTCGTACTCATGGTAATTGCCGGTGCTTATATGCCGGGTGGCTATAGACCTTGGACATTATGCCGTAAGAGGATTTCTTCAGTTCCTCATAAACGACAATGATTTTATGTCAAAAACAGAACGAAGACCTTTCCTAATTTTCCGAACTGAGCCACTTGAAGAGAATTCCTGATTGTCATCATATTGTGCCGATATTTTGCCGTTTTTGAAAGAAGCATCAAACATAAAGGACTAATCACACCTAGATCAAATAACCATGTAGATGAATTGTACGTTTCAACCATATATTCTGAGCTAACTAAGCGCTCGTTTTTGTCAAAATAGTAAATGAGAATTCGACAGGAACGGAATGAATTTGGAATACTCCCACTTTTCATTATAATTTCAGTAGTAGTAAATCTGATACTGTTCGTAAAATGCTGTATAATCGAAGTTTGATTAAACACAGAAATGTTCATCACTCTTCAAATATGCATACTCTGTTTTAAAGTGAATAAAAAGGAAGCAGTATGTACTAGATCTTGATATCGTACTTATGGAGGGGATTCAGAAAACGTGAATATTCACAACATTCCGGGTGACAGTATCAGAAATGTACGGTTTCAGGAGTATCAGGGGGATTAAAATCAATCTAATTTACAGTCAGACAGACTTCTTCTAGAACATAACTAGATAGGCTCAGATACCATGATGAACACTACTTATTCAATATAATACTAAGGATCGCTAGGAATTCAGTGAGTACTATTAGAGTTGCAAACGAGGATAAAAAAGTTGTCGGGAAACTTTCAGTTATCATTAGTCTTCTGGATGATTTCAGTTTGTGAGAAAACTCTTAGGCCTGATGTAATAACAGCACTACATGCAGAGACCAATACATGTTAGTGACGCTACTTACAAAGGGAGACTAGTGCGGTAAGTTAATATCAATAAGCCTAAAAGCCAAGATGTTACTATGGAAATAGTGCTTAAAGACGCGTGTGAAGATGTCAGATTTATGCATGAACCCTTCTTCACAGAGTAGAAGGCAGAATTCATGGTATAAACTGCTCAGAGACAAATCTAATTGCAGGATTCTCCGAAGAGACAAGTAAATATTTCTTATGCCTTAAACTCAAATATTGAAAAGAAGATAAATGAAAGTAATCTGCAGGAAAAATAGACACGCCAAAAAGAATAAGCAAAGAAAGCCGGACGTTTTAGGTTTATAGCTAACAGTAACTGTTGGTTTATATTAGTTATCCATGATTCGTAACAGCTGTTTCAGTCTCAGGAAAGAATTCGCCATTTCCTTGAAAACTGTGGATGCGACTAAAGTAATTTTGAGCTAGCTAACCATGAAGAGCGACAAGATAGACGTAATTACTGAAGAACCCTTAATTCAATCTCATAGAGTATGGTATACGTCTAATGCCCAAACTCCCTGAAACATGTCCAGAAGAGTCAAAATCCGCTTTCAATCAATACAAATATCAGTTAATGACCGACTTACATCGCACCATCGGCCTTCTAATATAGCATGACGAAGTTCTGTAGCGTCGCTGTGCTCTAAGGCTATTCCAGACTCTTTTGACAGTTGCGTATATGTTCCACTAAAAAATAGAATTCACCGGACAAAATGTCATACTTGAACCCTTTATCACATAAATATTGGCCTATGAGGCGCAGCATTTCCTCATCGCGAACTGATAGATTCCTTGATGTTGGCATAGCCAGTGCATAGTCGTTTTTAATTGCATTAACTCCATTAAACTGACCGTAATAAACATCCCCATTTTGATGAAGCATAACTCTGATCTACAGTTGATGGCAAACAATCCCTACCAAAAATAATAAGATGAGAAATATATGAAGTCTATGTGATACAACAGCTGATCCGAGATTCCTAGTCGGTTTAAACGCGTATACAATGTTCAATACTTAGTTCCGATAGCTGCCGGTTCATTATCTAAGCATCAGGACCCATTCATCATGAGATATTTTGAAAATATATTGGCTTTTCTGAATACTTTGAAGCAAAATGTTTCTTTACACAATTAAAAGTAGTGTCTTTAACTCTAGTTACTGGGAGCAACTATATACATACACATTACTTTTTGTGTCCAATTTTAAAAAATATTTGTTATTTTACAAATAAATCCAGGCCGTAACTGAAATCCATTTCAGAATTCATTCGCACTAGGCTGTGATTTCGAAGCGAACATACGGTTGATGACTCAAATGTACTGTTCTGATAGAGAGCCTATGTCCCCACTGAATTTTTCGTCCTTCAAGTTCACTATTTTATTCACTTAATTAATGCGTCTGCCATATTTCCTTAAACGAGAAGACTGAGGTTCTCTAGGAATTGCCTCGCGCTTCCTCCATAACTCGAATACGACGGATCGACCATAGCTAACACGTATATGTGTAGAACTTAAGCACTGTAATGGTAAGCACAGTTCCCCACCCGTCAAATGCATCAACATATGGCTTTCGGATAGCCCAGGCTTAATCATTTGCACATAGTGCCTTAGTGGCAATTAGTTCCAGAACTATCAGCACCGCTGCCGAAGCTGATGCAACCGTGGTCTGTGAAGTGTCAATCTTTGAAACAGATGTGCTCAAATTTTACTTCATAATTAGTCCTGTGTCTACTGGTGGTGTTTTTGGGAGATATATAGGTGGCATTCAATTTAGAGGTCCTTCAACGTGACCACCTCAACGTCCTCTGTCTTCCACTTCTCTGATAATTAGGTTTTCATAGCCATCTTCTATCAGTCTCATCTGTGTTAATGTATTTCTTGATACCGACCTGGTTATTCGATTGTGTCGTGAGGTCTCTTTTAACTTTCTCTTTACCCATTACGCTTTAGTTTATAGAAAAGTGTCGTAAAAGTGTCTTTCGCCTTTGATGGTAACTGCTATTTTTTCATATTCTTCATCACCATACCTTTCCTCTATCAGCTTCTAAGTGTCCGTGAATGGCCATTCTTCTCACATCGGAAATATATACAAGTTTGTTTCCGATTTCCTTCCATGGAGTTCCAGCGTCTTTCCGTACAGATTTCCACGACAGTGTTGTTTAGTATCTCCAATGTTTTTCCTGATGATAGTTGTGAAGGTGTCATTTGTGGAGTCTTCCTATAGTTTCTGAGAGTGTAACTTGAATTGCGACGTATCTCTAGGTACATTGAAGGATTTCCACTTGATTTTGAGGTTCTGTCTCAGTGAACAGTGATTCGAGTGTAGTTCGGTTCCTCTCCTCGATCTTGTGTCCTATATCCAGTCTGCATATTCTTGTGATTGCGATGGATTCCATCTGGATTGACTCGTGCCATCTGGTGAAACCCATGTCACCTTGTGTGTTTCTGGTTAAAGACGTCACCTCAGATCACCAAATCATCAAAGGTGCATAAGTCTGCAAACAGTCCTGTATTATTATGCATCACAGCGAGAAAGCACTCCGCGACGGTAATGTTCTCTGTTCCTGTGTCGTATAGTCCCAGTATGGCTGGCATTCATATCCTCCTTCCTATGCTTACTTTGCCTGTCGCTGAAAGATGACTTGCCGGTCAGCTGGCTTCCTGAAGAGTACGTCGGCCAGCGTTATCTGTTCTTGGATTGAGGATGCCTCCCAGTTCCAGTGAGGGATACATCTATTTTCTGTTTTCCTTGAATTTGCAGTCCCTGTGATGTGCTTTTCACCCGATTAAGTATTACATAACATTATGTCGTTGGTATGCCAGTTGGGAAGATTTTTGGATCAGAAATCAGTCATTGCGACTGTTTCTGTCCACACCGAAGATTTTATCCGTGCTTCTCATGGTGGCATTTGAACCATGGTGCTGAAGTTCCAAAGACTGAGCTACAAAGTCAAGACGAACAAATACATTTCAAGACGTTTAGAAACTATATGATGAGGAATACCCACGCACCATTGGTTTCCACACATTGGATACGCAGAAACACACCCAGTGTTAGACCTCAGCGCATTCAGAACGCCCAAGCGACCGAAGGCTAATGACTCAGTTTGGTGAGAAAGGTTTGTGACTGATATTTTGTTTGTAAGCCTTTGGTGAGATTTCCCCGTACTTCGTAGATGAGTATGAAGTTAGTTTGCGGATAAACCTGGTTTCTAGAATCAGTAACATGCTCCAAAGTAAAACTGTGGGAACTTTCTTCTGCTTTGTGAGATCATCATCAAAAAATGCATGAAGCAGCAATTCATTGGAGAGCCACAAGCTATTTTTTCCTTTTATTCAGTAAAACCTAAGGCGAACCTCAACTCGTGAGTTAGATCCCGAACTGTGAATACTCCTTATAACATTTATCTGAATTCGACATTGCTTCAGTTTTAGATCACCACTACGCAACCCTCTCAGTTGTTTTACCCCATTCAGTTTGCTTAAATAACTTGACTTTAATCTCCGGGTGAATATTGTTGAATCATTGTTTAACTAGGAATCTGTTGATTGTGACCTGAAGGTTCAAAATCTTAATGACGCATAGTTAGAAACGCTTCTTTTTTGTCCTATAAAAGATGTATAATGTCCGTTGGAGTACATTGTCAATAAAAGTGGAGATGTCTTTCGTGATCCCTAATTATTCTGAAATACTAAACCGTTTTAATTATTTTAATCATGGAAATCCACCTATCACGTAATATTTATCCATCTCGAGCTTCCATTTTAACGCACATATCGCATTATTACTTGTAGTGAGCTTCACAGTGATGTCAGGAAAAATGGGATTTCCCTGCATGAATTTCTGAGCTGGCGTGACTGTATAACGTTCCGAATAATCAATTGCAGTGTTAGATGCTTAGGAATTAAAGTGACATATATCACTACCTTCAAATGATGCTAGCACGGTATTACATGGTTTTCGGTTTCAAGTTACGCCTTGTCGTATGTAGCCATGTATCCCGCGAGAACGGAAGTAGGATACTACTATGCCATCTATTCCTTGTTTGTCTTCTGTGGATAATGAGCTGTCTACTATGTAAACAAATCGTAGTTTAAGAAAACATAGTGTGCGAAATATACTTTGAATTACGCAGTTGCACTCAATTGTAATGCAAGTTTATTATTACTTCACCTGAAAACATTATTATCTTCTGTAGAAACGCAATTTAATGTGTGGACACTAATTCTCTTACACAGCCTGTTAAGTTGTACAATAATGAAGAACAACGTGTCTCCCATACATTTCAGAAAACTCGGAAAAGTATCATTTCAGTCTATCTCTTTGAGAAATCTTTGAATTCTCATTTGATACATATGACTTCCGAATGTTTTAGGACTTTATGAGCTATGTGGCAGAGGTGTAGGTTTTACGTAACAAGCTGATAATCCCTCAAAATAAAAAATCACGGCAGGATTATTACACGGCGAAGTACAGCACTCGTTTAGCTGGGAATTAAGAACTATTCAGTGAGGAGGATTGGCAAATATATAACCCGGAACATACAAGCCTGGTGGATAAAATTCACTTGTCGGAAATTTAGGTGGAAACAGATGTACTATAAATTGCTCAGCAGAAGTCAAGACGTGGTGGCTTTAACACTGTAGCCAGCAAAATGAGGGATATTTCAACGCACATTCTTCAGATGTTCACCTTTCAGTATGATGTAAAGTTTAGTTTAGGGAGCCGAAGGCCTTATTTCTACTTTCTAACCGCTAGCGGTAAGCACTAGCCTTATTCTTCACTGCGGTAGCAACTATAGACTGGTAAGTATAGCATGGGACCACTCCCTAATAACATTTCCGGCGACACACAAGAAAACCAACGACAAAGAGTCTGAGCTGTTTCTAATAAAGTATTCTTTGACTAGAATGTTCCTCCAGAACACAATACTACATCCAAATGATCATTTGGGTTTTTCTTCCACACTGAGAAAGACGCAAATGCCAGACGGGGAAAACGACAGCTGGAACAACTGTAACAACCTATATTAGACAAAACACAACGTATGGTATACTTTCAAATCCTCAAATATTTGAGTCATGAGTAGAACATGTTTGATTGCCTGTCTGAAAGCAGAATATTAGTCCGTAAATAAATGAGCTAAGACTGACCAATAGGGTTATTTTGTTAGTGCCTGCTTAAATCATGACTTAATGACCAACGGATAAGCTTATTCGTCCGAACATTTGCACTCAGAATAAGATGATTTGCCTGTTTTCTGAACCACTTCGAGAATGATATCAGCAGATAGGAATGCCAAGGCGTCAGATGCACGAGAAAGATGTAGGCGGAATCCTTTTAAACGACATGATAGTACTTTCAACATAACTCTGGATGAGGTCCCTTCCGATGCATCATGGCCAAAAGTAATAATATGTCACAGAATCGAGCTGCTAACTGTTCCACGTTTTCTTCTTGACAACCATGTTGGTAAGTTTTCATGTTAGTGCGTGGATAGAGTTCTGCTTGTACTGCTTTTGTGCTTTACTCCACTGGAGTAAGTTAACCTGCAGGTGTAACTGAATCTGATAACGGCGAGGTCTTATTTGTGACTTCTCGGTAAACAACAGCATGTTTAGGAAAGTTGCAGGGTGGATAAGCGGTAAAGAACTTACTTCAAACTGCTGTCGACAGAAGGCTTCGAAGAACTTCACTGATTGCGTCTCGTCTGAACTTCACATCTGCAATTAATCATTTCTTAGGCAAATGAAGGCTTTGAGAAGCGTCGGTTTTCCTTGTTAAATACTTTTCGATTAATGTGGCTGGATACATCACTTTTATTAGAGTGTTTCTAAAATATTTAGTCTCCTTACTCAGTGTATCTTCATTGCATATGCGATAGATTCTATTCGAAATTGGAGCAATGGGGTTTCGTTTTCTGTTTATTGTGGCAAGACTTTATAAGCTTTTCAACTGGTTATCCAATTTTAGGCACTGGAAGATTGATCTCTCTATGAAGTCCCACTTTTCATCGTGAAAGCTAGACATCCAGAAGGGATAATATACTTTCTACCTAAGTTTCACTTGTGACTGATCAATGAGTACTGATAAAGATTCTCAAGATTTTAGTCAGCTTCCAATTTTTATCAATGATGACAAAGACATTCACCTATCATTTCGATTATTGAGATAATTCATATTTAATGGTAGGATAGGCAGGAGGGAAAATGTTAACACCAGCCAACTTCAGACACGGATACTGTGAAATGATGATGTTGGCACCAAAGCACAAGAACGAATAGTTTTGCAATCAGGCTCCGTACCTAAATATCTTAAGGCCACCAACTGATAGTACATATGAAGCGTGAAGACAACAGTGAGGAAGCTGGACTTCAAGAGAAAATGGAGGAGCCTAGTGAAAATATAGTACGGCATTCATCATTCAATGCATTTCAGTGGAGAGAAGAAACTATACAAAGCAGAATACAGTATTTTCACAGTTTGGTTACTTCTACCGTCATTCTATATTTACAACGGCCCGGGTATGTTAGTTTCTCTACGCTAGAGACTTTCTGACAGAGGAAGGAGTAAGTTTGGCGTCACTTATACGAATTCATGAGTAACATACTAGTGACTTCCGATATAAGAATTTTGAATAGTAGGGCGACGGATACAGCTTCAGAGAGAAAATGACAACTACTGAGTTATGCGGTTGTGTAGTCCCAACTTTTCATTTGACTATAAACCATTAGTTGTATTAGAAACGACATTCAAGAGGCAATTATAAAGCATATCCATTTCATCGAACTGGCACCACTCCTATTCCAGTGAATATTAGGGCGTTCCGATAAACTGACCAAAATATACCATTATTATTACACGAAAATTCAATAATATACGTCTATCTTCTGAACTGACTGCCTACTTTAATCCAGTGCATTGCGCAGATATCAGTATCAAGCAACATTTACCGATAAAAGAGCAACAATTTTAACGCAGTTTAAAAATATAATGCCACCGATTATATGTATGCCAGAAGGTAGTTTAATTCAGGATTTCATCTAGGAAGAATACAAAAAAGACAACTTACCAATAAACCATCACAGCAACCGACTACAACTCTGCAGCTGGCATGCACATGCAATAAAGCCACTCGAAAAACACTACTACTTAAGATTTGATTGTACGTTCATATTTAATTCTGGATTTCAGTCTTTTTTTGGATCGGTTCCCATTCATTCCTACTGCCTGTCACGTTACAATTTAAACCTCCCTTTAGGTTTTCGTCCAAATCCTCACGAGTCTTCTGTTTTGTAGGAATGATTACGAATAGTGTATTTGGATAAAATACTGAGTGGACGATTAGCCTGATGATGATTCTTGTTTTATTAGTCTGAAGTGGTAAATATCTCAGTCGTCTTAAAAGTTTAAAGCTTATGATAGTAAAAAATCATCTTTATCCACTTCAAGTCCACCATTTGGCTGTAAAATTGCCCTGGTGAGCTAATATGGGACTACAATGACAACGCGTTGTCGTATTTTATAGTCCATAATTGCTTTGGGTATTTCAAATAAATGAGTAGTAGTCTTGCACTGTGCCGAACCCTCACAACATAATCATTGACACGGATTCGAGGTTATACTCTTTGACCGAAACTTTGTTAATGCTGTACCAACACATGAAACCGAAATGTGTTGTTGTTATGAACCATAATACGTATTGTGATAGTGAAATAATCGCGGCTACGTCATGCGAAACGGCCCAATGCATGTGATGAAATTATTAACTGTTAGTAACTAAATCTTTGTATCTAATTAATCACAGCACGTTTAAAGCGAGAAAGTAGCTGTTGCGGAGTGTGTTTCATTGTCGCGCTTGCGGATGAACTAACTGGGAAGGCCGAGATATGCGCGTGTTAAGTTACTTAATGCTAATCATGTGGCATGTGCTTCTGAAAACATTTATAAATAGTATACAGATTCAGATGTAAACGCCTACATCAGCGTTAAGAATACTGGATTGAAGACAGACGGATGCAATGAACGATGCATGAGAAACAACATGAAAAACATGAAACGAAGACGAAGAAAAACAATACGGAAGACAAATGAACAGCCTTTCGAAGATATATGCTGATTGTCAATGCAGTTGAAGAATGAACGATCAATTCATGGTTGTTTACTCAAAACCAACTCCATATTTTGGAGGGAGTCAACGATACTGCAGTCATCGTTCCATCGTACGCTGTTTGTTAGAAGACGGAGAAATACTATCAGAAGTATTACTGTGATTGATTGTTATGACATTTATTCTTAGATTTCGTGTATCATAACCTCATGGTTGGTTCCATATTGGTGCAAGAATAAAGGATTCTCGAGTCACCAATCTGTGTTCTGTTTTTTCGAGTTGGTTATTGCACATTGTTGTTGAAGGTCTTCTAAGGACAGCGTAAAGTCCAGTGTAGTTAGACCTGGACATTGACGCTCATTGTAATTCTACCACACAGTAGACATATTTTCCCTAGACGCATATATCGAGATGCAAGTAAATTACTGTCTCTCTCAGTCATTACAATCACAATTTAATAGGGGCTAAAATCTTCACAAAGCACAAAGTAGGAATAATCCTCACCTTGTTGCTCATCTTGTACTTACGTATTTTTTATGAATAACTACCCGTTGAGTGACTCAAGGGTCTATAGAACGTCCTATTAGGTGCACGTGCTCTGCAAGGCACTTTAAGTGAACTTAGGTTCTTTGCCTGTTGGTTTTGACGGAAAGTGAAGCCACCAGTAGTTAAATTTCCACCTACTAATTAGTAATATATATTTCGTATAAACGGGTGAACTTACATCAAATGTATGCCATTTTTACAGGCACGATCTGTTATGTCACAAATTACAGTTGTGAATTAGCATAGATTAACACTTCTTCAAAACCTCGCCTAGATTAGTAGCTCGCTATTTTTCCAGCCGGTCCCAAGCCGGGATAAAAAGGGAGGGTCGCGGCGTGGTGCTAGCAACTCCACCCCCAAAACTTAACCAAATTGCTGCAGAAACTTCAATGCACAAACATATTAAAAATTCTAAAAATACAAACAATAACCTTATTTTTCGCTGGAATCGGGGAAGTGAAATTACGCAGGCTGGTGAAAGCCTTCGGGAAGCCAGTCAGCCGATGTGCCTCCTTTCGATGAAAGCAAAAATAAGGATGGGGACGTGGAATGTTCGTACAATGTACGAAGCTGGGAAGGCTGCCCAGGTAGCCGCAGAAATGAGGAGATATAAAATAGAAGTGTTGGGAATCTGCGAGAGCAGATGGAACGGATGTGGAAGGAGCCAACTATCAACTGGAGAGACAATAATCTACTCCGGTCACCCAGAGGACAATCACGAGCACACCGAGGGAATAGCCATCATGATGTCACCAACAGCAGCTAAAGCTCTCATGCAGTGGGAACCAATCTCCTCCAGGATAATGACAGCCAGGTTCAACTCAAAAGGAAGGAAGGTTACAATCATCCAACGCTATGCGCCCACAAACGTCTCAGAACAAGAGAAGAAGGAGGCCTTCTACAGACAACTACAAGCAGTAATGGACAACGTCCCAAATGGCGATATCAAAATCCTGATGGGAGATTTGAATGTGAAGCTGGGAGGAGACAATACAGGAAGAGAACTCACCATGGGTCGTGAGGCCCTCGGTGAAATGAACGACAATAGTGAACTCTTCTCAGACTTCTGCGCCTTCAATGATTTGGTGATTGGTGGCAGTGTGTTCAAACACAAGGATATACACAAGGCGACATGGATTTCACCAGATGGACACACCAAAAACCAGATAGACTTCATTTCAATGTCAAAAATGTGGAGACGGTGCCTACTGGACACAAGGTCGAGGAGAGAAGCAGATGTGGGTTCAGACCACTATCCAGTACAAGGGACTTTCAAGGTGAAGCTTAAAGCCTCGAGGATACCTGGGGATAGGCCACAATGCAAGTTCAACACTCAAAAACTGAAGGACACAATCACACAGGACATTTTCACTGCAACTGTCAGAGCAAAGCAAGAAACACTACGTGGCATCACTGAGGAATCATGCGTGGAAAACCATTGGAACTGTCTGAAGGTGATTTTCAACGAAACGTGTTCAACGGTTTTAGGAAGAAAGAAGAAACAAGACAAGGAATGGCTCTCAACGGACACTTGGAAGCTAACAGAGGAGAGGAGAATGATGAAAAAGAAAAAGATTCAATGCAAAGACGAACAAGAGAACGAGACGTTGAGTTCAACTTACACAGCACTGGAAAAAGAAGTGAAGGAGAATGCTATGAAGGACAAAAGACAATTCCATGACAATCTGGCCACTGAAGCTGAGAAGGCAGCAGGCTAAAGGGACCTGAAGACACTATATCAGATATCCAAGTCTCTATTCGGGAAGAGATCAACACAAGTGAAACCTATAAAAGACAGTCAAGGGAACCCAATTACCAAGGAAGAAAGACAGATTAAACAATGGGCGGACCACTTCAAAGGACTCTTGAACCGACCACCACCTGCAACCCGTCCAGAAATACCAACAACAGCGCGCATACAAGTGCAAGTTGACACCAATCCTCCAACGAAGGCTGAAGTCTTGAATGCAATCAAGCTTCTGAAAGCTGGAAAAGCAGCTGGACCAGATGGATTACCCCCTGAAGCACTGAAAGCGGACCCAGAAACGACAGTAGATATGCTGACTCCATTATTGCAAAAGGTGTGGAAGGAGGGAAAGGTGTCTACTGACAGGAGAAAAGGTTACCTCGTGAAATTACCAAAGAAGGGCGACTTAGGACTCTGCAAGAACTGGCGAGGAATCATGCTCCTGTCGACGCCAAGTAAAATCCTGAGTGGCATCATCCTGGAGAGAATAAAGGACGCACTGGATACAGAACTCCGACCAGAACAAGCTGGATTCAGGAAAGGCAAATCATGTTCTGACCAAATTGCAACTCTACACATTATCATCGAACAAAGCCAAACTTCGTTCCATCTCCTGGCGATATTTATTGGCAACCGATAAACAACATATGTTTGGACGAGTGCTATGCCCAGCATGTGACTAAAAGATATTTCCGGAAAAGAAGAACGTGTTGGACAGCTGCAAAATGGTATAAAATGTAACTACAGATAGTATATCATTGGAAGTACATTTAAGAGGTATATCCAAGAGGGAGCTATAGAATCTTCGGAACATTTGCAATGCCAACCATACTGATCTTACTATGGAAACTGACGTTTACGATGAAAATATAGTTTCGCCCAAATACAGGCGTTGTTGTTGTGTTCTTTCCCAACAAAACAACCAGACTTTAAAGGAGAGAAGAATACGAAGAAAGGAGTAAGTATTGGCCTCATTACATACTTAGGTAGTTAAGACAATTTAGAGTAAAATAGTGTTTGGATAAAAGATTCTTATGAAGTATACGTGATAGTTTATTGGGAAGTGGCCCCAAAGATTAGAACCTTTAAGATATGCTGACCAGTAAGATGTCTCATGAATTTCTGTAGGGCCCATGGGGCAGCATATTGAAAGAAGCTGAGCAGACTTGTAGATGTTAGGAGAAAGAGCAAAACAGTGAAATCCAAAATTCATATAATAATAATTTATATTTTCATATAAACATAAATTTACATGAAAATGCATGCCATTTTTACAGGCACGATCAAGTATAGATACGTATAGGACGAAATGATTTAGCAGTTTCCTTAGGCTGAAGTTTAAGGTGAAGGTCATTGCATAATAGGTGGAGCTGCATAAAAGGTTGCGGGATGATGGCTTCGCGACTGTTTATGCGACTGAAATATGGTAGTGGCGCACTTGTAAACCAACTATTTTGGTTGCTTAAAAGACTTCAACCTCGCTTCCTATTGGCTTCGACTAGAACTGACACTGGTGATTTGAATGTGATTATCCATTCTTTTAGACCCGATCTTCGGCCACAATACCACCTGATTCTTTGGCCTGGTCAGCCTAATCTGGTGGCCAAACTGTTCTCAACACAATTGAATCAGTTGAAGAGGGAATACAACACTTGCAGCTGACCATAGGTGTATTTTTTGACGATCATATGAATCGAGTGAAGAGATACACAATCACACCACAGCGGCACCACTGAGCTTTTTTATCTTGAAAGTCGATTCGTCCACCGTGTGTTTCACTCCATTAAAGATAAACAAAATTATCTCTGAAGGGCAAACTGCTGAGGCTCAATCGCTTTAACGAACTTCTTCCATCCTCTGTAGTGCTTTTGTTAAACCAGAGTTTTCGGACGGATCTGCTCGTGGTAACAACGGAATAAATAAAGTAAACGTTGACAAAATCAAGGAACAGATTCAGTGGGAATTGTTTGTGACAGCTCATATAAATTGGCTCATTTTTGTAGAAGGAATGAAGGCTGGAAGTTTGATAAAATGTTGGCAGACATCAGGAAGAGCGCCCAGGAATTCATCGCAATTTAAGACACATTAACATTAGGCAATCCGTTTAGTGTGCCCTGCGAATTTCCCTCATCCCTTGATAGAGTACCGAAAACGGCAAACAACATGCAAACCTGACTAACCCATTTTATCATGAAAGAGTCGATTTCATAGTTCACCAGATGCGTAAGGTACATTTAGGATTAGGAGTGTAACAGTTCACTTGCAAACCATGGGTTTAAAAAGAGGACATAAATCAAAATGAGATAGATTATGAGTTTTCAGGTGCCGCAAAGAAAATGAAGCTTCGCATTCAGAATTGTTGTGGCTTGCTGTTCGGAATAAACGAAGTATGATCATACGCGAGCGTAGTAACAACATGTCACAAAGCCTGGTGTGCATAATAAATCCATAAACGAAATGAATATTAGAGCTTTGACTGCTGTTGGTGACGTTATGATAGCCACTCACTGCCTCATTGTGCTCGTGGTTATCGTCTGGGTGATTAGACCAGAGTAGATTACTGACTCTCCAGTTGACAACTTCAATAGTCCACATTCATTCCACCTGCTCTCACAGATACCCGGCACTTCTACGTCATATCTTCGCGTTTCTTTGGCTATCTGGACAGCGTACCCAATCTCGTACATTGTAGGTACACTCCACGTCACTATCCTTATTCTTACTTTCATCGAGAGAAGACACATAGGGTGAATGGCTTCCTGAGGGCTTTCATCAGCCCGCGTCATTTCGCCTCCCAGCTTCTAGCGAGGAATAGGTTTATTTTTAATGTTTTCTGCATTTCTAATATTTTTTGTGCGTGTTGAATTTTCTGTAGCAAGTTGATTGGATTTTTTGGAGCAGGGTTGCTGACTTTGCGCCCAACCCTCCCTGTTTTCCTGAGCTTGAGACCGGATAGAAAACAATCGAACCAGTGAACTAGGCGAAGTTTAATCAGGTAGGAATTGAAATAGAATTAAATAAGTAAAATGAGTGACTTAATATAATTAAAAGAATGCAACTAAAAATGAGTAAGGATGAGAAATTCTGTGAGAGGGGGGACGAAACACGGCAAAGAGAGTTTTTTGTTTGTATTAAATGGTAGTATTCATTGTTTTGTTCCTCCCACTGAATATTCCACCTTTATTATCCCTGTTGTCAGCTTGGGGGATATTCACCGTCAGATCTCCAAACATCATCCAACCTAAATTAAGCAAGGGATTAAACAAGTTCCATTCGTTTTACATAGATACTGAGGTGGGATTTGATGGTAGCGAGGAATTTAAAGTTACACATTTTGTTTCGACTAATATTGCTGTGGCCGGAATAAATTTCTTGCCACGGTTTTGTTTCACCTTACTGTCTGATGACTTCTTTATTATTTCATAAATATAGACCCAAAGATACGACACTTATTAGTTCCACCGTACAAAATATGAAATTTAAGCACGAATTGTGGCCCAGTAAATCTACCATATCCAACACCATCGGTTTCTGAATATTTAGAGGAAATAGTGAAGCAAACCGGTAGTTTCCTTGAAACGTTATCTATTTAACCGGCTCTTTGGGGGAAATGATATGAAAATCTCCAGCTAACTCCTTAAGAGGGTTGCTTTAAGCAATTCGTACGAGTTACTTACCTCTGGGCTCTACATCTGCACAGTTACGCGCTTGATGAATTCCCGTGTTAGGGTGTGAACATCTGCAATGAACTGTGAACGTTGATCAGTTATCCTATGCTCACTAAAATCAGACTCAGCTATCTGAAACCATGATTCAGCATTACCTGGCCAAAATGGTACGATTTGAATGGTTTTGGCAGTTGAGCGAATACGAGTGACCTTAGGACTATGATGACTCAGTTTACAGTTTACAAACAGCACAGGAACAAATACAAAATGAAACGAACTCACTGAATTTATCTGTGTATTTACCAAAGATAAAGTTCGCTGTAGGGCCCACCAGTTTAGAAGTTGACGGTATTGACGTTCACGGATTGTACGAAGTGTACTAACGTAAGATCTAATAACCACAACTTCTATAGTGTTCGTTCCGTGTAGACCAAAGGCAAAGAAAAAGACAACATTTGATCGTCCAAATTACTAGATACATTTCGGGACCAAATCGGAATGTGAGATGATTGCTCAGCTAGCTGGGGATCGTGCACGAATGAATGAACGTGACACGACGGAGTACCAAATGGCGTGGATGCTTGACCGGAAGCCTTCAACTAAACAAGTCGGCTTAAACAGTGAGGGTCAGCATCCAATGTTCAGTGATGAGTGCTGTGGTCAATAATTTTGGGGAATTATTTACAGCTACAGGGGAAATGATATGAACATCTCCAGCTAACCAACTCAGAAATGGCACAGCATGACACAAATAACGGTTTAAAATTGACTATGTCAAACATGTAATACTCTAATATGAACTTATGTAGCAAAGTAGGAATTATTAATTAAGTGAATGACCTCCAGGTCCCTCATTCTCCACAAAGTGGAAGAGTCACTGGCCCCCGATCCCAAGACTAGATTTGAGCATGACCTTAGCTTGATTAAGCCCCTTTTAGACAAGCTACTGCCACAAACAGTATCAGGCATTACTATACATAGCGTATATAGAATAGGCCAAAAGCCTCACCCTACAGTAAGTCAGCCTGTACGTCTCCTGAAAGTCGTACTAAACTCTAAAGAAGAGAGGGATGCTATTCTAAGCAACTCTCATATTCTTAAAGGATCAGGCATATATGTCCGCGCCGACTTAAGCCTAGTAGGCCGTGTCAAAAGACAGTCTGCGGCCCTAGAATTAAGCGAAAGACGCCGAAACGGCGAAAAGAACCTTAAGATTGAGGGTTTTCGGGTTGTCCGAGTTCGCAGTTTAATTATCCCGAAACCTCTGTGAGTAGGCCTGGGAAGCACCAAACTGAATTGACAGTTTGCTACACAAACGCCCGCAGCCTGTTAAATAAACGGACTGAGCTGGTTAACATGATAGACTCCGGAAACCCAGATGTAATTATTACCACAGAGACATGGCTCACACCCGATGTCACTGACAATGAAGTTAACCTGCCAAACTTCGAAGTGCATAGGGTGGACCGACTAAGCCGCAAAGGAGGTGGCATAGTCATCTACCTCAAGAAATGCTTAACCGTGTGTAGTATCGAAGCATTCGCTCACGAAAGTGAGTCGTGCGAACTTCTACGCTGCAGACTTAAATGCATAGGCCAAGACATTGACCCCATTGCTCTGTGCCGCAGTCCTGACTGCAGTGCAGATGACTTCCTGATAGAGAAGCTAGGCTCCTGGACCTCGAAATGTCGAAGTCTCGTAGTTGGCGACTTCAACGCCCCAACAGTTGACTGGACGAGCCTAACAACTCCATCTTCAGTCAACTCCTTTGATCATAAACTGCTGGAATCTAGTATATCGTTAGCCCTAGTCCAACATATCATTAAGCCCACGCGCTATGACTCACAGCACTCCTCCTCAACTCTGGACCTAGTGTTCTCCCATGGTGAGGATGTAGATCTCATACAACATCTTCCTCCTTTAGGAAGAAGTGATCATGCTGTGCTCACTTTTAAGTTCACAGAGACAGCATCATGGGCCAAAACCCCATCTCGACCAAACGTTTGGCAAGCTGATATGAATGCAATCGTCTCAACAGCCAACTCAGTAAACTGGTACATCAACCCAGAGTCTCAAGTAGAAGCCGCATAGAACCAATTTAAACAACTTTACGCCCAAGTAACTGAACCTTTCATCCCTTGGTCTGTCCCAAAGGGTCGGAAACATTGCCCTCCTTGGATAAACCGAGAGATTTGTAAGTTACTCAGACGTAAACACAAATGTTGGAACTTGTTTGCCACACTTGAGACTTCTGAGACCAGGCAATTATACAACACTGCTAGAAATAAAGCTATTGCAGAAATCCGCCAATCAAGGATGAAATTCGAAGCACACCTGGCTCAAAATGCAAAGGCGCAACCTAAGAAAATTTTCTCGTACATAAACTTCAGGAATGAAACATCCAATGGCGTCCTAAACCTGACTATTGACAATGATACAATCGAAGAAGATCAAGAAAAAGCAGAAGCAATGACAAACTACTTCTCCCAAGTCTTCACTCAGGAGTCATCACTGCCTATAGGATCAGCTCTGGCTGCATCAGAAGAACATGGGATAGATTCCGTTGACATCGACCAAGGCATCGTGCTCAACTGCCTAAGGAAACTAGATGCAGGGAAATCAATGGGTCCTGATAATCTTCACCCAAGGCTTCTCAAGGAGTTATCAGCCCACATAGCCGGCCCTTTGACTACGACCTTCAAGCTTTCTCTCCAAAATGGAGTGTTACCGCGTGACTGGAAAGATGCCATAGTAACCCCCATCCACAAAGGAGGATTAAGACAAAGCCCTTCAAATTACAGGCCTATCAGTCTCACCAGCACTTTAATTAAGACACTGGAAAGAATCATCAAGAAAAGCATAATGGCATATCTAGAAAATAGAAGCTTATTATCAAGAGCACAGCATAGCTTCCGAAGGAACCTCTCATGCCTGTCAAATCTTCTCACTGCAAGAGAAAGCTGGGTCAAATCTGGGGACAACAGAAGACCCGTTGACGTCGTCTTCATAGACTTCAGCAAAGCCTTTGATAAAGTACCTCACAGAAGACTACTCATGAAGTTGGAAAGTCTTGGTATCAAAGGCAGCTTACTAAACTGGCTCAGGGAATTCCTCATAGATAGGAGGCAGAAGGTTAGGATTAACTCGAAACTCTCCTCTTGGACAGCAGTAGGCAGTGGAGTGCCACAATGCACGGCACTCGGACCTCTCCTATTTATTTTGTATATTAATGAGTTATCTCTGCTCACCGACTCCCCTATGGTCCTATACGCAGATGACTTAAAAATTTGGAGAGAGCTTAAGGGCAACAGTGACACGTCCACGTTGCAAGAGGACCTCAACAAATTGTCAGAGTGGTCCATAGAATGGATGCTCCCGATAAATGTGGCAAAATGTGCAACCATGCGCATTGGACAAGCAAGCACGAGCTCCTACGAACTAGAGGGAATTACACTTCCATCAGTTCAGACTCACTTGGACTTAGGTGTCATAGTTAGCCACGACTTAAAAACTACAGCACACAGTTGCGCGAGGGCTGCACGTAGTATCAGGTCATTATGGGCAATTCGTAGAGCCTTCACTAGAATCACCAGAGATATGTTCACCTCCTTATATACATCTCTGGTGAGGTCAAGACTGGAAAACTGCATCCAGGCCGCCAGCCCTTGTCTAAAAGGGGACTCACACATTCTAGAAAGGGTTCAAAGGAAGGCAACACGTATGGTTCTCGGAATGACTAATTTATCATACGAGGAAAGACTAGACAGTTTAGATCTCTTCTCCTTGTCATACCGTAGGCAGAGAGGAGATTTAGTCACAATGATTAAAATTTTAAATGATGACTATGGACCTGACCTATTCTCTCTTTTCCTTCCCACCAGGTCTGAACACTTTAGCGGACATGGCAGGAGAGTTCAAAAGCCAAGAAGAAATCATATTGCTGTTGAGTACTGGTTCTGACACCGAGTCATAAACTCTTGGAACCGACTCCCAGAAGAAGTGGTGTCTGCAACCTCAACTGATTTGTTCAAGAAGGGTTTGGACAACCACAGAAATTTACTAGAAAAGGATTAACATTGGCTCCAAGCTTTCTATCCTCAACCAATAAATCTGAATCTAAAAGTTGAATTGCAAGCGTACTTTTTAATTGTTTGCGGAACAGCATGACCGTATCGTAAGCAGATTTGTTTCTGTCGCAGATAACTATTATCATTATTTACCTATATAGACCTTCTTCACGTAAAAGTTGATTATAAGTTGTTATAAAAATATCAATGTGAAACACAAGCCCCAACTAAAACTAGAGTAGTTTTTCGGTACCGACGGTTATTAATGTAGAGATTAACAGCTTAATATATTACGAAAGTCGGAAGTTCACTATTCCGTTTTATTTATACTTAACAATGTGTCTTCTGTTCCGTTTAATAGCCTTAAAATACGCACAGTTTAAGGAGAGATTCTATTCCTCCAACGCGTTTGCTAGGGCATATTTTGTGTCCTGAACACTTTTCGCTACATTGTGAATTAACGCTTATTATACGTGGAACATGGATCGCGTACAATTGGATGAATCTATTAAGGGGATATTTTCCCAGAATTGGAATAGTTTCTTGTTTGTGATACCCGAAAATTGCTAGCTGCTTTTGATTATTGGTGCCTGCGTTCTATCTCTCATGTTGGGTGGCATATTAGGGTGAACAATATTGAGATGAGGCATCGGTCGAGTGCTAGGTAAGGAGGGGAAATCAATCGATGAGGTTGTGAAGTTACGCCGATTGAGATGGTTAGGACATGTGTTGCGCATGCCTAGCCATCCATCTCCTTCCTCGACGGGCAATGTTAGCTGACAGGATGGATCAGGTTGGAAAAGAACTAGTGGTGATCAAACGGAAACATGGCTTCATGAGTCAACGAAATCTTTAATAGTCAATGACGCAAATGCATTCACTTTGTGATCTATCATACCCATAAAAATATTATTCTTCCATATTACTATTCTTTTTGCTTCATATTTCTGTTTACCACTCTCTTTTAAATCTCTATTTACTCTCCTCTTTCTTTGCATATATATGCAAAGTTCTACGTTGAAACCAGTCAGTTAGTGCAGCTGTCTCGGCATGTGTCCCTCATTGAAAAACATATGCAGCAGTGCGAGTTGCCACACTCCATGGAGCACACAAAGAAAGAGAAGAGAGTAAATAGAGATTTAAAAGAGAGTGGTAAACAGAAATATGAAGCAAAAAGAATAGTAATATGGAAGAATAATATTTTTATGGGTATGATAGATCACAAAGTGAATGCATTTGCGTCATTGACTATTAAAGATTTCGTTGACTCATGAAGCCATGTTTCCGTTTGATCACCACTAGTTCTTTTCCAACCTGATCCATCCTGTCAGCTAACATTGCCCGTCGAGGAAGGAGATGGATGGCTAGGCATGCGCAACACATGTCCTAACCATCTCAATCGGCGTAACTTCACAACCTCATCGATTGATTTCCCCTCCTTACCTAGCACTCGACCGATGCCTCATCTCAATATTGTTCACCCTAATATGCCACCCAACATGAGAGATAGAACGCAGGCACCTATAATCAAAGACAGTTAGCCGGGATTTTCATGTCTTCCGCTCCCAGTGGCCAAGTTGCACAGCAATTTAGGAGGACGGAGTGAACTTCTGAGCAGTAAACACGCATTTTGGTCGACAGCGGGATTTCGCGTCTATGCCGGAAATAGAATAAGTTAGCGAATGCGAAACGAGCCTTCTGTATGCATACTGAGATTTCTTCAGTTATCGACCTTTTGGGCTGATGCAAAACCACAAATAAGTGAACTGGTCAACATGCTGTACCACTTCACTCCTTATCTTAAAGCTAGGAGCCGTAGTATTCTGGTCCTGTAACATCATCTTACATGTAACAGAGAGGGCGAATCGCATGCCAAACATTCGAAGGCTGCTGCTTAGGGTGTTCAGACTGCATTTAAAAAAATACGTGTAGTAAAAGCGTTCAACTATATACTCAAACTGTTCTGAATTGCCACTGAGTTCAGAAAATTTTGCCTGATTTCACCATTTCCTACTAACTTTGTCGTAGATGACATTCTGAGGGGTGCGTAAAGCAGTGTAAATCATTTGCCTGAAGGAAAACTATTCAGCCGTCGATATATAGAAGATTTTGCTGTACTATGCGACAATGTACCTGTTACTTGAGTCTCAGTTATCTTTTAGTGTTTGTTGGAATAGTAAGTGGAAAGTAGTGTTGCAAGATTGACAGAAGCCTGTACTCGCACTCACCTTTACGAATAAAATGTCGGAAAGTTCATGTATCTAGATAGCTGCATTATGGCTAGCAGGTGTGATGAATGAAATTTAAAATTGTATAACAAAAGCCAGTAGTATGTACATGATGGTAGTTTAGTCGTTGGAACAGGTTTGCAACATTTTTGCCTGCTCTACTCCTGTGAAACCCGTGGTCTTCGAGGTAGGCATGACCTGTGATTCCCGTGTTCGGTCACTTTTATCTCCGTAAAATTGCTTGTATTCGATGAAATCGTGTAAGTAATTCTGAGTTCCGACACCGTGTGTTTTCACAGCGTGGAAATGACCTGTCAATAAGTAGTCCTTTAGAAAAGCCGAATTCTGTGGTTCGGGTTTGTTACAATTTTCATCCCGGCGATTTTCACGTGTGCAGATTATTGGGTAACCCTAGTTTTTTATGAGGTAATGCAGATGTGGACAGCTCATGACAGGTCACTTTGGAATGAAGGTCAAATGTGTTAGGTTACCATTTTTTATTGCATCAGTACTTTATGGGGATCTGAGAGGGTTACGTGACTTAGTGGATTGAAACCATATGAGGTACGGCTCAAAATCGAAATTGCTTGTTAACTTGCTACAGTTTTCTTCTGCTTACGATAATAGTGTAAACTTTCTTTCGAATGTACCTGTTAAATGTATTCTGTTTCTCTTTCTGTATTGTTGTCCGATTATTTCATAAAGCGCCTCTTTTAGGGTTCATACTGTTCCCTGTTTACTTTAACAAATAAATGTGTTATCCTTGATACACAAATGTTGGCATGCTTATTGTGTTATATGTCCTTGTATGTTGTTTACTACTGCATTCGTTATAACAAATCCTTTATATATTTATTTATTGATACTGAGACCCACTTTATTGTCTACTGGTTGGTTTCATTTTTATTTATTTCATTTTCAGTTGGATAGACGAACTAAGTAATGATCCAGCGTCACTTCCTCCCATTGAGGAGAAATTTGATCCTGAACGGAATATTAAAACTACTATTCGATATTTTTATAATGAAGATGGTGATTTAATAAAAGAAACTAAAGAGTATAGCAGAGAGAAGCGTGTCGTTGCTTCTCAAGTTGCAGAAAGAAAAAAGTGGAAAAAATTTGGCGCTTCAAAATCTGATCCTCCAGGTGGAAGTATAGCTAATACCTATCCAGCTGATATTGTTACAATGCAAATTGTTCAGTTAAGACAGGTGTGTGTACATATATGCACGTTTATCATTAAGGTCTTCTCTTCAAATAATAACGTTAAGTTTTATGGATTTTTACTCCCCGTTTTCGTTTTTCTGCAAAATTAACCCTGTGAATTAGTTAAACACTTAATCAACTATCCTTAGTAAGAGTCTAATCCTTGTTGATATTTCTCTCAGTCTAATTATTTTGCACTAGTTTATGTCGGCAATGTTTTGACCAAGTATATATAAGTAGGATCTGTTTGGTATATGTGCTGTGAATTAATGAGTATTGTAATTGGCAATTAACAGTAGTCAGGTGTTACATATGAATAATCTTAACATTTGTTGATTGAATTGACAACTGAATCCGCCAGCTTTCTTTATTAAACTGACAACCAGTCGTTTTCCACTACTGTGATCCCTTATTTTTATTTCTTTTTTCCTTAATAGCCAGAACAAGAACAAAAGAGACAAGAAGAATTGAATGTCAAAGTTAAACTCGGAGAACCAGTGGTTATTTGCAGTTATTGTAAGGGTGGGCATTTCACACGTACCTGTCCATATAAAAATGATATGGAAGCAATGCAGTTGTTGCAAGAACAACTTCGGGCTAAAACTGAACCTGCAGAAGAATCTGTTAAAGAACCGGTAAGTTATAATATTAATGTGTATATGAGATCGAAAAAATCTGTGTCTTTCCCTGTAGTTATCTTATTTATGTTTACATTAGGAGTCGGTGGCATAGCGGTTAGGACGCTTGCCGACCATGCACATGGTCCGGGGTTCGATCCCCGGCCGACGCACTCCTTTACCTCGCTAAGCCAGAAATAATGCTGGTGAAGAGGAAAGGTTGGGCATGAGGCTAGCAACCCCATCCCGTAAAATAAACACTGCTACAGAAACTTCAAGCCACTAGCTTGAAACCCTATGTTCCACTGGGGAACGTGAAGGAAAAAAATTAGGCTAGACGTTACATAAAATATATGATTATCGTGTAATGGGAACTTTGCCTAGTGTAGCCGAATCTAAGCCCTTAAAAAGAGAAGTTTGGACGTGAGGCTAGTGACCTCCTACCCCGGAAAATCAACCCAACCGCTGCAAAAACTTCAAATCCCAGCAAAAATATAAAAGATAAACTTATTCATCTCTGGAGTCGGAAAGACAAAATGACACGGTCTGGTGAGAGCCTTCGAGAAGCCAGTCAACCTATGTGTCGGTGAAGGCATAAATGAGCCTGGGGGCATGGAATGTCCGCACGATGTTTCATGATAGGAGGGCTGCTCAGGTTGCAAAAACATAAGAAAATATGGTGAAGAAGTGGATTCCCCAAAACTATTGCTACTTTCCTACAACCAACGCAAACCAAAAGAAGAAGGAAGGCTTCTACAGTTAACCGCAATTAGTGATGGACAAGACACCAAATGGCAGTGATACTAAATGCAAGTCAAACTGTGAGCAGAGAACACCGGGAGAGAACTGATCATATGTCGAAAGGCTCTTGGAGAAATGAATATTAACGGAAAACTCTTTGCAAACTTTGCGCCTTAAATGGTTTGGTGATTCGAGGCAGTGTATACCAGTATAAGGATGTAAGCAAGGTAACTTAGATTTCAACAAAAGGACGCAGCTAACATTAGACAGAATTCACTCCAATCTCAAGAAAATAGACAGGAGTTCAAGTGAGTATAGAGAAGACAGAATTGATGGCGATGCCTAACAGTGAACAACAAGCATCAACCATCGTCAGCGGGAGGGATTTGACCAAAGTCACTTTTTCACGTACCCCGGTAGTATCATTTCAACTACATGCGGCAGAGGTGAATCTGTTAAAGGCAGGCTCGGAAAAGCAAGATAGACCATCATCAATCTGTAATCATACAAGAATTCCCTTTTATTAACTTGGGCAGAGAAAGAAAAAATATTGGTGCAAAATAACATGGATCCATTTTCTCTCGTTGATTCTCATTAGCTGCATGCAACCTGTAATCTTTAATAATTAAAAATCAGCGTGAAATTTAACATGAACAAGCAAATTATAAGAATGTCATGTTGAGGCAAAACATCGGGATGACATGATAGCTGAAGTGTAAGTATACACACATCTTTTCATAGAGAAGTCTTTAGAGAATTGATTGACAAGTTTTTTGTTAGGGTGGTTAAAAAGATTAGTAAAAATTACGTAGTTAGATAAAAGAATATCAAAATTTGGTGTGCAAGAGGTCAGATGAAAAAAAAGATGATGATGCAATATTGTGAGTAGAACTCATAAGGCCAAGAAAAATTATCTCTTATGGAAGTCAAACAGAAAAAAACAGCGAGGCAGGGGCCGTTGAAAAGATACGTTAATGAAATTAAGAAACAAAGAGTTATTAAGGCATGATTCACCAGAGTAATTGTAGTCCAACGAAAGATTTTCTTTTGGACACATAAGTCATGTTTCTGCCCTTTTATTGCGATAGCCTCAACAAACGGAAGAACTGAGCTATTTTGTCTGTTAATTATTGTGAATGATGCCAGGGCGTCTACTCGGTGTCCAGTGTCTATCAGGTGTTTGGTAACTGAAAAGCTTAAGCGGCTTGGCACCTTTAATTGAAAGCTCCTTGGTACATGTTCTAAGAATCTGACGTGTAGGCCCATTTTTCCGTTCTTCTGATGTAACTGCTCCCACAGGTACATGTGAATGGGTATACACAGTTGAAAGTAACATATGAGGGGTAATTGTTGATCTCTGCACTAACGAGAGACTAGTTTTGCTGTAGGATATTTCCTGTACAGGGCTGCGCTTAATATTCTTTTTATGATTCTCATAGTATCATCGCCTTTGAAGTCGAGTTTAATGAAAACTGGTTTCTTGCTGACAGCATGGGCATCAGATTTCGTGCTTTCATTCTTGTCATATTTGTCAATCAAGCTTTGTGGATAACCATTTTCTTTCAAGTAATTCTCAAGCACTATTAGTTCACTGTCTAATTTGTCAGGTGAACGTATTCTTTTCGCTCTGGAGAGAAGCGTTCGTTTGTAGCTGAATGGGCAGAAGCTGTTCTAGATTAAGTAGAGATCGCTCCATGTGTCTTAACGATATATCGAGCTATGTAATCAGTGTGGAAATCTGCTCCACTTAGTATAAGAAACAGGATTCGGATTTTTAAAATTAATGTGTAATCAGTGCTTCTATATGATTCAGGGACTTTAATCACCGGTCACCAAAACCTTTCCCAACAGGCTACTGCAGATCAGACGACCAGAACGGATTAGCAACAAGGAACTCTGCCAACAAACCAAAAAAACCATAGCACAAGAAATATGCTGAAGGAAATGAAAATGGTTGTGGACACACGCTGAGGAGACCGTCTGGTCTGGCCTTCGAGTGAGATCCTAATTGGGCATCCGAGGGGGAGATAATGGGGAGGAAATGGGCGCCTGCAGGCAGTCGTGGAGCCGGCTAAAGAGGACTGCAGAGAACAGAATGAAATGGGATATGCTCCTGTGTCCCACTCGGAACCCAAGGGAGTAGTAATAATATAATAATCTTTTGATGAAAGTTTTCCACATTGCCCTAAGTTATGTAATAGGAATTTATTACCATTGTGGCTAATAGGATTAGAATTCAAGTATGTGGATTAGTAAGTCATAATAATAATAATGACGAAATCATGCAGGTGCTTATATAAATTTGGGTGGTTAATACTGTCAGTTATGCAGATAAGCAGGAAATTAACACAGTAAATAACGTTATCATGTTTTAAGTAATATAAGGCTTATCTCTTGCATCCATGCTAAGACCTCATAAACAATCGGCTAATCTCTGGTTAGACCTTCTTAATGACTGGGGTTTTCAGACAACCTTTTGTGAGCAGAAAATATGCGTTGGTCACGGATTTGCTGAGTCGCAGATGTTTCGAATCAATCGCACAGCAGTCAATCCGTTTCTGCACCTGAAGTCTGTACCGAAATTCACTGTTAAAGTGAAGGTACTTGACACCTACATCCATTATTCCAGTCGGCATCAGGATCGTCAATGTCTTCGACAGCATTCTTAGGATGCCTTAATGTATGATAATGTAGAGACTACATGGGAAGCGACTAGTCTGTTTTTTCGCTACCAAGGTGGAAAGCTTCCAAATGTGCTTTTCTATGTGTTATCATTTCTTCGCGATAGCTTATCATTGGACTTTTCTAACTTTGGGAGTACAACCTCATTTTCAGATGTGTGGATTGTTTATTACATGCATGAACCCATTAAATTAATAAGTTCTTTTTGTCGTTTTTTTTATAGCAAATCGATCGCCCTGGACGTTACATCCCACCATCTTTACGTGGTGATGCAGCTGCAACAGGCACTAGTATGTCTTCAGAAAAGCGTCCATTTGACGGAAATACAGTACGTGTTACTAATCTACCTCCGGATACAACTGCAGATGATCTTAAGGCGTTGTTCAGTTCATTTGGTCATGTGATGCGTATCTATCCTGCAAAGGATAAATTAACTCAACAAAATAGGGTAAATTATTTTTTACGGTTTTAAATTATTATTATTATTATTATTAATATCTGTTGTTGATTAATGTTAGAACAAAAATGATCATTTAGGCATGTAATTTAAGAACAAACACCATTTATTGATTGAATGAATATATTAGTGGAGCATATAGTGTTAATCAAATAAATCAGCGTAGAACCTTTCACAGGAAATGCAAAGTATGTGATAATGTTGAGAAAAGCATAGAGAAAAGCGCTTGAACTTGTGCTAGTTACATTTAATTATAAAAGGTTTCTGTGGCTCTAAATTGTTTTCATTGTAGCATTCTATATTAGTTTGTTTATTAGATATATCACACAGTAATGAAATAGTATTATTCACTGGATGACAGCGTTTCGAACACAATTTATTGTTCATTATCATATCAATTAATTGATTAATTAATATGGAATTACGTACTACCATAGTGCCGAAGTTTTACACATATATCTGTTGTAGCATTTCTGTCTCATTCCTAATAATTCTTCATCATATTTACTATAGGCGTATTTATACTATGAATCACTTCATTACTTTTGCATTACCACACAACTGATGATACCATGAGAAGCTGGATTTTGGGTGTCATGATGTCAGTCTTTAACAAGCTCAGAATAAACCAAAAAAGGCGGTCAGTGTGTTTAGACGTTGCTCAGGGAGTTATATATTATTAGAGTATGCAAGCTTGTGTTTCCAGGCAAAATTGATATAAGAATAAAACTTGGGCACTGTGGTAGAGTGTAATTCCATTATGGGTAAATTTTATTTTGATAGAGTCTCACAGTGTTATACAGTAATATTTACTGATGACGTTTCAAGCACAATTTATTGCTCATAATCATATCAAGGTAATCATCACATGACTTCCTAAATTCATTTATATAATTCCGTTGTTTTTCACTTGATTTGATTAGTAGTAATATTTTCCATATTTCAGGTATGAGTGATGATTCATTCCTATTGCATGTGTTGGGTGTAGATTCGATGAACAAGGATTCGGTAATCAACCTCTCTCTCCACCTACCTAGATTACTTTTTAGAATTTTAACCCTCTCCCACCCTATTGCAATGCATGCATTAACACACAACCACACAATAGGGTGGGAGAGGGTTAAAATTCTAAAAAGTAATCTAGGTAGGTGGAGAGAGAGGTTGATTACCGAATCCTTGTTCATCGAATCTACACCCAACACATGCAATAGGAATGAATCATCACTCATACCTGAAATATGGAAAATATTACTACTAATCAAATCAAGTGAAAAACAACGGAATTATATAAATGAATTTAGGAAGTCATGTGATTACCTTGATATGATTATGAGTGACAATAAATTGTGCTCGAAACGTCATCAGTAAATATTACTGTATAACACTGTGAGACTCTATCAAAATAAAATTTACCCATAATGGAATTTCCAGGCAAAAAAGCGCTGACAATTGGTAGGTACGGTGTATGATTTTTATTGCGCCTACACGTCAAGTCATATTGTAGACTGGTTGGCAGTTAATGCGATTAATATCTACAGCTTGAAGAGGACTATCCATTAAAGAAGTCAGTTATCACCCATGAAATGTGACTTTCTCACTTCACATGTTCTCGCCCGTTAACCTAGACGGTAAATTTGTTCTCTCTTTGCGCTACAGGGTTCCTTCCTTATGTATATGCACTCTGCATTTTTTAATAATAATAATAATAATAATTTACTTTATTCCAAAAACAGTACTTGTGATACAGAATGGAATTTTCAGCATTAATCACAATATTGCATCTAATTTCCTCAAATTATAAATAAAATTAATCACAAAGAAAATTTTTCTACATTTACAATACGGTTAATATAAAAATAAATAAATAAAAAATAAAAAAACATGCAGCATATAAAATGGAAATAATAATAATGATAGCAGCTAAGGTAATGATAATAATAATAATAATAATACAAGTGAAAATTGCCGTCGGCTTGTTTCACACAGTATTGTCGATGCGGTATACGAATCCTTGCATGATTAAAAATATTGAATATGATGTTCTCTTTACATGATATGGTGAGGGGAAAAACAAAAATTACAGCAGTCATAGAGATAAGTTGGTGTTTGCAGTTATGAAAGTGAGAACAAGAAGCAACAGGACCATAAATATAATAGAAATAATAAAAGTAAAACTTGAAGGTATATAAGGATGGATGGGGGAGATTGTTTATTTACTAGATGAAAAAAGGTTAGTCAATTCTTGCCTGACGCTATTTTCATCACATAAAATACGTGCCAAGTATGGTATCATAGAATTTTTATACTTAGACGTGCGAGCATACAGTTTTCTGAAGTTACTTCTCGTTCTACCTGAGGAGATGCAAGGTGAAAGCTGAGGGTGAAGTGGATGCTCCAAGTCAGACAAAATCCCTTTAGCAAATTTACTGCACGAAGTCAAATGCCTATCGACAACGACGTTAACTATGTAGTCCACTGGGACACCACTCACTCTGCTGACAGTCTTCAGCATTCTATGAATTGTGACAAAGTCCCTTTTAAGCAAACCAGGAAAGAATAAGGGTGAACAATAAAGAAGAATAGGTAGGATGCAAGAGTTTATAAACTGTAGGAGGAGGGGTTGAGTTATACCCCAGTGCCTTAACTTCTTAATGTAAAATGTCAGGCGGAATATTTTACTGGAGATCGCTGAGACATGGGAAGACCAGGAGAGATCAGAAGAGAGAATAAGTCCAAGATACTTAATTTCTGATTTAATTCCTATATCATTGTCATCAATCTTACAACTGTCATAAGAATCGACGGCTTCTTTTAACTGCCGTTTACACCTTAAGCTGAAATTAACAGTTTGACATTTAGAAGGATTCAGTTTAAGACCGTTAGACTCAGACCATTTACTGACTTCCGACAGAAAGCTATTTATTTTGGTACAATCTAGCTGGGAGTTAACAGCCATTGAAACAGTTAAATCATCAGCGTACTTCACAAAATTTATTTCATCGGACTGAGGCAAGTCATGTAAGAAGAAAGAAAAAAGAAAAGGAGAAAGGACAGTACCTTGAGGGACACCAGCTTCAGTAGGTAATGAAGTGGAAGACTTCCCTTTATATACGGTGTACTGCTTTCTTTCTGAGAAATAAGAGTGTAACCAGTTAACAGCCCAACATTCTGTTTGACTTACAGCAAGTTTATTTAACAAGATGTCCCTAGGGACCGAGTCAAAAGCAGATGTATAGTCTAGGAAGGCACAACGGACAAATTTGGCCCCTTTGTCTAGACTGGAAGCAATGTTATGATATAAGACGGCAGCTGCATCTAAAGTGCTTCTACTGTGCTTATAAGCAAACTGTTTTGGGTCATTAAAGGATTTAAGAGAGGGTGCAAGACTAAGTAAAAGTAGTTTCTCCATAGTTTTCAAAAAAGGAGAGGTAATAGCAATGGGTCTAAATTTGACACATGCTCTTTCTATAATTTTAATGTACATGAAGTTTTTAGATAATAATCAACTAAATAGTTGATATTTGTTAAACCTGCTTACTTATTGTTCTTGCCTATTTTCATGTTGTTGTTATTATTTTTGTTAGGGATTCGCATTCATATCGTACGAAACAGCAGATCAAGCGAAAAATGCAATTTATGGTGTTAATGGTCTTCGGCATAACCATGTCGTACTGAAAGTTGACTGGGCTAAGTGAGTTTTTTTGCATTTCATATCGAGTTCAATCTTTTCCCGTTCAGATAACTATTATAATGCAAATAAAACTCACCGTCTAGGAACTTACATAACACATACTTTATGACGACTGGTGATACAATACAGAGTGCATTAGATGAAAGTAGGTAACTAATTAGTTCAGACTCAATAAGCTACACTCACTTTTATTATGCATATCACATTCGTCTTTAATGTGCAGATTTGTGGCCTATTGGTTCATGCTCTCGCATTTCAACCATTGGGTCACGGGTTAAAATAAATAGATTGTAGAGGCTTAATGTAGAACTTGATGAGGAAGTTATCACAAAAAAATATTCAGTCTTGTGAAATAAATCGACAAAATTGAAATAAACAGCTGGTCCCTTAACTTTCATTTTAAGACGTATGCATTTGGGCAGACTCTGCTGGTTGATATGCATAGAATCACTACCTCAGTCTTTACTAGTGAAATACGTTGATGAACCTTTTGGCGGAAATCAATACCAACATATATATATATATATATATATATCCCAAGCAATTTCTAGTTATGCTGCTTGAAATAATAGAGAAGATTTGTAGCTCAGGTGGATGATTTGGAATTAGTTGTGCTCTTTGAGCTGGTTGGTTTAATTGCGAAGGACTTTCAAATTCCAAGTCAAGAAAAAATTATCAGTACAGATGTAAATCGACTACCAGTCACGAATATGTTTGCCAGGAGATACAATTCTACCATTCATGGAGAATTTAAATCAGTTCATTTTATGCTAAAACTTGCGCTGAAGGTGTTGTCCAGAAGGACGACAAAACCTCCGCAATTGAATCAACCAACTCAGAGAACACGACTAGTTCCAAGTTATTCTGCTTATTAATGACTACAAAAATTTAGTTAACTGTCATATTATGATCAATCTCCGGTTTGTTACGTGTGGTCAGGCATATTAGATTAGTTGATAGCTGCTTTGGATAGTCTTCACCAACACAACGATTTTACGCCGTATACCTTATTTATTTACTTTGACTAACAGATGTGAATCAGTATAGAAATTTTGATTGAGTAAAGATTGTTCCCCACCGCCGTCCTCTCCCTGTTTTTGTGCTACTTTTGTGGTTGTGTTTATTGGTGCGATCTCAGCTGCACAGACTAGTTGTATCCCCCGTCATGAAAATGTCCAAGCCACCTAGAATCGGATACGCTTACGTCAATCTGAAATTGGTTTGCAAATCTGCACTCAGTGTCACAAAGAACAAGATTCGGATTTTCAACACAAATGTGAAGTCAGTCAGTTCTTCTATTCGGGTCAGAAACACGATGCGTCACGAGAAGCATTCTCAACAGGTTACAGACTTTTATCAACAGCTGCCTTCGCTCCATATTCAAGATCAAGTGGCCAGAAAGAATTAGCAGCAAGAAACTCTGGGAACGAACCGATCAAGAACATATCGTTCAACAAACATGTAGAAGGAAACGGAGATGGATAGGGCACACACTGAGGAGACCGTCGAATAACACCGCGTGCCAAGTTCTCGAGTGGAACGTGTTATGCGTGAGTCCGAGAGTGACATGGGGGGAAATGAGAGATTACAGGCAATCGTGAGCCTAGCTAGAGAGGAAAGCAGAGAATAAACCAAAGTGGAAATGTACCGTAGAATCCCTATGTTCCACTTGGAGCCTAAGGGAACAATAGTAATATAATAATTAGTTACATTTTGTAACCTGTTCGGTTTGTTGAGTTTTTTTTTAATAATCTAAAGGATAATGACTAGCTAATGATTGAGTGCAGAACAGTAATTCTTTCAGCACTCAGAAACTTTAAATGTCGGAAATATGTGCAAAGTGCTGGTTGTCGAGATAATTAATCTAGTATTTCGTTAACTTCTTGGTAAATTTTGGTCCATGTTTTGATCTCTGTCGAAAGAGCATGTATTCAGATATAAGTTTCTACTTCTTTTACTAGTTTTATTTTCTGTTGTAGAATTTCTTTTTGTGTCTAACAGCAACTGCAAGTCATCATGATTAATACAACAATTAATCGCATTTATTATATTTTCCCTTTTCAGGCCTTCGAATAACTAGTCGTGTTGTGTCTAAACAGCTATCCTGTTTGACAATACAATCCAGTGACTTGTTTCCAGTTACTTCTATGGTGAAAATGTTTTGCTTTTAATTTTTTGTTGAAGAAAGATTTATCAAATAAATGATTTGTCTTCTTATTTTTACAGCAGAATTAATCTGTGATAGTAATCTAGTAGTAGTGTGTATCACAAACTATTCTATCAACAAAACATGACATTTTGGATTAACCTTTCTTCGTTGGATTACTGACACAATTGTGAACGATTTGGGGCTATGTTATCATTAGTCTTCAACCATTGATTCATAGAGTTCTTGAGAGTCTCAACAAGGCAGTTTACCCATATCTGATCATTATAATTTGTTTCCAGACTAATCGTATATCAGCCAGCATTGCTCGTCGAGGAGGTCGGTGGCTGGGTGAACATAACACCCCTTAGCCATTCAAAGCGATATGTCTTCACCTGATCATTTGCCTTTCCCTGCGCTTACCTACACTGAGCCTCATTATTACTTTCTACATTGTGCCACTCAATATGTTAAATTGAACGCAGGTATTTATGGTCAGAAACGTTAAGTTTTCCCGTATCTTCCAATTTCTACGGACACATGACAGAGTGTAAAGAAGGACGAACTAATGACAGATGTGAGCGATGGGTTTCAACCTGTTCTTTGGGAATACTTTATTCGATCTGTCACTTAAGTAGGCCGATTAGTTTTCTGAAGTATAGAGTCCAGTTGGTGGAGTGAGCTGATACTACTTTGCACCAGTTACGTATGAACACGTCAATGTAGATGGCCATAATACTAATTAATCTTAAAGGGGTTAAGAAAGTCAGAATAGGTTCTCCTCGAAGGTCTCCAAGTATAAGCTACAGCTTCTCCAGGGGACCTACCGAGATTTTGTTAACCATCGGAATACACAAACTAAACTTGTTTGTAGGTCACTTGTAGGGAGGTATTTGTAACAATCGAAATGGTGTAATCAGTCATCATATATTTTCAATGATGAGATCAAATTGTCATATGTGCCTGTATATACGTGTGTAGTTGTTGTCTGTAGAACACCCAAATTCATAAGCGAAAATTATGATAGTTGTTCACAGGTCAGAAAATAGTAGTCAGTAATTTCCATCTGTCTTGTTTAATTAGTCTTCCGGATACATATGATAAGTCTATCCCTTTTAGTTTTCGCATTCGATTTGGTTAAATAGTATATATGAGGCTTCAATGGAAATTCATCTTACATTGAAGATTTCACTCTCCGTATCGTCGTTACCGGTCAAAATGTTTCTAGCTCTATTGACGAGATTTAAGGCTACTGAAACTTTCATGCCTATTGGATGATTCGGAAAAGCAGTTCAAGTATTTGTTGAAATGGACAGTTTTCTATACGTTGTTAACTTTCTTTTTCCATACATCTGTCTTTTGACAAGAGAATCAGAAAAAATTTTAGAGGCCCATCATTTGACTCCATTCTCTTTGTAGATTTCATACAACTTGAAGTGAAGTTTTTACGCATCAGGAAGTTTTCTTTTTCATCTTTTTTAATAATGATAAATGCATTGTCCATGTATCTGCATCATACAATAGACTGATAACAACATTTCAAATACGAATAGCAGAAAGAGGGAGATTTCTCAGGTGTCCCGAATAGCCATTTCATATCGAAAAGCTACAGCAGAACGACTTTCAAGAGTATTTGCCTGTGTTGTAAAGGTCTATTTCAAGCCCTCTAATTCTTTAGAGGAAGCTTCAGTTAGTATCAAAGATATATTTCCTAAGATAACACAACTGCTTTTAGGATAAAATGTAAGGCTTGATACATAGGGGAAAGTAGTAGAGAGGTGAAGGTCTGCATGAATGAATAAAAGCTATGCACAAAATGTTTACCTAGAGATGAAATAGGGTTAAAGAGTAAAACAAAGATCAGTTATAGCAATACGTGTTATAGTTAGTGAACAGAAGATAAATATTGAAATGTCTAAATACTAGAAAACGGATTCCAGTCGCAAAGAACCATGGAGGTTCAGTAGCTTTAAATCTCGTCAATAGAGCTAGAAACATTTTGACCGGTAACGACGATACGGAGAGTGAAATCTTCAGTCTAAGATGAATTTCCATTGAAGCCTCATATATACTATTTAACCAAATCGAATGCGAAAACTAAAAGGGTTAGACTTATCATATGTATCCGGAAGACTAATTAAACAAGACAGATGGAAATTACTGACTACTATTTTTTGACCTGTGAACAACTATCATAATTTTCGCTTATGAATTTGGATGTTTCTAACACAACAAACAAACCTTCAGGAAAACATTATTTTGGCTTTCTAAACTCTCAGTGGCTATTAGAATTAATTTTATAACGATCCAGTTTGAATAAGCGCTGAAATCTCTGGTCTGGCCATTTATATGGTTACTTTGTGAGTTCAAATTTAAGGATGGAAACGCGTCTAGCGTGGAACACTAGTTTTATTGTTTACTGGAATTCTTAGTAGTTTCTTCAAAGCTTACAAAATATTGAATTAATGCTTGGTTACACGTTGTGTAGTTGTCTTATATGTATGAGGGTTTTAAGGAGACTTCATATCAATTAGTATAGGAAACATTCTCCCATTGTTACTGATTAATGCATGGCTGTCTTAAAGGTCTTAATGACTTTATATACGCCTGTTTGTGAGAACATATTTGGTTACTAAAGAGGATCTAAACTGCAACTGGCTACAAATTATTTCTCCTCGAGGAACGTGAGACCTTGACATTCAATACATGCGTTAGATAAGTGATTCTCTTATAGTTGGCATGACTTAACAGCTAGAGACTGAAGATGAAAATTGTGGTTGTATTCTGATTTAACTCTTAGGATTCTTGAGAAAATTCTTAAACGACTCTTACTTCAGTTAATGGGGAAATCACAAAATAGAAAGTTCAGATGAGTTTAAATTTGTCTGACATTCCTCAAAGGAATATCATTTGTAATAAGCAATCCCATTTACTGAAGGAGAGTGAAACGATTGAGAATAGTTGCAAATTTACTAACTAATTAACTTCAAGCCTCGTTGAATGAGAAACCACTTCCTTTGAAGTCGTATCAAAGGGGAGGATAAGAATTTCCTTGTAAGCTCTGCTATCAACAAATCTAGCTCCTGCTAGTTATTCATTTCTCGAGTCACACGTGTTTACAAATAGCTCGTTTTCAAAGCGTTGATACAATTGCATAACCTGATAAAATGACTTGCACAATGTATTGTAGACGAATTATAACTAGCGATAAAAAAATATTGTTTATCTATGTAAATTTAGTTGATAATTTGACAAAAATATTATTTACTGGAAGCCATATATACTCGGCACAGATTCATCCAGTTACAAGCTATTCACGAATGGTAGAATGCAAATGAAATCCACACCGTTTTTCTAGTTGAAAGTTCAAAGTAATAACAGCCGACAATTTTCAGATGAGCAAATCCTCTGTTGTACTACTGTTCACAAATTCGGATAACCAGCCTAAGAAATCATGAAGGCGGAATAATCGGTTTTGTCATATGGAAAGTACAGATAAAGATTACCACACGATGTTAAGCAAACACAACATTTTATGCTTACAGAGGATTTATTTTACAAGACAAAGTACAATTTGTTTACAGTAAATCATTAGTTTATGCCACAATTTCTATTTTAATGAGGAGTATTTTTGAGCTAGTTCTTCATCTAACCGCTTTTTAAAATCGGAGAAAGTCATCCGACCTCGGTGCTTACTTTTAAACTTCATATGATGACAAATTAAGCTATCTAAGATATATATTGCATACGAAGACTTACTTAGTAGATGTTGCAATAAACACCATAGATATAACGCCGACTCGTACTCCACGACGAAGATTACCTGGAGAGAAAGCTGTAAACACAAATTCACTTACTTGTCCTCAGGAAATCAATAGCTCCAACCGTTAAGCCACCAAGTCCACCCCATAACAAAACAGATTTTTTACAATCTGTATTCATGCTGTAATGTAGTTCAAGTCAAAAGGAATCCTAGCAGAAACGTTAGTAAAAGTAATGGTTTTAAATAATACCTTTGAAATTATTACGAATATCTGATCACCAACATGTAAACAATATTGTTATTAGCTATAAACTACCAGGTTATGAATTTTTGCTTACTGACGTAGTAGAATAAATGTGTTATGCACACAAACAGTCTGATTTAACGACATAAAAGTTGGAATGAAGGTAGGCCTCCGAAACGATTGATTTACATGGTAGCAAACTGCTTCTCTGGGTTACATGGGTTTTTGGTTGTCGTGTATTATAAAATTAATTAGATAACTAATATTAATGTTTTTTGATTGAATATACTTCGAAACTGCTATCAGTAGCACAAAGATACTCACGTACATTTTGCTCGTAAATCTTAACACCAAATCTTTAATTTTTCTTCTGTTTTTAATCTACCAAAGTTTATTTTAGAACTCGACATTAAAACTCTGTTAAATTTCGTTTCTGTATTGGTCTGAAGTGCAGTAACATGGATCAATACAACTGTACACCTGTTTGATAAACTGTTGCACCACACATTACTCTGCGGTCTTTTCCAGCATGATGAACTACTATGTAGGTGTTGATAATGTAAGGTTATCAGAGTAACAATGCTCAGAAAGGAAACCAGAGTTCACATTTCATCGTATGGAATATATATTTTTACTACTGAAGTGCAGTCATTTTTTAAGTCATAGAAGCGTGTAGCCAGATCTATAAAGTATAATTAAACGGAAAGTTTGTGTGCATAGATAGTCATATAACCACTGGTAACGGCGTAGCAGATAGTAAGTGTATCTAATGCCATAGCTGTTCCAGACACTCCTGGTGCTCCCACAATGTCAAGCTGAATATATGTGGTTAGGTTTGATGGTTTTAACGAATTCATGTTTATGGGGACAGGTGGACATAACGTACAGAATACTCGTAAAATGGTCACTTGACATCTACCCAATTCATGTTATTTAGAGTGCCCTTAAAACATTTAGCTACAAACTAGAAGGTATATGTTTTACACAGCAGTTCGCTGTGAAAGGGTCACAGTTCATTGCAACATAAGTACCTCCACTTAGGTGCTTGCATCCGGTCCGGAAACAGTGACTAATGATGGGATTGGAGACTATAACAGGTAAAGGAGATGAAGTAGTCAATCAAGTTGAAGATCTTCGTCAGGTGGGATGGTTGATTATTTTTACAGGAAAACAGAAAAACTACTTTTCACCACATCAACGAGCTAAAGTGGTTTTTTACTGACACAGAATCAGGCAAGTCGAACGGAAACATATCAATCCACGAAGTTATCAAGTGTTTGTAAGAGACAAATACGTAGGAATATGATGCACAATCAGGATCCATCGAAATGTAAAACTTATTAGATAAGTCATAATCGCTTAACATAGAGATGAGCGAATTTCCTCTGACTCGAAATCCTGGATATTTCCAGTTGCATTCAGTAGATTACTCTCTTAAGATAATGAGATTTAAAGACCCTGTGGTCACTGACTTGTGTTTACACAGCGACTTTCTGCTGAATAACTAAACACCCTTATTGAACAGTCTGTCCCAATGGTGTGTCAACACGTTGCATTCGTCTGCTTGTCGAGTGTCAGGTGCAAGAAGTTAATATATCGGCTTGAAATGACGCATCATAATGCGACTGCAGTTTCATTAAGACCTAGTAATAAATTCCTACTTAAGGTAAAGAAGAAATTGAACTATCACGGTGAACTTGAAGAAAAGCAATCCAGAGGGAGAGGAATGACCCTCAGACGGTCAGTCAATCAGTGAAAAAGAAGAGGAGCCCAGTGAAGCATGAAAAAGTGAGTAGGAAAGTATGAAAAACCATACAACTGCCCTTTTTCGGCTTATCTCCGTAAAATCTGACAATTTTGCTGTTCCACTACCATGATCTGACTGCGCGTTTGGTCATGGGTTTCCCTGGATCGCTATTATTTTACTTAGTTTTGTTATAGTTTTTGTCCCAAAAGCGTACATAAACACATATAGAGGAACATAGCTCAATAATAACGTGAAGTAAAATGCGTACATTTGTAGCACATGATAGGAAAATAGCGCCTAATTATTTGTTTAAATTCTTTTCCCCAGACCTGAATAAAACCGGATCAATACTTATAGCTAACTCTTCGGTTGAAGAATAAAGGTTCCTTTTAACTCCTGTGTAGCTTTGGTATACTCCATGGTTGTTCACGGCATTCCTGAACTGGAAACTGGGAACGCTTGTGAGAAGCACTGTCACGATGTCCAGCAATGGAGATGGTTGGCATCCCAGATGGGTCTGGGAAGTTCAGGGGCTGTCTCTATTTTTAGACTGCCTCGACCCACTCACCTAATGTCAATTAACACCCCACATCTGTTAGCTGTTAAGTTTAGCTCCCGAGACCACTTGACTACTGCTCTCCAGAGATGGTACGAGACCAAAGACAAGGTCAGCAGACACATTCGCTGCTGCGAGAGCCGGCCTCGTACCCAAAGGAGAGAGCAAAACGTTGTCATAGAACATCCCCAACCCCTAGTCACAATACAGCGGTGCAGCACGGACGATGATAGCCAGTGCCATCCAAGTGCTCCGATTGAATCAGAAGAAAAAAACTCCAACAGGCCGGTTCCCGGGGAATCGGCCAACTAGTTCGTAGGATAACTCCTCAACCGACAGCCCACATCACGTCAACCACCCCCCAATACGGGGACGTGGTGAGACTGACTATCAGTTGCCTGTACAGTAATGTGAGAGGTCTAAGAGGCAAAATAGCTGAACTTAGATACCTACAATCACAGCTGAACTCCAAAATCATAATACTGACGGAAACCTGGCTAACTTCTACGGTGGCAGACAGCGAAGTCAGTATAAATGATATGGTCCTTGTCAGGCGAGATAGGGATCTGAAAGAAGGAGGTGGAGTCGCCATATACGTCGACAAACAGCTCAGATGTGTCCATGCAATCGACCCTCCCCTCATTGAGCTCCCTGACTCCATATGGTGCCATTTCACCGTTGGGTACTGTAAGTATCTAGTGGGCAGCATTTACAGATCACCTTCATGTGGAGCAGACCACAACCAGGTACTGCTGAATGCAATTTCAGCGACACATGACCTGGGTTATGATCAAATTGTCATAGCTGGAGACTTCAATGCCCCATCTCTTAACTTGATGACGGGATGTGCCCAGGACAGATTTGATCGAAATCTGCTGCATACCATCACGGAGGCCGGATTCACCGAAAATGTCAGAATGGATACTAGGTGGGGCCCAGATGGGAAGTCTTCTAGACTGGATTATGTGCTCACTAGTGACCAGCTACTAGTGGAAAACGTTCAGATCACGACTCCCATAGGTAGTAGTGACCATGCGGTCATAACATTCGACATAGTCCTCCGCGAGCGTTTACAGTGGGACAATACACAGCCCTATCTGTGTTATAACAAAGCCAATTACACCGAAATGCGAAGACTTTTGTCTGAAGCAAATTGGCCAAAAAATTGGACAGAGCTTACAGTAGAAGAACACTGGAGAGTGGTAAAGGAGATCATTCACCAGGCGATCTCAGACACTGTTCCTTTGGTCACACCTAAAGCTAGAAAGCAACGTTCATGGCTAAAAAGGGGGACACAACGCCTTCTACAGGCGAAGCGAAAAGCCTGGTTTGCGTGGCGAGTATCGCAGAGTCAACCCGAACATGAAGAGTACCTCGAACTCAGGAATCGGTGTAACATACGAGTCCGGAGTGATAGAAGGACATTTCAGAGAAACCTCGCCAATAAGCTTTTCGTGAACCCCAAAAGCCTATACAGGTTTATGTCTGAAAGAAAACCGACCAACCAGGGAGCTTGCAATATAGTGGGTTCTGATGGGAAATCTCTTACTAGTCTTGAAATGGCAGAGACATTCAGTCTAGCCTTTCACAGGCAACTGAACAGTAACGAGGATTTTACCCTCACAAAACATCAAGATTACAATGCAAGACCAACGTGCGAAAACCTGCTGGGTACATTTCAAATTACCCCGGCTATGGTACTCATAAAATTGGGAAAGTTGGCTTCGGGAAAGTCTGCAGGTTGCGACGACATAAGACCATCCGTCCTGAAGCAGTGTTCAGAAAGTCTCTGCCAACCCCTAAGTGATCTGTTTCAACACTCCTTTGATGTAGGGAAACTTCCATGTGAATGGAAACGAGCCATCCTATCCCCTATCTTCAAGGGTGGTGACCGGCAGAACGCGACCAGTTACAGACCAGTTGCGCTACTCCCAGTGATATCGAAGATATTCGAAAGTCTCATTGACGACCACATGAGAAAATACTTCGACGGGACTAACCTACTCCATGAAGCACAGCATGGTTTCAGGAAGGGGAGATCCTGTGTGACGAATCTTCTACTAGCTTGGAACGATTGGACACTATCCTGGGATGTAAAGGTACCAGTCCATGTGATCTTTCTCGACTTTGCGAAAGCATTCGGCACAGTTCACCATGGTCTGCTCCTTCACAAAATAAGCAAAGCGGGTGTTTCTGGAGCACTTCTCGCATGGCTGGAAGATTATTTAGGCGAGAGAGAATTCTGCACCAAAGTCAACCGCATCCGATCATCCTGGCACACCTCGGCATCAGGGGTTCCTCAGGGTTCTATCTTAGGGCCGTTGATGTTTTTGATTTTTATCAATGACCTGCCCTGTCAACTGAATTGCTCTGCGCTTCTTTACGCTGACGACGTAAAGATTTGGAGAGCAATAAACTCATCGGAAGACTCCGACAGATTGCAGGCTGACCTGCAAACGCTGGGGGACTGGGCTCTGGCTAACGGAATGCCTTTCAACTTAAAGAAGTGCAAAGTAGTGCAACTTCATTCCGGCAGGTCACAGAGTGCAAATTACACCCTTGGTGGCCAGAACTTGAGTTGTGTGCCATCAGAACGCGATCTAGGCCTTATTTTAACAGAAAAGCTAGACACCAGTGTAAATTACACGAGGGACGTCGCCAAAGCTTACGGCACTTTACACTTTATGCATAGGCAACTGGGAGCTCTTACTCCTGAACTATTCCTAACGTTGTATACGACATACGTGAGGCCACTCCTTGAGGTGCATAATATCATTGCTCCTCCGCTACTCAAAAGGGATGCTAACATGCTAGAAAGTGTCCAGAGACGAGCGACAAAATGGGTGATCGGCCTCCGCAACAAATCATATGAGGAGAGACTGAAGAAATTAAGTCTTTTCACACTTAGTTACCGTAGTCACAGGGGAGACCTCATCACCGTCTATAAGATCCTAAATGACCAGGCCCATCCTAACAAGAGCATCCTGCCATTAAGTGATTATAGGCTTCCACGAGGTAACCCGCTAAGGATAGCACACCAGAGACCAAGGACTCGAGTGCGTTCACATTTCTTCTCGCTTCGAGTTTGCCGTCTCTGGAACGCTTTACCGGCGGCCGTAACTACAGCTCCATCTGTGGAGATTTTTAAGCGGAAGCTGGACAATCATGCAGAAATGCATGGTTTGTGTCTCAATGGCTTACCCTCTTAAAATTTGAAACCACATTGTCAATGGATAAGCATACAAGCTAAATCTTCACGACCCGTCCTGTCTTCTCCCACTGTACCGACTACTCTATCTTTCTTTCTTTATTATTTCACTTATCTCAACCTATATTATCTACACTACAACCTATTATTATCATTATTATTATTATTATTACTCTACTTTTATGACTATACCGAATGACCGACGGGTGTTAGGTCAAACTCCATTCACGGCAGCAGCTGAGTCCTAACATACTGCACACTACAAACCACAATCTTGACCAATCCTCGCATCACTCCTCCTGGAGTCTACCAGAGCTAAAGCAGTCGAGTGGCGGGATTTACTACGCATAAGTTCACCGAAGATCTGGAACCTCTACCTTAAAATCAAGAAGCGAGCTCAAAGAAATCACTGGTTTATACTAGCTCGTAATCAGGATATTGGATATTGGATAGGTAACAAGTATTTTCAGCATCCGTTATCGTTTTTCACAAGCTAGCATAAGCCAACGTGGTCTAATTGCGATCGAATTTGAAATCAGACTGGTTTACAATAACTCGTGAAAAACATAAGCTATTAGATACTGTGAGCTACTTGTAATCAATCTCTACACCAGTCTCGTGAGTGTCTACCAAAGCCACACAGAAGTTTGAGGTTTTCGGTTTACAATATATTTAGGATAGTAGGCTATATGCCTGTGTTAATCCTTTCGATTTGTTACACACAGGAGGTTCAATCTCACCTTGAATGAATCAACGGATGGCGCTGATACGACGTGTTCCGGTATGGAGTTCCAATGGTGCACAATTCGATGCGAAAAACGGATCTCCAGACGCAGACGATTCGACCGTGGTTTTTGAACCTTGAGGTGATGTCCTCGCAATTGGTTGGTGCTAGAAGGAAGAAGTGAATTAGATAAATTAGCTCCAAAATCATTTCTTAGGATACGGTATGCTAGTATTAGGTCACCCCTAAGCCGTCTGTATGACAGTGGAAATAAACCCAGTCGACTTAACCTCTCCTCATATGAGAAGGTTGAGAAACCCTTTATTAGCTTAGTTCCTACTCTTTGCACCCTTTCTAATAAGTCTATTTCGTATTTGAAACACTGGCTCGCTGCCTGGATCCCATATTCCAAATGAGGTCTGATATAAGTCGGATATAATATACGAAATATTTCAGCGTCAAAATTCGCAAAAGCCTTGCGTGTGGCCCATAATATTCGAAAAACCTTAGTGGCTGCAGCTCTACAGTTTGTTACTGTTTTCAAGTCATGCTGCACAACCACTCCCAAGTCCTTGTACTCAGTGACCACTGGGAGAGCAATGCCATTCATTGAGTAATTGTGCACGTGACTATGAGATACATGCATAACTACACTCTTGCTTAAGTTAATCTCCAAGGCCCAGTGCTTACACCAATCACTTAACAAGCTTATATCTTCCTGCAAAGCAAGTTGATCACTGTCATCGTGTAAAGCCCTCCATATCTTGATGTCATCAGCAAACAGTGAGCAGGATGACTTAACTACCGATGGAATCTCATTAACATGAATCAGGAAAAGAAGTGGGCCTAGAATTGTACCCTGAGGAACGCCACTCCTAACCGATTCCCATGTTGATAAAACCCCGTTAACTCGTACTCTTTGTCTTCTGTCCTTTAGAAAGTCTTGAATCCAGTCGGTAACCACTTTATTGATTCCCAGACTACCTAACTTTACTAGAAGACCTGAATGAGAAACCCTGTCAAACGCCTTGCTAAGGTCGATGAATATGGCATCCACCGGTATATTAGCATCAGCTGAGCTTGCCCAACTTTCTCTGGCCAAAAGAAGGTTGGTCAAGCAAGAATGACCTGCTCTAAAACCATGCTGTTCCACAGCGAAAAGTTTGTTCCCTTCAATGAACTGAATGATAGCATCACGAATTATTCTTTCTAGTAGTTTAACAACAATACTGGTCAAACTAACAGGACGATAGTTCTGAACTAAGTTTCTAGATCCGGTTTTGAAGACCGGACTAATGATGGCATCTTTCCAGTCAGTCTCTTGGACATTTAGACTGGTCCAGAGACATATTGAAGATTACCGACAATGGCTCGGCTATGTTTTCAGCCAATGCTGTTAATATACGTGGGTGGAGTTCATCAGGGCCACTGGACTTACCAGGATTGAGCCTTAGAAGCCACTTTAGGACAGTATCCTTTCCAATGTATAAGGGTGCCATTTTCAAGTTACCTTCTGGAAAAGTTACAAAGCTGGTATCAAGATTATCAGAGAATACTTGACTAAAGTGCTTGGACAAAGCCTCAGCCTTAGTCAAGTTATCCTCAGCCATGTTAGTCTGGTCATCTTCAAGCATAAGAGGTGGGATAGCATCACTCTTACGTGTTCTTCTCTTGATATATGAAAATAAATATTATGAAAATAATGACAGTGCACTTCTGCGTCTGAATCCTACACCCACTTTTTCGCCCAACATAGATATTTTAAGTTCATTAAACGTGTAGTTACAACAAACTACAATGATAAATTTTTATATTATTGGAAGTACATGATAGACATTTTTACACAGGACAATAATATTAGCTCACACAATATAAAAGTTAGCATAACGGGAATAGTTAGTTAGTGCACCAAAATAACTATAATTACTAAACAGAATATAAATGTATATATACATATTAATCACTCCCTAAGTACTCCACTTGCTTTCTTTTGCGTTGTTGTTGTTTGTCTTCTTTTGTCTCTCACCATTTCAGCTTCTATTTGACTTTTTGAATGAGAATGAAGAATGTAGATATTTGCCCATTTACAATGACAAATGATCTGCAAACATTATTGATCCCATATCTTACAATTCCCTCGTGAATTGCGCATTGCCTTCACCAACGACGCAACCTGGATTACAGTTGTGAAATATACCTTTATACCAATAAAAAAGTATTGATTTATAATACTTCACGATTGTAACTTACAACATAACTGATTGTATCTGCGAAAATAGCTTGCATTTCTTGAAAACACCCGTTTATAAGAAAATACAGACTGTCATTATTATTAGCCTACCTTGAGTACTATTCACTTGTGATGTAACGATGAAAATGCTGACAAAAGTATACAAGTGTATTACTTATTTTAAATTATTACCAAATTTGGATATAAATCAAGAATAAGACTCGATGCCGTGCACATGAAAGTTATGTGGAGGAATTACTTCAAGCTTTATTTTTTTCCCAAGTATTTGTAATCCATCCAAAACATACTTGGGTTTTCTTTGTTAATGCGAAGACAATATTTCTATATTTCTTGATGTGTTCCATTGAATGACTAGTTATCATATTGTTCCCATAGACAAATGAATGCAACCTTATAATTTTACCATGAACCAAATTTATGTAATTTAAATAATACTTATCCATGCCTGTACAATTGGTGTGTCCTACACAGGTAGGAAAAAATGTATTTTATTAAATTACTATTATTAAATATGCTTACTAATCGTATATGTAATTTATCATATTGATGATGCCTGTAAACTGGCGTCCCTCATGTACAAAATGAGAATATACTATTATTATTATCAGAGAATACTTGACTAAAGTGCTTGGACAAAGCCTCAGCCTTAGTCAAGTTATCCTCAGCCATGTTTGTCTGGTCATCCTCAAGCATAAGGGGTGGGATATCATCATTCTTACGTGTTCTTCTCTAGATATATGAGTAGAGTCTTTTTGGGCAGCCTGGTACACTTTTACCTAACTGGGTTTCGTAAGCTATCCTTGACTGGTGAATCAAGGTTTTCCACTGGTTTCTGGTTTCATAGTATTTCAGCCGGAACTGCTGAAGCCCAGTAGAAACAAAGAGATTCCAGAACCTTTTTCTCCGTCTTAGGATGTCAAAATAAATTCTCATAGTACAGTACATGAGGGACACCAGTTTACAGGCATCATCAAATTGTTACAGAAATAGAACCATATAATTCAATCACAATTTACAGACAGTAGCAAGATATGCTTTACATGTTCGCTGGAGATTATACATACACTTGATAAATGTTAATCCCAGTAGTATAAAACAGCCTTTTCACTTATATACAATCATTTCTGTGCGAAGTTGGAAAAATCTGCTAGATCGTCAGTGAGTGCAACACAACAGGAAATACAGGAATATTGTCTTCGCATTAACAAAAAAACCAGGTCTTTGGTGGATGGATTATAAGTGCCTGGGAAAAAAATAAAGCTTGAAGTAAATATTCATACATAACTTTGTTGTGTGCAGAGTCCTCGAATTATAGTTCATTGATGTGTTATTTTGAAATCAGTGATGTGTTTATCTCATTTGATCTGCAATGTCATTGTTGGGAGTAAATACATAAGCTTCAGACGCATTAATTAATGGATTTCTACTGCTTGTGGGTATTTTCTTAGCGTGAGGAAGGTTTATGAAATTCAGCTGTTCCGACAGGAGTTGAGAATATTAACTGCTCAACAACATTATTGATATAAGTTCATCACATTATCTAAGGAAAGGTGGGTTGCAGTTGATGAGGGACATATGGTGCCCAACGAGCGTACATCTGTCCATGTGATGTTGTGGTGAGTTATACCTTTTTCATGTTACCGGTTTATGTCCATTTTATTCCACTTATTGTGTTGGGTAGTAGTTTTACAAACGAGATTTCTTGTCTGTTTGAGGATACGTATCTTAACCGTTAATATTTTATCTAGAATTATAAATATAGTCAAAAATCAACAGGTGTAGTATTTAAGCTTATACATTAAATGGACCTATAATTTCGGAGGCTCTCAGATAGGAACTAGAACTACTATCGTTTGCAAACTCTTGTAGTTTGTCATTAAGCACCTTTTTGAAGGAGGCCAGTGTACTTGCTTGACGCATTTCCATTGGCAGTTTATTCCATATCTGTGCATACCTAATCAAGTAAAACTTTTGCCTGGTGGCTGTTTTACATTGTTCGATAGCTACTGTACCCTTAGTGTGTCTTAGTTTGTAGCCATTGTCATCTGAAAGTCGAGTGCCATTAGTGGAGGTAAAAACTAAGTGGTTTAGAAGCTTATAGTAAAGTGTTAAGTTTAGTCTCAGGCGTCTTAGCCATAGTGTTTCTAGTCCTAGGGTATCACATCTAGTGGAGTTGTTCGCACGATTTTCGGTTCCGAGTAATTTTAACGTGAAGTACCTCTGCACTCCCTCGACTTTCAATTTGTCCTCTATGCGTATGCTACTATACATGAATGAACAGTAATCAAATAAAGGACGCACACAAACCTTGTACAACAGAATTCTAGACTCATTTCTGTAGAAGTTCCTGAGTAGAAAGCCGATAAGTCTGCGTGACTTTGACACTTGTGTGGAGATATGTTCAGAAAATGATAAGTTATGTGAATATTTCAGCCCTAGGTCCAGTACAGATTCCAGCCGTTGAAGTGCATGGCCTTGAATTGTCAGGTCAAGTTCTAAATTGTTGCAACCTATGCAGAGCCAGCCACATTTTTCGACATTAAATTGGAGTTGCCAGGTGTCACACCATCTATCCATTTTTTCTAATTCTTGCTGTATGGCGTTTACTGTTATTCCAAGATCTGTGTTCTTGCATTTATACGTCACTTTTAAGTCATCTGCATATAGTATTGGTTTACCTACACTAAAGCATTCACAGATACTGTTTATATATATTATGAATAAGAGTGGGCCTAATACACTTCCCTGGATCACACCACTACTTACTGGTTTAGGCCTTGAGATTATCCAGCCAACTTTCGTTGTCTGACTTCGGCCACAGAGAAATTATTTTATCCAGCTCAGGAGAGGATCACATATCCCTAGTGAGCATAACCTGCTGACTAACAGATTATGGGGAACTCTGTCGAAGGCTTTTGTTATATCGAAATATAGTACAATTACTAGTTCTCTGTTGTCCCTACTTCGTGTAACTTCGTTGAAAAAGTCTATGTGACAGGTCACACATGATCTCTTTTTGAGAAATCCGTGTTGTGATGGATTGATAAGTTCATGTTCTAGTAAGTTGTCTGACCCTTGGTCTTTAACCACTTTCTCCATTATTCGGGATATTACCGGTGTTATATTGATAGGTCTATAGTTGCATACACTGGTTTTGGCCCCTGCTTTGTGCTTAGGTAATATGTATGTGGTTTTCCACACTTCAGGATAAGTTCCAGTTTCCAACGAGAGAGTAAATATTCTAAGTAACAAGACTACCATTTCCGTGCTACCATTTTTGTACATGACAGATGGTATGTCATCTGTTCCAGTACTACCATTAGACTTCAAAGTCTTAATCGCTGAGTCTATATTTTGTATATTAAAGTCTATTTCGCCTAATTTGTAGTTACTTTTGCAGGTCATTTGGAAATTTGGGGTCGGGTGCACTCTGGCGTCATTGCAAAACCACTCATTGAGGAGTTCACTTATAACCTGGGGATCATTGTATATTATACCCTTATGTTCCAAGCTGCTTACAGTATTGTCTTTACTGCTTTTTAGGCGTTTCTGCAATATCCTACAAAGTTCCTGAGTTTTGGAGTTACCCACAAGCGCTTTATTTTCTTCAAGTTGTGACATCATTTTGTGTTTATCTTCAAGCCGTTTAAGAGTTTCATGTATTTGGTTTAATACATTAAATTCCTTAAATACATGGTATCTCCATTTTAATTTCTTTAGTTTTAGTAGCGTTTTGCGGTCTATAAATAGAGTTTGTGTCTTTAGAGCAGATTTTAGGGGCGCGATTGTGTCTCTTGCTGAGCCAATTGTTTTGTAGAAAATATCAAGTGATACTTCCAAGTTATTGTTGATGAAGTATTCTTCCCAGTCAGAACTTCTCAGCAGATCTGATAGGAATTCCCAATCGGCATTCTTATAGTCCCTATATTGATAGTGCACCGGGGAATTTTTAGGTGTGTGTTTAGTTGTTAGTCGGAGGGGTAGCGTGCAGTACAATATGTTGTGATCACTGTTATCAAGTTTATTTCCTACCTCTATTGGGATGGGCTCTATTTCATGACAAAGAATTAAGTCAAGAGTGTTTTCATTTCTTGTAGGGAGGCGTACGCACTGCTTCCATCCGCCTACGTCTAAAGCTTGCAGTAGCTCGTCATGGATTCTAGGTCCTGTACAGGTATCCCAGTTTACTCCAGGTAAGTTGAAATCGCCACAGACTACTTTGTAGTCAAAGTCCAGCGAGGCTACATGCTCTAGTATTTCTCCAATAGTTATATCAGTCATTTCAGAGCTGTTAGGGGGTCTGTATATACATCCCACGAGAATTTTATTTTCGTTTGTGTGGATGCTTATCCACTTAGATTCTGGTAGTTTCTCAGTAGTTTGGTTATTAGAAGTATTGGAGTTAGTGGATTTAGAGGCATATATTAAGCAGCCGCCTCCTCTTTTGTCAACTCTATCGTTCCTATAGATGTCGTAGTTGTCTATTACTAGCTTTGAGTCAGGTATATCAGTAGTAAGCCAGGTTTCAGTCACCATTATTAGTGTTGGCCGTTCTATGTATGCCAGGCAGCGAAGCGATGTTATTTTATTAAGGAGAGATCTAGCATTCAGGAGCATAATCGTTAGTAAACCAGAGTTATTGGAGGAGAGGTTAACATGGTTACTTGTTACTATCCCTACGTTATGTTTGGAGGGGCTCTGAGGTGAGACAGAGTCAGTGTGTGTACTATTTCCTGGATGAATTGTGCAGTGAGTGGGGCTATTGTTTGCTGCATCCGAAAATAATCCTGTTGCATGTTTTGACTTTTAGCATCCATGGGTGGGCATCTGCGTTCATTTACTGGTGATATATAGTTTGGCTTGCAATTTGCGTTGTAGTTTGCTGGACCTAGGTACCCTGTGTTAAGATTACCTTGGTAGTTGTACCTCATGGGTCTTTCATAGTCGTATGCATATTGGCTCACATCACATGTGTGGGTGAAGTTATTGAGAGGGTCAAGTGTCGATCTATAATCAATATGTTGCTGAGGTTTAACATAGATAGTGTGAGAGTCTGGACGAGAATATTCATTAATATGGTGCCTATATGAGTCCCGTTTAGTGCTCAATATATCCTGATGACCCATTCTACGTTGCATTCCCAAGTAATGCGCGTTGCTAGGCATATTACTCCTAGTTCGGAAAGGGGTGTTCTTTCTCACATGATGGATGACGTTTTTGGGAATATGGTTTTTTACCCATGCATTGTCTTTTTTTAGACTGACATGTTGCTTATTAGACTTATTGAGAGGGAGGTATGTCGAAGTCTAGAGTGGGACTCTAGGCTTTGTCGTCTTTCTTGCAGTTTCTACTGCGGGACTCTCGGGCTTGCATCCAGATTGAGTGTGGTCTGCCAGTGGTTTCTGGTCAGCCATAGTTTGTGAGTCAATGTCAACCTCATGTATGTCAACAGGTTTTCCAGATGTGCTCTCATGTACTTTAAGATTGCACCCAGTGACACTGCTCTTACTGAGTTTCGAGTCGCTTTTACTTGCCGATTTTTTCCCCAACACTATACAGGTGACTTGCTGTGCTTCAGTGTCCGTCGACACTTTAGCACTGATACCAGGTGCATTTCTCGGTGTGTTCAACTTTGTATCGAAGGAGTTCTTGGTTGCTTGCCTTTGGTGAGTTGTTTTATCCGAGACTACTTTAATAGTCTTGAATTTAGTGGCAGTAGCCAGAAGATCTTCGGCCTTCTTAAATCGTTCAGCTATTATGTAGCTGTCGAACCTAAAGAGTATAGGACATGGATGCTTTAGGTCTTTTTTACTTAGGCGAATGCACTGACAAGGTGCACTCAAGAGATTTGCAGCCTTCAACAATGAGTGCTGGACCGACTTTGTGGGCTCGCTATCTGGTACATTATACACTATAGCGTTTTGTTTCGAAGCCAGCCTTTCAACAACTTCGCTGGATAGAAAGTCAATGGCGTTTTCTAACTCCCTCGCATTTTCTGAGTCAGTAGGCATCATTCTAGAGGTCATATTAAAAAGCTTTAGGATTGTAGGATCCTGCAGTTCCTTTTTCATAAGTGAGATAGTTTCGAGTATAAATTCTAATGAACTTAACTTCGTTTTTAATTCATCTATCTGTAGCTGCATCTCTTTAATTATGCATGTTAAGTAAGAGAGCTCTACTTTTTCAGACAGAACATCTTCCACCTGTATTACAGGGGTCAGAGTTATGTTCGAGTCTTTTATGTTGGGTGAACTACTAATAATAACGGGTGGTAATGTGTTATTAGACGAGCTGGTGCTATTTTCTAAATTACTGGTGTTCACACGAACACTCGTTTTAGAATTTCGGCCCATCGTTATTAAAGATCAATCAACAGTAAGCAATAAATGAATATAAACGAAAACACGTGCAAAAGTGTCACCTGGTTCGAACGTACCGGGCAGTATTAATAATAATAACAATAATAATAATTTTTGCTTTATTCCTAGAACAGTATTAATGATACAGCAAGGAATTTTCAGCATTCAGTACAATATTGCATCTAATTTACTCAAAAACGACAACAACAAAAAATAAATAAACGAAATAATTAATACATAATAATGATAACAAAACGTTTTTATAGCACCTATGTAGCAATTACAGTATACGATAAGGAGAAAAATACGCATAAAGTATGAAATTATAGTAATAATAGTAATAACAACTAAAATAAAAATAGCAAAGTTGTAATTAAATGATAGAAAGGGGACACCATAGAATTACAGAAAGATGAACAATGAAAGGGTCGATTCACTATGCTAATTACATAGTAACTTATATGTTTCACGTCTAACAGAGTCTTCATCACATAAAATACGGGCTAAATACGGTATTTTAGAATTTTTGTACTTAGTGGTACGAGCATATAATTTCTTATATTGACTTCTCGTTCTACCTGATGATATACAAGGGGATAGTTGTGAATAAAGAGGGTGCAGAGGGTCTGACAGTACGGCCTTTGCCCAATTTGTACAGGAATTTACGTGTCTCTCGACTATAGTATTGGCGAGCTCACGCAGTGGCAAACCACAAGCCCTACTCACAGCATTTAATATCCTTCGTAATATGACATAGTCTTTTTTAAGAAGCCCAGGAAAGATTAATGGAGAACAATAGAGTACAATAGGTAAAATACAGGAGTTTACAAACTTCAGAAGTAAAGGTTGGTCGATACCTGATTGTCTTAACTTTTTAATGTAGAAAATAAGACGAAGCATTTTCTTAGAGATGACCATGAAAGGTCAGAGGAAAGAACTAATCCAAGGTATTTAATGCTTGACTTGGTTTCAATTTCAGTGCCATCTATGCTTCAGGCATCATGGAAACTAACTAGTTCATGTATGTCACGTCGATGCTTGAAGGTAAAGTTAACTGCCTGACATTTGGAAGGATTTAACATAAGACCATTTGACTAAGACCACTTGCTGATGTCCAACAGAAAGCTATTCAGTTTGGAGCAGTCAGACTCGGAAGTGACAGGCAGTGATACAGTCAGATCATCAGCATATTTGACAAAATTAGTTTCGTTTAAATGTGGCAGGTCGTGTAGGAAGAAAGAAAAGAGAAAAGGAGAGAGGACGGCACCTTGAGGAACACCGGCTTTTGTAAGCAAAGCAGAAGAAGATTTGCCATTATATGCAGTATACTGCATTCTATCGGAAAAATAAGAATGCAACCAACTCTTGGCCCAGGATGCTGTGTGCTTCAAGGAGAGCTTATTTAATAAAAGGTCCCTAGGTACAGAGTCAAACGCAGATGTGTAGTTTAGGAAAGCACCACGAACATATTTGGCACCTTTGTCTAAACAAGAAACAACATTATGATATAAGACAACCGCAGCATCCAAGGTACTTCTACCATGTTTATATGCAAATTGCTTAGGGTCATTAAAAGCTTTCAATGAAAGTTCAAGACGAAGTAAAATTAGTTTTTCCATCAATTTTAAAAAAGGAGAAGTAATTGCAATAGGCCTAAATTTAATATCGGTACCAGAAGATTGTTTTGGTATAGGGATAATTTTAATGTTTTTCCATGCAGAAGGTAGAACATTACTGGAAAAGGAAGCATTAAAAATATTAGTAAGAGGGTAACACAAAATATCAGCACAGTTCCTGAGGACAATGGCAGGTACGCCATCAGGACCAAGGCTTTGGGAAGGCTTAAGAGAACGGAGACATTTAAGCACATCAAGGGTATTAAAACCACTAAAATTATTGTCTATGTGATTTGTATCATTAGGAAGGATATCGACAGAGGAGCGTATGAAAGACTTATTAAGATTATCAACATTAAGAGATTGGACAGAAGTACACCGCTTACCGCTAGTTATTTCTTTAAAAAGTTTCCATAAACTAGAAGGGGTTTTACATGACAAGAATCTTTGGTTGTATAAAACATTTAGTCTGTGCATTTCGAGTTTTATCAGAGTATTTAGCTTTTTTACACCTGATGAGTTCAGTACAGGAGCACGTTTGCGAGCTTCATATATACCAACATCATTGATGAATACTAGATCTAGTGTTTTTTCGAGACGGGTAGCAAAGTTAACAATATTGTCATGGCCAAGTGATATAAGGAAGGAGTGATCACTTGAGTTAAAATCGCCAGTCACTATTGATAAAGAGTTCTCGAAGCAAGCTGCAGCAAAAGCGGTGAATTCATCCGCGAACATAGATAAATCCGATATGGTACAGCCAGGAGAGACATAAACATTAGAAATATAAATGAATTTGTATTTTGACAAGTGTCTCGGGCGACATCTGACAGTGATGCAATCAATGTAGTCATTCGAGAATTTGAAACAAACTTTGTTAGAAATAGACCATTTTGAGTGAATAAATGTAACTAAACCTCCGCCGCATTTTTCTTGGAACAAACACGGTCTTGTCGGAATATATTAAAATCATTTAAAGATACTATATTGTCATCATATGAGTCATGAAGCCAGGTTTCTTGTAGAGTTACAATACCAGTATTGTGATAAGTTTCGGATAACAACAGGGACTGAAAATCCAGAATTTTGTTAGGCAGTGACCGACAGTTGGTACTAACGATAACTGGAACAGTGGTTTGATGTATGGGTGTAGATTTTAAAGCACGTTGCCAACCACCATGGTGCTTTTTCTTGAGTTTATTGCAAATATGGAAGTTTTTAGGTTTTAAGCATTTTATATAATCCCGAGAGTGAATGATACGATTAGAATGCATAATTTTAAATGTAAACACCAACAAAATATGAGTAAATAGATGCAAAATGTACATGGATTATGGTAGCCCAAAACGTTCAAACAGGCCGCCAAGGACGCTCAACAAATATTGTCTGTTTATCCATGGTGGTCGATTTGTTGGTCTTTTAGGAACCCTCCAGGGAATGAAATCAGTGGTAACCCTCTCAAGTGTATTCTTAAATCTATCCCATTCATCTTCAATGGATGAGACAATATTGACTGACCAGTCGGCAGTTGAAGCACGCTCCTTTATAGCGACTATGTCAGCATGCCAAACACTAGGTCGGGATTTGGGTTGAAAACTGACTAAGTTGCCAACCCTTAAGTTAAAATCTAACACCCCATGATCACTGTTTGCTAGAGGTGGATGAATAACTAGACCATCCACGTCGTCGTTGTCATGAGTAAGCACTAAGTCCAGCAAGGAAGATCCTTGGGTAGAACCGAATCTTGTACTACCTAAGACATGCTGTGTCAGGGCATTTTGTAATATAATGTATATATTTCCTATCTATGTAGGACACACCAGTTGTACAGGCATGGATAAGTATTACTTAAATTACACGTTTTGATTTATAGTGAAATTACATGGTTGCTGTCCTCTCTGACATCAGTTAGTGAACACATTCTGATAGATAGTCGTTCAATGGAGCACATAAAGAAATAAGGTCCAGTTTGCCTTACTATAGTTCCTATATAGTACTTGTTGTGAAGTGGAGGTATGAGCTGCATTGCTATTCAGTGGAAGTGGCAGAGCACACATTACTGTTTTGTGGTCACTACCTGAAGACTTAGAACCCACTAAGATTGAGAGGGGGCTTATATCGTGACAGAATCAAAAAAAAATAAAATATTAAGTCTAGTACATTGTCACCTCTTGTAGGGATAGTGGCAGTTTGTTTCCAGCTGAAAATGTCCAGTGTCCCTAAGAGCTTGTCGTATTTAGTTGGCCCTTTTAATAAGTCCCAGTTGATTTCGGGTAGGTTGAAGTCTCCACATATGATCTTATGCTTGTATGGAAGAGTGGATACTTGCTCCAGTGCATTTATAAGTTGTGTCTCGTAATCACTAAAGGTGCCAGGTGCTCTATAGATACATCCTATTAGTAGTGTAGCACTTTTGAAGTGTACGTTGGCCCATAGGGTATCGTGCGTGTCATTGAGTTCCCTATTTTCTAGCTGTAATACAGTAAGTGTCTTCAGGAAGTACATTGGGCAGCCTCCTCCCTTACCACTCTTCCTGTCACAGCGAAAGTGTATGTACCCTTTGATGCTTATCTCTTCGTCTGGTATATTGGAGTGACACCAGGATTCGGTAATAATAATTATAGGGGGTTTGTATACCAGCGTGTGTGCCCTGAGCATCGGTAGTTTGTTAAGGATAGATCTAGCATTAATAAGTATTAAGTAGAGTTGAGATTTGAAGTAGTGTTTGAAGTGTTTAAGCTCGTCAATAAGGTTCAGGTGTGGATCGGCATCCACTGTTTCCTCGTGGCATATCAACCCTGTGTTGCACCTAGTTTGTTCACCTATGTCTGTCGAGTTACTATCCATTTTTTTTAGTGGGTAATGGGTTTGATTATTAGATAAACTATACGATGACGTGGTTCTAGGCTTGGGTAGGTTGGAGACTTGGGTTGAGGTTTTTATTTGGCCTATGCTTGTACAGTCTTTGGGTGTGATTAATAGTTCCGCGTGTACTAGCCCATGTCTGTTTTCTTCCCGATAGGGGACCGATGTTAGTGGTACGGGTTCAGAAGGGTTAACATCCCCATCAACTGTTTGGTTAGCGCTGACAGGGAAGTGTTGGATAAAAAATCTTTGGTACCTTGTGATGCCCATGACTTGTTAATCTGCCTATTGTGTAGGGACATTCCAGGAGACCTTACATGGGTGTCGTTATATGCATAGCTGCCCTGTGGTTTGTTTCCCAGAAGGCTTGTTCCGTATAATCTGCCAAAGTTGGTTTGTGTGTCATGCTTTGTAGACCCTGAGTACCTGGTGGCTGAGCTTCGAGTGTTGTCACCTATATAACATATTTATTTTCGAATATTAAATAAAAATTGTCCATTCGCGGAAACGAATGGACTATTTTTACAATATTCAAGTTGAGTACACGCACAAAAATACATGGAAAATTTTTTTAATATTACATAATTTTAAAAAAAAAGAAAGAAAGAAAAATAGAAGAAAATTTGCACAGCAGCCCATGTTTTTTCCAATAATATGTACTTTTACTGCAAGACTATCAGTTTTATGTATTTTTATGTGTGATTGTTCGTGTCATGTGTCCATGTGAGATATTCATATGTGGTGCAGAAGTGTGATTTTAATATCTAATATCTATGAAATCATTAAATGTAATACAAGAATCTTTTCAATTTTGAGCATTTGGATGTTGCTTACATATGTGAATCATAGGATATCAGCGAGTTGTGTGTAGCAATAGTCTTTAACATCGGAGAGTTTTATAAGGACAATATGCTCTTTGCGTGTACATAGTGTGGAGCAATTAGAAGATATAGAATAAACAAAATTGTCACGTATTTTAGGAAGTTAATAACAGTACTATATGTTCAATGAGTATATATGTGTATGAGTGTTACAATTTGTCTCGCAGTGTATTACAACAGATGGTAGTACAGTAAACGTTCACAGAGTAGTTTGATATGACAATAAATTTACATCATTGGTTCAATTGTCTTCCACATCTGAGTCTATGCGTTCCACGCATATAAGTATCATAGATTTTCAAAGAGCCTTTGATGGTTGAGATGCAGAGGTTCGAAATGTCGAAGGAGGTGAAAAACAGTCTGCGAAGGTATTTTGCAGAGAGTTGACTGATCATCCCTCGATAAGAGATTACAACAGGAATTTGCAAGATTCTTTGAACTGTATCTCCCATTGCAGACAGGAACCGTTGGCATGCAGCAACCATCGTTGGAGTTCCGTATTTTGACATCTTCGACGCATGGCTGATATAAGTGAAGGCGTCGCTGCAGATTGTTACGTCGAGAATGTATGCTACTCCGTCTAACAAGATAATCAGATCAGGTTTACAGAAAGACGTGGGCGTTGGAACACATGGCTCGACGTAAAATCTGGTATTCATTTTGCGCAATTTGTTAGCGATCAGCTTGAGGACGTAGTTGTGTCTCTTGCATCTGACGTCATGAGTTAGAGCGCAATGCTGAAGAATGTGTTGAAGATTTTCCGGTTGACCACACCCGCCTCTGCAGTTGATGTCCGCTCTAGGACGTCCACGCGTACTTCTCGTTTTTGTGCCCAAGAGGCCTCCACGCAGTTGAACGGCTCGTACATAGAGTTTGGGCAAGACCATTTCGGGGTTGAGAAGCCATTTGTGAGATTCAGGGTATTTTGTTGACTCAGTCAAACCGTAACCATCCGCCGATGAGTGTAGCTGTTGTGCCCAGCTTTCATGGGCTTCTATTGATGTCACTATTTGTCTATGGGCCTGCATCGGAAGGTTGCAGATCCTAAGAAAAGGTGTGAAGGTTTCGGAGGATGCGATGCTGCGTATGAGCGGATTCCTGTTGTTGAGTAGCGCCTCAATTCTTTTGCGCCTATGAATCGGAATCGTTGTTGAGAGATTCATAATTCCCAGGCCTCCCTTTTTGATATCCGCGTGGAAAAATGCAGTTGGAGTGTCTTTTGGGAGGTGAAGCCAGCGGCGGACAGCTGCACGAATAAGTTTGTCCATCGTTTTCAGGGTATTCTTGTGAGTGATGCTGAAAGTCAGTGAATATAGTAGACGAGGAATCAGATCGTTCTTCAGGATTCTCATTCGTTGATGATGTTTAAGGGGGGCGCTTTACACATTGTCTAAGTATTTGTTGAGGTCGCCGACATGATCGAAGCAGCGCCTGCCCTCGTAATTGAAGGGAACACCCAGATAGGTAAATTCCTCTGTTGGCGAGATGGCTGAAATTGACAGGCAGTTGATATTGAAGACAGTAGGAGAAAGGGCAACGATTCTACGCTGTCTGTCAGCGACTATGTTGATTGTGCGGCTTTTGTCGACGTTGATCGATAATCCCGCCAGCCCCAGCGAGGCGGCGATACAGCTGAGTTTGTTTTGAAGAGCCGCAGCATTTGGAGCTAGGATGATGAGATCATCAGCATATGCTATGTAGTGCAGAGGATGGCCATCGACGTAGATGGGGTCATGGGCTTCAAGAACATTGAGTATCTCATCCATAGTCATGATGAAGAGAAGCGGTGACAGAGGGTCACCCTGTTTGACTCCTCGTGTTGGGTGACAATTCACTTCGTGGAAGAGACTGTAAGAGTTGGAGTAGTAGTTTGTAAGATATTCTCTTAGCATTGGGGGCGCACCAAAACTCTCAGCCACCCTTAGAATTGTTTGATGTTAGACGCTGTCGAAAGCTTTCGAGATGTCGAGGATAGCTAACGCGCAACTTGTGTAGTTGGAGTGCGCTTCTCTCAAGATGGCGTGAAGTAGATTGGTTGCTTCGAAGCAGCCATCACGTTGCAGGAAGGCAAACTGTAGTTTTTCCATTGGGAATGATCTGGACCATCGCTTGGCGATAATCTTGTGCAGACAGCGCGTAACAACAGAAGTGATGGAAATAGGCCGGAAGTCGGTAGGGTTATCGGGATGTGATGTTTTCGGAATGAAGGTGACCCTGGAAGCTGATAGCGTCACTACACCAGCTACCAGTGTGACTTGGCACAGTATGCGAGTAGGTTGTGTCGTTGTTGTCCTTGGACTCTATGTCCTTATTTTTGTTTTTAGTTTGGTTGCTAGCATGGTTTTGAATATTATTTACCTTAAAGCGTGAGTTATTCTTGGGATTCTGAATATGTTGGGGATTCTTCGCAACAAGTGGCGTATTTCGGCATGTTTTGTTACCGAGTTCCATTTGCGTTGTCACGTTTTGGTTAAGAGCGGATGTTGTCAGCTTACAAGAGGGATTGATTACCATCTTATGGCTGTCCATAGACATATCTAGATCCACCGTAGAGGGAGGAGAGGTTACTTTAGGAGTAAGACTATAGCTCACAAGTCTTTCGTTTGGTTTCGTTTTCTGTGGAGCTATTTTTGTGGGATTAGAGAGGGGGTAGGCTATGAGTTCTACCGTGTTGGTAGTGTGTATATCTATTTTAGTGGCTTGAGGTGTCTTGCCATTTGGTTTATTAAGGTGATTGTAAGCACGCCTTTCAATCACTGTCTTATCTGCTACAACTTTTAACTGTTTGTAGCTTGTGTCCTGTAATAGGATACGTTGTGTGTTGGTGAATTTTTTAGCCTCTGTCTGCGTTTCGAACTGAAGGCGTATAGGACAGCAGTGGTCGTGCTGACTCTTCTTCAGTCTGTGACATTTTGTTTGGGAGTTAGGCATTTTCGCCGCCCTAAGTAAGATGCTTTGAACCTTTTTCAACCCTTCATTATCTGGTATATTGTAGACAATCACACTTAGTTTAGTATCAAGTCTTTTGATAACCTCTGTTGTGATGAAGTTTATCAAGGTGTCTATCTTAGTTACTGATTATGTGGCAAGTTCGCCAGGGTTTATGGTCTTAGTCAAGATGTTCAGAGGGGCAAGTTCACAGACCTGTGATTTTATATCACTAATCTGTGTTGATAGTTCAGATAAGTTGGCCAAATTTTCTGAAAATCCTGCATTCATAACTTTTCTACACCTTATGTCCCGCATCTCAGTCTTCAGTTCTTCTACAGACAGCTTTAGTCGTTCTATTTCTGAAGTGAGTGTTGGAGCCGGACTTGGTATCTGAAGTTTTGTGACACGTACATATGGTGAAGTGAAGAGGTTTATGTCAGGACCAAGTGCTGAGTTTGTAGAAGCGATGCTACAGCTGTTTGTCAGCAAGTTTTCGCCCTCAGTTTCAGCCACAGTAGATGGTAGTGAACCGGTAGCTCGACGCTTGCGGCGTATTGGCAAGCTGTGCACCTCATTTCCATACTTCGTGGGAGTTGTGCTGCTCGTTGTTGCGAGCATATTTGTACTATTAGTCATCACGTTGACAGGTGACTGAGTTCGTGGCTTTTTTGTACGACTAACCATAACTAATTAGTGAAAGAGTTATTGGTTGAATTTATGGAACTGGAGAAACACTTGTGCGAGTCTCACAGCAAAAATAGAAATATATAGCGAGTCAAGCTAAAATGTAACGCAAACGTTGAACGTACCTCGTGATAGGTTGCCATGGTACTCAAGAGTAACCGGCTGTCAAACTTATTAGCGGATCCTGGAGATGTGACAGCTACCCAGTCTATATGGGGTGCATTAAAATCACCTAGAATAAGACATCTACTGTGTTTACTCCATTGTTTGAGGTGATCTAAAATAAAGTCATCACACTGACAATAGGGACTTCTATACAGAACTCCAATGAGTAGAGTGCCAGTTGCAAAGCTTACTTCACAGCTAATCACCTCACTTGTCCCACTGTCATGCGCTTCAGATTTTCAGGAGCCTTCATTCTGTGCCGCCCTAATAGCATTCTTTACTGTGAATGGTGTTAATCCTTTCACAAGCTAGTCGTATGATGTGATCAGAAAAGGAAACGATAAAAATAGTAATCAGTGGAGATTGCGTAAACTCAAAAAGATTTTTTAACAGCAAGTCAGTGAATAGTTGGTTCAGTCAGAAGTTTCGGATAAGGAATACTGGGCGGTGGTATAAAATGCATGTGGACGACACCCATTCGCAAACTGAGGTACGTGAGTTTCAAAGGGTTAGTAGATTTGGACCCAGCCTCATTTCCTTTTTGTGTGACTGAAACTAAAGCTATGCCTCAGAAAACCCGTGTATATGCGTTAGAGGAGTAAGCAGGGGATAACTTCTCAGTAGTCATTTAGTTCGTCTTAAACTCTTGTGCTAAACTACATAATATTTCAATTTTCCTAGCTGATAAGCTAACAAATAGGTAAAAATGGAGTTTTGCCTTCAGTACGATAGTGAGATATTCCTCCTGTCTAGTTTCTCTTGGGAGAGTACATATTTCATACCGTGGAGCTTGCCTCTGGGCATATTTCTGGCTATTTATGCATGCGTGGTAAGACTGAGCGCCAGGGTGAAGTTTTCTAGCTTAGACCTCGCTAACGAAGCTTACTCTAAATGAATTTGTCACCATTGGTCCTAATGAGGGTTTCGTCGATGCCTGAGGGGTTATGAAACATTAAGGTGCAAGTGAGGGAATGGACGGCAGCCTTTCATAAATACCTTACCACGACGCATACATTGTTATAAGTCTGGAATGGAGAGGGAATATTTCCTCTTTCATGTACTGAGAGCATAGACATACTCCATGCCTAGAGTCAGTAAAATGGTTATGATTCATCATTTGGCACAATCCCTTTATATGTCCCATATCTAGTTTGTTAGTGGTCAGGTCACATAGCCATAATCACCACTAAACCTTATGAAAACCTGGCTGTCTTCATAATGATAGGTAATAAATTCGTATCTAAAAGCAATTAAATTAGAAGAATCATATTAGCCAGTTCATTGTCATGAGGTCAGAGATGGTTTAATAATAAGTAGAGGACGATACAATTTTCGCCTTACTCATGGAGGGACTATATTAAAAATGACTTTAACTGTACTAGACCTAGGGCTGAAATATTCACATAACTTATCATTTTCTGAACATATCTCCACACAAGTGTCAAAGTCACGCAGACTTATCGGCTTTCTACTCAGGAACTTCTACAGAAATGAGTCTAGAATTCTGTTGTACAAGGTTTGTGTGCGTCCTTTATTTGATTACTGTTCATTCATGTATAGTAGCATACGCATAGAGGACAAATTGAAAGTCGAGGGAGTGCAGAGGTACTTCACGTTAAAATTACTCGGAACCGAAAATCGTGCGAACAACTCCACTAGATGTGATACCCTAGGACTAGAAACACTATGGCTAAGACGCCTGAGACTAAACTTAACACTTTACTATAAGCTTCTAAACCACTTAGTTTTTACCTCCACTAATGGCACTCGACTTTCAGATGACAATGGCTACAAACTAAGACACACTAAGGGTACAGTAGCTATCGAACAATGTAAAACAGCCACCAGGCAAAAGTTTTACTTGATTAGGTATGCACAGATATGGAATAAACTGCCAATGGAAATGCGTCAAGCAAGTACACTGGCCTCCTTCAAAAAGGTGCTTAATGACAAACTACAAGAGTTTGCAAACGATAGTAGTTCTAGTTCCTATCTGAGAGCCTCCGAAATTATAGGTCCATTTAATGTATAAGCTTAAATACTACACCTGTTGATTTTTGACTATATTTATAATTCTAGATAAAATATTAACGGTTAAGATACGTATCCTCAAACAGACAAGAAATCTCGTTTGTAAAACTACTACCCAACACAATAAGTGGAATAAAATGGACATAAACCGGTAACATGAAAAAGGTATAACTCACCACAACATCACATGGACAGATGTACGCTCGTTGGGCACCATATGTCCCTCATCAACTGCAACCCACCTTTCCTTAGATAATGTGATGAACTTATATCAATAATGTTGCTGAGCAGTTAATATTCTCAACTCCTGTCGGAACAGCTGAAACTCATAAACCTTCCTCACGCTAAGAAAATACCCACAAGCAGTAGAAATCCATTAATTAATGCGTCTGAAGCTTATGTATTTACTCCCAACAATGACATTGCAGATCAAATGAGATAAACACATCACTGATTTCAAAATAACACATCAATGAACTATAATTCGAGGACTCTGCACACAACAAAGTTATGTATGAATATTTACTTCAAGCTTTATTTTTTTCCAGGCACTTATAATCCATCCACCAAAGACCTGGTTTTTTTGTTAATGCGAAGACAATACTTCTGTATTTCCTGTTGTGTTGCACTCACTGACAATCTAGCAGATTTTTCCAACTTTGCACAGAAATGATTGTATATAAGTGAAAAGGCTGTTTTATACTACTGGGATTAACATTTATCAAGTGTATGTATAATCTCCAGCGAACATGTAAAGCATATCTTGCTACTGTCTGTAAATTGTGATTGAATTATATGGTTCTATTTCTGTAACAATTTGATGATGCCTGTAAACTGGTGTCCCTCATGTACTGTACTATGAGAATAAATTTATTTATTGTTCTCGTCCTGACTTGTACACTACTTTTCATTGAATAAGCAACATGTATTGAAACATATTTGTATAAGGGACATAAAGTGGGGCATCATTTCCTAACAAACATTGAGTTTATAATATCAGTAATACCACAAGTAGTCTTCGAATCTGTCTGGAATCTTGCTTCAATATATTTGCCTGGATTCATCGCAACTGAGGATTTAAAATGAGATCCATAGGATTATATGGGGTGAATAATGGTGATAATGGTGGGGGCACAGAGCTCTGGGTAGCTAATAATTTTTGGAGCGTATAAGCATCAGTTTAGGCGTAAAACTTGGACATTGTGATAGAACAGAATACACATTAAATCATCTCATTTTATGCAACAGAGTTACAAAGTATTGATAACTGGATGACGTTTAGGAGAGAGTTTGCAACTCATAATCACTTCTTTGGCTTGCCTTAGTATTGAAGACACCGGTTTCGTCTCAAATGTTCAGTAAGGCACAGCGATTAGGACTCTCGCTGACTAGGGTTTGATCCCCTGGTCAGCTTGTTAAATTTGGGCTACCGATTCACATACTAAAAATTTCATACTTGTACCAAAACTGTGTGGTTTCAAGCTATAATAAAAATAAAAACAAGACAAATAAAAATATACACATTGATTTCAGATCAGTTGTTGTCTGTCTTGGTTTCCTGACACTAGAAATATTTGACATCCCCACTTTTGCTGCCTTTAGATAATAATAATTTATATTTTCATATAAACATAAATTTACATGAAAATTCATGCCATTTTTACAGGCACGATCAAGTATGATATAATGTCAAATAGTAGGTTGTTTACAAGTTAATGTTTGAACAGCTAAATATTTGATGTATATATAAATACACTCTTTGTCTGACCCATGTCGTATAATTATTGAATTAAACAGCAGTCCTCTAGGTTGTGCCGGTAGTTGTAGGCATACCATAACCAACCAATATTGAGGTAAGTAAAACGTTTACAAGGGAATGTAAGCTGTTTTAGAAAAGTAAAAGTGCCAAGGTGAATCATTAAAGTGTAATGAAATAGGTAAATGCAATGTATCATTAATATATGCATTCATAAAGGAAATACAATGGGAGACTATAATCCCTAGGCTGACAAAGTTCATTTGCAATGTATAATGCTACCCATATAGGTCTTACTATAATGATGTCCACTTTTGGTTTTCATACAACTACCCACAAGCCGTTTTTTTTATTTCATACCTTTTTGTGTATTTGGTGCACAACCGTACCCTATAGAGAATCGGAATAGAATAAGTCAAATTCGTAAAGAGCTATAAAATGTTAGGTTCAATGGAATATAATGAGCAAGTGAAGACGTTATTAGAAAATGAATGAGATGAGGCATTGTTAAGTGATATTCGAACATACGACAAAGCAAAGCATGTTAATTTATAAGATGCCCCATAAATCTGTGCAGAGCCCACGTGGTCGCATCTCAACAATAGGCTGACTGAATGGTATATGTTTAAAGGTAGAAGCATGATCTGTCTAGGCGACCATTATTATCTTTTTCAACATAAAGGTTCAAGCCCTCATAGAAATCTCGAGCCGTCAAATTGCATATTGCTGTTCCTGCAGAATGGGGCGATTCACCTTAGTGTCCACCACCATAACTACTGATCAGCATGCGCCACCCTCCCTCCTTTTTTGATGTTAGGCTCTGATTGTTATGGCTACAGTAAATATATTGCTTGATTCCAGACACGTTCGTACCTGATACTGCCTAGGTAAGTGAAAAGGCTTACCTTTACTAGATATCTACTGGTAATAGTGGTCGGTGCTTATTGCTGTTGAGTGCCGGGGGCAAACACCTCGGTCATTTCTCTGTTCACTTGGGGAACTGTTTTCCTGCTCCTTCTGCCAACTTATCGGTGTTCGCCTGCCGGCCTGCGAGTCTATGTAACAACAGGCATAAATTGTCGGCAGAGTCATCATTTTCATATCTCTGTGAAACTTGGACACTGTGGAAGTAAGCATATAATAATGATACACTGTGTGATACAACTGATACACAAACAAATGTGAAAGTCACCATCATCTTGAATCCTCTTGTCAATCCAATGCATACCTATCTTCTCACTCCCAGCCTCCTGACTCGCATTCCATCCTGTCATGGCCAAGAATATCGTCGCCGATAGTAGGCAGCCCTGGCTAACTTCTGTCTTCGCCTTAATTTTTTCACCGAGTCTTCTGCTGTGGATCACTTGACATGTGGCGTCACCACACAGATGTCACATAAGGTCGATAAAATATTTTGGCACTCTGTAGTGTTGAAGCACTTCCTAAATTACTTAGCAGCCAATTCTATCGAAGGCTTTTCCAAAGTCGATCAAGCTTAGATAGTGATTTGACTATCATGATGATTTGTTGCATTGGAACCTGATACACCCACGATTTCCTTTTCATGAATCCAGATTGTTTTGGGTGGATTTTCGCTTCCACAGAATCTTCTAGTCTCTCCAGGATGAAAAGACTTAATATTTTGCTTGGCGCGAATAGCAGCATGATCCCACGCCACTTGTTGCACAGGCCTATGTTCTGTCATTTTGGAGAAGTAGCCTTTCTTCTGATCGTCCGCTCTCTTTTCTTTCTTCCACAACTTCTGAAGTGGTACTGTGGATGTCTCCTGAGTGACTCTGGGGTGATTCCGTCTAGTCCCGATGATTTTCCGGTTTAAAATGACTTTATAGCTTTCAAGGCTTCTGAATTAATCGGAGGGTTTGTATTCACTGGCTATTCTCTACCTGCTAGCGAAATTTCTGGAAAGGTTGTAGACGGTGGTCGATTCGAGGGCACATTGAAACCATCACCCAAGCATTCCCTTTGTATCACACCTTCGAAAATTAGGTTCATTTAACTATTTTCTAATGGCTTTATCTGCTTTCTCAGATAGCAACCTGGTTATTTGATAGCATTTTGAGGTATTTTTTACCTGCAACCTGTTCAGTCTTGTTTTCCCATGTTTCATGGAAGTGTATTTCCTCCTTACAGTGAGGGTGTCATTTGTGGAGCCATCCTTTACTTTCTGAGATTTGAGCTTGAAGTGTGGTGTATCTCTATCTACGTTCAAGGATTTCCACATGATCTTGAAGTTCCGTCTCACTGGGCAGTGATTCGGGCGTACTTCGGCTCCTCTCTCGATCTTGTGTCCTGTACCCTGTCTTCATATTCTTATGAATGCGATGGATTCTATCTGGATCCACTCGTGTCATCCAACGAAACCCGTCACTTTATGTGTCTCTGGTTATAGACGCCACCTGAGATCACCAAATCATCAAAAGTCCTCTATTATCGAGCATCACAGTGAGTTAACACCCATCGACACATTTTGTATTCCTTTCCTGTGTTGTTTAATCCCATTTTGGCTGTCATTCGTATCACCCATCGTAATTTTGAAATCTCTACTTGGCTGGGTTCTTGTCCATTACTGTTAACGGGTTATTTTCTTTCTCCACCGTGTCTGCATTGTTTCCGACATTATATGTAGTAGTTACGTGCTGAATCTTTCTGTCATGTCGCTAGATGACATTGGTTCTAGCTGCACTAAAGCCTATGTTTTGTTGATAAAATCATGTTGATAACATCCTCATTGTGCTCATGGTTGTTGACTGGGTGACTGTATTAGATTGCCAACTCTTATAATCCTTATAATGTGAATCTGAGACACAAGGAAACATAATAGCGACAAAAGCGTAACAGTAATGCGAAAAAAGGGGACGAAATGAGTCACCTAAGAAAAGGAGGGAATTAACGATAAAATCTCCTTTATTTCTCCTTTCTTTTCCAATGAGCTTCCCACTTGGTATTCCCAGCTAGGATTATTTTCGGGTGCACTGCAGACTTCTTGGGGCGGAAACTTCGGGCGCATTGCGGAACTTGGGACATTAGCCCTAAATCTGCCCCAAAAAGTGTGCAGTGCGCCCCAAGTTACTATTACATAGTAAAGCCTGGGACAACGCGCCTACGGTTCAGCATTTAACCCTCCCTCAGTCGACAACTAACACAGCGTCAAATCTATTACGTATACAGGTCGCCTCCAAAACAGCAAACTAGCAGTAGCTCAACGACTCACGATATCAAAAAGCAGTGGATTTTAGTTGAAAATGTATTTAACAATCTTGGCAAAGGAATTTACAATCTTTCGACAAGTCATAAAATTCAAACATCTTATAAGTCATCAGAAGAATTCTTACGTGTGCTTTCGGCGTTTGGTATGTTCTCTTTGTTGACGTCGATGTAGACCTGAAAATGAAAGTTGGAAAAAATAAAGACCTACCAAAGGGGAATGCCATCGCCTTCTTATCCTCGACTTCAGTCTGTCCTGACTGTTATGGAACCAACGTTGAATGGAAGCCGTGATAGCGTTCACTGTGCTACGTCGGTCAGCACTACCTTGTTGATGTAAACTGCTAATAGTTCCTAGAGAAACAACAATTAAAAAACAATCACCCACGTATCACAAGGTTACAAGTCTTCGTGTCCTTGAACTGTTTTCTCTGCTTCGTACCAGCCCATGAAAAATGTGAGCTGTAGTTGGGCTCCAGCAACACATTCATTATGCGACCAACCGAGGTTTGCACATGACTGTCAACTAAAGTTGTAAGGTCCGATGACACACTACGACGATATTCGTCGTCGGACAGTTTCACCTAAAACGATGACATGACGATGTCGCTGTCCAACTGCCATCTGCCAGAAGTCTTCCAAAGGTGAACAGAATTGAGACAGGAGATATTCTTGTCAATGCTGCCGACCACTTTGAGTTGCGAGAGTTTATCCTCAATCGCAGTGACACGTGACTCCTAAGCCGTTAACATTTCCAGACAACCAGATGTGAAAACAACTGGCTCCTCAGTCCTCGGGCACCTGAAAGTAATATTTTTAAACGAAATTTAACTTACATGTCCAAGGGTACAGGAATGTTGGCATTTGAAGTTGAAGGAACAGACGACAAGCAGAAATGAAATTTTAAAGTTAACTGTATTACACCTCTCATTTGTGTCCACGGTGGATGGTTTTCGGAAAGCAGGTGTCTCCAACTGAAATTGTCGGTCAGCCAACAACCGAGATGGGTAGTTCAACGGAGCAGCATTCTCTAAAACTTTTCTTGTTGGTTTGGAAACAATGGGAAGATCAGTCAAGAATCATAGCTAACCGGTTTACCCTGTGGAGTACGTAACCATATGATTCTACACTATTTTGGTTAGATGTTGAAATTAGAAACATTGTACATGGCTCTTGTTTAAAACAATTTGTGTTTAAATACATATAACTTCCGAGTGCAGTGTGAAATACACTATACTGTTGCTAGTGTAATAGGACAAAAAACCAATATGATCTCACTAAATAATTTTTTCTTTTCTTCTTTTGCAGAAACCAATGCTAGCACAAACTCCTTGGAACAAGAAGAGGACCGTTTAGCTGGACTTCTTTTAACAGATGATAACTAACCGCTTAATTTATCCCTTGCATGCTGATAATATAGACCTTTCGTCGCACTCTGCGTCTTCTTCTTTCTCTGTCTGTGACCCTGTGGAATATCTGTTACAAATTGGTGTCGGAGTTGCCCAAATCGACAGTCAACATGGATTCATCATCAAATTACGGCCTCCCCAAGCTATTCCCAGAAGACAGTGAACTCACCTCGCCCACTGTGCCAACGTTGCCCCGCCCTCCAACGTTGCAGCTATCTTCAGACTACCCGAGATGGAAGAAACGCATGCAGGCATTTCTCAGCATATGCCCACCAGCTCACCATTTTCTTCATGTCCTAAATGCCCTCTCTGAGGATGCTTTTGCCCGTGCGGACGCTGCCGGCTTCAGCAACACCAAATCCATGCCAGAGGCACGGCATACCCTATACCACCATCAGGCACTGAGGACAGTGCCCACAGAACGGGGGAGGCAATGTAATAGGACAGAAACCAATGCTAGCACAAACTCCTTGGAACAAGAAGAGGACCGTTTAGCTGGACTTCTTTTAACAGATGATAACTAACCGCTTAATTTATCCCTTGCATGCTGATAATATAGACCTTTCGTCGCACTCTGCGTCTTCTTCTTTCTCTGTCTGTGACCCTGTGGAATATCTGTTACAAATTGGTGTCGGAGTTGCCCAAATCGACAGTCAACATGGATTCATCATCAAATTACGGCCTCCCCAAGCTATTCCCAGAAGACAGTGAACTCACCTCGCCCACTGTGCCAACGTTGCCCCGCCCTCCAACGTTGCAGCTATCTTCAGACTACCCGAGATGGAAGAAACGCATGCAGGCATTTCTCAGCATATGCCCACCAGCTCACCATTTTCTTCATGTCCTAAATGCCCTCTCTGAGGATGCTTTTGCCCGTGCGGACGCTGCCGGCTTCAGCAACACCAAATCCATGCCAGAGGCACGGCATACCCTATACCACCATCAGGCACTGAGGACAGTGCCCACAGAACGGGGGAGGCAATGTAATAGGACAGAAACCAATGCTAGCACAAACTCCTTGGAACAAGAAGAGGACCGTTTAGCTGGACTTCTTTTAACAGATGATAACTAACCGCTTAATTTATCCCTTGCATGCTGATAATATAGACCTTTCGTCGCACTCTGCGTCTTCTTCTTTCTCTGTCTGTGACCCTGTGGAATATCTGTTACAAATTGGTGTCGGAGTTGCCCAAATCGACAGTCAACATGGATTCATCATCAAATTACGGCCTCCCCAAGCTATTCCCAGAAGACAGTGAACTCACCTCGCCCACTGTGCCAACGTTGCCCCGCCCTCCAACGTTGCAGCTATCTTCAGACTACCCGAGATGGAAGAAACGCATGCAGGCATTTCTCAGCATATGCCCACCAGCTCACCATTTTCTTCATGTCCTAAATGCCCTCTCTGAGGATGCTTTTGCCCGTGCGGACGCTGCCGGCTTCAGCAACACCAAATCCATGCCAGAGGCACGGCATACCCTATACCACCATCAGGCACTGAGGACAGTGCCCACAGAACGGGGGAGGCAATGTAATAGGACAGAAACCAATGCTAGCACAAACTCCTTGGAACAAGAAGAGGACCGTTTAGCTGGACTTCTTTTAACAGATGATAACTAACCGCTTAATTTATCCCTTGCATGCTGATAATATAGACCTTTCGTCGCACTCTGCGTCTTCTTCTTTCTCTGTCTGTGACCCTGTGGAATATCTGTTACAAATTGGTGTCGGAGTTGCCCAAATCGACAGTCAACATGGATTCATCATCAAATTACGGCCTCCCCAAGCTATTCCCAGAAGACAGTGAACTCACCTCGCCCACTGTGCCAACGTTGCCCCGCCCTCCAACGTTGCAGCTATCTTCAGACTACCCGAGATGGAAGAAACGCATGCAGGCATTTCTCAGCATATGCCCACCAGCTCACCATTTTCTTCATGTCCTAAATGCCCTCTCTGAGGATGCTTTTGCCCGTGCGGACGCTGCCGGCTTCAGCAACACCAAATCCATGCCAGAGGCACGGCATACCCTATACCACCATCAGGCACTGAGGACAGTGCCCACAGAACGGGGGAGGCAATGTAATAGGACAGAAACCAATGCTAGCACAAACTCCTTGGAACAAGAAGAGGACCGTTTAGCTGGACTTCTTTTAACAGATGATAACTAACCGCTTAATTTATCCCTTGCATGCTGATAATATAGACCTTTCGTCGCACTCTGCGTCTTCTTCTTTCTCTGTCTGTGACCCTGTGGAATATCTGTTACAAATTGGTGTCGGAGTTGCCCAAATCGACAGTCAACATGGATTCATCATCAAATTACGGCCTCCCCAAGCTATTCCCAGAAGACAGTGAACTCACCTCGCCCACTGTGCCAACGTTGCCCCGCCCTCCAACGTTGCAGCTATCTTCAGACTACCCGAGATGGAAGAAACGCATGCAGGCATTTCTCAGCATATGCCCACCAGCTCACCATTTTCTTCATGTCCTAAATGCCCTCTCTGAGGATGCTTTTGCCCGTGCGGACGCTGCCGGCTTCAGCAACACCAAATCCATGCCAGAGGCACGGCATACCCTATACCACCATCAGGCACTGAGGACAGTGCCCACAGAACGGGGGAGGCAATGTAATAGGACAGAAACCAATGCTAGCACAAACTCCTTGGAACAAGAAGAGGACCGTTTAGCTGGACTTCTTTTAACAGATGATAACTAACCGCTTAATTTATCCCTTGCATGCTGATAATATAGACCTTTCGTCGCACTCTGCGTCTTCTTCTTTCTCTGTCTGTGACCCTGTGGAATATCTGTTACAAATTGGTGTCGGAGTTGCCCAAATCGACAGTCAACATGGATTCATCATCAAATTACGGCCTCCCCAAGCTATTCCCAGAAGACAGTGAACTCACCTCGCCCACTGTGCCAACGTTGCCCCGCCCTCCAACGTTGCAGCTATCTTCAGACTACCCGAGATGGAAGAAACGCATGCAGGCATTTCTCAGCATATGCCCACCAGCTCACCATTTTCTTCATGTCCTAAATGCCCTCTCTGAGGATGCTTTTGCCCGTGCGGACGCTGCCGGCTTCAGCAACACCAAATCCATGCCAGAGGCACGGCATACCCTATACCACCATCAGGCACTGAGGACAGTGCCCACAGAACGGGGGAGGCAATGTAATAGGACAGAAACCAATGCTAGCACAAACTCCTTGGAACAAGAAGAGGACCGTTTAGCTGGACTTCTTTTAACAGATGATAACTAACCGCTTAATTTATCCCTTGCATGCTGATAATATAGACCTTTCGTCGCACTCTGCGTCTTCTTCTTTCTCTGTCTGTGACCCTGTGGAATATCTGTTACAAATTGGTGTCGGAGTTGCCCAAATCGACAGTCAACATGGATTCATCATCAAATTACGGCCTCCCCAAGCTATTCCCAGAAGACAGTGAACTCACCTCGCCCACTGTGCCAACGTTGCCCCGCCCTCCAACGTTGCAGCTATCTTCAGACTACCCGAGATGGAAGAAACGCATGCAGGCATTTCTCAGCATATGCCCACCAGCTCACCATTTTCTTCATGTCCTAAATGCCCTCTCTGAGGATGCTTTTGCCCGTGCGGACGCTGCCGGCTTCAGCAACACCAAATCCATGCCAGAGGCACGGCATACCCTATACCACCATCAGGCACTGAGGACAGTGCCCACAGAACGGGGGAGGCAATGTAATAGGACAGAAACCAATGCTAGCACAAACTCCTTGGAACAAGAAGAGGACCGTTTAGCTGGACTTCTTTTAACAGATGATAACTAACCGCTTAATTTATCCCTTGCATGCTGATAATATAGACCTTTCGTCGCACTCTGCGTCTTCTTCTTTCTCTGTCTGTGACCCTGTGGAATATCTGTTACAAATTGGTGTCGGAGTTGCCCAAATCGACAGTCAACATGGATTCATCATCAAATTACGGCCTCCCCAAGCTATTCCCAGAAGACAGTGAACTCACCTCGCCCACTGTGCCAACGTTGCCCCGCCCTCCAACGTTGCAGCTATCTTCAGACTACCCGAGATGGAAGAAACGCATGCAGGCATTTCTCAGCATATGCCCACCAGCTCACCATTTTCTTCATGTCCTAAATGCCCTCTCTGAGGATGCTTTTGCCCGTGCGGACGCTGCCGGCTTCAGCAACACCAAATCCATGCCAGAGGCACGGCATACCCTATACCACCATCAGGCACTGAGGACAGTGCCCACAGAACGGGGGAGGCAATGTAATAGGACAGAAACCAATGCTAGCACAAACTCCTTGGAACAAGAAGAGGACCGTTTAGCTGGACTTCTTTTAACAGATGATAACTAACCGCTTAATTTATCCCTTGCATGCTGATAATATAGACCTTTCGTCGCACTCTGCGTCTTCTTCTTTCTCTGTCTGTGACCCTGTGGAATATCTGTTACAAATTGGTGTCGGAGTTGCCCAAATCGACAGTCAACATGGATTCATCATCAAATTACGGCCTCCCCAAGCTATTCCCAGAAGACAGTGAACTCACCTCGCCCACTGTGCCAACGTTGCCCCGCCCTCCAACGTTGCAGCTATCTTCAGACTACCCGAGATGGAAGAAACGCATGCAGGCATTTCTCAGCATATGCCCACCAGCTCACCATTTTCTTCATGTCCTAAATGCCCTCTCTGAGGATGCTTTTGCCCGTGCGGACGCTGCCGGCTTCAGCAACACCAAATCCATGCCAGAGGCACGGCATACCCTATACCACCATCAGGCACTGAGGACAGTGCCCACAGAACGGGGGAGGCAATGTAATAGGACAGAAACCAATGCTAGCACAAACTCCTTGGAACAAGAAGAGGACCGTTTAGCTGGACTTCTTTTAACAGATGATAACTAACCGCTTAATTTATCCCTTGCATGCTGATAATATAGACCTTTCGTCGCACTCTGCGTCTTCTTCTTTCTCTGTCTGTGACCCTGTGGAATATCTGTTACAAATTGGTGTCGGAGTTGCCCAAATCGACAGTCAACATGGATTCATCATCAAATTACGGCCTCCCCAAGCTATTCCCAGAAGACAGTGAACTCACCTCGCCCACTGTGCCAACGTTGCCCCGCCCTCCAACGTTGCAGCTATCTTCAGACTACCCGAGATGGAAGAAACGCATGCAGGCATTTCTCAGCATATGCCCACCAGCTCACCATTTTCTTCATGTCCTAAATGCCCTCTCTGAGGATGCTTTTGCCCGTGCGGACGCTGCCGGCTTCAGCAACACCAAATCCATGCCAGAGGCACGGCATACCCTATACCACCATCAGGCACTGAGGACAGTGCCCACAGAACGGGGGAGGCAATGTAATAGGACAGAAACCAATGCTAGCACAAACTCCTTGGAACAAGAAGAGGACCGTTTAGCTGGACTTCTTTTAACAGATGATAACTAACCGCTTAATTTATCCCTTGCATGCTGATAATATAGACCTTTCGTCGCACTCTGCGTCTTCTTCTTTCTCTGTCTGTGACCCTGTGGAATATCTGTTACAAATTGGTGTCGGAGTTGCCCAAATCGACAGTCAACATGGATTCATCATCAAATTACGGCCTCCCCAAGCTATTCCCAGAAGACAGTGAACTCACCTCGCCCACTGTGCCAACGTTGCCCCGCCCTCCAACGTTGCAGCTATCTTCAGACCACCCGAGATGGAAGAAACGCATGCAGGCATTTCTCAGCATATGCCCACCAGCTCACCATTTTCTTCATGTCCTAAATGCCCTCTCTGAGGATGCTTTTGCCCGTGCGGACGCTGCCGGCTTCAGCAACACCAAATCCATGCCAGAGGCACGGCATACCCTATACCACCATCAGGCACTGAGGACAGTGCCCACAGAACGGGGGAGGCAATGTAATAGGACAGAAACCAATATGATCTCACTAAATAATTTTTTCTTTTCTTCTTTTGCAGAAACCAATGCTAGCACAAACTCCTTGGAACAAGAAGAGGACCGTTTAGCTGGACTTCTTTTAACAGATGATAACTAACCGCTTAATTTATCCCTTGCATGCTGATAATATAGACCTTTCGTCGCACTCTGCGTCTTCTTCTTTCTCTGTCTGTGACCCTGTGGAATATCTGTTACAAATTGGTGTCGGAGTTGCCCAAATCGACAGTCAACATGGATTCATCATCAAATTACGGCCTCCCCAAGCTATTCCCAGAAGACAGTGAACTCACCTCGCCCACTGTGCCAACGTTGCCCCGCCCTCCAACGTTGCAGCTATCTTCAGACTACCCGAGATGGAAGAAACGCATGCAGGCATTTCTCAGCATATGCCCACCAGCTCACCATTTTCTTCATGTCCTAAATGCCCTCTCTGAGGATGCTTTTGCCCGTGCGGACGCTGCCGGCTTCAGCAACACCAAATCCATGCCAGAGGCACGGCATACCCTATACCACCATCAGGCACTGAGGACAGTGCCCACAGAACGGGGGAGGCAATGTAATAGGACAAAAACCAATATGATCTCACTAAATAAGTTTTTCTTTTCTTCTTTTGCAGAAACCAATGCTAGCACAAACTCCTTGAAACAAGAAGAGGACCGTTTAGCTGGACTTCTTTTAACAGATGATAACTAACCGCTTAACTTAACATGCAGTCATAGGTTTCGACCTCGTTCTCCGTGAGCACTTGCAGTGGGACGCTACGCAACCATGTCTGTGTTACAGCAAGGCTGACTACGCTGAAATGCGGAGGCTCTTGTTCGATGCAGACTGGCCCTTAGCATGGGATGAGCTGTCTGTGGATGAACACTGGGAAGCGGTAAAAAAGATTATTCATACAGCGATCTCGGATACCGTCCCTTTAGTCACAGCACAGCCAAAAAGAAAATCATCATGGTTAAAGAGAGGCACGCAGCGTATTCTGCAAGCAAAGAGGAAGGCTTGGTTTACGTGGCGCGTATCTGGAAGCCAGATCGACCATGATGCATACCTGGAACTCAGGAACCGGTGCAATGCAAGAGTCAGGAGGGACAGAAGGTCATTCCAGGCTAACCTTGCTAAAAAATCTCCTGGCAAACCCGAAGAATTTGTACCGATTCATGTCGGAAAGGAAACCAACCAACCAAGGGGCTTGCGCCTTAGTAGGCCAAAACGGTCAATATCTCACTAGTCTGGAGATGGCTGAAACATTCAGTTTAGCCTTCGCCAAACAGCTAAACAGCAATGTGGGTATTACCGTTACGAACCAAAATGGTGGCATGACTATTTCACAGGAGGAAAACCAAATAGCCACCCCTCAAATAAACCCTGCAATAGTACTGAGAAAGCTGCAGCGACTCATACCTGGGAAGTCCCCAGGTTGTGATGACATCAGGCCATCTGTTCTGAAACAGTGCGCCGAAGCTCTCTGTAGACCTTTATGCGACTTGTTCCAACACTCCATGGAATCGGGGAAACTGCCAAAGGAATGGAAAAGAAGCATCCTTTCTCCGATCTTCAAGGGTGGGGATAGGCAAAATCCCACCAGTTATAGACCAGTAGCTCTACTCCCAGTGGTATCGAAAGTACTGGAAAGTATTATTGATGATCACATCAGGGAATATCTGGATAGGTCTAAAATACTCCATGAAGCCCAACACGGTTTCAGGAAAGGAAGATCCTGCGTCACTAACTTATTATCAGCTTGGGACGATTGGACATCATGCTGGGATATGAATGTTCCTGTCCATGTGATCTTTCTAGACTTTGAGAAGGCATTTGACACTGTTCACCATGACCTTCTCCTACACAAAATAAGCCAGGTAGGTCTAGGTAAACCACTTCTGTCACGGTTGAAGGACTACCTAACTGAAAGGCAATTTTGCACCAAGGTCAACCGAGTCCGATCATCTTGGCACAGCTCGTCATCAGGAGTGTCGCAGGGTTCTATCCTGGGACCACTGATGTTCTTGATTTTTATCAATGATTTACCATGCCGTCTAAACTGCCCGACTCTTCTATACGCTGATGACGTAAAGATATGGAGGGCGGTAAAGTGTCCGGAGGACTCAGATAGGCTGCAGGCAGATCTAAGGCTTCTGGAAGACTGGGCGGTAACCAGTGGAATGACTTTCAACCTGAAAAAGTGCAAAGTAGTGAAGTTACGCACCTGTAGACTGCAGAATGCAAGTTACACCCTGTGCAATGAAAGCTTGTCCTGCTCAACGTCGGAACGTGACTTAGGTCTAGTTCTAACGGAGAAAATGGACACAAGCGTGAATTACACGGGGGATGTAGCGAGGGCATATGCGGTCATACACTTTACACATAGACAATTAGGTGCACTCACTCCTGAGCTCTTTCTAAGGTTGTATAAAACATACGTCAGACCGCATCTTGAAGTGCATAATATCATTGCACCCCCCACTGCTTAAAAGAGACGCCAACCTCTTGGAAAGAGCCCAACGACGGGCAACAAAAAGAGTGGTTGGACTCCGAAATAAACCATATGACGAAAGGCTGAAGAAATTAGGCCTATTCACACTCAGTTACCGTCGCCTGAGGGGGGATTTAATTACTGCCTACAAAATAACAAATGATCAGAATCACCCGAACAAAGGTGTTCTGCCATTGAGTAGGTATAGGCTCCCTCGTGGAAATCCCAGAAGGATAGCTCATCAGAGGGCAAGGACCCGGGTGCGCTCCCACTTCTTTTCCCTGCGGGTTTGCCGTCCCTGGAATTCCTTACCGGCAGATGTAGCTATGGCACCATCTGTGGACGCCTTTAAGCGAAGGCTGGACAACCTTGCAGTGACACAAGGACTGTATCCAAATGGCCTATCCCCTTAAAATCGCATATACCATTCAAAGATAGACAATTAAACTGGTCGTTTTACTTCTTCACATTCCCTTCAGTCTTACTCTCCTGACAGCTTTAACTACACTTATTATTATGATTGTTATTATTATTATTATCATTATTACTGGTATATATATATATATATATATATATGTATACCGATTGACTGACTGTTGTTACGTTTTCTTATTTTTTTTTCTCTGTCTGTTAGTCTGAATACCTTTACTAATTATATCTATTATTATTATTATTATTATTATTATCTCTTTTCCATTGACGACGATACCGAAAGACTAACTGGTGAAAGGATCAACTCCATTCACAGTAGTAACAGTCTTAACACTTCATACTACAGACGCCATATAATTAATCCCAGCACTACTCCTGTTGGAGTCGACCAAAGCTACGACAGTCGAGTGGCGGGACGAGCTACACAGACGTTTACCAAAGATCAGGAACCTCTACCTTACAATCAAGAGGCGAGCGCAAAGAAATCAAATTGGTTTATACTAGCTCGTAAAAAGATATTGGATTGGATATTGGATTGGAACCCATGCATGCTGATAATATAGACCTTTCGTCGCACTCTGCGTCTTCTTCTTTCTCTGTCTGTGACCCTGTGGAATATCTGTTACACTAGCTTCGCCTTCTCCCTGGCCATTTCCGTCTACTCGCTCCACTCAAAACGTGTGGTAAACTTTGGATTTATTGCAGGAACCTATTATCCTAATCCGAAGACAACTCTACAACCGGAACACAGCATCTACCAGTAGACACGATTCCAACAGTCAACTCTTCTGTGGATTATACAAATAATTTGTAGCAGTGAACTTTAACAACGTATCCAAGTAACCTATTAATTAATATAACTCATTACTGCATTTTGTTAATATATTGTTGCATTGTACTCTCATTGACTTGGATTTTTATTCACATATTTGTTATGTCAATGAGCTTACTCTAGACAGTCCCCTACAAATTAATTGGTGAGCCCGTTTGAACATCTCAGCTTTATAAGATCTCTACATTTATATTGTTATCATTTTTATTTTTGACTGCACATTCTATGTATTTATATCTGTGTACCTGTATATTCGCATAATACTCATGTCCTCACCTACACGTTCACCTGCTGCAACTGAGACTAACGAGACACAGGACTCATCAATCAACGCAATAGTCGATCTCCGTCTACCGCCATTCGCCATTGACGAATAAGATCGAGAAGTTTTATTCGTCAATGGCAAAATCGCTGACAATATAGTTGTCGTTCGATGATTTCCCTTGAACTGGTAACCCCTGACTTGTCAATACATTGTATATAATGGTGTCAGGCATTACGTCTAGTATTCTGTCTGCCAGCTCACTTAGGTCGACCGATTCGAAGGAGATGGTCACAACCTGTTGTATATGTCATGGCAGCCGTTGCAACCACATTTGGCGTAAAACCACTTCGTCATCCTTGTGTGGATTAAGCAGTTGAATCACAGAGATGGAGTCCGTCAGCCTAACTCGCATGCAGTGAGTAACTGCTGGATCCGTTTCTCATCAGAAACACTCCTTTGAATCAAAACTGCTTTAGGCCTATCACACTGGTGGTCTGCAGGGGCGCTGTCAATTAAATCATTAATGTCCCCTAGAACCTCTGTGGGCAGTGCGGCTAAAACACATCCATACTTCGCGATCTGTGACTTGATTCCGCGGGTAGCAAAGAGGGGTTCGATGATGGCGAACCAAATCCGCGGCTCAGTGAAACCGAATGGCGGTAGACGGAGATCGACTATTGCGTTGATTGATGAGTCCTGTGTCTCGTTAGTCTCAGTTGCAGCAGGTGAACGTGTAGGTGAGGACATGAGTATTATGCGAATATACAGGTACACAGATATAAATACATAGAATGTGCAGTCAAAAATAAAAATGATAACAATATAAATGTAGAGATCTTATAAAGCTGAGATGTTCAAACGGGCTCACCAATTAATTTGTAGGGGACTGTCTAGAGTAAGCTCATTGACATAACAAATATGTGAATAAAAATCCAAGTCAATGAGAGTACAATGCAACAATATATTAACAAAATGCAGTAATGAGTTATATTAATTAATAGGTTACTTGGATACGTTGTTAAAGTTCACTGCTACAAATTATTTGTATAATCCACAGAAGAGTTGACTGTTGGAATCGTGTCTACTGGTAGATGCTGTGTTCCGGTTGTAGAGTTGTCTTCGGATTAGGATAATAGGTTCCTGCAATAAATCCAAAGTTTACCACACGTTTTGAGTGGAGCGAGTAGACGGAAATGGCCAGGGAGAAGGCGAAGCTAGTGTAACAGATATTCCACAGGGTCACAGACAGAGAAAGAAGAAGACGCCGAGTGCGACGAAAGGTCTATATTATCAGCATGCAAGGGATAAATTAAGCGGTTAGTTATCATCTGTTAAAAGAAGTCCAGCTAAACGGTCCTCTTCTTGTTCCAAGGAGTTTGTGCTAGCATTGGTTTCTGCAAAAGAAGAAAAGAAAAACTTATTTAGTGATATCATATTGGTTTTTGTCCTATTACATTGCCTCCCCCGTTCTGTGGGCACTGTCCTCAGTGCCTGATGGTGGTATAGGGTATGCCGTGCCTCTGGCATGGATTTGGTGTTGCTGAAGCCGGCAGCGTCCGCACGGGCAAAAGCATCCTCAGAGAGGGCATTTAGGACATGAAGAAAATGGTGAGCTGGTGGGCATATGCTGAGAAATGCCTGCATGCGTTTCTTCCATCTCGGGTAGTCTGAAGATAGCTGCAACGTTGGAGGGCGGGGCAACGTTGGCACAGTGGGCGAGGTGAGTTCACTGTCTTCTGGGAATAGCTTGGGGAGGCCGTAATTTGATGATGAATCCATGTTGACTGTCGATTTGGGCAACTCCGACACCAATTTGTAACAGATATTCCACAGGGTCACAGACAGAGAAAGAAGAAGACGCAGAGTGCGACGAAAGGTCTATATTATCAGCATGCAAGGGATAAATTAAGCGGTTAGTTATCATCTGTTAAAAGAAGTCCAGCTAAACGGTCCTCTTCTTGTTCCAAGGAGTTTGTGCTAGCATTGGTTTCTGCAAAAGAAGAAAAGAAAAACTTATTTAGTGATATCATATTGGTTTTTGTCCTATTACACTAGCAACAGTATAGTGTATTTCACACTGCACTCGGAAGTTATATGTATTTAAACACAAATCGTTTTAAACAAGAGTCATGTACAATGTTTCTAATTTCAACATCTAACCAAAATAGTGTAGAATCATATGGTTACGTACTCCACAGGGTAAACCGGTTAGCTATGATTCTTGACTGATCTTCCCATTGTTTCCAAACCAACAAGAAAAGTTTTAGAGAATGCTGCTCCGTTGAACTACCCATCTCGGTTGTTGGCTGACCGACAATTTCAGTTGGAGACACCTGCTTTCCGAAAACCATCCACCGTGGACACAAATGAGAGGTGTAATACAGTTAACTTTAAAATTTCATTTCTGCTTGTCGTCTGTTCCTTCAACTTCAAATGCCAACATTCCTGTACCCTTGGACATGTAAGTTAAATTTCATTTAAAAATATTACTTTCAGGTGCCCGAGGACTGAGGAGCCAGTTGTTTTCACATCTGGTTGTCTGGAAATGTTAACGGCTTAGGAGTCACGTGTCACTGCGATTGAGGATAAACTCTCGCAACTCAAAGTGGTCGGCAGCATTGACAAGAATATCTCCTGTCTCAATTCTGTTCACCTTTGGAAGACTTCTGGCAGATGGCAGTTGGACAGCGACATCGTCATGTCATCGTTTTAGGTGAAACTGTCCGACGACGAATATCGTCGTAGTGTGTCATCGGACCTTACAACTTTAGTTGACAGTCATGTGCAAACCTCGGTTGGTCGCATAATGAATGTGTTGCTGGAGCCCAACTACAGCTCACATTTTTCATGGGCTGGTACGAAGCAGAGAAAACAGTTCAAGGACACGAAGACTTGTAACCTTGTGATACGTGGGTGATTGTTTTTTAATTGTTGTTTCTCTAGGAACTATTAGCAGTTTACATCAACAAGGTAGTGCTGACCGACGTAGCACAGTGAACGCTATCACGGCTTCCATTCAACGTTGGTTCCATAACAGTCAGGACAGACTGAAGTCGAGGATAAGAAGGCGATGGCATTCCCCTTTGGTAGGTCTTTATTTTTTCCAACTTTCATTTTCAGGTCTACATCGACGTCAACAAAGAGAACATACCAAACGCCGAAAGCACACGTAAGAATTCTTCTGATGACTTATAAGATGTTTGAATTTTATGACTTGTCGAAAGATTGTAAATTCCTTTGCCAAGATTGTTAAATACATTTTCAACTAAAATCCACTGCTTTTTGATATCGTGAGTCGTTGAGCTACTGCTAGTTTGCTGTTTTGGAGGCGACCTGTATACGTAATAGATTTGACGCTGTGTTAGTTGTCGACTGAGGGAGGGTTAAATGCTGAACCGTAGGCGCGTTGTCCCAGGCTTTACTATGTAATAGTAACTTGGGGCGCACTGCACACTTTTTGGGGCAGATTTAGGGCTAATGTCCCAAGTTCCGCAATGCGCCCGAAGTTTCCGCCCCAAGAAGTCTGCAGTGCACCCGAAAATAATCCTAGCTGGGAATACCAAGTGGGAAGCTCATTGGAAAAGAAAGGAGAAATAAAGGAGATTTTATCGTTAATTCCCTCCTTTTCTTAGGTGACTCATTTCGTCCCCTTTTTTCGCATTACTGTTACGCTTTTGTCGCTATTATGTTTCCTTGTGTCTCAGATTCACATTATAAGGATTATAAGAGTTGGCAATCTAATACAGTCACCCAGTCAACAACCATGAGCACAATGAGGATGTTATCAACATGATTTTATCAACAAAACAAAGGCTTTAGTGCAGCTAGAACCAATGTCATCTAGCGACATGACAGAAAGATTCAGCACGTAACTACTACATATAATGTCGGAAACAATGCAGACACGGTGGAGAAAGAGAGGGACCTTCTTGGAAAATAACCCGTTAACAGTAATGGACAAGAACCCAGCCAAGTAGAGATTTCAAAATTACGATGGGTGATACGAATGACAGCCAAAATGGGATTAAACAACACAGGAAAGGAATACAAAATGTGTCGATGGGTGTTAACTCACTGCGATGCTTGATAATAGAGGACTGTTTGCAGATTATGCACTTTTGATGATTTGGTGATCTCAGGTGGCGTCTATAACCAGAGACACATAAAGTGACGGGTTTCGTTGGATGACACGAGTGGATCCAGATAGAATCCATCGCATTCATAAGAATATGAAGACAGGGTACAGGACACAAGATCGAGAGAGGAGCCGAAGTACGCCCGAATCACTGCCCAGTGAGACGGAACTTCAAGATCATGTGGAAATCCTTGAACGTAGATAGAGATACACCACACTTCAAGCTCAAATCTCAGAAAGTAAAGGATGGCTCCACAAATGACACCCTCACTGTAAGGAGGAAATACACTTCCATGAAACATGGGAAAACAAGACTGAACAGGTTGCAGGTAAAAAATACCTCAAAATGCTATCAAATAACCAGGTTGCTATCTGAGAAAGCAAATAAAGCCAGTAGAAAATAGTTAAATGAACCTAATTTTCGAAGGTGTGATACAAAGGGAATGCTTGGGTGATGGTTTCAATGTGCCCTCGAATCGACCACCGTCTACAACCTTTGCAGAAATTTCGCTAGCAGGTAGAGAATAGCCAGTGAATACAAACCCTCCGATTAATTCAGAAGCCTTGAAAGCTATAAAGTCATTTTAAACCGGAAAATCATCGGGACTAGACGGAATCACCCCAGAGTCACTCAGGAGACATCCACAGTACCACTTCAGAAGTTGTGGAAGAAAGAAAAGAGAGCGGACGATCAGAAGAAAGGCTACTTCTCCAAAATGACAGAACATAAGCCTGTGCAACAAGTGGCGTGGGATCATGCTGCTATTCGCGCCAAGCAAAATATTAAGTCTTTTCATCCTGGAGAGACTAGAAGATTCTGTGGAAGCGAAAATCCACCCAAAACAATCTGGATTCATGAAAAGGAAATCGTGGGTGTATCAGGTTCCAATGCAACAAATCATCATGATAGTCAAATCACTATCTAAGCTTGATCGACTTTGGAAAAGCCTTCGATAGAATTGGCTGCTAAGTAATTTAGAAAGTGCTTCAACACTACAGAATGCCAAAATATTTTATCGACCTTATGTGACATCTGTGTGGTGACGCCACATGTCAAGTGATCCACAGCAGAAGACTCGGTGAAAAAATTAAGGCGAAGACAGAAGTTAGCCAGGGCTGCCTACTATCGGCGACGATATTCTTGGCCATGACAGGATGGAATGCGAGTCAGGAGGCTGGGAGTGAGAAGACAGGTATGCATTGGATTGACAAGAGGATTCAAGATGATGTTGACTTTCATATTAGTTTGTTATTTTGGATATTCCATATTGCATCAAAAATGCTGTGTGGTGTCAGGCTATAATAAAATTAAAATTGAAATATTTAACTTCTTGGAATATTATTCCTTTGAGGGACACTATAAAAGTTAAATAATGAATTAAATTCGAATTGGTTTGAATACACTCTCACGGGCGCGGTTAGTTACTTCCTGTTTATACTGCTATTTGATATAAGTAGCTGGAGATCACTCACAACAATGAATAGTGCTTGCAGGCTAGATCGAAGTGATATAAACACCGCGAGGATTGCATTTCTTCTCGTTGTGATCTACTTCATCACCAGTGTACCTGGTTTGACTCAGCTCAGAGAACCAAATGAGTTCAAATCGCTCACATTCTGGGCTCGAACTTGTAACACATGGAGTTAGATTTCTTAATTGCCCAGCGCAGGGTAAATTTTCACCACCGTTTCCTTTTCAAACCGTGGTTAATCATGTTACAGTATGTGATCTGCTCGATTCCATAAATGACAATGAAGAAAGCAAGCATAAATACTTGACGGTTTGTACAACTGCCTGTATACGTGTATTAGCCAAACACACACACACAGTCTTTCAACAGTCAACCTTAATCTTCTACATGATCTGATATGAGCATTGTACATAATTTTCAGATTTAAATTTGCAGTCACAATAGCTAAGAGATTATAATATGAGATTGTGTTATCAGTGACATTATTTCTAAATTTATCTACCGATCTTCTTTTGCTATGATATATATTTACGAAGAGTTTTCGATAAGAAAATAGGAGACAATCAAAGCTTTTTGATTGTATTTAAATTACCGCATCGTTACAATTACTGTTTTAAACACCCACTGCATAAGAGGTGACCCATTGGAAAGCTGTCTGGTATTTGAGGCAATGGATGCTGGGTTCATTTGCCAATGGGAACACCATAGCTAAATCTGTATGTATGTACACTACCATTATCAGGAAGCAGTTATTAGTGCAAACTAGATCGAGACACGTGTTGTGAGTTCAAGTGTCAGTCACCGGTAAACAAATCAAGCTTGAGATAAGTTAATAGTAATATTTTCTCTAGTTGGTTTGTAAGGATAAGTTTTGTTTTCACTAGTTGACTACGGATTGATATCAGTTAGAGAACCATTGAAAACGAGGCAGTACTGGGCAGCTGTTTCATCCTAGTTTGGATATCATCGGCAATACGCATCCACTGGAATTCGGACGCAGGACCTTCCAGTTACAAGGCAAGCTCGTATACCATTCAGCCACTGGGACCCGATTCAGTGGCTAAACCATGAATTCTAACTTCTACCATTTCGTGATTTAGTGCGACTCGCGTCAACCAGTGTCGTTGGTGGGACATCCATTCTCACACGTGACATCTGGATGAACCTCACTGGTCACGACTTCTCACTAGAACTCCAGGAAGCTCCATCCTTTAGCGGGTTACTAGCGAGCATCAGACTAATTTTCTATCAATATATTGCAATCACAGTTTGTGCATATCTTCGGTATTGTGTTTCTTTGTCTTCCTTTCATGTTTTCAATGTTGTTTCACAAGCACCATTCATTCACTTTTTCTCTTTGCAATTAAATTCATCCATCTCTTGGCATTTCGACATACATATTTAAATGTATATCTGTATACTACTTAAAAATATTTTCAGTAGCATACTCAAGGTAATGTCGAATTTAACTGCCTCATTAAGTTGGCTTGATTTTCATTTGACTTACCGTGAGCTGCATTGAGGTTGATGAACATGTACCTGTTAAAGCAGAAAAAACAGACTGTAACGATGAGTTGAGTATTCGATCACCAGGGTATTAGGTGTTGTACTGGGGCTAAACTGCATAATAAAATTCATTTGAAACGCCATCCAGGAAGATTTGAAAATAACGATTACTGCAACTGTATCTTGAGAGCTTCAAAGATATATATATTTTTTATTATAAAATTTCTAGCCTCAATATTTTGAAATGAAGTCTTTGGAGTGAAATTATTTTTTGCAAATTAATTCATTCAATCTTAGTAATAAATAAATAAATAAGTAAAAAATCATCTTATCTTCTCCTGAGGTGGTCGTATCAGAGCTAAAAAGCAAATAATTTTCTTTGCTTTAAGTAGAACCGACGAAGGTGACAGCTACCAATCAATTCTACATCACATATTCTGAATGCTACTTAAAGTCAATCCTTTTGTAAAATTTATTTGTCGTGAGTATATTTTGAGATCTAAGGATACTACTGAATGACTAAAATAATAATACGAAGTAGATAAAAATCTAAAGCACTGTGGTAAATGGAAATCCAGGTAGTTTTCTTTACTTTCATGAAACAAAAGTAATGTTTGTTTGGACTTAGGTGATTGGAAGCCGTCAGTATGTGATACTGGATCTTGTTTCATAATTATTGGAACTCCTTAGGATGGTATTTATGTGAAACGATGTTAATTTGGTGTTTCGAACACTGGTCACACTGTTTTATGGTCATGGGCGTTACCACTGAGCTTTTCCGATTGACAACTGACCTCCTGTAAGACAGTAAGTGGTAGATTAATTAGTCACTAGACACTTACTTTTGTCATCTGTTTGACCCTTGCTGTTGATGCTGACTGAATGCTATCAAAGAAAAAGTCCACAATGCGTGAACCATGGTTATACGTTTACAGGTTTATTTTTCGGTGAAAGATATAAAATGCAGTGCTTAAGATGAGTGATTTTATCCAAGGTAAAAAGGGTAAATCTATCCTAGGGGTATTACGTAACAGATCACTGAATAACCTGTGGATAAATGTGAATCTTTTATGATGCCGATGAACTGTGCAGTTTTAATTTTGAAACATGAGATGAAATGAGTTGCTGTCACTTGTAATAAACGTTAACTTTATAGACTGCACCGTCATTTTAACATTTCTTCTCTCGACACTTCAAAAGTGACTCTGTCAATGGTTCTATCCTACTAAACTGAATAAACACCGATTATCGAGGGTCTAGTATGTGAATTTCTCCAGCTAACTAAATACCTTGGTGATTTGGTTGTTTATTCTGCAGCACACCAGTCTATTCAGGTCAGTCAATTATAGTTAAACAGTCAACTTCATTCCTTCATATTCTGGCCTGAATTTTCTTTGGATAGTCTTTGGTGGGTTCTGGAGCGAAATAATAAATGAAACAGTCATCTGGTTTTTAAAGTAACCTACTGTAGTTATCAAAACTCTAAAAATCACTATGAACTGTTTCTGACTTCAGGCTTTGAACAAGTCACATTCATTGATTTAAACAGAAACTGTTTGCTAACAAGTGTCATGTTTTATTGGTATCACTGTCAGTTTTGTTTCCTTAGTGAACTGCTCTTATATTTTGTCATCTTCAAGAGTCTTCGATACACAGATCCCAAAATATTGGTTTTTCATTGACTGCTATTCACTTTCACAATGAACCCGAATGGCACTAAGAGTGAGTTAAAAAAAAATAATAACCGATACTTTTATAACGGAAAAGTTTTGCCTGAATACTTCAACCACCATTGATTGGATTTAATGCAGTATAGTCGCGTGATTTAAACAACTTATTTACATATGTCATTTTCATATAATGTTCAATCTTTGAAAGAAAATCAAACCATACTCATATTCATTCAGTCATTGATTCACTTAAATGTCTCTTTTTTTATTCCTTTAACTTTCACTGCATTACAAACAAATAGGCTAATTTGCCTATTATTATTTACCTCTGATAATCTATGAGTACAACTATAAAGCTTTGAAGTTAGGAGAGTGCAGTGCAGCAAATCAGAAGACTTAGGTCAAAAACCAGAGCTGAAAAAGATCAAGTCGACTGACGACCTTTGTGGTTGAAAAGACCACAATTAATTAGGAGAAATTCATTCACTATTGCCTTTGGAGCTAATCGAGCATAATGAGAGAAAAATAATTACCTTAGTTGAAGGAAATAAAACAAAGTCAGTTTTCAAAATATAAAGGAAACAATTAAGATGAGTCAGTGGATTAGGAATAAATGCTGAAATATAAGAATAAAACTTGTGCACTGTGGTACGTACGGTATAATTCCATTATTTTGATAAAGTCTCACAGTGTTATACAGTAATGTTTACTGGTGACGTTTCGAGCACATTTTATTGCTACTCATGATCATATCAGGGTACTCACACATCTTTCTAACTTCGTTTATATAATTCCATTATTTTTCATCACTTGATTTGATTGGTAGTGGTATTCTCCGTATTTCCGGTATGAGTGATGAGTCATTCCTATTGCACGTGTTGTGTTGGGTGTAGACTCGATGAACAAGGATTCAGTAATCAACCTCTCACCATCTATCCATATTACTCCTTAGGATTTTAACCCTCTCACACCTTATTGTGTGGTTGTGTGTTTATGCATACAGTTCAATTGCTGAGTTGTTTTCTAAATTACTCATCTGTCTTCGTGGGATCGATCATTCTATCCTTAGCTAAATTCTGATGTTCTGACAATCTCACCACCCTCGATCTGCTAGTTTGACCTATGTAGTTGACTTAACTCACAGTCATTGCAGGATATTTTGTATGTTATATTATTTTGCCTAATTGGGTCAACCCAGAGGGTCCTTTAACCTACAGAGCTTGTCCTACCTGAGTGAGTTTCTAGGTTTGAATGCCACTCTAATTCCTGCTTTAGTGAGAATCCCACGTAGGGTCTCAGATGCCCAGCTCCCCACTTATATGGTATAACAGTAGATCAAACTTGGAACAAATCAAATCCCTGTAAAATAACTCCTGAAAATGTTTGATGTGTTTTATATCTCAAAATGTTCAGCTTACTTCTATCAGTATTCCCTTTATTATTCAGTTTAATAATATTGAGAACTTATGAAGGCTGTACATCATCATCATCTGCATGATCACTATGCGGAAATAGTTTTCATCGGCCAACTGAGTGTCACTTTCTCTAAACAATCGAATTTACTGCTTGATATTAGACATTTTATAGTCAAGATTTAAGCTTATACAACAGAAGACTTTCAATAAAGAATTAGAAAAAAGAAGATTTACTTATCAGTAAAAACCTACCCATAATTTGTCTACAGGAAGATTTGGAAATTCCATCATCGTTTGAGGAGATGCTATCTGACAAATTCTTTCCAAGATTAAACTTCATAAATATTATAATTTTTGAGACAGTAACCTAAAACTTATTGAATGGAATTAATTTGTATTAGCCTTTGGATGAATGTGATATGCTAGCAGTTGGGTGAATGGCGAAAAATTCAAGTGTGCAATCATTTATGCGCTATTATTTTAAGTTATTTTGAAAAAAATGCACTGATGACTTCAAACATGTTCTAATAATTGCTAATAGATTTACTAATATCTGAAGAACAGTTAAGAACATGATGTTTATTCTTCAATGGTGATAGAGTTCTTTCTCTCATTTGTCACCATAATGCAGTTTTAAATCATGTTGAGTGGTTAGTGGTGATAGGCAGGTCATTCGTATTTGAAACCAAAAGGGAATCTGCAGTTCTATAGGCGCTGAAGACTAGAATAACACAGAATTCATACTATATTCAGAACTATGCACAGAAATTGCTTTCTTCGTTTAGTGGAATTCCATAGTCATACTACCACAACGTTTGATAAGACGTTGTACGCTATTTGTCACTTGGTGAACCACAAAGCCTAGAACTTTCTGAAAATGTCCAGGTATATATGCGGCTGGAACTGAATTTCTAAAATGAACACTGAGCAAAGCTGATATACTTTACTTTATAGGAGTGAGGTATTGAAAAATGCTGTGTAGTCATAGGCAGTACTTTGTAGCTGAAATGTGAGGACATCTAAATATAAATATTCAGTTGTTTCTGTAAGAATTCAATAATGAAAGGTAACATTCACCTCTCATATCAGCTAGTTCTGCTTTGAATAACATCCTCCTAGATTAAAATATACTGACCAAGTGCGACACTTGTGAATAACCTCCTTTACCTACCTGGGAAGCATCATTTCAACTACACATGGACAGAACTGACGAGGATATCAAAGCGATGATCGGAAAAGCAAGGCAAGCTTTCATTACTCTCAAGTTTGTATGGAGGTCAACAGCACTCAGAATGAAAAACGAGATCCGGATTTTCAACTTCGATGTGAAGTGAATGCTAATATATGCATCAGAGACTCGGCCAGTTAGTCGCGAATGCCACTTGGAACAAACTACAGACTTTCATCAACAGCTGTCTTCTCTCAATACTTCAGTCAAGATCAGATGGCCGGCCAGAAAAGATCAGTAACATAGATATCTGGCAATGAACGAACCAACCAGGAACCGATTTTGCAAAAAATATGCAAGAAGAGATGGAGGTAGATTGGCCATACTCTGAGAAAACAAACCATCAAGTGACATCAAGGGTCAGGCTCTCTCTCGAGTGGAACCCAAACGGGAAGCGGCGAGTTGGTCGTCCTTGTGATGGTGATATGAAGAAGTTCATGTGAAAAGGAGATGAAAGCATGTGGGCAGACGTGCAGCCATGTGAAAACGTTGGCAGAGAACCGAACATAATGGAGACGTGTGGCTGAAGCCCTATGTTCCTCTCGGAACTAAAGGGAACAATAATAATATTAGTGAAAATGTAACAGAAGCAAAAGAGTCACGAGAAGAATGGATCCAGATTGGTTTTCGAAGGGGATGTAAACGTCTAGCTTTTGACAATAAGTTGAATCTTTCTGTTTTGTCTGAATTTTTGCGCGAGTGCGCATCTAACAGCCCACAAAGTTAAGCTAGATCTATTGAGGCGATAGCAGCGAGTGAGAAAATTTAAAGGCTGACAACTATTATTTCTGATGAAATGATCTACTCCGTGGACTAGATGTATACGTTAAAGATCAGAGGACATTACAGAATTGCTGTTTTCATTTCGAGTTACATATGTTCTCTATGTTCGTCGGAGGTTCAGCGATAGAGTTTTCGCCAATCGTATACGGAGTCTGCGCTTCGATCTCCAGCCAGTGCACACCTTTCCTTCCCTAGCCATTTGTGAGACCAGTAGACGGGGAACGCGTTAAAGAGTCCCACACTAGGACGGAACAGCTGTCCAGTACTTCCTGGTTTTCCAGTGGTTGTCTAATTGATGTCAGCTGGTCACCAAAACCCCATAAACCAACACCTGAAAATTAATCTAGTGCTCACCAGCAACTGGCCTTATGCAGGAAACTACCTGGAGTTCTAATGAGAAGCCGTGACCAGCTGGGTCCACCAAGTCAGACAAGAGGACATTTACTCACCCACCACAGTGGCTGGCGGTTGAGCTATATATATCGCCGTCTGACAGAAGCTGGAATTCATGGGGTGGCCACTGGATCGAGTCTCAGTGGTCGTTAACGAGCTCTTCTTGTAATTGGAAGTTCATGGTTTCTAACTCGGGTGGGTGCACACTGATGAAAAGTCTCAAACTATTGGTTCTCTAGCTGATGTCAGTTCGTGACCAATCCGGTAACGAATCAAGTTCCTGCCATGTAATACCTGAAAGTAATCTTCTTACTATTTATTCCTCAAAATAGCCACTAATTTAACCTTAGAGGGGTGTGTTAATTCACTCGTTCTCCTATTCATCTCACAATCTGGTGGCATCATTATTATGCGAAATTCACTTTTTCTGTTTGGTAGCCTGCTTGGACTTCTCATTACCAAATTATTCACTCCTATCAGGTATATGTCAGTCTGAACTACTCGTTCTGTCTTTGTTTTAATCAGCTGAAGATGCACTAAGATCTTAATGCTGCAATTCGTACATTTTAGAAGCATTCTACATACCTCATACCACTGGGCACGCCAGCCACTTTTTGTGCAGCATGCATCAGTCGCAATATATATTTTTAAATGAACTTTGACTTTCCGGTTGAACGGCTGGACCGAAATGTGATCTAGTGAATAACGCATTGGGGTTTGAAACGATGGGTACTGGATTCGAGTTTCATAACATAACTTACTGAGAATGCACGTACATTCAGTAACGAGTTATAAATAGGACGAAGTATGCATCCCAGATTCCATTACTAATCACCATGAGTATGATTTACTTCATTTGTTCACCTGGATATATTTGAACACATAGATGACAACAAGATGGTTTGATGTAAGCAACGAGCTGGATATGAAAAATGGGAGCATCTGGGGTTGATTATATTTCATTATAGTCGAATTTCTATCTACTATAATATTGAGAACGTAAAATTCACCTGTTCTGAATGAAAAACGCAAAAAACCATGCTGCACTGAATGTTAATTTTATGGTTTCTGATAACCAAATTTATTGTGTGGTAAAGACTTTAGATAGGTTTTTGTGTCTGCGCGTGTGACACAGCTTAATCTTGACATAACCGAACTTCTCTTGATATTAGATGGTTGGAGGCAATCGGCAGGAACAGAGGTTTTGTGTTTAGAAGGAACTTATTTCTTATGATGTCCTTGTTCTATCTTCCATATGATTAAGTAACTTGATTAACTTCTCTCCCTTGATACACTGTAAATTCTTGTTCCTGTTTTATCACTTGGGATGAACTGAGCATATTGCTACTCACTTCATTAGCTACTCACCATCTTACTTACCTTTTGTCTTTATTACGTAACTCCTTTGCCACTGCATCCATACATTTATCTTTGTTTAGCCAATATGTGTATTCTGGGTACCGTTTATTAAGTTTGGAGTCTCCTGTCAACTGACGTCATGTAATCTTGAGTATGTTAAAATTATTCTGTACATAAACGTAATAATTTCTTTAGGCTGGAGACAGCTGACGAGATTGTGACAAAATAAATGATGGTATCATAATATTCTGCACAAACTGTTGTTTTCGCTTTATTCAAATTCATAAGGGGAAATTGATGTATGGAGTTTCTTATCTGAGTGTGGGGAGACAAAAAAGCTAAAAAACTTACATAAGTGGTCAGTTTATCTCACATTTTATCAGTGTTAATTCCAGTATCGATAACTGCATAATTTGAAGTTTCTTCCTCAGGTGACTTTCGTTTCATTATAATTTAATTATTTCAATAAAGGTGATGTAGAACCTTAAAGCACTAACTCAGTCTATCCCTATCTTAGTTTTCCTATTTTATTGAATATATACTAATTGGGTATTAACTTGTTCTAAATTATACTTGAATAGCTGTTCATTTCTGGCTGTAATATCAACTCCTTCTGCTACTCTTCTTTCATTTTAGAACACGTCCAATAATCAATGAAGTATTCGGTGAGTTCTGACGGCAAGATGAGTTTAGTTTGTGAGTCTTTGTTAAAATGTCCTTTCGAAATTGAACAACCCAGCATTGGTTGGTATTAGATGGTTGGAGGCAATCGGCAGGAAGCCTTGGACCTAGGTTTCGTGCTAGTTGGCACTTATCAGCAAGGTGTATCTGCAACCTCGAAGGAACTCATGTCCCTTCTGAGATTCGAACCCACGTCACCCAGTGCTGCAGTCAGAGACGTTACCACTGACCTATTCAGGCTCGCGACTGACCTCCTGTAGGACTGTATTGGATATTTTTGATTGAACACTAGTCAGTAACTAGTGTAATGTGTCTAGTCCTATCTTCGGTGCAGACTGAATTCTATCAGTCAAGCTTGCTATGTGGCCATTCCAACCTTAATACATGAGTATATTTATATGTGCTTCTATTTATAATCAGCACAGATGATATCTACAAGGAATCAGGTTAAGTTGAGTACACTAGGAGAAGCTAAAGTTGATGAGATTTCAGATTTTGACCAAGTGACTGGCTAAAAACTTAATCTTTTAAGAATACAGTGATTCTGAAGAGAATCTTCTATACAGTTATGAATTTGACTTTCCGTAGAGTCTATTACAGAAAGCTTCACCAATTTTAGGTGTTTTCTGGACGGTTTCAATTTGATGTCGAAACTACTTTTAGATAACACGCATAAAAGCGTGTATCCTCACCGATGATATTCCTAAGCGTGATGGACTGGATTGGGCGGAACACCGTGCGTGGGCAGCGAGAAGACAGAAATACGATAGACTGATAAGAATACTTTAGAGGATTTGAATTTCGTGGACGGTTTATGTCTAGTATCACACAAATTCGAAGACTAAGCGGCGAAAACCAAGAAGTCACCAAAAGAGGCAGGCAGCAAAGACACGACTTCAAGTGAGCATGCAGAACACGGAGGTGATGAAGACAACCAACCAACAAGAACAATAACAGTCACCAATCACTATCAAAGTGAGAAGTTTGGGAGATTTCAGTTCCTTCATTTATCTAGACAGCATCGTTTCAACTGCAGGCGCTACCGATGAGGATGAGTAAACCAGGAAAGGAATTGCAAGACAGGTCTTCATCATTCTGACATCGCTTTGCAAATCTTCGCCCTCAGCATAAACAGCGAAATTCTCATTTTCAAAGCCAGCGTTAATTAAGTCCTTCTATATGGATCAGAAACTTGACACGTCACGGAAGGCATTTCTAACAGGCTGCTGAAGACACTTACCAACAGGTGCTGAAGGTCAGATGACCGGCCAGAAAGGATAAGCAACCAAGAACTTCGGATAGAACCAATCAAGGATCTATTGCTCTAAAAATATTCCAAAGGAAATGGTGATGGATCGAACACACGCTGAGGAGACTGTTGAACGACATCACGAGACTGTCCATAACTCAAATGGGATCCCAATAGGAAACGACGAGTTATGAATGGGTCTGAAGGTAACATGGGGGGGGGGAACCTTGTGAGGAGGATATTAGAACTTATGGACAACCATGCAGTAAGCTAAAGGCGACTGCAGTAAACAGGGTGTAATGGAGATGTGCTGTAGAATCCTTTTGGTTCATTAGGGACGCAAGGGAGAGCTAATAATAATGATAATTAATAAGCACCATAATCCACCTTCGATTCAAAATTTAAAGTTAACTTGTCTGTCCAACGGCTCTTAGTGCTTGTTTGTTTTTGTGTTATTGTATTATTATCAGATTTCTTTTCATTAACGCTCAGCAGGTTCTGCTTCACCAGAAAAAAACAACAGCAGTAGAGTGTATTTTTAGGAGTGCTGAATTTTGTATTTAATAGATATAACGAGATTATATTGTAGCTTTAATAAAGAAACCCAGCTAAAAATGACCACAGAGAATATAATGGAACGCCTATGTGCTGTTAAAGCCTTATGTCCCACTAGGAACACAAGAAAATAATAATAGTAATTCATAATAAACAGCATGAGATATACAGAACATTTAGGATTAAAACATTTTCAGATGAAGACAAACAATAAATCAGGAGATGAAACACTGATGAGTTTAATGTTGGTATAAAGCCAACTGTGAATTACTGCTAATACAACTTGTCTACTTAATTTGTTCACACTTTGCAGCTATTTATGTATGCACACTATTTCATCAGCTTCATTAAAATAAATAACATTTGCTGATTGAAAGGTCAGCGTGATTACAAACCAGTTTCACTTGCTTTCGGTTAACTTCAAACGGCGATTTTATGTAGGAATAAAGCTAATGGGTGAGTCATATATTATGCTAACCTCTGCACCATTAACCATTTGAATACATCATGTTTTTAGCTTTTTATAATGCGTTGGATAAATTAACGTGGGGAAAATAATCACTCAGATGCAATGGAAATGTTTATGAATAGTGGTGATACAGGCTTATGAAAGGCTTGAGCTTTAAAACAAATTTGTATTTTTGTCAATAAGGTTATGACACTGAACACAAATGTTGGACAAAGTTGGAAGGTATTTTTTGTTTTAATAATGTAGTAGCATTGAAACGTGTTGATTAAAACTTCTAAAAAGAAGTTTACTTGCCACCCATGCTTATTATGATTTCCTCCATAAGAGCTCTATGCAAAATTGCTTCAACATTGGGCGTTAGTTAGAACTATTTAATTACATATTGAAGTATGAATACCAATCTTAGCTGATTTGGAAAGCTAATAATATCAAATTAATGCTATGTAGGAGGGGATGATGTGCATTACTGGACATGAAGCTTTTCTTGCAGTCGAAATACAAATACAAAGGGACTTCGCATACGCTATCTGTATGTAGCGGAATCTTTAGCTATTTGGGATCTGAAACCAGACCTCTGAATTCAAAAGCGTTACATACATTTACTCGCCCTACCACGGCCAGAGTGACATTCTTACTATGATTTTGCTTCTTTTTATTATGTAAGTTTACTATTATTATTTTTTTTATCATTATTATTGCCATCATCCATATTTTATTATCACTCTATTGCTGTTTATTAATAACATTCCGATTTCACACAGATTTTATATCAGAACATTTTATCGTCCTTCCATTATTTTCTCTCCATTCTACACAATCTTATTGACTAGTCATTTTCTCACAGTGATTAAATCATGCCCACTTCTGCCTCTTTTCTAACTTCCACTTAGTCAACCCTCCTTAGGTTACGCCTTAGACTTAGTAAGACGCTTTGCGAGGACAAATTTTTTCCAGTATCTGATTGGTTTTATGATTTGTTTGTTAAATGTAATTTCGATTGTACAGCTTTTGAAAATGAATCATCGAAAAGAAAATTTTCTTCACTAATTACGTCTTTTTCACATATATCATGGGTTATGATGAAAAATCTTAATCGAAGGCAAAAGAACTAAAAGTATTTCTGTAAGAATTGCGAAATTCAGGTTTATTAAAAATATTACGATTCGGCAGATAATCAGTTCTTTGTTATGGAATACTGTATAGTACAAAACACATTACTATTATATTATTGTTTCCTTTAATTCCTAGAGGAACATAGGGCTTCAGCCACACGTCTCCATTGCGTTCGGTTCTCTGCCAACGTTTTCACCTGGCTCCATGTCTGCCCACATGCTTTCATCTCCTCTTCACATGATCTCCTCCAAATCACCATCGCACTGACAACCAACTCCCCACTTCCCATTCGGCTTCCACTCGACCGATGGCCTGTCGTGTGATGTCACTCATTTGATGTTTTTCTCAGAGTATGGTCAATCCACCTCCATTTCCTCCTGTAGATTTGTTCCACAATTGGTTCTTGCTGGATTGGTTCGCTCGAAGACATCCCTGTTGCTGATCTTTTCTGGCCGGCCATCTGATCTTGAGTGAAGTATTGAGCGAAGACAGCTGTTGATGAAGGTCTGTAGTTTGTCCGAAGTGGCCTACGTGACGTACTGGCCAAGTCTGTGATCGAAGTTGAAAATCCACATCTTGTTTTTCATTCTGAGTAGAGGAAGCTTGCCTTACTTTCCGGGTCGTCGCTTTGATATCCTCATTAGTGGATGTCATGTCTTATGACGGTTAGTTTATGATCATGGATACGAAGACGAAGGGGACGTTCACTTTGGCCAATGTGGTGTTTTCGGCAGTCACTGCCACTTATTTTGTAGATGATGTTGGTTTAATCTTATTGATATAAGTATAAAACTTGGGCACTGTGGTAGAGTATAACTTCATTATGAATAAGATTTTATTTTGATAAATCACACAGTGTTGTACAGTAATATTAAGTGATGACGTCTCGAGCACAAATTATTGAGTTGTGTGAGTCATCAGTTGATATTACTGTACAACACTGTGTGATTTATCAAAATAAAATCTTATCCATAATTGGTTTAATCTTCTTTAGCTGTTGAATATTTTTGTTGACACAGAGCCAGGTGAGTGAAGTGATTTACCTGGTTTGCGTGCGACATCAATTCCTAAGGGTTTAAGGAGTCTTGCAATGACTTCTCAGATGTCTTTTATATATGGTAGGGCGATTTTCTTTGTGCTTTCATTGGGAGCCTTTGATTTGGTAGGTGGTACATATCTTTTGAGGAAGTTCCGTGGATATCTATTCTTTTGGAAGATCTCCATGAGATATCTTTCTTCAATTTTCCTTAAGTTAGGGGTACTGTAATGAGTCCTGGCCCTCTTGAATAGTGTTTGTATACAACTCCTTTTGTGTATTATTGGATTGTTGCTGTTGTAATTGAGTATTTGATCTGTGTGGGTTGATCTTCTATCAACGTGAGTTTCTAATTCTCTTGTGGTTGTTAGCCTGACTAAGACTTCCCAAAAAAGGATTTTGTTCTCAAATTCCTCTTCGCTTGTGATTTCGATGTCACTGAAGACGTTGTTTATTAAGCTGTCAGTTTTTTCAACTCGTTTCTTTTGATTATAACGAATGTGATACTGTAAATAGGATTAAACACCTAAAACCTCAAAATGAGATGATGTACAGAAAGTAGCTTAACGATGATTTGATAAAGCTGTCAGGAATACTTAACGCCACGCAACAGATGCTTCAACAATCCGGGCAAGACCACTCGCAAATCGTCTACACTCTAAACTGCCTATATCAGTTTGAGGGTTTTGTGGAAGAAAATACTAAGGTAGGACGCAAAGGCAATTGTCTACTCGCGTGATGGAGCATTTACCAAAGTGGTTGGAAACAGCTGAATTCAAAGTGTCGAAAATTTCAATAATAAAGCATCTTGTGGACTACGGACATGATATTGACGCTGTCAATCCATACACAGTTGTCAGCGGACAGACAAACGGGAAGATGCTTGTAGTTTCGGAGGCTTGTATAGTTAGAGTTCATAAACCCGGTCTCTGTGTATACAAGGAAATGGTGGTTACTCTGATTGTACTATGGTAATATGTCTTACCTAATAACTTTTATCATTATTGTTTTATTCTACACCTTATTAGTATGCCTGATTCATTCACAACTAACTTTTGTCGTTATCAATATCTTAGCTCGTTTTAACATTATTATTACTATTACTGTTATCATTAATATTATTCACTTCGCAGTTCTTGATATATTCAGGTCCTTTCTGTCACAACTAATTGTTTATTTAAGCGATGTTATTTAACAGTAATGCACTTTATTTTAATTTTAATCTGTCATACTCCCTTCTTATCTGTTTGAACGTGACCTAAAAAACATTCCCACTTGTCGTTTTGTGTTACTGATTCAACGCAGTTTATTTGCTTATCAGTCTTGTATACCCCAATGTATTTCTAATAGTGTATATCTATCTCTGAATATAGAGTAATCAACTGAAGAGTTCTATCGAAATTTGATGAATTCACTGAACCCTGTTACACTGAACTTTGTTACTTGTTTCTAAAATTTCAGAATATTCTGGAACATATGTCACCATTTTGGCACAACATGCTGTATCACTAATTTCTGCAGTAAGATGGAACATCTAACGTGGAAACAAATTATCCAGCAATGGTGAGCTATTTGGCTAGCAAGCAACACGACTTATTGTAACACTCAGTAGGCTTATAACAGAATAACCTTCATGTTATTTCTTTCTTTTTCAGGGTATTTTCTGAAATCACGGAATGTACACATGAAGTCGTAGGAGATATAAGAAAGACGGTTGCAGAGAAGAAAATTTTCTTTTCGACAAATTATGAACTGGGCTGTAAATTTATTTATTTACAGTAAATGTATGAGAAAATTGAACATGGCGGAAATGGAAGATTGCGTCAGACTCAACTTCTGGAGTAAAGTCGATGTTTGGATGTGCATTATGAAAGATTTGGAGTAGGTTCCGAGATCCAAATTATGATTAAAAATAATGAAAGTATCTCTTGTAGAGATGGAGCTGGCTGATAGTTGATGATAAGAAGTTGTTTTCTAGGTTATCCATAAAACAGTCGGCTTACTCCAAACCCACAGTAATGCACACTCAAACATCGACTTCACTCTAGAGGTTAAATCTGAAGCAATATTCTACTTCCGCGATGTTCAGCTGAGAAGAGATGTCGATAACTCGCTGAGGAGATCGATATACAAAAGCCCACATGAAGTGGACAGGTTACAAGTTTTCAGAGTTGTGTCCCTCTAATCAGAATAAGAAAGCTCATGTACTCCCTATCCTCAAGGATCTGAAATTTATGTACTGAGGAATCTTGGTGGAAAATGGTTTTTCACTCAGATTCATAGAAAACGAAAGAGAACTTCTGAACTGGTCCATGTCACCCTCAGAAAGATGCTGCTACCAGATCTCGAATTCAAAATTGGTGTTGAAGCAGAAATTCCCAAAGTGGCTTTCAAAATCTCTCAGTGAAACGTATTTCGCCACCACCCTACATGTGGCATTTTCTTGCAAGATACTATTCAGTCAGTATGTCAAAGACAAGCTGTCTAATTCGGTCACTTCAACATGCATACACCAGTTCACATGCTCTTGTGGTGCTGAGTGCAGTGTCTGTACCATGCGTAAACTTATAAAACACACTCTAGCCTGTCTGGCAAAGAGAAAATGTAAGTGTTTATGTAGTTCGGTAACAGAACATATAGTGAACTCAGGACATCCAGCTCCACTCAAAAAGTCCTTCAATTCATATACAAGATCCGATCAAAATCTCTCAAAGGGAGTAAGACCAAGACATATGGGAATAGCTGATGCACTAGAGATCCGAAAGATAAAGCCCAGGCTATATATCCAAAAGAAATAAGTTCAACCGTTGTCTCTACCATAGCCATCATAAAAGGTAATTCTCTCAATAGTTCAATTCTCTCAATAGTTGTTATTCTATTACCTTTCTTATCCGATCTTCCTATTTATTTCTGTTATTTTTACGTTTAAATCCCTATTTACACTACTATGTTCATTATTCAAACTTCCTCTGTATTTTGTTATTACTACGATTTTAATCCTTAACTGCACAAAAAATTGATTTTCTCAGTAATTGTGATCCCACTATGTTACTATGAGATCTTCCTATTTATTTTGTTACTGCTACATTTTAATCCCTATTTGTAACCTTATCGATTTGACCCTTGACCGGAAACAGTTTTGGTATTTTCTAAAACTGAATCACAATGGTTGTGGCATATTTTATAAAAAGATTTATTTGCAGCACTAGCCAAATAAGGACCAAAAAATACAGCTTATATGACTTTTTAAAATTTTGATTACAGCTTGATTCCACAGCGTAACGGTAGCCCAAATTTCGCAGGCCGACCAATTGGTATCAGGTGTGCGTCGGCTGAGGATCGAACCCCGGACCATGTGCATGGTCGGCGACAGTCATAACCACTGTGCCACCGACGCACAACCTGTGTGTTGTACACTTAAAGAGTCTTCTAATTATTAATCTGTCATATGCTCTGATGGTGTTTTCGTGACTTTTGTTGCTATATCCACCAAGGGCGATGGGATAGTACACGACCTAATGGTTGTGTGCAAGGTTTGAAGAAGGCTGTATGCTATATGCACACCTGGTATCAATTTGTCGGCCTGCTAAATTTAGGCTACCGATACGGTGTGGAATCAAGCTATGATCAAAAATATAAAAAAATAATCACCTTTTTCCAGAAACAGTCAAAAACTGAAAAAAATAACGTAAAATTGAAAGCAACTGGATAAAACTCACTGAAAATTAAAATAGGCAATGGAAACAATGTTAAATAGTGCAAAACTGAAACATTGTGTGACGGAATAATTGCCTGGAAAATCCCTCCTGAACGCTCTAATCACAATACTTATACTTAATTGGATGTTTCAGCTAACTTTGCAATTATTTTCTGTTCTTCTCGTAGACAGTATATCACTGTTCCAACATTTGTATATCGTATGTGGACTTGATTCTTATTATCTGTCTTTGTTCATGGCTAATCTCTTATTTTAGTCCTTCTCTTTGTGGTTGTGCGATACATTCATAATGTGTTGTTCCACGATGTGATTTCGATTCTGGGCTGTCTGTAAGAATTATTGGTGTGTGGTTCTTGGGGGTGGAGTTTTCCACCACACCAGGTTGTGAATATTCTACTTGATTCTAAAGTACTTCTTCCAGTTGAACGTTGGTTAATTAACTTTATTTCACAGTGCTTGTTTTGTATTTAGAAAGGTATCTTGTCTGTATGGCTGCGTAGCGGCACTGCTGAGGTAATTTTGAGTTTTTGATGCTGTTATTGTTGAATAAAACCATAGATTTCTCGAAGAATAATCGTTTTTTTGCTGCATTTGTAGCATTTTGTAACTGTATGTATCTCAAGGAGGTCTTGGACAGCTATACAGTAGAATTCAGTCATCAGTTGCCTGTGGTCAAACCACAACGATTGCGTTTTGATCGTTACAAATTGTGCTAATATTTATCAGCACTTTTAAATATCTTAAATGCCAAAATACCTATCAGTAATGCATGGGTTAATTTCAGATGTGCATTCAGGTGGATTTTTAAGCAAAAAGTTAAAAAAAAGTTTCAGAGAGGCAAACGATTTATATGTCAAGTCTTAGGATCAATCAACGCTGTAAAGGCAGATAAAATGTTAAAACATTATTGGTATATATATATATATATAGTGGAGTAGTTATTTTATAAAATTATTTCTTGCAGTTGTACGACTGTTTCCTAATCCATAGTTAGATTTATGCGAAGATCTTTGCATGATCTACTTTTTTCCTAAAGTTTGAATTCATGATGCTGCTTCAAATGACAGAATAATCTTCGATATTTAATTATCTATTCGACAAAGTGAAACACTGGCAAATAACTTACACCAGTCGATTTTTTGCATATTTTACTTTATACTGTAACTGAATCGTGAGTAGACATCCACTTAGGAGTTTTCTGCAACCACGACCAAAAAAGCTAAATCCTTAAGGAATATTTCATCTAGAAGGTTTAGCCTGCCTAAAACCTCATAATAAAAACGAAATTCTTTCTTTTTTTTCTTTCATTTTGATGCCAATTTGACATTTATTATCTTATTCTGTCTTATGCTATTTATTCGTGAGTAGATGTGAGAAAAAGCATAGAATCTCTTCACTTTTCCTATTTAAAAATCTAATCGTACTAGAATTTATCAAAAGTGCATGTTCATTGAGAAAACCATTCCTTAATAATATTAGTAGAACTAGAACGCTGTTGTATACGAAACGGAATCTCATATAAATTTATGAAACAATATTATTTGGTGAATGACATTTTGGGCAATAATTTGTCGTTCATAATCATCTCGCTTTTAACTGTACTTTTATATTTCTTATTCTTTCTACCTATTCGTGCTAAGTATCGTAGGATTTTCTAAATGTCCGGGAAAAGTATTAGATAACATCAACTGCGTGTATTCACAGTTGATTCACTAACTAAAGCCTCATTTATCGGTCTTCCTCCCCGCCCTAATACGTTACATTTTAAGACTGTCATTTTGTCAATTCTTATTGTGTGCTTATATCTACTTGCATTTAGTGCAAGAGCTGAGTTATTTTAATATTTATTATGTTATTAGTGTCTAATATTCTGTACTTCACTAAGTTTTTGAGCTTCGCCTATCTATCTGAATCTGGCCAACTACTTTGTTCTATTATAAGTATCCAGACCGTAAATGGTATGAACTTCCTGGGATAATTTGAGCGCTGAGTCAGATTGATTTATTATAAGTTATTTAAATAAATCCCAGCGTGTTTCAGAAAAAATCAGGACAAAATTTTTCTGAACGTTTCGCTGTGTAACCCACAGCTTCTTCAGCAGAATTATTCGGATTTTTATTAATGATCAAAGTTTTTTGACTATATATTTTGATGAATAATAAAAATCCGAATAATTCTGCTGAAGAAGCTGTGGGTTACACAGCGAAACGTTCAGAAAAATCTTGTTTTGATTTTTTCTTAAACACGCTGGGATTAATTTAAATAATTTATTATGTACTTTGTCCTATATCTTATTAGATAAACTAAATTATTTTGTTTGCTGGACTCCACAGGATCCTACAAGTAATGGTAATTTGTTTCCAAGTTAGTTCATGTATTTACTTGTCTCTCTTATTCCTGCCTTGCTGAGACTAATGCGGGGTTTTCGAATGAAGCAGTAGGAAAACAGTAAGAGCAAAATAAATCTTTTGTATGTGATCAAAGTTTCATAAGCTGATACATATTCATTTGTTACACTTAAAAATGATCGAACAAAATCGAAACTTTTGTAAGAACATCAAACTGACACTAAATAATAATTCATAAGGTGTATGGATGATAGAAAGGCGTGCATAATTATAGGATTAGTAGGCTAATATCAAATGTTACATAACATGGTGTGAAATTTGATAAGATAGAATTCAATATTGTAAAATGAAATTTTGGATTTAGAATGACGAGGGGGACAAACGGAAACAATTCAGAGTGAGAATAGTTATAAAAATAGTAATAATCATAGTAATGAGGGAAAGGTATATATATTAACAAAAAAACAAAATAAATAAATGTCTATCCCTCTATGACCAAGTCAGAAGTAGGGATTTTACATAATTCTTTTGTACACAGAGATGCGTGGCTTAAATTCATGAGTGGCGAAGGCCTCCGCTGTCTTCAGAAGTCTGTAACGAAGGAAACAGCAAGATTACCATCTCTGTAAAAGATAAGCTCCTCCGTCTGGCCGCCTTCATGTGCATCTATCAGTTCACCTGCTCTTGTGGAACAAGGTACATTGGCCGTAGCCAGACGACCCTTTCCACACAGATACGAGAACATACACCAGCATGGTTTTACAAGAGAGAAAGGAAGTGTGTGAGAAGCTCTACTCTAGAACACCCGATCGACTCCTATCACTCCACCAACCCTCACCACGATTTTAAGATCATCTATCGAATCCATGCTAACTTGCCGCGTTTTCTTCGTTACAGACTTCTGAAGACAGTGGAGGCCTTCGCCACTCATAAATTTAAGCCACGCATCTCTGTGTACAAAAGAATTATGTAAAATCCCTACTTCTGACTTGGTCATAGAGGGATAGACATTTATTTATTTTGTTTTTTAGTTAATATATATACCTTTCCCTCATTACTATGATTATTACTATTTTTATAACTATTCTCACTCTGAATTGTTTCCGTTTGTCCCCCTCGTCATTCTAAATCCAAAATTTCATTTTACAATATTGAATTCTATCTTATCAAATTTCACACCATGTTATGTAACATTTGATATTAGCCTACTAATCCTATAATTATGCACCTCTTCCCAACATCTATATATCTTATGTATTATTCTATATACGATATTAATTGTTTTTGCACTTGACATTTAACTATGATTATAATCACAAATACTTTAATTGCATTTCATATTATTATTATTTCATGTATTCAAACCTTTGATCTAATTCTCTCACCGGATATAATTTTTTGTACAGGTTGATAATAAATTCGTTGAAAAGAGTCTCTTCGCTGGATATTGTGTTCTTAATGCTACAATGGGAATTATTAAATTACTAAATAAAGAGCCGACATCAACAAGATGAAAAGGACTTTTTCTTCAGCTGTATTCTGTGTCTTCTTGTTACAGGTGAAATGCAACACGGTGGAAGTGTTTTTTTCTTAAGAAACAGTTTACATTTCATAACTCAAAACCAAAATGACAGCAGCGTGAAATACTTTTTTCACCACCACAAATTACTAGAAATGATGTAGGACAAGTTTCTATAATTCAAAAATGTTATTAAAAGTATGGCATTTTTCAAACTTTACTTGTTATTGATTAAGTGTTTTGAGACACATGAAAAAGTCACAAGGTTAACACTTCCTACTAGTCACCATGGGAAACCTGTCTTTGCAGTGATAATTTTCATGTCCTTCCCTGTTAAAATACATGTCCTACCAAAGTTTTTTTAACTGGAAGTAAAGACTGAATAGTATTCAAATGACAACCAACTTCAGTCTGAGTGGCTTTTATGCATTAATAGAAAAAGTTCGAATAAGGCAAGAACAGCGATTTCTGCAGAATAAGATGGTACAATCATTTATTTTGTCGTCTTCTCATTAGCTGCGTACAGTCTAAAGAAATTATTAAGTTTATGTACAGGAAAATTTGACATGCTTGCAAATGTTACATGATGCGAGTTGACTGGTAACTCTAAACTCAATAAACAGGGCTCAGAAGATTACAGCTGTGCGGTTTATGCCCAGAGGGTTCAAGTGTAAATCAAATTAAACGCTTGCATACACTGGCGGAAGAGTTACGTAATAAAGAAAAGGATGTTTTTACGTCTGTGTGCAAGACTGAATGCAAAATTTGATTCTGCGTGAACTGTTTCTGAAAGCTGCAATGATAATTGAACGAGGGTAATGATTCCATTGAAATGACCAATTTAATGTCACACAGAACTTACAACTCATTCTGTTCATTGTCAGATTTCCAAACATCAAAATGTATTCATAGCTTGTGGATATCGTACGGAAAGTCGATGTTCAAAGTTATCTGTCTCATTTCCAGTAATCTTAATTTTGCTTTACAAGTTCTTCTCCTACATGCAGAACACATACGGGAGTTCATATGAGAAAGCTGAGCCTATGTGTCCATAGTAAATTTTTTATAGACACTCTCCTCGCCTTGGGCATCTTTACATGGTTACAGAATATGATATTTTCGCCTTCCTGTAATTGTAGTCCATAAGTCATCATTATTTCCAGCTTAGATCAGTGAGTAAAGCCTGACAGGTTTTCGACCATATTTTGCAACTCTTCAGTTCCGCGAACCTGTTACCCCACTGAGGATCGAACCAAGGACCCTCAGGTGATTGTTGTAACTATTGTATCACTCTGCCTACTCCAGCCCTAATTACTATGATGTATTCCTCTTATTTTTCGAAACTGTGTATTATGTCACCACTTGTTTAGTTTTCATCAGTATTTCTACCTTTTAATTTCCACATTCATAATTCTTTTTATCTACCACTCGCTTTCTAACGATGACTATTTATTGCTGACATACTTATCACTAACAGACTGATAAATTCAGTTTTCTTCACTGAATTTCATATATCCATCAGAGAAAAGGTAATGACGACTATTCAGTTCATTGTCATCTCAATATCATATTGTCAGTTCCTTTGTGTCAACTTAATTCTATCGTTGACGCCTTACAGTTAATTCATTATGCTATGAGTCACGCCATCCGATGCTATCGCCAGATAAATATTCTTTCTTTACCTGTTATTCAGATAGCTTGTCAAAAGGGTTAACTATTTTGCAAGATATAAGTAACTTCTTAATGGTTTTCAGCTGGATACTTTAAGGAACAACATTTCCAGGGCAAACAAATGCGCCAAGAGGTATTAAAGAGCCAAAGGCTGCATGCTTCTTCTAAATAAACACATCAAAAATGCTATGCATTCACTCAATAACGGAGCAAAGCAGCTTGTTTTAGAATTGCATGTTAAGAAAAACCCTAGTGGAAGCCTAGTTGTCTCCATTTGGGACTTTTTGGTTGAGTGTATTTCGATGTTTTAACATTCATACACGGGGCGGATAATCCTGAAGTTCAGGACTACTGACGTTACAAACAAATGCCATATATTTACAGGCGATTCCATTGTTAGGGAGATGGTGTTGAAGGGTCTTGAGTACAAATGTATCAGTGTAGATTAAAAGAATCAAGTAAATTAAACGAAAACTCGGCTGGATGGAATTATGCTTTAATGTGAGTAGTAATCGACTGACAGGTGCTTTGCATAGTATTGTTATTTTTATTATTGTATTTGAAATTTCTCATTTTTAAAATTTCGTCTTTATGCAAAACTGGTTTTCAAAGTGAAGGTATTAGTTGAAACTATTAATGAGATGTTTGTTATCATTTAAACTGTCACTAGCACACTCATTGTTTTAATTAAGAAAAGCACTAATATTTCATCATTGTAAACAGGAAAACTACAAATCATCTTGTAAAAGGTGAAATGTATTCTAGTGCAGTTTAGAAATCAAGAGTATATCAGTCCACTAACTAGATATCTGTAATGCTTTACTAAAATTTATTAGCGAAATGAACTAAATCTCTCAAAATCCTTCAAAATTAGAAACAGATGACTGTCAAAAGGATTTGACAGTTGCACTTGAAAGGTAGATTGATAAGATTCAGAAAATCACTTGACAGATATGACTTCCTCTATCTTATATTTATGAGATGGCAAGTTAAATGGGGAGAGTGCATTATTCATGTATCTCGCAGTAAAGCGATTTTTTGAAAAACTGGGATTCATTCGTCGGTGATTCGCTACATTACGTCATAGCAGACTGGTTTCGTTCCACTTCGAAAACATTTCTGATGTTGTTTGCTGCATATTCACTGATAAATTTACGTGTTTATAAGACTGTAGATAGCACATTACAAGAGAGCTTGTCTTCTCTCCACGCAGACTTCAGAATTCGAATGTCATTTATCACTGTGCTGCAGTGATATTTTATTCCAGTACAGACTTTAATGTTAGATAGGTTCGGCCCGCATTAGGAATCCTCATGAGTCACGTATTTGCACATATTTTCGTAGCAAACTTTGTGAACACATTACTGAAGGATAAGATCGTAGGAGTGACATTATGTACGCGATAATTTATCTCATGCACCTCACCGGGAAAAATTCTGATAACCTCCTCAAGAACATTGACTAAATCATGAAATATGAAGGTGATGGAAAGTTTAACATCGTGGTTATCGATGCAATTCAAAGACTAATCTATCACAATACACTTGTAGTAGGGTCTAATTGTTTGATTAAACGCAAGTGCGCTTTAGTTAAAACATTTTTTCATAGAATGAAATTGACTTGTTATCATTAGAACAAGAGGTTTTTGAAAACTAGGCCATTCCTGCTAATCACTGCACCTTTTATTCCTGACATCAGTGTGGATGTATGTTTCTTCGAGGGGGGGGGGAGAAGGTTATTTATTATTCATTTCTGGTGGGTTTTAAGACATACTAAATTAAATTTTGAAGACTTCTCAGTTGTCTAAAGCTCTCAGTTCCTATAATGTCAACCTAAATTTGTAACTTATAACACATTGCTGTGGAACACGCTCTCATGGATATGTTTTGAAGTTAACTATCCATTATAATCAATTTAGATTTTATCACGAAATGATCACAGTTAGAGTACAGCTGAAAGTATAGGAGTGATGGAAATTCGTTCCGTACTAGTTCAGGATCCCTTAACACTCTCCACTCACAACTTCTGAGTGAAACCTTCAGATCACCAATCCAGGTGGTTGACTACGCAGTAACTTTTGTGGCTTTCAATAACTTGTAAATTCTAAATTCTGCTAATTCGCTAGATAGCACTACTACTAACCAATGCGACTGATGAGTATCATCTTCATAAGTGATATAGTAGACCTCGGCGCCAGTAACTTTCTATCATATCCAGAACGCAGATGTGACAGATTTCCGTGAACAATGTGAGAGCCAAGGCAGATGGAACCGGAAAAATGCTGCTGAAGAATCTGTGGCTAGCACAGCGAAACGTTCATAAAAGTATTGTTTTAATCTTCTCTTAAACACGCTGTGATTATTTTTATACTAGGTCAAGTGTTGTCTATAAACGTGTGATGTTGACAACAATAAAAAAGGAGACGATAAAACAAAGTGGAATGTATTCAACGGGTAAAAACAGAATAGAATAAAAAGAACACCACTATGGCAAGGGTAAAGAAAAGGGTTTAACAAAGTGTGTTTGAATACACAGTTTCGGTCTTAGTCCATGTATAGCTAGAGCTTTTGTCATACATAAATGGAGAAAACGTAAACTTTTAGAGTGACTGAATTTGGCCCTGTAGACATAACTTTAGAAGATAAATCAAGTGGAGTTTAATGACCTGACACCATAAGGTATTCACAAACTGAAGATTTCGTCATTTTATGCTCACCTTTCATCAGCCAAACTGAGTAGTGTTCATCTACGCGTTTACGAAGAACACGCTTACAACTTCCAGTGTAACCAGCTCCAAAAGAACATGTGAGACAGTGGGTGCACAGATCCTTGCATATATCCTTGACGCATTGTCGAATCATATTTCATATGGAAAATACTAAGTGTCAGTCAGCAATAGGGGCACTTTTGAATACTAAACTCATAAACAGTGTCTCTTTTGGCACTATGATTTGTCCAGTAGCAGTTTCTTTCTTCATGTTTCCTCCAGTATAATACAAATATGACTCTACAGCTTAAAAATGCAGTCGTTGAAAAGTAATGTTTCTCTATTGAACATAAACCACTGTGGGTATATTTAACTCTGTGAAAGACTGCAAGGACCTACTTCTGCTCGTGATGTAACCTGCATTGAAATAATTCTTCAGGGATCTATATTCATCAAGTAACGCATATATATATATATTATAATTTAGATTTTCAGTCAGTTATTATCAATCATTTTTTTCACGAAATAATTAAAACAAAAGTTATTATCTTGTTTGAATTCATCACTGATTCACAATTTGGAATTTAATGACTTGTAGACCTGAACAGATAATTGAAGACACAGGTCATTCATTCCTCTGGGCAGTCAAACAATTAAACTGATTATTCCGTTTGTTTGCTTGTTTCTTTGTTCTATATTGTTTATTAATTTTCACAATTTTTTTCTGATTTTACCTGATGAGATTTATTTTTCCTGTCAGTCATTCCTTCACTGACTGGTTCAGTGTATAATCTAATTAATTTTAGTAAATTTCTTCAGGATAATATATCGAACACTAAAGTAAACTGGCAACACAGCACAGAAGTCGTTTGTGTCATTCACAAGTGAACGGGAATAAATAAGTCATTCTTAAGTTTAATTAATTAAAATGAAAATTATGATAACAATAATAGTGATAGTAATAAAATTCAGTGATTTTTGTCTTAAAGCAACAAAACAGTCATATAAGTTGCGTTCTTGTTCTCGTGGCTCTGTGATGCATCGACGTCTAGTTTGTTAAAAAACTAACAATAAGCGAGCAGATCTATTGTAACGGAGCGTTCCTGTTTTGTTATCGGTTGTCTAATTTCACTACGATGCTCCTTTGGACAACTGATCACTCGGAAATATTCCCCACACTGAGTAGTCACACAGAAGTCAGATTAAATTGCGACAACAACAACTTCTGTCATTCTCAGTACAAAGTATATGATTATATATGTCTAAACCAAGTTCACTTTTAGCAGTTTGGAAAAATTTGGGCATAGGGTATACGATAATCATTATAATAAAAGGCTTTTTGTATTTCCCAATGAATGAAAAACGAAACGATATAGTTTTTACTGACATTTCGCTATTTAATGCTAATAGCTTTATCAAAGTATTATTAAACCGGAATTTACAAAATCTCAGCATATTTATAACAACTTAATCATCGTTCCTCAACATTGGGTCATTTTGCGTTGTCAAATTGGCCAGTTGGTAAAGATAACAAAACTAGGTGTAGATTGTTGGATTTGATAAGTGTGAAAAATTATAAAGGCAGCATGTGTGTTTACGTAATGAAATTGCTTATCACATTCATGTTGATTTTGTCATTTCATGGGGGAGGGAGGTGTTGTAACCAGGTCAAATTCCGCTTAAGTCCATCATTCCTATTCTGACAATTTGGATTCCTCTTGATATGAAGTGCTTCTGATAATTGTAGATGTTCTTTGTGATTTCTGAAATTTTTCTGGATTATTTCAATATTGTCAAAGTCAGTTTTGTGGCCTGATTCTATAGCGTGTAGACACTATGGCTGATGATTTTTCAAGCTTTTCAAGTTCAACTGAACAGATACTTTACGGTGTTCATTTCTTCTGATTTTGATTTCTCTCTAGCGATTTTTGTCCGATGTATATCGCATCACATTCCAAGCATTTTATTTTACAGACACAATTAGATAGAGAATCTTTAGGGATCTGGTCTTTTATGTAGACATGATTGTTTCGCAGTGTGTCTAATGTTTTGAAAAAAACTCTGATGTTGTGCTTATTGAGTACTCTTCTGATATTGTCTGACGTCACCGCTCTAAACAGAATGACAGCTTCATTATAAATTATTTAAATTAATCCCAGCGTGTTAGGAAAACCAAAACAAGATTTTTCTGAACGTTTCGCTGTGTAACCCACAGCTTCTTCAGCAGATTTATTTGGATTATTATTAGTCAGGAAAATCTTGTTTTGATTTTCTTAACACGCTGGGATTAATTTAAGTAATTTATAATGAACCAATCTGACTCGGCGCTCAAATTATTCCAGGAAGTTCGTAACACCTACGGCCTGGAAACCTAGAATGACAGCTGTTGAGATCCATGTGTCGGACCGTACTTAATGTCAGTGTTGATTTTGTTGAAGTTCTTTGGGTAGTTGTTTTGCTTGAGAGTCTCGGTAATGTTTTATATTTCTTCTTTTTCTTTCTCATCTGTTATCAGAGAGTATGCTCGTCTAAGAAGACTTGAAATAACTGATACCTTTGTGCTGATGGGGTGTGTAAATTATTCTTTACACATCAACGGAAATTTAAACCGTAGATCAGTTATCGGTATCTGGTCAGTTGCATCAATCATGATTTTACGGCTAACAATAATAGTTAGTCCATCCTGTCAGGATCAGAATATATAGTAATCCACCACAACATTAGGTACCTTTTCTTAATTCTACAGATTTAGATAAGAAAAGGATTGGTTTTCTAACCCTAAATGAGTTGAATTGCACCACCTGAAACACTTCTTTCCCTTTCTGAATTCGAATAAAGTAAAAACAAGGGTTGATACAGACAAAAACATGACGTTATTTATTGTTGTTGTTAGTTTCTCACCAGCCTCATGCAGCTTACAATTTTTTTTCCATTTAGGTATATGTAAGGATAAATTTTTTTACATACTCACAGGTGAGCCTAAGAAAAATAAATAAAGTGTGCTCAGAAGTTACAATTACCTATCTTTCTACAAATCTTGTACTCAGATAAATTAGCAATTCATGAATAATACCCATCCAGGCATAAATAAAAAGAAAGCACGTAGTTCAGTGAAGAGTGTCTTTTCGGTGAATTCATCTTCTTAGCTGTACAACCGCAAATATATATGTATGGGTTATTTTGTATGCATGTGAACATTAAGTTTGTCAAACAAAAATACAGTTGGTTATGGTTATTCTAGCTAAACAGGTGAAAATTAGTAAGTTTTGAGTAGAGTTACATCATCATCATCATCATCAGTCCCTTAACTTTCGTCGTGGGGGTGCTATGACAGTTCGCGCTATCAGTCTTCGCCATTCTTCTCGGTTTAATGCTATTTTCTGTAGCGTATCCAAGGGCATTTCAGTCCACTCTTTTATGTTGTCAAGCCAGCTCTTATTCGGTCGACCTCTCTTTCGTGCTCCTCCTACTGTGCCTTGTAGAATCGTTTTGGACAATGTGTCATGTCTTACCGTGTGGCCGAACCATTGTAGTTTCCGTTTCTTTACGATTGAAAGGAGTGGTTCCTGTTTTCCTGCCAGTCTATGGACCTGGTGTAAGACATATTCATTAGTTTTCCTTTCAAGGTAACTTATTCCTAGGATCCTTCTATAGCTTTTGTTTTCGAAGGCTTGTATTCTTCTTTCTGTCTCTGCATTCAGGGTCCAGCTCTCACATCCATATAGGAATACAGAGAGGACCAGTGACGAGTAGAGTTTCATTTTTGCTGAGACGCTGATGTTGCTCTTCCATATTTTCCCTAACTTGGACATGGTGGCAGAGGCTAGGTTTAGTCGAATTTTTATTTCCTTAGTGGACCTTCCATCTTTTGTTAGGGTAGACCCAAGGTATTTGAAAGTTTCAACCTCTTCTAATACATGTCCATCAAGTCTGATACATCTATCTGAGTTGTTTCCTCCGTTAATGAGTATTTTGCTTTTTTCTGTGCTGATTTCCATGCCCACAGATTTGGTTGCAACATCAAGTCTTGAGGTGAGGTCCTGAACTTGATCAATGTTTTCCCCAATGAGGGCTATATCATCAGCAAATCTGAGGTTGGAAATTGGTCTTCCGTTTATGCTAAGTGTTGGTGTAAAGTCATGTAGGGTTTGTGTCATAATATGTTCGAGGAATAAATTAAAGAGGACTGGTGAGAGAATGCACCCTTGGCGTACTCCTATAGTTGTTCTGAAGAACTCGCCAGTTTGATTATTTAGAGATACTGCACTACTAGATTTGTTATATAAAGACTTAATAACCTCAATTATGTTTTTATCTATATTGTAGTTATTCATGACTTGCCATAAGCCTTCGTGCCACACACGGTCAAAGGCCTTCTTAAAATCGATAAAGTTGTGTACTAGCATTTTTTGGTGTTGTAGACATTTTTCGTTTAGTACCCTTATGTTAAAAATTTGTTCAGCAGTGCTTCTGCCCGGCCTGAATCCGGCCTGTTCTTCTGAGAGTATTTCCTCTACTTTCTTTTTGAGTCTGTTCAATATTACTTTCAGCATGACTTTACTTGGGTGGCTGATTAAACTTATTGTTCTATAGTTCTCGCACTGTTTTGCGTCCCCTTTCTTAAATATTGGAATGATTAGTGACTGAGTCCATTCTTTAGGCCATTCTTTTTCTTGCCAGATTTTTTGACAGGCTGCTTTCAGCCATTTAACTGTTTGTGGTCCACCATGTTTAATTAGTTCTGCCGGTATGTTGTCAATTCCTGGTGATTTATCTCCCTTAAGTGATTTTATTGCTTCCTCTACTTCTGACTCTAGTATGGGTGAATCACCGATCTCCCTATTGTCCCAGCATGAATTGTTTATTAGGCTATAATTAGGGCTTATTTTATGATTGTAGAGTCCCTTACAGTATTCTGTCCACCTTCTAAGGATATCTGCTTCTTCTGTTAAGAGGGTGCCTTTACCATCCTCAATTACGGTTGCTCTATTCAGTTTCGTATTGGTCAGCTTATTCAGTGTTTCGAATGCTTTTTTATTGTTGCCTCCCCTTAAGCTATTATCGATGATATTACATTGTTCAGTAATCCAGCCCTCCTTTGCTCTCTTCATTTTGGAGCGTATTTCTTTGTCTACTGTTCTATACTCTTCCCTGTACTGGGAATTAAGTCCTTTCTTCTTTTTTAGTTCTCTTCTTGTATCACACAGGTTTAAAATATCGTCTGTGACCCATGGTTTGATTTTCTTTGTTTTGTTACCCAGAACTTCTGTTGTTGATTCATGCAGCACTGTTTTAATGGTTTCAGTGAGTGAATCGATATTGTCGTGAATCAAGGTAAGTGCAGCGAACTTGCCCCCTACATTTGCCTTAAACATTTCTGCTATGTTTGGGTCCCTAAGTTTCTCTAGGTCATATCTGATTCGAGGGCTTATTTGTCTGCGGTTCTGTTTTAGTTTTAATTTTATAGTCATTAAAACCATGTCATGATCGCTGCCTATGTCTGCTCCAGGAAAAGTTCTGGTTTTAGCCTTGTTAATGCTTGATTTGAATCTTGCTGGGAACAGAATGTAGTCTATCTGGCTATGTGTTTTGTTGTCAGGTGAGTGCCATGTTGTTTTCCTTGATGTCTTATGAGGGAATAGAGTGTTGGCCAGTGTGAGCTTGTGGCTGCTTGCAAATTCCAGCAGTCTTATTCCTCTCTCATTGGTTTCACCTAATCCAAAACGTCCAGCTGTGCCTGCCCATTGGTCATATGCATCTTCACCTACCTTAGCATTCCAGTCACCCATGACAATAAGAATGTCTTTTTTCGGAGCCTCATTAATACACTCCTCTAGTTCATCATAGAAGCATTCTACTTCCTCGTCCTGGTATTCAGATGTAGGCGCATAAACTTGTATTATTGTTATGTTAAGTGGTTGAGCCCTAACTCGTAGAGAAATGATTCTATTGTTTACGGGTCTACAGCTTATTACAGAGTTAACTTGTTTTTTGTTTACGATGAAACCCACACCATGTTGGTGTTTCTCTTCGTCCCCACTGTACCATATCTTATGACCCTCTTCTGTAGTTGTTACTCCCGAGCCTGTCCACCTAACTTCTGATAAGCCTAGGATGTCCCATCGGTATTTACTGAGTTCATGGGTCAGTTCTTTTACTTTCCCACAGGCATAAAGCATTCGAACATTCCATGTTCCTATGACTGTGTCAGCATTTGGGAGTTTTATTAGTCGGTGTGTCTCAGTAGCTAACTTATCACTTCTGCCCTGTGACACGGCAGCAGAAAGCGCGGTCGTTGTTAAACCGGGCCCCGACCGATCCGGCATGGCGTTTACTGATATTGTTCTCATCATAGCATTACACTGGGTTTGATAGGTCTTGACGGCACCCATCTCCTCTCCAAGACCGATTTTTCCTCAGGGTTGTCTCCCGAAGATGGACTGTCTTTCAGGACTCATGAGCTCCATCTGCCCAGTATTGGGTTTGATAGGTCTTGGTGGCACCCATCTCCTATCCAAGACCGATAACATAACATAACACCGATAACATAACACATTGAAATGAAATTAAACTAGGGTAGTAACATATGTAGTTGATGAGTTGTCGAAAACAGTTGTTAAAAAAGAGTGACGTAATAGTATGAATAGTTTGATGATTGAGTTGTACTCAGGATACCCATAGGAACAAAGTAGAGAATACGAAATTACTTAAGAGTTCTAAGTGGAAACAAGAATTATGCCCATCCTCACACTTGACTAGATGGACCTCACTGGTCACGACTTCTCACTAGAACTCCAGGAAACTCCGTCCTGGAGCAAGTCACTAGCGTGCATCGGATTAATTTCCTATAGTTGGTTTGTAAGGAATAGTCTTGTTTTTAAGAGTTGATCACTAGTTGATCTCTAACTGATTTCATTATGTGATCAACTCTTAAAAACAAGACTATTCCTTACAAACCAACTATAGGAAATTAATCCGATGCACGCTAGTGACTTGCTCCAGGACGGAGTTTCCTGGAGTTCTAGTGAGAAGTCGTGACCAGTGAGGTCCATCCAGTCAAGTGTGAGGATGGATGTTCCACCGATGACATTGGTAGGTGGTTGCGCTAAATCACGGATTAGGCAGGCCACTGAATCGGGTCTCAGTGGCTGAATGGTATACGAGCTTGCCTTGCAACCAGAAGGTCTTGGGTTTGACTCCTGGTAGTGGTTGCGTAATGCCGATGATTCCCGAACCAGGACGAAACAGCTGTCGCGTAATCCAATTCTGGCTTTAATAGTTCTTTAACTGATATCAGTCCTTAAAAACAAGAATTATAAGCAAATAAAGAAACAGGCAAACAAAAAATTAAGTTATCAAAAATCAACAAAGTTGTTACTATAATAATAGAAGTGGTTGAGTAATTTTCTTTTGTATGCACAGCTCGGATTTTTCTGTGTGAATAGCCAGAGCTTCAGCGGTACAAATAAGTCGAAACTGTATTGCCTTTGATAGGTTATTCTTGAATCTGTAGAATACTTTGAAGGAGGCGTTTGTTGAGATGAAATGATCAGTGTTAGCCAGGTGTTCAATTATCGTACTCCTTATAGCACCACTATTACCTTTTCGCAACCGTGCTGAATCGTGTTCTTAGATCCTCTTGGACAGGATACGCGTTGAACGGCAGATGTACCTAGCTCCTCAGCTGCAGGTGAACTGATAGCGATTAACAAACACATTACTACAGATAAAATTTACTAAATAAAAGAAAAGATAAATGACATGATAAGAAAGTTCAAATTCCAAGTGGATACAAATGATCAGCAAAGATGTGAATTAACAACCAATGACGACAGTGGTTGTTAGCAGGCACAATTTTATCATCATTCATGGAGAATTCAAAAATGTTCTCTTTAAATTAGAGCTAGCACTGAAGATGCCGTCTAGAAGGACAAGGAAAGCCTCACAGTTGAATCATCCAGCCCAGAGAACACACCCAAATCAAAAACATTATACAGTTGAGCTACACATCTTCCCTATTATTTCGAAACCAAAAGATTATGTGATTGGGTAAAAGGAAGCGTTAAGAAACAAAAATTTATGGGGCAAATAAAAACTAATGACTCCGTCTTCCTAAGCATAAATTTTGTCACAAGCGTTTGATAACAGCTGCTTTTGGAAACTTTAAGTATACAGTCTATTGTTTATTTCAGAGGGTTTCAGAATGTCTACTTGGTGACCCACAGCAATGAGATACTTGGCGATGGTAATTTTAATATCGATTGCTCTCTTGAGATGTAGACTTGTTAGTATAAGTTCAGCGAATTCAACATGTGGCTTTCTTTTTGTTCGGTCAATGTAACTGTGGTTAAAGATACAAGTAAATTTATATATATGTTTGAAGTCAACATGGGAATAATATCTGGCATCTTAAAATTGTACCAGTTAGCATGATGTTCTCTAACTTCGGGAACAGATGACTGCACCATAGGTTCTGGTGTTTGACGCACTGAATATCCTATTGATTACATCCGCAGTATTATCACTTTTAAAGTAACGTTATTTAAAGACAGGATTCTTGTTCATTGTGATTTTTTTCGCGCTAACGTCTTCGCAGATTCCACACTTAATAATAAATTTCCGAAGATACCATTTGTTTTCTTAGACGTTGCGATACCTCTTCCACTTTCTCAATAAAGCACATTCTAGAAAGCAATAGGGTTGAGAAAAGAAATATTTGGTTTTCAATTAGATCCTCATCTCTGTCTCTACTCTAATATACATATAAATCTATAATTTTTAAAACAATACACAACGTTTTACTAATCAAATGACGATAATTAGTAAGTGTCATATTGTCAAAGGGATGATATTAACGAAGAAAATTAGTGCACATAGTTAGAGGGTAGAAATGGTTATAACAAGTGGATTGCATAATTTTGGAAAAATGAAGAGTAATTAAGGAACAAGCGAGTGTTCAAGTCAATTACGCAATAAGTAATTAGAGGAAAATAAAACGATTTGGACGATGATAACTTGCAATTAGAGATGAAGTAATCAGAAAAAATAATTAAATAATCTGGTCAATCATAATTTTCAAAAGGCTTATGGGGAGGGCGAAGTAGTCAGGTTTATACATTCATGTAACTATGGCCAAAGTTAGGAAAGTGGCTGTACGAATTGCTTCTGAACACACAGGTGTGGCTTCTTCAGGTGGATTATCATGGCTTCAGGTGTATGCAGAAGATGAACTCGTAAAGCGAAACTAAGGTTAGTTGGAATCCGATAAATATCTCTAAATGCTTTATTAATATCAACTTTGTGCTCACAGTCTACAGGTTGTGTTAATATAGAGCTACGAATGGATCTTGTTTGTCCCTTGATTAACGATGCAGCATAATGTTCTGAAATACGACGGTGAACCTGAGTAATTATACACCTGAGGTAGCTGGCTGAACAGCTGCAGTTACACTGCTTGATACACATAGAGGAGGCAAATTTAGGTAGTTTATCTTTATTTCTCGAACGTAGAATTGGGGTGGTTGTGAAGAGACAACGTACCTCTGCTGCACTGAAAGCTCTTTTAACTGCATTCTTCAGGCGCTTTGTTAATGTTTCGCTGATGCTGTCACTGAGGAACTGCAGCTTTATGAACAATGGTTTTTTTGGAGCTGTTGCCATATTGACTCTTTTAGGTGCTAAATTTATATGTTTCTTAATGAGGTTATCTGGATGATCACTTCTACTAAGTAATCTTAAGCTTCTCATTGAGAAAGTAGTTTGAGCAGAATATCCTAGCTCTTTGAACCAAACACTTTACCAAGCTCCGTTTTTCATTTCAAAGGTGCAAAACTGAAAAAATGAGTGTACTGATCTATTGTTGTAGGTGTCGTAAACACATTCCTTCTTAATATACCAACCTCTTTCCTGGTCAGAAAGACGTCTAAGAATGAGATACTATCATTAATTTTCTCCTCTGCGGTGAAGTTTATTGCTGAATACGCATCACAGAACTTGTCGAGGATGTTCGCTGCTTCATTCTCGTCTTTTCTAATCACAAATATATCATCTATATATTGACAGTAGAATTCTGTTTCTTTAATTACTCCTTTCCACGGTCCATTCTCTAACTTTGTGAGGAGAAAATCAGCTAGAACTGAAACTAGTGGAGAACCATATTCTATATTAAAAGTATATTCTTCTTGCTTTAAAAAGCAATACATTGATTATCGTAAGAAAGATATGACACACTGTCATTTGTAACTTCTTTATTACTCATCTTTTCAATTAAAATAGAGGTTTAAAGATGTTTCATTGTGTTTGCACAAATTCACGTAGTCTTCCAGTATACCATGCGTATGGAGAGAAATTTTTAAAAAAAACGGAAAGGTGATTAAAACGTAATCAGTCATGAAGGAATGATGCGATAGAGCATAATTAAAAGAAAGGAATGGTAAAATCCCTTGGAGATTGTGGTGTATGTACAGAACAGAGCTTAAAATATCTCTGTCCTTTGCTTGAAGTGCTCAAAGAGCATAAAAATGATTTGGCATACACAACCGTCTAAAATACGGCTATGTTTAACAATGTTTTTGTAGACAATTATGGTTAAGGAGCAGCAATAGTGAGTGCCTGCATAATTGTTTGTGTTTACAAATTACAGCCTACATAAATAGATTTCAAGGCTTTCATTCAGTACAGCCTGTGCAAACCATTTCTTCTTTTAAAATCATAGATACGTTTTCATTCTGATTTCTATCACTTTCTTGTTTGTCTTCTTTATTTGCACTAAAGTGCTTTTCTTCTGAATGCTCATAAGTTGCTGGCCATCTCTTATAACTTCATGAAGATATCTCAATACACCTTTGTATGCTTTCTTGTGCGTGTAGCTATGTCATGACGTTTGTGAATATAATAAAATCTTTTGGGTATAGAACAATCATTACTGGAATAATTTATTTCTTTTGAACATAAAGCGTTGGCGTGAATTTTTAGATCGCTAATGCCTCAGCTATGCTTACATGCCATGATGTCACTCCAGTTGGCGGGTTCGGTCGGATGTTGTTTGGGACTTTGGAAGAATTCTCAAATAAAGCTGGATGTCTTGAGTTCACTGGATGTTGTGTCATCGAGCCACAAACACACTTACGTCCTCTCTTTGTTAAACAGGTTGGATAGAGTTCTCAAGCGCGTTGTACAGATTAAAGCATGGTACGACCAACATACTTAGTTCCGCGAACTCAAGTGAACTAAAATATGCATGCTGAAGTGGCCCAGTGTGACAGCCTGTCTTTCACGTACAAGCCAAATAGGTTCTAAGAATATGTTACCCGTAGGTTGGCAGCGAGGTATGCTCTACTGAGAGGTTTTTAAAGCTATTTTTGGAGAATTTCTGCATTAGTACCACTTTCAAATTTGAGATTCAGCAGCAGGATCTTTTGGGAGCAACTTGAACTTGTTTAGCAGCTTCCTTTGGTTCCAGATTCTTGTCAAAAGATCTGAGTACTGAACCATTCTCCATCAAGATCCTTCGGCGATTTCGCAGCTCTTCTTTGATAGATTCCCTGGCAAATATCTTCCAGGTCCTCACAGAAGAAGCCAGATCAGATTTCACTTCCTACTTTGAGGGAAAGAATTATGAAAGTTCGTAAGCTGTCCATTCCTTGCTGCAGACATTCTTTATTTTTTTCTGTGATATGTGTATTCATCGATTTAATGTAAATGTTCTGATACAGTATGGGGCTGCAGACTGCATTTTCTCCGTAAGTGATGGCCTAAAACTGTTTGATACATTGAATCAGCCGATTGTCTATTCGTTTTCCTTATTCGAAGGGAACCGAATATAAACTTTAGGTTGGTTTAATTGCATGGAGAAACTGTAGTTATACTGTGCTTAACAAATTTCAGGCATAACTTAGAATCACAAAATCCCCTACCATGCATACCTCTTACAACTGGGGATGTGCCAGATTTCAGGTTTATTAGTAAATTAATGTCTGTCTGTCTGTTTGTTTTCGACATAGAACTTTGCACATATGTGCGGCAGTTCAAGTCGCCACATTCCATGTGGCACACAAAGCAAGAGAAGAAGTAGGAGAAATGCATATTAGAGACAGTAAACAGAGGTGTGAGAAAAAGGAATAGTAATAACGAAGAACAAAACAGTTTAATTGGAAATCATAAGTCACAAGGAGTGGATGCATCTGCTCTAGCCATTGAGAACGATTTTGAGCCATGTCACCAATTGTTTCCAACCATTGGTGTTTAGCGTCCCGAGGACCCCAACCAGGAAGCAACTGGATGAGAAATTTTGCTGAGTTTGAAACCTGAATCAGAGAAGACCCCATTTATTTCCAGGTCGCGAATACGTCTTGCTCAAGAGTATCAATAAGCATGAAGCCTGCGTCTATAGCGTGAATGTTGAACGCTATTTCTTACTTGCAGTTGACAACTTGAAATGGATGTCAGAAGAAACAGAGTAATGAAGAACGCTGTCAAATAGAATTTTCCTATTTGTTCGATTTATCTCGATGGAGTTTGTTCACAGATAAGTAGGTGTATTCTCATTTTGTTATTCAAGGTAATATCACCAACTAAATACTTTGAAGGCCCTCCAGAAAGCTGCTTATAATGGGTGATACTAAAACATTGCAAAATTTGTTAGAAGCTATAGTGATTATCTGAATGAATAGTTTCAGGACTTATGAATCGACTATTACCTGCGACTCCTCCGAAAAACCACCAACAGTACTCACAGAAGTGCCAGCGGACACCAGTCCTCCAACAAAAGCAGAAACCTTGAATGCGACGAAGCTACTGAAGTCCGGGAAGGCAACAGGACCAGACTGAACCCCTCCTGAAGCACTGAAAATGGAACTAGATGTTGTCACACCATTGTTGCAAAAGGTTTGGAAAGAAGGGAAGTTGCCTACTGGTTGGAAGAAAGGCTACCTTGTCAAGTTACCATAGAAAGGTGACCTAGGTCTATGCAAGAAGTGGTACGGAATCATGCTTTTGTCCATGCCAAGTAAAATACTAAGTCGCATCATCATGGAGAGATTAAAGGATGTACTGTATGCAGAACTCCACCAAGCGGAACACACTGGATTCAGGAAAGGCACATCATGTTCTGATCAAATTGCAACTCTTTGCATCACCATCGAAAAAAGCACAGAATGGCAGTCAAACCTCTACCTCAACTTCACCGACTTCGAGAAGGCCTTCGACAGACAGCGTTGACCGAGAAGTAATTTGGAAACTACTTCAACACTATGGCGTGCGGTGCCCAAGTCTTCATCACAGTGCCACTTGTCGGGTGATCTACAACGGAAAACTCAGCGAAGCTTTTAGAGTGAATACAGAAGTAAGATAAGCTGGCTGCCTCTTATCACCGGTGATTTTCATAATTGTAGCGGACTGGATTATGCGTCAGCCTGTGAGAAGTGAAAAGACAGAAATACGTTGAACCAATAAGAAGACTCAGGAAGATCTGGATTTCGCGGATGATTTATGTTAACTGACACACAAACTGGAATATTTACAGACGAAAACCTTGCAAACTGACTGGAGAACCAAGCATCGAAGGCAGAACTTTAGGTAAAAATAAAGAAGATGGAGGTGGTAAAAATGACCAACCAACTACCAACAGCAAGCAGCAATCACCATCAACAATAGAAATTTGGAAGAGGTCACTTCCTCCACTTATCTAGGAAGCATCGTTTCAACTACAGGCGGAACGGATGAAGACATCAAAGGTAAGAGACATCCTCATTAATCTGAAATCAGTTTGGAATTCTTTTACGCTCAACCAGCATAAAGAACGGGATTCGGATTTTCAACACTAATGTCAAGTCGATCCTTCTATACTAATGAGAAAATTGGCGAATCAAAGAAAGGATTTTCAACAGGTTTCAGAATTTTATCAACAGCTGCCTTCTATGGCTCCATACTGAAGGTCACATGGGTGAACGGAAAGAGTTGAAAACAAGAAACCACGGGAAAAAACTAACCAAGGACCTATCGCTCAACGGATATGCAGGAGAAAATGGAGATGGGTTAGTCACTAGCTGAGGAGAACGTTGAGCGACATCGTGCACCAGGCCATCTAGTGGAACCTGAATGGGAAACGATTAGTGGGTCGTCAGAGTGCAGAATGGAGCAGATTGTTTGAGAGGGAGATGAGAGACTATGGGTAGCTGAAGGCCCAGATAAAGAGGACAGCAGAAAGCAGGAAAAAGTGTAGACCTGCTGTTGAAGCCTTATGTTCCATTTGGAACTTAATAACAGTAGTAATAAATTATAATAATATTAAAAAGACTACTTAGGGCGTTTGAAATACTATTCAGAGTATTGGGACAAAATGTCTGCAGTCACTACATAATCGTATAATGCCACTACAGAGTATGCTTATACTAAGGATTTGCAGTGAGTTCTGTAAAGCTTTATAAAATGCAAGCTGTCATAAAATTGTGATGTGTTGGTTGGTAATAAAGTGAGGATTAGTGTCTGGTTTCTCTTCAAAAACCACTATGTATGTATGTGTGTGATGTTTCACCGAGTGTTGTGTATTTTATGCGGATTTCATGTGATGACAACTGTGTTTCACTCTGAGAAGCAAAAAAAGATGAAATAACAAGCTGTATTGCCAACTAAATGATTAATATTTTACAAATTCAGTGGAATTATTCATAAACTGTTTTTGCACTGAATTTATTTCCCTTGATGTGATCTGTTGATTCCGCACTCAGCAAAAAGGATAGAGTTTAGAGTTATTCAATTTGTCATCGTGTATATCAGCCTGTCAGTGAAAATAAACAAAACAAGAGCTGCAAATAATACGACAAGAACTCAGACACCGGTTAGTTATAAAATATTAACGGTGTGAGATTAAAAATTGATTCGGACAATTGTTTTTTATGCGTTAGTGAGAGAGAAATGTCAGTGTTCAGTGTGAGGTTTAGTCTTTACTGTCTTCTTCCAGCATTTTTTCCATTCACTAGTATCCCAAGTGGGATATAGGGCTTTAGGTTTTGGGAGTTGAGGTTTCAGTAGCATAGGTGGGGTTGCCAACCTCACATCCAACCTGCCCTATCTACTAGCCTCACAACTGGCTAGTGGAGGCAACGGTTTGCATCGGCCCTTATTCTAAGCCACGTGCGTGGCTGGTGAGCGTCCTACCACCGGATCACCGACGCAAAAAGCAAAACGCACAATGTGGAACACGAACCTTATTAGTGGATTCTAGTTAATAACAGGATATTCTGTAGAATTATTTTGCTAATCATCACTTCATTAATGGTGAATCCACGTTCAAAATATGAAATTTCATAGCTGATAACTTCTGTCTGTATATATCACTTTATATCCATCCGTAAATTTAGGTGTGTTGAGATTATTCGGAGATTAGTTATCTAATAACGACAACAGTTTAGGTGAATGCACGCTAGTTGAAAGTAAACACACAGTTGTACAAGAACCACTTTGTATGGAAGTGAATTCTTCTCGTCTACACTGTCGCATCGTCACCTATAATTCTTGAGAATCTTTGATCTAAACCAAGTCTCTCAGGCTTTTTCTTCATTCAGTTTTTATCATTAGTACAGCAAGAGAAAAACGCACAAAATTTTCTCATTTCTCACAGTTTTTGTGATATCCATTCAAAATTGACAGCTGTATTCTCTTCATTCAGTGTCATAATTATTCTACCTAATCTAAGTGTCTGTGTTGTCAAACCTTCGAATTTATCCAACATACATTTATTTCATTTTCTTATTACTTCCGTGACTACATCCTACCATAATATTCAAATAGGTCTGTGTAGCGAGCGTATTTAAAAATAGTGCCTAAGGAGTCTGCTATTGTTTATAATGCTAATATATATACATATATTCTTCATTTACGATGTATTAACTTCCTTGCTTTGTTCGCGAATTCAATTTTCAAAGTGAATTTACTCGTACGGTTTTATTTTTCCTTTGCAATTGGTCTGGATAAATTCATTTTCTACATGGAATTAAATTTAGTTTCCTATTTTACGTCATATATTGTTAGAATGAATATATTAGGCTGGATAACTTACTATACGAAGAAGAGTGACTGAATCCTTCTGATAACAATAATGGCTTTATTACAAACAAGACGTTTGATACAATATATAACTTTCAGCATGTAATACAATAGTGTACCTAATATCCTCTTTACAAGTATTATTACTGGCTTAGCGAGGTAAGGAAGTGCGTCGGCAGGGGATCGAACCCCGGACCATATGCGTGGGTGGCGAGCATTCTATCGTTGTGCCACCGACGCACTAACGTTTACTTCGTATATCGTAATAAGCTGGTAGTTTCATACCTAACATACTTCTCATCACTTAAATTGCCTACCCAATAAGGTATTTTAGAGATCTTATACTCAGTCATCTAAGCATAAAGTATTTTCAAGTGTTTCTGGATCTACCTGTGGAGATATATAAGTTGAGGTGTGAATGAATAGGCTACTCAGAGTCCGTAAAGATTATTCCTGCCAGTATTCTATATGACTTCATGTGTCTGCCTACAACAATAATAACGATTTAGCTTAGATACAGACCATCCACCCAACTAACAGCTTCTGGTGCTCTTCAAAATGTGACAAAGTCTTTTTGTAAGTAGCCCAAGAAAGATTAGAGGGAGAGAAATATGGAAGAAAACGTATCATACAAGAACTAACAAAGTATAAAAGTAGAGACTGAGTGATACCAGACAGTCGCAAATTTCTTATGTAAAAGGTTAGACGAAATGCCTTTCTGGAGATTTACATGATTTATGAAGACAAGGGAAGATCTCAGGAAAGGCATAATCCAAGGTATTTAACATTCGTCTTAGCTTCAATTTCAGTGCCTTCTGTGATACAAGAATCATGGTTAGTTTCAACCAAAAATGGCCTATTGTTTTCAATGTACTTTAAGTGAATAGGACAATGATTGAATAAGAGAAGAAAATCTGATTGATGGCAGGGTTTGAACCAGAAGTCTTAAATTCACCAGTTCATGTTAAAGAGAGATGTGTATTAAACATTATAGTTTTCTTGGTAAGCATTACGGAGCATACTAATAGAACATAGTTTTGACATGGTACAGTGTCAACAACTAGGATTATTTTTACTTCAAGAATATTGTATGTCTCATGACTAGAAGAGTGAAGTATTTACTAATTTTCCCAAATTTGGCCTATTTCCCACTTTATTCAGTCGTTACTCACAGGAATTCAATTGATCATGATTTATGGCCTGCTTAAAACTTGTCCACATGCTGGAACCCGGACTACCAAAAACCTATGTCAGTATACCATATATACTTTCTCCTGTACACTTTATTTAAATCTGTTGAAATGCAACCTCTGGTGGTAATTTTCACTTAAAATGTCTACAACCTACTGACTTACAGGTTTCTGCTAAACTTGAGAAAAAAGAATTTATTGGTGGTTGGCAGTGTATCCCGATAAATGAGATAACTTTTCTTGAGATAATTAGTACAAACTGCTGTTACTTGAGAAATAAAACAAACTAACAACAGTCTTTAATCATTAAGTTATGCCCTGGGGGCTCTAGATGTACTTGTGAGCCTTTTTTAATAGCCTTACAACGAAATATCGTGCATTTCTCCATGGAGCCAGAGGACAAATGTCAGGTCAGATAGTAGTGTTTAGCGTGACTTAATGTCAGTTACTACTTTACTTGGAGGAAGCATTAGGCAATATATTACGCTGGAAATTCTGAACATTAAATAAATGCTGTCCAGAATAAAGCTATTATTATTATGTTTATTAAAACGCAATAAGACATATAAGAAAGATTATGTTGAGATGAAACTGGCGCTTTTATGATCAGTATAGTTCATATAGCAGGTTATGCTTCCAAGTAAGGCATTATCTGTTGAGTATCGACCAGTCAGAAAATCTTATTAGCCTTTAGTCGTGGCAATGTTTCTCACTATTTCTCAACAAATTCTGAGGTCTGATTACAGAGTTAAATAAACTGGATTATTAGACGGTTGGAGGCGATCGGCAGGAAGAAAGCCTTGAACTTAGGTTTCATTCTTGTTGTTAGTCGTCCTCAAGATGTGAAGGAACTCATCTAACCTCTGAGAATTGAACCTGAGGCTGCAGTCAGAGATGTCACCACTCAATTATTACCATCTAGTGTTCAATCGAAGTATCTAATACAATCCTACTGGAAGTCAACAGCAAGGCCGAATAGCTCCGCAATAACATCTCTGATTGCACCACTGTGTGACAAGAGTTTCAATCTTGGAAGCGACATGGAATCCTTTACGACTGTAGAAACGTCTTGTTGACGAGTGCCGACAAGCACCAAGCCTAGGCATTAGGCTTCCTACCGACTGCCTCCAAACATTTAATAATAACAATTCTGAATGCACCATGATGGCAAGCCACCTAGCATAGTGGATACATTTCAAACCTGGCTGACAGACTTCAGTCAGCACCAAACAAAGTACCAGACACACGGCACTAGTTAATTACTAACTAGTGTTCAGTCAAAGTAAACTGAAGTATCTAAAGTGATGGGGATTTTACTGATTTAAGATTTGATTTCATAATGAAAGGGAATCAAATAGAAAACCATCGAAAACCAATGAATACCAAATAGCTGTTTTGTATTAAGTCTGAACCCTTCAATAGTACGCCTGTATGACTCCAGTGGAACCAATGGAATTTTGTTTGCGAGAGATGCACGTTACCTTCCAGTCAACCGGAATGCATGCAGTGGCCTGTGAGTTCTAACTCCTACCAATTTCATGGTGTTTAGCATACAGTGCTGTCAAGGACTACCTAGTTTTCAATTGTACTATAACTGTTGTCAGTTAGTCAAGAAATTTACCCTGAAATTAATCAAATCCATACAAACTGGTGCTTTAAATCCTTTGCATATTAGCAACTGGTTATAGAGGTGACTTCTTTGAGTTCTAATGAGAAGTCGTGACGAAGTCGGTTGTGGAGACCAGACACTCACCGATTAAATAATCTAGCGGTGGCAAATTGACTTGATTCCCTCCAAGTGGCCGAACAATAAAATTCATCCACCTAAAAGTCCTGTTTTCAATCTGCATTGAGGTGTTGGGTCGTGGGTCCGACTAAAGATTGTCAAAATAGGATACAACAGCTGTCCAGTACTCCATGGTTTTCAAAGGTTCTGTTAATGATATCGGTGTGTAATGAAATCCAACTTGGAAAAATAAAGTCAGGTTTTCTTATGGGTTGTAAATCTTTCTTTGGCACAGATTGAAAATATTAATAGTACGTCAGAATCAGCATTTCTCTGTCACAAACAGGTCTTCCATTACATGTGTACTGGAATATCAGTAAACAATTGAAACAGTATATTTTGTAAGGTATTGAACAATTCCCAAAACGTGAAAATATATGCTTTCGTGTTTTGAAGTCTCTCTGTCTGTGCATGTCTGTTAGGAATGCAAATATTAAACGTTTGAAGCACCAGGTCGCCAGTAATATTGTATTTAAGAGTTGTCGTTAAGAAACAGTTGCATATTTTATGAACAGCCGGCAAACTGAATCCATAAAATTCTGACCATTTCTCTCGACTTATTCATGCTGAATAGAAAAGCCAACTTGAAAAGCAATGTATAACAGAAGGTTGTTGTTGTTATTATCGATGTTGCTTTTCACAGTAGAATAATTCAGAAGTCAGAAGTGTTTTCATTAAGTTTTCCCAGCGAATTCCTTAAATTCTTATTTAGAATCATTTTACTTTAATCTGACTTATTTTCAACATACTGAACATGAAAGTTTGGATTTTGAAAACCTATTCGAGTGTCTAATGAAGGCGAGATTCAATTTAAGAGAGAAATAAAAACATTATTAAAAAAGAAAGCAGCGACAACAACAACAATTAATTGGAGAATTTTTTGTTGTTTTAATTTTTAGTTTAGTTTTCAAACTGCTTATCACCCTCATCCATTAAATCAACGACAGTAATTCATTAAAATATAGATAAATAGTTTAAAATTTGGAATTTGAGAAATATTTTCTTCTATCTTTATTTTTACCGTTCAGATATTTAAAAAATTTATTCAAGAATTGCTTCTAATCACTGAAAAATCTAGGGGTATTATAAATTGCAAAAATGCTGGAATGAGTTTTGTCGTCAAAATAATTGAAAAATAAAATTAAACTGGTAACAAATCCAACTCTGTATACGTTTAATGGGAATAATTACATCATACTGTGAAGGTGAATCAACACAAAGCAACCCTTAGTAAGAATTCTTATTAAAACTGTACTGAAAGAACCATATGTATGTATATAGCACTGTATCACCAAAAGCATTTCAAACTGGCTTCAAGCTTCTAACAGTAGCTGTCTTCGCTGGCCCTACATTGGAATTCATATGGTCAGAAAGAAATAGCAGCCATAAACTTTAGGAACGAGCCAATGAAGAACTTATTGACCGACAGATATGATGAAGAAAATGGAGATGAATGGGACACACGCTGAGGAGGCCGTTGAACGAAATCGCGCGTCAGGTCATAACTCGAGTGGGACCCTAATGGGTAATATGAAGACGATGAGAACCTATGGGCAACGATGGAGTCAACTAAAGGCAACTGCAGAGAATAAGATAAAATGGAGATGTAATGCTGAAGCTCTATGTTCCACTGGCAAGGGTACGGTGAATAAACATTGGGTCATATGCTACCGACAAGTTTTTAAGTAATGTATATATATATATCTGTAACATTTTCCACCAGAATCTTGAACAGCGGAGCGACACATAAGGTTGCAAAGAAGGCGAATGAAGACCACTGTGAAACAGTATAAGGGAAGCATGGAATGAATACAAAAGAAGAAGAATACCGGTACTTCTTTGCAGATTAAGGTTCTAATGTAAGGCTTTTTTAAAATGTTCTCATGATTGTGGCAGAACACACAGATATTTGCTCATGTATCGAAATGACAGTCAGTATTTTCTAAACGATATTTATACTTAATTCCATCGGAGCAGGTTAAATCACTTATACACATGTTCATTCAGTCATATAATTAAATAAAAGAACACAATTATGACGAAGTTAAAGAAAGGGGTTTAACAAATTATTGCTTTTGTCCATCTCTGTGTGCATATAGTCATTCACATGCTCGTATTCTGATGATTAAATTGAAAGCTATAAGCGTGTTCGCCATAGACGCGTACCTGAATACTACCCCATTTGGATGATGAAAGGTGGGCATAAGACGACGAAATCTTCAATTTGTGAACACCTTGTGGAGTCAGGTCATTCAGCCTCACGTGTTTCATCCTTCAAAGTTATTTACATGACCAAATTCGACCACTCCAAAATCTTACGTTTTCTTCACTTATGCATAGCCAAAGTTGTAGCTATACTAGGACAGAAACTTAAATTATGTATTCCAAAACTTTTTGTCAAACCTCTTTCTTTACTTTTGTCACAGTTATGTTCTTTAGTTTTATCAGATTTTACCACTTGAATTCATTCCACTTCATTTGGTCATATTCCCGAGTTTCTGCTACAGGTTGCTAAAAAGAAATGGGAAGCTGGATAAGATAACTTTCACTGCCATTTTTAAGAAGACGAGAGAGTTTGAAATACTTTTGTATACAGTATCTACCATTAAGTCAACTTTGAACTGTAAGTTCATGTGAAATATGGGCTTCTAAAATTTGTGGTTTTGGTCATGTATTTCTCCAGACTTATGGTCTCTTAGGGATTCTACTTAGGTTTCTTAGCCTCTTATGAAGTCAAGTGCGCTCTTTGCTTGACTTTATGGGAAGCGTTTGTTCTCCGGCTGCCCTTCAGTGATGATAACGTTTACAGAAAACGAGTTTAATAGCATTTAATTAAACTCTTAAACTGTTGATGCAAATGTTGGTGTAATTAGCCGTCTGCTGGAGAACAGTTTCTGTTACTTCAGAAACCTAATTTTATAACCACAAGTGAATAACAACTGCCGCATAATTTCTTTTACTACAATAGCTTTTATCAAATTGTATTTATAAAGAATCAACGTGAAACTAAAAAACAAATAGAAATAAGGGATCATTAGGGATTTATTCTATTCCACTTTAGTTCTAACACATAAATGTTGAAGAACGTAATCAAGATAATAAGGTCTTCATCGTGAGAATGTCATTGATGATGTTTTTATTTTAACCACTAACCAATAAACCGAATGCCACTATATTTTTGCAGCATCTGATATATTTAGTATTCTCGCGGACCATTCAAACACTTTGACCCCATCCAGTGGACTATGAACTCCAACTTCTTCCAATCCGCTATATGTATAGTGACTGACTGTGTATAGGAAGTCACCTGGAGTTCTCCTGAGAAGTCATAACCAGCGGGTTCACTAAGTCAGGTAGGAAGAAGGTTACCTACCCCCCTTAACACTGGCTGGAGGTTGCTCCTCATATACCGCAATTTGGCAGAAGTTAGAATCCGCGGGCCCCAATGGATGAATAGTCTAAGAGGTCGCCTTGCAACCAAAAGTCCTGGGTTCGAACCCTGGTGGATGTGTGCCTCTGAAGCGTCCCAGTGGATCAGACGAAACAGCTATCCGGTATCCTCAGGTTTTCCAATGGTTCTCTAACAGACGTCAACCCGTGATCAAACTTCTAACCAATCAAATCCCTGAAAACCAGAACCTGATATTTACTATGATCATTCTGCTTAAGCACTGAGGACCAGTTTATCAAGGGGAACGTTGGAAATATTTACCTGCATATCTGTGAGATTTCTAAGTATACATGCTTACTTTTATCTACCTATTTTTAATTTGATGCCCCATATTTTTTCAGACCAATTCTGATCATAGTTTATACAAACAAACTATTATGTTTAATCTAATTACTTTTTGTGAGTAGATTATATATCATGGAATTAAGAATTTTTTTTCTCTTCATATTATTTCAAATTTAATTCTATTTTTAGATGAGGCTGCATTTCCCGCTGACTGATTATACTGGACTGAAAATCCCTATATCTATTGACACACCGGCTTCTAGTACGGACACTTTGACATTGTTTGAAGATTAATGTGATGTTGTTACTAACTGATACCCGCTGCGCAAGAGGTGGCTTTAGTGACCCTACTGGTCTAGTATACAATGCCTTCGCATTGGAAACGAAAAGTGGTGGGTTTGAGTCTCACTGGGGACACCATCATCTACTGCAAATACAGATCCTAAATATAGGATGAGGTACGAAATTAGCATTTTACAACCAGTCAGCCTCAACCAAAATAACTTTGAATTTAACTTTTCAGAGACAACAATATATCTAGACAAATCTAAAGATATAAACGAAAAATATCGTTTAGAAGATAGTCCTGACTGTCTTAATTAATTATGACAATTTCACATGAGATATTTAGCCTGCCAGATACTTAATTACCCTGTCATTCTTGTCTTTTGCAAATACCCGAAACCAATCTGTTAACAGAACAGATATTGAAGGATGTATGCTAGGCCTTCAACTTTCCATATAATTACTGACTCATTTTACAGTGAGTCAAATTGAAGTTGACAAGTTCAGTTAAGAAAAAAATCCTACTAAGTTCATTAGTCAAAGAAGATTTTACTGTATGAATAATTCTGTCTAGTTTATCCTTACCTGTTTTTGTGATATTTATTTCAGTTTTATAGATTAATCCAGTTACTGCGTACGTTTTCAGAAAAAAAATCCAGCATCAGGGGAATGGAGTTTAATAACTGTCTATTAACAATGAATAGGCTAATGTAATGTAACATAAGAAACATCTGTATCAGCTGACTATACAAGTTGATATTATCACCGGCATAAAGCCACCATAAGTTAACTGCACCATTATAGTCATTACTCTTTTTGTATACACATATGAAAGCCAATATCATCATTTACGAGAAGATTGTAGTGGTGATATTGTACGCAATAAATTTATCAGGTGAAATAATCTAGTCGTGAGCTATCCTGTCGATTAAATTCATACTGTAAACCCGCCTATATACCAATTAGCGGCAAACCTGGAACTTGTATGTGTGTGGCTGTCAAATAATTCCTTGTTCGTCTCAATGATAGGTATCTCACTTGATTGTGCCTTCATCTCGTTTGACGACTTCACTTCCGTTAAAGTGATTAGTGTCACAACCAGACACATTGTTCATTAAACGTCTGATGTCCTCTCATGTAGTTCCATCATAGATGTAGCTGAAAGTTGAGTTGAGTTTTCAGTTGTCGAGCCATAATTACTTTCAAGTTCAACTGAAGGGTAGGAGCTTGGCTTTTATGTCTTCCATTTTAAAACATAACAAAGCATTTCTCGAAATTTTCTTTCCTAATAATCTAGTGGTGTTAAAGGAGAATTCATTATGAAGTTTTTCTTGTATTAGGAGATTCCTCACAAGAGGTGAAGGAAGCACGCATGCTTTTGTACAGTTTTAGTTAACAGACCAGCCTTCCTATCATTCGAATCACTCAACACCATTTGTGTATGACAGTTCCATGAACCGTGACATCTTTGACATTAACTGTGTGAAAACTCGTCGGAAATTCGGTCACTATTTTTCTGTGTTTTTCATTTTGACTGACCTGCGAGGAAACCTTATGAATATAGTATTATTATTACCTTGGATTCCGAGTATAACATAAGGATTCAATAAGACACCTTCGATTTGTTTTTCTCTACAGTCCTCATTAGCTGGCCACACAATTGCCCACAGTCTCTCAGCTCCTCTTTATATGATCTTCCCCACGTCACCCTCGAACATCCGTCCAACTCGTCATTTTCCATTTGGGTTCCACTGCAGTGATAGACTGATGTACAGTGTCAACCAGCAGTCTCCACAGTGTGTGTCCGTTCCGTCTCTATTTTCTACAGAATATTTGTTAAGCAATAGGCTCTTGATTGATTTTTTCTCAGAGTTTCTTGCTGATAACTCATTCTGGCCGGTCATTTGATCTTCACTATAGAGCCAGCAAAGGCAGCCGTTGGTAAAAGTCTGAAGCTGATGCTGGAAATGCCTTACATGAAGCGTACGCCAAGTTTCTGACTCATAGACAAGAACTGAATCATATAAGATTGGTGTTGGAAGTCCGAATTTCGTTCTTATGCTGAGTGCACCACATTTCCAAACTGATTTCAGAATGATGGAGGTTTATCTTGCTTTTCCAATTTTGGTTATGACGTCCTCATCTGTGCTTCCGACTGTAGAAGAAGAAAGTGACCTCTTTCATATTTACCCTGTTGACGGCATGAACAAATATCACTCGTCGTTAATGGTTATATCGTAGTAGTGAATAAAATCAGCAAATGAAGTTTCTGGGAATTACGAAGTACTGTTTGATTGTAAGTATCTACTGTAGTGGCAGAATTTAGCCAACTGAAGTCTGTTGTATTTCAAACCAAGTTTAATTCAACTAATCTGTGTGAAGTGATACATGGAAGAATCTGAATTAGGTGATTTTTGTCACTGGTCATCGATGTTGTATATTACAGGCTTAGGGGAATAATGTCGTCCACTGGAGTTTAACCAGCTTCACTCAATTATGTCCTCCTCTAATATGGCTGAATTATTCGTACGACAAAGACTCCTGGTGACGGTCAGCGTGACTACATAGTTCCAAGTGTCAATCACGGTATTTAGTTTTGATGTCAGATGTTGAACTTTGGTTGAAAGATAATACTCTGGTGAGTGCTAGTAATCACAAGGTATGGGTGATAGCCTGCATTCTGAACAACTTTTAGAACTGATTTCTGAGCAAAAATGCATTACGGTATAGTCTTCCTTAGTATCGTGACCAATATTACACACATCGGTCAATAAATTCCATACTGTCTGTCTTTAAAGTCAGTTCTATTCACCCGTGGCATAGCAACAACAAAAATTTGATTCCGTAATTATTATGTTCAAACTGTAATGAAGCTATTATTTCATATTGTTATCTGTTATAGTTGGCCCCCTGGGTTCCGAGTGGAATATACGTCTTCAGCAGCACATCGCCATTTGACTCCGTTCTCTGCAGTCACTTTTAGCTGACTACACTGTTGTCAGCAAGTTTTCATTTCCTACCCTTACAGTCTTCTCCGTAACACCGTCGGGTGTTCAACTCGCAGTTACCTATTAGGGTCTCACTCGAGGTCCTGGCGCGTCATTTCACTCAGTGGTATTCATGGTGTTTGTCCAATTCATGTTCATTTTTAAATTTTTATGGACATTAGTTTCTCGGTTGGTTCGTTGTCAGAGTTCATTGTTGCTTGCTAATACTTTCTAGATATCGGATCTTCAGTGCAGAACGAAAGCAATGTTTGATGAAAGTCTGTAGTAGATCTTTGGAAATTATTGTCGTGAAGTGAGCGTCAAGTCTCTGAACCATACAGAATTACCGGCTTGATATTAGCATTGAAAATTTACGTCTTTTCTTTGTTCATTGTACAGTATATTTCCACAATGTAATAATGATTATTGTTTTCGCTTCTGTTATGACGTAAACTATAGGCTGACATCGGTGAGACAATTACTGGGAAACCTGGGGGCGGGGAATGGACAACCATTTCATCCTAGTTTGGGACTCTCCACGACACGTACCCACCACCGGGATTTGAACTCAGGACCATCTGGTTACAAGGCGAGCTGAAAAGTTCCAAACTGCGATGAAACGTCAGCTCATGATGAAATCCCGTAACCAATCAAGTCTCCACAGACCAACAACTGACGTAAATTATGTATACAAAACACTGACGACATAGAATGAACCAGTTCTATCCCTCTTCAAATGTTGTTATGGTTCTCTTCAAATTCACTAAAGAGAATTTGTGTATAAACTAAAGAAGTTATTTTAAAAGGTTGTCGCAATAAACCGTTCCACTAAATGCTTGTGGATTATAAATACGACGTCTGCTCAAGAACATTTTTTTCATACACTTAATTCCGTTGATAAATTTCGGTAAAACAAAGAATGACCAAATTTATGATTTAAAATAAGATTATTTTATCTCTCATTTTCTCATCAGTCGCATACTACCTGGAATTACCATAGTTATAAAAGAATGGAAGTAACATACTTCAATGGTGAAATTATGGCTCCAAAAACGTTACAGCTGAAGTCATCCAAAATATAGTCATGAGTTGAAGTCACCATCTATTTATATGTATCGCAGGGTAGAAAATGGAGGCATGGAGAAGACAAAATAAAAATAAAAAAACAATAAATACTGTTAACTTATAATTTGAGGTAGTGTACAATTGAGTATAGCCTACCAGATCAAATTATACCGTTTAATGCCAAAAATTTGGTCTTAGTATGATCATCAACAAGTGTGATCTTGCCTTTTTTTATCGGTGGTTCAGTGCTAGAATGCTTGCCACTCACGAACATGATCCCGCTTCGATACACGGCCGACGCACTCTTAAACCATTACTTAGTCGGTGGTAAGCCAGGTAAAGAGCGAAGGTTGAGTGTGAGGCTAGCAAACCCATCCCGTAGAAACATCACTGCTATTGAAGCTTCAGAGCTCAAGCTTACAGCCCTATGCTCCACTAGGAACGCACAGGAATGTATATACACAGATTGGTGAGAAAGTTCCAGAACTGTTTCCGGTTAAGGGTCAAATTAACAAGATTACAAATAAGGATTAAAATGTAACAGCAACCGAATAAAAAGGAAGTTCGGATAAACAACATACTAGTGTAAATAGGGATTTAAAAACGTAAAAATAGCAGAAACAAATAGGAAGATTGAATAAGAAAGGTAATAGGATAATAACTAGTGAGAGAATTGACTTTTTATGGTGGCAATGGTAGAGACAAAGATTAGATGTGTTTCTTTGAAAATACAGAGTTTGATTGAACGTTTACGCCACTGATGCATCAGCTATGCCCAGATGTCTTGATCCTACTCCCTTTGATAGAAATTGATCGGATCTTGCATAGGATTTTGAAGTGATTTTTAAATTAAGCTGAATATCCCGAGTTTACCAAATGTTGTTTAACCGAGCCATATATGCAGACCTCCCGTTTATTTCTATAAATTTTTTCAATCCATATTTGGACTATTACGTTCTTCATGCGAACTTCCTGTCTATTTTATTACTACATTTTCCATCGCTGACTGCACAAAAAGGTCAATTTCCTCAGTAGTTATGATTCTAATATGTTTTTTATTCGATCTTCCTGTTTTTTTGTTATTGTCACATTTCAATCTGTATTTGTAATCTTGTCAGTTTGATCTTCGACCGGAAATACCTTTGAAACGTACTCAGCTTTATGGGAGCTGAATGTACTGTCAAGAATAATCTAGTCCACGATTCTTTAATTGATGGTAAATTCTTATTGAGACATACAGAAAATTGAATCACAAGAGATTTAACGAAGAGACTCTGTCCAACGAATTTATTATCAAGATGAACAGTCGTATATATCTGGTTTTTCTAAATTAAGAGTGTGAATTTCGGCAAAATATTTGTGACTATAATCGTAGTTAAACACCAAAGAAGTGAATCGTTTGCTTTTCACAAAGGCTGTTTACTTGTGGCATAAATCATTTGTTTGAAGATGTGTTATCACCAAACCTGTACAGGCATAAATTAAGCAAACTTGATTCGATGGAATATTTATTATGAGTAATATATATTTAACAATATGATTTCAATTATAATAAATAATTCATGTGATTAAAACTGATATGATTATGAACAATAAATTTTGTTCGAAACGTCATCCAGTAAATAATCCTGTTTCACTGTGTGATATATCTAATAAACAAACTAATATGGAATTACTTACTACCTCAGTGCCCAAGTTTTACACATTTATTAATATAGTATAAGTTAGCATTATAAATAGAAACTAGTCACGAAATCACAAAAGGTCAGTTGACACTAAAGGGCACTTTTACTAAGCAAGCTTGAACTTGACTTCCTAATTCTCTTGTGGTTGTTCACTTGACCAAGACGTCCAAAAATGGGATTTTGAACTCGTATTTCTCTTCTCTTGTGAATAATAATAATAATAGCTTTATTCCAAACAGTATTTGTGGTACAGGTATGGAATTTTCAGCGTGCATTACAATATTGCATCTAATTACCTCATAAATTTTATAAGATTTTAAAAATAAAAAGCAACAACAACAAAAAGAAAAAAGAAAAATAAAAGAACTAAAAAAAGAACAACATTGCATTCACATTTTAAACAATGCACCACAGGATTTGATGTCGTTAAAGAGAAGAGGAATTCTTGAGTAAAATCCCATTTTTGAACATTTTAGTCAAGAGAACAACCATAGGAAAATTTGAAACTCAAGTTCGAAGAAAACCAACTCACAAAGATCAAATACTCAATTACAAAAGCAAAAATCCAATAAAACACATAAGGAGTTGTATACAAGAGGGCCATCACTCATTGTAGCATCCTTAACCTAAGGAAAATTGAAGAAAGATATCGCATGGAGATCTTCCAAAAGAATGGATATCCACAGTACTTCATCAGAGATATCTACCTTCAAGTCAACCTAACATATTAAAGGCCCCCGATAAAAGCACAAAGAAAATCGCCCTACCGCATATAAAAGATATCTGGGAATTCACTGCAAGACTCTCAGATTTCTCCTTGTATACCAAACCAGAAGAAACTTCATAAGAATTTACGCTGGTACAACTAAACATAAAAATTCTACCACGCCACCATATTTAGCACAGGTTTCATGTGAAGAGAGAGTCAGATATCAGAAAAAAACTTTTAAACTTTTTAAATCAGTAATCTGAACTGCAAAGTATAAGCAGAGATTATTTTTAAATGTATTATCTATGATACTCACTACTTATACTTCATTGTGTTTCCACCAACATTCTGTTTATAGTGGTGGTTTCAATACTAGTATTATTATTACTATTTTAAATTTTCTGTATGTACATATTTTTTACAAAAGGAGTTAAATTGTTGTGATATGTATAAAAACGCTGAAAATTCCATTTTGTATAATTATTATTGTTGTTTGGAATAAAGTGATTAATATTATTGTTTTGATCTCCAGGATTCTTGAAAAATAGAAATATGAAGGCCAGTTTTATGTTGTCGAAAACAACTTTGACCTGACAGCAAATTTCTTTATCGACTGATGACAGTAAGTGGTAGCCATAAAGCTTCTCACCCTTAAGGTTGAAATACGACATAGAAGATAGATCTTCCTGAGGTATTACCCTAATACACAGCTAGATCACTTTGATCTAGCTTACAAGCTTTACTGGTTGATACCAGCGGTATACAAATACTTATCTTGGTCAACCAGTAGTTTTGTGGCACAGGTAGTTAAGCCATCCTTCACCTATGCAGTGATAATAATTCGGTTGGAGAATGATATGTAAAATGAGGTCTCAGTAAAGGTCATTTTTATAAATTGAATGGCAGTCACCTCTCTATCTCAACTTCATCGACTTTGAAAAGGCCTTCGACAGCGTCGACCGAGAGGTGATTTGGCAACTACTTCGCTACTACGGGGTGCCACCGACAATTATACATCTCATCCAACAGTTGTATGACAATGCTGCATGCCAAGTAATCCACAACGGGAAGCTCACGGAATCCTTCGAAGTGAAGACAGGAGTAAGACAGGGTTGCCTACTATCGCCAATGATTTTCCTGATTGCAGTAGATTGGATAATGCGACAGACAGCGGGCAATGAGGAAACAGGCATAAAGTGGACTCACACAAAGAACTTGGAGGATCTGAACTTCGCCGATGATATATGTCTGATTTCCCACAAACTGGAAGATATGCAAGTGAAAAGCAACAAGTTGGCAGAAGAAGCATCAAAGATGGACTCCAGGTGAACATAGAGAAAACAGAGGTGATGAAATTCCTGGGCAACACCAACAGCCACAAACAACAACAGACAGCAATCAGCATAAATGGGAGGAACCTGAAAGAAACAACCTCTTTTACCTACCTGGGAAGCATTGTTTCAACTACAGGCGGAACTGACGAGGATGTCAAAGCAAGAATCGGGAAAGGAAGACAAGCTTTCACTACTCTCAAGTCTGTGTTGAGATCAACAGCACTCAGCATCAAAAATAAGATCCGGATTTTCAACTCCAATGTGAAGTCAGTGCTACTATACGGATCAGAGACTTGGCGTGTCACAAAGAGCAGCTCAAACAAGCTACAGACCTTCATTAACAGATGTCTTCGCTCAATACTCAAGATCAGATGGCCGGAAAGGATCAGCACATCTCTGGAGCGAACCAACCAGGAACCGATTGTGAAACAATAGGCAGGAAGAAATGGAGATGGATTGGCCAACTCTGGAACCTAATACTAGACAAGCATGTATGAACCAAGGAAGCGGCGAGTTGGTCGTCAGTGCAAGGGTGACCTGGAGGAGATCATGTGAAGAGGAGATGAAAACGTGTGGGCAGACTTGGAGCCAGGTGAAAACTCTAGCAGAGAACCGAACGCAATGGAGACGCACGGCTGAAGCCCTATGTTCCTCTAGGAACTTAAGGAAATAATAATAATAAAGGTCATTTTTATGGGGCTAGACAGAGTGACCGATTTCTACCAGTCTACTGTGTACATAATATTTTCATCCGCCACCGAACATGAATATAATATATGTCTCAGATGATATATTCTATTCGTTTATTAACTAGCTGTTCGTACACACTCACCGTCAGTTCGTCTAGAAACTAGGACAGAGAAGATTCAGAATGTTTTTCATTCCTCAACTTTTATTTGACTGAAACTTCAACTTGATAAAATCTTTGAAACTGATAATCTCGACGGAAATCTCCTACAATATTAATAGATCACATTAAATAAGAAAAAAGATTTCGCTCGCATACTACTCACTTTTTCAGAGAAAAATAAATCTGATTACTTAACGAAACCGTAGCAAAAGTGAAAGTAGTTTACGCTACGTGCACGTAGAGAAATGATAAGCCGTCGGATTGGTATAAACTATAGGTTCAAAAATGCGCTCATGTGTAAAGAATTACATTAGATTAATATTTTGGATTGTGAAGAAGAAATTTAGTTTTATTTATCATGTTGAATTATGCATAATCACAGTGCACTGTTCCAAAAAGATAGCATGATATAAAGATTAAAAGTTTTTTGTCGACAACTCGTTGTTGAATAGGTTCAATTCAATGACGTTTTGACTTATTCAGTAGTGTGGGAAAACTTATTCTGTTCGTTAGACCTTCATATGATCAACTCGTCACCTTGGGTTTCTGTCTTCTGTTGGGCTCAGGGTAGTGAGCTCAGATTGAATATCCTGTAAAACAAGGACAGGATAATCTTGTGGTTCTGTTCGGTATTAAAAATTTTCTTAGCCGTTATGACTGATTTAATGCAGGCATTTCAAATAGTTTGGAACGAAATGGTTGATGACTGTGTTTTTTAAATAGAAATGGATAACATAAAATTTAATGTTGCATAGCAGAATTGATTTAGAATGACAAGTGGAACAAGTGAAATAATACCGGGGACAGTTCAGAGTGAGAATAGTAATAGTAACAATTGACGTAATAAAAGAAGAGTATACAAATTGAATAGACAAAATGAAACAATCGGTAGAGCCAAAATATGATTAGAGATTACCATACTTCAGCACAGAAGGATTAAGACCATGAAAGTTGGAGGGGTTGAACGAACTTTTTTCTGTACACAGAGATCTGGCTTTTCTATTCCAATCGAATTTGTTTTTTCTTATGGGTTTAAGAGAGTTTTAGATATCTCTTCAGAAAGCAATGAAAACTCCACTGACGAGATGAACTTCCTTTACAGTCCTAACCGATTTTGAACAATTTCACTTCAGTTCACCATGTTAAGAATTGTGACTAAATTATAAGTGAAACTAACAATGTTCAAACTGAAAATTAATTTAGGCAGGTATCTCACATTGTTTTGAATATAGTTACAAAGATTTATTCAAACAACTCAAGTTCACTTATTTTACTTCAGTTAGTGAGAAGGAATATCTCACTACGATAGTCATAGTTACAATTTAAGCTGTGCTTGGATGGAAAACAGGTCAAATAACAAAGCAAGACTAATGGCGAATGAAATTCAGTGGACCAGTCCAACCCCGATTCTGCAGCCCGGCAAAAATACACAAACTGAATATCCCGTTACGATCAATTGTATCACTCCCACGAACCTCAACATGCAATTTGTCCAAAGAACTATACAGAAAATTGAAACATTAAAAGGATTCCTGCGACAACTCCATCAAATCTCTTGTCCAATTTCTAGAGGAGACCAGAGGCATTCAAACAGATGACCAAGAAATAGTGGTATCCTTTCACGTCACAGAATTATGTACCTCAAATGGACAGAAACTAGCAAAAGAGACCACGGAGCAGTTACTCAGTAACGACGAACACCTGTCACTACAATCAGAAATGCAACACAAGTTGGATGGAATGCATACACCTATGTCTAACAACGTACTTACAATTCAACGGCCAAATATATGAACAAGTTAAAGGAACACTCATGGGATCCACAATATCAGGTTTGATTGCAGAAGCAGTGACGCAAAGGCTCGAAAAAGTAATCCTACCAAAGATCAAAGCCAAATTTGGATATGTTACGTAGACGACACATCTGCAATAATCAAAAGAAACGAGCTGGATAAAACTCACAACTTAATAAACAACGTCTTCAGTGACATCGAAATCACAGGCGAAGAGGAATTCGAGAACGAAATCCCATTTTTGAACGTGTCAGTAAAGCGAATGAGCAGAGGAGAATTAGAAACTCAAGTTCAAAGAAAATCAACTCACACGGACCAAATACTCAATTACAACAGCAACAATCCAATAACACACATAAGAAGTTGTCTACAAACACTACTCAAGAGGACCAGGACTCATTGCAGCATCCCTAACCTAAGGAAAATTGAAGAAAGATATCTCATGGAGATCTTCCAAAAGAATGGATATCCACGGAACTACATCGAAAGATATCTACCTTCAAGTCAACCAACCAAATCAAAGGCTCCCAATGAAAGCACAAAGAAAATCGCCCTACCATATATAAAAGACATCTGAGAATTCACTGCAAGACTCCTAAAACCCTCAGGAATGAGTGTCATGCATAAAACAACAAAATCACTTCACTCATCTGGCTTTGTGTCAAACAAGTGATTCAACAGCGAATGAAGATAAGGCGAACATCATCTACGAAATAAGTTGCAGCGACTGTGAGAAACACTACATTGACCGATGTGGACATCCCCTTCATCTTCGTATCCACGAACATAAACTAGTCGTCAAAATACATGACATCCACTCCCTCGCTCATATCGCTGCATACAGACAACCATGGACATCAGTTCAGTTGGGATGACCAACGTTCAAATATTAGACAGAGGAATCACCAGGAATGCTAGAGAAATTTTAGAAACTTCAAATGAACTGTCGTCAAGATTTGACAGAATAGTTCTAAAATATTTGGGCGCCGAGTGAGAAGTAGACATTTGTAAAAAATTTATATTTGTAAAGTCTCAGCGAGATTGAAATGAGTAATTCCAACGTTTCGTTCGGCAATCTGGTCCGAACTTCTTCAGGGAAATTAATCGAAATTAACATTACATAGGTTTATATATAAAAAGGAACATCATTTGTTTTTAAAAATTTGTCCAATCATGAGTCATACAAAAAGTACCAACAAGTATAATAAACAAAATATTTATGAGCTATGATCAAAATTTGACCTCGGACTTACAAATATCGGTCTACCTTTGTTAAACACTTTAAACAGAGTGTGTATGTGTGTGTGGGTAAACAGTTGCAAAACATTTCTTAACGTTTTCTCGACTGTCCATATCTTCTAATGGAAACGTTAAGAAATGTTTTGCAACTGTTTACCCACACACACATACACACTCTGTTTAAAGTGTTTAACAAAGGTAGACCGATATTTGTAAGTCCGAGGTCAAATTTTGATCATAGCTCATAAATATTTTGTTTATTATACTTGTTGGTACTTTTTGTATGACTCATGATTGGACAAATTTTTAAAAACAAATGATGTTCCTTTTTATATATAAACCTATGTAATGTTAATTTCGATTAATTTCCCTGAAGAAGTTCGGACCAGATTGCCGAACGAAACGTTGGAATTACTCATTTCAATCTCGCTGAGACTTTACAAATATAAATTTTTTACAAATTTTAGAAACCTTCCTGGTATTCTGGTAATTCGTTAATCTATAGACTCATCGACATAGACAAAATTCATCAATTGACAAGAAGAAAATCTCAAACACAAAGGGTCAAACTCCAGGTCAAGAATTCAATCAACACCAATACCAATACAAGTAGCCTAGAGGGTATGAAAACACATAAAACGCATCCATTCATGTTCAAGTTTACCAGGAGAGATGACTGATAAACTAATGGCGAAATCTGAAACCTCACTTTGAATTGAAGTATGCTCTGAAGATGTTGCCCAGTGGGGCAGTGAAGGTTTCGCAAATAAATCATCCAACTCAGAGAACGCAACCACATCAAAATCTTACGGCATGTTTTTGCCTGCAAGTAATAAAGATGGAATAATATCGTGTTACTGCTAAACTCAATGCTTTCAGCATTGTCAACTTAAAGCAACGTAAGGCACTGAGCTGCAGGTATTGTCTTTGAACTTTCTGAACCTGTAAGCTAGTAGATAACACTCTGACGTTCAAAACGAATGATGACAGGTTCAAGTTTGAGTCGGATGGCCATCGCTAAATGGAGATATAGATAAATCCAGCTGACAAGTTCCGAAGAGGACGAGACGCGCATCCTAGATTTCACTGCTGACTACTGAGAACCAAATAATACATATCTTTCCCTTGAATCTCAAATGCTAGCTGAAAACCTGGTCGACAAATGATGCGATTATTAATCTGGAAACGTTTCTGTTGTTTTTATGTAATGTATTTTATTGGCAGCAATAATGAAATGATGCAATTTATTCAACAGAAGTCAAAATAATTCATTATTGCTTTGCGTTAAGTAATTTTGTGTCATTACCTGGTATATTCATAAGTTATCAATCCCTTATGGAATTCTGCTTTATTAAAACCGCCTAAGGCTTATCTCTTTCACCTTTATGTTGACTGTTCTACATTTAAGCTAGTTTTTATCCAAATTAGCCTTATATCGAATTCATTTCCTGATGTCTTTTTGGTTGAAACAGATGATCAAAAGAGTTTTGAAATTTCAGGACGTTATAATGAAAATAAATGGGTGTCTAATGCACAGTTAGAAAATCAAAACAAGTGATTCAGCGGAAAGCAGTAAAATCGGATATATATATATATATATAATATCTTGAAAAAATAATAATATTCCACATAAACCTGGTATTCAGAATTGACTGTGCTGCCTTCATCCCTAAAAGAAGGATTCCATAACCCCTGAAAACGACATTTGCTGCAGCACATTTGAGAGTTGTATTTTCCAGTCAAGTATTGCTGTTCAGTAAACCGAACACCGGGGTGTTGCGGCTCACCAGCTCTGTGTGTACTTAGCAATTCATCTGCTCCTAGATATAATGGTTGCTCAAAAAACTACACAAATACTGTTTCTCATGGCTGCAGAGAGTTGGAAGTAGCGTTTTGAGAAGCGTAATAGTTGAATATCTTGTCAGCTTAATTCATCTTATCTCCACAATTTCCTCCAATTAAATTTACCTCTAAGGTCGTATAAACCTGCCAAAATGATTACGTGTCCAAATAATCTGTACTGCTCAGGCTTTCACCATTGAAGCAGAGATGCAAAGGCTCTGTATACACTCTGAAGAACTTTCGGTGTTGTCTTGCTTGCCATCCCTTATTTCTTTATTAAATTTAATATAGTTTTTCGCAATGTTATCCAGTCGAAATTCTCACCTTGTTAGGGAATGTTATATCTGTTCACAAGGCGTTTTAGTTTTGGATGTCCTTTCGATATCTGAGCATTCCATGAGCTGTCTCGTGTTATTATATAATCTAATTTATAGCTTCATATATAACTCTGATCAGCTGGAGAGTGGTTGAGTCTTGTAGATCAGCTTGTACAGTACTGGACAGGTAATTAACTGACTGCTTTGAAAGCTGCCGCGATGTAGGTTTCATTTCACATTCATTTATCCCATATTAGTGAACAAGCTAGAATAAAACAAACTGATGGGCATAAAGATTTATTTTCTGTTGCAGTTTACACAATCGTATTTCAATGTAGCGAAAATATTCATTCAGACATCTAGAAAAAGCAAAGAGAATTGAGCAAAGAATATCCTTTTCGATAACTTCCTCTTCTGGCTCTACAATTATATATGTATATGTTTATATACATAGAATATTCTAGAATGGTCGTCATTAACAATATTGGTGTTTTTAAATAGTACTGATTGTAATAAGATCAATGGAATGACAGTTTAAGAAAGATGCACAAATTATAATAAGCATAAAAATGTAATAGCAAATAGAATATCAAATAAAATTAAGGAAATTTCCACAACAAATTGAAGATCATCAGAACCTTGATGACCAAGGTAAGAACAGTGTTTGAACCAGCTTCCTTTGGATACGTAATTTAGGTTTCTTAATGTAGATCCCAACAGCCTCAACAAACTCTTAAGGTGAAGTTACGATTAGTTGGTATGCGATAGATGAGTTTGAGAGCCTCGTTAACATCAGTCTTGTGTTCTTTATCCACAAGATGAGAAAGAGTAGATCTGTGGATGGATTTTGATTGTCCTTTCCTTAACAGCGCAGCGTGATGTTCGGAAATCCTACAATAAATACGCCTTATTGTACGGCCTATGCAACTAGCTCCAAAAGAGCAGTTAAACTGGTAGATACACAGAGAAGAGGCAACAATAGGCAGTTTATCTTTTACTCACGAACACAAAATAAGGGTGGTTTTGAAGACAAAGCCTAATTCAGCAGCACTGAATGCTCTTTTTACCTCATTCCTCACTGATGTTATTCCCAAGAAAATGAAGTTATAGGAATAAGTCGCTTTTCGGAACTGTTGGTACTCTGGTCTGCCTTGACTTTTGATTCATACTATTATCGAGGAATTTTTCTAGATAACCATTCTCACTCAGCAACTGTTTAATAGTATTAGGCTCTTCATTAAAACATTCATCACAGTGGATTGTTCTTGTTGTGTGGACCAAGAGCTTTATTAGACTGCGTTTGTATTTCAAAGGCACGAAGCTGAAAAGAATGAGTATACTTACCAGTTGATGTAGGCTTTCTATATACACGTCCTCTTATTCTACTGTCCTCTTTTCTAGTCATAAGGAGGTCTAAAAATGAAATACAAGACTCTTTTTCTTTCTCGATGATAAAATTTACTGCAGGATGAACATCGTTAAATGAAAAGTGATTATTCTTATACATATCCAGACCGTAAATGTTACGAATTTCCCGAAATAATTTCATTGGTTAATAAAATCAGAGCAATTTTTCTGAAAAAACTATAGCCTACACAGCGAAACGTTCAGATATTTTTTTAAAGACGCTGGGATTATTTTAAATAATTTAAAGGGACTATTCTCTTTGACAAATTCGTCATCAGGTTCTACACTTATATGACAGGTGGATGGAGTGGCAGTGTGCTATCCACTGGGTCTCATATTAGCAGATTTCTTTCAGAGTAAGCCAGAAAACGTTATTTGAACAACCTTATCAGAAAATTCCCATTTTATTGCAGGTATCTTCATCCGTTGTGAAAATGATTTGGACAGAAACGCAACAATACCTCAATTCAGTGAAGTACACTAAGTCATCAAATTCACGAGTGAAGAAGAATCCCAGAGTAAAATTGCTTTTTTAGACATCCTACTGACAAGAAGACCAGATAGAATTAAAAGAGGAATCTGTGTGGGAAAATTACTTCAACAGGAAAATGTACATAATTTCGCAGCTTTGTTCCTCCCGAGTATACAAGAAATTCAATGAAGACCCTCAGCTATAGGGTCAGAGCTGTTTGTTCAAAAGATGCTATTGAAGATAAACTTTATGTTGAATACGACACGTTAATTGAAAACAGCCACTCTGAAAAATTCATCACTAAATGCATGGCCAAGAAAGTAGAAAAGAATTCTCCTGTATCTGTTAGCGAATTCATTTAAAGGTGATATATCAAGTGAAATAATAATCAACAAGTTGAGAAAACCAATTCAAATGACATTTAATTTCAGTTAGCTGAAATATATGTGTAAAACTTGGGCACTGTGGTAGTAAGTAATTCCATATTAGTTTGTTTATTAGATATATCACACAGTGAAACAGTGTTATCGGGGACAGGTGAAATCTGGAAAACTTTACTACCCCAGCGATGACAAATAGGAGAAAACAAAGAAAACTATAAAACTCAAGTTTCAAAGTCATGTGATTACAAGTGATATGATTATGAACAATAAATTTTGTTCGAAACGTCATCCAGTAAATAATACTGTTTCACTGTGTGATATATCTAATAAACAAACTAATATGGAATCAGTTAGCTGCAGCTTTCAGTTTCCACACAACCGGTTGTGATTCCAAAACTGAAAATTAACTACTCATGCTAGCTACTACTAATTGTATCTATCAATTCAACTGCTCCTGTGGAGCCAGTTATGCTGGCCGTTGCTCTAGGGACTTAATATTTTGTTTTCGGGGACACCTTCCAAAAACCAAAAACAGTTCGATATTGGACCATCTCATGCAAACAAGTCACAAAGCAAGCATTGAAGAGTCTTTGTCTATCGTCTTTCAGGTTTCAAATAAACTACTGAATGCCTCTAGATAGCCGACACTGCAAACAGCAGAGACCATTGCAATTCGCCTAAATCAACTGGGGCTCTGTTAGCGAAAGAAACAGGTCCAGTCAGCCTATAAATTCATAAATTCTCTCTCACTTCCCTTAATTTTTCTGATATTCAATCACTTTAATGTTGTTCTATTATCGCATATTAGTCTCTCTGTCTCTCTCTTACTGATGTTTTTGAAATGTAATTACCTATCGATACTATTGACTGATTCAGTGAAATCGAAAACATCAAGAATGTTGTTAATAAGAATATTCCTTTAATTATTACTGTCGTATAAATATAGAACTTGATGACGAAGGAGTTATCGAAAAAAATGTTCTTTATTCATTTTAATTACTCTTTCAGATTTTTCATGGGTGTTTTCAATGAATTAAAATAATGCTTCGTTTCCGCATAAATAAACTTCATACTGTATGAATACTACAATGTGACATAGTCTTTCCTTCTTGAACAAACAGCTATGCTTCTTTCGCTAAACTTATTTGATGTATTTTCAATTAAATCTAAGTTTACTGGGATGTCTTTAAACTCCTGTAGACATACTTTCATCTCAGCCTAAACTTTTGCGAGAACTTTGCGGCCTGGTTGGGCTACCGAAATCTTCATTAATATGTTGCATACAGTTTCGCTTATTCACTTCATTTAAATCTAGTAAAATATGACCTCTAATAGTGTAATGACAGAAGACAAGGGGCAAGGCAATAGATTGTTTATTGGGAAAATCAAGAGATATTCATAGATTTTTGTGTGCACTGCTATTATCGTTATTGTTAGCGGAGAAGCAACCTCTTCTGTTTGGTTGTTTTCTTGCTGAAGGTTTTTCTGTTATCTCTTTGTGGCCATTTCTCAGAAAACCAAGCCATATATCTGCGAATCATATTTCCGCACGTTAGCTCCGCTGTGATTGGCTGGTGATTTTCTCAAGGTTAAGCTCTGTAATTGTTTTTTTCTCATGACCTTGATTCGGGACGTGAATTGTTGTCTACAATTTTGGCTTGTTCACAGCCAGCTCTCACCACTATAGTATTATTTACTCTGGCGAGTATTTAAACTGTTTACGAACTGCTTATTCGCAATTTTTCACTAAGCTCGAGAGAAAGTACTATCCCGGATGACAGCTTATCTCAATACATGAGAAAACTGTCCCTGGGTTGTGTTCGTTGTTCAAGAAATGTACTCCTAAATGTTTTAATAATTGACATTCAACCAAATGTCGTAAATTTTCAGAAGGTGACAAAGAAGAGGTATTCAAGTGGGTTGGTTTACACTTCAAGTAAGATAGAATTGTGTCACCTGACCTACTGTCAATTAATCTTTTATTTGAAGATCCTGGACGAAGAGGAGATATCATGCAATAAACACCACTGAAAGTCCTGTATATTATATAAACATTGTTCAGAATAAAGCTATTGTTATTATTCAGATTATAATCTTTAGTTATCGGCAATTTTTAAAGCATAGGCTTAAGCATCCTTTGTCGTTAAGCCACTCTACTGTGTACTTTAATGTGAAGATATTCAGTTTTCATCATCTCGTGAAAAGCACGTGAACCGCTTTCCATATAATCGTTGGACAAAACAATTATTTTATCTCCACTTGTCTATCTACGTATCCACGTTCAAATCTGCTAGTGTGTGTGATTTAAAATGGTTTATCATGTATGCAAAGTATTCACTTATATGGTCTTCAAAAGTATACATATAGTGTTTACAAATTAATGAATACTTTTCGCATTTCTTGCTTGTTTTAATTTGATCTCTAGATTGGAATATTTGGAAAAGTGTGATGACAAGAGATTGAAAACGGGCTAGCAACCTTCTAGTGTTTTTTTTTATTCTTTATCTACAAAATGAGTTGCTGTCTTGCTAAGTTAATTCAACTTCACATTGTTTTAGGATAGTATTTTGTATCGCAGATAAACTTAGTGTTTTCTTGAGGTACAAACATCTATGAGATGATGGGCCAGAGAAAAAACGAGAGTTTGTATAGTAAACAAAGCGGGTTACAACTCGTATATATATATATATATATTTGAAAATATTCATTCCTTTTGCGTTCCTAGTGGAAGATTGATCTGTTAGCTCTAATCTATGAAATTTCAGCGGAGCTTATTTTTCTACTCACTGAGGTTCCGAGGGTCATACTGCACTTCCCCATTTGTTGAGTTTACTACTGACTAGTACATCAGACGAAGTATACGAGTGCGTCGAGTGGGAGTCGAAACTGGACCATTTACTTAGCTGGTGACCCAATTTATTAGCAAAATACTAACCTTTGTGACATCGGAGACAATCTTTAAAAAGGAACTTTTCAGAAAATTATATAATACCTATGAAGAACTCTTATCTTTCTGAACGTAGACTAGACATTTTTACAAATTATTTTGTAATTAATGAAGATCTCTCTCTTTGAGACATCAAATGAAACATACTTCCATACAAACTAGTAAGATTATTTAATTCGATAAAATTATTTTTAGAGGAGATAATAATTTTTCCCCTTCGAAATTTTGCTAGTGGAGCGTACTAGCTGAAAAGAGAATAGAAACAAAAATAATACAAGATTAAGAATACACTTGCGTGATATGGAAGATAGTTTTTTTTCATCTTAAAGGTGTTGTGTACAAGATGTGTGTTGAAATACACTAAAATAATATTTTATTATAAAAGAAGGAGAAAATGATGAAGTGAGTTTAACAAAACAGCGCAGAGAAGCAGACGAAACTAAGTTCATGGCAGATGTATACGCTTGACAAGATCCTTTTGATGAAACACCTCCGCATTATGCATGCTTATTGTGGGTGGTATGATCTATATTGCCAATTTATTATGTACCTGTCACGAACTGGTATGATGTCATCGACAGCTGATGTGAGCCAGTAGTGTTCTCTAACCGGTTTACGATATGTATGTACATAGTAGACTCAAACTGCTGGATGAGTAATAATCAGATATCAGTGATGAAGACTCATAGATAAATGTTTGTTGAGTCAGAGCATTACACCACGTAAAGTTAACAGGCAACCAGTCAAATGACTAGTTCACTGGCTGATGTTAATCCCAAGTGTTACATTTTCCTCACGTACCGAAAGGACTTGGAGAGATCATCAAGAACCAGGGAGCACTGGACAGCTGTTATATTCTATTTCGCGACTGCTGAGCAGTGCACGACGATGACCCTGCCAAGAATCGAACCTGTCACATCCACGTTACAGGCCATTTGGACTGGAATTCAGCTAACTCCTGAATTCCATAATCCTACTGTCTGAATTTCAATCGCCAGCTCACCAGAGGCTACTTGATGAATTTCATGAGGCTGCAGAGGGCAGCTGTGGATATTAGGGTACACCTTGTGAAGGTAAAGTGAATGTTCATTGAAAGCATTGGTGAAGGTACCGCTACATCACTAATTCACAGAGTTATAATTCAGAAGTCATTGGATTACAACCCAGCTGGCTGAGTTGTCTTTCCATATATATATATATGTTCTTAGTTCCCTCCATGAAAATGAGTTTGGCTGCATTATAAGTTCTACTAATTGCCGCCCTGAGTCTTCGTTTAGTAATCAGACTTTGGTGATCACACTAGAACAGTAAAGATATATAAAAATCCTACTTGGGAGCTTATTGTATAGGTTTAGCCCTTTGTTTGACGTCTACGTACTCCAATTACTTCAAGCTTCTGTAGAGTTTAATGAATTTTAGGGGACAGTTGTTATCCAACAGTATTTTAGTAAACTTTTGTATTTCTTCTTCAGTGGTATCCTCCATACACATATGTTGAATGTATCTGAACAAACACTTAAATAACGCCTATTTTAGTTGAGCGGACAGAATTTATGACAGTTTAGATACTATTCCGTCTAGGTGGGCTTCCAGTAAACAGATCATCTTATTGACCCACCTGGTCGGTGAGTCATTAGTGCGTCTGAGAATAGCAGGCAATCGTTATTCTCTTTCATGTATATCATATATATGCTGTTTTGTAGTGTATTTATCCTGTTAAAGATTTCTGTTGCATCTTTCGGTTTGTCATAAATGACTATTATGAAGTTCACTCACCTCTTATAAAAATAAATGTTTCATAACTCTGGTGAGTAACTTTACTCATTGACAACATATTTATGGTCTGAACACCCACAAAACTTCTGCAGCGTCTGTTGTTGCTGCTGATTTAGATTTTCAACAAAAGGCGTGGTTTGAGAATTCACATATTTATCAAACACAATTCGGGTATTCTAAATCTAGTTATTTGTGCAATTTAATTTTCGTATTTCCCGTTGATTGGTTGATACTGGACAGGAATAATCGGTTTCAGTTGAAATGTCGTTGGAAACAATGGGTGCTAAGTTCAATCTCAGTGGGAAAAAAACCACTCACTCAATGAGAGATGAAGGTACATAAAGCCGAAGAGATCCAGATAAGAGGAACTGCGCATCCTGGATTCCACTTCTAGTCATTACTCATCAAATATCAATTCTGAATGTAACTTCAAATTTTCGATTGCTCTAATCTCATCACATTCATGTTTTTGGTGTGCTATCTCAACAGGTTCGATCACGAGCTGATATCAGTTAGAGAACCATTAGAAAACCTAGGAGTACTACATATCTGTTTCGTCCTAGTTCAGGACTCTTCGGCAGTATGCACCCACTGGGTTTCGAATTTGTGACCTCCCGGTTACAAGACAAGCTCTTAGACTATTCAGCCAGTGAGACCCGATCCAATGGCCTGTGAATTCCAACTTGTGTCAATTAGCGATATATATATATATATATATATATATATATATATATATATATATAGCAACCACCAGCCAGTGTCATAGGCTCGTAACTGTTCTCTTACCTGACTTGGAGGTCTTCAATGGTCACGAATTGTCACTAGACCTCTAGGTAACTAGTTGCTAGTGAGCCTCAGATTAATTATCAATTGTTGGTGTGCATGGATATCAGCTCGTGATCAAACCTATAACCAATCAAATTCCTGTGAACCAACGCCTAGGAAAATCCTAACGTGTTTTCGATATCATCGTTCAAGTTAAGTTGATAGGTGAGTATCCAACTGCAGACAGCATGTGGATTAATAAATACCTTTAGTGGTGTTGATATTTCCACCAGAGTCTTTCTGCAGGTTGTTTACAATTTTCTACATATATGATACGGGCAACGGTAAAGACTAGATACCATAGGCGAACGACCTTGGACCAACCAATCATATTCTTTAAAGTGAAATGTGGCATTTCAGTAAATACATAAATACATACATACACATAGTGTATATGCTTCTAATATGCCACAAAAACAGGTCCCATTCTTTACTGGAAATGATTGAAGATATGTACCATTCTAATCCTGTATTCTGATATACGCAAAACCTTTCAGCACAGTTTGTTCGAGTACCAGGGTTAGGATCCATTAATCCTTATGAATGATCGACTTTATAATGAATATATCCTGACGATGATAGCCACAAGGCTCAATATTTCAAATGGACGCTGTTCATAAGCTTCGTTGCAAGTTTCACCCTAACTTTCACCGTAACCCTAACCCAAACTTTGACCTCTCCCCAACCCTAACCTGGCTATACCCTAAAGAAAACACCACTTTAATTCTAGCCCTTACAGAGGCGCAGTCATTTGGCTGTGTTGCGTATTCTTTACTCCTGCCATAATACGATCAGTCAAACACATTTCACACATATAAACTAATAATCCTATTGGATTTGTCTGGTTTAGCTTACAACAATAGCTATTTTTTCTTTCCTTCACGTTCCCCAGTGGAACATAGGGTTTCAAGCTCTCAGCCTGAAGTTTCTGTAGCCGTGTTTATTTTTACAGGATGGGGTTGCTAGCCTCATGCCTAACCTTTCCTCTTCACCAGCATTATTTCTGGCTTAGCGAGGTAAAGGAGTGCTTCGGCCGGTGATCGAACCCCGGACCATGTGCATGGTCGGCGAGCGTCCTAACCGCTATGCTACCGACGCACAATAGTTATTGTTTTGTGCTTATAAAAGGTTAAATGCACAAAAAAAAGATGTTAACTTGTCTACTTGAATGCAGTTGCCTACAAAATGAATTTCCCAGGAATTTATCGTCGCCAACTAAAATAAACTGCATACTTCTTGTAGGTGTTATCGAATGTGTTTTTAAAAATCTTCTGTTCAGAACGAATGAGTTGAGTAAGACTACCTATTTTCTTACCTTATATGCTTTAAAAAATAATAAAAAATTAAAATCTAAGGGAAACTCTTTACTTCACTATACAAGCAGTTGCTAATCTCTTGTGGCATGAATGTCAATCTAGCTTAAAGTAGATTTTATACTTATCCATATTGAGTTGCACGTCAGCTGAGGATAACAAAAAAACTACATGGTTGCAATGTAGAAAATGTCTGTCATGTCTATTCGTATAGTTAGAAAGAATAGAGAAGCGTTTTAGAGTATACAAGGTCTATTCTGTGCTAACCGATATCATGGCTGTAGTATTAAATGCTTAAAACATTTTTTGTAATATGGTTGAAATTTGCCCACCTACTTAAGCCAGATGACGTAATTAGGTCTGAGTTGCCATAGTGATTTTATGTTACAATAATCACAAGAATAGCTGTATTCTAAACAGTACTTTCGATACATATATGGAATTTTCCGCATGTATACATTAGGTAATACAGGCGTGATAATTAAAACACTGCATTTACATTGATAATACTGTTAAATAAGAATATGAGTATATATAATTAAAATTTAAGCGGAAATACTAGCAACAAAGTAATGAAAGAAAAGATAAAAACTGTCGTCTACTTAGTATTTCTCAGTAAGTTAGTAGTGTCATGCCTTACACTTTTCTCATCACATAAAATGAGTGCCAAATGAGGTATTGTAGAGTATTTATACTTAGTCGTCCGAGCATAAAGTCTTCTATAGTTGCTTCTAGTTTTACATGATAGGACGTTAGCGGGGAGGATTGTGTATAGAGAGTATGCTAAGGGCCTCACACGATAATATTCGCTGATTTTTTTGTATGAGTCAGTGTGTCTACTGTCTACGACAGTATTAAAAAGTTGGTTTACCAACACCCCACTCATCCTACTGACAGCTTCTAGTGTCCTCCGTAGTGTGATATAGTATTTCTTAAGTAGCCGAGGAAAGAATAAGGTGTAGGGAGCAGTGAAGAATACAAGAATTAACCTTTGGTAAGAAGCTATGAACCTGAAGCATTTAATTAGTTGCATGAATCAAATAGACAAATCTATGATTTAGAAGAAATATTGAATGTTGAGCTATGCAATTTACGCACTTTGAGAAGTAGATTTGAATCTCGTAAAGAACAAGAGCTTCACTGAAGTTCTATATAAGCATTTTGTAAGAACATGCACAAGTAGGAAATATAGGTACAGGCCTTCTATAAGTTGTAGCTCATGGCATGATTTCCTTTTCCTTTTACAGTTAGTCTAAGCCACGAAGGAAGGTGTAGACTTCCCGGTTGGGGTCCTCGGGACAGTAAAAACCAATGGTTGGAAACAATTGGTGACATGGCTCAAAATCGTTCTCAGTGGAGCAGTTGCATCCACTCCTTGTGACTTATGATTTCCAATTAAACTGTTTTGTTCTTCGTTATTACTATTCCTTTATCTCACATCTCTGTTACTGTCATTATTATGCATTTCTCCTACTCCCTTCTCTTGCTTTGTGTGCTACATGGAGTGTGGCGAATTGAACTGCTGCACATATATGCAAAGTTCTATGTCGTAAGCAGACAGACAGACCGAAATTTATCGGCTTCTCAGCACGTTATTGTTGTATGTTTCTTTCGAAAACTACTAAGACTGAGTTCAGAGATGTGACAATGAATCTACAGGACAAACAGTTATCGGAAATCTCGTCAGCATCTGCACTCACGTTCCAACTGACATAATATTTGGAATAAATTCAAAGTTAAAAGAAATTTACAAAATTGGATGAATCTCAATTCCTTTAAATTTGAAAAGCCTCGAAAAGTATATAGAAGAACCAGATCTATTCATAAAAGAGACAGTTGCTTTACCCTGTGTTAACATTCAAATAATCTTTAATTAGTTTTTTTTTGGTCTTTCATTTCACGTTGTGCTTTGACTTTTTTCGGCCATAAAACATCATCTTTATCCAGACTGTCTCTTTTACTTGAATAGTAGTCTATTTTACAAATTCATCGACGTATTACGAAGCTCCATTTTCTAACCTATAGGCTTTGAACCTTTGCGTTGCTTTCTAAATATTCTTTACTCTTCATTACACTGATGATTTGGTTTTACAAAGGCTTATTTATTTTTTTAATTTTAATCTCTGTGTTCCAGGTGGGACGTGTGGCTTTGGGCTTGAGCTTTGGAGTTTCAGTGGATCCGAAGTGTGGGCCGGATTATGTGCGTGTTTGGCGAGCATCCTATCACTAAACCACTGACGCCCAAAAGGGGATTATTATCTAGACGACGTAATTTCATACCTGCTACTGTCTCCAGTTATATCATACTGTTAAATAAGTAACCTTCAAGATCAGCAATGTGTAGGAATGAAGTTTGACAGTTGTAGTGTCTATTAAACAGCTAAACACATACTGTCAAGTAGATATCTTGTTCTTACTTGAAGAATCACATCTAAGTTTAATAATTCCTGCATTCTCAGTAAAGAGGAGACAAAATGTCCCTCTGCATTTCACCTCCTGGTGAAATATGGATTTTGTTTTTCAGAGACAAAGTGTATTCATTCACAAAAGAAGTTATCGATTTGTGCGGATATTACTGATTTTAAGTTCACTTTCATTGCTGACCGATATTCATTAGAGGACATTGAAAAGCAGGCATAGCCGGACACATATTTCGTTCCATCTTTGGACTCCTTGGCAAATGGAACGGAATAGTGAACTGCTTACCTAGTTGTTTAGAGATTTTGAATACGACCTATGGTGAATTAATGCATGCATACATCTGAAGAGTTCCGAACTGGGACTCTTTCAACTGTTCCACAATGAATATTGATTTCATTTGAAAATTCCCATTCAGTCATAGAAAAGAAAAGGCGTTCAGCAAAGAGTTACTCTTTTCGGCGATATCATTCTCAAGCTGTACAAACCGCAAATTTATAGTGATTTTTCTTGGCAACAAAAGGAATATTTCCAAAGATGTGTTAATGCAATTGTTAATTTTTGACAACAAATTACTTAGTTTAGAAGGCGTTAATCGGTTAGAAACTAAAATAAAGTTACAAAAGTAGGTTGGGTGACGTAATCTAATTGTTAAGGTTCAATGAAAAATGAATCAGAGTCAAGTTAATAAGCTGAGTAGAATTCACTTGAAAATGAATGAGAGTTAAATTAATAAGCTGAGTAGAATTCACTTAAAAAAAAACGAAAATGGAGTTAGCAACAGTCGTCATGAGGGTAGAGATTCAATAGAGGGTGGGGGTAGAAAATAATGCAATTAAGAAACAGATAAACAAAGAAGAAAGAGGTAAGACAAAATTACGTATTTGGTGTTGAGATAGATCAGGACCATTGTAGATTTAGTGACTGAACAAACTTCTTTTGTATGCAGAGTTCAGGATTCAATATGTGAATCTCCATTGCTTCTGCAGTTTGAAGAAGTTTAATTCGTACTCTTTTGGCAAGATTCCCACGTATTGTGTAGATAACTGAGAAGTTGTTTTGTGGGTTTGCTTGGTGTCCGGATTCGATCAAGTGTTCTAGGATAGAGCTGTGGCGGGGGGATCTTCTTTCTCCTTTATAAAACCATGAATGTAAGTGTTCGCTGATTCGTTTGGATAGCAAACGCTGGGTACGGCCGACATACCTAGCTCCACATGAGCAGGTGAATTGGTAGATGCACATTGATGAAGCCCCCAGTGGAAGCTTATCCTTCACGTTCGTGCGAATCATTGGTTTCGTAGAGAAAGTTAGTCTGAGTTCAGCTGCGAAGAAGGTTTTCTTCAGTGAACGGCACAGGCGGTTTCTCAGTATTTCTGCTGAAGAATCTCCGTTGAATTGTAGATTCAAATAGAGAAGTTTCTTGGGAGCAGTAAGCATGGACGGTTTTTGTGTTTTGGGCTTCATGGCTTTTGTGATGAAACGTTCCGGGTAACCGTTTTCAAGGAGGATTCTTTTCAGGGTCTTGCAGCCGAATGTAACTTTAAAGCCATTACAATTATGTATCTAAAGTGTTTTAAAAGCTTGTCACATTGCTGTTAAAATATCACCTTAAACCTACAGATTGTACATTTAGTGAACGCATTCTTAAATAGCTGCACCTTCTCTTACGTGAACACTATATACGGTTTCAGTTATGATTTAACTGTAGTCTACCATTTCCTACAAAGTATTTTATTCAATAACAAACTGTCCTCTGTTGAACTTCTCGGTTAAGAAGACTATATATGCTGTTAAGACCCGAATAAATGAGATCGAGAAGCCGATATATCCATCTAAACCACTAGAACATACGAAAAAAATGATGTTACATCCCACTGTATTTACCAGTTTGAATGTACACGTGGACACAACTACATAGAGAGGACTCATCGATCGTTGCAAGTGAGGGCTTCAGGAGCAAATGGAAACTGGTGAATTTAGTAATGGCGAAAACAGACGTCCTAGGTCTTCTGTTGCTAAAGTTATCATGGAAACAGAACATAAAAATGATGTTTATACGTCTTTTAAACCTATCTATTAAATATGTTTGAGATGTGTCCTAAAGTTTATGGAAACGCGTTCAAAATGCAATTCGTCACCACACTAAGCCTTCCTTGGTAAACTGTGTTTTGATAGCAGGACAGATGTACTATCACCTCTCTTCTCTGATTCATTTGTCCTCATTGTTATTTTGACCCTCATTATAGGCTTTTTAACTTGACCTTTTCCTATTCTATGACTCGTTAACGCTTTATTAATTTCATATACATTCCTATGACAAGTCTGTGTGTGATCATATTGCTCAAAATGTGTTGCACAGATACACATTACACGACTCAGATAAATTATTTCTTCTAATTGTTTTGTTGAAATACCTCGTTGTCCCTACACAGTAAACACATATTCCATTAGAAGATAAGTGAATACACTACCGTAAATTTAATAAGCACACTTTTTATTTAACATCATACAAGTATATTTGAAATTAACTAAGTGGAGCACGCCTTCAGGCCCTTTATTCACTTTTATTTTGAACAGTTTTAGATTTCGCCCAGAAAAACAATTTAACTGTTCTACTATCTTATCACATCTAATACTTTGAACATCTGCCAGTTTTCAGATTAATTAAATTATTATTTTTTCCTTGTAGAATCAAAGCTAATTAGTCACATATCTAACATAACTCAGAATTTGTGTTCCGTAATTAATGTATGAATTTCATCCGGGAGAAATGTTTTCTTTTCAGGGGATGATTTTGTTAGAGCAACTTTAATATTTTTGCTGTCTAGACGTTTGATAGTTGAAAATAATAACAGTTAAAAAAAGATGAGTGAACTCATACCAAAACACTGGATGTTGTGAGAACGTGATTATTTACTCCAAATGACAACCCGTATGATGCTAACTAACGACTGGCCATATTCATGTAGATATTTACCTGGGTCTAGTGAGAGGTCGTGACCAGTGGGGTACAACAGGTCGGGTGGGAGAACAAATACTCGCCACTGGCTAGTGCTCACGCTATATCGTGAAGTTGGAACTCATGGGATGGCAGTTGGATTGGTTCTCACTGGCTGAATGGTCTACGAGCACGCCTAGTAACATGAAGGCTCTGGGTTCGAACCCCTGTAGTGTGTGTGTTCTGCTGCAGAGTCCCGATAAATCGGACGAGAGAGCTGTTTAGTATTCCCTGGTGGTTTTCCAATGGTTCTTTAACCAATATCAGCTCATGGTGAAACCTTGTAACCAATTAAATCCATGCAAAACAACACTCGAATAGCAATCTCTTGTGCTAAGTCAGCCTGATTATGAAAGCGGTATACCATACTTACAATACCATAAAAATCTATAGAAAATACTTTTAGGCACAGATTAAAAAATGGGCGCTTCATCATCAGATGCATTAACTGATATCATGTAATTTCTTTTGTTTTCACAAATGCGGTCTACACCGTAGACATCAGAAACCTAACAACGAAACTGTAACTGTTCTCATAAGTTCCCAGACCGTAGGTGTTACGAACTTCGGGGTTCGATCCCCGGTCGACGCACTCCTTTACCTCGCTAAGCCGGTAATAAGACTGGTAAAGAGTGAAGGTTAGGCATGACGCTAGCAACTCCATCTCGTAAAAATAAGCATCATTGCTCCCGAAACTTCAAGTTTCTAGCTTGAAGCCCTATGTTCCACTAGGAATGTAAAGTAATAAAAAAATCGATCTGCTGTCAATCAAACTTTTATTTGAAGATCTTAGACAAAGAGAAAATATCAAACAATAAACTCTGCTGAGAATTTTGGACCTTAAATAAACGCTATTCAGAATAAGGTTATGAATACTAATTAAATTAAGACAGGCTGATATAAGACATTCAAGGGATTAACAAACAACACACTACCTAATAGGGAGGACAAGTGACCTATTAATTAAATTCATTAAGAAAGTTAAACAAAATAACCCAGAAAATATTCGAATTCCAGTTGATTCAAACAAAGACTTGTTTAAGAGTGTAAAGGGATGCAAACAGCAACAAAAATGACTAGATTCAGAGGATAACACTGAAATATCATACATGCTAATCCACAATGATTCATATATATATATATATTTGGAGTCACTGAGGATTTCGAAAAGAAACTTTAGACCCTCAGTTATGCACATCAGATAAATGATCGACATATTCCGACCGTTCATTTGATTAACCAATATTTGGCCTACAATAATTTCCGCTTAAGACATGACCAAATCTTCGATTAAACAGATCTAGGAGTCTATGGAAGACTCTATCTTGCGCATAGAATTCTCCTACTGATTATAATCTCTAAATGTCTAAAATTAAAAAAAAAAATTTAGTTTAATCTGAAACACGTTAAATCTGTCAATCAAGAGAGACAGACACTAGAGAATTTCAAGCCTTCATTACAAACGCATGACAAAAAGGCATAAGATTAATGATAAAAATAAGATTATTAACTACAATAAATACAAACAGCTGTTTTAGTATTTCAACGACAGTTGTTCTCATTCAGCTATGTTGATGAAAAAAGATGATAAATACACGTTCCAAATAATCTCTTAACCAGTGTAGATATGAAGTGGATTGTAAAGGGAATTGGATAAATAGTAGACTTAATTACATCGGTAATTAAGAGTGTCTTCAAATGATAATCAAGCACACTCTTAACATTCGTTTTGTTACAGAAGTCAGTATCATGGGATAAAATGGTTAAAACATTTCAAAATATAGTACAATGGAGGTGATTAGTGCAGCTTTTTGCGATTTGAAGTTGACGAACGTAACGTGAGCATAAAAATATATAACTATGTCAGAATTCTTTACAGATGACAACACGAGACATCATGCTTAAAGGGTTTATTTTAATTTATATATAGAAAGTATTAGGATCAAGAAAGTGAACGGAGACATTTCCTACATTTCTTGGAAAACGGTCTTCATTCTGAATTCAGGGTTACAATTCGAAGTTCAGCATTTAGTGTTGAGAAGCGGATGTATCATCAATGGGTTGCCTCTATGGGACACTTCAGTGGACACTGACTGATCACTGGGGATTAACCACTGTCATGTATCTAATCCTCTCTGTCAGCATCCACTGAATTCTTTTAGTCAAGTTTCCACAGTTGTCGCCAAGTAGGCTGTTTCACCTTCGAGCTGCAGCTTGTACTGATATTAAATGTTTGGAGGCAGTCCGTAGGAAGTCCTAAACCTTGGTTTTATGTGATTATTGCCATTTATCAGTATGGCGTGTCTGGGACTTGATGGAAAGTGATATCCCTCTTGATATTCAAACCCACATCCTCAAGTGCTGCAATTAAAGGCATTCTCAATGAGCTGTTCAGATTGATGGTTGAGTGTCTATACGACTGTGACTGATACTTTAATTGATGACTGTGGAATAAGAAATATCATTTGCCTGGCCTTTAGTTTTGGTTGCTGACTGCTTCCAAACATCTAACATTGCACTTTAGTGTGTAGTTATTGTCTAACATTAATATTTAATGTTGATTTCCATTGCTCATATGAACTAGTCATGTTACTCAATTCTTAAATTCCAAGGGGGCTATAAGCCTTCACAGTCACATGTTCATGTTGCAGACACCTGGACTACAGGCGTTTAAAACTTTAAATCAAAAAATACGAAATGTGAGATATGATCATTTTTCAATGTCTTTTCCATAAAAGTTCATTGATGTAGTTTGCCTCTATGCAAATAAAGGTGAAAGGCATAATATCTCAACTTTTCCTTTTGAAATCTTGACTCATTGTTTTTATGTAATATATATTAGTTTATGGTGATTACTCCAACCAAGTTCAGTTCCCTCATACCGATCAACTTTCAATTTTCATACCCTGGTAACTTAATTAACTTCCGTTTTCTGTCAACATTTTATATATGATAAGGCCAAGTCACTCGGATGATCATAAAAGGCTATATAAAACCTAGAACACTCAGGGTTATCCCATTTCAACTCATATCTGTCATGGATAATGAACCGTCTGCTCTAGATTAATTGAAACCTAACTATGAAGCAGCTTGCAAAAGTTCAAGATCTCATTTTCTTTCAGTGTTATTGATAGAAATGCCTTCACTTTTAAACTTATCATTAATTTAACACACACACACATTAGAGGTTCCAGCAATCCCATATCTGTCACTGATGCTATTAATGCAAGGAAAGGGAAAAGATGCCAGTCTTTTCTTAAAAAAAGGTAGTCAAGATGTACAGGTTTCTCTGAGAATTAGTGGAGTAGACATCTGGCCTCGAAATTTGCTGACGTAATTGACTAGAACAATAATACCTCAATATGGAATCATAATCTTCCTACCTAGCTAAAATTTATCATCAAATTAAGTGAATAAAGGAGTTCGACTAGGCTGCCTATTAACACTGATAGTATTCTTATTTGCAGTGGACTGGATTGTGCAGAAGATCACAGGAAGAGAGAAGACAGGAATACGATTTTGTGATAATATAACTCTAGAAGATCTGGATTTTGTGGATGAGTAGTTATGTTTAATGTCACAAATGATGAATGAAGGCTGGTTGAAAAACGCGCATGGCAACGGTCTTTAAACTAAATCAACGTCACAGTTATGTTAGACTCAGGGTATACAATGCTTTTGTGAAATATATATATATATTCAACGACTTCATTTTCAAGCTGTACAGTCGTATTTATATTACAGAAAAAGGCATTAAGTGGCACTAAAAATTGTTCGGTCAGAATTTATATGATCAGAATAAAGATAGCAGAAATGATGTATTAATACATCATATATATGTATTTCACAGAAGCTATTGAATACCCTGAGTTTAATACAACTGTGACGTTGATTCAGTTTAAACACCGTTGCCATGCGTGTTTTTCAACCAGTCTGCATTCACCACTTGTATTCAGTACAACACTACATAAATACTGTAGACTTCATTCTAATAATAATGTTCACATTCCAAATGATTGCTTCTAGAATACATAAAACATCCTGTCACAGCTCTCAATTTGTAACTGTTCCCTTTTTTGACAAACAACGATCTGTGAAATTTCCTTTGTGTTATAACAATCAAATACCTTCTAAAAAGGAACCCGAAAGTTTGTTAGCATGAATAAGCTAGTCGAGTTTAGAATAACAAACAAATAAAAATTAATTAGTTTTATTTAGAAATACTTCTGTTCTACAGCAAATAAAAGCACTAAATATTTATTATTCATTTTCAGGTGGGAAAAAAACTGTTTTTGTTTAGAATTAAATTACAAAATAGAAACAGAACACAGAAAATACTATGGGAAATCGAGTAAACGAAAAACATCGTCTCAGCAGAACCAGCAATTACTGCAAAATCATCAGATGAAATTAAGTTTTGCTCTCATTGATTGTAGAAGACAGATGGGAGTTTCCGCATCCTGGCAATAAAGTAATATCCTCCAAGCTACAGTGGTTGATGTCAGCTTGAATTCATAATGTGGCATCTGTTCCTTTCTGAGTTGCGAATTATTACTTTGTCATTACTTCCTTGGGTTCCTAGTGGAACACAGAACCTCTACAGAGCATCTCCATTTCATTCTGCCCTCTGCAGTCGCCTTTAATTAACCCCACGATTGCCCATAGGCTCTCATCTCTTCCTCAAACGATCATCTCCAAGTCACCCTCTGACACATGCACAGATCGTCGTTTTCCATTTGGGTTCCACTCGTGAGATAGTCCGACTCTCAGTGTCTCCCAAAGGTCTTCTCAACGTATGTTCATTCTAGCACCATTTGTTGATCAATAGGTTCTTGATTAGTTTGTTCCCAGATTTCTCCGCTGCTAATTCTTTCTGGTCAGCCATCTGATTTTCAGTATGGAACCAGTGAAGGCGACTGTTGGTGATTGTCTGCAGCTGGGTGTTAGAAATGCTTTCTGCGATATGTCCGATATGTTTCTGACCCAGATAGAAGAAGTGACTGACTTAACATTGGTGCTGAAAATTCAAGTTTTGTCTTTTATGCTGTTGAGTTAATTTCAGCGTAATGAAGGTGTGTCTTGCCTCTCCGATGTTAGTATGGACATTGTCATCCGTGGAGCGTACCTTTAATTGAAATGATGCTGTATAGATAATTGAGGGAAGTGACCTCTCTCATATTTATTCCGAGGTTGCAGATGAGACTCTATAATGACTCCTGGTAAGTTTAAACAAAGGTCAGGGGCTTCTTACTGTTAGTTTCCAGCCATCCAGCATCAGGTGAAAGTACTCTGAAAAGACGAATATGCTACCCTGGTGAACATATTGTAAACTTGATCAACAGAACTAGACAATATTATATTTATCGATTCCCATTGACAGATAAATGTAACAACCTGTTTTAATGCCACTGTTCACCCCATAAAAGACACTACAAAAATTTAACAGTAGTAAAGAAACAGTTACGATGAAGCTCTTCATATATCATTTGAATCCAGGGATCAAGGTACATCCTCCTATTTGTTCAAATAAAATGATATCGAATACCAGTTGTATGTGTATCCATAGAAACTATTTAATACTCCCTAGAAAATTCGATGAATTTCTCAAAAATGAATTATATTTAGAAGGGTGAACTAACTGGTCACGAAACTAATGTGCGTACACAGGGCTGTTACAGGTTCCTTGCTTCGGGCCACCCTAATTTCATTTTCATTTCGCACAACAAGCGAGCTGCGTCTCACTGCTATTATATATTATTACTCCTAATTTCTTAGTGAAGAGTAGGGCTTCAGAAGCACTCCATTTCTTTTTGCAGCTGGCTGAGTGTTTGCGGAAAACATCTTTGGGGTAGGTGAAGAATGCTAGAAAACTATGGTGTTCCCATTTTCTCCACTTTTTCTGGTTGCTGCTGCAAAACTTGAAAAGAAACAACAAAGACAATTAGAAGATAATTAGGTGATCAAACTCCATCGAGAAGGTGACCAGCTACTAATTTTTATCATTCGACTAAATAGAAAACCATTTCATTATTTAACTAGCTGTAAGCTGCAAATTTTGAACATAAATGCAGTCCTATTTATGTATAAAAATAAAAAATGAACACTGGTCGGTTAAGTCAGTATAACTTTCACAATTTCTAGCTAGCGAATATCAAATTAGTTGCTGAGCGGTGAAATTTGAGCTAAATATTTAAAATTATTTGGAAAAGATGTCAGTTAGGTAACTGCTTCTATCCTTGACTTAGTTGGCCCATTCTTCAGGGTTTCTAATTACAACTTAATGGAACATAAATCTGATGCTTTGAATAATGGGAAAAGGACTATTTAAATTTGGGCTGCACCCAACAAAGGACTAGACGCATGAAACTAGTTACGTACTACCTAGTGTTCAGTCAAAGTATCCAATTCAGTCCTACAGGAGGTCAGACGCGAGTCTGAATATCTCAGTGGTAACGTCGCTTACTGCACCGCTAGGTGGCTTGGTCTCGAATGTCAGAAAGTAAATCAATTCCTTCAAGAATGCAGGTACGCCCCACCAACGAGTGCAAGCAAGTACGAAATTGAAGTCCAAGGCTTGCTACCGACTGCCTCCAACCATCTTATAACAAGAGGTCAGAGTGCATCATGATGACCACATTGCAAACTTGACTAATAAAAATTGAATTCGTACCAGACAAAAGCAATAGATTCATGACATTAATTACTGCCTAGTATGCAGTCAGAGGACTCACATATTTATAGTCATTTGGTCACTCTTATTTCATTTCACCATAACATTTATCCTCCCTTTAATAATATCAATGTATAACAGAAATATACGGATATCCCATAATTACGAAATAGACGTCGAACATTTTAGCTTTTTTTAATCATTGCTACAACAACAAAATAAAACTTATTTAGATTATAAGTGATACGTTATGACAGCTGGGTAGAAATACGAATATATGTATATATATATACGTCATTTTGGCTATTCATAATGGGCAGTAATTAAATTGTCTCTAAAAGCAAATGAAATGTCATTTACGCTGAGCTGCTTTTAAACATTAAGATACTGAAAGCTGAACGTTTTGGAAGTATTATAGTCAATATATCATTCTGATTGTTATCATTAAGTCTCTTTCAAAAGAATTAAATTGAAATTATTCTCGATGATGACTTTAATAAATTGCCAAACTTGGTTACTTCTCAAACGAAACTGTGTGCGTGAACAGAAAATAAAATCTCAACTAAGAATTTCCCTGAAGAAGTTTGGTGGATGGTGATTAGTAATTGGATTGAGGATGCGAACTTCTTTCTATTCGGTGCTCATCAACTGGATATAGCTTCATTCTTCAATGAGTGGTTTCAGTGGTTTCCACTGAGTCTTGAACTCAACACCCATCGTTTCGAAGGCCACAACTTAATTTTTTAGACCACTCGGGCCACGAGAGACACCTCTAGTGAAGCTGGTGTCAGTAGGAGCATCATAACTCACTGGGAGTACAGGTGCATCCGGATAATGAGTCTCGAATAGGACGGTTCCATCCACCAAATTACTTGAAGTTAAGTCCTCAGACATCGTTGAGGTATCCGTGCAACAGGGGCCAAACCCTTCGGTTCAGTCAGTTAGTGGAAAAATGAAAGTCGAATTAAAAATAGATCAGAAATCCCATGTCTGAATTTTTTTTAAAGCTTTTGCTTATTTTCTGTTTATTGTGTTTCTTTTGATAGGCGACGTATGACAACAAAAGCCTTACTCAGCTTGAAATCAGCTGTGTGTCGAGATAGTGTTCATTCATTTAGATAATTACCAGTTCAACTGAGGTATCGTCAGTCCTATGTTTGAAGATCAAAGCTGATCAGTCGTTCTTTTGAATCTAACTAAAGTTATGGGTCTTATCTGGGGATGTAGTTCAACTGCCGACTGAGATGCATCCATTTTCTAGGCAGAAACTGAATTTATCAAACATATCAAGCATAACTAAATCATGACCACAACACAAGTAGTTTGAGTACACACGTTTATGTGTTTGGCTGCTATTATAGATGAAAGTTGCACATTTATTGATTTTCATATCTGAATAAAGCGAGAACAACAGTTTGTGCAGAATAAGATTATTTATTTTTATTTATTTATTTCCTTCACTTTCCCCAGTGGAATATGGGGCTTCAAGCTAGTGGCTTGAAGTTTCTTTAGCAGTGTTTATTTTACAGGATGGGGTTGCTAGCCTCATGCCCCAACCTTTCCTCTTCACCAGCATCATTTCTGGCTTAGCGAGGTAAAGGAGTTCGTCCCCGAAAAGATGATGGAAAATAAAAAGTTACGTCCAGAGATTCAATAACAAGCAATGGAGAAGTGAAGGCTCAAACGACAAATAAATCACAGTGGAAAAAAGCCAATCTTCAGTCATCTCGATTTTAAATGTCATAATATTGCAGGAATATTTAGCGGAAGACTGAATACATCACTAGCCAGGACCTATCCTGCAGCTGAGTTTGCTCCCATTTATCCGTAAATATGGTCTTTGGTGCAATCAAAAGTCGATTGATACCCTTCTGATGCTTACTTCGACTGTGTATACAAATTCCCATGTATCTGCGGGGGCAGTTACATTGAGAAAACAGGAAGACCCGCGGCTTTCCGAACATGTGCCGAAAAGCCTACGTCTCAATGGAACAAGTACTTCCAATAATGCTATTATAAGGCATCTCATCTATACAGGTCGTGAGGCGTACATTGCGAAATCTTTTGGAATTGTCAATCAACAGAATAGTTCAGTTCACCTCATGTTTGCAGAAGCAGTCATTATCAAACACCTGGAACAGAGATTTTGTGTTCAGAAAGAAGCCGTTATCAGTCTTTCCTTGTCTACCTGGTAACTGGATTTCCTTGTTCTATCTTCCATCTGATTAAGTAATCTTTGGCTTTAACTTCTCTCCCCTTTCATACACTGTAAGATCACTTGTCTCTTGTTTCTATCATTTGGGTTGAACTGAGCATATTGCTACTCACTTCATTAGCTACTCACCAACTTATTTACCTTTTGTCTTTATTACGTAACTCCTTTGACACTGCATGCATACATTTATTTTTGTTTAAACTTGAACTCTCTGGGTATAAAAAGTAAGTGTAATTTCTGGGCACTGTTTATCAATTTTGGAGTCTCCTGTTAACTGACGTCATGTAATCTTTGCAGGTATGTTAAAATTATCCTGTACATAAACGTAATAATTTCTTTAGGCTGTAGGCAGATGACGAGATGCTGACGAAATAAATGATGGTATCATAATATTCTGCACAAACTGCTGTTTTCGCTTTATTCAAATTCATAAGGGGAAACTGATGTGCACAATTTACATTCACCGTCGTATTATCTTATAGACAAAACACCATGATTGGTTTATATTTCAATTTTTATTTGTAAACTTATATACATTAGAGTTAAGCCTGATGAGATCTAATTGAAAATAAGCATTTCCAGTAGGCTTCAGACTTTCGTCAACACCTGTTTTTGCCGAATTGATAATGAAAGTGAGATAGCTGGTCAGAGACAGGATAAGCAACAAGGAACTATAGCAACGAATCAAGCAAAAAACTATTTTTAGCCTCACAAATATTCTGAGAAAGCGAAGAAATGGAGATGTATTAGGCACAGCTGAGGAGAACGTTGGGCAACATAAAGTACTCATCCAGCTCTCCAATGATACCTCAGTCGAAACATACTAGCTTGGCGTCCATGTGTGATATGGAGGGAACCGTGTGATTAGGAGATGAAACCTTATGGGCAACCATGCAGGTATTTAAAGAGGACTCCCGAGAACAGGATGAACTGAAGATGTGGTGGTGAAGTATAACGTCCCACTCGTAATCTAAGGGAATAAACCTGAACAATAAAATTCTACTCCATTTCTGCTGAACAGTTTTTATTTTCAGTTGATACGAATTATAATATATATGGTACCATCATTGCTTATTTCGTTGTCTTCTCATCAGCCGCTTACAGCCTGAGTAAATTATTAGGTTAATGTACAGAAAAAATTTAACACACTTGCATATTTTACATGATGTCATTTGACAGGAGATTCTGGACTTAGTGAACAGTGCTCAGAAAATTACGTTTATACAGCTTTTACACAAAGAATTCAATTTTAAACAAAGTAAATGTTTTACTCTGATAAAGCTATTAGCATTAGATAGCGAAACGTCAGTAAAAACAATATCGTTTTGTTTTTCATTCATTGGGAAATACAAAAACCTTTATTATAAACTAAATGTTTAATTGAATTTTAGATTTTCCCGCCGATTGATTGGACTGAAGTGATCGGTCTCAGGTTGACATATCGGCTTCTTCTGCAGATGCTTCGACAATGCCTGGGCATGTAATTAGAATTTATTTGTCCGATGATGATATGTCAACCTGAGACCGAGCACTTCGGTCCAATCAATCGACGGGAAAATCTAAAATTCAATTAAATAATTAATATGACCCGTTGCACAAGAGGTGGCTCTCGTGGCCCAAGTGGTCTAGTGGATAACGCTTTGGCGTTTGATACTATGGGCACTGGGTTCGAGCGTCGGTGGGAACATCATCACTCACTGAGGAATGCAGGTACATCCAGATGACGAGTCCCAAATAGGACGAAATGTGCATCCTGGATTCCATTGCTAGTCATCATCCACCAATTAACTTTAAAGAAAATATTTGCATACAATGGTAAAGGAGTTACGTAATAATGACGAGAGATGCTTCAGATGATGAGTAACAAATAAATGGCGGAACAATGTATTGAGTTCAACTCAAATCATAGAATCTAGAGACAAGCAAACATACAAATTATAAAAGGGGGTTGAGGTTAAAGCCAAGAATTACGTAATTTCTTTACCATTATATGCAAACATTTACTTCGTTTAAAATTGAACTCCTTGTGTAAAAACTGTATAAGCGTAATTTTCTGAGCACTGTTCACTAAGTCCAGAATCTCCTGTCAACTGACATCATGTAAAATATGCAAGTGTGTTAAAAATTTTCTGTACATAAACCTAATAATTTACTTAGGCTGTAAGCGGCTGATGAGAAGACAACGAAATAAGCAATGATGGTACCATATTATTTTGCAGACTTGTTGTTCTTGCTTTATTCAAATTCGTAAAGGGGAATAAATGCATGAAGATACGAATTATACATTTAGAAATGAAAATGACTTGTTTGATGCTGAGGCCTTTTAATCCCCAGAAATTCAATTCAATTATGTTGCAGCTTCAGGCAATTTATTTACTTGGGATAAATACGCTAGAGATTGGGTCCCATAGACCTGCAGCAAAATTACTGTTGTTTATATCTCTTGTGCACTGAACACTATGTAATGAGACATGATGTTGAAACGCTTCAAATCACCTAAACTGACGTATCATTTTCTTGAGACACTTTACTAATAAGCTAATTAGTATGTACCACTTTTTAAAGCATTTTTGATCGTGATATTGTTTTAATCCTAAGAAGCTCAGTAAAATTAAACCTCAAATTATCATCCTCTATGGGAATATAAAATTGATGAAGTAGTATCATTCGTGAATAGAAAAAAGAACTCGAAACTTGTATAGTTGAGAAAAGAGGATAACTTTTTTATTTGAAAAAAAAAATTAAGACACGATGTAACAAAATATATTTGTCGTTAAACAATTCATAAAGTTTATTTGTTCGGAAGTCTAAAAAAATAAAATATTTGAACAAACAACTGTTTCCTTTCTAAGAAAGTTAAATTTCTTTTTAAAGATGATAATAATCTTTGCTGTGTCTCATTTCAGACAGAAATTTAAGAATAGTTAAACTAATTTCGCAGTCTAACATAAATTGTATATTTCATATTCAAAGTCATTTAGAAGGAATCCCTGTACAATCTAGTTTTCAGTCTTGTTGAAACAAAAATGTTTCCACAGCGTGGAGATATGTGGATGACACTTTCACACTGTTAAAAACAGAATATATCTCTAGCTTCTTGACAAATGTAAACTCACTAGTCGAGGGAATAAAATTCGCATTTGAATCGGAAAATGAACAAGGAGAATTGGCTATCTTAGATTGCAAAATAAAACAAATAGAAGGTAAACTGCAAACTAGCGTTTCTAAAAAGTCAACGCATTCTGCTAATAGATATTTAGACTTTAATTCATCTCATCCGTTATCTAAGTAGTACAACAAAATACCTAAACGATGAAATGAAACAGATAGAAGAAGCGTTGGTATCAAATAAATATGTTATAAAATTCATTAGGAAGATCAGAAAAGGTCAAAAAAAATAATGTTTAAACTTACAATGATAACATAAATAAGAGAGAATATAAGGTATCTGCAGTTCTACCACATAAGGAGGGGACATCTGAGACCCTACGTAGGACTCTTAATAAAGCAGGAATAAAGGTGCCATTCAAACGTACAAACTCACTCAGGGACAAGCTCTGTACGCTAAAAGACCCAGTGGACCCAATTAAACAAAATAATATAATTTACAAAATACCTTGCAATGACTGTGAGTGTGGTCAACTACATAGGTAAAACTAGTAGATCGGGGGTAGTGAGATTGTCAGAACATAAGAATTTAGCTAAGGTAAGAATGTTTGACCCTGAGAAAATAAGTAATTTAGAAAACGTTCAGCAGTTGCACTGCACGCATTAACACACAACCACACAATAGGGTGTGAGCGGGTTAAAATTTTGAGAGGTAATATAGGTAGGTGAAGTTGGAGACTCATACTCGCTTATAACTTGGAAAATGAATCAGTTCACTGAGGGTAACTGGCTCGTGTGTAATTTTTGCATATTTATGAAAACAAAATATAGGTGTTAAGGTAGATATTACTCTCAGATATTGTCGCATCTCAGTGACCAAATTTATAACAGGAGCGGTCTTTACGAAAAGAAAATGTTGCACATAAGACTGCATAACCAGAGATAATTAAGAAGTAGGAATTCCAACCCATTCTATGTGTATCTACCAGTTTACTTGCTCATGTTCAGCGAGACATATGGGTCGTTCGATGTAGGTTTTATGTAAAAGAGTCAAAGAACATTATCCCGCTCAGCTACGACAACGTAACAGTGGACCAATAAAGAGTGGTATGAATGAACATATTGTCAGCACTAGTCACTCAGTCAGGAGAATTCATTGTCATTTACAAAGTCCAAAGAAACCTCCCGAAAACGGTAAATTTCCGTGTACTTTGTATTGCCGAAGCCTTAGCGATCCGGATAGAAAACCCTGATTTATGTACACAGAAGAAACTTCTCCAACTCCCACTTCTACCTTGGGTATAATTTCAGGTTCTACTACTGTGTTAATAACGCTTTTTTGAAATTCTGTATGCCTTTCAAGTAACATCTTTTTCTTAACCAACCATTTATTTACTCTTTTTACCTATTACATAATTCATTTTGAACACGTATCTCCATGCTCATTCAGTGCCTTCCTACTTTTCTGGTGTCTTTCCTATTACGCAACCCTTGTCAGTACTCACCAATCTTCACAACATAGTTACAGTTTGATTATTTATCACATTTTTGAAACATCTTGATGACGTGAACAATAACCCTAAATGATTTTAATTTTTCTTTGACAATCCTAATGTACACACAAAAAATAATTATATTTAAATGCGATTGTACAGCTAAGCGAATGAATTCGCCGAAAAGAGACTCTTCACTGAACTTCTTTGTTCTTATATGCATTTAAATGATTTAAATGGTCTCCACCTTTATGAACCACTCAGCTTATGAGATTCTGATGTATTTAAAATCCATTAACAGCTGATTTGTTCTGTTTCTGTTTTTCTGTGATGATTTAAACACTTCATTTCTTGATTGGACACTAGTTAGTAGCTAGTATTATGTGTCTAGTCCTTTGTTTAGTGCAGGCTGAATTCTGTCAGTCATGATGGCCACAACACCAGTGACTAGATATATAATACTATTTACTGACTAGTATCCAATCAAAGTATCTAACACGGCGAGCCCGAATAGCCTAGTGGTAACGTCTCTGACTGCATGACTAGATGATACGGGTTCGAATCTCATAGGGTACATGAATTCCTTCAAGGTTAAAGACATGCCTTGCTGCCTGGTGAGTGCCAATAAACATGAAACCTGGGTCCAAAGCTTCCTGCTGATTGCTTCTTAAAGTTTAATATCAAATACTTCATTCGAATACCATATGTAACAAATGTGCTAATAAAGTGATAACTTGAAAGGTGGATAATACTCATAAAATATGCAGATGTTTTGAAACCCTGCATTTAAAATCAACTTGACCCCTTATAAACATGTATATTGACACCAGAAATTTGTGATCACCTCTAGCTGAAGTTATTCTTTTTATTCCTTTGAGTTCCAAGTAGGCTTCAAGCTTGAACTTAGGAGTTTCAGTAGCAGTGGTGTTATTACGTTTTAGGAGTGAGTCGGTCGGGGATCGAGCCTCGGATAACAGGCATGCTTGACGATCATTCTACCACTGAACCGCCGATGTACTCTATACTTCACGGACAGTTTTGGTATTTTCTCAATATCAAAACCGTCAAGCACAATGTATTGTCATTTAGCTTAGCAATCATTTTCTGCATATAAGGGATAGATTCGAGTGAACAACGTCAGGAACCAGTGAAAGCATCCATTTTATTGTACCACTTGAGTTTTTATACGTTATTTCCTTTTTGAATCTTGTAACAAAACTGAACTGCATTTAAAACAATTAGTTCCCTTTATGAATATAGACAAAGCAATAAGGAGACGTGATTTGGCTGAATCGTGTAATGTATTTGCACAACACATTGCAAACAATCTGGTCACACATGGTCTAGTCATAGGGATATATATTAAATAATAAAGGGTTAAAAGGTAGAAAATAAACTTAGGTCAAGTTGAAAGGACATATTCAAGGTCAAAATAACAGCTGGAAATCACTAAACCAAAGAAGGGAGATAATAGTGCATCTACCCTGGTATCAAAACAAAGTTTATCAAGGAAGGTTTAGTGTGATGACGAATTGTTTTTGAACGCATGAAGGTAGTTTAAACTTCCCATTGCCAGGTAGGGCTTCCATAAACACGTTTTATAGATAGGTTTAAAAGATGTGTAAACATCAATTGTGTGTCTTGTCCCTATAATATGTTTCACAACAGAGTAGCTAGGTGGTATCGTCTCATCAATAATGGGTTCTCGAGATTCTGTTTGTTTCTGAAGCAATTTAAGAATATGGTCTGAAGCCCTTGCTTGCAGAGATCGATGAGTCCTCGCAATGTATGTGCGTCCACACGTACATTCGAACTGGTTAATACGGTGGTATGCGACATTATTTTTCGCATGTTCTAAGGGCTTAGATGGATATATTGGCTTCACATTCTTAATTATTATGAACTTAGCTGCATAAAAAGTATTTTTAACAGCAGCTTTCAACCGTTGTCCAGTTACTAAGTTGCTGTGATCATACCACATAGGGTGGCTTGATATAAACGTCTTTCTTAGTGGCTAGTTGAAGAGTGGGTCTTGGTGTTCTGACTACTTTATATCTCCTGATGAACTTGTCTGGATAACTGTTATCAACCAGAGTTTGTGTCAACGTTCTTTCTTCCTCATCAAGTGTGTCTTCAGTGCATATTCGTTTTGGATTCTGCTGAAGAGGTACCTCACTCACTAAGGCTCTTTTGTACCGAACAGGGCAGAAACTGTGATAATTAAGACACTGTCCTGTTCAGATAGCTTTTCTATAAATATATCTTTTTATTGATCCATCAGGCCGTTGACTAAGCAAACATAAACAGTTATCTTTCTCTTCTACAGACGTAATTGATGTGGTATTCTGAACTTCATTCATTCGATCTAAAATTGAGGTAGCAGGAAAAGGCTTATCACTTTTGATTACAATGCCGTCGATATATTTCCTATAAAGTGCTGCATTTTCGATTGAGTCTTCCGATAAACAACGTATAGGTATCCACTAAAAGGGGCCCTAACAAGCTTCCTATAGCGACATCATCTACCTGACGGAAACAATCGCCTTCAAGTGTTAATCTAAGGTTGCTAGTACATGGAAGTAATAAATCCCTTAAATAAGATATAGGCGACGGAATGAAAAAGTGATGAGTGGAAATGTAATCACACAAAATGTCAACTGTTTTAAGTAAAGGCACATTAGTGAATAAAGAGTTTACATCAAAAGAACACATATTTTTATGCATAATATTAACATCATCAAGATAATTGATCAGTTCAAATGTATTTTTTAATAAATACTTTCGGAATTGTGTTTTAACTGGGTGTAATAATTCTACTAACCATTTAGCAAGTTTATGTGTTGAAGATCCGCACATCGACAGTATAGGACGTGGAAGATTACTGGGTTTATGTGTTTTGCTAAACCACACATATGTGGGAATTTACATTCCGATGGTTTTAAACAGTCAAATGTATCTTTAATTATAGCATTTAGGCCAAGAAGCTTCACTAGATTAGCTGTCATTGTGCCTTGCAACAACTGAGTATCTTCTAAAGAGGAATCATGGCTGAATTTACTTTTATCGTCAAGAATAGATAACATTTTGGATTTGAACTCACTTTTGTTCATGATGACGACTCCACAACCTTTATCTGGTTTAGTAATTGTTATATTTGGGTTTTTCCGTAGCTCTTTCAAAGCTTTGAATTGATTGGAAGTTAAAGTGCTTTTTTCTTTTAAATGGTTGTTTGAAAATTGGTGATGTTCATTACATGTAAATTTTTATGATTAAGTCATTTTGTTTTAATCTTTGAGTATTGGAAACGCGGAATCTGTGTTTGGATTAATTTCAGTGAAAATGCGGTTACACAATATATTAAAAATATAGACACTTTAAACGCGTTCCGAAATTACTAATTCTGAATGCCTTTTGAACTGACAATTATAGCGCCCTAAACAACTAACAGTTACGTGGTAATACAGAAAATAATTTTAAAACCTTTTGTGCTTATGGAAGGAAGAAAGAATTTTCTGTGTTAAGGTGCAACATGGTGTAACTAACAACAGTTATTAATAAATTTCAAGACAGATGAAGTCTGAAATTCGACTTATTTCCATTTTAATTCGATTTCATGCAACTAAAATATCACGAGAAAAATTTTCTTACAAAAGCACATTAAGAAGATAATCAGTTGAAATCAGCATACAATGGAAATATATTGCTGCACACTTCAAGAATCAATGAGTTGTTGTTGAGCAAAAATGGGTCTAAAGCTAATGATCTGTGCATCCAAACTGCTGATATTTTCATGCAAAGTTTGGAAAATGGTCCATTGGCAGCTTTCTTCTGTACAACAGGTACGCTGATGATACTTTTATTATATGTGATAACAAATGTCCTTCAAGCTCTCAATTGCTGCCACCCAGCCATCAAATTTACAATAAAATGGGAACCGGACAGACAGTCTGCTTTCTGGATGTTCGACTAACAAAGAAGATTAGTGGGACTTTGAACAGATCATTATATAGAAAGCGTACTTTGAACCAGCGGTTGACAAAAGTTTACGGTGGGGTACCCGTCAAATGCAAGCGGAACCTGATAATGTCTGTTAAGACTTGGATCCTGAGAATCTGCAGACCTGGTTCAGCAGATGAAGAGATCACTGTTTTGAGTAAGACACTACTTGAAAATAGATACCCCCGACGCTTTATAGATGAGAACATAAAGACTGAACCCAACAAAGAACACCTCATCTCTGATCCGGACAAGATGCTACACATGAATATGGCGTTGAAGGACAACCTTCTAGCCAACACCCTGGAGAAAAGAATATGTAACACCCTGAAAAGAACACTCTTTGCTGCTACATTACGGCTGACATTCTGCTGCCACCCAATGTTCTTCAATAACTCTAAATATACTCTATCCCCTGTGATCACTTCTATGGGTATTTACCAACTCACTTGCTCCTGTGTATCGAGATATATATGTCATTCAATGCATGTTTTGTCTAAACGAGTCAAAGAACATTATCTCGCTTGGATACAGAAAGGAATGCTATGACTGAACACATATTCAAAAGTGGTCACTCAACATCTACGAAGAATTCATCCTTAGTTATCTAAAAAGTCAAAAGAAGCCTCCCGAAAACGGTATGCTTTAGTATACTTTGTATTGATGAGACCTTGGCGATTCAAATCGAATGCCCTGAATTTTTTACACAGAATAAACCTGGGCAAGTTAAACTGTTTTCATTTTATTGTTAATAGTATTTCATATGAACTGCGATCAAAATTTGACCGAATAGTTCCAAAATAATTGGCCACCGATTGAGAAGTAGACAGATGTAAGAATTATGTTGTAAAATCTCCGCGAAATTGAAATAAGTAATTCCAATGTTTCGTTTGGCAAACTGGTCCGAACTTCTCCAGGGCAAATTAATCGAAAATAAAATAATTAAAATAACAAGGATATCTCTTGTTTTTAAAAACCTTGTCCAATCATATGAGTCATGAAACAGACATCAAAATATAATATACAAAATTGCATAAACTGTAATTAAAATTTCACCTTAGACTTCCAAACACTAGTTTACTTTTGTTAAAAACTGTAAACGCTGTGTGCTTTTTCACCAGATGTTTAGTGATTACGTTCGACTGAACTTCATAGTCGCAGATAACTGAATATGAAATACATATATTCAAGTGTTCGTTTGCAGGAATTTGATTAGTTACAGGATTTCATCATGAGCTGACATCGGTTAGAGAACCATTTGAAAACCACCATGGAGTACTGGATAGCTGTCTCGTCCTAGTTTGGTACCCCTCAGTGGTACGCATACACCACATGGGTTCGAACCCAGGATCTTCCGGTAGACCAGTCAGCTACTGGGAACCGATTCAATGGCCATCACATGAATTCCAACTTCTGCCAATTCACGATATAGCGCGACCGTTAGCCATTGTCATCCGTGGCGAGTATTTGTCCTCACACCTTACTTGCTGTACCCCAGTGGTCACGACTTCTCATTAGAACTTGCGGTATCCAATTATGTGTGAATGTGTGTATTGGAAAACAACTGTAAATCGAGAATTATGTTAAGTATGTTAGATTAGTGGCATATATTGATACTAATGAACCAGCACTTGTCGTGCACCAGCTAACATCACACCTTCACGTCTGTTCAAACATTTGGGATTTAGCCATGTATGCACTGTTTTATGCAACTTTCGCATGATATTTAGTATTACCATTTCCGTAACTAACCTACTTACTTTTTTTACTCGCTACATAATTGATTTTGATATCTGATTCCATGCTGTTTCATTAACATCCAATTTTTTATACTATCTAACCCTAGTCAAAATTTACTGATCTCCACCCCCCTAGTTCCAACTTTGATTATACGTCACTTTTTTGGAAATATTTTGATGACATAAGCAATAACCCAAACTAATTTTCATTTTTGTCTGACAAACCTAATGTACACACAAATACAAAAATAATTATGTACATTCATATATACATATACATACTTGTGATTGCTCAGCTAAGTGAATGAATTCTCCGAAAAAAGACCCTTCGCTGGACTGTTCATTCTCATATCCGAATTCCGACAACATGAAATGTATCATGCCTTCAGTGTTTATTGTCTCTAGTCCATTTTTAAAGTGATGTAGAGGAGGTGTGTACCTCTAGATAAGACTGGAATTTGTTTGGTGTTATCCAAACTTTGGTGTTAGATCATAGATGTATCTTAAACATGCTCGGTGGACACCAAACAACTTCTAGCTCCACTCCCAACCTTACAGCTTTACCGAGCTTACTACTGGCTAAGAGAGTCTAAAGAGTGCGTCAGCTGAAGATCGAAAGCCTGACCATGTGCGTGGTTGACGAGTATTCTCCCACTGAGGCACCAACTATGATAGGTTGTTAATTTCACTTTTATAAACAAGTGCAAATTATGTGCGTTGGTTGATCCACACGATTCTACCAACATAGATATCCCTGAAGTTGAAACGAACCTGAATGTATCTCCTCTGATGTCTCCTGCTCTTCGCACGTCATACGAGTTTTTAGTAAGATATTTGGTTTAGTGTTTTACATAAGGAAGTTAAAACAATCTCCTATCACTCAGACACTGTCTACTTTTACACTTTGTTATTTCATGTATTCTACTTATTCTACCCTATTGCTTTCCACACCTTAATTTTTCCTCGGCTACACCACGTAGGGCAACAAAAGCTGTCAGTAAGGCGACTGGCATGTTGGTAAAGCAACTCGTTACTACTCTTGTAGACAGTGGACACATAAACTCATGCAAGAAACCATTGAATATTATCTTGTTATACGTCGAGCATACTCTCTTTACACAACGACCTCCTTGCATCTCATCAGGTAGAACTAGAAGCAACTGTAGAAAGCCATATACTTGGACGCGTTAGTATAAAAACTCAACAATAACTTATTCGACAGGCATACATTTTATGTGATGGGAAAAGTGTAAGGCGGAACACTACCAACTCACTTCGAAACACTAAATAAACACCCTTATTTATTCCTTCTTTCATAATTATATTGTTCCTAATATTTCCACTCACATTTTAATTTTATATTCATATTCTCATTGAATAATGTTACCAAAGTGAATGCCGTGTTTTAGTCATTAACCCTATATTATGTAATCAAAAATTGGATGCAGTGTTGTATAACACACTGAAAATTCCATATTTGTATCAAAAGCACTGTATGGAATGAAGCTATTTTGCACCATCAAAGATTTATGTTCTTCTATGCTCATGAGAAACGCAACCGAATGGTGAATGAACAAGACTCTCGAATGACATTACTAACGCAACTGACAACGATAAATTATTGATAAAATAAGTTAATCATTGACATGTGCATTTAGATTGACACTATCATTAAACAAAGCCAGTGAAATAAATCCACTAATTCATATTAAAAATGAAGTGAAATAACTTTTCAGTTTACCCTTCCGAACAATAAATCAACACAGGAAATAATGTCATTATGAGACAAATTTTTTTAAAAAAACAGAAGAATAAAAATAAGATATTTTGAAATCTCTTTTTTTTACACAGTTCACTTTTCCCATGAGTGAAAGTTTTGCTATGCAATAAAACTGAAATGACTTATTGTATACTTAGTCAGTTAGTTAGTAATTTGAAAGTGGATAAGGTAGTTAGCAAACTGAAAGAGAAAAACAAAAGCAGAGAAATTGAAAATTGAATTATTCACATACGTATTTATGTAAATTCAAATTTCTCTATTAAAATAAAACAAAACCGTACAAATGATTTCAGCTGAACTCAAGAATTTCTTGTTTCTTTCTATCGAAATGAAACGAAAGGAAACTAAATAGTTAAACAAAACAACTTTTTATTTAAATGACGGATTAATAGGATGATTAGACATCTTCTGTAATAGGACAAAGGAGTAATAATGATGGTTTCTGCTTTTGAATTGCATATTAACATATTCACGGTTGAATACTGTCAGATATAGGAATTCAAATGGGCAATTCAACTTGAAAAGTGATTAAGGAAAAAGTTATGTTTACGCATGCAACGTATACAACAATAGAATTTATTATATTCTGTAAGCATTATTGATGTTCATAGGAAACATCTTACCTGCGTTTCATGCAAAACGGATATCTGCCGAATGCTGTACACGATCAACAGGAACCGATGAACTGACATTTTGTTTTTGTTAACACTTATAATTAAGACATGGTTGCTAAGTTGGGAAGCATCTCCCGGTGCTACAGTAACGGATTTTAACACTAAATTTATCGTGTCACGTTTCACCCCCTACTCGACTCTGTTGGACCAACTCAAAGTTCACCACAATGAAAGGAAAGAATAAGCTACCACTGTTTGTCTCATCAATATGTGTCTATCAATTCACTTGCTCACGTGGAACTACGTATGTCGGCCGTACTCAGAGTTTCTATCTAAATGTACCATCGAACACTTACCCTCAGGGTTTTGTGAAGGAGAAAAATGATCCCCCCACAGCAGCTGTACCCTGAAACACCTGATCGAATCTGGACACTAAGCTACCCCACGATGGAACTTCAAAGTCATTTACAGAATACACGGAAATCTTGCTAAAAGAGTAGGAACCAAACTTCTTCAAACCGCAGAAGTAATGGCAATTCAAACGTTGAACTCCTAAGTCTGCATACAAAAGAATTTTATTCAGTCATTTAATCTACAATGGACCTGATGTGTCTTAACACCGAATACGTAATTTTTGTTTTTTGTCCTGTTTAAATTATATTATTTTCTTCCCTAACCCCTTATTAAATGTCTGTCCCTTATTACAACTGTTGTTAACCTGATTCACGTTTGATTTTATTTGGATTCCACTCATTCCCATCAGTTGTGTTATATCACTCAATCTACTTATTAAATTTCATCTTATTTTCTATCTGATTCTTGTTATTCCCTTGGGTTCCGAGTGAAACATAGGGCTTCAACAACACATCTCCGCTCTGTTCTGTTTCCTCATAATCTCCATAATCTCTCATCCACTCCCCACACGATCTCCTCCATGTTACCCTCAGATGATCTACTCTTAGATCCCTATTGGGATTACTCTCGAGGGTCTGTCACGCGATTTAATTCGACAGCTTCCTCAGCGTATACCCAATTCGTCTCCATTTTCTTCTGCATCTTTGTTGCGCAATCGGCTCTTGGTCGGTTTGTTCTCAGCCAGAGTTTCTTTCTGCAAATTCTTTCTGGTCATTTGATCTGCAATGTGGAGCAAAGTCAGCTGCTGATAAAAGTCTGTAACTGGCTGTGGAAAATTTTTTTCATGACAAGCACTGCAAATTTCTGACCCATATAGAAGAATGGATTAACTTAACGCTAGTGTTGAGAATCTAAATCTTGTTCTTTATGCTGAGTGCAGGTGATTTTTAAACTGATTTCAGGTTGATGAAGGTGTTTTTTCCCTTTTCGATCCTGGCTGATTCTGACATCTTGATCCGTTCCGATTGCCTGTGGTTGAAACCATGCTTCCTTGATTAGTGATGGAAGTAACCTCTGTTAAATCTCCCCCTTTGATGGTGACTGGTGCTGGTTGCTGTTGTTGTTGCTGTTGGTTGGTTATTTTCATCACCTCCGTCTTCTCTATGTTAACCTGGAGTCCTATCTTCGCTGCCTGCTTCTTCAGCCAGTTTGTTGGTTTTCGCCTTCAAGTCTACGAGTTTCTGTGACATTAAACCCAAGTCATCTGCACAACCCAGACCATCCAGAGTCTTTCTATCGGTTAGTGCAACGTATTCCAGTATTCCTACTCCCCACTCACAATCTCACGCATAATCCAGTCCACTACAATTAAGATTAAGAATATCATTTGTGATCGCAGTTATAGCTCTGTCATACTCTTGTATTTACTTCGAACGGCTCGCTGATTTTTCCGTTGTTGGCCACCTGACACGTGGCATTGTCATATAGCCGTTTAATGAGCTTGATAAATACTTAAGGTACTCCGTATAGTTGAAGTAGTTTCCAAATTACTTCTCGGTCAACACTGTCTGTCGAAGACCTTCTCGAAGTCGATGAAGTGAAGGAAGAGATTTGACTACCATTCTATGCTTTGTTCGATGATGCGTAGAGTAGCAATTTGATCAGCACACGATTTGCCTTTCCTGAATTCAGCTTGTTCCGACTGGCGGAGTTCTGTATCCAGTGCATTTTCTCTTCTCTACAGGATGATGCGATTTAGTAATTTACTTGGCATAGACAAAAGCATGATTCCGCACCACTCCTCGCATGGGCTTATTTCGCCGTTCTTTGGTAGCTTGATAAGGTACCCTTTCTTCCAGTCAGTCGGTAACTTTCTTTCCTTCCTCACCTTTTATAGTGGTAGCATGAACGCACCGGCTTTAGTCTACGAATCCGTCTTCAGTGCTTCAGGAGGGATTCCGTCTGGTCCTAATGCCTTCACGGATTTCAGTAGCTTGACCGCATTCAAGATTTCTGTTTTTCTTGGAGGATTGGTGTCTACTGGCAGGCAGTTGTGTGCGTTCTGTTGGTGGCATTTCTGGACGAGTTGCAGGTGACTGACTATTCAAGAGTCCTTTAAAGGGACCATCCAATTTGTGATGATATGAGATGGTTGGAGGCAATCGCAGGAAGCCTTGGACCTGGTTTCGTGCTTCGCACAACTCATTGTTTTATTTGTTTCTCCTCCTTGGTAATCAGGTTCTCTTGAACATCTTTTATTGGTTTCATCATGTGGTTTGATCTCTCCCTGGATAGAGATCTGGTTATCTGATATAATGTCCTGAGGTCTCTTTTACCTGTGACTTGCCTGATCTGCTTCAGTCGCCAACCAGTGTGTTGTAGAACTGCGTTTTGTCTTTCCTAGCACTCTTCTCTACTGCTTTATTCAGCTCAGTGTACATTAAACTCAGCTTCTCCTTCTGCTGCCCATCTTTGCAATGAGTCATCTTCTCTTTCACCAACCCACTCTCCTCGATTAGCTTCTAGGTATCCATTGACAGCCATTCATTGTCTTGTCTTTTCTTTCTTCCTAGAACAGTTGTACACGTTTCCTTGAATATCACCTTCAAAGAGTTCCAGTGTTATTCCACACAGGTTTCCTCAGCGATGCCACATAGTGTCTGCAACTTTGCTCTGATCTGATCTGTAGTGAAGGCATCTCTTGTAGTTTTGTCCTTCAGTTTCTGAATAGTGAACTTTAATTGTGGCCTGTCTCCAGTTGTTCTGAAGGATTTCAGCTTCACCTTGAAGGTTCCTTGAACCAGATGGTGGTCTGAGCCCACATCTGATCCCCTTCTCGACTTTGAGTCCGGCATATTGCGTCTCCACTTCCTTGAGCAACATTGAAATGAAATCTGTCTGGTGTGTGGTGTTTCCATCAGGCGAAATCCATGTTGCTTTGTGTATATCCTTGTGTTTGTACACGCCGCTTCCAATCATCATATCATTGAAAACACAGAGGTGTGCGAATAGTTCTCCATTCTTATTCATTTCACTGAGTGAGAGCCTCTCGATCCATGATGAGTTCTCTTCCTGTATTATCTGCTGCCATTTTAGCATTCACAACAACCACGAGGATTTTGTTGTCACCATTTGGGATGTTGTCCACCACTGTTTGTAGTTGTCTGTAAAAATATTCTTTCTTCTCTTGTCATGAGTTGTTTGAAGCATTGGATACTTGTGACCTTCTTTCCTACCTTTTGAGTTGAATCTTGCTGTCATGATCCTGGATGATAAAACTGGTTCCCACTGCATTAGAGCTTTGGTTGCCGCTGACGACATCATGATAGCCATTCGCTGCCTCAGTATGCCCATGAGTTTTGTCTGGGTGACAAGAACGAAGTAGATTACTGACTCTATAGTTGACAGTGTCGATAGTCCACATCCGTTCCATCTGCTCTCGTAGATACCTAGCACTCGTATGCCATACCTTCGCATTTCTTTGGATGCCTGGGCAGCCTTCCCTACCAGCCTCCTACATTGCACTGACATTCCTCGTCCCCATTCTTATTCTTGCTTTCATCGAGAGAAGACATATCGGCTGGCTGACTGGCTTCTCGAAGACTTTCACTTACCCGAGTCACTTAGCCTCTCCGATTCCAGCCAAGAATAAGTTTTTTTTAAATATTTTTGCATTTTTAATATTTTTCTTGTGCATTGGAGTTTCTGTAGCTGTTTGATTGATTTTCCGGTGTAGGGTCTCTAGTCCGATGCCCAACCTTCCCTCTTTTCCCGGTCTTGGGACCGGCTAGAAAACGGGAGAGGTAGTAAACTAGGCTTTTTACGTTTTTCGTATTACGTAATTTATCATCGAAGACTTACAGTTCTCATGACACACCGTTGGAAATATTTCTTTTGTTTCTAAGAAAATTTTCAATGTATATGCTATTGCTGGAAAGAATACCTCTTTACTGAATGAGAGATTTTTCGGAAATGCATCTTTATTAAGTGACACTACTGAAAACTCTTCACTATACAAGTATATGAAAAAAGTATTTAAGAATCTTACATAGATTATTCATTTTTTTATCAACCAACAAGATATCTTTTTAATAACCATTTTGCATTATATGATGACGACTAAAGTCGACGCCATGATAGAAAGCAACTGTTTCCCTCTGCGATCACTGTAACAGATCACATGCTTAGATGCCGTCCGTAAAATGTTCACTTCAAACTGATAATATCCGATTTATTCTGTAAACTACAAAATGAGGAGTTAACTTTCACCTCCCCCCGCCCGAAATGAATATATATATATCATTTGCTTGTTAATTGATAGCACTTCCAGTTTGTGCCACGATAATGTCTTTCGGCAACAGTTGTTTTTCCTGAAATGTATTCTCTAATGGACTTAACTTTATGCGCATTAGTTAGAGAAGTGAACAGAATAATTAGAAAAAAGTGTGTATAAGTTGTACACGTTCATCAGTTAAAGACCTGTGTGACCGATATGCCGTTCCATTAATTTCAGGTAGGATTTGAAATAAATCTGTTCTCATTAAGCCTGAATGTTGTATTTGGAAAGAAATTTTAGACAACACGTACTTAAATATAAAGATGATTTTTAGCATTATGGGTAAAATTTATTTGGATAAAGCCTCACAGTGTTATACAGTATTGTTTACTGATGACGTTTCGAGCACAATTTATTGCTACTCATATTCATATTAAGGTACTCACACAACTTTCTAACTTCGTTTATATTATTGCATTATTTTTCATCGCTTGACTTGATTGGTAGTAGTATCTTTCATATTTCCGGTATGTGATGAGTCATTCCTATTGCATGTGTTGGGTGTAGACTCGATGACCCAGGATTCAGTGAACAATCTTTCTCTCACCATCTATCCACATTACATTTTAGAATTTTAACCCTCTCACACCCTCTTGTGTGGTTGTGAGTTAATGCGTGCAGAGCAATTGCTGAACTTTTTTCTAAATTACTTATCTTCTCGTGATCAACCATTCTTACCTTAGCTAAATTCTTATGTTTCGACAATCTGACTACTCCCGACCTACTAGTTTCACCTATGTAGTTGACCTGACTCACAATCATTGCAGGGTATTTTGTAAATTATATTATTTCGTTTAATTGAGTCAACAGGGTTCTTTAACCTTCAGAGTTTTCCCTGAATGAGTCTGTAGATTTAAATTCCACTCTAATTCTTGCTTTATTAAGGATCCTACGTAGAGTCTCAGATGTCCTCTCCTTATATGGTATAATGGTAGATGCCTTATATTCACTCTTATTTATGTTATCATTATTAGTTTCACCATTATTTTTATTTTGCTTTTGACCCTTTACTGATCTTCCTAATGAATTTTATAGGATAGTTATTTGATATCAATGCATCTTCAATTTGTTTTACTTTATCATTTAGGTCTTTTCTTGTACTACTTAGTGCTACTGCTTGGTTTGTTAGACACTTAAATAAGCCTGCCTTAACAGTTAGCGAATGAGATCAATTAAAGTAGATATACATTTATCCAAGTTATAGTAGTTGACAAGTATTCTTTTCGTGGATTTTACCCATATTTTCATAAATGTGATGCACCCATACTCCTCTCATTCATCAGCTGTAATTTCTGGATGCAGCCTAGCCTACGGACAGCAGAAGATAATTAACGAGTGTGATAGTCACACAAATTATCAATGAATTCAGGTAGGTTTCAAAGAAAATATCCTTCTAAATCACGATTGGTATACTTTTGGAAACATATGTGTGTAACAGTATAAATCCAGATGTTGCCAATTTTCTCAGAGTACGCTAAATCGTGTTCCCCATCTGGTGAAATCTGAACCCCATCATTTCAAGTGAAAAGTCTAGTCATCTGGACATTTATCAAAATCCCATTTATTTGAAGAAAACATTACATTCTTCCAATTTTACCTAGTAGCCATAGTAAAGGAAACCGGCTTATACACATTTCTCTAGTCCATGCTTAAACAATTTAAGTTTTAATTGCCTAACAAAGAGAAGTTCGCTTGCCAACCCTACTTCAAGTGATGATTCAATTTGATTGAGGTACTTATATGAAAGTACTAGAGAAATGGAGGAACATTTACTATGTTAGCCAAAATTAGTACCACATATCATCTTTGTCAGCAGGTGCTAAGTAAACTAATAATTGGCGGTCACTATTTACTTTCGCTGACGCCAACTGGCATAACAATCATAACACTGAGCGGGGTGAAAAATGGTTTATTTCTAGCAGCCAATTACAGTTGGTCCACAGTATATTTTTAATCGATTATTATGCCTTTATACATAACAAAATGTAACAAGTATAGGAAAGTGAAAGTAAAGTTTTGGCCAGGTAGCCACTTATTATTGAACTGGACTAGATGGTCTGTATGCTGCTTAGAGTAATTTATGGCCGCACTATCATCCCCTTAGATTTTGAGAGGGAAATAGGCTTCAACATCACATCTCCACTTTGTCCTGTTCTCTTCAGTCCCATATAACTGACTTAATGATTGCTCATACATAACCTTTCATCTGATCACACAATCTCCTCCATATCAACCTTGGACGCCCAAATCATTGTTTCTTACTCTAGTGTTAGACTGGCGCGTGACATCGCTCAACGGTCTCCTTAGCGTGTGTCCAATCCAACGCCATTTCCTTCGGAATATTTATGGGGCAGTAAGTCTTTGGTTGGTTTCTTGCCAGAGTTTCATGTTGATAGTCCTTTCTGTTCATCTGATCTTCAGTTTTAACCGAAGGAGGCTGTCGATAAAAGTTTAGGGCTTGTAAGAAATACTTTTCGCGATGCGTCAACTCTTCACATCACATAGAAACACTGACTAACTTGACATTGTCGCTGAAAACCCAAATCTTGTTCTCAGTGCTGAGTGCAGCAGATTTCCAAGCTGATTTCAAGAGTGATGAAGATCTGTCTTGTTTCTGCCGATCCTGTCTTCTACATTCTCATCCTCAGGCTGTACTTGAAACGCTGCTGCCTAAACAAGTGAGAGTGATGACTTCCTTCAAAATTCTGCCGTTGGTGATACTTGTTGTCTTTGTTGTTGGTCATCTGATATCTTCATCACCTGTCTTCTATGTGTTCACTTGAAGTCCTGTCTTCATTGTTTCTTGTGACAACTTGTTGGCCTTCATTTGTAAATCTGCAAGTTTGCGTGACATTAGACAGAAATCATTTCAGAAATTCAGATCTTCGAGAGTTTTATTGTCAATCAAACATATATCTGTCCTCTTACTCTCCACGGCCTGCCACATAATCCGATCCTATGGAATAATAAAAACACAGTTGTAGCGAAGAAAATTTTCTTTTCGACGAAGTCATCAACTAGGCTGTACATTCGTGTATTTATAATAAATGGGTGGGAAAGTTCCAGAATAATTTCCGGTCAAGGGTCAAATTAATAAAATTACAATTAGGAATTAAAATGCCATAATAAACAGGGGGACGGATAAAACTCAAACAAAGTAGCATCATAATTACTGAGAAGATTGATATATTATGCAGTTAGGGGTTAGAAATGTAGAAATAACAAAAATAGACAGAATGTTTGGATAAAAAATCAAGTGGGATCATAACTAATGTGACGAATAATTGTTTATGGAGTTAGGGATAAATATGCGGAAATAATAAAATGACAAAATAGACAGGAAGTTCGGATATGAAAATATGGTAGTGTAAGTAGGGAAAGAAATTTTTAAGAAAAACTTAAAAATAACATGAATAAACAGGAAGTTTGGATGAGAAAGGCAATGGGATATTCATTACTAAAAGAATTACCTGTTTATGATGGCCATGGCAGGGACAAGGGTTAGACGTATTTCTTTTGGATACATAGCGTGGGTTTGAGCTTTTGGATAGCTAGTGCCTCGGCTATGCCCAGATGTCATAATTTTACTCCGTTTGATAGGTTTGATCGAATTTTGTATATTATTTTGAAGGATTTTTCGAATGGTGCTGAATGTCCTGAATTGACCAGATGTTCTGTCACTGAACTATATACACGTTTTCTTTCTCCTTTTACTAGATAGGCTGGACAGTATTCACGACCGTGTTTTTCAAGTTGGAGCAAGGTACGGCCGATGTATTCAGCTCCATACGAGCAAGTAAACTGGTATATTTACGTTGAAATGGCCCAATGCGACAGCTTGTCTTTCGTGTTCTGGATGATCCCATCCATTAAAATCAGGAATATCATCAGTGAAAGTAAACAGTCTTGTCAAAGTCGATGAAGCTAGAGGAGAAGTTTGACTACTCTGTTCTGTGATGACAGAAAATGATATGATTTATCTGCTTTTTTCATGAATATAGCTTGTTTCGATCAGAATTATGCATCCAGAGCATCTTTTAGTCTTTGAAGGTTGAAGCAACTTGATATTTTACTTGGTGTAGGCAGAAAACGTTATCCACTAGGCCACTTGAGCTAATGTGTCAATTTAGATTTTTCTTCAGGTATTATTTTTAAAGTCTTGAGTTTCACTGGATAGTTGGTTTTTTGTTTTTCAAATGTAACGTTTTGTTTTAAGCAACGTGCGGTTACAATTATAAATATAAATTCACAACATAAATAATATTTCTTTTATAACTTATAGTTCCACATATTTCATTTGACCTTTCCTCTTCTCTTTATGTTATCAAATTCACATTTTGTGCGCTGAAATTTTATCTAATTCACCTGATATTATTTTTACATTCATTCGAATGCGTATACCGCTATTGATAGGAGACATAAAAATGGGGTCATTTGATTCCTGAAATATCAATTTCAAACATCCTATACGTTTCATATTCTCCTTATTTATTTTGCTAAGAATGGTAATAATAATTCATTGAAACGCTAATTTTCTCTCCTCATGGATGATGATTATCATAAAAGTCTGAAGAGTTGTTACAATGATTTTCAAAAACAGACTGATCATGTGGATGCAGTTTGTCATTAATGAAATCTGTAAAACCACATTTTCACAACTTTGTCCAGCCAGTCACGCAAAATAGAAATTGGGTGAAAATCCTCAGCTACACAGTCACAGCTTCTTGTTCAGAAGATGCGATTGAAGACGATCTTCATGTAGTATACGACACGTTGATTGAAAACAGCTACTCTGAAAAGTTCATCACTAAACACATGACCAAGAAAATAGAGGAAGATTCTTCTGTATGTTTGAACGACTACAATTCACAGTTGATATATATCAAGTGAAATAATAGCCAACAAGTTGAGAAAATCAATTTAAAGAACGTTTAACACTGGAAAGCTGCAGATGAAGTATTTACTAGGCTAGCCACTTCTAATTGAATCCATCAATTCAACTGCTACTGGGGAGCTAGTTATACTTGCCATGCTCGGAAACACCTAGTGGTGTGGCTAAATAAAGGAGTTCTTAAAACCACCAACAAGTCGATATTAGACCACCTGATCCAGACACTCCACAAAGCTAGCCACATTGAAGAGTCTTTCTCTGTCATCTATTGGGTATCGAATAAATTACCAAAGGCTTATACATATCGAACACTCCAGAGAGAAGAGAATATTGCAATTCGCTTAAAACAACTGGAGCGAAGCATTATTGTTACCCTGGCCTGCTATGGAACCTATAGATTCATAAATTCTGTGTTACTTCCCTTAATTTATCTGCTATTCAGTTGAGTGTTATATTAATGCATTTTATTTTGGCCCCATTTCCCATGGTTCTCTAACTGATGTCAGATCATGACGAAATCCTCCAACCAATCTCGAATTTGTATTTGATTCATTGTATCGCCAGTTTGCCCAAGTAGCCTGGCTAGTAGTAGTAGTGCTGTTGTTATGAGTGCTATCCAACTACTCATACGAGTCAGTCAATCACTAGTATATAGCATCGTGCGTTTATGCTTCCTTCCTTGAAAACGAATTTTAGCATCAAGCAGATCACATATTATGATCTGAACAGTTTCGACTTTCAAACTAAACTGTGATTAGATTTCACTTCCTCGAACTGTGTAAATCGCTAACCGATTATTAAGTTACCAATTGCCTGTCGAAACCACTATTGAATACTAAGAAGTTTTAATATTTTGAGCGGTTCGTCATATATATTTTTTCAGACATAAGTGACACCAGATTGCAAATATAAAAGGATACACCCGCAGATGTTCAAATAAATAAGAACAAAATAATTTTCAAAAGCTTCGAAATCAAAAAGTTGGACCAAATAAGGAATTCGCTTCAGAATGCATCAAGTTGACTTGCGGTTAAATGGAATGGAAGGCATCTGAGAATTCGAAACGAACACACTGGCAGCATAACAAATGTAATAAGCATGTCAGAGTGAAATAAAACTCAAAAGAGATGTCGGAGTGGATATACCTGTCATGCTGTGGTGAATAGTGGATATTCATTAATATTTCTTATCTCGCAGTGCATGTTTAGTGTCACAATGCTTAACCTTCTGCATAGCACACACAAGGATATTACTATAAGGATAATTATTCTAAAAATATTGAAAAAGTTTCTCATTTCGAAGCTTTCCCACAGTCTCCATTTAGGACAAGCAGGGTGGGTAATTCAGTGTACTCAGTTGCTAATAAATTTAAGAACACACTTCCATCGTATCAATTAGCGAACGGTAGGCAGACCTGATACATATCTGTGAGAAATCGATTGTATGATGTAATAATAATAGCAATCTTTTTGTTACTCTGGACTAAATATTTAACGTTATTTCTTTCCTGTCAAAACCAGTTCTCTAAAATCAGTTTTAATGATACAGAACTAATTTACAGTAAAATATTCATCTCTTGAATTCTGGTCGACAGTTTTTTTTAAACTATTTCATTCCCTAACTAGTAATTTTTCGCAGTCCTAATAAGTGTTCCAATAAAAAACATCATAATTCCCAATTTTAAACAAACACTTTTGGTCTGATGCATATATCCTGTAAAACTCAAATTTATTTAATCCTTTACTGTGTATTAGATGCATTCCATCATATTTGATTATACCATAATTCATTACTATATTATTTCCTTGGGTTCCTAGTGTAACAGAGAACTCTACTTTATCCTATTCTCTGCGGTCCTCCTTACCTGCCTCCATGACTATTCCCAAGCTCTCAGCTTCTCTTTACACAATTACCTACATGTCACCCTCGAACGCCAAACTTTAAGTTTCCCAATTGGGTTCCACTAGGACTATGGCCTCCTCAGCGTGTATCCGATACATCTGCATTCTTTCCTACATACTCTTGGTCGGTTTATTCCCAGGGTTTCTTGTTGCCAGTTCTTCCTGGCTGGCCGTTTGATCTCCAGTGTGGAACGACGGCATCGGTTGACAAAGTCTGCACCAGGCTGTTGAAGATGCTTGCAGTGATGCGTCAAGTTTCTGACCCATATAGAAGAACTGACCGACTCAACATTGGTATTGAGAATCCAAATCTTGTTCTTTGTGCTGTGGTGGAGGGCAATAGATATCCAAACTGATTTCAGAATGATGAAGGTTTGTCTTGCCTTTCACCCGTGTGGAGAGTGCTTTTGGTTGAAACGATGCTGTTTAGATAAGTGAACGAGATAACTTCCTTCAGATTTTTCCAATTAATGGTGATTGGTGCTTGTTGTTGTTGTTGTTCACCTCCATCTTCTCTGTGTCGACTTGAAGTCTTGTCTTTTCTGCTACCGCAGTCAACTTGTTGGTTTTCGCTTTTAGGTGCTTGAATTTATGTGATAGCAGGCATAAATAATCAGCAGAATACAGATCTGTTAGAGTCTTCTCATCTGTTCAACGTATTCCTGTCTTCTCACTCCCAACGCTGTGTGCCACATAATCCAACCCACCATAATCAGGAATTTGATCGTTGGCAGTAGACAGCCTTGTCTTACCACTGTCTTTACTCCTAACCCCTTATTTGTTTTTCGGTTTTTGATCTCAAGATATGTGAAGTACAGCTACTGAATCAGGTTGATAAAGATTTCGGGCACACCATATTGTTGAAGTAGTTGCCATATTACATGGCAGTCAACACTATTGAAGGCCTTTTCTAATTCGATTAATTTGAGGTAGAGACTTGATTTCCATTCTATGCTCTTTTCAATGGTGAAGTGTAGAGTTGCATTTGACCAGTGCATGATTTGCCTTTCTTGAATCCAGTTTGTTCCTGTTGGAGTTCTGCATCTAGTGCATCTTCTATTCTCTCCAGGATGACGCGACTTAATATTTTGCTTGGCGTGGACAAAAGCATTTTATTACGCCGATTCTCGAAGCGGCTCATGTCTCCCTTCTTTAGTAGTTGGACAAGCCAGTCTTTCCTCCAATCAGCAGATACCTTTCCTTCCTTCCAAACCTTTGCATCGCATTTGAATGAAATCACTAACGTCATCATGAAGAATGAAGTGTAAGCCTCAAGTCTTCCTCATGTAAAGTTTTTGTTATTCAGGAAATGATTAGACAGAACGTGGATTTTCTGTGTATCATTCAGTGAATGTTAACGGTGAAAACGGATGCTCGTATAGAGCGAAGGTTGGCTGCGACTTACCTTTACGTAAAATTTTCTCCACAGTTCAAACTTAATCACATTTTCTCCATAATGGTTAAGAATTTATTTTGATAAATCACACAGTGTTGTACAGTTATATTAACTGATGACGTTTCGAGCACAAACTATTGCTCATAATCATATCATATTATATGATTATGAGCAATAGTTTGTGCTCGAAACGTCATCAGTTAATATAACTGTACAACACTGTGTGATTTATCAAAATAAATTCTTAACCATTATGGAGTTATACTCTACTACAGTGCCCAAGTTTTATACTTATATCATTAATCACATTTTCATTTCTTTATATGCTGTTTCCCTTCAGTGAATTATATTATTGGCCTAATACCGGTTGTGATGATAAAAAGATTTCCATAAATAGTTGTGGTTTTCATGAAAGAATACTAACCTCATAGGTTCTTCATGTCATCAAATGCTTAAATATATCCAGAAACTACCAAGTGAACCTAAAATGAAGATTATTAAAATCCTATAAACGATCTGAATCTCGAGTGGATATTTTCCATGTTATTGAATTCTTTACGTTTACAGGCTTGATCGCAAGCGGACATCAGTCAGAGAGCTATTAGAAAACCTAGTAGTATTGGACAGCTGTTTCATCCTGATTTAGGACTCTTCAGCAGTACGCGCCCACTAGGGTTCGAATCCAGGGCCGCCATTACAAGGCAAGTTGGTAGACTATTCAGCCACTGGAACCCAATTTGATGTCCCAAAAATTCCAACTTCTACTAATTCAGGATATATATAACGACATTTATATATACATGTATATATTTCATTATTTAATTGCGATGCTTTAAATGTCTTCCTACTCAAAATTTTTAACCGGTGATTGTAATTAACTCCCTTTGGAGTCTTCCTTGTTATAGCGCATTCCTTTTCCTGTTGAACTAATATTTGCTTTTATTTTCACCTTGGGATTTTATTTTTTATCGTGCAAAAAAGGCCCGATCTGCATTTGTGCGTTTGCTAATCGCATATTCACTGTGACCAATATGATGCTGAAATCCCTTGAAATTCGAAGTGTTAAATCTATTTATGCATTACATAATTTTCAGTCGAATGTCATCGGTTATTGTAGATGTTATCTTAAAAAGACAATGATGTTTTTTGGTTAAGGCGAGCAATAACCACCACTCAGCAGATACTTTATCTTAACTGAATATCAAAGAGTGGAAGACTTAGCTTAGAAGCCTGAGAAGTCTAAAGACATATATCACAATTCATCCACTTAGTCGCATCCCATTCGGTATTACCCGTTATATAACAGTGTGAAATTTTCAAAAAGTAACTCTACATTAAAGTGAAATAGTTCTCTTATTTTTCTATACACATATATATATATATCATATATATATGAGAATTGTGAGTTTACTAGTGTTCACTTCTGTCAAAACTTAATCTTTCAACTGACCAGTTAATCTTCTTATCTTTACCTTAAGTCTACTTCTAATCTATTCTATGGAGATTAATATTTAATATACACAGTTTACACCGTCTTATAATTAAAATACCGCCTTCAAAATAATAATCTAAATTCTAATCTGTGTCATTGTAAACCTAACAAAGTCTTTTGGCCTTCTAAATTTCCCTAGAGTTATGCCGAAATCACATTTTTTTTCAAAATATTTTCATGGTCGGTAATTTCGGTGTTAACGGACATTTTTAGGATTTTGGCTTTATTCATTTTAAAAGGTCTATACAGAAAACAGACTTATGTAAAATCGTGAGACTTACGAGTCTCAAATAGGATGAAATAAGAATTTCACAAAACTTGCATTGGTAGCAAATAAAAAACGACTTTCCTAGCTTGTAAGTATGGATAAAATAATATATAAATAAAATAGTAGGCTATTTAGGAGTGTGCTTTCAAGGACAACACATCTAGATGAATGTTATTTAAGATTAAGAAGCGTTAATCAACTTGATTGACTAAATGTGTTAACTTCCCGGAAAAAAGGCTGAAGCTTCAAATACTTTCATTGTCTTGAGAAATTACTACTATTATTTCCTTTAATGCCTAGAGGAACATAGAGCTTCAGCCATGCGTCTTCATTGCATTCGGTTCTTTGCTGGAGTCTTTACCCGGCTCCAAGTCAGTCCACACGTTTTTATCTCCTCTTCACATGACCTCCTCCAAGTCACCCTTGCACTAAAGACCAACTCGCCGCTTCCCTTTCGGGCTCCAATCGAGCGATGGCTTGTCTAGTGATGTCACTTGATGCTTTCCTCAGAGTATGGCCAATTCATCTTCATTTCTTCCTGCCTATTTGTTGCACAATCGGTTCCTGTTCAGTTCGCTCCCACAGGTCCCCATTGCTGATCCTTTCTGGCCATCTAATCTTGAGTATTGAGCGAAGACAACTGTTAATGAAGGTCTGTAGTTTGTTTGAGATGGTCTTTATGACGCGCCAAGTCTCTGATTCGTATAGTAGCACTGACTGAATTCACATTGGAGTTGAAAACCGGATCTTATTTTTGATGCTGAGTGCTGTTGACCTCCACATAGACTTGAGAGTAGTGAAAGCTTGGCTTGCTTTCCCGATTCTTGCTTTGATAACCTCGTCACTTCCGCCTGCCTGTAGTTGAGACGATGCTTCCCATGTAGGTGGGAAAAGGAGGTTGTTTCTTTCAGGTTCCTCCCATTTATGCTGATTGTTGTCTGTTGTTGTTCTTGTACTGGAATCTTCACCACCTCTGTTTTCTCTATGTTCACCTGAAGTCCTATCTTTGATGCTTCTTCTGCTAACTTGTTCCTTTTCGCTTGCATATCTTCCAGTTTGTAGGAAATCAGACATATATCATCGGCGAAGTCCAGATCCTCCAAGTTTTTTGTGTGAGTCCATTTTATGCCTGTTTCCTTAGGCATTAGAGGAAATCAAATTAGTTTTATTTTTCTCATTCAAATAACTAATACCGTAACTCTCTAGTTGCATTCAAGTCTAGCTCAATTGTACCAAAAATGGGAAGAAATAGGCATCCCCAGTCTAGCTGTTAAACACAACACGTCAACTAACACCTATAGTAAAACGTAATGTTAATCACTTTCTAGTTTGAAGACATTTTGCTTTAGTCATCCCAATGGCAGGTAGAATCACTGGAAATGATTTCAGTAGGTTATCAGTTTTAGACGTAAAGGCAAATAGATTAACTTTTCAGAAAACTTGCCTTATGCAAGTTATAAGCTAGTCAGAACGTATTGACACTTCTTTGGTGAACGAATATCTAAATTGGGAGATCAAAGTGGTGGCGGTTTTTTAAGTAAAAACAAACTCCACTGAACAGTCTGTTCGGTGGGTTATCTGATATTCGGTCACATATACTGGTTCCTGAAACAATGTTATCATGTCTCATTTTCTAGACCCAGTTTTGAGGTGAGTTTCGAATTCATAATCTGATAGGTGGAATTCTCAACTTAGAGTCTGTGAGTGATTATTGTTAGTAATCTATTCCTTTGTCAACCGAGTGGAACACAGAGCTTCAAGCTTGAGCTTTTAAGTTTCAGTAGCAGTGGTGTTTATTTTAACGGGCTGGTGTTCCTAGCCTCAGGCACAACCTTCTCTCTTTAACGGGCTTATTGCCGACTAAAAGAGGCTTAGAAGTGCGTCGGCTGGGGAACGTTTCCCGAAATTCACACGTGGTTGGCAAGCATTAGCCAATACATAACTGAAGCACCGGTTGTTGTGTAAGCTAACTACTAATTACATCATATTGGATAGTAGGAGGCTGAATAGCTTGGACACAAAAACTTCAACTATATTTTAAATTTGTTTTGTATTCATATTGGCTTTCGAATAACAGTAGTAATAAGGACATCATGTGAGTTTTTGTGCAGTCACTATTGTTTTGCAGTTGTCCGGGAAATTTTCCTCTAAACTGAAACTTAAGAAAAGACAAATATCACTACGTCATTACATCATCTATTAACACCTCACGTGAAACTTTACTAAGTTTTAACTCTCACGTTAAAACAGCACGATTACGTATTGATGGGATATATTTAGTCACAATATCCACTTGGGTCTTTGTTACGAAAACAAACATTTTTATCAAGTAATGATTTATAGGAATTTGACTGGTTACAGGATTTCATCATGAGCTGAAATTGGTGAGAGAACCATTGGGAAACCACTAGGGAGTACTAGACAGCTAATCCTTTTAGTTTAGGACTCTCCAACAGTACACACCCACCGCAGGGGGGCGAACATAGGACCGTCTGGTTACAAGGCGAGCTCGTACACCAGTCAGACCCGACCCGATGGCCATCCGATGAATACCAGCTTCTGTAAATCCACGACATAGCACGACCACTGGAAAGTGTCATCCGTAGTGAGCTTCTGTCCTCACAACCGACCTGTTGTACTTCACTGGTCAAGACTTCCCACTAGAACCTACCTGAATAGGGCCAGTCCCGACTGAGCATCAGATTGATATTCAAGTGTCGGTTTTCAAGGATTTGATTGGTTACAGGGTTTCATCACGACCAGTGGGGTACAACAGGTCGGTTGTGAGGACAAAAGCTTATCACAGATGACACTGTCCAGTCATCGTGCTATGTCGTGGATTTACAGAAGCTGGAATTCATCGGATGGCCATTGGGTCGGGTCTGACTGGTGTACGAGCTCGCCTTGTAACCAGACGGTCCTATGTTCGACCCCCTATGGTGGGTGTGTACTGTTGAAGAGTCCTAAACTGGGAGGAATCAGCTCTCCGGCACTCCTTGGTGGTTTGCCAATGGTTTTCTAACCGATATGTGCGTCGGTGGCACAGTGGTTAGGACTCTCGCCGACCACGCAAATGGTCCGGGCTTCGATCTCCTGTCAACGCACACCTGATATCAATGGTCGGCCTGCAAAATTTGGGCTACCGATATCGTATGCTGAGAATTCCAAACTGGTACCGAAAATACGGTGTGGAATCAAGCTGTAATCACAAAAAAAGAAAAAAATGATGAAATCCTGTAACCAAACACTTTTTCCCAGGTTTGCACTTAAAATTATGTAAAGACAGTAAAATTTTTCGTCTTCTTAACGCAAAAACTTATTAGTGTTCCAAATCTTATTTATTAATATTTGACTCAACAGTTCGCATGTAATTCCATATAAGCGCTAACTTTTTATCCAAGTGAATACCATTGAAATATGAGACAATATTACACCTATTTCACAGAGTCTGCGACAATTCTGCAGCCCAGAAGTTACGTGTAATCACTTGTGTATAAATGTTTGAAATCTAAACTATAATACTACACCTAACCTATGTAGAAGCATTTGCACTGTACCTTTATCATAACTATTATTATTATTTCCCTGGATTCCTAGTGAGATACTGAAATTCAACAGCACACCATCATTTCATCCCGGTCCTTTCAGTTCTTTCTAGCCGGCTTCGTGATTGTCCATAAACTTTTCGTTCCTCCTGCTCTTCTTTTTACATGACTTGCCCTATTTTGATGTGGCCGATTTCATTAATCACGTCGATGATCTGACCGTCTACTTCTCTTTTAGACTGTTCCAAAATGAATGACTTTTTATTAGAAATAAGTCAGTGATCCTTGTTAAATGGACTTCAATGACATTCCTCCAAATGTCAGGTGGTTAATTTCACATTCAGACGCAAGCCCAACTTACATGAACTGGTTAGTTGGTATGCTTCTAGTATCATATATGGCACTGAAGTTGAAACTAAGTTGAATGTTAAATATGTTGGATTGTGTATTTCCTTTGATCATTACTTCTGGTCTTCCCACATCATGTTAGTTTCGAGAAAGATATTTGGTTTAATTTTCTACGTAAGAAAGTTAAGACAATGTGGTATCACTCTGTCTACTTTTACACTTTTTAATTCGTGTATTCTACGTATCCTTCTTTATTTCTCCCTCACCGTAATCTGTCCTGATCTTCTTAAGAAACACTTCGTCACACTGTGGAGGGTACTAAAAAGGTGTCAGTTGGGTGAGTGAGGTGTTGTTAAACCAACTCGTTAATACTGTTGTGGATAGGCACATGGACTCACGCAAGAAATTAGCTACTATTGTCTTTTTTCGGACTCTGAGTATCCTGTGTCTACTTGCACCTGTCTCATCAGATAGAACTAGAAGCAACTGTAGAAGACTTTATGCTTGGATGACTAAGTACAAAATCCCTACAATACCCTATTTAGCAGGCACACATTTTATATGATAAGAAAGGTGTAAGTCAGGACGCTATTAATTTACTACAAAACACTGAATAAATGGCCCTTTTTATTCTTTCTTTCATTATTATATTGCTGTTAATATTTTAATTTTATATTCAGATTCTTATTGAATAATATCATCAATTAAAATGCCCTGTTTTAATTATTACCCTTGTAGATAATAATATTAGGTACAATACTGCACCGTATCCTGAAAGTTCCATGTGTTTATTAAAATTACTGTTTGGAACAAAACTATTACTATTATTATCAAGTTCAGACTCAGCTCCAGCTCATTGCTTCCTATTCTGATTCTAATCAACAGTTTGCGTCACACGTGATATCACGCAACGGTCCCCTCAGCGTGTTTCCAGTCCACTTGTATTTCTTTCGGAATATCTCTTGTGCTACGGGCTCTTGTTTGGTTCGCTCTCAGAGTTTCTTGATGCTAATCACTTCTAACTGGTCATCTGATCTTCAGTACAGAACGAAGCTGGGTGTGAGCGACGTCTCTGAACCATATACGAGCTCTGACTGATTTGATGTTTGTGTTGAACATCGAAACCTTCTCCTTCACGCTGACTGCAACAAACTTCCAAACTGATTTCAGAGGAACAGAGGTTTGCCTTGCCATTCCAAACCTGCAGTTTACCTTCCTGGCATTAAACTGAAAATTATGAAGTGAAAAGATTAGATTCAATAACGAATATTTTCTTTTAGACGGTTTCTTTTCCCTAGCTATTTAATCGTATTTCTAGATGAATTATAATAGTTTTGCTGTGTTATTATACAATTATATATATATATTTCAATTTTAACGCAATACATAAATTTACCAATTTACTGGTGATAAGTTTGTTAGCAATAACCAGTTGACATTAACAGTTCAAGATGGTGATAGATAACCAAAAAATCACTACATCACTCAAGGGGTAGAAATAAAAACGAAAAAGTGGAACAAGTACTGCATAAGTTCGGAAAAATAATGGCAGAAACAAATCAGCATTGAAACTAATTACGTGATAAACGATTGAGGATGAAGGAGGCTGATAAATAAGTTGTCAGGGCGCTTATTACTTTTAGATGACCTAGGTAAAGAAATTGGTTGCACGAATGTCTTGAATGTTGAATATCGCACAATCATCCTATATGGTTAAGCATGCAACAAAGAAGGTCTCTTAGTAGGTCTATTTTAGGACACTCTGTAGACACTGAGCATAAAGTTGTTGCTAACGAAGCATTTAAGGTTAACTGTGGCATTCCGACTAACCTAAATTTTGCTTTACCAGTTCGTCTTCTACATGCAGCTGAATCCATTACAATTTGCCTGACGAAGGCAAACTTGTATGTTCAGGGGAAATTCGCGCATCCACTTTCCTTACCTTGGCCATCATTACATGATGACGTAGTCATTAATTCCTTATTTACTTCTGTTATTTTCCCGAAGTGACGTGTTATGTAATTCACTTGTTTGCGTTTATTTCTACCTCCTAATTGTTGAGATAAGATGGAACGATAAGATGGGTGAAGCATCATCACTAAAAAAATCAAAAAAAATATTAGAATAGGGTAATATGAAGTAAAGCAAGATAAAACGAAATGGAACATTATGGAATAAAAGAGAATAAAGAAGTTTTGTGAATCATATAACAAAAACTGGACCGTGATAACGAGGAAGATCGTACAAATTGTTTTTGTATGCCAGTTTCGGGCTTTATTTGATTTATCGCCAAATCTTACACAATACAGAGCGAGTGTACTCGTTCACTTTCGGCAAAGTTTGTTGAACTTCGTAAAAGACGCTAAAGGATGAATCAGAAGCTGCATTGCCATTATCGACTACATGTTTTAATATAAATGAGTAAGTGCCTCTAAGCCCTCCTTTGATTTAAACTAGCTGGAAGGTGCTCTTAGACGCGACTGAATATGTTTCCAATGAACATCCCAAATACGTAGTTCCACACTAGCACGTGCATGCATAAATGTACACGTAACTGGACAACCAACGTGACATTTCCGTAACATTGAGGTACACGAGTGGACTGCTGGAGTAAGTTATTCGTAGAGTGGTGGCAAAACGTGTTTTCCTCAGTGACCTTGTCAACAGGATTTTAAAAACCTTACTCGCAATCTCAACTTTAAATTCTTGGTTAAGATGCAACACTTTCTTAGACACCTTATTTCATTCTATTAAAATTATATGAAAGAAATTCAAAGTCTGTTGGATATCCATTTCCCATAAAAGATTCTTTCATTTGTCTGAGTTCTTCTTCATCACTGTCTTCACCACAAGTTCTCTGAACACATGTTGATGGAGAGCAGAATGAATTCCCTTTTCTGTCGACAGAAACAAAACTGCAAAAATTAGTCAGTTGTCCGATTCATATCTATTTTTTTTGCTTGGCCTTTTCAATAATTTGTCATCTGTGTTTGTGACCAGCACATCATGAAGATATTTGTCATGCATTTCTTTTTCTAACGCAAACTGGATAGCAGCATGATAGTCTCTGAATACTTTCCCTGTGTCCTCGGAATCACAATTCCCATCAGATGTGATGAAGGTGTAATCTACGTATCTTTAATGAAAGGCCATTTCTTCGAAAACAAGTAATTATCTCCCTACTAGCCAAAATGAAATCTGTAAAGCCCACTGACCTAGTAAAGATCCAGTCTCACTGTCTCCAAATTTCACTGTTAGAAAGAAATCGTACATTCGGAGTATTATCTGTTATTACTATTCTGTTGGGTTCCCAGTAGAGCAGAGAGCTTCAACAGAGCATCTCCATTTTATTCTGTTCCTTGCAGTCCTCTTTAGCTAGCCATACGATTGTCATGATCTTTCGTCTCCTCTTCACATGGCCTACTCTATATCACCCTTGAACTCAGGCCAAACTAGTTGTTTTGCCTTCGGGTTCCACTTTGGTACTTCACTGGCGTGTAGTGTGATGTGGTGACTTCCTCAATGTGTGTCTGATTCGTCTCCAATTCTTTCGGCAACATTCAGTGTACACTAAAGTATAATCTATTTCAAGTATGATATTGGCATACTGCTTCATCTAATGGAAAATTAGTTGATAACGACACAGTTTACCCAGAAACAACAATATTATCAATGCAGTTACTGAATTTAAAGGATAGCTAGAAGATCCCTTCTGTCCACTTTGTGACACAATGATAGGATAAAGTATCATACCTAAAATGGGGTTAAGGTGGCATTCCAAATTTTTTTGATTTTTGGAAGTCTATAGGGTCGAATAACTGTATATCTAAAGGGTCTCAACTTTTCATATTAGTCTTATATCATCAATAAAATCATAATTAATTTGTTTCAAAACCTAAGCAATTTATCCCTCCATCATTTCTGTTATATTCTTCCCAAGTTCAGGTTTTTGAAGTATTAGACTTATCTAAGAGCAGATTCAGTATTCTGTCAACAGAATTTTTTCCAACCCGTCATTGCAATACTTGCACCTTTATCTGGTTGCATTAGCATCACTAAGTTGAACTAAATGTTTCATAACGAGGAGCTGGATTTCGTTTTCATGGACTGATGTGTAAAGTTAGACAGCGGTGATTTGAAATGTTTTGAGTCTTTTACGAGATTTCACCTTAAGTCCTTCTGTCTAATATTTTCATTATTTTCGATCAAAAATATAATTAAACTGGGACAACCAAATACTGGTTAAGTAAACTAGTATAATCTCTCAAGACAAAGCTGGAAAAGCAGCAGGACCAGATGGAATCCCAGCAGAAGCACTGAAAGTGGACCCAGAGACAACAGCGGACTTGATGACTCCACTACTGGAGAAAGTGTGGAAAGAAGGCAAAGTACCTGAGGATTGGAAGAAAGGATACTTATTCAAACTCTCAAAGAAAGGAGACTGAAGTCAATGCAAGAAATGGCGCAGAACTATGCTCATGTCCATCCCAAGCAAAATACTAAGCCGTATCATCCTGGAGAGAATCAAACATGCCCTAGATGAAAAACTTCGACCGGAACAGGCTGGATTCAAGAGAAACAACTCATGCATTGATCAGATCGCCACATTACGGATCATCATTGAACAAATCTTGGAGTGGCAGTCACCTCTCAATCTCAACTTCATCGACTTTGAAAAGGCCTTCAACAGACAGCGTCGATCGAGAGGTGATTTGGCAACTACTACGCTACTATGGGGTGCTACCGACAATAATACATCTCATCCAACAGCTGTACGACAATGCTGCATCCCAAGTAATCCACAACGGGAAACTTACGGAATCCTTCGAAGTGAGGACAGGATTAAGACAAGCTGGCTGCCTACTATCGCCAATGATTTTCCTGATTGCAGTAGACTGGATAATGCGACAGACAGCGGGCAATGAGGAAACAGGCATAAAATGGACACACACAAAAAACTTGGAGGATCTGGACTTCGCCGATGATATATGTCTGATTTCCTACAAACTGGAAGATATGCAAGCGAAAAGCAACAAGTTAGCAGAAGAAGCATCAAAGATAGGACTTCAGGTGAACATAGAGAAAACAGAGGTGATGAAGATTCCTGGACAAGAACAACAACAGACAACAATCAGCATAAATGGGAGGAACCTGAAAGAAACAACCTCCTTTACCTACCTGGGAAGCATCGTTTCAACTACAGGCAGGCGGAACTGACGAGGATATCAAAGCAAGAATCGGGAAAGCAAGACAAGCTTTCACTACTCTCAAGTCTGTGTGGAGGTCAACAGCACTCAGCATCAAAAATAAGATCCGGATTTTCAACTCCAATGTGAATTCAGTCAGTGCTACTATACGAATCAGAGACTTGGCGCGTCATAAAGAGCATCTCAAACAAACTACAGACCTTCATTAACAGTTGTCTTCGCTCAATACTTAAGATCAGATGGCCGGTCAGAAAAGATCAGCAACAGAGATCTCTGGCAATGAGCGAACCAACCAGGAACCGATTGTGAAACAAGTAGGCAGGAAGAAATGGAGATGGATTGGCCATACTCTGAGGAATCCATCAAGTGACATCACTAGACAAGCCATTGCTCGAGTGGAACCCGAAAGGGAAGCGGCGAGTTGGTCGTCAGTGCAAGGGTGACTTGGAGGAGGTCATGTGAAGAGGAGATGAAAGCATGTGGGCAGACCTGGAGCCAGGTGAAGACTCTAGCAGAGAACTGAACGCAATGGAGACGCGCGGCTGAAGCTCTATGTTCCTCTAGGAATTAAAGGAAATAATAATAATAATGGTTAACTATATTTCAGGAAAGTTTCTAAGTATTCTGCAGTCAGTAATTTGAATATGCCCATAATTTATTCAGAACAAGAATAATCAGCTTCTACAATCATAAATCCATTAATATTAGGATACAGTAACCAATAAAAGCAAATTAGAATTGTATTCTAGAAGTGTATTCTGTTACAATAACAAGATGGGACAACAGTCATTGAATTCTGATCATCCATATAAATTGTAAAAAGTCAATAAGAACATGAGATAAAATGAAATGAAACAATTCATAGATGTGTTTGTGTATTTATGCATAATTAACAGAAAGTACAGGTTTTATGGGATGAGAGTAGTCATTGTTGCAACAGACAATATGAATATTAATAGAGAATTCCCATTAGAACATGGAGAAAAAATGAAAATTAGTTAATCTTTTCAACCAGTTTACCTATACATACATAGGATTATTTTCAAATAATGTGAATTCCGCCAACAATATGTGATAATAATCATAATGAACGATCAGGTGACAAAATAAGTTATATAATTCATAAAATAGATCATGGATTGTATGAATCTTAGAAGGGTATAGAATCAATAAGATCAGTAGGCAACTAAAACGTTAGGCAACAAGGTGAAAATGTGATAACTTTAGGTTGCAAGGACCTGTACTGCAACAAACAAAAACAATCGGTACAAAACCAATACTTGAAAATAAATACTTGACAAATAGAGTGGTACCAGAAATCGTCCATAGTGAAAATAATTATAAAATAAAGAGCATCAGTATGGAGTAGATATTCAGATTAACTAAACAAAATTAAAAATAAATCGGACCAAGTTAGAAATGAGAAGTTTAATAATCTAACATGTTAGGATCATTTGAGTGTTGGTTTGCAAGGATTTGATTGCTTACAGGATTTCATCATGAACTGACATCGGTGAGGGAACCATTAGTAAACCTGAGAATACCTTAGGGCTGTTTCGTCTTAGTTTTGGACTCATCGGTAGCCAGTATATACCCACCGGGTTGCGAGCTCAACACGCCAAGATCGTTTACCACTCAGCTACTGGGACGCAATCGAATGGCCATCACATGAATTCCAACTTCTGCCAATCCATGATATAGAGTGACCACTAGCCAATATCACTGGCGGTATTTGTCATCACACCTGAATTGCTCCACCTCACTGATCATGGATTAGGAGAACAGACGTTTTCTATACACAGAGCTATAATTTTTCTATTTCGGTAGGCAAATGAATTAGCAGAAAAGTTAGCAGGATAAGTACTAATTTTCGCAGCTTATGTTTTGCTTCATAGATGACATTAGGAGGAAAGGTTGGGGAGAGAAGACCACCGGTGCTGATTAGGTATTCAGTTATATATTGAGGCATCTCGTATACAAACCATGGTGGATAGCCATTTACGATTAGGACTTTTCTGAGAAGACTTAAATCTTCTCCCCCCACCAAATGCAAGTCGTAAGCGATGGAGTCAGACTTCGTTCCAAATCACTAGATGCCCAGATGTAGGAATTTTTCAGCTGACCATCCCAAAACAGCCTTGTATACATCTTTTTCAGAAATGCATCGCTACTCCTTCATAAATTCACACTGAGAAAATGAATTTTAGACTGGTTCTCCATTTCAGTTGTGAATTCAGTCGCTGGATGGCTAGTATAAAATGCACTTAATATATAATTCAAATCATAACCATCATTGCAAATAATAAACGTGCCACCTGTATATCTCTTATGAAATTGGAAAGCTTACATTACTCACTTCAGTCGGCCATTTTCTAGACTGAACATAAAACAGTCTGCAAATGAAGAATCCAAAAGTGATCACATGGCAGTACCGTTTATTGTCTGTATAATGTAAAGTTTGCATTTGGTGTGCATCCGGAATGCAGTTCCTTCAGATTTGCGGTTGATAACCCATATATGCACCAAAATGCAACTCTATGCATCATCATAGAACAGGGCATTAGACTTAAGCCTATGCAAATGCTGGTGTGAAATCATGCTCCCATCCAACCTAAGCGAAATGTGGTGTCGTGCCATCCTGGAAGGACTAAAAGATGCCCTGAATGCGAAAATCTACACAGAGCAAGCTGGATTCAGAAAAATCTAATCATGTGTGGATAAAACTGCAGCACTATGCAACATTACAGAACACAGTATAAAATGGCAGTCGAATGTCTACCTCGATTTATTCTAAAAACGTTTTTGTTAGCGTCAGTCGTCAAACTGCAAACTGCTTCAACACTAAGAAGTGCAGTGTGCAAACACTTTTAAACCTCAACCGATAGCCATATTATACTGCCAGATGTCAAATGATTGATAGCGCAAAACTCAGAGGAGCATTTAGAGTGGAGATAGCAGTGAGACAAGACTGACTACTACCACCAGTAATATTCCTATATGTGGTGGACTGGATCACACAACAGGCTATAGTCACTGAGAAGGCAGGCATGCACTAGAACAACCAGAAGACACTCGAAGATCGGGACTTTGTGGATGATCTGTGTCTAATATCCCACAAACTCAAAGATCTACAGGCGAAAACCAACAAATTGGCGGGAAGCAGTGGAGAAAAAGGCGATGAATATACGTAAGTAACAATAACATATAGCAATCATAATCAATGGGGAAATATGAAGGAGGTCACGTCTTTGTCTTATCTAAGCACCACCATTTCAACTATAGGCAGCGCATTTGAGGATATCAAAGACAGGTATGATTAGAGAGGCAGGAAAGACCTTCATCACTCTGAAGTCACTGTGGAAATTTTCTGCACTCAGTGTAAGTAATAACATTTGGATCTTCCACACAAGTATAAAGTCGGTTCTTCGATACGGTTCACAGACTAAATGTGTTGACGAAAGTGTTTCCAGCAGGCTTCAGACATTCTTCAACACTTGCGTTTCCTGAATCGATACTGAAGGTCGGATAGCTGGTCAGAATGGATAAGCGACAAGAAATTCTGTCAGCTAATCAACCAATAACCTATCAACCGACACATTTGCCGAGGGCAATGGAGCTGGACTGGATATATTGTGAGGAGCTGCTGAGTTAAAGTACTTGTGAGTTTATCAAGTGTCAGCGAAATGAGAAGCATTCAGTTGGGCGTCTATGTGTAGAGAAAATGGCGAAATGGAGATGCACTTCTGAAGCTGTATTTTCCACTTACAATCCAAGGAAATAACTATATAAATATAAAGGTAATACACATATCTGCGTTTCTACTACACAGATGAAGTTCGGTAAATCTCTCCTTCTTTCATCTTAATAATTTTAAAATTTATTATAGTCTCCATTTCCTCCTTGCCCCTACTTATTTTGCATTTTGTTTATTCGATATGTATATGCATGCCATATTATTCTGATTCTCTATCGCAGTTATTTTCCCTTTGAACTGGAAAATGTTAAATGCGATATTAATTATAAAGTAATAATGATAGTGCGCAACCAAACCATCCAGCTCAGAGAACACAACCACACCAAAATAGTGCGGTTTTAACACAAAGTGCTATTAGTTGGACAAATATCACGTAGTGAACAATTTAAGTGTAATGTTCAGGACTGTGTAATTAGAATGACTAATCTGAAATGGGTTATGTAAACCTAGTGATTATAGATAATATCAAAGATCATGAAATCATAAAAGGTCTGAAATAAGAGTTTCCCAGTTAAACTAGTGATTGGTGGCAGCGTAATCAAACACAAGGATATCCACAAGGCTACATGGGTGTCACCAGATGGGCGAACCAAAAACCAAATCGACTTCATCTCAATCTCAAGGAAGTGGAGGCGCAGCCTACTGGACACGAAAGTAAGAAGAGGAGCAGACGTTGGCTCAGACCACTACCTCGTACAAGGGACAATCCAAAGCAAATTAAAAGCTTTCGGAGAAACAGGAGATGCAGATAGACCACAAGCCAAGTTCAACACTCAAAATCTGAAGGACCAGGACACAAAGGACATCTTCACTGCAAGCATAAAGGACAAAGCCGAGACACAAATCAACACTAGCGAAGAGGTCAGCGTCGAAAAGCACTGAAACAACTTGAAAACAGTGTGGAGTCAAATCTGCATGGAAGTTCTGGGCAGAAAGAAGAGACAGGACAAACAGTGGCTCACTGCGGACACTTGGAGACTGATAGAAGAGAGAAGCATGGTGAAACAAAAGATTCTCCAGTGCACCGACGAGCAACAAAAACAGGATTTGAATGCAAACTACAATACACTGAACAAAAGAGTAAAGAAGACAAAAGAAAGTACTATGAAACCATGGTAAGTGAGGCAGAACAAGCTGCAGGCAAAGGAGATCTCGCAACCTATCGGGCTAAATTAAGCCGGTGAAGGATGACAATGGAAAGTCGCTCGCCAAAGGAGTGGAGCAAAGGAAACACTGGGCTGAACACTTCAAAAGACTCCTAAATCGACCATCACCTACAACGCGCTTAACAATAGCAACAATGGAGACAGAGCTACCAGTGAACACCAATCCCCCGACGACATCAGAAGTCCTGAAGGCAATCAAGATGCTAAAAGCTGGAAAAGCAGCAGGACCAGATGGAATCCCAGCAGAAGCGTTGAAAACGGACCCAGAGACAACAGCGGACTTGATGACGCCACTACTGGAGAAGGTGTGGAGAGAAGGCAAAGTATCCGAGGATTGGAAGAAAGGGTACTTATTCAAACTATCAAAGAAAGGAGACCTAATTCAATGCAAGAACTGGCGCAGAATTATGCTGCTGTCCATCATAAGCAAAATACTAAGCCGCATCATCCTGGAAAGGATCAAACAAGCCCTGGATGAAAAACTTCGACCGGAACAAGCTGGATTCAGGAGAAACAAGTCATGCCCTGATCAGATCGCCACATTATGGATAATCATTGAACAAAGCTTGGAATGACAGTCACCTTTCTACTTCACTCAACTTCATCGACTTTGAAAAGGCCTTTGACAGCGTCGATCGAGAGGTGATTTAGAAACTACTTCGCTACTATGGGGTGCCACCGACAATTATACATCTCATCCAACAGCTGTACGACAATGCTGCATGCTAAGTAAAGGAAACAATAATAATATTTAATAATAATTAAACATAGGGAGTAGGAAAACGAATTGGATAGGGAGATAGAGTGTTAATTTTCAGTGTTTATACAGAATTCATTGAACTTAGTGTAGTTTATGGCAAACAAAGCAGCTGGATATATTTTTTTCTGGATAAAGAAATCAGACCTAATAATCATGGTTTCCAAGTGTTGGTTTGCAGAGATTTCACTGGTTACATGATTTTATCATGAACTGACATCGGTTAGAGGACCGTTGAAAAACCACCAGGGAGTACTGGACAGCTGTTTCATCCTAGTTTGGGAATCATCGGCAGTGAGAAGTCGGGAGTAAGGATGAATGTCCCACCGATGACATTGGTTTGTGGTCACGCTAAATCACGAATTGGTAGAAGTTAGAATTCATGGGCTGGCCATGAATCGGGTTCCAATGGCTGGATGGTATACGAGCTTGCCTTGTAAGTGGAGCGTCCTCGGTTCGAACCCTAGTGGGTACGTACTGCCGATGATTCCCAAACTAGGATGCAACAGCTGTCCAGTACTCCCTGGTTTTCAATGGTTCTCTAAGTAAATTTATTTTTTCACCTCTTAACTCTTTAATAATTTCATATATATACCTATGATAGGTCCGTGTGTGATCAGATTGTTCGAAATGTGATGCGCAAATACATTACACGATTCAGACAAATTACGTCTTCTTATTGCTTTGTCTAAATTCATAAAGAAAACTAATTGTTTTAAATTTCAGTTTTGTTTCCATACAAGTGGGAGAAACGAACATACAGACCGAATGATAATTCGAAAATTAGCGAGTTTTTCCAAAATATTATTTCTGTATTAAGTTATAAGTAAGTTAGTTTCCAATGCCAATGTAAGTTTTGTTGATTTATTTGAATGAATTCGATAGAGAAAGATTGACAACTTCTCTATAACATGTTTGGTGGTGTGATACAGACATTGTGTTCCAATGGAATATGATTGTCACATATTCCCACAGTTCAGTACTGAGTTAGCAACAGAATACTATGTATATTTGAACATTCTACTTCATGTCGTTCGATGTACACCAAAATCACACGCTCGGTGATTGGTTAAAGAACATAAACTATAGATATATAAACAGCGGCTTGATTAAAGGAAAACATACCTTGGCTTCCGTTTCTTACCTTCTATTGTTACACATGTATTGTAATACAGGCTATCTTTCCTTTCCATTGTGGATAAAATATGGAAATGGAATTATACTTACCACAGTGTAAAAGTTCTAATCGCATAACTTTCTTTTCGTTTTCACCAATTTAGTGGCACTGACACCTTTCAGTTACATTTCTTTTCCATCAGCACTGAGTACGATTGAAATTAAGACTGTCTAGTGAAATGAGGGATGAATTAAGTGCTTATTCTGCTGAAAACATTAACTGCAGTCATTGTTTTCTCATTGGACTTGCGATTCCAATCTAGTTTGTAAGGTTAGACTCAATGCTTCATAGCCTAGAGCCTTTTGTTTTAGGCTAGGTAGTCTAATGTTGTATCTTTTTTTGATTACCCTACAAGTGTATGGTGACAAATACTGACGTACAAGTTGTTCACATTGCTAACTAATACTACAATATATAAGGTGAATCGGTTATTTCAGTAATTTCACTTCATATTATTATTGTTGTTTGCACGTTTAACCCAAAAGAATGATTGACTTTGAGTAAAGTTCATTGCAGTAAATAAAAGATGATAAATTTTAGATTCTACATTAGATAATACTATTTAGTATGAACCACGATGATACAGCATAAATAATCAAGGTGTAATAAATGGAAGTGATTTAACATCAATTCCGTATATATAAAAAATTGCATGAAAAAAACAGCAGGGTGGTTACTTCTGGTAGTTTCACTTTCTGCACCTGAACAATCACCTTTATATACAGATTTTAACGAAAAAGGATAGTAACGAATGAGATGAATGTTCATGGGCATAGTTGCTAACATTAATCAATACATAAGATGAGTTGAAAAAATACGTTAAGGTTATGTAATAAGACAAACAATTTAAAGAATGAGTTGTTGTCAGCATACATACAAAGGAATTAGAAAGAATAAAGAATTCTGAAAGAGATAAAAAAAGGAATGAAAAAAATAGTGACGTCATCGTATTAGTAATTCTCTTCTGATGAGGAGATTCTAACCAAAAGAGTCGACTGGATATTTCCTTTGAAAGGTTGCTCTTCACTTTGCACTGTTTATGGATAGGCGGCCCTACGATGTAGCGTTCTTGAACCCATTCAGACAGGATACCCACGAAATGACCAAAAGACCTGGTCCTGCATAAGTGGCTAAATTTGAGATCTTGCCATTCAGGCTTCTGTAAAACCAGTGGGCGACAGTCAGATTGCTGCTAAGAAAAATTTTCCCAATGATGCTGAAGTTCCACTCTCAGGGTATTTCAGCCTTGAAATCAAGATTCATACAGAATACGTCATCTAATTAAGTAACTCTGTCACCCTTATTTAACTTCTCTTATTCATTGATTAATATTAGCGACTATCATTATGACAATTTCCCTCTTTCATTACAAATTTATTTTCTAAAAACATGTATGTGAATGTGATTGTGGAGGTCAAGAGGATGAAATCGCCCTCTTCTCTGAACTACTTATTTTGTTTTTCATCAGTGGTTACCTTCATAATGAAACTTCCGACGATGACATACTTGCGTAAGTATTTCTCATGTTCAAACTGATATTACTTCTGAAAGCAAGCAAATATATTTTCATGAAAAATATACATTATTATGCATTACATAATCAAAATTAATAACGTCACAGATGAAATTCTAGAATCTTTTAAATGTATTTTGGCATTTATATATGTTCATGATTATGTATATATAACAGGCTTCATCTAAATACTGGTATATACAAATGCTTAACATTTCTGCAATAGCCTTCCCATTATGGATAATAATAATACATATAGCCTTCCCATGTTTATAATATTAGGGACAGACTGAATATATTGGAATATGACAATTTTTGTATTCTCAATTACCGTTAATTCATTTAACGGCAGTGCTGTGATATTCATTTCCGAAAGCCAGTGACCACAGTGCTTATGATATATATATATATGTATATATATTCATAATACATAAATTCACTGAATAAAAAATTAAAAGGTGTGTTTTACGGATGCGGAACCTTTGATATTCACTTGGGAATAGGACAATTATTAAGTTTACCTAAAATGTACTCGAGAAAAACGACCATCTTTTATGGCAAAATGTGAAATGCCATCCTCCTACTTTGGTGAATGACTTTCAGTTGTTTTACACTATAGCTTTTGACTAAATGTACCATTTTTTTTACAGTATTTTGTTTTAGCTTTAAGTCTCCCTGACGTGGCTATCTCACAGTTATACAAACTTACTTGTCAGCCTCTCTTTCCATCTAACTTTATTACTTTTAGAAATCTAGTTCTGTTCCACCCTACTGTACGATTGTGTATTAGTTAGGGATCATCCAATCACTGTTCATCGAATCTACATCAAGCACTTGCAGCAGGAATGACGCAACACCGGCTTTGGAAGTACCAATAAAGCTAAAGGATAAGAAATGATAATGAATACCTCAACAGAATTCAAAAGAGATTAAGTGACAGTACCATGATATGATTATGACCGGTAAATATTTAGGCTGTAAAGAACGAGAAATTCAGCGAAGACAACTCTTCGCCGATTTAACTCTCAAAAGCAATCACATTTGTATAAATTACTTTACATTGATACAATTATTACTTATATTCCACATAATAACAGAAGAGGAGATTAAAGGTGATACTAATTTTCATCTTGATATGACAGTTTAAAGATGGGGATACAGATTACAAGGAGCACAAAAACAAAATTACACTGGATTAGAAAATGGTTGCGCAATATGTACAATAGATTTTTTTCACGAATACGTGTGTGAAAAAAGGCGCATGGACACAAATCGAAATAATAGTTTATATGACTGAAGACGAAAAGAAATGAGGCAGTCCAGAAATACGAAAGCTAAGCAGTCACACTGAACTAGATCCAAGATAAATGCAGAGGTTGGACTAGTTTCTCGAAACGTCATCGTCAGTAGAAAAAACAAACACACTACACCACTGTGTCATACCAAATGACATTATTCTACTATCAAAGTAAACAATTTCAACTTTTGTTAGTTCATTGATAAATTGTAGCGTAAACAATGAAACGTGTAGAGAAATCTCTCATCTTCTTCTTCTTATAAATAAGAAACAAACTGTTCATATATATCTTTAAATTTTATGTTTGTTTACATGTTTGTCGCTTAACGAGACATGACTAACCTTCATAATTTACATAACACTCTAATTCATATCCAGCTTATCTAGATTGACATCGTGTCAGTATATCTTCATCGAAAGTGAAGCTTTCATTTAATTCACATAACTTGTCATATATGTAAAAATGATAAAGAGCAAAACTTGATTGTATCTTTCATGCTGAACAAACAATTTAAGGCTATAACTTGCACAAATTCACTTTGTGTTTATTCATCATTTTTCCAAGGTATGTCATGACCTTAAAAAATTAAACAACAAAAAGCAAAGAGGTTTTCAAAACTGCTACAGGAGATTCTGAAAACAATGGAAATCAGGAGGATTTTGGTAGATTGTTTCCCCGCCCCCCACATTTAATCTGTATTTCTGTCATAGTTTTGGGGGTGGAAAAATTATTCCCCACTTATTTGTAAACAAGTGAACATTGATTAAAGCAAAATAGCGTGTTTCTGTAGAATAAGACAGTCTCATTACTTACTTCGTCGGCTTCTCATCAGCTGCTCACAAGCTAAAGAAACAATTAAGATTATGTTTGGTATAATTTTTAACATAACTGCAAACTTTACATGTCAGTTGATAGGAAATTTAGAGATAACACTGTTATAGCTTATACCCAGAATGTACCATAGGTGTGAAGGTTCAGCTGCCAAAAAACCATTGGGAAAGAAACCAATCTTCATTTAACTTGACTTTAAAGGTGATAATATCACAGAAGTAGTCAACAGAAGGTTGAAAACCTCATTATTCATCTTATTCACCTCTTGTCTCTATTATGTAACTCTTTCACCAGTGTACCCAAGCATTTATTTTTTTATTTCAACTTGGACACTCTAGGTATAAACTATATAAATGTAGTTTTATGAACACCGTTTATCAAGTTTTTGGAGACCACTATTTCATTTAGTTTTGCTAATCAAGTTTTCTACCTTAGTTTCGCGAATCTACTCAGTACTTCTAAAAATATTCTCCCTTATATACTTACAAATGATAACTGTGTAATCAACAGGTTATTTCTTACCGATTTTTTAGGAATTCAGCATTAAGCGTATGCTTTTATCATTAGTATTCATGAAAAGATAAAAGTTTATTAGAACATCAAAAAGGTTTTATTTAGTGATTTTTGCAGCACTCTTTTTTCATTTTGAACTGAAATAAGTCAAAAGAGAGTATTAGTTAACACTCTCTTTTAAATCCACGAAAGATAGTGAATTAATTTGTTTCAACTACGGACTCTTAGGTATCCCATGTAGAGGCAACATAACTCAGGAAGTCAGTTGGAATTCAGCATGCATTTCATCCTAACCTCCTCCTGTTTGTGATTAAAAACAAGTTCAAACAGTGTGTTTTTGATAAAGCACTGGAAAAAATCAAGAACATATATTGAAACAAAACTCAAGATAGATAGGTATCAAACACTTAGGAAGCTTAGGTTTACTCTGTAGCCCTGGTAATTTGGATCTTATAACCACTGCTCACCATTTATGGTAAACAGTTAGTCATCTGTAACTGTACCAGCTAATTATCATAATTTATTCATCGAATTAACTGAAATACTCAAAGGTTCTGCATGAACTACAACTTATAATTGTATTTTTTAAAAATTATTTACATATATATTTGATATGATATTCACTTTTTCCTAGCTGTTAATTATCTTCTTTTTTCTATTCTCTTGGGCACTGAATATGTGGGCTCTAAGGATCTAATACATTTCGAGGTCAAATAAAAATGCCAATGCCTAATAACGCCATAATTTCTACGCTCATCATAATGGACAGATTCAGGTTAAAGAGTTCAGAAAAATATTGGATAAGAAAGTTTGGAATATAACTCCAAAAAATTTATTTTACTGACTTAATACCACTGTTTTTCAAATAGCAGAGATTATTCATGGCTCACGGTTTTATAAGTAGCAACATTTATACCGGATACAGTCATCAGTTCGAACTGAAAATTGATAAGTATATCAGTAAAAATCATGTTGTAGAATGATTTTAACCTGCAAAATTCTGTTTTAAGGGACAGATGTGGCATAAATCACAGGCTTATACTCGTAACACGGAAAGCATTTCCAACAGACTATTGCAGACACTCATCAACAGCTGCCTTCACTCGATACTGACCAGCCAGAAAGGAAAAACACCAAGGAATTCTGGCAGGTTGTGAGACTGGGGCTCTGTTTTCTTCAGAAGGAAATAAAAATGGACTGATGATACGCTTAAGAAAGACACAAGTGGCATCACAATTCAGGACGTTGAGTGAAACCCGAATGGGAAGTGATCGGTTGAGAGTAGGTCTGAGAGTGACATGTAGAAAATCATATATATGGAGGAATGGAAAGCTTCAGGATTGTTGTAGAGGCAGGTGAAAATGATGGCTGAGAACCGAGTGCCATGAAGACGTGTTATTGAAACTATACGTTTTAACAGACAAATTGGACGAATGGAAAATCCCTCCTTGACGATCTATTTATAATATGTATGCTTATTTAGCCGTTTCAACTAGCCTTGTAATTATTAAACGTCTTTCCGCCAGACTATCTTTCATTAATTTGACATTTCCACATCATACATTGATTTTGGCCTTCTTTATTTGCCTCTGTCCTTGTCTAATCTTTAACTGCAATACTTGTGTGTACAGTGATAACGTGTTGTTTAACAGTGTGAGATTGTTCGATTGAGCGAAGATCATTCTGACCAGTGAATATCTGTGGAAAGTCTTGGTGTGTGATTCTTGTGCATAGAGCTTTTGTTCTCACCTCGTTATAGAAATTCTCCTTGGTTCTAAGGTAATTATCACCGTTGAAATTTGGTTCACTAATTTTGACTTACACTATTTGTTTTGTATCTACAACCTGCATGGCTTGTGCATCTGGATCACGGCAGTGTTGAGATAAATTTAAGTTTCAGTGCTATAATAATAATAATAATCACTTTATTCCACAACAATAACAATTTACAGCATGGAATTTTCAGCGTCTCATTTTACATATTGCATTGGTTTAGCTCTTTTTATAATTATATAAATGTATGAAATGTTTAAAATATTGATAATTAATAGGAAAAAATGAAAAACCCCAGCAAAATCACACCATTTCTAGGTCATAGTGAATAATAAATAAATAATATAACAAATCACACATGCAATAATATGCATCATTACATTTTATAGTTTAGTTAATGATTTAAAAGTTGTAAAAGTTCTTTTCTGATATTCGTCTCTTCACACAATACTCGTGCCAAATATGGTACGGTCGAATTTTTATATTTTGTAGTACGAGCATAAATGTTTATGAAATTTCTTCTGGTCTTACCCGAAGAGATACAAGGAAACAAATGTGAATAAAGAGGATGTTCACTATCAGACAAAATAACTCTGGCTAAGTGTTTACAAGAATTCATGTGCCTATTGACAACAGTGTCGGTTAGTTGAGTCAAAGGGATAGCACTGACCCTACTTACAGCCTTCAATGTTCTTCGTAGTATGATATGGTCTTTCTTGAGTAGCCCAGGGAAGAATAATGGAGAACAATAAAGAATGATGGGCAAAACACATGAATTAATAAATTGTATGAGAAGAGATTGGGTTATACCTGAGTGCCTCAACTTCTTTATGTAATAAGTCAGACAGAAAATCTTTTTAGAAACTATAAGAATATGAGACGACCAGAAAAGGTTTGAAAAGAAACTAATGCCAAGATAAGAAACACTTGACTTACTATCTATCATGTTACCATCAATATTACAACAATCATGAGATTGGATCAATCCATGCATGTCTTTTTCACTTCTCAAGCTGAAATCAACAGTATTACATTTAGTTGGATTTAGTTTAAGACCATTTGAGCCAGACCAATTGTTTAATAAAACCGCTAAAATATTGAAGAGTAATCGTCTTCTTCATGCATTTAAGACAGTTCATGGTAGCATGTGTCTCAACGAATTTTCATCGGCCATACAGTAGAACGTGGATATCAACTTTTTGGAATAAGAATAGAACTAAGACACTGTGGTAGAGTATAATTCCACTATGAAATAGAATCATATTTCTGAGCTCACACCATTACCGAATAAATTTAGTTGTTCCACATGGACTTCTGGGAATAAAAAACAATAATAGGATTGATTAAGTTAATATATGTGTAAAGCTTGGGCACTGTGGTAGTAAGTAATTCCATATTAGTTTGTTTATTAGATGTATCACACAGTGAAACAGTATTATTTAATGGATGACGTCACAGGGTGGAAGGAAAGATTGATAACAGAAGCTTTGTTTATCGAATCAACTACAAACACATGTAATAGGAATGATTCAACACCTGCCCAGATATCTGGAAAATTCTACTACCCCAACGACGACAAATAGGAGAAGACAAAGAAAACTATAAAACTCAAGTTTCCAAGTCATGCGATTATAATTGATATGATTATGAACAGCAATAAATTTTGTTCGAAACTGTGTCATCCAGGAAATAATACTGTTTCACTGTGTGATACATCTAATAAACAAAATAATAAGGATTGATTAAGAGCTGAAATCAGTTGGAGGACCATTGAAAAGCCAGTAAGTACTAAACAGCTGTTTGATACTCTTCAGCAGTACTCACACGTCGGGGTTCGAACTCATGACCTCCCGGTCACAAGACGAGCTCATAGATCATTTAGTTACTGGGACCCATTCTCACAGCCTATGCAAAAGGCTAACTAATCATGCGACAACAGATAAGGATATTTGGAACAAGCTGGACATCAATAGTAGTACACATATTTGATTTCACTGAGAAAACATCTAGTCCACTTGACATTCAACTAAAGCACTCCAGTGTTATGTGTATCCTGACATTTGACAAGCCTGAATTCTAATTTTTTATTTGCCAGTTATTTTCCTAGATTATAGTATAAAATCTGTTAATTGTCAAAAGGTTGACACATAAACAACTAGTCAATGTAACTTAATAAATGTAAACACTTCCGGTAAAACAAACATTTTACATATGTTGACTAAAAGAAGAAGAATGATTTCCTTTTGAAATAATAGAGAAAATTTGTAGCTCAGGTGGATGATTTGCAATTAATAGTGTTCTCTAAGCTGGTTGGTTTAATTGCGGAGCTTTCGTCGTCCTTCTGGACAACATCCCCTTTCAGCGCAAGTTTCAGCATGAAATAAACTGATTTCAATTCTCCATGAATGATAGAATTGCGTCTCCTGGTAACCATCTTCGTGACTGGTAGTCGATTTACATTTGTACTGATGATTTTTTATTTGCTTGGATTTTGAACTTTCTCATCACATGATTTAATTTTTATTAGTTGGTAGATTTGGTCTCTATTAATATGTTTGTTTATCGCATATTCGCTTGGGTACCAGGCTTCTAGGACTTCTCTGGCACTTTTGGTGTCTCTTCTGTTTAAAATTTCGACATTATCCCAATCAATTTGATGTCCATAATTATCTACATGCATTGATATGAAAGAATAAACATCATGTCTTTTCACAGCTAATTTGTGTTCCTGAATTCTGATTCGAACGCCAGCTTTGGCCGATGTAATGTCTGTAACAGTTCATCCAAGTCAATAAAAACTGGTTACTGGGAGACGCAATTCTATCACTAATGGAAAATTTAAATCAGTCCACTTTATACTGAAAATTGCTCTAAAGATGTCGTTCAGAAGGACGACGAAAACTCCGCAACTAAACCAACCAGCTCAGAGAACACTACTAATTGCAAATGATTTGCTTTATTCCAAAACAGTATTTATGATACGGCATGGAATTCTGAGCATTTGGTACAATATCTGCACGAATTGATGACTTACTATGCATAGCACTAATTCCTGTTGTTTGTATTGCGATTTTCGGTGTATTCCCGGAATAGATGTTCCACCTATTTCGATTGCACGTGTCTGATGTTCATTCGAGGAATAAAAATTCCTTCAGGCTAGTATATATATATGTTAGAAACGTGGTTAGATTGTAAGTTCAGGGGTATTTGACTGTACTCATCACAAGGTCGTGGATTTATTATTTAAATAATGTTCAAAGCTGCTTGGTATTTTTGGGTTATCAATGGTCGTTTAAGGTATCTTCACTGAAGTATACTTATTAAAGGTGACTTATCTGTCAGTATTCAAATGAAACAAGTGAACAGCCTTTGTTTACTGACTTCTGCTATGATACCAACTGTTTCATGAACTTCAGATATTGTTCATAATGTCGAATGAATTTTTCTTGACTGTAGATTTTATCTTAATGAAATATTCTAACTTTTACGCAATATGTCTACAGTGGTTTTTGTAATGAACAACTTTCCTTCACAAGGTTTTAAGAAAAATCATTGACTTCATTTTTAGACTCAGATTAATTCACTTGAGTTCAGAAACCGTCTACACAGGACTCATTTTATAACTCCTAACTCTGCCTGGAAGCTACAGTCTTATCATTATAGTGACATTTTTAACGCCACTATTAATAAAACAGTTACTTTATGCTAGTGAGAAATACGTTATTCATTGGTTTTAGATCATAATTAAGTAGGTTTCTTAACTCGAATGTGGAACGATATACAACTGTCCATGAGCTCTGACTTGTGTCACTACTAGTGTTGTTCGTAAATACGCAATCTCACGCCTGTCTGGACGGACCCCATTAATCATGACGCCTCAGTGGGACTCCATGCACTTCATCCTACAGTCAGTCACTGGTAATTTCTGGTGAGTGTCAGGGTGGCGTTCTTCTGGATGCTTTCTAACTGAAACAAAACAACTTTCCTCCACTGCCACGTTATCAGTGGTTCTCTAATAATAATAATAATAATCACTTTATTCCACAACAATAACAATTTACAGCATGGAATTTTCAGCGTTTCATTTTACATATTGCATTGGTTTAGCTCTTTTTATAATTATATAAATGTATGAAATGTTAAAAATATTGATAATTAATAGGAAAAAATAAAAACCCCAACAAAATCACACCATTTCTAGGTCACAGTGAATAATAAATAAATAATATAACAAATCACACATGCAATAATATGCATCATTACATTTTATAGTTTAGTTAATGATTTAAAAGTTGTAAAAGTTCTTTTCTGATATTCGTCTCTTCACACAATACTCGTGCCAAATGTGGTACGGTCGAATTTTTATATTTTATAGTACTAGCATAAATGTTTATGAAATTTCTTCTGGTCTTACCCGAAGAGATACAAGGAAACAAATGTGAATAAAGAGGATGTTCACTATCAGACAAAATAACTCTGGCTAAGTGTTTACAAGAATTCATGTGCCTATTGACAACAGTGTCGGTTAGTTGAGTCAAAGGGATAGCACTGACCCTACTTACAGCCTTCAATGTTCTTCGTAGTATGATATGGTCTTTCTTGAGTAGCCCAGGGAAGAATAATGGAGAACAATAAAGAATGATTGGCAAAACACATGAATTTATAAATTGTATGAGAAGAGATTGGGTTATACCTGAGTGCCTCAACTTCTTTATGTAATAAGTCAGACAGAAAATCTTTTTAGAAACTATAAGAATATGAGACGACCAGAAAAGGTTTGAAGAGAAACTAATGCCAAGATAAGAAACACTAGACTTACTCTCTATCATGGTACCATCAATATTACAACAATCATGAGATTGGATCAATCCATGCATGTCTTTTTCACTTCTCAAGCTGAAATCAACAGTATTACATTTAGTTGGATTTAGTTTAAGACCATTTGAGCCAGACCAATCCTTAACTTCAGTTAAGAAGCCATTCATATGGGAACAATCCGATGTGGAAACTACGGGGACAGAAACGGTCAGATCATCAGCCTACTTAATGAAGTTAACTTTGGGTGAGTTCGGAAGGTCATGCAAAAAGAAAGAGAAAAGAAATGGAGAAAGTACTAATTGATGTCAGTTCGTCATCTAATCTGAAATCAATCAAATTCCTGCAAACAGACACTTGGTATTTTTATTAATTTCGATTATAATTACCTGAATAACTTTTTTCATTTAAACGAAAGTAACAAAAGTGAATTCACAATAGGACTAGTAGTCTCAGCATGTTTACATGAAGAAATTTATGGTCCCGAGTTACACTTTAAGCAGCTAAGTAGTCTGGTGGAGTGTGAAAGTGAAAGCACATATGTTTTTCAAGAACGTGTTTGTAGGGATTTTATTTGTTTCAAGTTTGATCACGGATAGATACCAGTTAGAGAACTACGGAAAACCAATGGGGATTAATGTACATCTCTTTCGTCCCAGTTTGGGACTCATCATATGTACACACTCATGGGGGTCCATCAAAGGACATGTAGGGTGTAAGGTGAGCTTGTAGACCATTCAACCTCTGGGACTTGACTCAATTGCCAGCCCATGAATTTTAATTTCCATCAATTCGTGGTTTTATTTCGACCACCAGTCACTGTCGTCGGCGAGTACTTGTCCTTACTCCCTACCTGGTGGACCACACTGTTCACAATTCCTCAATAGAACTCCAGGCAACTTCGTCCTGTATCCAATCAGCACCAAGCATCAGATTAATATTCAAGTATTTGTTTTCAGGGATTTGATTTGTTTCCAGTTTGATAGTGGATTGGTAGAAGTAATAATCCTTGGGCCAGTGAATCGGCTGCGAGTGACTGATTGGTCTACAAAGTCGCCTTGTAACTGGAAGGTGTTGGGTTAGAACCCCTATGATGGGCGCGTGCTGCCAATGAGTCTCAAACTAGGATGAGGCCACTGTCCAGTGCTCTCTTGTTTTTAATTTTTCAATAACTGACGCAAATCCGTGATCAAACTCGAAACATATTTGTTTCTTATTAGAGTGCAGATGATCACGAAACGAAGGAAGAAGCAACTGAATGGCCTTTCATGAATATTATGGAGTCAATACTGATACACATTAGTGAGGAACAGAGAAGTGTTTTCATAAAAGTAGACAGAAGTCTAGGTATGCTAAGAAACGATTGGGCAATTAATTATTTGATAAATTAGGCGCAAGAGATTAAAATAAGATCTATACAACACAGCAGTAATAATTTTATTATTCTCACCCAGTTCTGTTCATTTATCTGATTTTCCAGGTGTGAATATTTTATCGGAAATAAATCTGTGTAAGGCTTTTACTGAATACTTAGCGAATGTACTTTTGCAGTGCGTAGCATTTGTTTTCGCGACATATCTCAGTTTTATATTTAGTTAACCTTGTAAAAATGTGATTGTGATGCGCATTAACCATTTTCAGTATGGGAGGTTTTTAGAATTTACTGATGAAAGGCTATTCATCTGGCCACCTATTGGCTGTATTGGAATTAAATATTTTCGAGAAGCGTCTTGCAGTAACACCACTCAATAGATTTCATAATAATTTGTTTATCAGATGTATCACCCAACGGGACAGTCTCATTTTTTTATTACATCTTGATTCCACACCGTATTTTTTGGTACAGGTATGGAATTTTCAGTATGTGATACCGGTAGCCCAAATTTCGCAGGCCAACCATAAATATCAGGTGTGCGTCGGCAGGGGATCGAACTCTGGATCATGTGCATGGTCGGCGAGAGTCCTAATCACTGTGCCACTGACGGACGTTTCGAAAGCACATCATGATTTATAGTAATACCAAATAAAACTGCACAAATGTAAAAATTATATTTGTAAAATCTCAGAGAAATTGAAATGAGTTATTCCAATGTTTCCTTCTGCAAACTGATCCGAACTTCTCCACGGAAATTAATCGAAAATAAAATAAATTAAAATAACAAGGATATCTCTTGTTTTTAAAAACCTTTCCAATCATATGAGTCATGAAACAGATATCAAAATGTAATTAACAAAATTGCATGAACTGTGATCAACATTTCACCTCAGACTTACAAATATCAGTCTACTTTTACTAAACACTGTAAACAGTGTGTACTTTTGCATCAGATATTTAGTGATTACGTTCGACTCATGTTCATGGTCGCAGATAACTAAACACGAAAAAATGTATATTTATATGCGGTATACAATGGTGTGTGTATGTGTGTATGGGGAAACAATCGGGAATTTAGGTTGAGTATGATTTGCACTGCGCTCGATAGAAATGGGACACAAGGTAGACATTGATAGGAATAAGGTTCTACAAAAAGTTTTGGTTCGTCTAAAGAAAGACTAACTACTGAAGCCCTACATGTATGGGTGAATCCCAGAAGTTTGAACAGACATGGATCTGTGAGGTTAGCTGATGCATGAGAAGTCCCGATTGTTAAGCGAAAACGGATACATATCACTAATCTATCACACTTGATCTAAATTTCGGATTGTCTATGTTTTCTTATAAAGAGGCCAACAAATGATTTACAATTGTTTACCCATATACACATACACACACACCACTGTATACCGCATATAAATATACATTTTTTCATGTTCAGTTATCTGCGACCATGAACATGAGTCAAACGTAATCGCTAAATATCTGATGCAAAAGTACACACTGTTTACAGTGTTTAGTAAAAGTAGACTGATATTTGTAAGTCTGAGGTGAAATGTTGATCACAGTTCATGCAATTTTGTTGATTACATTTTGATGTCTGTTTCATGACTCATATGATTGGAAAGGTTTTTAAAAACAAGAGATATCCTTGTTATTTTAATTATTTTATTTTCGATTAATTTCCGTGGAGAAGTTCGGATCAGTTTGCCGAAAGAAACATTGGAATAACTCATTTCAATTTCTCTGAGATTTTACAAATATAATTTTTACATATGTATATAGTTGGTTTGTAAGGATTAGATTTGTTTATACGAGTTGATCACGGATTGATATCAGTTAGAGTACCACTGAAAATTAGGGAGCACCGGACAGTCTAGTTTGGGGATCATCTTCAGTACGCACCCACTGCCAGGGTTTGAACCCATGACTTTTCGGTTACAAGGCAAGCTCGTATACCATTTGGCCACTGGGACCCAGAAGGTCCTGGGTTCGAACCCCTGTGATGATCCCTAAACTAGAATGAAACAGCTGTGCAGCACTCGCTGGTTTTCAATTGTTCTTTAACTGATATCAATCCATGATCAACTCGTAAAAACAGAACTAATCCTTACAAACCAACTGTAGGACATAAACCTTTATTATTTTCATTCTGGACCAGTTTGCCGAAGGAAACATTGGAGTAACTTATTTGAAGTTTGCTGAGATTTTACAAATATAATTTTTACATACGTATACTCCTCACTTGGTGCCGAATTACTGTGGAACTATTCGGTCAAATCTTGATCACAGTTCATATAAAACTATACAACTTCGAAGTACGATCTTCATAGATCTCTTTCATTTCTTCTTAATTGCAATAGGAATGATTCGACACTTTTCCTGTACATCTGGGAAACCTTGCTACCTTCACGACATAAGGAAAGCAGGAAGAAGAACTATCAAAATGTAGTTTCGAAACTGTGTTCAAAATGTCATCCACTAAATAATATGGTCTAATTGCGTATTCTGTAATTATTATTCCCTTGCGTTTCGAGTGGAACAGATGGCTTCAGTATCGTATCCCCATTTCACCATGTTCTCTGCACTGGTTTCTAGCTGACTCTACCATTGTCCATAGGCTCTCATTCCATCCTGAGATGATCCTCTCCATGATGTCCAGCTCTTGTTCCACTCGTAGGTCTGCTGTGTGGTGTCACTTAATAGTCACCTTGGCTTACGTCTAACCTATCTCCATTTCCCTGTGCACATTTGTTCGGCGATTGATTCTTAGCTGGTCCTCACCAGACTGTTTCGTTGGTCATTCTTTCTAACCGTCTGGTCTTTAAAAGTGAATCAGCGAAGCATGGTGCTGATGAATATGCTTCATTTGACGCTTGCACCAAGTTTCTGAATCATACAGAAACGGTGACTTGAGATTAGTATTAAAGACCGGGATCTTATTTCCTATAGTGAGTAGAGTAATTTTCGTACTGATTTCAGAGTGGTGAAGGTCTGTCGTGCTTTCTCAGTCCCACCTGTCTTTTGAATCCTTATCTGTGCTAGGTTCCCCTATGTGCTACACCTAACAAACTACTACAGTGTCTAAGTTTTGCACGTATATTACTGTAAATAAACGTTGATTTTTTCTGTTACTTTCCACTCATTAACTTCAACATATCGCTGTCTCGCACCCTAGTTTACTGTAGAATATTAATTTTGATATAGTTGTGTTCTCTGAGCCGGATAGTCAATTTGAGAAGCTTTCATTGCCCTACTAGGTAACATCCTCAGCCCATACTTAAATTTGAAGTGAGCATTTTGGATTTCTCCACGAGTTTATCAGTCATCCCTCCTGGTCACCTTGAACGTGATTGGTTGTTTCGTGTGTTTTAATACCCTCTATGCTACTTGTATTAGTACTGGTACTGACTGTTTCCTTGACCTGAATTTTGACCCTTTGTGTGTGAAATTTCCTTCTTATCGACTGGTAAATTTTGTCTATGTCAATGCGTCTATTGGCTGACGACTCACTGGAATATCAGGCAGGCTTCTAAAATTTCTCTGGCATACCTGGTGTTTCCTCTGTCTAATATTTGAACGTTGTCCTAACTGAATTGATGTCCGCGGTTGTCTGTATGAAGTGATATGAGCGAGGGAGTGGTTGTCTTGTCTTTTCTCGGCTAGTTTATGTTCGTGGATACGAAGACGAAGGGGACGTGCACTTTGGCCGATGTAGTGTTTCTCGCAGTCGTTGTAACTTATTTTGTAGATGATGTTGGTTTTATCTTCTTTCGCTGTTGAGTGTTTTGGTTGACACAGAACTACTTGAGTGAGGTGATTGTGTTGGTTTGTGTGTGACATCCATTTCTAATGGTGTGAGGAGACTTGCAGTGATTTCTGAGGTGTCTTTTATATATGGTGTGGTATGGCGATTTATTTTGTGCTTTCCTTGAGGGCCTTTGATTTGGTAGATTGACTTGGGGTAGATGTCTTTTGATGAAGTTCCATGGATATCCATTCTTTTAGAAAATTTCTATGAGATATCTTTCTTCAATTTTCCTAAAGGTGGGAGTGCTACAGGATATTAAATATAAGAGGAGCGTTTGAGTTCTTTACAATGCATGACATAGAAATGACAGCTGCACTCATCGTGTACTTTTTCAATCAATCATAATAATGACTAATTTTAGCATGTGAAGTAGATTCAACCTAAATTACTTGCCAGCTTACTGATCAAGAAAGTGGAATACATCTAAATAGAGTAATATAATATATGAATGGAATATTCCCATGTTAATTAGAAATTCAGTTACTTGAAATCTTTGTCTACATCTACACACATAATGGAAAGTTCCGTTTTCAGCGCATCGATCAAGCGAAAAAATAACTTTCTCTATTGTTTTTTATTTTTGCTCTGAAAAAATCTACTTTTCTAATTAGGTAGTATGAATAGCGTGCTCTCTTTCTTAGTGATCAATACTTCGCAAGTATACACATGACAAATTGTTTTTTTCCTTTTGTGTTTTTTGAATTGAGTTATTTTTTCTTTTCCCTTTGTTTCGCCTGTTCACTGATAAATCTTCTGTTGTCAGTTTGAATTAACAAATTGTTTTTCAAACTGAGGAAAAAAATAACCAAATAAACTGAACTGAGTATTTTAAAGGTTATGTAAGGTAAAGAAAATCAAAAATACCTCAAAATTGTTCAAGTTTAAATACATCTCGTTTGTTGTTCAGCATGAAAAGAACAAATTCTCAACATATCTGGCAGTGCTATGATTAGTCGAAAGGGAACGAAATTTTGTCAGACAAATGATTGAATATACACAATGGATGGTTGGCATTGAAGAAATATCATTTGTGACGTCGATTTTCGGACGAATTCAGTTTTGATGTTAAGACCTCATTTAACAATATCGTTGACAGCCTGCTTAAATCATCGCTGGGCTATCAGAACTCCCATCTATCAAAAGGCTGAAACTCTTCAGCATTTCTTATTATTTAAATCATTCAGTGATTTCTTTTTAACAATAATAAAGCTCTACTTCAGACAATGTGTGAAGATATAGTACAGACATTTTCAGCGTATATTTCCTTTTACTACAGAATGTACGTGTAAAGTAGTAATATGAAGTATACCGTGTGTTGTGGCGCTGTTTCATATGAAGAGAGAACCAAATCTGTACATTTTGTCTTGATTTCTTCCAAGAATTGTCCAGTCTTCCGTAGAAAGCCTATTAAATATGTTAAATACAATTACGATTGTACAGCTTATGAAAATGAATCTTCAAAAAGAAAATGTTTCTTGGCTGGTTTACGTCTTTTTCTTATGACTCAATATGGGAATATATTTCGTTCAATTAAATGTATGCCCGAGTTCATGTAGCAACCATTTGATACATTCGTATTATTGAAACAACGAAAAATGCCGAAGACTGCAATTAGTTTGATGGATAGAAATTCTGGTAGCCCAGTGATTTAAGTGTGCGTCGGTGGCATAGTGGCTAGGGCGCTCGCCGACCATGCATATGGTCCCAGGTTCGATCCCCGGCCGAAGCACTCCTTTACCTCGTTGAGCCAGAAATAATACTGGTGAAGAGGAAAGGTTGGGCATGAGGCTAGCAACCCCATCCTGTAAAATAAACACTGCTACAGAAACTTCAAGCCACTAGCTTGAAGCCTTGTGTTCCACTGGGGAACGTGAAAGAAAAAAAGTGATTTAAGTATGCTGCCAATGTGAACAGACGATTAAATATTGGCTGTATTAACATGCAGTTCTTGAAACAAATGAAGAAAACACGTACAGAATTGGTTCTCACTTCATATGAAACAGTGCCACAACACACGATATATTTCAGATTACTACTTTACATCTAAATCCTGTTTGATGAGGAAATATTTTTTGGGGACTAAATACGCTGAAAATTTCTATAAACTATGTTCCAATTGAAGTTAATTGGTGGATGGTGACTAGCAGTGGAATTCAGGATGCGCATTTGGTCCTATTCGGGGCAAAGTTCAACAATAGCGTCCCAAGGAATACGAACGCAGGAGTGTCCTTGAGTCGACCAATCATAGAAATGAGAATTTTTTGCATGAAAAATGACGTCTATTTACAAGGAAATGCATGAAAACACATTAAACAGGGTATCTTCCTCTGACATAACTTAAAAATACGTCCTATTTATAATGAGGAGTAGCAGTAGCTAAGTAAGACTAGTTTCTGTACATGTACTTACCGAGGCGACTGAAGATGAGCTACTTTTTTGAATATTTTATCTCTCTTATCTTGTTGTGCAGTACTCCCCAAAGCCCTCGGTTGAATTAATATGGTTTCCATTGAGATTATCGACGACTACTTACCAGGAAAATGTGGATAATAAAAACAATCAAAATAAAATGACATCAACTCTGAATCTATCCCTAATCGTCACCCTAACCTTGATCTTAACACTAACCCTAACCTTAATTCTAACCCTAATTACAACCCTTATCCTAAGCGTTAGTCTAACCCTAATCCTAATTTTTATCCTGATCCTAACCCTAACCCAATATTTACCTTAACCCTAATCCAAACCCTGGCGAGCTATTAGAAAATTGTTCAAGCAGTACTTAAAGGCGTGATCTGGGTGAAATTTGCTCCCTAGTTGGTGAACATTACTGATATTTCAGCTTTGATAATGACATGTGCCGTAAGCCAACGACCAGCTCGCCGTCAAGGTCATTGGAACGCTCGCACTCCTGGGACGCTATTGTTGGGCTTCGTCTTATTCGGGATTCGTCACCTGGATGTACCTGCATTCCGCAATGAGTGATGATGTTCCCATCGGGGCTCGAACCCAGTGCCCATAATTTCAAACGCCAAAGCGTTATCCACTTGACCACTTGCGCCACAAGAGAGCTACCTCTTGTGCAATGGGTCATATTAATTATTTAATTCAATTTTAGATTTTTTATCGATCGATTGGACCGAAGTGCTCGGTCTCAGGTTGACATGTCGGCTTCTTGCTCACATATTGTCTAAAATATAACTTTATTATTATTAGTATTTAAAAAAAGAGGATCCAAGCTCAACGATTGAGGTGAAATCGTGAAAACATGTTACACCCGAAGTAAAAAGAAGGTCAGTTCATATATATGTTCATTCACTACTAGTTCTTTTTGTGTCGAAGAAACGGTATTTGCATTATTTCCTGCGTTCGACTGCCTACAAAGTTGTTAATTCAATAAGGCTGAATAGTCCAAAACTAGGGCAGACAGAAACGTAATGGCTTTAGTGTCCAAATGGGTTTCTTAGTAATTCTGGGCTGTGACTATATTAACTTTGAAATGAACCACCCCTCCACAAACCCGTAGCCTGACTATCCATTAAAATCTCTGAGTTGTCAGTAATAATAATCACTTTATTCTAAACAACAATAATAATTATACAGAATGGAATTTTCAGCGTTTTTATACATATCACAACAATTTAGCTCCTTTTGTCAATATGTACATACAGAAAATTTAAAATAGTAATAATAATACTAGTATTGAAACCACCACTATAAACAGAATGTTGGTGGAAACACAATGAAGTATAAGTAGTGAGTATAATAGATAATACATTGGAAAATAATCTCTGCTTATACTTTGCAGTTCAGATTACTGATTCGAAAAGTTTATAAGTTCTTTTCTGACATCTGACTCTCTCTTCACACAAAACCTGTGCTAAATATGGTGGCGTGGTAGAATTTTTATGCTTAGTTGTACCAGCGTAAATTCTTATGAAGTTTCTTCTGGCTTAAACGAAGATATACTGCAATGGGAAAGTTGAGAATAAAGAGAATGTTCAGTATGAGACAAGATAACTTTAGCAAAATGCTTGCAAGAATTGAACTGAAGTGGCTATTGACAATAATGTCAGTTAGCTAAGTCAAAGGCATACCACTAATCCTACTTACAGTCTTCAGTGTTCTACGTAATATAACATAGTTTTTTTAGAAGTCCAGGGAGGAATAATGGTGAATAATAGAGGAGAATGGGCAGAATACATGAATTACCAAATTATAAGAGACAAGTTTCTGTTATGATGCCAGAAAGCCTCAAATTCTCTATGTTGTAGGTCAAACGAAAAACCTTCTTAGAAATCAACAGGATGTGAGATGATCAACAGAGATTCGAAGAGAAACTGGTGCCAAGATGAGAGATATTCGATTTACTCCCTATTGCAGTGCCGTCAATATTTCAGAAATCATGCGACTGAATCAGTCCACGCAAGTCTCGTTCGCATCTGAAACTAAAATCAACAATATGACATTCAAAGAGATTCACTTTAAGGCCATTTGAGTGAGACCATTTATTAACTTCAGACAAGAATCTATTTATGTGACAATAATCCAAAGCAGAAACTACGGGGACAGAAACGGTTAGATAATTGGTATAATTAATGGAGTTAGCTTTGGAAAAATATGGAAGGTCATACAAAAAGAAGAAAAAAAGAATAGAGAGAGTACAGAGCCATGAGGCACACCATGTTCTGTTAGCAATGAAGTGGAATGCTTTCTGTTCAAAACAGTATGATCCGTTAATCAAAGATCGAATGAACAAAGCAAAATTCATCTAAACGTATCGATTGTGCTGCATACTTTATATTTTTTGTAGTGCATTCGAATTAGTAAAACTTGTGCACAAGAATCAACAGCTTTGATACTGTGCAAAAAATATATTCTTGCAGAAGAAATAATTTACGGCAAAACCAAAAGCAGACATAATTTATCTGAGATGTGTAATATACTGGCACAAAACACTCCAGACATTCTGAGTATAAAGGGCTAAAAGTGAATCCCTATAGGTCAAAATATAGGTGACATCACGCATTAGGCCATTGAGTGGAACCTGAATGGGAAACGACAATTTGGGTTTCGGTCAAGGGTAACATGGAGGATATTGTGTGAGTAGGAGATGAGAGCTAATGGGCAATCGTCAGCCAGCTAAAGAGGATTTCAGAGAACAGGGCAAAGTAGAGATGTGGAGTTGAAGCCCCATGTTCCAAACGAAATAGAAGAGAATGATAATATTATAATAACAGGTCAAAATGCTAAATGGTCCAGATAACAGAAAAGATGGAAGATAGAGCGGACGAAAATATAATTGCCAAAGAAAAAAACAGGTTTTATATTCGATTAACAGTGTAGATTCAAAGTAATAAGTAATTTCTCAATGCACACAATAGATTCAAGCCAATTTATGGCATAGGCTTCAACAAGTCCAAGTATATGATTCAAACCTGTTTTATATTTGGGTTTAAGGGCACTAATAAAATCAAGTTTATAATCAATCTGTGTGACGTGTTTCGCGACTGATCACGCTGGGCATCCTCATAGAAGTCATTTGCATAGATAATATGATTTGAGTTGTTTTGGCAACCATTTAGGAATGTGACATTTTCATCGGTGTGTATTACACGACTGCTGACAGCCATCTTGAAATGAACTGTGATTCCTAATCCATGGCCATTCATGAATGGTTTCAATAAAGTGCTTGCAACAGTTAAAACATCGTGCCGCCAAGTGTATAAGCCATTCGTCGTAATCTTGTTAACTTGCGGTATATCATCCGGTGGCGTTAAAAATTGAAATTGGAGTTATTCGGTCTAGATTTGACCTATTTTCCACCAAGAGTTATATCACATACAGCATAGCTATTCAAGGGATAAACACTGCCTTAACAAGATCATCGCGATAGACAGAAATGACCTTTACATTGCAGTATGGGTTCTAACATGGCATCCCTACTCAAAAAATGATAAACAATTTATCCTCCTTCTTTAAAATAAATATCTAATTCGCTAGTCTGTGCAGGGGACATCGAAGCCTTACCAATGTATCAATCATCCAAGCTAAATAAAGCGTGACGTGTATTACGTCTGCATCCAGAGCAGCATATATTACTCATATTTTGGGTGCTTTTTATTTTCTGGAAAGTTGAAAAATAAAGAATTTGACATTGTTTAAACCTAATTAAAGATGGTTTGGTGGACCACGATTAGCAGTGGAATCCAGGATGAGTACTTCGTCCTACTTGAGACTCATCATCTGGATGTACCTCCATTTCCTAATGACTGATTTTTCCACTGAGGCTCAAATGCTGTGCCAAAGGCCAAAGCGTTATCCGCTAAACCCCTTGAGGCACAAAAGCCACCCCCTGTGCAACGGGTGCCTGTTATTTAATTTTTAATTCAATTTTGATTTTTCCATTCACTGATTGAACCGAAATGTTAGGCCTCTGTGGGCATGTCGTCTCCTTGTATGGATGCTTCGATGGTGTCTGACGATTAGCCTCCAGTAATCTGATGGATGTCGGTTAGCAGTTATCAGCTTGACATACTTTTATTTCCCAGTGAGTGATAGTGTCTCCAGTGTTCCCACGATTAAGAATATTTTCTATAACAAACAACATACGTGCATATATGAAACTAGTTTACGTATTAATGTAAAAACTCAAGTCCAGGTGAAACTGAAAGACTACTGAGCGAAGGAACTCATCTTCATAGGCTGTACAATCGTATTTATACACACCACAAATTTTTTACATCCATCTATTATTGAGTAACAGGGGGAGGCTGAAACAATAGATACAACAGCTTAGAAGTGGTTTCTAAAATGAAAAAAGTTACGTAACAGTCAATGACACAATGGAAGAAAGAGTGAAAATTGTTATTCGATGTGAAGTAAGTTGACTGAGTGTACAGAAAAAGTTTGTTCAGTCTTTTATTCTACCATGGTCTTTATTCTTTCCTTAATCGTTCGCTCTTAGTTTTAGTAGTTAAGTCACTATTATAACTCTTACATGTTCTTTTTGTACACTTTCTTATTCTCTTCACACCTCTCAAGTAGGCACTTAACTACTTTACACTTCTCATGGAATAACAATTTTCAATTTTCAAACTCTTTCTTTCATTGTGCCATTGACTATTATGTAATTTTTTTTCCATTTTAGAAGCCACTTCTGAGTAATTACATCAATTTTGTCAGCTCCCCCCTCTTACTCAATAATAGACTACTATACGTATCTGGTAAATAGAAATAAGATTGTTAAGCCTGTGAAGGTGAATTCGTTGCTAAAGTAAATCTTCTACGCTAAAATGTCTTTCATCTTTACCATGATTGAATGGATATCCATTTCAATTACGAAGGGGTATACAATGACTCTCTGCAATTCCTCGATGTCTTACCAACGAGAAGAGAGAATGGTTTTAATTAAAAGAACTATATTTAGAAAGCTAGAGAACAAAGCCACTTCCTTAGTTATGTGCCTATGAAACACAAACGTAATCTGATCAGGTGCTTAGCATTTAGAGCAAGGTTGATTTTGTTCCTAAGATGATGTAGACAAAGAACTCAAGGTTATCTGGAATATTCTAAGAGAAAACCGATATTCAAAGAATTTTATAAAAGCCAACATAGGTTATCATAGTCGTAAACATGGACTGGCAGTGGTGAAGAAAAAGCCTTTACTTTTACGTCTACAATTCAGGGGAGACTTCTGTGGAGATTCCATCACAAAGTTTGACCAGAGAGACAAAGAAGACTTTCTACTCTGCATATCTGTTTCCATTCTTCTGCAGTGTTCACCCAGAAACTGAAAGACGTCTTACCTAACTTTAGCTCTTCCTCATGCATATACCGTTTCAACTGTCCCTGTGGTTCAAGTCATACATGGCGTATGACTGAGCAGGTTCATCCACGGATTCGAGAACATTTACCAGCTTGATTCAGAAATGTGTTATTCAAATGAATAAAAAGTCCTATTCTGTCATAATTTGTCGATACTGGACGTCCCATCGGCGCCAACATGGCCTTCAGGGTTATATACCAAAGACCGAAGTCGTTGTCCTGCACAACTCGCTTACGTCTGCTACATATAGCCGAAGCTGTGGCAATATGATCGACTAAACCGGAACGTTTTATTCAAAACGTTCACTTTCAGGAGCTGTTCCTACCTTGGCCAAGCTTGGATTAAACTTTCTTTTGACCAAGAATCCACCTTTACCTCATCTCTATTGATGTTTTTCTTCTGCTTTGCTTATTACTGCAATTATTATTATTTTTCACTATAAAATATGGTCTTATTCTAGCATTTTTTTCAATAAAATCGTATTTCCATTTATACTATTCGAACTTCTTATTAGTGATATTATCTCTTTTTTCTCAATATATACCTCCGCCTGTTTCACTTCACATATTGTTTATTTCATGATGAACTTCTCACTGCAGTCTTACTATCTTCTCTTTATATAATGTGTACTAATTTGTACCAGCCACTCACCTGACACCTTGTATAACCTTGAAATGACTTGTCAATTTTTCCTTTCCCACAGTGTATGAAACTATTATGACTAATCACCATCATCGTCTCTAATTTCACGACATTCTGTAGGTGAATTCAACCCAGCACTTTGTCACACGAATACTGCTTATTTTTTCACCCCATAACTAATCTGTAAATTCAAGTTTTATCAGGGATTGATATTAGTTAGAGAACCATTGAAAACCAGCGGGGAGTACTGAACGGCTATTTCGTCCTAGTTTGTTACTTACTGCTAGTATGCACCCACTGGGTTTTAAACCCAGGTTCTTCTGTTAACAAGTCAAACTCGTAGACAATTCAGCCACTGGAACCCAACTCACTGGCTCATGAATTCCAGCTGCTACCTTGTTATTAAGGAAAAATGCATAATTTACATGCATTTCCAGCCACAATAAAGCGTCAGTTTGCATCACACCGCATTATCATCATGGTAATTTTAATTTCTGAAATCACCTAACGCAGTTTAAACCTCCTTGTACCAATTCGCTTTTTTCATAATCTACTGTTATTCTGTAATTCATCCAAATCAACTCCAGTCCGTTAAATTTCATGTTAATTATTTCTGTTATGTATCAACTCAGCAATTATTTAGTGCCACTTAGTACATTTGTGTGCAATATAAACTGGACTGTAGACCCTAAATATTGAGTTGCTGAACTGAACAAAATCTTTGCGTTTCCCTTCTTTACTTCCCTCAGATACTATTAGTTATGTAAATCTGATTTGGTAGTACTGAAATTAAATGTGACTAAACACAACTATAGAGTATTTAAAAGTCACACATGTCCACTAATTATTTTCATCCATCTTATGTTTCTGTGTATTGCATGTTTCCCTCAGAGATTTTGAGAAGGGTTTACGAAGGATTTCTGCTTCATTGCCACTTTTGAATTCTAGATTAAGCAGAAGTATCTTTTTCGGGACGGATTGAACTTGTTCAGAAGTCTTCTTTGATTTGAGATTCTTGTCTATGAACCTGGGCGGAAGACCGTTTTCCATCAAGGTTCTTCAGAGATGACGCAGTTCTTCATCAATCACCTCCTCGCTGCATCTCTTCCGAATCCTCGAGGAAAGAGTGTATATCAGGTTCCTATTTCTACTTAGGGGCATGAAGCTTTGAAAGTTGATGAATTGTCCAGTCCTTGTAGGCTTTTTGCATTTGAACCTTTTCAGAGAGTTGTAGGCGTTTCTTTTTAGATGGACGTTGAGGAAGTGGTACATTCCGTCGGATTCAGCTTCATGAGTAAAGTCGATGTTTTAAGGGGGGGGGGCATTGTTGAAGGTTTCAAGTAAGTTTTCAATGTTTAGGTTCTCATCACAAATGATGAAAGTGTCAAGAGTGTATCCCTTGTAAAGATGGAGGTCGTCAATAAGGAGTTGTTATCTAGGCTAGCCATAAAGGAGTCGGCCAGGAAGGGTCATAGGGGAGAACCCACTGATACTCCATATACGTGCTTGTGTATTTCGTTGTTAAAACTAAAGTATACGTTGAAGGTGCATCATAGTAATGCGCCCGTGAACACTATCCAGCCTGGCTAGTAAAAGGAGAACGAAAACGTGTATATAGTTCAGTGACAGAACATCTGGTCAATTCAGGACATTCAGCACCATTCGAAAAATCCTTCAAAATAATATACAAGATCCGATCAAACCTATCAAACGGAGTAAACTTATGACGTCTGGGCATAGCCGAGGCACCAGATATCCAAAAGCTCAAACCCACGCTATGTATCCAAAAGAAATACGTCTAGTCCTTGTCCCTGCCATGGCCATCATAAACAGGTAATTCTTTTAGTAATGACTATCCCATTGCCTTTCTTATCCAAACTTCCTGTTTATTCATGTTATTTTTAAGTTTTTCTTAAAAATTTCTTTCTTTCCCTACTTACACTACCATATTTTCATATCCGAACTTCCTGTCTATTTTGTCATTTTATTATTTCCGCATATTTATCCCTAACTCCATAAACAATCATTCGTCACATTAGTTATGATCCCATTAGATTTTTTATCCAAACATTCTGTTTATTTTTGTTATTTCTACATTTCTAACCCCCAATTGCATAATATGTCAATCTTCTCAGTAATTATGATGCTACTATGTTTGAGTTTTATCCGTCCCCTGTTTATTATGGCATTTTAATTCCTAATTGTAATTTTATTAATTTGACCCTTGACCGGAAATTATTCTGGAACTTTCCCACCCATTTATGATAAATACACGAATGTACAGCCTAGTTGATGACTTCGTCGAAAAGAAAATTTTCTTCGCTGCAACCGTCTTTTTAATAATTCCTATGATCGAATGTGTATATTAGGTTAAATAATGGAAACTTGAAGGTTTCTATTAAAAAGATATGAAATCTATAATTCCGACAGTTTTGTCTTAACTTTCCTTAATTTGTTTAAATTATGTTTTCATTCTTATCATAACTTTTGTATCTGTGAAGAGATGAAGAACAAACAATCGTACAGAACAACATGGATTTAATTTATTTCGTCAGTTCTTATCAGCTGCATACAACCTGTTATCCTTATTAATATAATTCAGTGTAAAATGTTAACACACTTTTGTTTATGTAACTGCAGTTACTTTGGAAGAACAGAAAGAAGTCTCTACGCCAAATTCTTTAAACATGTACGAAAGAGCTTCCAATTAAAGAGGCCAAATAGTTTAAGCTCTTCTATCATCAAACACCTGGTAGACACAGGACATCGAGTAGACGCGCTGGCATCATTTAAAGTAATCCATACACAAAATAGCTCAAGTCTTCTACGGTTTGCTGAGGCTATAGCAATAAAACGGCTGAAACCTGATCTATGTGTCCAAAAGGAGTCTCTCGTTGAACTTCAGTTACCATGGTGACTCATCCCTTAATTACGCCTCGTTTTCTGATTTCATAGACTTATCTTTCCTACCCATCTTTCTTCCTTTTGACTTCTATAAGAGATAATTTTTCTTGACATTATGTATTCTACTGACCATATTAAAATCATCCTTTTATTCGATTCTATACACACCAAATTTCGGTCTTCTCTTACCTAACTGCGTAACTGTAACTAATTTTCGTTGTCCCCCTAACAACAAATTTGTCAATTAGTTTTCTAGAAACTTCCCTCCAACAGTATATATATATTTTATTATAGCTTGATTCGACATAGTATTTTGGTGCAAGTATGAAATTTCCAGCATGTGATATCGGTAGTCCAAATTTAGCAGGCGGACCATTGATATCAGGTGTGCGCCGGCCGGCGAACGAACCTCGGACCATGTGCATGGTCGACGAGAGTCCTAACCACTGTGCCACCAACGCACACTTACACTGTAATACTTCAGCAACCTTGTCATCCTGATGTTTTATCTCTCTATGACGGTCATACAATATGCCTGTTGATAGATCACATTAAAGTTTTACTCTAACTTATTTTATTAAAGGTTGTAAGTTGCACGCAGCTTATGAGAACCAACGAAATAGAATAGGTTCAAGTTATTCTGCACCAATGTTTATTCTTTCTCTGCTCAAATTTATAAAGTGGAATTCTTAAATGAAATTATGTATCTTTCTTGAACTGCAATTCCACTGATCTTAACAAATCAATGTTATTTAAAAAGAAATACGTCAATACTGTTAATGGCAATCACCCTAGAATATTATATATGCATATATATGTATATACAATTGTATAACAGGAAGAGAAATTTATCGAAACGAATATTGTTTGCTCGAAATTTCTTTTGTCTTCTAAATGTTTGAGTAGGAAACTTCCCAATATTGAAATTCATTTTAATTCAAAGGATACAAAACAATGCCTCTAGCATTATAGAAGTATTCATATACATATATATATATATATGTTTGTGATACCATTGAGTATTTCTATAATGTGACTGAAAAGTTTGTGATTTATGTCAACGGAAAAGGCAAGATCACGCTGTAGGCGAAAACAATATACTATGTCAGTTAACTTGCTCTTTTGTATTTCTATCCACATATAGATTCAGCGAGAGATGGTTTTATTGTTTGCATCTAATGGAAAATTTACATTAATTGTGTAATTGACTCTTGGAACACAGTCTTATTTCTAGTAGTTTGTTCCATGAAAAATTTGTTATTTCAGCAAAAGGTCTTCAGTGAATGAAAGTCTTTCAAACTAAATTTTCCTGAATATTTGCACTTTGCAGAAATACGTTGCTATGCATCACAATAAAGCCGTTTCTATTGACATGGCCTCAGATTCAAGGCTGTTTCGCACTGTTTTGGGTAAACAATCAACATTTCATTTTCAGTGTGAGTTTTATATCTCTCCCTCTTGTGTTTAACATTACTGATTTTGTGTTACACTGCTATAGTACATCTCCATTTTCGTTCCTTTCTCTCCTGGCCAGCCATCTGATACTCCGTACAGAGCCGGCAAAGGCAGCTGTCGATGAAATTCTGCAGTAGCCTGTTGGAAAAGCTTTTTGTGGCGCGCCAAGTTTCTGACCCATAAAAAAAGAGTGACTTAACATTAGTGTTGGGAATCCAAATTTTGTTGCTTATGCTGAGGAGTAGAGAAGATTTCCACATTGAAATCTTGAAATGTTCATCCGTTCGGCATGCCCGTAGTTGAAACGATGCAGCTTAGATAAGTGAAGAAAGTGACCTCTTTCAGATCTTTCCCGTCGACAGTGGCTGGTACTGGTGTCTTTTTGGTGGTCGGTGGCTAACTTTGTCACCTCGATATTCTCTATTTTCACCTGGGGTCATGTCTTTGCTGCCAGACTCTTCTGCTAGTTTATTGATTTTCGCCCTTGAATCTTCGAGTTTGTGTGACAGTATACATAAACCGCTCTCGAAGTTCACTTCTTCTAGATTCTCCTTATCACTCCAACATCTTGTCTTCTCGCTTCTCACGGCCTGTTGCACAATCCAGTTCACTACAATTAGGATTATCATCTGTAATAGCAGGCAGACAGCCTTCTCTTACTCCTGTCTTCGTTTCAAAGGTTTCCGTCATGAATCACTTGACATGTGATGGTGTCATAAAGCTGTTGGATGAGGTCGATAAAGATTTGGAGCACCGCTCTCAACAGTGTTGAATTACTTTCCAAATTACTTCACGGTCAACACTGTCAAAGGCCCCTTCAAACTCGACGAAATCGAGGTAGGGATTCGATTGCCATTCTATGCTCTGCTCGATGGTGATGCGTAGAGTTGCAATTTGATTCACACATGATTCGCTTTTCCTGAATTCAGCTTTTTTCGGGTGGAGTTTTAGATTGATTAAAATGCGAATGCAAAAAACAAAACAAAAAGCGTTAAGTGTTTAAGAAAGCTTTAGCGCTTATAATCGATACTCAGGAAGCTTTTCGCTTCAGTCCACTCCATAAGACAATTTATCCTCTTCAGTTTTGAGTTTCCTTCATTTCGTCTCTAATTTGTTTATAGTTTATTTTAGAAAACCGTCTTGTACACCTTAATTTTATGCCTGTATTGATGAATATATATACATATACTTCTTGTGAAAGCATAAATACTTTCAAATGATAGTGAAAGCTTCGAAATATGAGTTTTTTAAACCAGTCCATTCTTTGCTCAAAGAAGTATAAACTTACTTGCAGGTAACCTGACAGTATAATATGGATGGAGGGAATATTTTTCTTCTGGTAAATACAGCTGCTTTGTTTCCAGATAAAGTTTTATATTAGTTAATATATCCTCTATTATTTAAGTCTGATTCGATGGTTTCCCCCCAGTAATAAAAACTAACCACCTTTATCGGGACATTTGTCTCGAGAGAAACTCGGTTAAAATGAGATGTCAGCTTATTTACTTCACCGACATGAAACGTGAACACCGTAATCGAATAATAGTTTGTAAAATCCTTCCTGAACGATCTAGTTACGATATTGCTGCTCATTTAGACATTTCAACTAACTTGGTAATTATTAGTCGTTTTTCTCCCTGACTGTATATCACTGTTCTGACATTTGCATATCGTATGTTGACGCCATCTCTAATATTTATCTGTGTTCCTGTTTAATCTCATATGTTTATTCCTCTTCAATGTGCTTGCGTGATAGCGTTGATAGTGTGTTGGTTTACGAATGTGATTTTCAAGTACTGGTTTGTAGGGATTTGATTGATTGGTTACAGGATTTCATCATGAGCTGACATTGGTTAGAGAACCATTGGAAAACCGCCAAGGAGTATTGGACAACTGATTCGTCCTATTTTAGGGCTCTCCAACAGTACACACCCACCGGGGTTCGAACCCAGGACCTTCTGGTTACAAGGCGAGCTCGTAGACCACTAAGCCACTGGGACCCAATCCAATTCACGATATAGTGCAACCGCTAGTCAATGTCTTCGGCAAGTATTTGTCCTGACACCCGACCTGCTGCACCCTACTGGTCACGACTTCCCACTGGAACCCCAGGTAACTACCTACCTGAATAGGGCCAGTCGCCAGTGAGCATCTCATCGATATTCAAGTATTGGTTTGTAGAGATTTGGTTGATTGGTTACAGGGTTTCATCATGAGCTGACATTGGCTGGAGAATGAAGCCCAGGTTGACGGTGGGGATTTTCACGTTGGACTGTCTGCAAGAGTTGTTTGGTGTGTGATTCTTGATGACAGAGTTTTGATCCCACCTTGTTGGGAATATTCTACTTGATTTTCAGATAATTCACACGACTGATTTTAGGTTAACTAGTTTTATTATATTGTACTCGTTTTGTGCTGAGGAATCCTCTGACTTGTATATCTGCTCAATGGCACTTTTGAGGTAATTTTGAGTTTTTGATAAGTCACCATTGTTAAATGGAAACACAGAGTGTACCCCAAGTAACTATATTTTTCCAAATACTGGGGACTTTGGGACTGTAAATCACTGGGTGAAATTTTCGTTAGCTATCCAGTAGAACACAAAGATTGGTTTACAAAGTTCAGATCACAACCCGCCCGTTTCAGCTCCTACAGAAACTACTCTGAAGTATATTCATTACCTAGTCTGAAATTGTTGTTTAATTATAACATAAAAAGCCTTCTTATTTACTCCAGTAATACTGTGTCTTTCGGAACATGACTGATTACTAAGCAACGCTTTGATCACTAGTCATCCTGGCGCTTAGTTTTATAAACCTTAAACGGTCCCATGTAGCCTAGACTTCGCTTCTGCTAGTACTCTGCTGCAACGTTATTGAAACTAAAATTCTTCTTCAGTGAGGAAATACTCAGGTTTGATCACGAGTTAACATCAGTTAGAGATTAACTGGAAAACATGGGAGTACTGGACAGCCGCTTCATCCCATTTTGAGACTTTTCAGCTGTACACACTCACCACAGGGATTCAACCCTGGACCTTCCACTTACAAGGCAAGCTCGTAGACTATTCAGCTACTGGGACGCAGTCTAATGGCTCATGAATTCCAACTTCTGCCAATTTGCTACATATTTATGTCACGGGAGAGTAGCTAACTCCTACCTGACTTTTTGGCCCGGATGGTTATGACTTCTGACTTTATAGAGCCAATCAGTAATGAGCATCCGACTGAATATAAGATGTTCGTGTGTACCGATTTGGTTAGTTACAGGTTTGATCACGAATTGATATCATTTCGAACCTCAGTGAGTGCGTCTCAAACTAGGACGAAAAAAAGTGTCCAGTACTTTCAGGTTTCCCAATGATTCTCTAACTGACGTCAACTCATGTTCAAACCTGTTACCAATAAAATCCTTGCAAACGAACACTTGATGATACTAAACTTCATCAAGAAGTGAACATTTGAAAATTATTACTTCAAATTGGCTTAAATAATGACCGGATGTGAATACATTTTATCGGCATCATTACTGGTGCATTATTTCTTTCATAACGACTTACTGTTTCTGATTTGGCGAGACAGGAAGGCAATTATTTACTGGTTCAATTTATAAAAAAATATGAGTAATTTTGATATTCATAAATGAACATGCAAAGGAAGATTCTACTACAATTCTGGTGCTCTTCGAAATCTTATGAGCTGTTTCAGACTACAGTTTCATAAAACTGAGTGAACCATAAAACTTCATAGTTTGAAATCTGAAAATCTAAAAGCAGATTTTTTGGGATCATTCATCGCATAATACGTTCATTGCATTGTGCATTGGTGGCTTACTGGTAGAATACTCGCCAACCACGCAAGTGGTCTGGGGTTCGATTCCTGGCCGACGCACTCCTCACTTAGCTTGTATTAGGCTTGGTAAAGAGGGAAGGTGTGATGTGAGGTCAGTGACCCCCCACCCCATAAGAAACAATGAACCCCATAACTACGGAAAGTTCATAGCTCATGCTTGAAGCCAGCCCTATGTTCTACTAGAAATGCAAAAGCATAAAAGCATTCTCACAATTCTGCAAGCACCTTTAATCATTTCAGTGACAGCCTATTCACCATATTCGCTAACTAAATGTAAAACAACCAAAATGCAACCACTGACCATCATTAGTTTTTCTTTATTCCCACTTATCTTGACGACGTCATTTTACAGTAAGCGGTATTATAAATTTAAAAAACAAAAATAATCACTCAATATTTTCTGTTCACTTTGTAATCAAACTTTAGCAAGAAACAAAAAATACAGTTTGTTTTTAAACAAAACGTGTGGAAAAACAAAACGGAAATAGTGTTTCACAGTCAGTTTCAAAAAACAAAAAAAAGACACGCACACATCAAAAGTGAATGGCAAATCAAGTACAGTATTTTTATTCTTTTCTCCTCTTTTCCTTTGTGTATAACTCAGAGAAACAAAAGACGAAGGAAGGTAAGAAGAAAATTGGACATTGTTCAGGGAGTAGCGCAAACTGTCTTTCCGCCAAGTTTAAATAATCTCTTCACAGTCAGATGCAAACATTCACTTTTCGGTTTAATCTTTAAATACTTTTAAACATACAGGAAGAGGGGAAAAGGTAATATGTATATATGTGTTTATTTATATAAGTATTTCTCGTTTGTGTTTTACTATTTTTAAGAAATTACTGTTCTAATTACAAGACTCTGCTATTTTTTTGTCAGTATCAGTAGAATTTGTAGAATCCTCTTTATTGATGTTTATCACAATGATCTTTTTCATTTAAGGGGTTGAAGTGTGCAAATTTATACTTGTGTTTGTAAACAGTAAGAACAGCAAGAATCTTTCATTGTTCTGTGAACCTGTTGACAAAATGGCAGGGGAAAAAGTAAAGAAGAAAGTTATCATTCTACTGCTTATCTTTTATTCAGTTTGTCTCTAAAGAAAACAAAACATTCTCTATTCAAAAAGCGATGAATTACACTAATGACAGTATCCGCATCTTAGTAAAATAAACAAACAAACAATAATGATAATGATAACAATAGTAAGAACAAAAATCATCGATGTATTTGTTGCAATGTGTTTGATGGATCTCAGTAGAGCAATCAGTAAATAACTTCACCGATGACATAGAATAATGACAGCATGTAGATGACAGCACACTGTAACACTAGACTCTGTATGAGAAATACCTGAACAGTAGCGATTAGTTTCATCACCTCTCAAAACGAACGACAAAAAACTTCACAATAATAAATAACTTAAAAAATTCTTTGAACTATACAATACACAGTACTGTTTCATCGTAAGACTAAATTTATTAAGGTTGATTTGTGGCACAGTTTCACTGGTTTGCCACATATCCAGAAAGTCTTGAGTACCTGGCATATTAGGGATGAAAAGATCTAAAGATTATATATTAAAGGAAAGGAATGTCAACATTTACTATACTTCATTTTAATTTTTAGTAGCATGTAACACCTTAACATACACTTTCATATCAGAGAATACAAAGGGATACTGAAAACTTAAAAAACTGTGAAATGTTATATCTATATCATCATTCGAACGTTCGTTTTGTTCGCTACTTAGACTTACACCTCCCGGAATATCGATGATAAACGAGGCATATTCGACTTTTGAGCATCTTATGTATGAGTTAATGAGTCATACTTGGGTTAGAATTCATCGGTGAGCGTAAAGCATAATATAATGTCGTGGATATATTCGAAATCTTGAAGTATGTAACGCTTTATGATAATAATAATAATAACAGTATATGTCACTTTGTAAAGGAATGAATTTCATTTTTGAGAACATATTTCCTTCTTAACTTTGTGTTAAGACGAAACGTTTGAATGCAGTGTATACCTGATTATCTCTTTTGAAATTTTCTAGTCTCCCTAATTGAAAACAAACCTTTATCACTCTGGAATCACTGTGGAAATCCTCTGCACTCAGCACCAAAAACAAGATTCGGAATTTCAACACTAATGATAAGTTTTAGTGGTGTGATACAGACAATGTATCCCAATGGAATATTATTCTCACAGTAAGAATCATTGTATTTGTTAGTACTGATGTCTGAATACTATTCCCACAGTTCAGTACTAGATTAGCAGCAGAATGCTATATACATATTTGAACATTCTATTTCATGTTGTTTAATGTAAATCAAAATCACACACTCAGTGAACGGTTAAGGAATATAAACCGTATAGATATAAATAGCTGTTTGATCACTTGAAAATATACCTTAGCTTCCTTGTCTTGCCTTCTGCTGTTACAAAGTCACTTCTTTTATGTGGTCAGAAACATGGAGCACGTGTCATGAAAAGCACTTTCAAAAGCCAGTTGCAGACTTCTATCAACAGCTGTCTTCGTTCCCCCCATACCGTGGATCAGATGGCCGGCCAGAAGGAATTAACAAGAAGAAATTCTGAGGAGGAAGCTATTGCTCAAGAAATATGTAGGATAAAATGGAGACATACTGGACCCACGCTGACGGAACCATTGGGTGAGATCGTGCACCAGGCCATATCTCGAGTAGAACCCGCATGGGAAACGACGAGCTGGGCATGTGTCCGAGGGTGACATGGAGGCGATCATGTGAGAAAGAGGAGGAGGAGGAGGATGAGAACCTATGTATAACTATGTGGCCAGCTAAAGAGGACTGCAGAGAATAGGACAAAGTGGAAATGTCTTGTTAAGGCGATGTGTTCCACTCGGAACTCAAGGAAATAATAATATTTTATTTTAAGGTAAATTGTCACATTACTGGCTTCACAGATAGATCAGCCGACAATTTACTCCGGATACACCTTCTCATGTTTTTGGAATCAATAGCAAGCAGCACTGAATTACTTAAAACGATTATCACATATCTGTCAGATAATCTCTGTCTTCTAATAACACTATGCAAATTTATCAAAGTGACTAATTGTTATAAATATCATACTTCTGTCGAAGTCTATCCAATGATCCCTATTGTGGAAAAACGAATGGTATCTCTGTTGACTGACTGATTTTATGTTTTCCATGATAGTGTCCTCAAACAACAGCAACGGCCAACACTTGTAAAACTATGGCGCATAATCAAAAGAAAACTTAAGAACCTTATACCTTTTATAACCTTGTAAAGGAGGAGGTGTGTTATATTAGCCCTGATCTGTCAGGGTATCAAATTTCCAAAATGTCTGACAGTGTCTTCATCATATTTAGTAAACAACCAATCTATTACAGATGAGGCATATTCATCACCATCTGTGTGTTGTTTATGCTGCAGAAATAGATACGTCGATCGTTATGCCACCTCAGATCAAATCTTGATTAATAAATGAAGTGGATAAGTACCACCGATTCTCACGTCCAATTTTTTATCCCAACTATAAATATGTAATTCAAAAACCTTCAAATTGATGCACTAATGACCCACAATGGCAAGCAACATTAACGTTGATTTATTTTATTTCGAATCTGTTGAGAAATATTATGCAACTGTTCTTTTTTATTCCTTTACGTCCCCAGTGGAACATAGGGCTTCAAGCTAGAGGCTTGAAGTAAGTGGTGTATTCGGGATGGGGTTGTTGGCCTCATGCCCAACCTTCCCTCTTTACCAGTCTTATTAATAGCTTAGCTAGGTAAAAGAGTGCACCGGCCGGGGATCGTACCCTGAACCACCTGAGTGGTTGGCGATCATTCTACCGCTGTGCCACCGACGCAACTGTTCATTTATACACATTTTTCTAATTCAGATTTTCTTACTACATACTAGGTCAAATCTTGATCACAGTTTAAGCAATTTCGTTTACTTTACTTTTGATGACTATTCATGAATGATCAATGTACGAAGAATATTCTTTCCTATAACTTCATCAAATTCTGCAGTTATATAACAGTAATAATTAAAGAGTTATGATTACCAACAAAATTAAAGTTTTTTTAAAATAACATACCGATAGATTACAGCACGAAATCATCTGTGCGTGACAATATGCATCAGTATAATACTAAACTGATTGAATATCAGATAAATTAAGGGAAATAACACAGAATTGATGAATTATTAGGTTCGACAACAGGCCAGGGTAGCAATAGTGGCTGGACCTGCTTCTTTTGCACACAGAACTCCAGCTGTTTTAAGTGGATTACAATGGCCTCTGCAGTTTGGAGTGTTCGGTGTTTAGAATCTAGGGAATTCACTAGAAGATGGGGCCAGTTATATCGGCCATTGCTCCAGGAACCTAATTTTTCGTGCTGTTAAAGCCATCAGCAGTTCTATACAGGATCACTTCTTGCAAACAGACCACAAAGCTAACCAAATTGAAGAGTGTTTGCCTATCATCTATCGGGTATCCAATATATCACTAAAGGCCTTTGGATACTTAACACTGCAAACAGCAGATATCATTGCAACTCGCCTAAAACAACCAGGGGTATGCGTGAAACAAACAGGTCCAGCTACCATTGCTACCCTGACCTGCTGTCGAGCCTATAAATTCATTAATTCTGTGTTACTTCCCTTAATTCATTTGATATTTGGTTTGATGTTATATTAACGCATGTTATCTCTTACGAATGCTTTTCAAATGTAATCTGTTGATACTGTTGATTGAATGTAATTTAAAACACCATTAATGTTGTTTATAACAATATAACAACAAATAAATGTAAAACCAATTGGCGAGTTTATCAAAAAGAATCTTCTTTGTTCATTATTCGGTCTTTTAATTTTTACTAGGCACCTTCAGTGGACTAGTCATGATTCATACGATTAGACAAGGAATTTTAATGTATCTTTATGTATATATGAATTTACCTTTAATATTTTAATTTTGATTATTTCCTTGACGAAGTTCAAACTTGTTTGGCAAACGAAAGGTTGGAGTTATTTATTTCAACTTAGATGAGACTTATGAAGATATAATTCTAACATATATCTCTATAAATCTCTATCGAAATCAAACTAATTAGTGACTACAGGATTTCATCATGAGCTGACATCAGTTAGAGAACCATTGGAAAACCTGGGAGTACTGGACAGCTGTTTCGTCCTAGTTTGGGACTCTTCAGTAGTACGCACCCACCGCGATTCGAACCCAGGACCTTCTGGTTACAAGGCGAGCTCGTATACCATTAGGCCACTGGGACCCGATCCAATGGTCCATGAATTCTAACTTCTGCCAATTCACGACATAGCGCGACCCCTAGCCAATGCCTTCGGCGAGTATTTGTCCTCACGCCCGACCTGCTGCACCCTACTGGTCACGACTTCTCACTAGAACCCCAGGTGACTACTCACCTGAATAGGGCAAGTCGCTAGTGAGCATCTCATTGATTTTCGTGGTGGGTGCGCACTGATGAAGAGTCCCAAACTAGGACGAAGCAGCTGTCCAGTACTCCCAGGTTTTCCAATGGTTCTCTAACTGATGTCAGCTTATGATGAAATCCTGTAACCAATCAAATCCCCACAAACCAACGCTTGAAAATAATTAGTGACTGATTACAAGACCAAGCTACCTGGAGTTCAAGTGAGAATTCGCGACCAATGGGATCCACCAAACCAGAAGAGAGGACAAATACTCAACGATAATGTTGGCTGGCGGTCGTGCTAAAATCATCAATTGATAGAAATTAGAAATCCTGCGAAGCTATTGGATTCCGTCCTAGTGGCTGAATGGTTAACGAGCTTGGATTTGTAAACTGAGTGCGTTGGTTTTAATCCCTGGTTGGGAGTGAGGATGCGCCCTCTCGAAATGTTCCAAACTCGGACGAAACTACTGTCCAGTGCAAGTTAAATCTCTACAGACTAACCCCTCAGAATACTCATTGGAATTGCTAATTATCTTAATTTCATCTAATTTTATCCCCAGTTGTTGAATCTGTCTTAGTTTATATGTGTAGCATTCATTTTCTGATTATGGCTACTCTATAGGATGACTGACCAAAATTATGAGATCAGGCACATCTCGTGGGAGAAGAGATTATTACATGTGTCACTCAGCGATGATCCCTGCCTAGTCCACCGGAATGAAGCCCAATCCATACCCAAATGATGTCGGCTGTTTGTTTGTACTTGACACCTTTCATCCTTATTTTGAATATGCTTGTTATTAATATGAAATGCTATAGTGACAGCCTTATTCGAAAACGACTATTTAGGGCCCTGAAATTTACAGCTTTCGTTGATTTGTATGACCACATTAGATATTACAGTATAACATACTAATTATACTTTTGAAAAACACATTTGTCCAAATTTTGTTTGCTCTTTTCTGATAGGCAATAATTTTCAAAGAAATCACTTGCATTTGATACTATCAGTTGAATTCAGTGTCAAAAAGCTTTTGGTAAATTGTATTTGTACACAAGATTTCTTAGCAGCAAATATTTCCGAAAGATCTCATAAACATCTTTTGAATAGCTTAAATTATTTTCTTCAAAATTTATGGTGTGAAAATAAAGCAAACATTTCAATTCTAAGTCAACCTACTGATCCTATTTTATTTGTAGTTCACATTTCGTTGTGCTTTTGTGTGTGTGTGTTTGCCTGAGATATCGTACGTCTGTCATACTAGATGTCATAATAGATAAATAATTGTATTTTTGGAAATATTTTATTTTGCAGCAATGTGTTTATTTTGTTTCCTTAAACATAATTTTTTAAGCCATATGGTAATATTTGTCTTCTTGAAGAATTTTAATAAACATCTCTGCCATTTGTGAAAGGAGTTGTTTTTAATACGAAATTTTTGACAGAATAGGGTTTGTTAAAATTCCGAAATTTCATTTTGACTCGTCAGCCTTACAGTGAGTGGGTGATGGTGGATTCAAGGTGATGTGAAAATCTCTATGATAGCAGGACCTCAACCGGCAGACTAGAACGACTGCAACGGTAGAGCATAGTGAAATTTAGTCGCAGTCGAAGTGATGGAAAAAATTGCGAAAAATCAATTTACAAAAGTTATTTCTAATCCGGCTTTTTTTCTATTTTCATGTTATACTTCCTGTATAGTTCCACAAAGATCTTACACATTCCTTCCTAGCGACTTAATCTATTGCGTCGCAACTGAAGATTCTCACAGAATACACCCTATACAATATCCTGCTTACAAATTCTTGTCAAAAGCATAAGAAAACTAACAGTAAAGAATCATTCATTCACATGAGAGCTGCAAATTCTGCTTGGTAGTTAGTTGGTAGTGATGTGATAGTCTGGTGAAAAGTCGGCTCAGCTCATTCAGAACTGTCGAGTCATGCAATGAAGGAATATATTTATTAGATGGTTGGACGGAATCGGCCACAGCAAGCCTTGGACCTAGGTTTCATGTTTGTTGGCACTCACTAGTCAGCAAGGCATATCTTCAACCTTGAAGGAATTCATGTACCCTCTGAGATTCGAATCTGTGTCATTTAGTGCTGCAATCAGAAACGTTATCACCGAGCTATTTGACTGGATACTAGGTGGTAACTAGTGCAATAAGTTTATTGCAAACTAGATTCTATCAGTCAAGTTTGCAATGTGACCACTGTTTTAGGTGGCTTTTCATCATGGTGCGCTGTGAATTGTTGAAATTAGGTGGCTGGAGGCAATCAGCAGGAAGCCTCATGATAGTTGGCACTCGTGAGCAAACAAAGGACTAGGCACATTACACCTGTTACTCTAACTAGTTTCCAGTCACAACAGAGTTGATGTTGAAGTGGTTGTGCTCTCTGAGTCGGATGAAAGGTAATTGTGCCATTCACAGAAAGTTCCAATAAGTCCACTTCATGGTGAAGTTTGCGCTCAAGGTATTATCTAGAAAGGCAGTTAGGGGACGCAGTACAGAAAACACAACCACATCAAAATACTGATTCATGACACATAATAACATTCGGTAAGAAACAGCAACATGAAGTAAATAATCCAAACAAATTAACGTGAAATATGAATACTCATGATAGTAAAGAATGAAATGACAGTGGCTAAACTGAAACACAGAAGTCAGACAAGGGTGCTTATTATCAAAAATGATATTCCTAATTGTGGTGGACTGGAATATGCGTCACACAGTGGGAAACGAGAAGACAGGGATATCCTGGACCGACGTGAAGAACCTAGAAGACCTGGATTTCGCGCGTGGATGATTTATGTTTGATGTCACACAAAATCGAAGACTTACAAGCAAAAACCGACAAACTGGTCGAAGAAGCAGCAAAGACAGGACTCCAGGTGAACATAGACGAAACGGAGGTTATGAAAATACCGAACAACAACAACAACAGCAGCAGCAACATCCAGCGCCAATCACCATCAACGGGAGGGATTTGAAAGAGGTTACTTCATTCACTTATCTAGGGAGCATTGTCTCAACTACAGGAGGAACGGACGAAGATGTCAAATCGAGAATCGGAAAGGCGAGAAACACATTCATCAACCTAAAACCAATCTGGAAATCTTCGTCACTCAGCCTGCATCAACAACAAAATTTGGATTTTCGATACAAACTTCAAGTCATTTCTTCTAAACGGATAAGAAACTTGGCAGGTCACAAGGAATATTTCCAACAGCCTGTTGCAGACCTTTATCAACAACTGTCTTCGCTCTATACTGAAGATCAGATGGCCGGAATGAATCACAAACAAGAAGCTATGGGAACAAACGAAACAGGAACCAATCGCCCAACAAATATGCAGGAGAAAGTGGAGATGGATTGGACACTCGCTGAGGAGATCACTGGGTGACATCACGCGTCAGTCCCTCAAATGGAACCCGAAAGGGAAGTGGCGAATGGGACGTCCAATGGTGACATGGAGGAGATCGTTTGAAGAAGAGTTGAAACAGTATGTACTAACATGGATGCAAGTGGAAAGTACAGCAGAAGACAGAAGCAAGTGGAGACGTGCAGTTGAATCCCTATGTTTCACAAGGAACTCAAGGGAATAATAGTAATATTAAACTGAAACCATTAATGTAGATAGAGGAACTAGAAAATGCCTGAAGTCGTGAAACACTGTGTGTGTCGATGTGATTGTCATTTTAAATTCACCATGCTTGACAGTCCCACGTATTGTGAACAGGTTTTTTAACACCACTTTGTGTATTTTAAGGTGTTTGTACATTTATTCTTTTTCCTCATTTATAATAGTGTATTGATCTTACTGTAATTTTCATCCTGTCGCATTTTTCTTCCCCTTAAATATGCCTCTATAACAGACAAATTCTTTATAACCATTGCCGATATTATCACGAATTGACTCATTTCTAGTATTTTGCTAATTTCATAATCATTATTTTTTAATTTTATTCATTTGATTATCACCGATTCTTTGTTATCAAACACACCTGTTGGTTATTGAATGTTCTGCTTAGAGTGACGCTAATAGCTTTTAATTCCCTACGTCTCTGTTATCCCTTTAAGTATGTATTCGCTCCTATTTGATCTGTTAATAACCTGTTGTCATACCTTATCCAATCTCCTTCCTTGTATGCATTTCGAACATTCAACACATTTCGCTGAAGTTTCCAAATTTAACGGATCCTCCAATACCTACGTAGGTTATACGGTTGAAAAGGAATTGTCTTCCGTTTGATGGTCTTAATGTTGCCTTCTGTTATATTTCAGTCATACTTTATTGTGTATAGCTGTTAAGTTACTGAGACATTAGTATTTCACTGAGTCTATAATAAAATGTCCCGCCATAGTTTGTAATCTGAAAATACCAAGGCACTGCATTACATACAGTAACGTATGTAAGTGAACAGAAAACCAAAACAGCCTTAAGATGTAATTTAGCCCGAAATACAAAATTATCGCTAAGTTGTGTACTGTTCGCCTTAAGGCGTGCATCAGAAATAATGCAACACCAATCATGAACATACAGGAAGTGTTTATTGTCATTAACGTCTAAAACAACGCGACAAATTAAAAAGCCATGTAATTACTCATATAATTATTAGACCGCTTTAAAATTGGGCTAAGTTTCTGCACATATTATAAGCTGACCCAAAGCTTTCTTTCTCTGACATCGTAACTTTTTTTAAAATCATTCTGGGATATCTGCATGCTCAGATTTCAGAGCTAGAACCTAGTGTAACCAAAGAGCGTCTCAGGAAATTTTATCTGAAATATAGATTCTCATCTTTGAGATTAGTAATGCGTTCGACGGAGTGCTGGAATTCCAGGAAGATTCATAAACTTGCTAGCTGGCAGCTATATCAAATTCTTGAACAATGCAAAAACAACAAAGTGAACAGGACAACACAACGTCAATTTATCTTGTTTGTTCTTATCAGCTGCAAACAACTTAAGCAAGTTACTATATCAAAACTAAAACTTTTGCATAATCTAACTAAACAGTTAGATGATATCAACCACTATTATTACGCAATACAATCCACTAGTAGTTAAAAGGAAAGAAAGACAGGTGTCAGTAAGCTTATTAAGATATATGTATAAAAGGTACATGAATGTTCCAGGCTCGAAAGCGGGAGCTGGATGCTAATTAGGTATGTAAAACGAATAATAATAATAATAACAATAATGATAATAATGAAATAAGAGGTACGTATTACGACAGCAATTTTCAACTTGATGTGAAAGATTAATGTAAACCACAGGGGTATAGAGATAAAATAATAAAGGATTAGAAACACATTCATTAAGTATGTGACGCAGTTTGTCACACCTTTCTTCGTTAGGAGCTATTTTACATGTTACAGAACTATTTTTCTAATCTCCTATTATTCTACTCCATTACACCTGTAAGCTTTCATATCAAGTTGAAAATTATTGTTCCCTTTAATCTTAGTGCTCTTACGTAACATGTGCTTCTTATTCCATTATTATTATTATTCCTTTTATACCTAACTCATGTTTCGCTTCCGCTTTTGAGCCTGGAGCATTCATGTGACTTTTCCATACATTCTAACAAGCTTATTGATACGTGCATTCCTTTACATTTTAAATTCTCGTGTATTCCACTAACTAATAATAGTGTAGAACTTGGGCACTGTGGCAGAATGTAATTCCATTTAGATAAGTTAATTTTAAATATGATGCACTGATACAGTACTAACAACTCGATGACGTTTTGAGCATAAAATATTGCTAATAATCATGTCAGTTTACTCACAGCTTCATAATTTGTCTTATATATGTATTTTCCCTCCCTCTCTTCTTGTTATATGCTGCAATTCTCCACATCTTTTCTGTGGGCGTTGCACCATTTCAACTGCACGTGTGTGGTGTTGAATCGATAAACAGAGATTCAGTGATTAGCCTCTTTCTCTTTCTCTCCGCATAACTATTACTTTTTAATACCTTCACCGTGTTCCACCCAATTTTGTGATTACATGCAAGTGAATGCAGTGCAGTGGCTGAGCTTCTTTCTAGGTTATTTAACTTAGCAGGGTCAATCATACTAGGTCTAGCTAAATTTTTATATTCCAATAAACTAGTTGACCTAGATCTAGTAGTTTGACATGAGTAATTGATCTGGCAGTCATTACATGGTATTTGGTAAATCATAGTATTTTTCTTAATTGGGTCCTTAAGCATACAAAGTTTATCTCTGAGTGAGCTGGGTGGTTTAAATGCCACCCTGACTAATTCTAGCCTCATTGGAAATCCTACTTAAGGCCTCTGATGTTCCTTTTTTATGCTACATCACTGTGTGTTGTTCCAAATAAACTTCTAACAATTTTAATTTTGACATGGTAACTGACTTAAGCTGCTTGCAGTTAATAATAACAAACGAAATAAATTCACATCGTGTTATTCTGATCAATTTGTTCTTGCTTTGTTCAAGTTCATCGGGGGACTGAATTGTACAATGCATCAGAGTCTTTTGGAGACTTTTTCCACAACAAGGATATTTAATAACCTCAGTCAAAAGTGTAAACTGCTCTTTCTTTATCAACATCTCAGAAATAAAGCCTTCACAGATAGTAAAAAGCTTCTGCCTCAGTAATTTGTATAAAGCAATAAGAAGACGTAATTTGTCTGAATCGTGTAATGTATTTGCGCAACGCATTTCGAACAATCTGATCACACACGGACATGTCATAGGAACATATATGAAATTAATAAAGAGGTGAGAGGTGAGAAAATAGACTTAGGTCAAGTTAAAAGGACATATTCAAGGTCAAAATAACAATGAAGACCACTGAACCAAATAGCAGAGGTAATAGTACATCTGGTATGGTATCAAAACAAATGTGATGACGAATTGTTTTTGAACGCATAAAGGTGGCTTAAACTTTCTAATTGCCAGCTAGGGCTTCCACAAACTTTAGGATGCGCCCCAAACACGTTTTATAGATAGGTTTAAAAGATCTCTTAACGTCAATTTTATGTCCTGTCTCTATAATATGTTTCGCAACAGAAGAGCTAGGTCTCCTGTTCTCACCGTTAATAGGTTCTGAAGATTCTATTTGTTTCTGGAACCATTAAGGAATATGCTCTAAAGCCAGCCCTTACTTGCAGAGATCGATGAGTCCTCCGTATGTATGTGTGTCCACACGTACATTCCAACTGGTAAATACAGTGGGATGGGACGTCATTTTTCGCATGTTCGAAGGGCTTAGATAGATAGATTGGCTTTACATTCTCTTTTATTTTTTTCTCACCTCTTACCTCTTTATTAATTTCAAATATATTCCTATTACATGTCCGTGTGTGATCAGATTGTTCGAAATGTGTTGCGCAAATACACTACACGATTCAGACAAATTACGTCTTCTTATTGCTTTATTAGTAATTTGTATCAATGAAATTCAAAATAATTGATGAAATTTGATTAATTATCTGTTTTGTACGTTTCTCTGATTACTACCTCATATTAAACTGATCGTTCATTCTGTGGTTAAGATATGCAAAGGGTGATCTGGCAGCTGACCTGATAAAATGTCGCACTGCCTCTAAATTCTGACACTCATATATAAGTGTCATGAATACTAAGGAAAATTTGGGATACAACTGATTTTTACATTTTAAACCGTAAAAGTTCGAATAAACCTACACAACCTGCCTACAGCTGTATAGACGAGATTCGAACACAGACATTAAGTTGTTTTGTTTTTATTAAATGATGAATTCGTGAATGAAAATTTCTTAAAGAGACGATGAAAAATATTACCGAGATCAGCAACAGTCGGAAAAAAAACTAACAAATAACAACTTTATATCATTAAAAAGACAACAACAACAACAACAAAAAGAAACTTACATTACTTTGATACGTATTCTGTTTTGGTGTAGTAACTCGATCAGTTCTTCTCGTGAACACACTGTTTCAAAATTAATGAGAAAACAAAGATGTCATGTTTGTTATTTATTAGTTGGCGTGACATGTATCACAAATAAGTCTGTAAATACTGTCTAATCCCCTTGGAGAGAAAAACACATTAGTAAGAATAATAATAATAACATAAAACTAATTTTTGAGAACAACAACAAGCAGACAGTGTTGAAAATATCACAGTTTCCTTTAATTAATGAGAAAAAGTCCAAAGATCTAATTTGAAAGAAACACAGAACGAAATTGTTTATGCATATAATTACTGTTATTTAAGACTTATTAGCCAACCCTGTCTAATCTTCTAGGTGATCAGTTGTAACTAGTAAAGTTTAACCATTATTATTTTTCAAGAGTTTGTCTCTAGGGATTTGATTTGTTCCAGGTTCGATCACGGATTGTGGGCAATTGGAGCAACACTATAAGCCACCAAAGAGTACTGGACATCTGTATCCTCCTAGTCTGGGATTCAACGGTAATAGGCACCCACCACAGGGGGTTTGAACTCACGACCATGTGGTTACAAGTCAAGCTTGTGGACTATTGAGCCACTGGGACCCGAATCTATGACCAACCCATGAATTCTAACTTCCACCAATTAATGATTTTAGCGTTAAAATGGTTTACGAGCTTCCCTAGTAACCTGAAGGTCGTCGGTTCAAACCTCTGTGGTGAGTGTGTACTGCCGATAAGTCCCAAACCAGGACGAGACAGATATCCACCACTCTCTGGTGGTTTTCACTGGTCCTTTAACCGATATCAATCAGTGACCAAGCTTGTAAACCTTTTTATGCCTGAAATCACAAAATTAAATCTTGGAGTAAAACTAAGTCCCCCGAAGTTGCTTTTAACTTCTGGCTACTTAATGGTTACAATTGCAAAACAAGTATTCACGATCTTATGCACAAAGGTTCTGCATTAACAATACAGGTGTATCAGTGCCAGACATTATGCTCTCTGAATCTTGCACAATCTTTTCCTGTCAAGTATGTTATGTCAACTTCATTCAAAGACTACATGGCAATGCCATGTGTCAGATGGTCCACAAGGGAAATTTCATTGCAGCCAATGAAGTGAAGACAGTAATAATACAAGGCTGCCTACCATCACCGATGAATATTCCTAACTGTGATGGACAAGATTATCCTAAAGGCAGGGAGGAGCGAGAAGACGGTGATAAGTTGAAGTGATAAGAAGACTCTAGAAGAACTGAGTTTCGCGGATGATTTATGTCTAGTGCCACACGAACACGAAGACTCACAGGAGAAGACCAAACCGTTGGTCGAAGAACCAACCACGAAAGACGCGACTTCAAGAGAACACAGACAAGACGAAAGTAATCAAGATAACAAACCAAAAAACCAACAACAACAACCACCAATCGACAACAACGGAAGAAATTTGAACGAGATCACTTACTTCACTATTCCACGCAGCATCCTCCCAACTACAGGCACGTCACACAGATGCAAGGAAAGCCATGACAGATTTCCACCACTCCAAAATCACTGTGGAAATACTCTCCACTCAGAATGAAGAACGAAATAGTGATCACCAACACCAATGTTAAGCCAATCACTTATTCTACATCGCTCGGGACAGCGGAGATCGACATGGTCGGTTCGATCCACACCCTATATAGTTGCAAAATTTGGGCTACGTATCACTTGAATCCTCAAAAAATTGTGCTCTTAATTCAATTAATCCTACTCCAAAAATATGGTGGAGATATGTGGATGACACTTTCACAGTGTTAAAAACAGAACATACCTCTAGCGTCTTGACACAAATAAACTCACTAGTTAAGGGAATAAAATTCACATTTGAATCGGAAAATGAACAAGGAGAATTAGCTATGTTAGATTGTAAAATAAAACGAATAGAAGAAAGTAAACTACACACTAGCGTTTATAAAAAGTCAACGCATTCTGCTAATAGATATTTAGACTTTAATTCATCTCATCCGTTATCTATCTGTGAAGGCAGGCTTAGTTGTTGTGTCTAACAGACCGAGCAGTAGCACTAAGTGGTACGACAAAATACCTAAACGATTAAATGAAACAGACAGAAGACGCGTTGGTATCAAATAACTATCCTATAAAATTCATTAGGAAGATCGAAAAAGGCCAAAAGCAAAATAAAAATAATGCTGAAACTTATAATGATAACATAAATAAGAGAGAATATAAGGCATCTGCAGTTCTACCACATAAGGAGGGTACATCTGAGACCTTACGTAGGACTCTTAATAAAGCAGGAATAAAGCGGGTAGGATTCAAACCAACAAACTCACTCAGGGACAAGCTCTGTAGGTTAAAGGACCCTGTTGACTCAATTAGACAAAATAATATAATTTGCGAAATACCCTGCAATGACTGAGTTAGGTCAACTACAAAGGTCAAACTAGTAGATCGGAGGTAGTCAGATTGTCGGAACATAAGAATTTGGTTAAGGAAAGAATGGTTGACCCCGAGAATATAAGTAATTTAGAAAAAACCTCAGTAATTGCACTGCACGCATTAACACACAACCACACAATAGGTTGGGAGAGGGTTAATCATTTAATATTACTCTACAACAGTGTGTGGTTTATCAAAATAAAATCTTATCCCTAATGGAGTTATACTCTACCACAGTGCCCAAGTTTTATACTTATGTCAAAAATTGACAGGCGTGTGACGAAAAGAATTTCAAACAAGCTACTGAAGATTACTATCAACAGACACCTTCGTTGGCCGGCCCCACACTGAAGAGCACATGCCCACCCAACCGGTAGATCAGCCAGACAGAAAGAATTGGCAACCAGAAACTTCGTAGACGAACCAATCATCGACCGCCTGCCCAACAAATATTCCGGAGGAAATGCAGATGGATCGGACACACAAGGATGAGATCGTCGAATGACGTCGCTCACTAGGCCATCGGTCGAATGGAACCTAAATGGAAAACGACGAGTCAGGCGTGTGTGCGAGGATGAAATGTAGGCGGTAGTGTGAGAAGAAGACTGGCGCCTGTTCGCAATCGTGGGGCCAGCGAGAGAAGATTGCAGGGAACAGGACAAAGTGGAGATGTGTTGTTTCCTCCGTATATTCCACTCGGGACTAGAGGGGACAATAATAGTAGTCAAACATTCTATGGAATAATATTCAGCCTGATTATAATCAAGGAAATTAATTTTAGCGGGAAAAGCTCTAAGTATCCTTCGATTTCTGTTGACTATTTTGAAAGACCTACTGATTCAACGAGTTTATTAACTCGGCGAAATCAACAAGGACCATGACAGCTTATGGAAAACAAAATTGTTCCATCCATTTGCAGGATGCTTTAACATCTAAATCTGGTTAAACAAGATTCAGGTGATATGATAAAATGTGGAAATCAATAACGTGTATTGTCAGAATCTTGCTTAACAGTCTGTTGTCTGAAACACTGGACACTCGTTTAAAATTCCTGTGACAATAATATAATTTACTATGATACAAGTCCAATGTACTAGTTAGCGGTGAAATGTTATGTGGTTCCCAGATTTCCTGTTAATGACTACTGATTTCATTCCTCGCTTTCTGGGTCGTCCAGCTGTGCAGCAATAAACAAGTCGTGTGAGAGTACTAAAAGTGTCCATCTTTTAATAGTTGCACCAGTTAAGGTACACAGTGGTCATTACAAATGCGCATTCGCTATTCATTGTGTTATATATAATTTTGTAGACGTTTTCCTGCACATAAATTGTCACAATCACTTTCTAATCAGTTTCATGTCTTCTGAAATCGTATGCACTATTAGCAATAGATTCCTTTATATGTGACTAGTTGACGTATTTGAAATCAGTAATCATCCTACTGGCTGGGTACAATCACCTACGAACACGGAAAGGTAAACTGTGCTGAATGCATAACCTTGGTTGCATGGTTTATGCAGTGTTTTTCTATGAATATCCATGCAAATATCCGCGTTTAGGTTAAAATGATTTCAACCACTACCACACCTACTTCAGCCTGGGTATCTCCATAGTATCACAAGGCCCAAGATGATATTGAGAATGAGTCACAACCTGGTACAGACAAGATCTGTTCCAAGTAATTTGCTTCAAACGTCAGTATTTGGCTATGAATGTATGCTGAGTATGTAAAAATTTCATTGCTTATAGGAAGTATAATCCTGTTATTACAATTGATGGAATTAATTCTACTGATACAACTGCAAACGCTAGAATCCTTGACAAAAGGATATAATGTATTAACAAAGACAATAATTTAAACATTGCAAAATTTGTTTTAGTGAGACAATATATCTTATTTATCTTAAGGAAATAGAATTCGGTCTAAAATAAAAATTATTATATATTATATGTATTATTATCTGTAATTCATTAATATAGGATTTTTGTATTTCCCTATGAATGAAAAACATAACCACATTGTTTTTACTGACGTTTAGCTATTTGATGCTGATAATAGCTTGATCGAATTATTATTAAACCAGAATTTACAAAATCTCAGCTTATATATAACAACTTAATCATCATTCATCAGCGTAGGGTAATTTGTAGGTTGCCAAGTTGGTTTAGCAGTAAATAACTGCCCGAAATTATTAGCCTACAGCATTCATCACTCAACACGGGATGATGACCTTCGCTGTTCAAGTCGACTCGTTTAGCTGAAGGCTCGTCAACAGGCATCCACGCTATTTGGCACAGCTTCGTGTTGCGATTGTTCGTTTGTGTAATATCTTCAGCTAGGTTAACAATCATCCTCGCAATACGCTTTTAATCCCAAAATATATTTCTTATTTTAGACGATCGATTTGGCATTTTGATTAGCCTTTGGTCTACGCAGAACAAATATTGTGGGAGTCGTGAGTTTATAAAATTGCGTTGGTATACGTCGTACTTTCCGTAAACATCAACACTGCCTCATCTCCTAAACTGGTGAGCCTGACGTATATGACCCATCGGACAGACCTCTCGAGAAATCAAACTCAGAAGAAAGGAACATATTATAGCGTTTTTTCGACCACTGAGAAATCCACTTGCACTAGAAAAGCTTGAAAATTCATCAGCTATAGAATCAGGCCATAAAATTGATTTTGAGAGTATTGAAATAATTCATAAAAATTTCAGAAATCACAAACAGCGTCTAGTACCAGAAGCATTTCATATAAAATGGAATCCCAAATATCTTAATAGGAATGGTGGACTAAGACAGAATTATAGCTGATTGCAACACTTCCCTTCGCGTGAGGTGACATAGTCAACATAAATGTGATAAACAATTTCATAATGTAAACACAGGCTGTTTTTATAATTTTTTACGCTTATCTAATCCAACAATCTACACATGGTTTTGTTATCTTTACCGATTGACCAACTTGACAACCTACAAATTATCCTATACTGATGAATGGTGGTTAGGTTGTTAACAAAATAAACTGAGATTTTGTAAATTCTGGTTTAATAATAATTTGATAATGCTATTAGTAGCATTAAATAGCGAAACGTCAGTGAATGAAACAATGTGGTTTTGTTTTTCATGCAATCGGGAATACAAAAACTCTTATAATAATAATGAATATCATATATCCAATTCCTACATTTTTTTCAAACTATTATAAGTGAACTTGGTTTGGGAACATACAATTCACGTGTAAGCACAAAAGTGGTAGCTTCTTCGTTGATATTCCACGAAAAAATCAAATATTCAGTTAAACTGAAAATTAGTAAAGATGAAGCTGGACAAAAATGTCTGCCAGAAATCACTGAAATTAAATAGAAACTTGAACCTCACCAGAAAATTTTAAATGTGATTTTAAAGAGTTTCAACTACAAGGAACTTATATGTTGTCAGTCTAAGAATAATATATTAGCTCTGTAGAGAACACTGTATCTCCAAACTAAGGTTTATTGAAAGTTTGTACACAGAATTTTATCTTCCCGCTGGAATATCTAAATTTAGATCAATGAGAATTAATCACACTATTTATTCTGCAAAAACAAGGCTATATAAATCGAACCTACTAAAAACCTTGGACTATCGGGAGAAATAATAATCATACGTGGTCACCCAGCTAACACTGTATAGTAATTTTTAAAGTCAACTATTGTAATTTCATGCAGAAAAGTTGCAGTTGTAGAAATAGTGACAGATATCAACATGAGCAGTTCTATCCTTTCTTCCGAAAAAATTACTAATAATTAGTATTACTCCGTCGGGTTCCGAGTGGAACATTCGGTGAAACAACGCATCTCCACTTTGTCCTGTTCCCTCTCTTGCTGGCCCCACGATTTCACATAGGCGCTCATCTTCTCCTCACACTACTGCCTACATTTCACCCTCGCACACACGCCTGACTCGTCGTTTTCCACTCGGGTTCCATTCGAGCGATGGCCTCGTGAGCGATGTCATTCGACGATCTCATCCTTGTGTGTCCGATCCATCTGCATTTCCTCCGGAATATTTGTTGGGCAGGCGGTCGATGATTGGTTCGTCTACGGAGTTTCTCGTTGCCAATTCTTTCTGTCTGGCTGATCGGCCAGTCGGGTGGGCATGTAATCTTCAGTGTGGGGCCGGCCAGCGAAGGTGTTTGTTGATGAGAGTCTTCAGTAGCTTGTTTGAAATGCTTTTCGTCACACGCCTGTCAATTTTCATAGTGATGTAGAATAAGTGACTGGTTTAACATTGGTGTTGGTAATCCGTATTTCGTTCTTCATTCTGAGTGGAGAGTATTTCCACAGTGATTTTGGAGTGGTGTAAGTCTGTCTTGTCTTTCCTTGCCAGGTTTGAGGTGTACATATCCGTTTGACGTGCCTGTAGTTGGGAGGATGCTGCGTGGATAAGTGAAGGAAGGGGTACTCTTTCAAAGTGCTTCCATTGCTGGTGATTGGTGGTTGTTGTTGGTGTGTTGGTTTGTTATCTTCATTACTTCCGTGTTGTCTATGTTCTTTTGAATTTCCGTCTATTGTGGTTGGTTCCTCGACCAACGGTTTGATCTTCGCCTGTGAGTCTTCGAGTTTTTATGACATTAGGCTATCTAAGCTATGTCAATTGGAGAGCACTACAAGTGAACTCATCCACAAACTACTTAAACGATCCCCTGGTGGTAAATTCACCTAAGTCTGCCTAATGAGTACCTCATTGAATGTGAGTGATTCTTTCAGCTATTAATACTGTCCCGTTGTATATGTATATGAAAAATGGATAACGACCTTAAGGAAGACAAAGTCAATAATGATGGAGCTTCCTTTCAAGTTTATTTCTAACGTATTTTATTCTGTATGCTTATGTGTATATGATAACTTTGTCGATCAACGTTTAGGAAGATGAGAATTACGGAATTCATAGTAATAAGAATAATAATGACTGTCTTAGTGATGTTAAGAACATTGTAGCAAGAAGGAAGTAGAAACAGATGTTCGAATAAGCAGTGTACTTGACAGCGTGACGCTGCGTAATAGTATGCGACAAAAAAGCAAAGTAAACAAATTCTGATAGCAAATGTAAAAAGCATATAAAGAAGGAGTACAACTTAAGTAGGAAGAAGTATTTTTTAAATAGCGGAGGCGGTTTTATTTGACAAGTCTTTCTAAGATATAAGGAAATTTTGTTAGTACATAAACTGATAATATTTATTTGAATTACTGTAATCCTACCTATAACTAGTGCGTCGGTGGTTTAGCGGTAGGACGCTCGCCAACCGTGCATGAGGTTCGGGGTTCGATTCCCGGCCGATGCATATCTTTACCTCACTTAGCCAATTGTAGGGCTGACAAAAACGGCAGGTTGAGTGTGACTCTAGCAACCCTACTGTGCGAAAACAACACCACTGCTACTGAAACTTCAGAGCTATAGGTTGAAGACTTATGTTCCATTCGGAACGCAAAGGAATAAAATAAATAATAGTTATGTGTAAAACACTACTGGATAGATTCAGTTAGAAATGGGAGATATCAGTAAAATCTTCACTGTATTCTCTGTTTTAACTTGGCGTATGGTGACTAGCAGTTTAAAACAGGATGAGCACTTCGTCCTTTTTGGGACTCGTCACTTGGATACACCTGGAGTCCTCAGTGAGTGATGGTGTTCTCACTGAGTCCTGAATTCACTGCTCATCATTTCAAACACCAATGTGTCGTCCGCTAGATCGTTCGGGTGACAAGAGCCTCTTGTTGGAACTCCAGTGGGAACATCATCACTCGCTGGGAAATACAGGTACATTCAGTTGATAAGAACAAAATAGGACGAAATGCGCTTCGTGGACTCCACTGCTAATCACCATCCACCAAACTTCTTCATGTTGATCCCCAGACATCGCTGGAGCATCCACACAAGGTTCCGATATGTCAACAGAGGGAGAACATTTCTGTCCAATCAGTCAGCAGAAAATCAAAAATGAATTAAGAATAAGTAGTATGCTTTGTTTGCATATCCCCCACCAGGATACCTCATCTAATTCGAGTCATTATCAAATGGACATAACTTGCAAGTTTATTGAATCTGTATGAAAAATTGTCGGTATATGAGAGGAAATGGCAGATGATGGATTTTACGGAAACAATGTTAACCTATTGCGTTCTTCTACATCCGCTTGAAAACAGTACAATGAACTCTGGAAAACGTGAAACATCAACACTACCGTTCTGTTCTACTGAGTGATCTGTCATTTATGCACACATCGGCAGTTTACATGGATTCAGCGCAGAGTTTTCAGGTTGTACTATCTTAGGTGATCTTCTTGACAGTGGTTTCATTTAAAAAATGTTGGAAATCGGTAATCACGAGCCTTTTGATTTGGATTTATTAGTTGAATAATAATTTGATCGCGTCATACTCTAAAGCCTCTTGGTTCAGTATCTGTAATGTCACTGGTGCATATTGCTGAAATGTGAAAATAAGAGTTAAATAGCTATGCAGTACTTCTATCAGATACTTTGATTGTGCGGAAATCGCTCTTGAAAGCAGGTTACTGGTTCTTATGACTTAACATGACTGATCACTAGCCGACATCAGCTAGAAAAATGTTGAAAAGCCAGAGAGTACTTGACAACTGTTTCGTGTTAGTTTAGGGCTCTTCAGGATTCAAAATCCTCAACAAAAATAGTTCTGCTTCATTCCGTTATGCCAGAAATTGATTTGACAGTGAAAGATGATTGAACCTGGGGTAGTATTCCATTATAAACAGAAGGTTCAGTGAAACAAGTATTGCCAAAAACATGAACTGACAATTAATATATGCAATTTATTATTATTTCCTCTCGGTCCTATCTCATAACTAACCAAAAGCTTTCATTTTCCCACATGATCTCCTCAGTGTTGCATTCCCCTTTCCAAATCATCGCTTCACACTAGACTCACCTTCGATGGACTGCATCGCATGTGCTGTCATTCACCTGTCTCCTCCGCATATGTTCAATTCATCTATATTTCCCTCTGTTTATTCGTTGGACGATATTTAGTTGGCGGTTTGTTGGTAGAGTTGCTTGTTGCTTATTCTTTCCACCTGGCCATGTGATATTTGATATTGGGAGAAAGCAGCTGTTTATTGAACCCTGTAGGTGACTCATGCATCAAGTCTATGAGTCATATAGAATCAGGGACTAGACTTTAGTGTTCCGAATTCACATCTTATTCCTTGTGCTCAGTCCTGTTGATTTCATAACAATAAACACGATTCTTGCTTTCTCGATTCAATCTTCACCTGTCTTGATATCCTCTACCATGCCGCCGCCTGTGATTTAAGTAATGCTGCCTGCTTAGATAAGTGAAACAAACGACTTCCTTTACATTCCACCTATTAATAATGACTTGTGTTTGTTATTGTGGGTGGGGCACCTTCGTTATACATGTCGTCTCCAAGCTCGCATAGAATCTACCTAAACTGTACCTTTTTTGCCAGTTTGTTGGTTTTTGCTCGCAAATCTTTGAGTTTGAGCTACATGAGATATAAATCATTCACGAAGTCCATAACCTCTAGGGTCTTTTAGTTGGTCCAACGTATTCTCGTTTTCTCACTCCACACGGCCTATAGTATGATACAATCCACAAAAATCACGAAGATTATCGGTGATAGTAATTAGTCTTGCCTTACACATATCCGAACTTCAAGGGTTCGTTGTAAATTACTTGACCTGTGGCATCATTATATTGCCGTTGGATTGGGCTATTATAATATTATTTATTAGCTGTGGGTAGGCATCCCTAAGCAAAGAACCATGACGAATATTCTCCAAATATAGCATTATTGCCGCACAGAGACTAGATGACAAAGTGCTCACAATTAATACACCTACTGATATTAAGATAGGTAAAATCTGAGTGATATGAGTAATCAATCAAAGTGCTTTTCTGTGAAGTAGTGTTCAGAACTGCTTAGCCTCCGATTACCTTATTACCATGTGAATTCCGTCGAAGTTTCTTTCCTGCCACTTAACTAAAGCTAATATCTATCTCAAAAATACGTTCAAGCCATTTTTACCCACTAAAATAATTTCAGAACTACGATTCTTTAATATGTGTAAACCTAGCCGAGGTAGTATGTGATTACATATCAATTTGTTTATTAGATATATCATACAGTGAAACTGAATTATTTACTGGATGGCATTTCCAACACAATTTATTTCTCATAATCATATCAGTTATAATCACACAACTTCGAAACCTGAGTTTTATAATTTTCTGTATTCTTTCCTATTTGTCGTAGGGGTAGTAGAATTTTCCAGATATCTGGGACAGGTATTGAATCATTCCTATTACACGTATTTGCAGTTGATTCGATAAACAAAGCTTCTGTTATCAATCTCTCCCCATACCCTGTGACATTAGATTTTAAAATTGTCATCTTGTCCCATCCTATGGTATGGTTGTGTGTAATTGCATATAGTGCTATAGCTGAACCATCCTCTAGATTTATCATCTCATTCGGGTCAACTAATTTAGATTTTGTTAGGTTTTTATGCTCCGCTAGTCTGACTGCCCCTGTTCTACTAGTCTGACCTGTGTATTTGACCTGACAATCATTGCAGGGTATTAGATAAACTAAATTGTTTTGTTTTAAAGGCTCCACAGGATCCTTTAGCCGACAAAGCTTGTTTTTGAGTTTGTGGGTTTGAATGCCATCACTTTTATTCCTGCCTTGTTAAGAATTCACCGTAAGGTTCCTGAGGCTCTTTCTTCGTATGGAAGTACTACAGATAATTTAAATTCCCTATTGTTGGTGTTGTCATTATCCTATGCATGTTTGACATGCATGTCATCATTAATAATCATATTATTATTATCACTACCCCTACGATTATTTTTAGTTTATTTTTACATTTTCCTACATTCTTCCTGATTAATTTTTCAGAGTAATTATTAAGTTTCAAAGCTTCTCTTGTATGCCTCACTTCCTGTCTTAGATTCTCCTCGGTACTACTTAGTTTTTGTGACTTATTGCTTAAACACTTCACCTACCCTATTTTTACTGACACAGGGTGACATGATCCGAAATTGAAATATTGGTTTTAATATGTGAGCTTTCTGTAAACACTGGTGCTTAACTTCCCATCTTCTTTCCTTTTTATGCTACAGTCTAGCATAGTAAGATCCCCTTCTTGACTTTCCAATTCATATGTGAACTGAATTGTCTCCATCTTCGAGTTGATGTGTTCGAAAAATCTATTTATGTCCTGCGTTTTAAGTACGTTGAATGTGATGTCTATATACCTGCACTATACTTTTTATTCTTCAAGTAATCCCTAGTTATTCATCTACAGAAACCTTCTTTAAAAACTCAGGTGTATTCATATTAGATATCACTGAAGACCATCTTGAAGATTCATAATAAATGCCAACTCCTACGCGACTACTGATGGCTACGCCAGAATTAAACACACATGAAGTATAGCCTATGTGACTCACTGTTTGTTTCTGTTCGCCTGCGAGATAGTTATAACAGGAAGAGATGATTCACGATACTAAGAATGCATGCATTCCTATCAGTTGCATTAAGAAAGGTTAAGCGATACTGGTGAAGTATGAGCTGCAACAGAAATTGTCTACTATTGGATTTCATCAGCCACACGAGTTGAATTCTGATAGATATCCAGCTACGATGATCCTAATCGACACAGTCAATTAGTAATCCTAATAAATGCTTAAAAAATCTACTTAGCACTGCCTGGCATTTCGCTTAGCTAAAAGTTAAACACAAAAATGATAATCGATTTAGATTACCTTTAATCCCCTGGCAGTAAACCTCACTTCAGTTCATTTATTTTCAGATCAAAAGAGTTTAAAATTCTTTTTTCTGTTCAAATTACTACTAATACAAACATCTCAGTGTTCACAGTCCACTGTTCTAACATGTAGGAATCACACTGGTTGTACAAGATGGCCGATAACAATCAATGAATAATCTGTTAATTGAAATTGAATGGCCTATCTGGAAAGACAAACGGCTATAAAACTATGAAAATTTCGAGGTGTCTGTAATCTGAAAGTGACAAACAAGTGGCACTTTCTAGCCAGAATCAGGTACCTTAAACACTGATTCTGTTATTGAATCCTCCCATAGTGAACCTAAATTCAGCTGAAACATTCAAATTATGACAGCTGTCTACTTTGGAAGTTGATGAAATGAAGAATCAAACATATATTCTATACAATACGTGATCATACGAAGAACATTTGGTAAATTAGTGTATTCAGGCAGAAGTATGGATGTCTGTGGATTCATTCAACTTAGCTGCCAATACCACTGGTGTCATCAGCGATTTTTTAACTATTTATGCCTATAAGCAAAAAATGGTGTGTGTGTGTGTGTGCAGTGCTAAGTCCTAAGAACTGCAGATACATATAGCCAATGTTAGTTCTTTGTCTCTTGGGATTTAAAAATGGAAATTAACCATTTCAAAATTAATTAATCCTAATAATTAGTTCACTTACATATAGATGGATAGAACAGTAAATTCTTAAAGAAGACTTTTCAAGTACTTCGCAAAACTAATCAACATACCACCATCAACAAAATATTCAACCGTCATGAACTGTTTCAAAATTAGACAACAAAGATCAGTGTCTGAGTCAACATAAAACCTCAAATGGTCAAAACCTATACACGTAGGATGAATTGAAGATACTATCCGGTCAAATCTTGATCACAGTTCATATGAATACTTCGTTGTACATGTTGCAAATTAATTAAGAGAATATTAGTCTACATGCGAAGAAAACCCCTTTCAAAACTGAATAGTTGATGAAGGAGGAAATTAGTTATGTAACTGTAATTGGTCCCAAGATATTGTTTGTGTACTACCATCCTATCTTTTTTTCAAAATCTGGAGAATTACAGTAAAAATGACTAATTTTACGACGGCGTCGCAGACAAGTAGTCGCATATTGTGTACACTGATTCAGTGATCTGACTAGATTATTGTCTTGATTAATCTATGGAATACATAATAATAACACATGGGCATAACTAAAATCTGTACGTTTACATAGTTGTCAATATATGCATGGGACCTGCTTAGATGTTTGAAGTGGATTGTTTCGGAGATCCACTTAGACATTAACTGACTGAGAAATATGTACTTTTAGATGAAGTATCAGTTAGTCAAGATTTTCAATCTTTTATCAGTAAATTAGACACTACGTATTATTGATAAGGTGATCAATGTCCAGTCCGGAAGCGAACAAATCAGAAATGGGCTACGTAAAATAACACCCACTATTATATTGATCATGATTACAGATTACTTGTCATATCCTTGGTGGTTTTTTGAATTAAACATTATTGTGTTAAATATACCTTTACTCTCCATCTCTCGTCTTTTATGCTGTCGCCTAATTTGCGGACTCAGAGATCGGTTAGCCGTTGAATACGTTGTTGGGGTGAACAAGCAACACGCGTGATTACCGCATGTGTCAGCAGCTCGACGTCTCTATTTCATGCATTTATTCCCTTTAATGAACAAAGCAAGAACTAGAGTTTTAGCAGAATAAAATGGTACCATCTTTTATTTCATCGACTTCTCGTCAGCTGCTTACAGGGCAAAGACATTATTAAATATATCTACAAAAACAATTTTAACATACTTGCACAGAGTTCATTTTAAACAAAAATCAATCGATCAGTATATGCATACACTAATAATATATTATAATTATATTATAATATTACACACTATTCCGAACAATAATAATCATTCACAATGGAAATTTTTCAGCATTTCGCGTTCAGATGAAAGAGAGATGAAAAATATCCAGTTACTAGGGCAAAGAAAGACTGATAACCGCTCGTTCATGTCCAACCTTGAAAGAACAAAGTTGAAGCATGCAATCGACGAAACAACTTCCTACTGTTGATATGTTGATGACACATTTATAGTGTGCAACAATGAAAGTCATGCTTCACTCAATGATGCACACACCAATATTGAGTTTACTATGGAACATGAAAGTGACGGAAAGTTTCACTTCCTCGACACTGCCATGGAACGCTTAGAAGACAGTAGTCTTCAAAAGTCAATAAATCAAAAGCCCATATGGAAAAGACAATACTTACATTTTATAGCTTTTTTCCAAATAGCTTTAAACGCGGACTAGTCAAGACTCTGTACTATAGAGCGAGGAGAATATGCTCTATAGAGAAATTAGAGGAAGAATTTGAGTTTCTTGAAAAGATTTTGAAGAGCAATGGGTACCCCCAAAGGTTCATCAACAAGTTTGAAAGATCTGAAGTCACAAATGTGAAACAAATCACAGTAAGAGAAAAGCCAATCTACTTTCAGCTTGATTGTAAAGGTGAAAACATTGCAGCGATGATCAACAGAAGGCTGAGTACATCACTAGCCATAGCCTATCCTGCAGCTAAGCTAGTTCCCGTCTTTCGAACAACTTGCTCTCTGGTGCAATCAAAAATCGATAGATATCCTTCTCATGTTAACTCCAACTGTATATACAAATTTACATGTATCTGTGGGAGCAGTTACATTGGAAGAACAGAAAGAAGGGCATATCTACGATTTTCTGAACATGTACCAAAAAGCTTACGTCTAAAGGGAACAAATGCTTTGAACAGTGCCATCGCCAGGCATCTCCTCGACATGGGTCATGAGGTGGACGTCGAAAAGTCGTTCAAAATTATCAATAGGCAAAAGAGCTCAATTCTCCTTAAGTTTGCTGAAGCCATTTGCATCAAGCGCCTGAAACCTGATTTATGCGTCCAGAAAGAAGGGGTTATCAGTCTTTCTTTGCCCTGGTAACTGGATATTTTTCATCTCTCTTTCATCTGAACGCGAAATGCTGAAAAGTTTCCATTGTGAATGATTATTATTGTTCGGAATAGTGTGTAATATTATATATAATTATAATATATTATTAGTGTATGCATATACTGATCGATTGATTTTTGTTTAAAATGAACTCTGTGCAAGTATGTTAAAATTGTTTTTGTAGATATATTTAATAATGTCTTTGCCCTGTAAGCAGCTGACGAGAAGGCGACGAAATAAAAGATGGTACCACTTTATTCTGCTAAAACTCTAGTTCTTGCAAGTCCCTATTTCAACTGAACATTTTGCAAAATACAATAAGTATGTACATGTATATTCGACTAAGTGTTTAGTGAAATATTTCATTTTAAATTCCTAGAGAAATAATCATTTGAAACAAAGAGAGAAACTTCCACCAGGAGGTGTGATATCAACCAGTTACTCCTATAAAATTCTATGAATCATTATTAATGTATGTGATGGTTTATAAAGAGTTTGTCAAATTCATACGACACTTGTGTTTACATAAGCTTACAAAGAAATAAAACTACCAGAATATCTAAAATCTAAGTTAAATATACTCACTGGATTATAAACAGAAAAATGTAAAAAACCGTTTTGTACAACTTCACAGGAATGGCACTTAGGATAAGTGCTGTATCATTAGAACTTTGTTAAGAAGTTTGCCTTCAAAGCAACCAAAATATATCTCTTACTGTGGTATGTTTGTAGACTCGGCTTTACGTTGTTTTATCCCTGAATATTCACTTTAAGAGTGTATGATATTTAACAGTCACTAAATCTTAACACATTTTCTACTGCACTTATTGCATTTGCCTTCTTCTTTGGAAGCTTTCATTTAGATCAAACAGATTAGAAGAAATGAATCGAAGATTTACAGTAAAAATAAGACTTTGGCCCTGTGATAGAGTACAATTCCATCATAGAGTAAATGTATCTGACAGCGTTATAACGTATTATTTGCTGATGACGTTTCGAGCACAATTTATTGCTCATAATCATATCAAGGTAGTTAAACAACTTTCCGACTTCGTTTATACAATTCAATTATTTCTCATCTCTCGATCTGATTGGGTAGTAATATTTTCCACATCTCTAGTATCAGTGATGCGTCATTTCTATCATATGTTTTAGGTTTAAGATCCAATAATCAAACTCTCTCTCCATCTATCTATATTAATTTTTAGAAATGTTACTATGCCCCACCCTGTAGTGTGGTTGTGTGTTAATGAATGCAGTGCAACTGAGTTTTCTTCTAAATTGCTTATCTTTGCGGGATCAGTCATTCTACACTTAGCTAAATTCTAGTGCTCTGATTATCTGTCTAACCACGATCTTTTATTTTTTTAATTCCTTAACGTTCCCAGTGGAACACAGGGCTTCAAGCTAGAGGCTTCAAGTTTCTGTAGCAGCGGCGATTCTTTTTACAGGATGGAGTTGCTAGCCTCATGCCCAACCTTCCCTCTTTACCAGTCTTATTGCTGGCTTAACGAGGTAAGGGAGTGCGTCGGCCGAGGATTGAACCTCGAACCACCTACGTGGTCGGCCGGCACTCTACCGCTGTGCCACCGACGCCACACCGATCTAGTGGTCTCAACTGTTTAGTTGACCTCACAGTCATTGCAAGATATTTTGTAGATTAAATTATCCTCTCTAATCAGGTCGGCACGTCCGTTCAGCCTACAGAACTTGTTCCTGAATCAGTTTGTAGGTTTACATGCCACCCTAATTCCTGCTTTATTAGGAATCCCAAATAGGTTTTCAGATGTCCCTTCCTTAGGTGAAAAAACTGTAGATGCCTCATATTCGTTCCTATTTATGTCATCATTCCTTATTTTTGCCTTTCTTATGACCTTTTTTGAACTTTTTAATGAATTTTATAGAATATTTATTTAACACCAACTTTTCTTCTCTCTGTTTCATTTCATCATTTAGCTCTTTTTTGATGTACTACTTAGTGCTACTACTCAGTTTGTTAAACACTTGACTAAACCTGCCTTCATAGATTTACAGTAATGCGTATTTCATAGCGATTTTTTCGCATTGATTTTATCGCTATATAACCTGAATGAATCTGGTCCCATAGTTTTCAAAAGAGAAACAGCATACGCCTTTAATGCAACAAGTAATTCATACAAACTATTTAAAACTTTTGTTGTCAAAATAATTTTATTTTAGGTAAATTTACAACTTACTTGTTATTGTCTCACTATAGTTGTAATCTCTTCCAACCATATCAGCTGAACAAACAGAATGTTCACGAGAGTTTAAACTAGCAGTTTTTGTCTGATTCTCCATTATTTTATGCAATAAAACATTAGTTGTTAGTCGAATAGGCAACATATACACATGACTGGATTGAGTGACTTCATTTGGTTCAGTTGTATGTCTGTTATATAAGGAGAGAATGTGTTTGTTAACACCGTTATTAGTTCTACCATCATATTCATGATTACGATCAATATCCTCATCTTGTTGCTGATATAATGCCTTTAGTGGGATAGAACTTTTGTCCACAGGATAATTGGAATTTTTCAAGCCATTGAAATACTTATTTTGAGAAGACAATTGTGTCGCTTTTTCTAGGTATTCATCTTCTGGAAACGTGCTAACATTGGCTTTGTTCATTTCTGGCGGGTCGTCAAATTTCTGTGTTTGACTCTTTTTATATTCATCATTTCCACTGAACATACTACTGTCATCATCCTTAGACATATTAGTAGTATTTATTGTTGTAGTTGTCGGTGAACTTATTATGTAGTCTGTTGTAATCTGTGGTACACTGTCTGTGTCAGTTTTAGCAGTGAATTTCTTCAAACACTTTTCATCATTATGTTGAAAAAATTCTGGTTGAGACATCACATTACTATTATTAATCAGTTCTAATGATTTCTTTGTTTTATTCTTTGGATAATGCATTAAAATAAGCGCTTCTAATAATTCAAACAAAAATATACAACTAAAACCAATGAATAATGAGCACAGACCGCCAACTTCAGAGAATAGTTTAGCTAATGAAAATATCTCCTCTTCTGTAGCCACTTGTACACTTTCACTACGCACTAATTTTAATCGACTTGTTGAAGTCGGCAGATCATCTTCACTACCTGATAAACGCACCTCACTGTGTTTCATAAATTTTGTCTGTATACACGGTAATGGACAGGTTTCATAGGAGATTTGTTCATCTTGACATTGTGAACGCTCACATAGAGACTGTGATTGTGAAGCTGCAGATAACAAGTCAAGAGAACACGTGGAATTGCATGACAGTGCCGTTTTAGCACAGCATTCTGCCCATCCACATGCTTCACGACTATATAAAAACTCTGTACCGAATAAACTGACAGTAGCTGATTTACTGCTACGACGCTGATCGGAATTTTTCTGACGAAAACGTGATTTTGCTTGTTGTAGATAGTTGGTTGTCTCACCAACATTCTTTTTATTATTTTTCATTCGAAGAGTATCAAGGTAATCTAGGTACCATTGCTGCTTGATACTTCCTTCACCATCATTTTCATTAATATTCATGTTGGAAAGTGAATTTATATCGTAGTCTTCTGTTCCATCACTCATTGTCGATCTGGATGCCGATGACAACATTTTTGGTGACAACTGATCTGATTGATCATTTACAGTCTTTTGATGAACATTTTCACTTTCTGTGTCTATTGTTAATTCAGAAGCGATAAATTTAGCATCAGCGCCTACATGACATGGATTTCTTGCAGTATTCAAACGTGTTGTTACAGATTTTGAAAAATATAATGAGACAGAAGTCTCCGGCGGTAGAATTGTATGGATATGCCTATCGTAAGCACTGAACGGTAACTCGCCACGTTCATGTGTTATGACTGTGAATGTAACACGATTTGTACCTTCTGAATTATTTTCTTGATTTATGCGAATTTCTAAATAAGACCACACTCTTTCCATATTTTTTGAGAGTAATTCAAATGTTGTACACAAGAAATTTCGTTTATTTGGCACCTAAAACAAAGAAATGTGTGAATAATCTTTCGGTAATATCTTGGCTAGATTTTGTAAATTTACTGAAATCACACTTAGTTTGTAGAATAAATTACAAATAAATTGAAAAAAATACTCACTTTTTGTATTTCAGTACCAACCTACCTGGATTATAATCTTGTGATGCCTAACTCACCTCTCGACGTGGTCAAGGCATTGTACAGCCAAAATATTGGCAAAGTTAAACTATAGCGATCCACGGAATGAGACCACTGAGAAAAACCACCGGTTTTTCCATAAAAATGACGTTTACTTACAAGAGAAATACACAGAATAATGATAAAACACATTAAACGGGATAATTTTCCATGACGTGACTTAGAAATATCTCCTAATTTTAATGAGGAGTATCATTTTCAGGTTAAACCAGTTACTGCACATGTTTATTGAGGTGAGTGAAGATAAGTTCTTTTTGTGACACACTTATCTCTCTTATCCTATTTTTCAGTCTTCACAAAAGTCATCCATTGAATTAGCATGGGTTCTAGCAAAGGGACAAACAAAAATTTACTAGAGAAATGGAGAAAATAAAAATAAAACACCATAATCCTAATCCAAACTTAACTCCAACCATAATCCTAAGTTTAGTCCCGACCCGTAACCATCACCTCAATCCCATAACTAACCCTAATCGTAACCTCAACGAGCTATCAGCAGTTTACCCAAACAGGACTTAAAAACGAGATTGGGATGAAATTTGCACCTCGGCTCCTTCAAAGTAGCCGCAAAATGATGGTAGGTCCCGTTATCCAACGAATAGTATGCTTCCAGAGTGCGTTGTGCGTTCGAAATCCTGGATCGTTATACTTTAACTTGGTCAAGATATTCATCTGGTGTTGTTTAGCTTTTGACGTATCTGTAAGCTTTCAAGTCATTTTTATCTCTGTGCATTCTTTGCTAACCGAGTAGAACAGAAGGTATCAATCACCACATCTATATCGTACTTGGTTCTGTAGCATTACTTACACTTGGTTCCACGACTACACACAAACATGCTTCCATTTCTTTCTGACATCATCTTCTCCACGTCACTTTCGGACGCACAGCTAGTCGCCATGATGATTCAACCGGTTACAATGACCTTCTTGTTCAATATAAATATGAGTGAAAATAATTTGTTTTAAAAAATGTTATCATCAATGTCTTCCTTACATTTTTAACAAGATATTCATCTAATATATTTCCTATTACACTGTCAAAGACTGAATTTAACTACAACATGTATGTGGTGGATTTGTAGATACTGTGTGCTCCAAATACAGTAAGTCATCAGTATACCTTCAGGCCTAGTTATGAGTAAGTTGAAATGTTCCTAAAGCTGTACGTTTCCAACTCTGTATAAGTAAATCTGATTTTAAAAGTGACAATTCGGGCTTTCACCATTGCTCTTCTAATTTGAAAAATAGATTTACTAAAAATAGTAATCTGCTTTATTCCAAAAACAGAACTTATAATACAGCATGCCCCAGAACATTCTTAAAGTGATTTTTTCACTGTTTATGGTAAAGCCCTCTGTTTCATTTCCAACTATCACAAGATCCAACAACTGAAGCACTCGCATAAGGTCTTCCCGTAACAAAATTGATAATTGTTTTTTGTTCTTTTTATTTTGCTTAGTAAAGGACACAGCTCTTCATGAAGGTAACTGCGACTGGTGCTGACTCATAATTGAAATGCAGTTTGTCGACATTTCCTGCTCCTAAAAGACTTTTCTACTTAAATCTACAATTCAACGGGGAGTCATTTACAAAAATACAGAGAAACCGACTGTCCTGCTCAATGAAAAAAGCCTTCTTCATGGTTGAACTTCGATTTACTTTCTCCAGAAAACCAATGATTCTCATGAACATGAAGAATAAGCTTCCACTGCTGACCTCATCAGTGTGCATCTATCAATTCACCTGCCAGTGTGGAGCTGGGTTTATCCGCCGTACTCAGCGTTGCTATCTGAATGTATCATCAATCACTTATCTTCATGGCTTTGTAAAGGAGAAAAAAGATCCCCCCACAGCAGCTCTATCCTGAAACACCTGACTGATTCTAGATACCAAGCTAAACCACAAAGAAACTTCAAAGTCAGCTACAGAATACACGAGGATCTTGCTAAACCAGTATGAACCAACTTGCTTCAAATTGCAGAAGCAATGGCGATTCACATGTTAAATCTTGAACTCTGCATACAAAAGAAGTTTATGCAGTCATCAAATCTACAATGAACTTGATCTATCTTAACACTAAATACGTAATTTTTGTTTTTTGTGGTTTTTAGTTGTATTATTTTCTTCCCTCACCCGGTATTAAATTTTTACCCCTTATTAACACTGTTGTTAACTTGAATCTCGTTCAATTTTAGTGGAATTCTACTCATTTCCATCAGTTGTGTTACGTCACTCAATTTACTGATTGGATTTTATTTTAGTTTCTACCCGATTAACGCTTTTCATATTACCTTATTTTTTATCTAAAGAAATTTACAATTCTTATGACAAATCTCTGAAAGTATTCCCTTTTGTTGCAGAGGTTATTTGCCATATATATGCGATTGTACATCCTGAGAATGATATCGCCGAAAAGAGTAACTCTTTGCTGAACGTGTTTTCCTTTTATAATCCCATTTTTATCCGTCACTTGAGATGAATAAATGTCATTCAAAAACCAGTCTGACACTGAAATATATATTCAAGTAAGAATTAAAAAAAACAAAGGTAATTTGATCTCAACCCATAATTAAAATGTTTTCCCGACCTTAAAAATCACATAAACACAGCAAGTTGAACTTAAATAACCTCCAATTTTTTAATCAAATTCACGAAATTTAAACTATGCTCAAAAGGGCTTGTTTTAAACCTAAAACCGTCAGTGTTGGATATTTTATTCCATTGGTTTTATTGCCTTTTAAAGGCACGTGTACACTTTAGTTTGTTAAGATATTGGAAGCCATCAAGCTTCGTGCTAATTACCACTAGTCATTTTCAAATGGTACTGATCCTCTCTTACAACCTTATCGACATTTGACCTAGTTTCCTGGTGTTTTATCCCTTCAGCAGATCAGACTATCGGTAACTTCGTTGTTCTTACGCAGAAGTTGTATTTATTCGTGTGTTTTATGAAGTTGATTCTTGGCACACCTTCCACTCTTTCTATCAACATACTCTATGCTATGGAACCGATGAAATACAGGAAGGTGGATCAGTCAGAATAATATCTTAACTACTAAAAGATATGTAATGTTTTACTTTATGAGTACAAAGAAGGAGTTTTCAGGTTGTCAGATAATTCGTTTGAAGAATAAGACAATGTTACTACCCAGGTAGAAGTGAAATCAGAGAAAGAACGATTATGTTTGCAGGATGATACGAGTTCAGTGTATTTCTTGGATAATCTTCAGTTGTATGCATACTAGGAAGTATCACAATAATAAGTTACAAAAAATTCTGAACATACTTTTTCATAGCGACTTCAAGTTATAGATTGAAAGTATAAGCAAAATAATCAGGTGTCTCAAGTGCAATTGCCAGACATCTAATTTACACAAGACATACATTAGAAATGAGTCAAGCTGTCAAAATGATCAATACACCAAGAAAACCATGGTTACTTCAGTGTGCCAAAGCCACTGCTATCAAAAGATTTCGACCCAACCTCCGTAAACAGAAAGGTAGCCTGACTAAATTCTCAATACCCTGGTAACTGTGATTGTTTTTTTTACGTGCTTTTGTGTTATATGCTATTGTGCAACAGTCCTTTTAATCTTGATTTTGATTTACTGAGTTGAATTCACATCTAAGTTTCCAAATTTACTTAATTTTGTGGTCTATGTTATAATTTTACGTCACTATTCACTCGCATCCTCTTTAACTCTGCATTATAATACGTGTAAATTCACTGTGCTGTTCGATCTCGTATTTTGTCTCTGGCCCATCTTTGTTTCCAAGTGAAATCTGAACTCTATCCCCGTCTTGTCTAATTATACTATAAACAGTTAGTCTTTTAACACTGAATAATTTGTCTACTTACGTAATATTTGGAATTGCGTCTCTTTTACCTCCTTTGTATAACTCGAAGTCACTTTAGAGAAAATAAGCTGAGAAATTTTGTAATTTATAGTTTAATTTTGTCTAAGATGGATGCAGCTGAAGAGAATCCGTGAAATTAAATGAGCTCATATTATCCTATAAATATGGTCGTTCTTTATTTGTTCAAACTAATAAAGGGAACTGGTTGTTTGAAGTGAAATCTGGTTGAGACATTGTATTACAAAGAAATTCACTGAAGTTTCTTGTTGAAGAGGATGCAATTCCTACATGAGTAGTTTCAACTGTTAAATCAGAGACGCTATTTGATGAACTTTTTTTCTCAACACTCAGCCTTCAAAAACTTTGAAAGGCACAAAATGGGCCAACTATGCACGATAACTCCAAGGCATATTTCTGTTTTAAGGTTACAGGCTAATGTCAGGTAATGTCAGGGATACAGCAGTCATATATATATATGTTTAGCTGTTATTGGTTAGTCAAGTAACCATCATTTTTCAGGTATTATACAAAAAGTTTGTGAAGAAAAAAACCACCTACTGATTGGAAGAAAGGCTACCTTGTCAAGCTATCAAAGAAGGCAAACTTATGTCCCTGTAAGAACTGGCGCTGATTCATGCCGTTTTCAACGCCAAGCAGAATATTAAGTCGCATTATCCTATAGGAAATGAACAATGTACTGGATGCAGAACTTCACCAAATGGATTAGGCTGAACGCAGGAGAAGTAAATCATGTGCTGATCGAATGGCAAGTCTACGCATCATCATAGAACAAAGCATAGAATGGCAGTCAGAACTCTCTCTACCTCAACTTCATCGACTTCGAAAATGCCTTCGACAGTGTTGATCAAGAAGTAATTTGGAAACTACTTCAACACTGCGGAGTGAAGTGCCCCAAATCTTTATCAACCTCATTCAACAGCTAGTCAAATGAAAATGCCACGTGTCAGGTGATCCACAACGAAAAAGTCAGTAAGGCGTTCTAATTGAATACAGGAATAAAACAGGGCATTCTGACTACGATCACCGATGATATTGCTCACTGTCGTGGACTGAACTGTGTGGGACACCTTTAGTAGGGAACGAGAAGACATGAATATGGTGAGCAAACAAGAAGACCTTAGATTGTGTGGACTTCGGAGACGATTTGTGTCTAATGTCACATAAATTTCAAGACTTATAGGAGAAAAAAAGCTGCAAGAATTAGCAGGCAGCGAAGACAGAAATTCGGGTGAAAACAGAGAAGACCGGGGTGATGAAGGTAACCAAACAACGACAACAATGACAACAAAAAACACCATTCACTTTCAGAGGAATAGATTGTAATTAAATGCCCAGACATCGTCGAAGCATCTGCACAAGAAGCCGACATGTCAACCTGAGACCGAGCACTTCGGTTCAATCAATCGACGGGAAAATCTAAAATTCAATTAAATCATTTATACCAGATTACAAACTTTTCAATAAAATTATAGTTAAACGGGTTTATTCTTTATTTCTAAAAAGCGTAATATTTTAGTCTTAAACCTCTTGAATTCCTCAATCAACCATACTGTATGTCAGACTGACTAGGTGTCCGTTTAATCAGGCAAGTTTCAATGCAACAGTTAATCACTGTTTAAAGCGGTACAGTTACCATTTAAGCTGAACAACAGTTTTAGTTTCCGCCTAACCTGCTGTATTTTCATTTATATTGGCAGTTGTCACAGTAAGGTAATATTTACACTAACTGGGAGACTAATACCCTAACCAATGCATTCTAAAAACATAAGCTCTACAAATGAGTGGTTCAGACTACTAATGACATACAGTTAACTTCACACTTTCTCTTAAAAAACTTTTTCAAAAATATCAAATTGATTATTTCTTTAGAAAGTTTGTTTGTTTTTATTTACAGCCTCAGCATCAGTCAGTAATTTATCATTGTATTCAAGAATTCTTTAAGAATACACAGTCATTCATCTATGTTTGACTGACAGTAAAAGTAGAGTGTTGTAAGTGAATCAGTTGCCCGGTTGATATATACTATGAAGAAATAGGGCTAGCTGTCATTTATAAACTTTACTGACTTCTGCTTGTGAAATGTAATACTTTAGTCAGTGTTTTTGTTTGTTAATCCCTGGAACTAACACATTCTAATGTGGATATTCTGTTATCAGGTGTTCTACAACAGAGTGAATTTAATACACATATATATTTATTTATAGAAAATACAGAGGATTACTCAGGAAAACTATAAGGATATAACATTGACGGTGAAAAAAAAGGTGTGTCACGCAAATATGAAATAATCCAACAGTCAAAATGAAATTTTTCTCAAAGTGAAAACCCAAATGTAATATTAATTCTTTGGGCGTTCTGTTAAAACATTCTATTTGGTACAGACAGCTCTGTGAAACTTTGTCCTAAATAACCGTCTACCTGAATTGACTTCGATAAATTTTACTCACTAGTTTGATTTTAAGAGTTTCAGAATCTTATAGAGCATATGGCATATTGTGAGCGTGAAATAGCTACTCTTGGGTGCTAAGCATTCGAGCACACTAGAAATGAACAGATACATAAGCTCAGACATAATGTGGGGGAAGAAAATAAAAAGGGTTCTAAATTTGATCGAAATTCTGAGGGAAATCAACGTCTGAAAACATGGAAGTTGATTAAGATTTCTTGACTTTTGATATTTCACCGCAGATGTTTCAGTAGACCTAATAAAACCTGCAACATTAACGGCATGCCATGTAGCTATGACAACAGCCTTATCGTAGACAACATATTCATATGCTGCACACAGTTCTCAGTTAGATTCGTTGCAAAACATTTTCCCCAGTTTTACAGGATCCACAAGTAAGACAAGAACCGGCGTTATACCACTTATTGAAATACAGTTAGTATGGTGGTCGATGTCCAGTCTCCAAATAAACCAATCAGAATTGGCCCACACAAAACACGCCCACTATTTTATTTTAATAATAATAATATGCTTTATTCCAAAACAGTACTTGTGATACAGAATGGAATTCTCAGCATTTTTACTACAGTATTGCATCCAGTTAGTACATTAACAACAGATAAAATTCTACATAGATTAAGGAAATCTCAGTTCATTATGACAACAACATATCGGTATGCCGGTAGCAAAGCCAAAGCTGAACAGTGTTTGAAGGTGTTAGAAAAGTAGGTGCTGTCATATTTACTGGCGTAAGCGGAAGAAAGAAACAAAGCAGCACATAACGGAATAAAAAAGAGAGAGAAAAGGAAAAGAAAGAAAGCAAATGTTGTACCTATTGATGATATGAGTTGGAAAGACGAGGTCCAGTTGTTCTACTGACTATTTAATGAATTATAGGTGTCACGCCTAATGCTTTCTTTATCGCACAGAACACGAGCTAAGCAGGGTATGGTTGAGTTTTTGTACTTGCTAGTGCGAGCACATAGTTTTCTATATAGGCTTCTGGTTTTACCTGATGAGATGCAAGGAGAGAGTTGTGAATGAAGAGGTTGGCGTGAGTTAGATAGAATGAATTTGGCCCATTTTTCACATGAGTCCATATGCCTGTCGACCAGAATATTAACAAGCTGGTTAAGTGGAATGTTGCTTACCTAGCTGACAACCTTTAACATCCTGCGTAAAATGTTATAGTCTTTCTTCAGTAGCCCGGGAAAAACTAAGGGGGAACAATAGAGAATAATAGGCAGAATGCGAGAGTTAACGAATTGTAGGGGTAAGGGTTGGGTTATACCAGAATGTTTTAACTTCTTGATGTAGAAGGTAAGACGGAATATTTTCTTAGAAATCGCTAAGATATGAGACGACCAGGAGAGATCAGCAGATAGAATGACGCCAAGATATTTAATTTCCGACTTGGTTTCTATTTCAGTGCCGTCTATGTTGCATACTTGTGAGAGGCAACTAGTTTGTTTAGGTCGGATTTATGCATAAAGGTGAAATTGACTGTTTGGCATTTGGAAGGGTTTACGGTAAGACCGTTTTCCTTGGACCACTGGCTGATTTCTGACAGAAAGCCATTTAGTTTAGAGCAGTCACTTTGACATTTGACAGGCAAAGATACTGTCAGGTCGTCAGCATATTTGACAAAACTGATGTCATTTGAAGATGGTAAGTCATGTAGAAAGAAAGAAAAGAGAAGTGGGGAGAGTACAGCACCTTGGGGGACACAAGCTTCAGTGAGCTTAGCAGAGAAGGTTTTACCTTTGTATATTGATCATGATCATAGACTAACCGATATACCTTTGGTGGTTTTTTGAATAATACGTCATTGTGTATACCGTTACATTCCATCTCGTCTTTGGCGTGTTATCGTTTAAGTTTCAGGCTGAGAAATCGGTTATCCGTTGAATACTTAACTGCAGTGGACAAGCGATACCCATGATTACCACATTTGTCACCAGTTCGGTGTCCCTATTTCAACTTAGCTCCTAATTCAACTCGACTGCAATTTCCTCTTGTTATTCTCCCTTCATCTTCATCGGCAGATGATTTGTGATAGGTTGAAACTTACTTAAAAATGTACAAACTGCGATTTTAATACAGTGTGATCGTATAGTAACCAGCTTGCGGTTATCATCCTCATAGCAGTGCAACTCACTCATTTTTATTAAAAATAATCCTATTTGCATTTTCTTTCCAAAGAAATTTCTGGTAAAATTAAGTGTTTATTCGATAGGAATTCACTGCCTTTTCCTACTTTATCTAAACGTTTAACTTAAATCATACTCAAACCTCTGTTAGTCATTACATCAAGTAGTATTTAAAAATATCCTCTTACTGGCCATTATCTTTAGACTACTTAAAGTTCTGACCAACTCATAGAGATTTCAGTGTGGTATTGTTTGCTTCATCTCTTCATCACTTCAGTTGATGGGATACAATGTCTTCAGAAAATACACTTATAAAAAAGACTAAATAACCTGAGCTGTAACAATTCATCATCAGAAATGCTATTGTTTAAGGTCACAAGTACAACAATAAAAAGTCATCTTTACCACTTGAATGAGCATCAATCAGAGTATAAGTAAGTTATAAGTAGAATTTTATCAGATTGTTTCAAATACTTTGAACTTTAAAGCTTAGTGAACAAGTGCATAAATGCTAAAACATCTTTTGATTGAATGAAGTATCTCCACGGTAAATCGATGATATCACTTTTAAAAACCTGCAGAATCTTACCCACATACAACAGAAAACTTAATTAAGACCATCAGGACTGTATCGTGTACACTTTTTATGCCCCAGTAGACAATATAGAGGAGCGCTAAACGAAAAGCTAAAAAGCAGTGTTTACTGGCTTGAAAGTATTAAACAAGATAGATAGGCGGAATGGTTAGATTCCGACTGAACCAGAATATATAGCTTTTAAGGCTACAAATTAACAGTCACTTGGGTGTTCTCAACAGATACAGTCTAAATACCCTTGCTGACAGCTTCTAAGGTCACTGCCAAGGTCCTTTAGAGGAGTCTGCATACCAGAAAATGACGAATTACACAGTAGTAGGACTGTTTACGTTTATTCACTTTGTTTTCGCTGATTAAGCGAACTAGTGTTCCGTGAGACGTTTGTGTGTTTGTACAATAATCTTTGAGTATAATCATTTTATCTGTTTCTAAACGATACACATAAAAGACGAATATGAGTAATTGAAGGACTAGAATGACACTATTTCCGAGCCTGATGATAAAACAATCCTGATTTAATTATGAAAAATATACCAAATTAGAGCTGGTAGTATTATTATTAATTATATATTCGCGTTATAATGAACAGAAGGTTCTGACTATAGTCATGGAGAAAGTCACAATAATATTAAGCTCATGACATAATTAACTATTTTCGGATACTGACTGATTTGGTAACCAAAACAGTTTTGTATCTAATACTTCAAAAAATTCTACGAGTGAATAAAAAGGTCAATAATCACTGTATTTGGACTAAGACACCTACTTCAAAAGCTGATCCCTAGACAGATATGCTTTATAAAATTGGAAGATGACCAATGATGATTAGCCACGAACTAATAGAAAACCTCAACCGGTTTACTAGTTCGCAAGTTTTTGGAGCCGGTCTCAAACCTGGGAAAACAGGGAAGGTTGGGAGTAGATCTAGCTACCCTGCCCTGGAGAATCAATCCAGTCACCACGGAAAATTCAAAGCAAACGAAAACTAAGAGAAGCCAACTTATTCTTCTCTGGAATCGTAGAGACAGAATGGCGCAGTCTGGTGAAAGCCTTCGAGGAACCAGTGTGTCTTCTTTTGATCAGAGCAAAAATAAGTACAAGGCGTGAAACTGGATAGGTAAGACAGGTATTCATCACTCTAAAATTAGTTTGGTAACCTACTGAAGATCAGGTGTTCAGCTAGAAGGGATTAGCAACAAGATGCTCTGAGAACGAACTAGCCAAGAACCTACTTAAATATAGAAATTGATATTTTTCTCAAGAGTTATTTTGGCCTTAAAGTATGGGTGCAATTTTAAGCCACTGAGAATAATTCTGCATCCCTGAAATCTATTCATCAGTATACACTTATTTTATTGACAGATAAGTGATGTCTAATACTCACTGTTACCGAAATGATCGGCGGACGGCTTTGCTTCAACTCGATTATGTTTGGCCAGTGGCACTTATTGTCATTGTGTACCAAGTGAAACAATAACCAAAAAGCTGGGAAAATCAATTCAAAGAACTTTTAGTACTGGTAAGCTACAGCTTAAATTTTCCACAGAACCGGTCTTGTTTCCAAAACCGAAAGATCAAGCAACTAGGCTAGCCACCTCTAACTGTATCTATCAATTCAGCTGCTCCTTTGGAGCCAGTTACATTAGCTGTTGGCTAAGGAACGGAACTTCCCGTGCTCGGGACCACCTACTAGTGTGGTTAAATGAAGGTGTAGTTAAAATTGTCAACAGCTCCATACTGGATCATGTTGTCCTAACAGGCGACAGAGTCTTTAGGTGGAAGAAATCAATCTAGTGTTGTAGAATAGGACTTCTCACATCCTTCTTTTCTTCCCTGTAAAATCATTCCTGAAAATCTCCCTCGTATCTATGATATACTTCGTATATTACATTAAACTGTTTCATCGCATTATATTAAACTATGATTATTTATTGCATTTCACACAGCATTTAACTACCTGAATTTCCACCTAACACAACGCATCATACTTTTGCATAATTCTTATCTTCTCAACCATTGAATCATATCTTTGAGTCGCAAAATGTACTCACGCACATTTTCAAAAATGGCTTTCAGACTATCCGTGTGCATTTAGCATCATTAGAGATTAATGTGTACTTAAGACCTAAAAGCATTGTGTCATGTGATATACTATATACTACTATTTTACTTGAAGACTCTGGACGAGGAGAAATAAATTATGCAATAAATTATGCTGAGAATTGTGTACACTGTGTAAACATTTCGTTCTGAATAAAGCTACCTATTTCTTATTATTATTAAAGTATTTACACCAGTTGTTTTGATTTACTGAGCGTATTCATTCTCTTCTCTCTAGCCTAGCAATAAATTCTTTGAGAAGAGTCTTTCCAATGAATATTGTTGTGTACTCAAAAGTAAGAAACCTTTCTCTCCCGCCACCACAATGACAGAGAAAGAAAGATAAATAATTACAGCTGTTTACACCACATCAGAAAGTTATGCAAGTGTTTCACGATAAATTCCATCCAATTCAAAATCTAGGCACTTGTACTAATCCTATTCAATAAGGCTTAGAGATATTCACTTTATACCCAGAGTTATACATTAATGGCACGACGGTTGAAATGTCTAAGTACATATATATATAGCAGTAATCATTTTATTTCTACATTTCCGTTAATTTATCTGTTATGGCGACTTGGGAGTTCATTCATTTTATTATTATTGTTATTATTCTATCTATTATTAGTGCCTTGAATAAATCTACGACAGATTTTACTAGTGATAAATTTTGGTGGCGAGTAAATGGACTCACACATATGTGCATATATAGCATCTTAAATTAACATGCTGCGATAATATATAAAAACAATTTTATACCAATATTTCTCTATAACCTATTGAAGTGATAATAAACGATAAGTTTGTTAAGACGGCATTTCTGTTATTTAAAAAAAAAGAACAGCATTTACTTCCTTCTAGGGAATGCGACGACACTGATTATTACTCAATAGAATATTCATTGAGGTGACACTGAGATCATTGTCAGAAAATTCATTTAGTAGCTTAACGACTGAAACAGAAACCTTATAAATTTAAAAACGCAGTGGTTCAATTTCTCCCATGCTTTTACTTCAAATCCAATCGTTAACCCACTAAAGTAACATCAGTTCGCCCAACTAGGGGTTCGAGAATATGGCATCAAAGAGTCACTGTTATTGTACCACTTACACTACCCTTCACAATAAGAGATCCATCAAATAGAGTGCGAAGTCACACTCTCGGAGATGACGTAGGTTGGTGGTGACTCTGTAAATCTCGAATTGACGGCAGTTACAATATATGGGTACGCCAGTGACTACAGGCCAAACGGGTTCGAACTATGACCTGAATGTCCTGAGTTCGATTCATGATGGGATACGGGTGCGCGTTGCTGTCCAGTAGTCCTAGGTTTTCAATGGTTTTCTCATTGACATTTCGTTATCTAACTTACTTTTTGATTCCATTCAAGAGGTTACATTAGTTGTATTCTGGGGAAAATGCATTCATTCACATTTAAGTTTGTAAGGATGTTAGCCGTTTAACAGTGGGTTTTATCTGAAACACATTTGAAGAAACAACACTGAAACCAATTGGAACATAAAACATCTGTTCTCATACTTTTTAACAGTATTATCTATTTATTATTTTATTTCTTTATGTTCCTAGTGGAACATAGAGCTTCATGCTAGAGCTTTGAGGTTTCGGTAGCAGTGGTGTTTATTTTTTCGGGGTGGGGTTGCTAGTCTCATACCCAACCTCCCCTCTATACTAGTCTTATGACTGGCTTGACGAGGCAAGTGAGTGTGTCTGCCGGGGGTCAAACCCCGGACCACCTGTGTGGTTGGCGAGCATTCTACCACTGTGCCACCAATGCCTTTTTAACAGTATATATCCATGAATTGCGTTTCACTCTGCTCTATAACATAAAACGGCTAAAGTTGAAGAAGGAGGTTAACTTTTTCTGTCATACCACTGTTTGCTGAATCTGTCATGAATGAATATGAATCGGCTTGACCGAGATGATTCATACCTAAACTCTAACTGTTATCTCTGAATTTTTAGACTGTTTTCTCTTTATAAACACATCTTAAACATGCTTTATTTTTATGAATACTAGCAACTTTACAAACTCTGAATTTCACAGAAAGTAACTATCAGAGAAAATGGCATCACTTTATACATCATATTTTTTAATTCCTTCTTTTTTCAGAATTGGTGAGTGTGGTGCATGCTACTTATACTTAGATATAAATAAATAATACTTTAGGACAAACAGTGATACACTGTGTATGCTAGCGGGGAAGTAGATGAAGGACAGACGACAGTAGGTAATAGCATTAGGAAGAATCCAGTAAGAAACAGATACAAAAGATATTATGATTTTCTTAATGTTCCTTGTATTTTGTCACAGTGAAGATTACTTTTACCCTCACCAATCTTGTTGCCTTCAAGAAAACAAATATGTCAGGCAGTGAATTAGACTAATTATTTCGTGAAGTAAATACATGTTGAAAGATACTCTCTCATACTTAAAAATATATATTTCTCTTATCAGATATATAGTTGACTTCAGTACTGTGTGAAATAGTCTCAAATACTGAAAGATACATAAATTTCCTTGAAATTGAAGAACTCAACCTACACGGAATAGAGCCTAATGTCACTTGCTCCTGATAAAGAGATTCATCACATCAGATTTTAAATAACTTAAAGAAATTACTCTTTATACCTATTTAGAGTATCATCAACTATTATTTATTCATATCTGTGACTACCAGTTTGTGCTTTTGTTCGAAGTCAGTCATCTCCTTGAACGGATACCACAACAGTATCAGTAATAATGGCTACAAGATTTCATCAAGCGTCGATATCAGTTAGACAACCATTGGAAAACCAGCAGGGAGTACTGGACAGATGTTTCGTCCTAGTTTGGGACTCACTGGCAGTACCCACCTACCAGGATTAATGACTTGAAGTCACTTATCTGTTGGTGGTCATCAGCAGGATACAGGACGTGAGTCCAGTGGCGTAATAGATAACTCTATTGGCATTTGAAGCGATTGTTTACTGGTTTCGCGTCTAAGTGACAAAAACCAACACTCACAAAGTAGCGTGTGCATTCAGCTGACGAGACACAAAAATCAGACTGGACGCTTCTGTTAACCAGCTCAAAAACGGATGGACGACAAGTGATGAAGTTGCAGGTGTCGTTGTTTCTCTCTACTGATGAAGTGTTCATGTTTGACTTTCTTCAATGTATCAACTTGATCTCGTGTTTTTCTTTTTTTAATTCTTTACATTTCCATTCATAACAAAGTGATTAATTCATATTGTTTTTGTCTTCTTTTCCGCTTGTTAAGTGATTGTATTTCTATCTTCCTTCTTTTTTGGAAATATCCTGTCTGTAAATTACTAATGTTAGGTGTGTATGTGTGTGCGTTTGTGTGTTTGATGATAGATTAACAGTGAGTTAGGCGAAAATTGTCTCACACTTTCCTGTACATTCATGTAATGCGTTTAGACTTAGATGTTGATTAAATGTTTATTTGATAAGTGATGTATTGTTTTATGACTTTGTTGCTTCTCAACATGGATATCTAGAGAGGCTTTTTTTATCAAACAATAGATTATCAAAAATTCTCGTGATAACGAATAAGACGAGTAAAGCGTTTTTTTGTGTAATATTTGTGGGGTTTTGCCATGCGCTGATCATGTAGTAATTGATAGTATTTGAATCCGAAACACTTACTCTACTCTCTGAATGGATAGCTAAATAACTTTCGATATAATGCATGGTAGATCCAGGTTCCAAGTTCGTTCTCACCGGCGCAGATGTTATCATTTTTCGTCACCTCTCATAACCACTAAATCCTAATGGTGTTCTACGTTACTATCTTTTTTCTTAAAAACACTTCTCCTCGCTATAGTTCTTTTGAATTTGTTTCCTCTACTTTTGTGTGTTACGTAGAGTGGAGCAGGTTGAACTGCTGAACTTCTGTGCAAAGTCCTATGTCGGACGAAACTTAGTCATTCAGATCCAGAGTTCCAGTATGCTGATCATTACAAGATGTGGTGAACGAGTATTTCGAACACCCAATTCTCTGGAGTAGTTTGAAGAGAGAAAGAACAAAGATAATTGCAGGATGAAAAGACTTAATTAATTTACTGTAAGATCTACCTGTATGTATGTTTTCTCTGTGAGACTGTCATATCGTGAACTTCACATTATCTTTTTAGTAAGTATCATGTGTTGGTTTGCAGGGATCTGATTGGTTATAGGTTCTATCACGAGTTGATAACGGTCAGAGAAGCAGTGGAAAACCAGCAGAGAGTACTGGCAAGCTGTGTAATCCAAGTTAGGTACTCTTCATCAGTATGCACCCACTGAGGTTCGAACTCAGGACCATCCGGTTACAAGACAAGCTCGCATACCATTCAGCCACTGGGACCTGATTCAATGGTCCATGAATTCTAAGTTCCACCAATTCGTGATATATATATATGACTTTAAAGGCGGAGGCTATAAAGATATGGTGATCATTATCGACCAGATGTTTAATGATCGCGCTTCTTATTGCTCCACTTCCACCTCTTCGTAACTATGCAGGACAGTGTTCTTGCACTCCCTTGGACAAAACTCGAGTCGAACGACCGATATACCTAACTCCACACGAGCAGGTGAATTGATAAACGCACACAGAGTTGGTCAACAGCAAGATCTTGTCCTTTAGGTTATTGAACAGTGATGATCGACTGGTAAAGGCTATTCTCAGAGATGCAGCAGGGAATGTTCTTTTCAGGGACTGTGATATCTTTCTTTTCATGATATCAGAAGCTAAGTCACCTTTGAATTCCAAGCTCATTTACTGTATATATATATATATATATATATATACAGTCCAGCCGCTTGCCAGTGGCGCGTAACTGATCTCTTACTTGAATTAGTGGACCCCACTTGTTACGACTTCTCACTAGTAACAGTCAAAAATAGGGTTTTTTAAAATAATTTCAAAATAATTAGCTATCTGTTCAACCGAATAGTCTAAATCGTACTTGATAGATTGCTAAATCTGCTTTATTCCTTCGTATGAATAAACATCCTCAAAATAACAACTGGTTTCGTTTCAAAAACATGTCTACCTTTACAGGATTTCATCATGAGCTGACATTGATTAGAGAACCATTGGAAAACCGCCAAAGATTACTGGACAGCTGTTTCGTCCTAGTTTGTGACTCTTCGTCAGTACGCACCCGCCGGGGCTCGAACCCAGGACCTTCTGGTTACAAGGCGAGCTCGTAGACCACTAAGCCACTGGGACCCAATCCAATCTACGATATAGTGCAACCGCAGGTCAATGTCTTCGGCGAGTATTTGTCCTCACACCCGACCTGCTGCACCCTACTGGTCACGACTTCTCTACCTTTAGTTAAGGTATTAGTCATAGTGTAACTTATTTGAACAATACAGATGATTTATTCTGAATTATTCTGAATATACTACTGGTGGATTCAATTATAAATAACTATTGTTTCAGCTAAATGGAACAGTACACTTTCAGCCTCTGACTACTCATACTTATCGATGCTGAAGTGTGCACATTATTTCTAATACTATGAAAGCTTAGCGGTTTCTCTGTTAACCATCATATTTTTGGACTCTATAAATATTAGAGGCTGACTTGAATAATTGAAAATTTAAATTTTGTTTAAAAATTATTTACTCTGGAGTGAATTTTTCAAGTTATTAACAAAGATATACAAACTGAGTTTCATCCAGACATCTTTACATTATAGGTTTCTTTGGTTTTATTTCATTTCAGGGTAACTTTCTTAAGAGACTGATGTCAACTGGAGGGCCTTCAAAGACTACTAGGCGTCGAATGGATGTTTCACTGAGGCTAAAGAACATTAATTAGTGCAACTCCACAAAATCATGAGAAGTAAAACCTCAGGACGAAACAAGGCTCACTACTCAACAATTAGAAGTAGCGAGGTAACATTACAAAAAAATAGTATCAGAATTTGAAAACAATGAGGTTTCGGCTTCGAGCTGTTTCGTCAGCTAAATGGTAACGTGATAACTTCCTTTTGTAGGCTTAGTCACTAACAGCACCAAAACAGAACAAAAACAATATCCAGCTATACAGAGCTTTTAATGGTTCTCTATCTGGCATTAGTTTGTAGCAACATATGCCTTAAAACTTCTAATTTTTTAAATGTATTTGTGTTGCATACTGAACAAAATTCGTCTATATTTGATGTTCGTCAAGTTATAGTAATGACTAAAATAAATAACATATTCATATGACTACTTATCAGACGTAAATATTTTGATTGCTTTAATTGTTTGGTGGTAGAATCCCCACCGAACACCCTCATGGTCCGGTTTTCAATCCTCTGCAGACGCACTTCTGAAAACCTTGCTTAGCAGGTAGTATGCCCAGTTAAAGAGAGAAGGTTGAGCGTGAGGCTAGCAACCACACCCCCATAAAATCAACACTGCCAATGAAGCTTAACAGTTCATGCTTGAATCTCTATTTTCCACTTGGAATGCGAAGAAATAAATTGAAATTGTTATTCTGACTAGGTATTTTGCCTGAGGTACAGCAGAGATGATTACGCAACACATGGAATATTTGGAACTATTAAAATAGAAAAAAATAATTTATCACGGTGACGTATCCGAGATGATATAAATGATTGAATCCGTTATTTAAGGATGAAAATTTTAGGGGACACATCTAATTTTGAAGTACTCATGTTGCGTGCAAAGCAAAGGCTAAATTTAGTTTGTTGTTAAATAAAGATTAAACAAAGAGTGAGAATCGAATTGCAAATTTCTACAGTTTTTGGTGTATGAATCTGAATTATTGAACAGTTTTCGGCACATCAGTTTTTTAAGACAGACCTCTGTGTAATGTTATCTCTCTAGGTGACAATCACATGTATATCAACGGCTAACAGGGGTGCTTTTGAAGCATCTTTAGTCCCATTAAAGTCTGATTGGATAGATAAAATTTAAGAGGGTGAAAACAAGATTTCATCCTCAGTTCAGAATAGAAAAATCCCCTATCTGAAATTCTGTCCTCAGCTATTAATAATATTAAGAAGACAGATCTGTAGTTCACAATGAGAGCAAACTTTTTCTAGTGTCCTTTGAGTATTAATATTTGTTTATAGCCACCAGAATCAGAAAGGTAGGGCAGACATTCATCACTCTGAAATCAATTTGAAAATCTTCTGCACTAACTATAAACAACAAAATTTGGACTTTCGACACCAACGTTAGGATAATCAGTTCTTCTATATGTGTCAGAAACTTGACGCATCACGGAAAGCATTCCCAACAAACATCCTGCTGTAGACTTTTATCAACAGCTGCCTCCACTGACTCCATACTGAAGATCAGATGGATGACCAGAAAGGATGAACAACAGGAAACTCTGGGAACAAGCCAATCAAGAACCTACTACTTAACAAATATTCTGAAGAAAACAGAGATAGGCTGGACACACGCTGAGGAGACCGTTGAGTGGCATGGCGTGATAAGATCTGGAATGGAGCCTGAATAGGAAGCGACTAATTCCGAGAGTGACATGTAGGAAATCGTGTGAGGATGAGATGGGAAACTATGGGCGATCCCGCGTTCAGATGAAGAGGGTCTCAGGGAACAGAAAAAAAGAATATGTACTGTTGAAGCCTTATGTTCCACTAAGAGCCAAAGGCAACAGTAAATATTTAAATATAGCGTGTAAATGTTACTAAGTACATTCATGAAAGATTTAAAATTAAATGTTTGGCTGCAGATAGAAGTGAACAGTTTGATGCCTTTAGATAAGAAAATTTGGACAACCTATTTTCTAAAATTAATTATCTATCCAGGTTAAGGCAATTAAGTGTTAGAACTGTCCTTGTTTATGTAATCAGCTAAAGCCAGTAAACACTTATTCACTAACTATTTTATTCCTTTGAGTTCCGAGTGAAACATGGGGCTTCAAGCTTCAGCTTTGAATTGTCTATGTGTATTTAAAAATTTAGCTGCTCGTACGTAGCCTGCCTTTTACATATAGTCGAAGCTATGGGAATTCAAGAGAACAATCCTTGTATTTGCATACAAAAGACATTTGTTGCACCCTTGTCCCTCCCTTGGCCAAGGTAAATTCTAATCAAACCCCCCCCCACCCTTTCTTATTTTCCATCTCCTTCGTACTTTTATGATATTTATTTAAACTGTGATTACCTTTCCACTTCACCTTTAGTATTACGCAGCTTTTAAGATTTGATCTAATTTAATTATTGAATTGTCTACATATACACACATATTACTACCTTCGTTATTCTTATCGCCACCTGCGTAAACCTTATTTTCATTATTTTGTTATCATTATAATCATGGTTATTACTGACTTTCAAAACATTTACCACACTGTTATTATTATTTGATCTACAAACTCACCGTCAATGGTTAAAATGTTTATGTATAAATCTATGTAAATTAGAGTAAAGCCTAAAGAAGATCAAATTGAAAACAATATTGTTCGCTTATATGTCGTGTTCTAATATTATAAATGGGAATATTCAAAGGTTTGAACTTTCAGTGACGGTGTTGATTTTATGGGTTGCGTTTGCCAGTCTCACATCCAACCTTCCTTCTTTAGCTGACTTACTACTGGCTGAGGTTTAGGAGTGAATTGGTCAGGAATCGAACCCCTGAACTGCCAACTGTTAAGCTGTAGTTTGTACCTGGTTTGGGTATTGAGTTCTTATAGATGAATATTAATACAATTAAAGAGTAATCACTTTTAACATTTCTAGTTCTTGATAAATTTTAACATTTTATGATTAAGTATGGCAGTAATTCATTGTTATTTGTAAGTATGCTTTCCCATTTACAGCCAGTTTATTGCCACAAATAGTCACTCAGTCTCCAATGAGACCTATTTTGACCTATCAGTAAATTGAATAATAGGTTGGAAATTAAATAACTTTAAAATGCTTTCTCCATCTCTAAGGTGTTCCCTTTCTATTTCCCTACGGTAAACAGATTTTCCTGTTTTTACTATCAAAGATCCACTGCTGTCCTCAGAAGATGTGCGGATACTTTGTATTATCCTGTTAGGAACATTTTCAGTGCCTGTTACTCCAGTAATATTGTCGCTTGGAAAGATATTAAAATTATCCCTGTTCCGAAATCATGTCCGGCTATGAGTGTTTATTTCGGACCTATTGCACTTACCACTCCTTTTTTTAATTAATGGAAAAATTACTTTTACTCAACCTTGAAAAGTCTTAGTGATACCTAACAGTTTGCATATGAACAGGGCAGAGGAATTTTGGATGCTGCTGCTGCTGCCATAATATTGTTTCCTGCTTAGACAAAGGAGCCAATACTTTCGATGTACTTTCCGTGACACAAACCGAGTTCTGGGCTGCTAACTGGTCTCATTCTTATTTCTCAAATAGAATGCAGTATACCGTATATAAAGGCAAATCATCATCTGCCTTGCTTACAGAAGCTGAAGTCCAGTTAGGTACTGTTCTTTCTCCGCTTCTTTCTTCCTTCCTCCTACATGACTTGCCACTTTCGGAAGAAATCAAATTCGTTAAATATACTATGATGATCTGACTATTCCGAAATGAATGGATGCTGTCGGACATCATCCAGTGGTCCAAGCTAAGTGGTCTTACATTAAATCCCTCTACATATCAGACATAAACGTGATCTACACGAAATGGTCCATTCACAAAATGCTTGTAGCATATAGAGCATTAAACTAGAAACTTAGTCATGCACTAAATAGCTTTTATATAGTTCTATCCCCCAACTTTTTTTGATCACCCCATGTCTTGTTGGTTTCTAAGAAGGTGTTCCTTGTATCTTACCTGTTATTATTTAATGCTCACCATTAGTATTCGTCGGGCTTCAAAAAAAGAACTATATCATATTTCTAAGGGTGCTAAAGGTTATCAGTAGGGCAAGTACTGTACCACCAAGTCAGGTCGTTACTACTATAGTTGGCAGACACCTGAACTCATGTGAGAAATGATCCAAATCCATACTGTCAGACTCTCAATACCCTCACAATTTTCCCCCACTTTCACCCCATCAAGTAGGACTAGACGTCATGACGAAAGATTATATGTTTGCACAACCAAGTACAAAAACCTCAATGATAACCTATTTAGCCCACATTCTATGTGATAAAGATAGCGTTAAGCGTGAAACTTATACCTTGCCAAGTAATAAGCGAAACAGTTACCTTCTATTTGTAATCTATAGTCACACTATTTCACTTGTCTAATAATTTTTTACTTTTGATCATTATTACACATTTTGTACATTTCTGACTTCACTGCTTCTGCTAATGCCCAGAAGTTACTGTTATTAATTTTGGCTACCAATACTCTGCAATTTCATGGTTGTTTAGTTAGTTAGATGAAATATTACACGAAATGTTGAGAATTCCACACTGTATCATAATTACAGCTTTGCAATAAAGCTAATCATTGTTATTATTATTAAAAGATTTGAAAAGATTGCTGATTCTACTTGAAATAAAGTTAATATAGTTTGACTGTTACAACTAGGTTTTATGTCTTCATATCACTGGCTAGGCGTGAGTGGCACAGCGGTAGAATGCTCACCAACCACGCCTCATGCGGTTCGAGGTTCGATCCCGGCCGATGCACTCCTTTACCCCTCTAAGCCAGTAATAAGACTGATAAAGACAGAAGGTTGGGCATGAGGCTAGCAACCTCATCCCGTAAAAATAAATACCACTGCTACCGAAACTTCAAAGCTCTAGTTTGAAGCTCTTCGTTCCACTGGGAACATAAAGGAATAAAAAATAAATAAATAAAAATAATATTACTAAGATATATGTCTAGAACTAGTCTGTATTCAATAAATGTGTCCTGGATATGTGTTCTGCTAGGTCTAACATAATTTAGTTCGAGGGCTGATAATAAGTGATGCATCTGACTACTTAGTTAGTGTTAGTGAGTAGTATCACCGAATATCTAACAACAGGTGAGTTCTGAGTGAGTTTCAAACTAAAATTTGATGTGCAAAATTTTTACAGCTTGTAATAAAAAAACACTTTCAAATCTTGAAGTAATACAGAATTAACAACATCTGCAGAAATTTTTAAAGTTGGTTAAGATATTAAATTTATTTTCTAAGATTTAATTAGTTTGCGAATTCGGGCTCTATAAAATTTCGTAATTAAAACAAGATAATCAATGAAATTTATTTTACTTTTATAGAAAGTTTTCTCAGTCCTGAAATAATGACCGAAGTCAAAACGGCTGGGAGAATCCTTTTACGATTTAAACTAATCCACCAGTTTATGAGACCGCAAATGGATTCGGAAAGTACATCATTGGAAAGCTTACATAGATGACAGAAGAAAGAAAACACACAGAAGACCCAGTCTCTTGATGGTCGTCACGTGCATAATTAGGCGCAATTAACTGATGGTAAGGAAGGTGACAGAATCTCTGTTTAGTGACCTTAAGTAACCTTATGTCCAGCACTAACTCAGAATATCTGGAAAATTCAGATGTTAGTAGGTTGAAGTAATTAAAAAAGGTATACTTCAAATCTGCTGAGTCAACTTGAATTTAAAAGACTAATTAGTGAACAATGAATATTCTTTTGGATAAATTCCTCATTAGGTTCTACACTTACATGACAGTAACAATAATAATAATATGAATCGATCTTATCGACATGATTACATTTCAAAAGCATCAGTAAGAGAGAGATACCATGCATTATTTTAACACTAAACTGATTGAATATCAGATAAATTAGGAAAAGTAGCACAGAATTTACGAATTTATTGGTTCGATAGAAGGCCAGGGCAGTGGCTTTGAATGCACCTGCTTCTTTTGCACACAGAGCTCCAGCTGTGGGTTCCCATGGCCTCTACAGTTTGGAGTGTTCGGCATTTAGAAGCATTTAGTAATTTATTCAATACCCGATAGATGGCGGAGAAAGATTCTTCAATGTTAGTTTTGTGGCCTGTTTTCATGAGATGATTCAATATAGGACTGCCGCACTGTTATTTAACCATGCTGGTAAGTTCCTGGAGCAGAGGCCAGTATAAATTGCTCCACAGGAGCCATTGCGCAAAAGATGAATACAATCAATCTAATGCAACATTACCTTCCTGATCTATTACGTAAATTTGTAGGCTAATAGTGTCTGTTATTTTTTCTGTTTTTGTCATTTCCTCCGCTTAGTTTTCTGCTTTCTAACACGTAGAAATTTAAAATGATCTGAACTATACAGGCTGTGATATATACATCTTTGATAACTTAATTTTATTATCTTTCCAATTATTCCTTCATTGAAGTATGTTATTCCCATTCTGTAAAACTATTAGAATTTCAGATTGTCTGCAGCTCACGAGAACCACTAAAATAAACTAACGTTACTTTATACTGCAGATATAGTCGCTCCTTCTCTACCAAATAGGAATTTAGATTTTCAATTCAAAACAAACACCCATCTAGCCATAAAATAAGAACCAACAGTTCAGCAACGAGTTGCTTTTCACCCAATTCATACACTGAGCTGTACAATCACAATGATATAGAACTAGTTTTGTATATGTGTGTACGAAACACAAGAATAAAAGTTAATTCGAACCATTGTTTACATTATCAAAATATTTCAAAACACTGACAAATAATGAAACTGTAATTCGTGGTGGGGTGGAGGATGGAGCTTAGTAGATTTAGACTAAGGTTGTGTAATATGAGAAACCTTCAGAAAGACTGGGTATTAACGAAGGTTCAGGAAGAGAGACGAGTATCAAATTAAACTATGTAGGAGGTGAATAGAGTGAACAAAGTCTTGTTAAGAAAATGGCGTTAATAAATTTCATGCGAAAAGTGTACAAACTAGTATTAATGACAAAATATTGATAACACTTGAACATGGAATAATATCAAAATTAAATTAGTGTAAGTGAAGCCTATGTGGAATGGTCAGTTGACAGATTTCTACAGTTGGGTACTAATAAACCCCAAGTGAATCCTGATAACATCTCTTGAGACTAGGATCCTAAGTGTGTGTAGTCATGAGCCAGTAAATGAAGAGATCACTCTTTTCAGGAAGACACTATTTGAAAATGGCTACTCCCACGATTCAGAAATAAACACATAAAACCCAAAGGTAGCGATAAACCACATCTGTGTGCCAAAGAAGATACTATACATGGATGTGCCTGACACTCTAAACAAGAGAATATCAAACACCCTGAAAAGAACATTCTCCTCATCTACATTACCACCAGTACTCTCTTGCTGCCCAACATTCTCCAGTAACTTTTAAAACAGACTATCTGGTTCGACTACTTTTATGTGTATTAACCAACTCACTTGCTCCTCTGGAGTGAGATATATTTATCGTTAGACTCATGTTTTTACCTCGCATACAGAAAGGTCACAATGCACCAATAGGGAATGCTATCACTGCACATATGTTCAACACTGGCCACTCAATATACAGTAAAAGTTTATTCGAAGTTGTCTACAAAGTCGAAAGAAGCCTCCCGAAAACGGCATGCTTCCCTATACTTTGCATTGACGAAGTCATAGTAATTAGGATGGAAAGCCCCGATTTATCTACACAGCAGAAACGTCTCCACTCCATTTTTCTACCTGCCATTCCACATAGGCTTCATTTACACTGATTTACTTTTGATATAATTCCATGTTCAAATGTTATCAATATTTTGTCATTAACATTATTATTAACATCATTTTCTTAACAAGCCTTTGTTCACTCTGTTCACCTCCTACATAGTTTAATTTGATACTCGTCTCTCTTCCTGATCCTTCGTTAATATCCAGTCTTTCTGAACGTTTCTCATATTACACAACCTTAGTCTAAATCTACTAAGCTCCACCCCCCACCCCATCACGAATTACAATTTGATTATTCGTCAGTGTTTTGAAATATTTTGATAATGTAAACAATGGTCCGAATTAACTTTTATTCTTGTGTTTTGTACACACATATACAAAACTAGTTCTGTATGATTGTGATTGTACAGCTGAGTGTATGAATTGGGTGAAAAGCGACTCCTCACTGAACTGTTGGTTCTTATTTAAACTTGTTGAAATTGTAATTTTTATTCGCCCACTGATTAATCTTATTTTTATCACATTCAATCTCTGTTGACATGACAAACCCTAGTATTAACAGTCTGGTTGACATAATGTCACTGGGTGTTCTGCCAGAGGCATTATGCAGGATGGTTTCTGGTTTCTAGTCACATTACGAACACCATCACTAACCAAATGCTCTGGTTCATCCAGCTAACCATTCACAAATACAAGAAATGTACCGATCTGCATGCTATTGAAATCCACAGCTGAACAACTGCGTTCATGTGATAAACATTAGTTTGTAGTAAAGCGACGTAACTCAGTCAAGTGCCCAGAGTGCCAGCATCAACCTACACAAGTCTTTTAACGTATACAAATATAACTTAATGAAATGTTTTCACCCATAACTGTGACCGGAAAAAAGCTGTAAACTGATGCATCTTCCTGATTCAGTTTTACAGTGAAATGACTATGACTTGAAATTGTCGGTGGTATAGTCTCAAACTAATACAAGTAGTATAAGTTCAAACTGCTCAAGCAGCATGAATCACTTCAACTTTTTACAACACTACTGAATGGGAAAACCAATCACACCCAGTCATGTACAACTCCATGTTTAACAGTGAAACATTTCCATAGATTGACAATAAACCTCCAGTCTACACTTTAATTTCTATTTCAGTCACCCTAAGTTGTGATGACTGAAGATGAAACATAAGTTTGGGTCACATGCGACTCAGGATTACAAGCCTACAGACTAATAGCTAAGGAAAGTACCACCAAGAGATTGATTAAATCTAGCTCCAAACCTAGTCATCGTCTCACCACAGTCAACACAAATATCCTAGTTAGTTTCAGAGTCAATAAAATCTAAGTAGTGTCATGATGAAATACTTCCTAATGGTACAGCAGTAAAAAAAACAAATTTATTTTATTTTGATTATAGCTTGATTCCACACCGTATTTTTGGTACAAGTATGTAATTTTCAGCGTGTGATGTAGGTAGCCCAAGTTTTTCAGGCCGACCATAGGTATCAGGTGTGCATCGGCAGTGGGTCGACCCCCAGACCATGTTCATGGTCAGCGAGAGTCCTAACCACTGTGCTACCGACATGCAGTAATCATATTGTGTTAATAATTATGTCAATATGTTGCAGTAAATTACAGGCGGGTAGTGAGGTTGCATAAAGCAAGTTAAGGAGTTGTGCCAATGATTTGATATGATTATGAGTCATAAACTGCGCCTAGAATGTTATTTAGTTAGCAATACTGTATAATCATTGTGTGTTGCGTCAAATAAACCTATCTAACATAAAACTGTACTCTACTAGATTGTACAAATTCCACTCCTACATAAAAATAAAGTTAGCGAATGAAAAAGACATCAGTGAACTCACTTGTTCCATAACAGTTAATCGGTAGCTATCAGATAAATGTGATGGTTGAATTTGAAATTCAACACTGAAATTTAACAACATTCTATATATCGGTGAAATTGCAGTATTTGATGTATTCCATAATAAATCACCTTTAGGTAAACGATTTACAATAACACTGAATTTTAAATTCGGTTGAATTTCTAAGGCTTTCGCACGAAACTGATCCATAACAGTCTTACTAAACCATGGTAGTGGTTGAGATTGTGAAGCAATATTGAAACGTTTCATTGCATCGGTAAATAGACGTTTTGATTCTTGTGACTGTGGACAAATGGTTATCCCAGGGACTTGATCATATACTGTATGTCGACCAGAATAATCTAACTGAAATACTGTCTGATGTTTTAGATATTGCATAACAACTAGACTGATACAAACGCATAGACCGATAAACATTATTGCGGTTACAGTAGCCCATAGTAAACGTAATGAACGTGACGGTGCATTGGCTATTTTAGCTAATGGTACCAGAGAACTTTGTGAAAATACACTGGAAAAACATTTCATTTCTGTGCGGGGAATTTAGGATTATTAATTTTTTGTAACATTCAAATTTATAAATGTGTATTTATATGTATACTAATTATTTGTTTTTAGGTAAAATTGGCTTGGATTAGCATGCTGAGTGAATCATCCAATAATCATTTAGTATTTTATTGGTTAACCTCAATCAACCAATCATGATTGACGTGTGGGTGTTAGAGTGATTTTTTCCTTGAACTTGTCACAAACACTCACTGAACTCATAATAACCCGATTTTATCAGACATATCACGATTTCTAACATAATTCATTATGACAATATTAATTTCAGTAACGGCTACAATTATCTTCAAATAATTCTGTTTGCCATAGGCCATTATATAGGTGTGTGTCAGTGTATAACAGACTACAGTCAACATTGGTTTGGTATTTTTGAAGTTTTGTTGCTGTCCCCCAGCTAAAGATTTTATTCATTCTTGATGGTTTAACTGCAGCTTTGAAAGTGCTGTATACAATTAGATAAACTTAAAACTATTCACTCACATATCAGCGAAGAAAATTTTTCTCCAAATGAGCATATACGGTAAATTGTCAACATGGTGTTCAGTAAGTTAAAATTATTATTGTGCTAACGTTTGATTCCAAGTGGAACAAAGAAGCACATCTCCATTCCACACAGTACCATCCTATCCCTTCCACCTGGCTCGACAACTGCTCATAAATTTTAGATTCATCCCTATATTTATCTCCACCACGTCACACTTCGACATCTACGCTATCGTCTTCCATTCAGCCTAAACAACACAACTTTTTTGGTATGTGGTGTCACTAAGTAGTAAACTCAAATTATGTCCAATAGTATTCATTCCCTTCTGCATACTACTTAGGCAGTTAGTTTTTGACCGGTCTATTATTTTTCGCTTATCTTGCGTATACACTTTCCTAAGACTAAGATAAAGTCTGTCTAATTTCTCCTGTTTCCATTTGCTGAAAACCACGTCCCTTGTGGATATCCTCGTGCTCATACACGCTACCTTCACTCTCTGTGTCATCAGATGCACAAAAGTCTCTAAGTAAAACTCACTTCCAATAAATTCCACTGACAGTGTCTTCCAACATGACATCAACACTCTTCTGATGCCCTCTGCTCCCAGTATAAATAACATTCATATCGTCCACTAGAATTTCGACGACACTAACTGGCTACAGCACTAACCATCACCGTTAACAGTCACTTGTCACCAGAAGTCATTCTTCTTTCTCCTCTCCTCCTTATCCTTCTCCTTCTCCGTCTTCGTCTTCTTCTCACACAGGCTCGTGTTGTTTGTAGTAGCATAGCAATGCACACATGAAACTCTCCTTCATTTTGAATTAGAACTCGCTATCACTATTCTCGACGAGATTGGTTCTCATTGCATCACCGCCTGAAAAGTTGTTTGGAACAGACATCATGATGACTACACCTTCTGGATTCCCACTGTTGTCGTCTGGATGGTTAGGGGAAACTGACTGACTCTTTAGTTAAGAGTTTTGACAGTTCACTTCTATTCCATCTACTCTCACGAATTCCTAACACTTCCTTACCATATCTTATCATTTCTCATGGAGTTTGAGCAACCTTGTCAACTTGAAACATGGTGAGTACATTCCATGTCCCACGCTTTCCCTTGCTTACATCGGACGAAGACGCATCGTCTGACTGACTTTTCGAAGTCTTTCATCAGCCAGCGCCGTTCTATCTCTACGATTCCATCACAGAATGAGTTCGTTTTTAGTATTTTTCTGTGATTTCAATTTATTGCAGCGATCAGATTCATTTTCCAGCTTGGTACTGGCTAGAAGACTAGTATAACAGTAAACTAGGCGAGGTCTATTGTCAAGGTGAAAGCTTTAGTGAATAAAGTAACGTTTATGTACAAGAACCAAAAGAACAGATAGAGTTTCTTTATCGCCGTAATTTTCCGTTCTTTTGGTTTTTACACATAAAAGGTACTGATGCACTGAAGTTTTTGCTAAATCCCTGGGATAACTTAGCGAAGGTCAGGGAAATATGATAACAAACCATTTAAATCTGAGCAGAGTATTCTTCTGCATTTTCTTTCACCTAGTACAGATGTATCTGCGGCAGTCGAGTTAACAGACTCTTATTAATGTGACAGGTGGTGACTGTAGGTGAAATGAAAATTTAGGCTGCGACAGGATTCTAACCAGTGGTCTCTGAATGACTGGTCTGGTACTTTATCAGGTGATCTACGATACCCCATAGGCGATTCGGAAGTGTACAGTCCGAATCCTGCCCAATTCTCATTTGACTTTTAATCACCACCCCCAATTATACAGATGTATTAAAACAAGATTTTGAGCGAACAATTGTTTTCGATAACTTCTTCCTCAGGCTCTACAGTTATAAATCCATGAATAATAGAGTACATATAGCCAATAAAGGCAAATGAAAATAATATCAGAAACTGTATTGGGGTGCATGTGTAAGTTGAGATGATAGTCCATTAGTTAACATAATCAATCAAATGTGTATAGGGTGTATAGTCAGAAAAATGCGATGAAGTGTGAATGAACAATTGGGTGATATAGTGCTGTTTTATAGTCAACAGAATACAAGTGTCATTGGGGTGAGAGAAATGCGATAGACACAAAATACATACAAACACACATTAACAAAGGGGACACTGAATGTGAGGGCTGACCGGTAATGTCTAATGATAAAATAAAGAAGCTAAATTGTAATAAGATGTTACAGAGTTGGTAGGCTTAGTGTAAAATCACAAAGGTTGACAAAATTAAGGGTAACAATGAGATGAAATAAACCCCTTTGTTAATGTGTGTTTGTATGTATTTTGTGTCTATCGCATTTCTCTCACCCCAATGACACTTGTATTCTGTTGACTATAAAACAGCACTATATCACCCAATTGTTCATTCACACTTCATCGCATTTTTCTGACTATACACCCTATACACATTTGATTGATTATGTTAACTAATGGACTATCATCTCAACTTACACATGCACCCCAATACAGTTTCTGATATTATTTTCATTTGCCTTTATTGGCTATATATACTCTATTATTCATGGATTTATAACTGTAGAGCCTGAAGAAGAAGTTATCGAAAACAATTGTTCGCTCAAAATGTTGTTTTGATTTCAATATGGAGATGTATTAAACACAAAATTTCTTCAGCATTCAATCTCCTTACTACTATCACCTCTAGTACAACTATAATACCTAACAGACTTAGACTGCAGTTGTTTTTTTAAAAACCATATGTCATTACATGAATACGGACAGTCTAGATATGCGGTCGTTAAACGTGATATTATTGCACAGATAACTGGTTTGTAGGATGTAAAGTGTTTACTTAAAACGCTGTTTGCCAACTGTTATTTTCTATATATAAATAGTTTGTTCGCTTCAGCATAATAGTATAGTGAAGTCACGTACTCTTAGACTGACTTGTCAATTTGAATTTGAGAATAAACAAATTAATAAACATCAAATAGAATTTAACAAACTTATTGAAATTCTTTATAGCATACGTGAGATATAACTCATTGATTAGAGGCCAGACGTGCATTTGCGTTCTGTCTCCCATGTTAAGTGGCATAATGTGATAAGTAATACTGAGGTAAGGCACAGACTGTTAGACAAGGAGGGAAAATCTGCCTAAGAAGTTCTGCAGTTGGATCGACTGAGATGACTAGGAGATATGTTGTGCATGCCAAGCAGTTGTCTTTCTCGTTAAACAATATTAGGTCTCACAGGATTAAGATGGAGAAGAGTTGCGAGTGGACAAGCTAAATGTGGCATCAAGCCATGAAGTATTTGAGTAGTGCCTTAACTTTGGTTGTCATCGAAACACTAAGAACCAATGACTGGCTGATAACAGATCATTGAGAAGATGAATTTAAAACTAACTTGGCTTCACTATCTCCTTGAGTGAATTTCAATACAGTCAAACACTACTGATGAATTTCAGATGATGACATAAATTCATGTGAAATCACTTTACACAGATTACTGATAAGACAGCAATTGTAACAAGTGACCTGATGGATATTAGCTAACACAGACATTTAGAAAACGTTAGTAGACCCATCTAGGAATTGTCAGTGGGATACACCTGCCTCCGAGTGAGTGATGGTGTTTCCATTGAGGCCGGGACTTGATAATTGTACGTCAAAGTATGGTCGCATTTTGTACGACTGGAATCTAATAATGATTACTAGAAAGTCTGATATTAAAAGCATCATAAAAACATCCTAAGGAAGATCAAAAATCCAAGCGGAGATAAATCGTTTCAGGTCAGTTTAACTAAAAAAATTATAGAGCTCACGAATAACACATCACATTTATTCAGTGTTTTTGAGTTTTAAAAATACAGTATTGAAGCATGGTAAGGCGGTTATTCTGAATTTTCTACTGATTGAATCACCATATTGAATCGAAATACTTGCTTTCCTTCAATATTAGTGTGATAACAAAAATAATTCCAACAAGTTACAGCAGATTTTACTTCTGCAAGAGGTGGCTCACGTGTCCAGTTACTCTGGCGGATAACTCTGTGGCATTCGGATCGATGTGTGCTGATTTGAGTGCCAGTGGGAAACTCATTACTCACTGGGAGTGTAAGTGCAGTCAGTTAACAAGTTCCAAATAGAATGAAGTATGTCCTTCTACTTCGACTGTCACATTTCGTCTTGCCATACTGTTCTGTGTGACTGTATGCAATGTGTTGCACAAAAGGAAATAAAACATATTAGACACAATTGGTTAGTGAATAGTTTCTTTAATGGATCTACCCAGAGGAATACATGATATTAAGAAATTCTAGAACAAATAAGACGACCACTATTTGTGATTCTGTCAGTAACAAGAAAAAATAACTCAACGATAAGGCAACTAATAGTTAAGAGATGGAAAGATTCACACTGTTGCCATATATGGACGAAGCTTTGAAAAATGAAGTTTGAGTTCTTCACAGATTTAACCTGTCCGAAGTCCCAAAAATGTGAGTAGGCAGGAAGTCGGGGTAACGAATTCACCACGAAATGTCAAACTTCTGCTCTTGAACCTTCAGAGCACAGAAAAAAAGAAAAATTTAAAATTATTCTTCTTCGGAATCAAGAAAGCGAAAGACTTCGATAGGTCAGTCTGACGATTCATCTTCTTTAGATGAAAGCAAGGGAAAGCGTGGGACATGGAATGTACTCACCATGTTTCAAGTTGACAAGGCTGCTCAAACTCCATGAGAAATGAGAAGATATGGTAAGAAAGTGTTAAGAATTCGTGAGAGTTAATGGAATACATCTGGATTGTCAAAACTCTTAACTGAAGAGTCACTCAGTTTCCCCCAAACATCCATGTGACAACAGTGGGAACCCAGAAGGTGTAGTCATCATGATGTCTGTCACAAACAACATTGCAGGTGGTGATGCAGTGAGAACCAATCTCGTCGAGAATAGTGACAGCGAGATTCAATTCAAAATGAAGGAGAGTTTCATGTGTGCATTGCTATGCTCTTACAAACAACACACGAGCCTGTGTGAGAAGAGGACAAAGACGGAGAATGAGAAGAAGTCGGAGAGGATAGGAGAAAGAAGGATAACTTCTAGTGACAAAGTACTGCTAACGGTAATGGATAGTGCTGTAGGTGTTTCAGAGAACTATCTACTGCAAAGAACTTTCAAGATCAAGTTGAAGGTCTTTGGAACAACTGGAGACACAGCTGAAGTTCAACATTCAGAAACTGTAGGACAAAATTAGAAGAGATACTCTAAATGCGACCATCAGATCAGAGTCGGAAACATTTCGTAGCACCACTGAGAAAACCTTTTTGGAAGAACATGGGAAATGTCTGAAGGTGTTGCTCACAGAAACGTGTAAAGCCGTCTTAGGGAAAAAGAATAGGCAATACAAATAATGGCTCTCTACGGACACGAGTGTTCTAGAAGAGGAGAGGAGAATGGTGAAACAGAAAATGAATCAGTGCAAAGATGGACAACAGAGGGATAAAGTGAGTTCAGTGTATGGTGCACTGAATAAAGAAGTGAAGAGGAGTGTGAAGCAGGACAAAATACAATTCTGAGACACACTGGGAACTGAAGCAAAACAAGCTGCAGGTAAAAGAAACCTCAGAACTTTATATCAGATAACCAGGTCTCCATCCAGGAGGAGATCAGTACAGATGGAACTGATGAAAAATAGTGAAGGTGACCTTATTATCAAAGAGAAGAAACAAAGAAAATAATGGATCGATCACTTCAAAGCACTCCTCAATCGACTATCACCTACAACTCTTCCAGAAATACAGCTATCATCCACTGAACTGCCAGTGGACACCAATCCTCCGACAAAAGCGGAAGTCTTCAAAGCTACTGAGATCCTGAAAGACAGAATTCTTTCAGATGTACTGAAAACTGATCTAGAGACCTCAGCAGATACCCTAACGCCACTACTGCAGAAAGTTTGGAGGGAAGGGAAGGCACCTACTGATTGGAAGGACGGCTACCTTGTCAAACTACCAAAGTAGAGCAAATTAGGCCTGTGCAGAAACTAGTGCAGAATCATGCTCTTGTCCATGCCAAGCAATACATCAGGTTGTGTTGACGTAGAAGGAAAAAAGATCCATTGGATGCAGAACTCGGCCCGGAACAATCTGGATTCAGGAAAGGCAAGTCATTTGCTGATCAGATTTCAACTCTACACACCATCATCATCTAACAGAGCATAGAATGGTCGTCAAGTCTCTACCTTAACTTTATCGACTTTGAAAAAGACTCCCACAGTGTTGACCACGAAGTAATTTGGAAAATACTTCTACATTATAGAGCTCAGTGTCCCAAATCTTTATCAACTTCATTCAACAGCTACATGACACCGTCAAATTTCAAGTGATCCACGACGGAAAATTCAGCGAAGCGTTTGAAGTGAAGACAGGAGTAAGACAAGGCTAACTACTATCACCGATGACATTCCTCAGTGTGGTAGACTAGATTACTCATCAGACTGTGGGGAACAAGATTATACGGGTAGGCTGTACGGAAGATCTGGATGTCACTTTCAATTTATGTGTAGTTTCACCCAAACTTGAAGACTAAAAGGCGACAACTGACAATCTGGCCGGATAAGCAGCGAAGACAGGACTTCAGGTGAGCAAAGAGAAGACGGAGGCGGTGAAGATAACCAAACACCACCAACAGCAACGACAAGTACCAATCACTATCAACAGAGGAAATTTGAACGAGGTTACTTCCTTCACTTTTCTAGGTTGAATCATTCCAATTGCAGCCACCCCCCACAGATAACGATGTCAAAACTAGAATTGGAAAGGCAAGACAAACCTTCATCACTCTGAAATCAATTCTGAAATCTTCTGCACTCCACCGCAGCATAAACAACAAAAGCCAGATTTTCATTACCAGTGTCAAGTCAGTCACCTCTTCCATATGAGTCAGAATCATGACGAACGCATTATGAAAGGCATTTTCAACAGGCTACTGCAAACGTTTTTCAACAGCTGCCATCGCTGACCCCATACTGAAGATCAGATTTCCGGCCAGAATTAATTAGCAACAAGAAACTCTGAGAAACTGTTGCACAACAAATATTCTGAATAAAGTGGAGACGGATCAGTTACACTCTTAGGCGACCGACCGTTGGATGACGCCGTGCGCTAGGCTATACCCCAAACGGTGTCACTTCGAAGGTGACATGGTGGAGGTCATGTGAGGAGGAGGTGAGAAACTATGGGCGACCGTGCATCAAGATAAAGGGGACATCAGAGTATAGGACGAGGCAAAGATGTGCTGCTGATGCCTACATTCCACTCGGAACCTAATGAGAATAATAATTTATCTTCAAACAGGTGCGGACTGTAATCAAAATGATTCAAAAGGCAGATGGCGTTATGTAATAAGACAGCTGTCCATTTCAGATTCAAACCAAAGTGTTAGCCTACAGGTAATCCGTAAATTCAGAATGCAATGATATTTCAGGACAGAAATTCTCCTCAAAATGAGTGAGATAAAGTGTCCTCAGTAGCGACGACTAATGAAGAAAATGAAAACTATCACATTTACCTGGAAGTAACAATAATTTCTTTCCCAAGTAGAATACCACTAATGAGCTCGGTCCCAAACGACAGAAACAACAGTCCGGTGTTCAGATCACTTCGGCCTGCCTAACAACCACTCATCTCAGTCAACCAGTGGTATGTAGTTTTGTACATCTGCGCCTGATCTCTTGACTACCATTTATAGTATCAAAGAGATCACATATTGTGATCTGTAAAATTTCCATTTCCAGAGGAAACTGTAGTGAAACAATCATCTCGGAAAGTGCAAATTACAAATAAATTTGTATACTGAGACTTTGATTTGATTTACAGGGTTACGTATGACTTTTGCCGACCATGCATATGGTCGGGTTCGATCCCTGCCGAAGCACACCTGATATCTATGGTCGCCTGAAATGTACGATATCACATGCTGAATTATAAAAACTTGGGAATCAAGTGTAATAAAAATAATCAAAAAATAATGAGTTCTAGTTTATCTGTATCATATCTGCCGTCAGGAAGCTTTTGAGATTTTGTAGTGTCCTGCAGAATGCTATCCATCTTATCAACGTAGTCAGCCTTATCTAATAGTACGAAGCCAGCCCCCTTATCCTGTCGCGTTATAAGAATACTCTCATTTAATCAGATTCTTCATACATCTTGTTCCCTTGGTAAATTTCGATAAAGAAAGGAAGACGGAATTTGCAGTATGAATTTACGTGCACTTGCGGGAGCAAATACATTGAAAGGACGGAGAGAAGGGCTTCTATACGGTTTTCTAAACATATTCCAAGAAACTTGTGCCTGAAAGTAAGCAAATATTCTGAGAGTGCAATTACCAGACTTTTTTATTATACCTTGATTCCACACCATATTTTTGGTACAAGTATGGAATTTTTAGCATGTGATATCGGTAGACTAAATTTTTCAGGCCAACCAATTGATATCAGGTATGCGTCGGTAGGGGATCGAACCCCGGACCACTTGCATGGTCGGCGAGCGTCATAACCTCTGTGTCACCGACGCACTGGTCATCTCGTGGAGATTTCTAAGTCCTTCAAAATACTAAATAGACAAAAAACAGCAAATTTACTACGATTTGCCAAAGCGATCGCAATCAAGCGATTGACACAACCAGACTTATGCATACAGAAAGAGAGTGTGATTAATCTCTCACTCCCTTGGTAACTGAATTTTGATTTTGATTACATTAATTAGTCACAATTCAGTGATCTCAACTCACTGAACAAATCTCAATCTTATAAACTGTAACCGCTTTTGTTTTTTGAGTTGCTGTATGAACCTACAAGCTAACACTGTTTGTTAATTTTTTTATGTTTTCTGTCTCATCCCTCCCCCCTCTTTTCTACTTTGAAAGCGTATAAATTGATGATGAAAACTTAAACTAAAAATTGTAATGCTTACATTTTGGATGCGTCAATTTTATAGTATTTCTTCTCTATTACCACTTAAACATTAAAGTATGTTATTATCATCTATATAACCATTGTAATTTCAAGTAGTCTGCAGCTGATGAGAACCTGTGAAGTAGAATGATATCATTGTATACTGCAAATTTCGTCTTCCTTCTTAATCGGATTCTCTTTAAGGCCACAGTATGAGTCTTGCTGAGGATACTTTTCTCAGTACACCTTTTTGATTAATATTAGTAATAATTTTCAACAAGAGGGGATTTTAGTTTTTCTAACTACAACTAAGATGATGGAATTAAGCCATTTGTTTGACTAAAAAGGTTTTCAAACTGTGATTCAGTCTCTAATCTTATTGGACGGTTTAAGACACGACAAAACTTTGGACTTATTGACAACACTAGTTCTAGCTGACTGAGAGAAACACTAGAACTAGAAATAATGAAATGCGTTAAGATAATGGTGCTAACAAAAGGTAATTTTAATTGAGTCAGGAATAATTAGAAGATATAGAATAAAATATTATTATTTATTCAGCGAAGAAAATTCTCTTTTCAACGACTTCATTTTCATAACTGTACAGTCATATATATATATATATATCAGTTTGTGTGTGTGTGTGTGTGTATTAAAGTTTGACAGTGAGTGGAAATACTAAAGTGCGATAATATTGGTGTATAGGATTATGAATCACAATTGATTAGATATATGAATGGATAACTAAATAAATCGAGGTCAACCTAAAGTTCGATAGACAAGTGTGAAGTAGATGATCGGAAAATAAAGTACATTCGGAAATGGGTCGTATGTGAATATAATATGATGGAAACATAGGATGAATGATATGTTGTCAAAGTGGTAGAATAGATAAAATGTTAGAATATGGTAACATTGAGTAAAATGAAATGAAACAAAAATGGAGCAATTAAGGGCTTCAGAGCATATTCCTAAATGGCTCCAGAAACAAATGGAGCCTTCAGAAACCATTAATGGTGAGAACAGTCGCAGACCTAGCTCTTCTATTGCGAAACATATTATAGAGACAGGACATAAAATTGACGTTAACAGATCTTTTAAACCTATCTATAAAACGTGTTTGGGGCCTATCCTAAAGTTTGTGGAAGCCCTAGCTGGCAATTAGAAAGTTTAAACCACCTTTATGTGTTCAAAAACAATTCATCATCACATTAAACCTTCCTTGGTTGAAATGTACTATTACCTCTGCTATTTGGTTTAGTGGTCTTCATTGTTATTTGGCTTTGAACATGTCCTTTTAACTTGACCTAAGTCTATTTTCTCACCTGTTAACTCTTTATTAATTTCATATATATTCCTATGACATGTCCGTGTGTGATCAGATTGTTCGAAATGTGTTGCGCAAATCAATTACAAAATTCAGACAAATTAATAGACAGAAGACAAGTAGTTCAGCGAAGAGTCTCTTTTCGACGAATTCATTTTCATAGCTGTACAGTCGCAAATATATATGGTTGTTTTGTCTGTCTGTGTACATTAAATTTGTCAAACGAAAATACAATTAGTAAGTTCAGATGAATTGGATGTTGATATAAGAGAGCAGTAACAAAAGTGATGAGTTGTCACAAACGATTGTTAAAGAAGAGTTACGTAATAAAACGAAATTACAGCTTTCACAGTTGGGTGCCTCTATATACAAAACGAAATCTAATCCGCTCACTGACTCACAGAATCTACAACATTCGCAGTCCGGAAACTGTAGAAGAGGAGCTGAAGACCCTGAAAAGAATCCTCCTTGAAAACGGTTACCCGGAACGTTTCATCACAAAAGCCATGAAGCCCAAAACACAAAAACCATCCATGCTTACTGCTCCCAAGAAACTTCTCTATTTGAATCTACAATTCAACGGAGATTCTTCAGCAGAAATACTGAGAAACCGCCTGTGCCGTTCACTGAAGAAAACCTTCTTCGCAGTTGAACTCAGACTAACTTTCTCTACGAAACCAATGATTCGCACGAAGGTGAAGCATAAGCTTCCACTGGGGGCCTCATCAATCTGCATCTACCAACTCACCTGCTCATGTGGAGCTAGGTATGTCGGCCATACCCAGCGTTTGCTATCCAAACGAATCAGCGAACACTTACCTTCATGGTTTTATAAAGGAGAAAGAAGATCCCCCCGCCACAGCTCTATCCTAGAACACTTGATCGAATCCAAACACCAAGCAAACCCACAAATCAACTTCTCAGTTATCCACACAATACGTGGGAATCTTGCCAAAAGAGTACGAATTAAACTTCTTCAAACTGCAGAAGCAATGGCAATTCACATATTGAATCCTGAACTCTGCATACAAAAGAAGTTTGTTCAATCACTAAATCTACAATGGTCCTGATCTTTCTCAACACCAAATACGTAATTTTGCCTTACTTCTTTCTTCTTTGTTTGTCTGTTTCTTAATTGCATTATTTTCTACCCCCACCCTATATTAAATCTCTACCCTCATGACGACTGTTGCTAACTCCATTTTTAAGTGAATTCTACTCAGCTTATTAACTAAACTCTCATTCATTTTTCATTGAACCCTATCAATTAGATTACGTCACCCAACCTACTTTTGTAACTTTATTTTAGTTTCTAACCGATTAACGCCTTCTAAATTACGTAATTTGTTGTCAAAAAAAAATTAACAATTGCATTAACACATCTTTGGAAATATTCCTTTTGTTGCCAAGAAAAATTACTATAAATTAGCGGTTTGTACAGCTTGAGAATGATATCGCCGAAAAGAGTAACTCTTTGCTGAACGCCTTTTCTTTTCTATGACTGAATGGGAATTTTGAAATTCCAATTATTAAGAGGGTAGTAACAAAAGTGATGAGTTGTCACAAACGATTGTTAAAGAAGAGTTGCGTAATAACATGAATAGTTTAATGAAAGAGTTGTACTCAGGGTGTACATGGAAACAAAATATACGGAATTACACAAGGGCTTTAAGTAGAAAAATAAGCATACAAACATATTACGTCTTCTTATTGCTTTATCTAAATTCATAAAGGGAACTAATTGTTTTAAAAAGGATAACAAAGTTATTATGCGAATTACATAGTAAAATCAAGACCATGGTAACGAAAGAGATCATACAAATTGTTTTTGTACACAAAGTTCTGGCTTTCTGTTATTTATGTATTGCCAAAGCCTCTGCTATACAAAGCAAATGCACTCGCATCCTTCGTAGACTATATTTTATATTGTAATTTATATGTACATATATAAAAGAGAGAGAATTTTCTTCGCCGAATTCTTTGTTTCTATTATTATTATTTATAGTAACAGTTAATAATTAAAAGATATTACCACCTTAGATTAAGAGTGACCACTATTTTACTTCAGTATACAGGGATTAAATTTATAAACCCTAATTGTACAAGCCTTTGAAACCACAAACATCTTTCTGTCTGCTGTCAGCAATGAATGACTTGACACAGTCAATATTATATCACTGAACCTCTTGGTACTTTGATTTCAACTTTTTCCAACCACTTGTGCAAATGCTTAATCTCCCGAATTTAAAATCGCCTTTCCGTCCGACCTATATACCCGTTAGCCACCATCAAACAAATAAGAAGACTCCATACTACGAGTCAACATGTCAACAGAGATTGACCATTTGAATCTGACAAAATCCAGTCAGCGGGGAATTTTAATATCACAAACTTCGCTGAAAACACTTGTCTGTTATAAGAAAAATACACATCTGTTGACAGCAATAGAGATAAGCATTCTACAATCAATTTTCACAAAGGGAGAATTCAAGAAATACGTGTGAATATTATATATATATATATATATATATATATGAGATTTTCTTCTCTTATTCATAAGTGAATTAAGTCAGTATTTTCCAAGTTTTCAGAAAGATAAAACTCTGTTAGACTCACGTAATTTTTCCCTCCTCGTCTAAAATTGAGATAAATGTTCCCAATAAACTCATTCATTATGACACCCAAAATAATTCTATCTTTTCAATATCAGAAAAGTACAAATGTCAGACTATATAAATAAATATATATATATATATCAACTCACGCTATAATTAAGTTTATCAACAATTAATTATGGCAATTCTTAAACTAAAAACCTACCTACATAATTCATTATTTATGATAATGAAAGCATACAAAAGTTTGGTATTTTGTGATCAGCTTTCTTTCAAGAATTACAAATCCAGTCGAGAGAGAGAGAGAAACAGAGTTATGCTGTTAGCCAATGTTGCATGATAATTTCGTTAAGTCATGAGGTTGAAATAAGTTTAAGTGTAGGGAATATATCGCTTTTTTATTTTAATCTACTTACTGAATTATAATGCGTTTTTCTTTCACGAAAATAAACTGCAGTTGACTTAATTTTACGTAGATATGTGGGTGCTATATGATGGAAGGTTCCGAATGTATAGAAGTCAGCACTTAAGAATAATTTTCTCGGTGTTTATCCCAAAATTAAGTGCACTGCAGATAATATTATCAAATTCTATTGGGATTCTGTGAATCGTTTATAATATGTTACTTGTAAATTTGAAATCTATGTGTACTTTAACGTGGTTGATGCGATGAAACAAAATCAAGTGTTGGTTTGCATGGATTTAATTGGTTACAAGTTTATTTCCGAATTTATATCACTTAGAGAATCATTGGAAAACCAGCACAAAGTAGTGAACAGCTGTTTCGTCGTTGTTTGGGACTCTATGTCAGTACACACCCAGAAGCTCGTGGGTCGGAATCCCGATGATTGTGTATTGATGACGAGTCCTGAGACGGTACGAAGCAGCTGTCCAGTATTCCCAAGTTTTCCAGTGGTCCTCTAACTGATATCAACCTGTGAACAAACTTGAAACGAAATCAAAATTTGGTAGTTTTCAACGAAGGAAAATGACTGATGACATTGCACAAAACAAAATACTTACGATACGTAGTACCAGGTAGTGTATGTCTTAATGTAAGACTACAACTGGAATACTGCATTAGAATATAACTCCATATAAGTTTACTGGATACAACCACACAGTTAAACACCATTATTAACTGGTTAGAATTTCTAGCATCATCACCTAATTTTATTAAATAATATCAGTGTTTCAACACGAATTGCTAACTGGCTTCAAATGCTTATTCATTCTCCTCCATTCTGTTTATTAATGTATTTTCCCATATATCCAACACTGGTGATGCGTGATCTTTATTGCATGTAATGAGTCTTGATTCGGGGATTCTGTGATCCACCTCCATCTCCATCTGTTTCTCCTGACTTCGACTCACTGTATCACCTCATACAGAATGACACCCTATTCAGGCTAAATCATCAATAGAAATTACAGTAGAAGGCGACACATCAATTACGAGGCATCCAAAGAAGTGACTTGATTGGATTTTTAGATGGCTTATGTTACTAGTCAGTTGACGTTTTCAATGAAGTATGTCAGTTCCATCAGATCGACGACTGCCGTCTCTCTTTTTCACATATTCTGTGTGTTTACGCTACAGGATTGTTCACCTTATATAGTCTTAGATATTTTCTCACACTACCGGGAATATAATTCCAGTGTTTGTATCTTGTATAACTTGTGACTGTGAAAAACCAGGAAGGTTACATTCTCCCTCTCCGCATCACCCGACTTCATTACTTTCAAGCAGTTTGACTCTCTCTCAACATACTATATCAGTGATTACATGCACGTCTGTATGGAGGTCAACAGCACTCAGCATCAAAAATAAGATCCGGATTTTCAACTCAAATGTGAAGTCAGTGCTGCTATACGGATCAGAGACTTGGCCAGAGCGTCATAAAGACCATCTCAAACAAACTACAGACCTTCATTAACAGTTGTCTTCGCTCAGTACTCAAGATCAGATGGCCAGAAAAGATCAGCAATAGTGAGGGATCTCTGACAGCGAACCGACCAGGAACCGATTGTGAAACAAATAGGCAGAAAGAAATGGAGATGGATTGGCCATACTCTGAGGAAACCATCAAGTGACATCACTAGACAAGCCATCGCTCGAGTGGAACCCGAAAAGGAAGCGGCGAGTTGGTCGTCAGTGCGAGGGTGACTTGGCGGAGGTCAAGTGAAGAGGAGATGAAAACGTGTGGGCAGACATGGAGCCAGGTGAAGACTCTAGCAGAGAACAGAACGCAATGGAGACGCACGGCTGAAGCCCTATGTTTCTGTAGGAATTAAAGGATACAATAATAATAATATGCACGTGCATTCGTAGCAACCGTTGAGTTTTTCTACAAATTATTTAACGTACTAGGGTTTATCATGCTACATTTAGCTGAAGTCCTACTTTCTGATAGTCGAACTGATCCCGATCAATTAGTCTGACCTTTGCAATTGATCTCATGGTCTTTGCATGATATTTGGTTAATCATATTCTTTTGTCTAACTGGACCAATAGGATCCTTAAGCTGATAGAGTTTACGTCTGCGTAGGTCGGTGGGCTTAAATGCCACTCTAATCCCAGCCTTATTAACAATCTTCCCTACTGAAATCTATGTCACTCTAACATACGTAATCTCGACTTATTAGCAAAAAAAATTATTTATTATTCTATATACCAGGATTTGTGAGATATAAAGAATTTTTTCTAATAATCAGCAAATCAATCAAATGGAATAAATGAAATCTGAAGTTCAGACGGAATCTATTTTCAACCTGAAATGCTGAGTAACCGAAATCTAGGCTTTAAGTGAACAACGATCAACAGTTTATTTATTTTAAAATATTTATTTCTCATAAATGACAATGGATCTAATTAAATCTCTAAAAATTCAAAAGACTGATTAATGAACGAGGATTATGCTTTTCGATAAATTCCTAATCAGGTCCCACAGTTATATGACAGTAATAATTTAACAAATATTCCTATTAACAACATTAATGCTGATATAGGAAGAAAACTTGGGCACTGTGGTAGAGGATAACTCCATTATAGATAAGATTTTATTTTGATAAAATCACACAGCGTTACACAGTAATATTAACTGATGACGTTCCGAGCTCAAACTATTGCTCATAGTCATACCAGGTCACTCAAAAAACTTTTTTCTTCATTTATATACATGTGTGGAATTGATGATTAGACATTTGAATAAAAATCAATATAGGATAATGTACATTCAGAAATAATAATATGAGTGTTATTAATCAATTACAATCAGATGGGAAATAAGACGAGTGTTTTTTATAGTCAAAATAAATAGCATTTTAGAACGCTGTGATGTGCTTGAATTGAAATAGAATCCTAAGATTATTTATTATCCTCTTCTGATTTGACTGGCGATAATAATATTTTCCATATTTCTTGTATTTGCATTGAGTCATTTCTATTGCATATGTTGGCTGTAGACTCAATGAACCAGGATTCAGTAATCAATCTCTCTCTCCATCTACATAGATTACTTCTTAGAACCATAACCCTCTCCCATCCTATTGTGTGGTTGTGTGTTAATGCATGCAGTGCAATTGCTGAGCTTTTTTGTAAATTACTTATCTTCTCGGGGTCAACCATTCTTACCTTAGCTAAATTCTTATGTTCCACCAATCTGATTACCCCGATCTACTAGTTTGACCTATATAGTTGACCTAACTCACAGTCATTGCAAGGTATTTTGTAAATTATATTATTTTGTTTCATTGGGTCCACCGGGTCCTTTAGCCTACAGAGCTTGTCCCTGAGTGAGTTTGTAGGTTTGAATGCCACCCTAATTCCTGCTTTATTAAGAATCCTACGTAGGATCCCAGATTTCCCCTCCTTATATGGTAAGATTGTAGATGACTTATATTCATTCTTGTTTATGTTATCACTTTTAGTTTCACAATTATTTTTATTTTACTTTTGGCCTTTTTGATCTTTCTAATGAATTTTATGGGATAGTTATTCAACACCAGCGCATCTTCTATCCGTTTTATTTCATCATTTAGGTCTTTTTTGTGCTACTTAGTGCTACTGCTCGATTTGTTAGACACTCAACTAAGCCTGCCTTAACAGTTAACGGATGAGGTGAATCAAAGTTTAAATATCTATTAGAATGCGTTGGGTTTTTATAAACGCTAGTGTGCAGTTTACCTTCTTCTGTTCGTTTTATTTTACAATCTAACACCATAGCTAATTCTCCTTGTTTATTTTCCGATTCAAATGTGAATTTTATTCCCTCTACTAGTGAGTTTATATGTGTCAAGAAGCTAGAGATATATTCTGTTTTTTTAACTAAATGATTGAATAACAGATAAATTATGAGAAGTAACACAGATTTTACGAATTTACAGGTTCCACAGCAGGCCAGGGTAGCAGTAGTGGCTGGCTGGACCTGTTTTGTTTGCACAGAAAGCATCTTTTTAAAATGTCAAAATACAAATTTGAGAATGCCATAGTGCGAAATACATACAACTGTTTGTGAAATCTCATTAACTGTTCAATGTCTTCAAAAAAGAAATGTAGGCATTTCCCAGTAGTTTTCTTGTTCTCTTTCTCTCTCTCTCTCTCATACTCTTGCATTTTTGCTCATAGTGGTTTGAACGTCATTTTAGTCACCTCTTTGGTTGGGTTTCCACAAGGCAGTTACAATTTCTGTGCACAAACAACATGTGAAATAATTATAAAATGTGATTGAGTTTTAGAATTTTCTATGCATGGAATGACCACCTTCCTTGATTGCTTTGTCTATGCTTATACAACGGTGTTCAGTTGTATTGGTAATGGTTGTGGGGCAGTGTGCTTTCAGGTCATCTGGAAAAACGTTTGTTCACCACTTCTTTAGGGTGATAAATAGCGTCACTGCCTTCACATTACACTGTGAAATCTCACTGTAATTTATTTCAAAATATCGAAATTATTTATTTATTCCTACGTTTGAAAACTAAAAACTGTTCAGTTGTTTACAAAATTTAAATTAAGTGGCATAAAATTCATTTACCGCCCAAGTTTGTGCATTCAATGATGTAGTCTTTTTGTTTTAATAATAGAATTAATTAATTTTGATTATTCTACAATATCTTTAGGCAAAAAATGTATCGTCAATTGCATTTAGTTAAACACACCAATTTGGAGATACGCATTGTTTTAAAGTGAATAACAAACAAGGAAATACACAAGCATTATTAGATTAAACTGATATCAGTTAGTAAACATTTTATGCGTTCAAAAAAGAAATAGTGAAATAATCTCCCTTGTTTTAATTTTAACACAAACATAATAAATCATTGTACGCCTATTTTGTTTAATAGTGAATAACAGTGGAGTTCAGGAGGCGCGTTTCATCCTATTTGAGATTTGTCAGTTTTGCGTGCTTGCATCCCCAATGAGTGGTAGGGAATTGAACCTAGCGCTGTGTTCAGTCATGTCACCAACACCCTCAAGGAGTCATTGGTTCGTAGTGTCTCGGTGACCACAGGGAGGTAGTCCACACCTCCCTACGTGGCTCCAAAAAAACAGTCCAAAACTTTATGGATTGATGCCATGTCTTGACTTGAAGACCTGTGACCCTTTCCCAACCTAATCCCATGTCAGCTGACATTGCTCGAAGAGAAAGGCATGCATCAAAAGTGTCCTCATTATCTCAGTCGATCCAGCTTCACAGCCTCACTCATTGACTTTCTGTGTCTAACAGTCTGGACAGAACGCAAACATGTATGGTCAAAGACAGGTATCCTCTTCAGGTCTTCCATTTTCAACAGGCACATCTCATAGACACAAAGCGAACTGCTGCGCAGGATATCACGTCTACGCGATAGATGACGTTAGCTAACAAACGTCATACAAGCCTCTTATATCCGTGCTGAGAATTAGTCAGCAATCTGTCTATAATGCTTAATACAACTTCCCAAATAAGGGAAGTGGTCAGCAGGCTTGAACAGTTCACCCCCTATTTTTAAACTAGTACTTGGTGCGGATCAGTCCCCCATCATCGTCATCATATTACATCTGACAGGGGCGAATCGCATGTAAAAAATATCAAGATTTCCTCTTAAGGTGTCCAGAAGCCTTTGCGTTAGGTCATCTTCAATCAGAAGATTTATATCATCCATATGCTCCAAATCGATATGAATTCAGTCTCTATGTCACTAAAGTCACTAAGTGTCACATCCATCAGCAGATCGATGATAAGGTTAGACAAAAGTGAAAACAACTGGAGTTCTAGATGGCCTCGTTGATTGTCTTTATTTACTTCAGATAATAACTACCTATAAGCTTCTACATGGCTGCTTAGTTTCAAGCATCTTAACTATTACAACAAACCTCGTTTGTACTCCCTCTATAGCCACACATTGCTACTGCACCTTTCGAGTGACGGAGTCGAATTTCGCCTTCACTCCAAGAAAAATGACAAGTGTTGGTTGCTGGTTAGTATGGCAATGTTCAAAAATCTGTTGAAGGATTAAGAGGTAGTCAACATACTCTCTATACAGGAGATGAAGCCTACATGGTTTCCCAAGTGTGCTTCTTTTAAGCGTCGCCTCGTGGTCTAAACAGGATTATTAAAATTAGGACTTTAGATACTATGTTACTCAAGCTGATCCACCAATATCACAAGAGGACTTTTGGGACGAACAGCGGTTAACAAAAGGAACAATTCCAGACTCCTGTACATAATCTAATATCCTGGACAACCTAGCCAGTGGTTCATCACTACCAGCCATCCTTGGACACTTCTGGAATTACCCCATCAGTCCCGCTGGTTTGCCTCGTTTCATATAATAAGAGATAGAATAAGTTGCTGTTGAAGGACCAATGTCTCAATCCCATTACGCTATGTGTTGGAGGTTGTAGGTCAGTTGAACTGGTCTTTAGAGCGTTCTCAGCAACGTTCCATTTGTCTCAACTGAAAGGAAACTAAACTACCGTCCTTCTTTGAAATCGTTTCGCCAACAGCTGGTTGTTTACAAATTGCTTCTCTAACAAATCCAAATATTTGTCTGGTATTGCCTACCGCTTAGGCCTTTACCATCTCTTCAGCTTTTCTCGTCCACCACTGTTAGCGGAAAAGCCAAAGGGACAACTCCCTGAGGCCGATCACATAGTCTTTATAAAGTGGTCTTTAGAGTTCTGTCCGTAAGAAGAACTTACTGCCACGGGGTAAGTCAAGGTTTTCACTGTTCGAGGCCACTCTTTTCTGACTAACGATACACTCAACATAGGAGAGGCAGCACAGCTGGTCTCCTGGTCATCTAACAGAAGCACCATACTACCATTACCCCTATTCTCCAATAGTAAGACCTACCTCAGAGTCACAACTTACACTGTGATTGTAGCTGTTTTAAGTCTCACCGCTTTGAAAGCAAACTTACTGACATTGTAGGACATGTATAAATATTCATTTCGGCTAGTGTAGTTCACTGCAATATGCAAGTCTGATCACTATGTCAAGTTAACACCTTTCGATAAGGTCGTTCCATTTTGCTCAATAAAATACCTAAGTTGTTTCAAATCAGTTACGCAAAGCGGAATTTCCATGAACCAGTCTCTCAGCCACATATATTGTAAGACAGTGGATGATACTACCCAGCTATCCAGCCTCAACTGAGTGTAGCAGGCAGCTATAACTCGAGTCCCTAAGCAAATAAGCCATTTATGCATCCAACACCAGAACATAGGTCCAAGATTTTTCTTAAATAAAAAAAGAGAGAGATTATGATGTTAGAAGATATATAACGTGAGTGTTTATAGCAGTAGAAATCCAGATGTTCATACCAAACAGAATGTAAACATAAAATTGAACAAAATTCTCAATAAACATCACAACTAAAATATAACACTTGGATAAAAATCAAAATCTAATTAAAGTAAAATAGGAATCTTAGCATTCATCCGGGTAAAATATTCCCCCAATACTAGATAAGTTTACTTTGGTAAAACGCACAGTAATAAGTCATCGTTAACTGGTTAGAATTTCGAGCACTATTACTTAATTTTATTAAATAATATCAGTGTTTCCACACGAATCCCTAACTGACTTCACATAGTCATTCATTCTTCTCCATTCAGTTTATTGATGCAAAGGTCCATGTATCCGGAAGTGATGATGATGCGGCATCTTTATTGCGTGTATTCAATCTTGAATCGGGATTTCGCGATCAACTGTCTAACTTTAGCTAACTCTACTACCTCATGCAGAATGACACCCTATTCAGACTAAATCATCAATAGAAATTACAGTAGAGGGAGATACATCAGTCACAAATTACTAAACAAGTGACTTGATTGAATTCCTAAATAGTATTTTTTACTACTTGGCTGACGTTCCCGATGGGGTATGTCATCTCCATCAATACCTCGACTGCCGTCTATGTTTCCCACATATCCTGTGTTTATGCTCAAGGACTGTTGTGGTAATATACTCCCAGATATTTTCACATGTAGGCAGAGATGGTTCAGGAAGTATAATCTCATTGTTTGTATGCAAACATTACATCAAGTTCCTGATGGTGTATCTTGTGGCGATTAAAAAGTACAAAGACAGGCTCAACATTACTACCAAACGAAGGAAATTGATCCAGATTTTGAAGAAAATGAAATCAATAGACATTCTGATAAGTATGATGCAGCTATGAACAATGTCCAGCTGTGGAATTTGTCACTGGGTTTTTTTCTATGTAAAAATGTATTCTTTCAAACAAAATCTTTCTGTAGACTGAGTGATTCTCCTTTAATTATTTATCATTTAAGGAAAGATAGGATAGTTCACGAGAATGGAAGGCTAAGTAGTTACGCTTTCGTGAAGTGGTGTCAAAGTGTATAAAAGTCATTACTTCTACAATGCATCAGGAAACCTTGTATGGACTGTTTCAGTAACACTTAATGCGGCTGCTTATAACATTCATACATTCATTAGTTTTAACATGAAAAACAGTGACAGGAGATGGATTAAAAGCATGCATGAAAGATCAGTTAACAAAATATAAACGTGAATAAATTGCATGACTTTTACCGATAACCTAGGGACTTCAGATATCATATTAAAATCGGGCACATTGGTAGTTAAAATTATTCAGCTTTAGATGTTCCCTAAACACGTTTAATTAATTGATACACACATATGCACCGACTTCTTTTTCGCTAAAGTAACACAGTTCTCTTCCATTCCCTTAACCACGTCGGTGGCAGAGTGGTTAGGGCTCTCGCCTACCATGCACATGGTCCGAGGTTCGATCCCCTGCCGACGCACACCCGATATCTATTGTCGGCCTGCAAAATTTGGGCTACCGATATCCATGCTGAAAATTCCATACTTGTACTGAAAATACGGTGTGGCATCAAGCTGTAATCAAAATAAATATTTCCGTGTACCTGTTTTAACTTGAGGTATTTGTTTGCAGATACTATATATATATATATATATATATATATATATAGTATTGTTTCCTTTAGTTCCTAGAGGAACATAGTGCTTCAGCCACACGTCTCCATTGCGTTCGGTTCTTCATCAACGGTTTTACGTGACTTCACATCTGCCCACATGCTTTCATCTCCTCTTCACATGACCTCCTCCATGTCACCCTTGCACTGACAACCAACTCCCCACTTCCCATTCGGGTTCCACTCGACCGATGGCCTGGCGTGTGGTGTCACTTGATCGTTTCCTCAGAGTATGGCCAATCCACCTCCATTTCTCCCTGCTTATTTGTTGCACAATTGGTTCCTGCCGGGTTGGTTCGATTCCAGAGATCCCACCCTGTTGATGATCTTTTCTGGCCATCTGATCTTGAGTTCTGAACGTAGACAACTGTTGATGAAGGTCTGTAGTTTGTTTGAGGTGCTCTTCATGACGCTCCAAGCCTCTGATCCATAAAGCAGCACTGACTTCATATTGTAGTTGAAAATTCTCACCTTATTTTTTATGCTGAGTTCTGTTGCTTTCCACACAAACCTGAGATCGAGATCTCAATTTATAAACTTTCTGTAGTGTTTTTTTTCATTACTTTGGATCATATGACAGTCGATTATGTTGATCTGGTTGTTTTCTCTGAGCCGTTTGATCTAATTGTGCGAAGCTTTCATTGTTTTAGGGGTTGCAGATATCGACGTTCGCGAGTTGTACGGATTGTACTAACGCAAGATCTTATACCAACAACTTCTATAGTGTTCGCACTTCGAGTACCAAAGATAAAGCAAAAGACCAGATTTAGTCGTCCAAAGTACGTAGTATATTTCGGGACAAAATCGCGGGTTGAAGTGAATGCTTAGCTAGCTAGTAATCGTGCACGCACGTGACACGACGGAGTACCAAATGGCGGCGATGCTTGACCGGAAGCCTTCAGCTAAACAAGTCGACTTAAACAGTGGTGGTCAGCATCCAATGTTGAGTGATGATTGCTGTGGTCAATAATTTTGGGGAATTATTTACCGCTACATTGTCTTTCCAGACAAAATGTGCAGCACAAGATTCAATATAAACTAAACTTGTTTGAGTTCTTCGTGAATGATATAATTATATCTCCAGACAACCAATGTCATCTTTATTGATTATTTTTATTATCTTGAAATTTTAAATTTCTTGTCATGTGATTGATTTGTTTTGTATTATTTGCTAAATTTGATCTATAGTAATGAGAATGTTAATGACTGATTCACTTGAGTACCAGGCTTCTAGAAATTCCCTGGCTGCTTTTTTGGTGTTTCCTCTGTTTAAAATTTCTACATGTAGAAACACGTTCACTTCATATTAAACCTAGCCCTGAAGAAATTGTCTAGAAGGACAGTGAAAGCTCCACAATTCAATCTACCAGCTCAGGGAATACAACCGAATCAAAATCATCCACCTGAGCTACAAATCTTCTCTGTTATTTCAATAGGCATTGATGTAAACGGATTTCGTGTAATATATGTATATGTATACCACCAGAAGCATTGGAAATGGGCCCCGAGACATCAGCGGACTTGATGCCACTACTATTGGAGAAGAAGTGGAAAGAACGCTAGGTGCCTGCGTATCGGAAGAAACGCTACCTATTCAAACTGCCAAAGAAAAGAGACTTCAGTCAATGCAATAACTGGCAAGGCATTATGCTCCTGTTCATCCCAAGCAAAATACTAAGCCGCATCATCCTGGAGAGAATTAAACACACCCTAGATGAAAAACTTCGACCGGAAGAAGCTGGATTCAGGAGAAACAAGTCACACATCGATCAAATCTCAACACTACGTATCATCAGTGAACAGAGCTTGTGCCTCTTGGACTATTCGAATTCCCACGCTTGTCATTCAGTCTCTGGAACGCAGCTCAAGCATTCCTACGATTCAATAACGGAGTATTCCAAGGTCCCGATTTTGTGTACACATACTTAGACGACCGCCTCATCGCTGTTTCAAACAGACAAACTTACCTTCGATACTTTGACTTAACATTCGGTAGGTTACACTGAAATCGGGTTACCATTATTATACAAAATTATCAAATAGGAGTAAAACCATTGAACTTTCCTATACACACCATTAACTACAAAGCTGTCTGCCCCTTAGCCTGTAAGATCGAGGCTATTTTAAACTTTCTGGAGCCAAGAACGTTGAAAAATCTCAGCACTTTTGGTGGCATGGAAAATTACTACGGACGTTCTATTCCCGACTGTGACCCCTTACTTCAGTCGCTAACATACCTCCTTCGAGGGGAAAACAAGTGAATCGAACTTGATGCGTCCGTTAACAATGCTTTCGTCCAGGTAAAATAGTTCTATCCCTGATGTCACCACATTTATGTATCAGGATCCAAAGGCACCACTATGTGTCTCATTTGATGCATCAGACACTTAAATCGGTGCACTTTTACAGCGAATGGTTAGCAGGAAGTGACATCCACTCTCCTTTTTTTCTAGGCAGCTATAAATAGCACAAAACAAAGTACAGCACATTCGGTGGAGAAATTCTTCCCATGTTCTGTGTTATACTCCACATTCAGTGTTCAGCGGTAGGTTGGGAATTCATAATTTTCACACAGCACAAACTCTTCGTGTACTCTCTGAACTTGGCGTCAGAAGAAGGGAATCACGACAACTCGATTACGTTTCACAATTCAGATGAGATGTTCGCCACGGATCCACAGTGATTAACACTGACAGATGATTTGTCACGCACTCTTTCTCCGTCCAAACTGATGGCGTACACCTTGTGAAGCTGGCCCACCTTCAAAGAAAGGATACCCAGCCTCAAAACGGGTTGTCGAAAACGACTCTGTAATGAACCCAGAAATTATTAGCCATATGTAAGGACACTATTCGTTTTGACACTTTTACCAGTATTCCTCACATTATAGTGCTTAATTATCTTCTCCATAATGTCTGGAATACGTTAATGGTATATAAGCCTAATTTTTACATGTACTTTTACATGTCTGGTTTTATTTCTCCCAACCCCCTTACTGATTGTTGACTGTTTTGATTTATCAATGTAATTAGTAATTAAAGCATTTATATATGCAAGCGCTGTCATTCATTCCCGCTGTTGACGTGAGAAAGTAATATATCTCTACGTCAAAGGCAAGTCTTCTCTTCTTGTCTTCTTGCGTCACTTTTTTAGTAGTATCGAATCCTGATGTTGTTGCTGCTGATAGTGATTGGAACCATAGGCTCGCGAACAGACTAGATAGGAAATTCGTTAATGCAACTTCAAGTGCATTATAGGTCCTATCAGAATTGGCCACGGGCGAATATTTGTTACACGGCTTGTCTCACTTAGGTATTCAATTTATCAGCAAGCTCATCACCGGTCCGTTTTGCTGGCCTGGCATAAAATAGGACTTATGGTAACTGACTCGTTTATATCTAGCATACCAAAAATGCAGATCAATGAGACACACTTGAAGCACCCTTAGCACTTTCCTTGCCCCAGATTCTCGCCACAAAACGTCTGTGTATATCTTGTTGAACCCCTTCCATAATCTCATGGATTTACACATATCGTGACCTGTATCGACCATTCTACATGATAGCCTGACGCATTGCTGCTTAATCAAATATCTTGTGAAACAGTCACATGTCCTTTTGTGGAACGACGGGACGCATATTTCGGGTGTTCATCCTCCATAACAGACGACCATGGGAGGCAGTTCGAAAGCAAGTTATTCTTATCTTTGACTAAAATCCTAAATTGCATGAGTTTCCGAACAAAAGCCTACAACCCTCGAGCAAATGGTAACGTAGGACGTTTACATCAACAGTTACAGGCTGGATTATCAGCCACTAACATTGGACTGGATCACTGAAGCTAGTCCTCGGCATACAGAACGCTGTGAAAACTGATGCTGGTCGAAACACTGCTGAGCCAGTATATGGCACAACACTACAACTAGCGGGTGGGTTCGCTTCACCCTTTAGCTTCCAACCAGCTATATATATCACCTTATATTTCAGAAGGCTAGCAAACGTAATGCGTTCAGTTAAACCTACTTATTTCCAACCCCAGTCCATAGACTCTTCTATCCACTTATGTCTGAAAACTTCGCTTGTATTTGCTCGTCTTGACTCTATACGTCTCCCTCTGAAACCCCCATTAGATGGGACATATATCGCCACTAAACGTATGGATAAATTCTTTACCCTAGACGAAATAGGTGCTGAGACTCTGTTATTATCGATCGTCTGAAATGGGCCTACTTAGAAGGCGAACCCATCAGCCTAGAACTGAGCATTTTGAATAAAACGCAGCCGACTAAATACTCGATAGTCCTTGGGGAAAAAAACAACACCAAGAAGCCAACCGAATCCTCTAACAAGATGTAAGAGAAAACGCTTTCTGAACAAACCGTGAGATTCTAAAGGCTCCTTCATATTCGTCTTACAGAATAAAGTGAACGTGCCCTACCCAGTTTGTTTATACCTGCTGTACAAATGCCGAGAACATAATGTCATACAGTAACATGTTTAGGGACAATAATACTTAAATTATCTAACTGGAGAACTCAGGTTCTAATTTCTACACATCTCTGTTTGGACAGTCACAGAGAACAAATAGTAGTTCTTCAGTGAAAGAAAACCAACCCAACACATTATAACATGCAAAACGTCGAAAAAACCTGATAATTTCAAGAGTAAAATAACCCGCTAAATGAATAACCCACTGAGTTGATAACGCGTTCGTAACCTTGAGCCTAGGTAGTACTGCCTTTCGTTTACACAACAACACTTGAAGACCATGAATAGAGAAGTTCAGCCACAGCGGACAAGGTCTGCTACTTCACCTTCAAGAACCAGTTAGACTGTGGCAGTGCTACGAAAGTTCGCTTCAAATGGACTCATGCCTGCCTTCATGCATTTGATGGACTAATTCCAAGAAGGGTGGGTATATGACTTTTGTGCCAATAATGCATTGATCGGGGCCGAAAATTCGTGTGTGTTCGAGAAAAGTGTAACAACAAGACTGTACAGCCTTGCAGTAGGTCGGAGAAAAGAGCCAGAGTTATAAGCGGATCACAAACTGCATGACCTATAGCCGTCCGAGTAAATACCAGGTATATCACACAATAATCACGAATCTGAGTTAACCTAATTACGAATAAATTGGTTTTATCTCGAGAAAGATTTAGTTTTCAGGTAAGGGGGAGGTCAGGATTAGGATCAGAAGACCGAATTCATCTCATAGTGCTACATCTCTTTCCAGCACCACCAATGGTTCCTGCCTCATCAGTAATTAAAGTGTGGCTTCGCCTTCCTACCACACATAGGAAACCATTATACAGTGGATCATCATGTTCGCAACGTTTTCAATACATTTTTGACGATAACGCCACTTTTCATACCAGAATTCTGATTGTTTTTGCAGGTTCACTGTGACTTTGTCTGTCGTAGTTTAATTTCGTCCCTTGGGTCCTGCAGCATTGCCTTTCTAAGTGTCGCCCAGGCAAAGCAATGGTGACCTCGGATGTGGCGCTGGTAAATCTATACGAATACTCAAAGTAACTGGGTGATATTTTGTGAAGGATTATAAATGCTCATTTTATACTTCCGTTACCTGGTGTGGCACTTATTACTTTCACATCATGCATTCATGTTGTCGCTGCCCCTTTACTTTCGGATTATTCCAAAGAATAATGCTAATAGCCTACTTCTGACAAATTTTTTATTTATATTGTCTCGGTATAAAAGTCTGAAGTCTTCACATTCTGTTATGTCGTTTTGTGCTAACTGTTTGGCCGAGTGTGTGTTTGCTATTTTCTGTTGGAAATCAGGCTTCAGTCTAAAAAAGCATTGTTCCTTCTTTCAACAGTTGTGCTGTTTCCGTTACATTAACTGTAGTTGAGTTTCGACTTTACTTTTCTGACAGTAGTTTTTTAGTGGAAACTTTTGTAAGTTCTCCACAGATTGCGACATCTCATATTTGTGAGGAATCTATATGAATTGTGTGTGCTAAGGATTCACAAGTTTGAGATCTATGAATGCAAAGTTTCCGATGGAAAAGTTATGCGTCTCACATAAACATTTATTAGATAACTCTCACTTGTTATGCTAAGCGTAACGTATTTACATCTGAGAAGGACAGTAGTGTTTGCAAATAATCCTACTTGAAGAGCAGAAACTCGCGGGCCTCTTAAAATAGGAAGGACCGTATTTTGTGAATGTTCTTGTGTATCACGTTAACACAACGAGATTTGGCATGTTACGAAAGATATAGTGTCAATTCGAGAGGTGCACAGCATGCTACATCTCATGTGCACAATATCCACGACCTCTGGCGTTGTCGTGGCGTAATAAATGCTCATTATCAGAAAACAAATCATGGAAACTGCACTGAATAACATGATGGAAGCGATTTATCAGAAATGTGAAATCAGGGATATTTTTTCGTACATGAGACATCATTTTGGTAGGGTGCTACTGACTTAAGATGTAAAACATTTGCAGAATTCTACCAAACCACCTTAGAAAACTCTCAGTATAAGGAATTGGAAGCCCTTGCTGTTGGCAGGAGACAAATATTCTGTTATGACGTGCAACTTATCACTGTTAGCTGTAAAGTCATGACTGGTTCATGCACTGACATGCCAACCCTATTGGACGGATTTTTAAGGATTTATTTTGCAGGATCTTCTAGGTCGTGCAATCAATCAGACATTGGTTACTTATTTACGGTTCAAATTTACCTGGATTTGTAAACAGTATATGTGTCGAATGAATCATAATGAGGAATTAGGAATTAAAAAACATTCGAACAGTTTGTGTGATCAGGGGCAGTAATTTTGCTGGAAATATTGCCAAAAACAAAAACTTATCATTGTGTGTAAACTGCTGAAATATAATTACATTTTGTATGACCTACAATGCTAAAACTTTTAACTGACATTAGTATTTATGTTTATCCAGTATTTGGAATAATAAAGTTCTCTTCACGGTTATAGTATTTGTATCCGACTTTTGCGTCTATCTCAGTGCGAGGGTTGCTTTCCAGTGACGAGTTGGCTACAGTGTCACGTCTGGAAGCCCGACATGATCATGATAGTAAACAAACGCGAAAATAGTAACGCTTCATTATAACATGCTGAGATTCGAGAGTACCATACATAGCAACTATCTTGACTCCCAACAAAGCAATATCATAATCTAGACAGATATAACATAGATTTATGGACTCATCAGAAAACTAACACTGCCGTAATGGCAAGAAGCGGAAGTGAGTACAACTTCATCGGTGCCACCTGGAAGTCTTCGAGCGATAACCTTGTGGGTGTCCAACACCAGCAGTCGCTTGATAGAAGCTTACTCAGTGCAATGTATACTGACAGAGGACAGTCAGAAACTTCTAGATTAAATGGCATAAACATTGATGAAATTTATACGATCAGGTATAACATACCGAAAAGGAACACCGCAGCTAGTTTCTTCGATTCCGACCTAAGGAACATGCGTAAACCTAAACGGGCATCTACAGGCATTAATACTCGAGTAAGTTTAGTGGAGACGTAAATCCATGGAATTTAACCAGATCAGCTTATGCGCACACTGTACACGGCAGCACTACATCCAACTTAGTGGATCATGTCGTGAGGTACTGACTGTGATGTGTCACGGAACCTACGGTGATACCCATGAAACTGCTGTCAGTCTGATGGATCTTTGTCAACCAAATGTCCCACATCTGACTTCTGCTCCGTCATCGTTTCAAGAAAACACAGTTTTCTGATGTGTTGTAACAATGCTTAACTCATTGTCTCAACTTTGAAAGCAGCCGCTCTATCGGTACTGACAAGTACCCCATTCTCAACCAGAAGATATGCGACGGCGATACGCGTGTTTTCCATTTTTACTGCATGACTCATATTAGAGCTTCCTTCCTTCCGAGCACCGACAAATTGCTTAATGCTCAGAGTGACCACCTTCCACAGGCCCATGACGACAACAAATCAGCCTAATATATGTCATTACAAGCAATACATATGCAGTCAACCAAGGAAAGGTCTTCAAAAATAATAAATACACATATTTTCATTCGTTTGTGCATGAAGGGTGCCAGTTTGCAGGCACTATCGATGAGATAAACTATATGCACATATACTTACAGTTATTCACTTATACAAGACATATAGGACAAGGTAATGAAAAAATACCAGTAGGCTTACTTTTCGTAGGTTTAAGCAATTTACATGATATAATCGAAGGCATTTGCCGAAGCAGCAGGTAAAATTTGTATCGTTCATTTGCAGTTAGGAACCAGAACTAATCCGTACACGGTGACAAGTGAAGCTGAATATTACCACTGAATGACTAAGTGAGATTTGAGATGCAACTATCTGAATATTTTCATTACCTCACGGGTATCCAAATCTACTGACGCTGTATAGGTAGTGATTTAGGTTTGTCAGGATAATCAGCATATGGATGAATATCCAGATGAATACTACGGCGATCGTCGATAATTAGTCAATGTGAACAAAGAATTGCATGATAAAAGCTAACCAGAAAATGGAGAACACGTAAAAGCGGATAGGTGAATTGTTATCTTTCATCTCGATATTTTGCCACATGGACGACCATCTAGTCACGAAAACCGCAAATGGTCATTGCAAAACACCTGTACGTTCAGTTTCTTTAATGCCGACAACAAATGTGTTTCGAAAAATCCCTAATCCCAACAACGGATCACCTAATGATCCCACTCTGGCCGGACAATTCAAGAATCAATTATCGAGTATTGCAGATCACTTTTCATGGATGAGAAACTGAACAACGAGGCAGGTATCAGTTCTGTGATCCCTTATGATTTATCGCTGTACATATGGAACGCTTTGTCATCTGTGTGTCATTTACATCCCTGAACTTATTACGGAATGTCGTATATAGGACCAACTTCCTGAAATTCGTAAGTCTTTCAGTAGTGGCTCTACCGTTGTACTTCGACTGACTATCTTTGAGCCTGCTTTTGGGGGTTCTAAAAGGATTATCAGGAGAATGTACTGGAAGGGTCCACCGTATTTACTACTAAAGAATCTCATAGGTTTTTCGCACCTAACCGATTGACTGCTTGGACATCTATCGACGAAATGTAGAATCCACTAGCTAGTAACAAATAAGTGTGTATAATTAACCACGATCCTCACACCTTGGCAGCCAGTATACATAAGTATACCATTCAAAAATTATTGGATCAGCAGATGCTATTACTATTAGCTTGACAGTGAGTCACTCAGCTTCCTGGATGGTGGATGAAACCCAGCTAATTTGAGGGCCATGCCCCAATCCGCTCCATATATGCATCTCTCAGGAAAGAGAAACCTAGTTGTTTCCATTGACAACTCTAGGTATTTTGGATTGGAACGTTTAGAGAGAGTTGGTATACTAAATGAGCGGGTGTGGGTCACCACAAATCATGAATTTTCCTGGTCCTCTAATGCTGTATGAGCCTTTCTCGAAGAATCACTTTCCTTTGTCCAGTAACCCTTTAGTCCTAAAGCTGGGGTTCAGCATTCTAGAAAATCTGTCCGTCGTTCGGCTTAAGCTGTTTTCCACGAACACTCAAACATCATCAAATATATGATGCTATATGCCCTCGTTCTACAAAAAGAGCAGTAATTTTGCCCCACCTTCTTTCTAACGATGTGAACGCTCGTCCAGCAGTTTGTTCGTTAAGTTAAAGGGCACTGAAGTATAATTATAGGTAATCGACTTTTTCACTGTACTACACTGTCAGCGGCACCAGTGCAATACCTTGGTAAGTATACTATTCTCATTTCGTCATTTAATCTTTGGTCGCTAAAAGTGAGTTCCGTCTCTCTCTTACAGAGATAAAAGGGTCTCCAGTGATTCTGCCAAATGATCGTTATTCAAAATTAGGTAACTCAAAACATCTTTTTTGGGTCTCATCCTTCCTCAGCAAACTGTCCTCATCATACGCCTTGATGACGAGTGCGAACAAGCAGAAAACCTAGGTCTGGGTCAATCGGGTGTTTGCCTCCAACCACCTAACACCATTTCAAAAGCATGCATTGGTGGCGAGCCACCTAGCTTGATGGCCACTCTGAGGATTGGAGTAATACAATTCAGTCAGTGGCAACACAAATGACTAGAAACCTGACATTGATTACTCCCCAGTGATTAATCAATGAGTACTTTACAGTAGAACCAACTAGTAATCACTCACTAAGGGGATCCTGTACAAAGAATCAAACAGCAAGTACCTCAGTAGTGTGCATCATTTTCAAACAAGAGGTTAGACAAACACGATACAAGTCCCCGGTGTAATTGGTTTATATGCTTCTCGCACATACTCAGGCACGCAGAATTAACAAAAGTACAGTTACCTATTATCAGATAAATGGAAGCGACCAAGAGAATTAAAATAATGATGTAGGTCAACAAGTCCATGCATATGCTTGATTAGAAATCAAGAGGACACATCTGCATCACTCATTATTTCATGGACATACTAGGCGTACGAATGCAAATACATATGATGGCTAGTACAGAGCTTTGCAGCTGTATAAAACACGGTTTAAAGCGACAAAATCTGAGGTACTGCCAGAACATCAACATGCAATATCTGAGAAAGAAAATAATAAGGTTTACTTCGAAAAGGGAAAGTCTCCAGACGACATTATACAGGTCTTTGATACGAAATAATCTCTTCCAAAATAGTGCGAGTATGGGGATCAAGCTTTAAGTTGTTCAAGTAGAGTAACCAACTGGCTCCACAGAGAAATATTCAAACAAATTCACTTAGTGCCCTACAAAATAATTACCAGGGATTTCAGATGCCTATTTCTGAAGCTTATAGACGGTGAAGTAACACTTGAGTGTCAGAGTGTGTGGGTGATAGGTACATTTCCTTCTGGCTAAGCACTCTACTATAACTTCGTATATCGGTAATGACGTTGGCTATATATAATAAGGATAGGCCTCAAAATCATTCAAATTGGACCCTGCGATCAAAATCAAAAAGGAGTTCTAACGGTTCTGCTGTAAAATAATATTGTTAAAGCCGATAAGATGTGGCAAACAGTGGATTCTGTGAAGTCAAATTCAGAAAGGATAGCAGGAAAGAAAATGTGCAACGTACTTTCGGAAAAATGACCACTTCCAACTAGTCCAAAAATACCATTGTCAGCAGACACAAGACTGCCAGTAAACAAAAAGCAAGTTTCGAGAACCATAAAGTAACTGAAGGCCAGGAAAAACAGCGAGACAATATAGGATCCCCTCAGAAGCACTGAAAACGGACCCAGAGACTACAGCATATACGCTCGCGCCATTATCAGGGAAGGCTTTTGTTCCTAGTGGAACACAGGGCTTGGAGCTAGAGATATGAAGTTTCGATAGCAGTTGTCTTACTTTCGCGAAGTGAAATTGCAAGCCTAAAGGAAAAGTTCGTTCTTCACCAGCATTACTGCCGGTGTAATGAGTTTCAGTAGTCCGTAGCCGGGGATCGAAACCAGGGCCATATGCATGGTTGGCAGGCTTTCTACCGCTGCAACACCGGCGTACATTGAAAGTTCGGATGGAAGGAAAGGTGTTAATCGAATCATAACGCCACGCATCATCATCGAAAATAGCAGAAAACACTAATCAAGTTTCTGCCGTAACTCTACTGACTTTGAAAGGACCTCCGGTAGCGCCGATCTTCAAGTAATTTTAAACTGTTTCAGCACTCAGGATGCCCCGAACATTTATTACTCCAATTAAATGACTAGATAGCACTGTCACATTATAATGAATTATCTCGGGGATCGCAACCAGTAGCTATATAAGTTGGAGACTGTATATGATGAAGGGAATCACAGGTTTATGGCAAGGACTCCAGGTTGAATGACAGACATTTAACAGCCAAACGCACAACGGTTCCCGCGGTCCACTAAGTATATATGTTAACGATTACCATCAAGGGAATATATTCGCCTTACTGCGAATTATTCCAAAAATTTTGTTGACTTAGAATATAGTACCCATGGAAAAGTAGGCAGATATATTTTAGCAGGATTTGAAAGAAGGTACAGAACTCTAAACCTAAGCAAATATATGTGTTACAGTCATTTAATCAAATTTATTTATAGAAGCAGATGTAAATTATCACTCCTGTGGAAGATGGAACACTTTTCAGCATTTTCATGATTTTTATCGTAATTTTCTTCGTTATTTATACTTTTGTACACAGTAAACGCCTTTTTCAGTGGGTGTTTGTTCAAGGTCATTTCATGAGTCTTTGAAATTAGTTGTCATTCCACACAATTTCTGTTTTATAGTAGGTAGTTCCATTGAGAAAAATCTCTGAATAAAATTGAATTCCTAGGGAACAATCACATAAGAATGTAACAAAGCCATTTACAAACCTTTTCAATGTAAACTGAAGTGAAATCAAGCGCACTTTTTAAAGGGTGCGTTACTTGTGCTGAAATGATGGTAAGATTAACCTGGACTTGTTAGATGCTAGAGAGACACTATTACATGGGTGATATTATTGAACACTCTCACTTTCGTTTTAATTATAAAAGCGCAGTCAATCCAATAATTCGGGTATGGTTTTAATAAACCATAAGGGAATGACGTCTGTGTACCCTGTAGTCATTAGCTTCATCAGAAAATCTACTTCAATGCCAAATGCTAGGTCTTCATTTTTATCTAGAGTGTGTTATCGCTCATTGTAATACGAACAAAAAGACGTTATAACGGTGGTTACATTTGATTTTCAATCTTTGCGTAGAATAAATAGCCGACAAAGGATGGCTAGACTGTAAAGTAATTTCAGTTTTACGTTAGACATTGCATTCGTTGTGACATGAATTATTTGAAGACGGTGAGAAACGAGAGGAATGCAGCAGATGGGACTACAGTTATGCGGGTGAAAGAACTTATCAGCGAATATTGAGACACAGTCGGAGTTTGCATGTGGAGACGATGGTTAGGCATGCGCAGCACGTGCTAACATCTCATCTATGTACTCCCGACCGAAAGCTGCTACCTTGACGTGGTGGTCGGGCTTGAACACCGCAATGACCCAACAAGCTATACTGGTTGGAACTTATGTTCCTGCAGGTCCTACCATGCCAGGAAGGTTGTTCGGATAGCGGTTAGACTAAAAGCAGTTACCCAATCCAATCCTATGACTTCAAATAAATCACAAAATATCATGCCGGATCGGTCGGGGCCCAGATTAACAACGACCGCGCTTTGCTTCCGTGTCACAGAGCAGAAGTGATAAATACGCTACTGAGACACACCAAATAGAAAACAAACAGCGATCCCCTCAGGAGTTTGCATGACATTTGATTATCTTGCCCCTCTTGTCAATTCGGATAAAATTCTGGTCTAAGATACAAATAATGAATTTGAGATAAGAGGTAAAATTAGAAGTACTTTAAGATTGAAGATGTGTGAAGTTTTCATTGCAATGGGCAAAGGTGTATGGGAAATTAGTTAAATGAAGATTAATGAAGGTTTTCCGAATTCAATGTATAGTAAAGGGTGGATGCAACATGTCACTAACGGTGTTCAACTGTTAATTCATGGCATTTGAAGGATCTATCCCAAAGATACTAGTGTTCAATAGCTTTATGGGTTGATGTGTTGTTTTGATATGATAATTCTCAGCTCACCCTCCTCCAGCTCAGATCATATATAGAGGAAAATTGTGGCTGTGTATGCTTAAGGCATAAAGCTTTAAGCATATTTTAATCATTTTCTAGTAAATTTCTGTGCTTGTCAAAACCCTTCTTGAGTGAGTCAATTGAGGGCATTGACACCACTTCCTCTGGGAGTCCGTTTCAGGAGTTGACGACTCGGTATGAGAACCACACTCCACGGCAATATAGTTTCTCCCTGGCTTTTGAACTCTCGTACTGTTCTCCAATGTGTTCCGATCTGGTTGGAAGGAAAAGAGAATCAACCAGGTCTGTAATCATTATTTAAAATTTTAAACGTTGTAATGAGATCTTTCTGCCTATGGTATGACAGGGTTGGAATTAACGGATCATAGATCATGACTAACGTAAAGTCAGCTTAAGTGTTCTTTCAAGCGTTCCGAGTGTCATTCAAGTTTCCTAACTGACATATCTACGTCATATGTTTTCTTACTGATAGAAGGCTTTTTAATATTGCCCGTCGACGAAGGCGATGGCTAGGCATACGTAACACATGTCCTAACCATCTCAATCTATGTAACTTCACAACCTCGTCGATTGATTTCCCCTCCTCTTACCTAGCACTCGACCGATGCCTTACCTCAATATTGCTCCTCCTATTATACCACTTCACACGGGAGATAGAACGCAGGCACCTCTGATCAAAAACAGTTCGGCTTTTCCTGTCTTCCACTCTCCATGTCCAGATCTCTCAGCCAGCCATAAAGGAGGACGGAGTGGACCGCTGAGCAGTACAGACATCCTTTGATCGATAGCCAGCCGGATATCACGTCTACTAAGCCAGAGAGGGCGTAAACTGGCACATGCGAAACTAGTCCTCTGTATCCGTGGTGAGATTTCGTCAGAAATCAACTTGTTGGCATTGGCTGATGCAACTTCCCAACTTCATGACCATCAAACTTACCGGCCGTTTTATAAGCATACAAGTGTAATACTTATGTTGCTGTACTTCCAAAAATTTCCAGGAATTCACCAAAGAGTTTGTTGAGCTTGTTTGTGTTGCGTTCTTCATAGCTGCATGTAACTTTAAACCTTCGTAATCTCATGTAAATGCTTTGTCAATGCTTTCATTTTCTGAAGGATTAGTGGATAGCTTTGAATCAAGCTTGTCTTAATATTTATCTCTAAAGTTCAGATAAATTATTTTTATCAGCTTCTTTAGGGTTACGACTATGATAAATACCAATAAGCGGCACAAACTTGGCGTACACTAAGAGTTAGTCATATGACTTTCAATCGATAGGTCCAAATCAAGCTTCACTTGTTTTGTTATGGATTGACCAAAGGTCTGTGTATTAGGCTGAGAGGGTTTCAGCAATATCCAATTCTCTTGTCGATAGGAACGTTAAACATCTGAAGATGAAGGATTTATTCCGCAATTCTACGTAGTTCGACAACTTAGTGTGGAGAATGATATAGTATTGAAAAATATAATCTTGTAATAATCAACGGATGCTTCCAACTCATTTGATTTATTAATTAATGAATTAATTTTTATTTACAATTTGTTTAATTAATTTCAATTTACTTTTTAGGACACTTTCAATCCACATACCTTTGAATGTTTAATATTCACAGTCTAATTTTTGGTTCTTAATTACTCAAACACCTTCTAAAAATGGAATCTACAGAAAAACGCCGAGTAAATAAATTGTTAAGAAAGCCTTCATCTTCGCTTGGTAAAACATTGGGTTTAAGACAAAAATTGTCTCGTAATGCTCAAAAGCAAGTGAAATTTCAGCCTGTTGTCACGGAAAAAGTAACTAAACAAGAGATTAGTGTTGATGTTGCTACTTTATGCGCTGACATGTGCGGTGTTTCAGACTTATCACAGTCTGCAGCAAATCTTCTTCAAAAGCATTTGAATCAAATCGCTAGACTTTTAGTTCATCAAATACTTCGTGTGATGGAACAAAGTCGTCGTGGCGCTCCACAGGCATCAGATATCGATTTAGCCTCTGTTTTAATTGGAATGGAAGTACGTCTTTCTTGATAAATTCCTTGATATTTTAAGGTGGTTTTCATCGTGTATTGATATATATATATTCCTTTGATACATCATTTTTATGTAAATGTTTTTATTCCTCTATTTTGGTATAGTAGACTAAGGTTATTAAAAAATTCAAAAAGATCACAGAAATATCGATAGTTAGTAAGTGGTTTTTTTTACCTGGTAATATGATATACCAAGGGAGAATTTTTATGCGTCTATCATCTCGAGATACGAAAGTTTTTCTGGACATTATGCTAATGTTATTCCTCCTGGCTTCTTAAATCAACCGTTGATAAATACGTCTCCAAAAGTAATGGTAGTGCTGACTTAAATACCAGAAGTTTCGTTAAACATTCGCTTCCAGTTGAGATGTGGCATACATTTGTGGTGTGTTCATAATATATGACGTGTTTTTGAACCTGCTGTCTGTTGGTTGAACTGCAGTATGCTACTGCTTCACCATAGTTTCAGTGGTATAAAAAAAGGATTCGTAAAACTGTTGTGAACTGCAGTCATTTTAACATTCGACCTCAACTAGAACTGCTTTCTTTCACGGAGCCTAGGACAGAATTTTGTTTGTTAGATGAAAACAATGGGGTCAATGTCTCTCAGAAAGGTGTATAGAATTTTCACTTAATTAATTAAGCTAATAATCCATATATCTAACAGCAGTTAGTGGTAATGATATAATGAGTTATTTTCACGTCATGCGATTTTCGAACATCAAAGGAAATACGCTGAGAAATAGTTGAATTCATTTGTGGCCAGAGACTTAAAGTGACCAAACTAAAACGAACTGCTGCCTCATGAAATTTTTAACTGCTGGTGTGTGTGTGTTGTGTGTAAGCTACTGACCAAGATTTCATTTAGGTCAAAAAAATATCTGGCCTATGAAATCTTGTGACTGTAGGCGTAATCATTCTTCTGAACACACTTAACGAAAACCTGAGGATGTTATACACAAGGGTGTGAAATACAGCTACAAAACTGGTTCGTGGTAACTGTTATTTTTAGCATTTTATAAGTTGTACCATCGTTAATGTAGACAAAGTATTCAGTCCTCCACAAAATAGGGTGTGTAATACGCAGGATCCTGTTCCGTTCAACACACAGAAAAGATGAATACACTAAGACTTCCTGTCATGGGTGAATTGCCTCCATTGCTCATACTGCTTTGAATCATAGTGACTGCTATTGGGAATAGGCATAGTGTTAGGTGTAAATTGCACATCACCAGATAAGGTGATAAATCTTCATCTACCGTTGTGGTTCCCGATGTATTGCGCCTGTAGAGTCCTTGACTTGCGGTCATGATTGAAGGCTGTGTAGGTTTAAAAAGAGTTAGGCATAGTTAGGTTAAAATGTTATTCTTATAGACACGACATTGTACCATGTGTATATAGTACAAGGAAAGATTGGGACTCAGTTCCTTAAATGTTAATATGTTTTTGTCTCTCTTAGTGCTTTTGTTCTTCTGTTCAAAGTATTCAACTTGAGTGCTGCTGTATTGATAAAGGTTCGTATTTGGAGAATAACAAAATAACCGCAACACTTTATATCATATAATTATGTTTTAACATACGATGAAATTTCATATTTAGCACTTTTTTACAATGTAGACTGTACGTTATTTTTTCAGGCTTCAAGCTAGAGGCTTAAAGTTTCTGTAGCAGTGTTTATTTTACAGGATGGGGTTGCTAGCCTCATGCCCAACCTTTCCTCTTCACCAGCATTATTTCTGGCTTAGTGAGGTAAAGGAGTGCGTCGGCCGGGGATCGAACCCCGGACCATGTGCACGGTCGGCGAGCGTCCTAACCGCTATGCCACCGACGCACTTTATTTTACCTGTGTATACTCCTTTTGTGTTTTATTCTTAGTTTTCTAATTAAAACCCTGGTCATTTCAACAGTAATCTTTATTTCACTTTTGCGTTTAATGCTAATACGTATTTCGCCATCATTTTAATTTGTTTACAGAATCCTTTTGGAACAAGTACAGCTAATTTTCTTCCAGTGCGTACAGGTGGTCGTACGGCAAGTTCAGGTCCGGGTGGTAAAGTGTTCTTCATTCGGCCTGATAAGGAAATTGATGTTAAAGCACTCATATTACGTGAACCTGCTGGAGTTGTTTATGATGTCAGTTTAGTCGGTAAGTAAGTAAAAACATACACACTATACTCGCTTATTCATTAAAAGAAAATAAAGAAATTCATACAATTATTTCCCTTGATGTACCTGAACAAAGCGAGAACATTTTGAGCAGGATAAGATGATGCCATTATATTTTATATAACCATGAACAATTTGTCAATGCGCAAAATATTAATGTCACATGACTAAGTAGCATAATGGAAAGGAATAGAAGCCGTCGTTAAGCTCTTTAGTATTTGCAGAGGTAATTAACAAGTTTTCTAGAATCACACACGAATGTTACAAATTGAATTGAGGCGTAAAATCAACAACACACCTATGTAAGTGTTGAATAATTTAGTTGAATAGAGGTTAGAAAGAGGGGGAGAGAGTCTGGTTAAGAATATATAGGTAGAGACAGAACTAAAGTAGGAAATCACACTGTGAAAACGAAACACAGTTTTGTTCAGTGAAGAAGTATTTCTTTTCAACAATGTCATCGTCAAGCTATAAAATGGGTTATTCAGTTTCTACAATAGTTAGTGGAATGTGATTAATCTTGGAAAGGAGTGTGGCATTAATTACATTAGCACTGAAGTAAAAAAGATCGCTTAACAAGGTGAGAATTATGATTAGACAACATTGTAAGGATTAAATACATGTTAACAAGTGAGATAATACTGGGAATTGTTCAAAGTAAAAATAAATAGCAAAACTAATAGAAATAATAAGGGATGGATATACAGGTTGAGTAGTTTTTTTGTTTTTATTTCTTTACGTTCCTAGTGGAACATAGGGCTTCAAGCTAGGGCTTTGAAGTTTCAGTAGCAGGGGTGTCATTCTTTTTAACGGGGTGGGGTTGCTAGCCTCATACTCAACCTTCTCTCTTTACCTGCCTTACTACCGGCTTAGCGAGGTTTAAGAGTGCATCGACCGGAGACTGAACGCCGAACCACGTAAGGACTGACTGGTTTCAACATAGGACTTTGCACAGAAGTGCACCGGTTCGAGTCGCCACACTCCATGTAGCACACAAAGCAGGAGAAGAAAGTAAAAAGAAATGAAAAATAGAGACAGTAGACAGAGATATGAGGCAAAAGAATAGGAATATGGAAGAAAAATATAGTTTTATTGGGTATTATAAATCACAAGAAGTGGCTGCATCTGCGCTATTGAGAACGATTTTGAGCCATATCACCAATTGTTTCCAGCCTTCATTGGTTTTTACCGTCCTGAGGACCCCAAACAAGAAGTTTACACATTTCTACTTGGCTGGTTTGAATTAACTTTTGTGGATTTCATTGTCTCTCGCCGACCATGCCCATGGTCCGAGGTTCGATCCCCTGCCGACGCACACCCGATATCTATGGTCGGCCTGCAAAATTTGGGCTACCGATATCCATGCTGAAAATTCCGTACCTGTACCTAAAAAATACGGTGTGGCATCAAGCTGTAATAAAAAAAAAACTAAAAAAAAATAATGTTTTGGTTTGACCGCCGCTAGCTCTTTTCCAGCCTGACCGTATGTCAGTTAACATTGCCTGTCGAGGAAGGCGGTGACTAGGCATGCGTAGCACATGTTCTAACCATCTCAATCGGTGTAACTTCACAACCTCGTCTATTGATTTCCCCTCCTTACCTAGCACTCGACCGATGCCTTACCTCAATATTGCTCACCCTATTATACCACTTCACACGGGAGATAGAACGCAGGCACCTATGATCAAAGGCAGCTAGCCTCTTCATGTCCTCCACTCTCAATGGCCAGGTCTCAGCCATAAAGAGGACGGGGTGGACTGATGAGCAGTACACACGCCCTTTGATCGATAGCCAGCCGGATATCACGTGTACGAAGCCAGAGAGGGCGTAAACTGGCATATGCGAACCGAGCCTTCTCTATTAGAGCTGAGATTCCGTCAGCGATCAACCCGCTGACGTTGGCTGATGCAAATTCCCAAATAAGTGAAGTAGTTAACGTGCCCTACCACCTCACTCCCTATTTCCAAGCTAGGAGTCAATGTAGTGCAGTCCTGTAGCCTCATCATCTTACATTTGACTTACAGGAGCGAATCGCATGCCAAACATAGGAAGATTGCAGCTCAAGGTGTTCAGAAGACTCTGCACTTTGTCAGCGTCCTCACCTAGGAGGCAAGACTATATCATCTGCATATTCTAAGTCAATGAGATTATTCCCTGGTAACAAGTCAATCCCTGAGTCTCTGAAGTGAGTTAGGGTTAATTCCATTAGTACACCTACGATGAAATTGAATAGAAATGGGGATAGTAGGCATTCCCTGATGGACTCCACTAGTTGTCACCAGTTCAGATGACAACGCCGTAAGCTCTCACCTGGCTGCATGAGTTCGAGTAGAGTGGGTGCGTTGATCAGTACAATGTATTTTCTCGGCGTTCCCTTTACAGCCAAGCATCGCCAGAGTACCTTTCGGTCGACACAATCAAACGCCGCCTTTAGGTCAAGAAATATAACCATTGTTGGACACCGGTAAGTATGCCCACTGGGGTTCAAATCCTGGACCTTCTGGTTACAAGGCGAGCTCGTAGATCATTTAGCTACCATAATGATTTAACATAGAAGTAAGACTATGAAAGAAGGAGTAGTTGAACAAACTCTTGGTAAATTTGGCACCTTCAGGAGCGTTTATTCTAGCCAGTACAGTTCGTGTCGAGTCATTGCATCTACTACGTCAGGATAACAGCCATCATTTGGGATACAACAAGCTGTACAGAAGTCATCTTTAATTGTGCTTTTCCGTCTTTATTCACTAATCAGTGCCCAGTATACCTTTCTGTCAGTTTTTAATCGTCGTTTATTAACAGTTAACTGTTTTGCATTCATGTGTCTGTATTACAGCTCACTGGCTCTCTGTAAACGGCAAACAGCCTACATCACCACAGAATCCTCCACCAGACTTTTTATCACGAATGGCTTTACTGAATAATTCGTTCGGAAGTAATAAACAGAATAATAAACGAATGGGTGTAGATAATGACAATAATGATGGTGATGCATCAAATGAAAAGCAGTCAAAGACTAGTTCACAGAATAATCGAGAAAAGATCGATACGGACTCAACATCGTCGTCTCATCCAAGAAAAGTTTTAGCACTATCTGTTGAGGTAAATATGTGTACTTCTTTTTTAATTTTCTTTCTTTATCATTTATCTGTGTTAGACATAATAGAGGACATACTGTGAGTTAGCGTTTCTCACATCCCATCCTGACCTAGATTAAAGGCCACAACATCCAGAGTTAGAAGCTAGTGAGCATTTCTTAAACGAGTAATTTACTGGCCACGTGAAATAAGCATATAACTATCTGTCATCCCTAGTCTCATTGCCGTTGCCTGCTTAGTCAGTCTTTTATGTCTTCCCAGTGGAGGGGAATAGGTTGTCATATATTGTTTAGTGTTGAAGTATCAGTAGGACGAACCCAAAATCCAGTATTACTTTGGACACAACAAGCTCTGAAACAACTTCACCCTCTTATTCATTATCACGTTTTATGGATATCTACTTAGTAAATAAGTATGTCAAGTTATTCACTTAGTTGCAGTCGATAATCGTGGAGGGAAACCCGGAGCTTAGGTTTTGTGCTTACTGTTACTTTTTTATCAAAGAGTATTTTCAGCTGTAGCGACATTAACACTACTATAGATTCCAGTCCGTATTAACTCAGGTGCTGTAATCAGAGGATTATTATCACTAGTGAGTGATTCAAGCTTTTATTGCTAGATGGCTTTTGTTTAGATGATAGGTTTTTTAGGGATTTGCTCAGTGTCCAGAATCGATCAGGTGATCCAGGATACAGCTGATATAGGATCTTTCTTCTCTGCGAAAGCAAGATGTTCAATGATACCCTTGGATATCAAATGATGATCTAGCTGACATAAATCCCCTGGGTTCCGAGTGGAACATAGGGCTTCAACAGCACATATCCACTTTGTCCTATTCTCTGCAGTCCTTTTCAGTTGGCTCCACAGGTGTAGGTGAACTGACAGATACACATTGACGAGGTTAGCAATGGTAGCTTATTTTCAAGCTTATAGGAATCCTGTTTAGTCTAGAACTCTGCATACAGAAGTTTGTCCAGTCACTTAACCTACAATGCACCTAATTTGTCACAATATTTGGTATATAATTTTTAATTCTCTTGTTTTCTCTTTTTCCCACCATCACATTTGTGCTCCTTATGATACTGATCTTAACTTGCTTGACACTTAAGTTGAGCTGTACTCACTCCTGTCAGTTACAATTTGTTGCTCAGTTTACTTATTTACTTCTAGTTTCTACTCGACTAATGCTTTCCTCATCTTGTAATTGTTACGTGAAACTTTCACATACCAACTTCTAAGCACCGATATGTATTCACTACGGAATTTTATACAGAAGTGTAGCAGTTCTATTCGTCACACCTCATAAAACACACATAAAAGTTGGATGCAAACAAAAAGAGGTGAAAAGAAACTGTTGATGGGAATAAATGGGGAAGCAACAACAATTACATGAAGGATATTGAGGATTTGAGGGATCATAAACAGTAGCTTAAAAATCCCCATTGAGTCATGTGAAAAAGGGAAGACGTTCAGTGAAGATACTCTTTTCGGCGAATTCATTCACAAAGCTGTGCAATCGCATTTATAGATAATTATTTTTTTCTTTGTGTGTTTACATGAGGTTTGTGAAGTTTAGATAATTAATTAGGTAGTACAAGAATGATCTAATATAGAAACAAGGTTAATGAAGCAGCAACTAAAGTAACATTGAGTTATTAAGTTAGATGACGTAATATAACTGACTAAAATGTTTCAACTTAGAACAGGATAGCAACAGAGGTAATTACAGGTAGAGACTAAGTAGAGGGAGGTGGGGTAAAGAATAATTCCATTTAAATCATAAAGAGTGAATGTATCTACGCCAGTAAGAACAATTTTGTGTGCGATGTCATCAGTGGTCAGCAGCCATTGATTATTAACACATCGACAACTCCACCCGAGACAATCTACGCCTTCTTACATGGTTCAAATCAAAAGTTAAAGAATTCATGAATTTATCCTATGTTCTGGTTTGACCACCCTGTTGACTGTGATAACCTCTGAGTTGAGTGTTTTTTAGATTATTTTTTTTTTACTGTATTTTCATTTTTTTGCTGTCTTACTCTGAATTATAGAATCGAGTTATGGTATTGCAATGAAGAAGATAGGTGAGGATAGAAGTAATATTTATTAGAACGACAATGTGCGCTAATAAAAAACATACATTGATGTGCTGTTCGCAAATAATAATAATAATAATATCTCCCTAGTCTCTTTCTTACTGGATTTTTCTCAGTATTGTCACCTTCTCGTGTTTCTTCTTCATCGTTGACATTTACATTGGCGCATTATTCATCACTGCTTCTCTGAAGAGATTACTCAACATACTACTTACTTGTGCTTGTAAGTGGGACACACAGTGTTATCAAATTAGTTAGTGCGTTTCGCCCAATTGGTTCAGTAGACTGCTACAGTTACACTTGTGTAAATATTACCAGATAAGGCTTTACACACACCTTCTCTCTTTATTTCACAAAAGAAAAGGGGTTCTTTACTCTGTTTTTGCCCATGTGCCGAAGAAAATGGAGATGAATCGGACACATGCTGAGGAGACCTTTGATTGACATCACGCGCCAGGGCCTCGGGTGGAACACAAGTGAAAAAAGAGTTGAGCCTCCGAGAGAGGAGATAAAAAGACACCATATGAAGGGAAAATGACGGCTTACGAGCTTACGGAAAAGGGATACAAAGAATAAAACGAAATAGGGATATGTTTCACTCAGAACCTTAGGGAATAATAATAATAAATATTCAAGTATTGGTTTTGTAGGGAATTTTTTTTGATTGGTTGGAGGATTTCATCATGAGCTGACATCAGTTTGAGAATCATTGGAAAGCCTGGCAGTACTGGACATGGGTCTCTTCATCAGTACGCTACAAAACCAATACTTGAAAATTGATCTAATGCTCACCAGCGACTGGCCCTATTCAGGCGGTTAACCTGGGGTTCTGGTGGGAAGCCGTGATCAGTAGGGTGCAGCAGGTTGAAGGTGAGGCATTCACTCATCGAAGAAGGCATTACGAAGTGGTTGCGCTTTGTCATGAATCGGCAGAAGTTGGAATTCATGGGCTGACCATTGGAGCTGGCCCCTCTGGCTTAATGGTCTACGAGCTAGCTCGCCTTGCAACCAGAAGGTCCTTGTTTCGAACTCTGGTAGTGAGCGCGCACTGATGAAGAGTCCCAAACTAGGGCAGAACCGCTGTCCAGTACTCCTTGCAGGTTTTCCAATGGTTCTCTGACTGATGTCAGCTCATGATGAAATCCTCCAACCAATAGTAAGTCTCTTAACCTTCCCGACAATCGATAATGGAAATGCTTCATTACCCCGTTGAATGAACTAATCAACACTTGTTTCCTGAAGAGATGTTAAAATACTAAGTAAGCAGAACCAGTAAATGCATTAGAATAAATCATCTTAGCATAAATAATGCTTTCTTTTAAAGAAGTGAAATCAAAATATCTGGAGAAAGGTTTGGAATAGCTGAGGTTACGGAATGGAACCATCTCCTCCTCAAATCCTTGTCATTATCGACACACGTGTGTAACTTCATTCCCCTATTTACTGTTAACTGACTTCCTACTGTAGAAGTGTTTCTATGAAATGAAAAAGTCAAATTTGATTGTCCTACTACATTGGCATTAGAAAGAATAGTTTTGTTTTATTGTATTATTATTATTATTATCGTTTTAAGACAGTTTTAGCCTCCTAAAAACTTCATTTGTATTGTTTACACTCGTTAATTGTGTTGCTTATCTTCCTACTGATGTTCACTTGTCTCCTTATTTTCTTTAAAATGCTTAGCGTCGTCCTCATGAAATCAGTCAAGAAGTGATGATCTACTTTCGTGAAATAACAGAAGCTTGTGTTGGCGCCAATGAAACTCGACGACATGAAGCTTTGGAAAATGCAACATTAGATCCCGGACTTCAGCCATTACTACCTCATCTTATGACGTTTATCACTGAGGGTGTAAGTGTCCTACTGTCAGCTTTCTTATTTGCTTGTTGAAATGTATACTTATGGTCTGAAAGGAGTGTTAGTTGCTCTAAGATACTTCAGTATCATTGTCGTGTGAATCTGGATTTGTCACGGTCGCTTTGCTGAAATAATGTCTAAGCACATGACCTCTTTCTCTCGAACACATTTTGGGTCTGTGTATAAGAGTGTCTAATGATCTCAAATTAATTTGAGTACGTGACTTCGAAAAATCCTCTTGATTGAAGATCCGTTTTTTGACTGGACACTCACTAGTGCCATGCGTCTAGTCCTTTGTTTCCTGTAGACTGAATTCTATTAGTCAAGCCTTGACAAAGGAGTAGACGCATAACATTGTTTAACGTCCAGTCAAAGTATCTAATACAGTACAGCCACACAGGACGTCAATCGCGAGCCCAAATAGTTCAGTAGTAACGTCTCTTACCTCAGTACTTGGTCACTGAGGTTCAAATCTCAAAAGGGACATGAGTTCCTTCAAGGTTGCAGATATGCCTTACGAGCACGAAACCTAGGTCCAAGGCTCCCTGCCGATTGCCTCCAACCATCTAATGAAGTTCTGTTTGTTGAAAAGATGCATATTTCTGAGATTCAAGTGATGTCCAGTGGAGAGGTGTGGGTTCAAGAACCCGACTTTCAGTCATTAGGTTCTGAGTTTGAGTCTTGGTCTATGTGCTTCAGTCTGGGCAACAACTGACTAGTATCCTCAGCCATCATATATTAACTTTGAGACTGTTAGACTGGTACACGAGACAGTTGACCCTGACAAATGAATTCAAACAATTGGTTTCTGTATGTATCGACCTATATATCCTTAAATAAAAGATAACAGTTACTTTGTGTTCCAGAATGAAATGTAAAGGTGCATGGTGATATATACTACTGATGCGTCGGTGGCACAGTGGTTAGGACTCTCGCCGACCATGCACATGGTCCGGGGTTCGACCCCCTGCCGACGCACACCCGATATCTATTTTTTTTGTTCCAAGTTTAACCACGGATTGATATCAGTTACTAGCTGACTATTGAAAATTAATCTGATGCTCGCTGGTGACTGGTCACAGGAAGAAATCTTAACTATTGGGTTCTATCCAGTCGAGAGTAAGGACAAAATACTCGTCGATGGCATTGGCTGGTGCCAGTAGCTCTAAAATCACAAAATGGCCTAGCCATTGAGTCGGGTTTCAGTGGCTGAATGGTCTAGATGCTCGACTTGCAACCGGAAGACCCTGGTGGATGGGTACTGCTGATGAATCCCAAACTAGGACGAAACTGCTGTCCAGTACTCTCTCGTGGCTTTCAATGGTTCTCTAACTGATATCAATCCGTGGTCAAACTTCAAATAAATCGAATTCCTATAAAGTAACTCTTGAAAATACTACTCATTAATTGATCTGTGTAGTTGGAAGTCACTCACATTAACCATTAGTGCTTGCTAGCCAGTTAGAGGTGATCTTAACACCGACGACCGTTTCGCTCTTTTGAGGTTTCAGATGTAAGGGGTATTTAATGTTTTCTTTAAAAAGAGGTTGTAGTCAGTGCAGCTTTGTTATATTCTACACCAGAGTATGTTTTGAATGAAGGCAACTGTATTGATTTGTGTTGAAGATTTGTGGCTCAGGTTGATGATATATTGATGTAACTGTATTCTCTGATCTAGATGTCTCAATCGGGAAGCTTTTGTTGTCTTCCTAGACCAATTCACGTGCACTTGCGGAAGCAAGTACATAGGAAGGACTGAGAGGACAGCATCTACTAGATTTTCTGAGCACATTCCTAAGAGTCTCCGCACAAAAGGAAGAAAAGTGTTATCGAGTGCAATCGCCAGACATTTCATTGACACAGGACACACAGTAGAAATTAGCCAAGCCTTCAAAATAATCAATACTCAAAGAAACCCATGGCTACTTCGCTTCGCAGAAGCCATTGCTATCAAGAGATTTCGACCAGACCTCTGTATACAGAAAGATAGTGTGATTAATCTTTCACTACCTTGGTAACCCTAACTCTATTTTAGTTTATTTTTGTTTTGCCTTTCTGTCAGTATGCCTGTGTGTTTGTCTTGTTACTTAACATTCTATTCAGTTTTGACCTCCAAGTTTCTAAATCTACTTAATTGTTTGTCTGTTTAAGTTAAAAATGTTACTTCACTATTCACCCCCACCCTCTTAAACTCTCCACCACAAGATGTGTAAATTCACTCTTTTCTCTGACCCTGACCCTGTAATATGCCTCTAACCAATCTGTATTGTTTTCCAATAGAAATCTGAACTCTTACCCCTCTTATCTAATTCCACTATATAGTAGTTGTTTTTGACACCGAATAATCTGTCTACCTACATCAAATTCTGGAATTATGTTCCTTATGCCTTCTATCTATAACTCCAAGTAATTATGAAAAAGTATGAAAAAAAAATTTAATAAACTCATGATAGCGAAAACTCCGAATGACAAACAAGTAACTAAAGCCAACTGGATTGTAAACTTGTCAGACAGAAAACTAACAGAAGCAGAGGAAAGCGTACTGATGAAAGGGATGAACTTCAATATTAGCAACAAAAGATTAAAACCTGAAGATATCATACCGGTAATTGAAACAGCACTAGAAGGACAAGACAAGCAAAAAGCAGAACTGGTACGAGCACAATGTGCGTTAACCTTAAAAAAGCAAAATTCAGAAAAACAGAATGTAACGAAGGAGGAACTAAAAGCACTCCAAGACATAAAAGCAGACAAATCCATTGTCATTACTCAAGCAGACAAAGGAAACACAACAGTAATACTTAACAAAACGACATATAATGAAAAGATGAACGAACATCTACAATCTGGACCCTATACCCTAATGACGAAGTCAGCTGAAACAATCACGAACAAAACAATGAAAGAAACAGCAAAGGTAGTCAGACAAATGAAAGAAGTAATTGGTAAGTCAAAATGGTTTGAAATTATGCCAAAATCATGCAATATACCTAGAATATATGGCAAGATAAAATTGCATAAAGAGGGATATCCAATAAGACCGATTGTAGATTTTAGAAACACACCGACGTATATGCTATCGAGATTTCTCTCGACAATACTAAGACCAACAAGAGACAACTCAAAAGCTAGAATAGTAGACGCATTCGAATTAGTGAAGCGGCTAAAAACCACTAAAATAGAGGAAGATGAAATACTAGTCAGCTTTGATGTAAACAGTCTCTATACGAAAATACCCATTCAAATGGCCATGAATGCACTGAAAGAGAAACTAAAAGAAGATAATAGCCTAAAAGACAGAACACAGTTATCCGTAGAAGAGATAATAAAAGGAGTGGAATTCTGTCTGACAACAACATATTTCACATTCGAGGGGAAGATATACCAACAAAATGAAGGAGTGGCCATGGGATCGCCGATCTCACCAATAATAGCCGACATATTCATGGATTATTGGGAAGAGAATGCCCTTACACCATTCAGGTCATCACTGAAATGTTGGTGGAGATATGTAGACGACACACTAGTAATAGTGAAAAAGAACGATATTGAGAAACTCTTCTCACACATAAACAGCCATGTCGACTCAATAAAATTCACTATGGAAGTAGAGAATGAAATTGGGGAACTACCTATGTTAGACTGCAAAATACAAAGAATAACAGATGGTAGCATTAAAACAACGCTATATAGAAAAACCACACACTCTGGAAGATTTCTTGATTATCACTCAGCTCATCCACTCTCGGTGAAACGAGGATTAATACAAGGACTTGCAGATAGAATACGTAGACTTACAACAACGCCAGAGGACCAATGTAAAGAAATAAATGTCCTATTCAAAATGCTACTCGAAAACAACTACCCAAAAGAATTTATCAAAGATAATATAAAAAAGAGAAAAAAGAGGGTAAAACCGGAGAATAACAAGATGGAAGAATGCAAAAAGACAGTCACAATACCATATAAAAATGGTACATCAGAGGCAATTCAAAGAAACCTCAAAAATATCGGCATTCACACAACTTTCAAACCGACAAATCTAATCAAAAATAAAATAAATCAACTGAAAGATCCCATAAAAATGATGGATAAAAACAACTTGATTTACAAAATATCTTGTGCTGACTGTCCAACTAAATATGTGGGGCAAACGTCCAGATCACTCAAAATAAGAGTGAATGAACATAAACGCCTAACCAAAGGTCAACCAACAGGAACACAAGCCTACAAAAATCTTGAAAAAAATTCATCGATAGCTGCACATGCATGGGACAAAAACCACAATATCGATTGGGACAATGTGTGTATTCTAAAAACTAACATGAACAAATGGAAAGAAAGACTTATAACAGAATCGATATTCATTAAAGTCACACCGGATACATGTAACAAGGGTGACTCAGTACAACTATCAACAACTTGGAATATAATTCTGAATACAAACACATGAATGAACGTGGAATACAACTCAAACACAAAAAAAAACATGAATGAACAAAAATAATGAACTATATATATGAGTACAAATCATAAATGTGTGAATCAAACAATTCCAACAGTGGTGTGAACACGGGCAGTAATTTTGCTCGAAATATTACCAATAACAAAACTTATCATTGTGTGTAAACTATTGAAATATAATTATACTTTATTTGATCTAATCCACAATGTTCAAACTTTTTACTGATATTAATGAAAAAGTATGTTCCACAACTTTTTTGAAACTTATAATTTGATTTTGTTTAGGATGTATGCATCCACGAAATAAAACGAGCTAGTATTATCCTGCAAACATGTTCGTTCTTTCTCTTTTCAAAATAAAGTTAGCTTCTGGAATTTTCTATCAGTGTTAATAATCATCTCTCCTGATGAATTTATTCGTGATTATTTTGTCTCCGTAGACTTGACTGCAGATTCATCTTGAGTACACAGCTTTTAGGAGTTCTGTGGTATACTTGGTATTTCCTGTGTCCAAGGTTTGTATATTCTTTCCAGCCGAATGGGCGCCCATAGTTGTCTGCATGCAAGTGATATGAAGGGATAAATATCGTGTCTTTTGATAGCTAGTGTATATTCGTTCTACAAAGTGAAGACGAAGAGCTAGTGCACAGTAGCGCACACTCTGTGTATTAACTGGTTGATTGACTGGATTTAACGTAGGACTCTGTACAGAAGTTCATCAGTTCGAGTTGCCACACTCCATGTAGCACACAGAGCAAGGCAAAAGAGAGAAAATAAAGAGATTTGAAAGAACGATTGTAAGCAGAGATGTAACGGAGAAAGAATAGTGGTAACGTGGAAACACATTAGGGTTTCAGCGAATATGGCGGATCATAAAGAACGAAGGCATCTGCGCAAGTGAAAACAACTTCTTACCATATCACCGATTGTTCCCAGCCGTGATTGGTTCTTAGAATCCCGAGGACTTTAGCCAACCACGCAGTCTACTCTTCCCTACCTGGATGGTTCAAACTAACTGGTAAAGATTTCATGAACTGATTTCTATTTTTGGTTTGACCACCACTAGATTTCTTCCAATCTAATCCTATGTCAGTTAACATTACCCGTCGAGGAAGGCGATGGTTCAGAATCCACAACACATGTCCTAATTATCTCAATCGATGTAGCTTCATAACCTCATCGACTGATTTCCCCTCCCGCCTAACCTAAAACTCAACACCTAACCTCAATATTGCTACTCACCTATTGTGCCACCTAACATGGCAGGTAGATAGAACGGAGACACCTATGGTCAAAGACAGATAGCCGGCCTGTTCATATCTCCCTCTTCCAATGGTCATTTCTCACAGCCAAACATAAAAGAGGATGGAACGAATTGCTGAGCAGTACGCATGTCGTTTGGTCAGTAGCTAGCTGCATATCGTGTCTGTTCTAGAGATGGGATAAGTTGTCAATTGCAACATGAGCTTTTTGTATCCGTGGTCAGATTTTGTCAGTGAGCAGCCCATTGGGATTGATAGTGTCTCAAATGAGTTTAATGCATATAAATTGATATGAATCGAATCTCTAGACACTGCACTTTTTATACATTATGAAGTTATACTTATTTCGAATAATATTTGTGATGTGTTTTTATAGATTGATTTTTATAATTATTCTCTACTTCTTTATACACAAATGTTTTAATCTTTTTTGTTTTCATTCCCTTGTTTTCTTTCTTGTTTCCCTCAAATTATAGGTAAGAATCAATGTCACTAATCACAATCTTGCTATATTAATTTATTTAATGCGATTAGTTAAAGCGCTTATTGATAATCCACACATCTCACTGGAACCGTATTTACATTTGCTTGTGCCTACAGTAATCACCTGTGTACTGAATCGTCAGTTATGCGCTAAACCGCTTACAGATAATCATTGGGCATTAAGAGATTTCGCGGCTAAACAGTTGATAACATTATGTAACAGGTGAGTTTATTGCTTGATAAGTATATATATATACATTTGTGGTGTTCAGGCTTGTTAAATTATCATATCGGTATCAGTAGCAGTACACTGTATGTAATGGGAAGTCCTGTACTGGTTTATTCACTCTAGACGGTGCTCTTTCTCCCTTTCTTCTTACATAACTTGCTCCATCCTGATGTGGCCAATTTTGTTAAGTATGTCGGTGTTCTAACTGTTTCAATGCCGGTTACTTCTCAGTTGGATTGGAAACTAGTCAGAGGTTCTTGTCAAAAATGGTCTTAAACGAAGTCTCTCCAAATATCAGGTAGTTAATTTCGCTTTCAGGCGCAAGCGCTAATGACACGAACTGGTTCATTCGCATGATTCTGCTATCATAGACGGCACTGAAGTTGAAACCAAGTTGAATATTAAGTACATTGGAATGTATATTTCGTCTGATCTTTCGTGATCTCCCCACATCATGTTAGTTTCTAGATTGATATTTTGTTTAGAATTCGTTCCACGTAAGGAAATTTAGACAACCTGGTACTGTTTGAATAAAGCTATTATTATTGATAATATCTGATCATAATCATGTAACTTTTTAATCTCACGTAAGATAAAATGCGCTGGGGAAAAGTCAGACTGCTTTCAGACCTGTTAATCCGTGTACTGATCAGATATTAAGTCGAATTGTGTGGGAAACAAGCATACCTCCTAGCGTGCTGGACATTAGATGTGCTTCACAACTCCACTTGTTAAGTGGTCTCAGGACAATGTATTTCAAAAAAGGTACACTTGTTCAGCACATCCCTTTGTACTGGTGGGTTATGTTAGTCTTTGGTGAGGCGTTTACACTAAGTGGTGTCTGTCAGGGATATCCACTATCTGTTTTTTTATTCAGCGTGATAGACATATGACTATTTCAATCTTTAGCTTGTCATCTGACTTTGTAAAGGTGGACCACTTGGTCGGTAGTAATGTTGGGGACTTGAAATAGTCTGCTCATTTGCTAAACGATTGACACAAGGCAAAGTTTTTTTAGACACTTTAAGGAATAATCTGAGAATATATATGTGATGCATTTCTCACCTTCTAAATATGAATTTCTGCTTCATGATTAGTCTGCACCATCCGCTTTTAAGGAGTGCAGTGATTGATTATATCAGTGGTTCTAGTTATTTTGAAAGTTATATCAACCTTATAGGTTGATGTCTGAAGAAGTCTCGACGCCTAAAAAGGACTCTCTCTCTTAGCTTTTGTCAATTAGCGTAGGTGAGTGTCTTAGACTGAGTTATCAACAAAGATGATAATAATAAAAATAATAGTAATAATTTGCTTTATTCCAAAACAGTACTTGTGATGCAGAATGGAATTCTCAGCATTTTACTACAGTATTGCATCCAGTTAGTACATTATCAATAAATAAAATTCTACATAGATTATGGGTAATCTCAGTTAGTTTTGACAACAACATATTAGCATGTCGTTAGTAAAGCCAAAATTGAACAGTGTTTGAAGGTGTTAGAAAAGTAGACGCTAGCATATTCACTGGCGTAAGCGGTAACAAAAGGGCGAGATATACAGAGTGTGAAAGAACGAAGAAGAATGTTTTAAATAGAGTTTGTAAGGAAGAGAGAAACAAAGCTGCACATAACAGAAGAAAAGAGAAAAGGAAAAGAAAGAAAACGTTGTACCTATAAATGATATGATGTGGAAAGGCGAGATCCAGTTGTTCTACTGACGATTTAATAAGTTATAGGTATCACGCCTGATGCTTTCTTTATCGCACAGAACACGAGCTAAGTAGGGTATGGTTGAGTTTTTGTACTTGCTAGTGCGAGCATATAGTTTTCTATATAGGCTTCTGGTTTTGCCTGATGAGATACAAGGGGAGAGTTGTGAGTGAAGAGGGTGTTGTGAGTTAGATAAAATGGATATGGCCCATTTTTCACATGAGTCCATGTGCCTGTCGACCAGAATATTAACAAGCTGGTTAAGTGGCACATTGCTTACCCTAGTGACAACCTTTAACATCCTGCGTAATGAGGTATAGTCTTTCTTCAGTAGCCCTGGAAAAACTATTACCTATTATGAGTCCCTTATACCTCGTTACCGCGCTCTCTACCTTACCAAATGATTTTAAAGGAACTACAGAGAAGTAATTTAATACATTTGTAATATTTCACGTGCATGTGGGTGTGAAATTTGTCTAGTAACAACCAGGTCGACCAGCCTATTGTTAAAGACTGCAAGTAGTTTGGCTGAAAATCAGTTGAAGTAGACGGAATCCATTCCATACTTTATCGTCATTTTGGTTATTACGTTTAGTTGTCTTAGGTACTGCGTTTCCTCATCCTTTGCCTTGTTAGTATGACCCTTGTTTCACCTCATCACCCTGTATTTAACACGCAGATATGGAATTTTTTCTTGGGGTACCGGAAACAGAAAGAGAATTAGCATTCAATGACCACAGAGCCCAATGGACAGCTACTTGAGGCCGGTCACACACGGCCTGTTTGAACTGGCTTTTACGTTTGGTTCCGTATTAGTAACTTACCACCGGCTACGAACTACCGGAGGGTAAGTCGGGATTTACAGTTTTTAGGGCCAATAGTTTCTAACCTTCATCTGTAGAGTGGAGGGGCAGCATAGCTGGCATATTGGTCATCTGAGGGAAACATCCTCCTCCTGCTACATCCCTGTTCTCCGGCAGTACGACTTTGTCCACAAATCATCTTACACTATGCTAGTAACTGCTTTTAGTCTAATCGCTTTCCTAAAAACCTTCTTAGCATGGTAGGACCTTCAGAGATATTATATCCAGTCAGTATAGCTTGTTGGGTCAGATCGACATGCAAGCCTGACCATCAAGTCAAGGTAGCAGCTATCGTTCGGGAGGTATAGCATCTGACAACTTGGACCAGTACTCAATAATGCTTGATTCTATATTGATAATATCTGTCTGACCGCCTATCTGCGTGTCTGAGTTATTCTCTAGTAGTACAGAAGCATTTTAGTAGGCTAATGCGCAATATTAATGCAGACAATATCTTTGTTATTAAAACTTTACCGTGAATTTAAGTGGCTTATTTAGAACTACAATTCTATGCGTAAATAATGTGATTATCCTTATATTGTAATGGCGGTTTCTTTAGAATTTCAAATATAGAGATATAATTCATTGAATTAACTTCTTGTCTTCCAACCATTGGTTCGAACCCTGCTCCACCTATTAAAGTCCGGGTAATCGGGTAGTTGTTTCACTAGCCTCAATACATAATCAATGTGTGGCTCATTTTCAGCTGTTTATGGATATACAGGTGGTTGATGGTGAGTAGCGCAGAATTTCAAATTAGGATAAAATAGCCGCTGAAATGTGGATTTCCTAGTTGTAATATCGATTTGAGATGAAAACCGTCCCAAAATCACTCTGACTGACTGACTGACTGGTTCCAACATAGAACTGTGCACAGATGTGCAGTAGTTCGAGTTGCGAATCTCCCTCCATGTAGCACACAAAGCAAGGGGAGAAAGTAAAAACAAATACGAAATAGTGACAGTAAATAGAGATATGAAGCAAAAAGAATAGTAATATGGAAGAACAATATAGTTTTATTGGGTATTATAAATCGTGAGGAGTGGATGCATCTGCGCCCCAAAATCACTCAGTTTTGCGTAAATAATAAATGCTGCTGACGCGTGGTGAGTGTAGTCAAACTTTGTATATAAATTAAGAAATCTACAAAGAGTTAAGTGGACATAGGAAGTGGAATAGTAAATCAAGTCAACTAGTCGATGTATGGAGGGTGAAATGCATATAAGGGGTTTCCTATGAGGTTCAATACCCCAAGACCCTCACTGAAAAAAAAAACGGTTATGTACGAAATACATAAAGGTGATATAAGAATAAAACTTGGGCACTGTGGTAGAGTGTAATTCCATTATGGGTAAATTTTATTTTGATAGAGTCTCACAGTGTTATACAGTAATATTTACTGATGACGTTTCGAGCACAATTTATTGTCACTCATAATCATATCAAGGTAATCACATGACTTCCTAAATTCATTTATATAATTCCGTTGTTTTTCACTTGATTTGATTGGTAGTATTATTTTCCATATTTCGGGTATGAGTGATGATTCATTCCTATTGCATGTGTTGGGTGTAGATTCGATGAACAAAGATTCAGTAATCAACCTCTCTCTCCACCTACCTAGATTACTTTTTAGAATTTTAACCCTCTCCCACCTTATTGTGTGGTTGTGTGTTAATGCATGCAGTGCAATGTAGTGCTGAGCTTTTTTCTAGATTACTCATCTTCTCGGGGTTAACCATTCTTACCTTAGCTAAATTCTTATGTTCCGACAATCTGACTACCCCTGACCTACTAGTTTGACCTATGTAGTTGACCTCACAGTCATTGCATGGTAAGGTCAACTACATAGGTCAAACTAGTAGGTCAGGGGTAGTCAGATTGTCGGAACATAAGAATTTAGCTAAGGTAAGAATGGTTGACCCAGAGAAGATAAGTAATCTAGAAAAAAGCTCAGCACTACATTGCACTGCATGCATTAACACACAACCAGACAATAGGGTGGGAGAGGGTTAAAATTCTAAAAAGTAATCTAGTTAGGTGGAGAGAGAGGTTGATTACTGAATCTTTGTTCATCGAATCTACACCCAACACATGCAATAGGAATGAATCATCACTCATACCCGAAATATGGAAATATACTACCAATCAAATCAAGTGAAAAACAACGGAATTATATAAATGAATTTAGGAAGTCATGTGATTACCTTGATATGATTATGAGTGACAATAAATTGTGCTCGAAACGTCATCAGTAAATATTACTGTATAACACTGTGAGACTCTATCAAAATAAAATTTACCCATAATGGAATTACATAAAGGTGAATTGACGAAGAGGGTGCGGTAACTAGTCACAATATAACATCAAGTCAATTATACAAATGATCCCCTAACTATGAATGCCCTTAAATGTTTGTCGTAGAAATAAAACACTGTCCCGGTTTTTCTTTTGTCAGTAACCAAAGTTGTTTAGAGAATCACTCAAAACCATGGAGCACTAAACGTCTGTTCAGTTTTAGTTTGGAACTCCTCAGTATTGTACACTGGCAATCCCACCAGGAATTGAACTCCATAACCGTTAGGTTATGAGTTGAGTCCTCGTCGTAGCAATAACACCGTGTGATAATAGAAGGCGAAATATCCGAAACGGAATGATCGATGAGTTGTCGAGTCTGGGGAATAAGGTCAGCAGCTATAGGATTGTCGAATCATCACTTATCACGATGTCACAGAACTCAGTTACTCTTGGAACATTTATTCCGTGAGAGTTGATAATACTTCTCAGCTGCCCTGCCCAGTGTGAAGTAAGTGGAGTGGGTTTTGAACGTCAGGACCTACCTAATGACTGAAAGTCAACTGTGTTTAAGTCGAGTGTTATCTCCACTCATACAATCCTATATATAGAATCGTGGATGCATAGTTCTAAATTGTCCTAAGCTAGGGGAAAAGTTTAGTTTAATATGCTCCATAATTTTAGATGGATCTGTTATTCATGTAAACTTTCTTTTTAAATAGATAAATAAATATACATATTCTCTGTCTTTTTCTTCTTCTTCATTTCATGCTCATATAATCTCAATTAGACACAACACATCTAGCAATGAATTACACAGTCGTGTTACTCGTGAACTTTCACGTGCCTTATGCAGTTGGATTGATGGAAATGCTTCGACAAATTCAACAGCAGACACTTCTTGTATGAAATTGTCAAGTGTCAGTGCATCTAATGAAAAAAATGAGACAGTAAAAAATGCTGATGATGGAAAGTTCAGTGGAATGAAATTTTGTAAATATGATGCAGGGGATCGTTCAATACAACTAGTCAATAGCCCTGGGACAACTGCCAATAGTAGTAGTAGCACTGGTGGTGGTGGCGGCGGTATCGTCGGCAGCGGCAGCACTAGCAACACTACCAATGGGCCTAGTTTAGGCGGTGCTGTACACTCAATGAATACATTGTATGGCATTTTAGTTGCATTGGCTGAATTCGGTCCCCAGTGTCTACGTGTTATAGTATTTCCACATTTGAGCTCACTTTGTCATCGTTTAACTAAGCTAACTGAATCAGATCCATCAGTGATGAACACTACTACGAATGAGTTGAATATGCATGGAAGTGTTGACAGTGTTGATATGATAAAATCTAAGCAACAACAACAACATCCAGTGCTTTCTTTAAATTTAGGCTGTAAACTTTCACCAGTTGATCAAAGATCATTTGATTCCTTGAAAACCTTGATGACGGTAAGTGTCTTCTTTGTTCATTTATTCTCCTGGTTTTTGCTGTTTTGTTTTGCTTATTGTAAACGAAAAGTTGTTGTTTTTTGGATTTATGAAGTTTTGATTGATTGTAGGTTAGATATTATTATTATTATTGTTATTGTTCCCTTTAGGTTCTTAGTGGAACATTAAGCTTCAACAGCACATTTCCACTTTGTTCTATGTGTTCTTCTGTCCTCTTTAGCTGGGCTCACGATTGCCCATAATCTTTCATTTCCTGCTCTCACGATTTCCTCCATATTACCCTTGGGAAGACTCCCACTCGTCGTCTCTTATTCGGGTTCCAGTCGAGCTATCGCCTGGTGCGTGATGTCATTCGACAGTCTCCTCAGAGTGTGCCCAATCCATCTCTGTTTACTGCATATTTGTTCATCGCGATAGGCTTTTGGTTAGTTTGTTCCCATAGTCTCTTGTAGCTAATTCTCTCTGGCCATTTGATCTTCAATACTGGAGCGAAGGCCTGTTGGAAATGCTTTTCATGACTCGTTCGTCAAATTTCTGACTCATGTAGAAGAACTGACTGACTTCACATTGATGTTGAGAGTCCGTATCTTGTTGTTTATGCTGACTGCAGAAGATTTCCACATTGATTTCAGAGTGATGAAGCTGGGAGTTGCCTTTCTGATTCTCGCTTTGACATCTTCATCCGTTAGATATATGTGGGCGTAAATATGCCCCACCTGTCTCTCTGTCTGTCTGGATTCAACATAGAACTTGGCACCGAAGTGCAGCAGTTCGAGTTGCCACGTTCCAAATAGCACACAAAGGTAGACAAGAAAATGAGTGAAGAGAATCAATAGAGTTTTGACAAGTATAAGAGTGTAACAGAATGAGTAATGGTAGAAAGGAATATGAAAGATTACAGAGACTGAATACATCTGCGCCAGCCATTCACAACGATTTTGAGCCATGTCACCTATTGTCTCCAGCCATTGATTCTTAGATTCTCGAGGGCCCCAACCCGGAAGTCTGCATCTCCCTACCTGACTCAGTTTAACTGTCAAGGATTTCATGGATTGATGCCATGTTTTTGTTTGGCATGGCACCGCTTGCTCTTTTCCAACCTGCACCTATATCAGCTAGTAATGCCCGTCGGGGGAGGCGATGGTTAGGCATGCGCAGCACATGACCTAGCCCCACCAACTCGATGTTATTGCAATGCTTATTAGAGACTAACTTCGAAATGAGTTTGCTTTAAATTTCTAATAATAGAATGACTGATAAATCCAAAGCAGTACATTTTCCACTGAAGTGCATCACTGCAAACACTGCAGATAGTGTGGGTTCATCAAGTCGGATGTACGGACAGTGGTCATATCGGTCGATGGTGATCACGTTGAATCACGAATCACTAAAGGTAGCACAAATTTACTCACCCTCTAATTCAATCATCCTCAAATTTACCATTAGTGAATAAAGACACAATGCATGGCGAAACAACTATGCAGTTCTCCTGGGTTTTCATTAGTGTTTTAATTGACATGAATTCGTGGTAAAGTTGAATTCGATTCAATATCAGATTCCCAGGAAAAACCTACTAATGGGACGTTAATCAATTTTATTGCATTTTATCATCATATGAATATTAAGGTGGACGGATTTCATGGGGCTCTAGTGAGAAGCAGTGACCGGTGGCGTTCATTAAGTTTGGGTGTGATGACAAATACTCATGGATGATATTTGTATTGCAAATCGGTAGAAGTTAGAAGTCATAGGCCACTGGATTTCGTCCCAGTATTTGTATGGTCAACGGGCTGACCTGGTAACCTCAAGATCCTGGGTGCGAATCCCAGTAAAGCGATGTGCTTCTGTACTGCTATGGAGTCCGGAACTAGGGTAAAATGGCTCACCAGTATTCCTTGATTTTCAACAGTACTCTCAATGATGCCCGCATAATGCAATAAAATCCAACTAGGAGTGTTGAGAAAGACTATGCCTTTTCCCTCCCGTTCGTTCGTTTATTCATTCATTCAAGTACTTCTTTTTAATTATCTTTTAAAATCTCGAAATTTCTTCTTTGCAGAATCGTGTTGCATCAGTACTCAATGATTGGCGTTTACGTCAAGGACTGGGTGTTACACTAGAGGATTATCGTTCAGCCTATGCATGTTTGGCCGACTGCCTTTTTATAGCGAATCAAAATAATAACCCTTATAGTACTACTACTACTACTACTAATACTGTTACTCCTACTACTACTTCTGCCGCTGCTGCTGCTGCTGCTAATACTAACACTACGAATAATAATGTCACTACTACACCCGGTTCTATCAATTCCAGTAAACCACCTCAACAGTCGCCTGCAAATATGAATATTGTTATCAGTAGTATTAATAATAGTAGTAATAATAGTACACCTGTGACTTTGAATACTTCTATTCCATCAAACTCTGTGACCAATCCCTCTTCTTCTTCTTCAGGCAGGATTATTGTTACAAGTAATATTGTACCTTCAAATGTAAATACTTCCAATGCCTAACTTAGTAGTAGTGTGATAAGTAACTGTGTGTTTTTATAAAGTTACTGCTGTTTTTTTCAACAAAAAAAATAATTCCCATCTTTTCTTTCTATGACATGACAGATGTTTTCACTAGGCAACAGAAAGTTTACTTGTCTATTCTATTTTATATATGTGTAAAGGCGTCATTTGTTTTTCTGTCCCTCCCGCTTCCTGCGCGTGTATACACCTCAATTATTTCTGCATAGATATCAATGTAATTGTAAGTCCGGGGTTCGATCCCCGGCCGACGCACTCCTTTACCTCGCTAAGCCAGAAATAATGCTGGTGAAGAGGAAAGGTTGGGCATGAGGCTAGCAACCCCATCCTGTAAAATAAACACTGCTACAGAAACTTTAAGCCACTAGCTTGAAGCCCTATGTTCCACTGGGGAACGTGAAGGAAAAAAAAATTGTAAGTATAGATTGTGAATAGAAAAGAAACTATTTTTTATCATAGATGTTTATCCATGTTCAAATTGTTATTCTTAAACAAATAAATATATATATGTTCCGGTTCATTTTGTTTTATTACACCCAACCGATAGCTGTTACTTTGATGTGGCGGTCGGGCTTGCATAACTCGGTGACCCAACGAGCTCTACTGACTGGAACCTGTGTTCCTGCAGGTCTCATCATGCCAGAAAGTTGGTTCGGATAGTGATTAGACTAGAAGCAGTTGCAATCATAGTGTAATTCGTTCACTCTATATTGGGTGTGTGTGGGGGGTGGGTGCCAAAGTAGTACTGCTGGCGAGTACAGATGTAATAATAGTAAGGTATTTTCCTCGCATTCAGAGCAAGCCAGCTGTCTCTGCTCTGGAAAAAAGAGGAGGAAAGCAAAAGTCGTCTTATCTTACGGTGTGCCGTAACCGGTGATAAGATCTTCACACAGACACACACAACTCTAAGAGCCAAACAAACAGGGCGTGTATAACTGGCCTGAAGGTGTTGTCCACTGGGCTCTATGGACACACAGTACTGATACCTTTCATGTTTCAAGTATTTCAAGAAGAAATCAACTTTCATGGTGTAAGCAGATTGGAAGTAATAACCGCCCACACACTTCCATCAGCATACAAGCTTTCACGATCATCGCTCAGCTTCATCGTATTTCTTCGCCTCCCACTATTATTACCATTCCACAGGTAGATACCTCACCTTCTCTTAACCATGCTACGACTAATGTAGCGGCGAGAGCCGGTAAAACTTGACTAACAGTCTCTTAAAACCATGCCGCCAACTTCATATTTCAGCTGCTGAGCGTCAAGACCCTTTACCAAATCGAACAAAAGGTCTCACTAGCTAGAACTCTGTCATCTGAAGTCATGGATGTATGTTGTATTATGGAGAGATACATGCAAGGCTCAAGTATGATTATTGACCTAACAAGGTGAATCTGAGAAATTGACTGTACGGGTGTCAGACGATTTTCTGGTTCGTTTGCGAGGACTTACAGGTGTAGAAACAGCATTGGCTGTTAGAGTGGAAAAAATAACTACTTGTTTGATTCCCAGTGCAAAGCTGTATGTATGCTGTCCCACTGAACGGATCTGTTAGAAGATGGAAAGATTTCGATACCCGTCGATGTCTTTGCATAATCTTTAATTACTCCCCAATAGCTTACATTTCGGACGAAGTTAAAGATATGTAATATTGTGGTGAGAGCTGTCTACTAGCCAATTGGTTGACAGTAATTGAGGTCAGTGTTTATGTATCAAATATTAGTCATGTTGTGGTGAGAGATGGTTGCTAGCCAAATTGGTTGACAGTAATTGAGGTCAAAGGTCAAGATGGACAGGCGGATACAGTTAACATATTGATGAACTGACACAGCCACAAGAGATGTAAGGTTAACTTTGTGTGAGAAACAACCAATCAACAGACTGTATTTTCTACTAACATTAACCTACAATAATGTACATCAAAATCAATAAATACGTGTTGATTTTCCGTAATAAACGTTCTGTTGCCTGGCCCTTGTCTTCTGTTGTTACAATATAAAGAGATATCTAGTTGACTGCTAAAAGCAAAACTCTCAGATACAGTCAGTTTAGCAGTTGACTTCGATGCTTCAGTAGGGAAGCTGTGCCAATCAGAAAAGTACATTGGTGGTACCTATGGAGTCGCATGCCGATGAAACGACAACGGTGGTTTTCTTCTACAGTTCTGTTCAGCTAATGGTTTAATCCTGATTATTAATATCTCCGAACATAAAGAAAGATTCTGCTCAACTTGATCACCACCATCGGATCAACGATGGACTCAAATAGATCAGATAGCGATAAGTTATCGATGCCACACGTGCTTAGACTGTGATCACACAACAGTCGCTGCACATATATGTCGACGGGCGTAGAATTCAGACAGCTACGAAGCCGCTACATCTGCAGCTTGACGAGAACGCGAGGTCTTTATTTGGGTAAGTAATAACTAAACGCGTCTCTGAGAATGATAGCAAGACTCATCCTGAGAAACCCTGGCGCCATATCCAGCTAGCTGTAAAAATAGTGGTAAAGACATTTGATAATGTGAAACAAAAGGTTAGTAAATGTCATTGGATTTGTCCTGCTTCAGCCGAACTCGTAGACGTCAGGAGAGTGATCCTGGTGGGTTCCGAAGATGAGGAGGAGGAGGAGACGGAAGCTGCTCAGAAGTCTGCACAACAACCGTGAACATTGGTGGGTGACAAAAGCGACACATGGAAAAGGTGCTGGTTGTACGTAACTCCATACAATTATTATTTAGGCTTATTAAAGGAAAAGGTTGTAAAAGACAAATGATAAGCAAGACAATCTCTGAGAGAAACTTCGCTTTGATTTCATCTCACGATAGAAGATTGGAACGTTGGAAGGATCGTTTCGTGGAGCAACTTAACTGACCCACAGCTACGTCCGATTTTCCCAGCATCTAATGTCTACTTGAATGGGATATCGACATTTGTCGTCTAACTGTAATTGAGGTTGCAGATGCTTTCGGTAATCTGAAATAAGGTAAAACAGTGGGACCAGATGGAATGGCTCCAGTGATGTTCGGTGAAGGTCGTCACAAGCTGTTGTCTGAGTTAACTAAGGCATTAGTTAGTGTGTGGGAATCAGAGACATTCCCACTGGATTGGCTTGTAATAATCACTCATTATCCTAGTTTATAAAAAAGGTTGATAATTCTTGTGAAATCATAAGGGGATTAGCTTGAGTAACATAGTATCTAAAGTTCTAGGTTCGATAATCATGCCTAGACTGGGCAATGTTTGGAAGCCTTTGCGCCCGGACGAGTGAGTATTGATTATATCCTCACCCTTCTACAGATTTCGAGATGTAGACATGCGTACGAGCGTCGAATGCTCGTCATATTTCTTGACCTAAAGGCGGAATTAGACTCCGTCCACCGGGAGGTGCTTGGCTGTGAAGGGTGTCGACAAGTCTTATTCTACTATCTGAGGTACTCCTCTTGAAGCCATATAGAGATTGTCATCTGGAGTAAACAAAGGCAATCAAGGAGGCCACTGAGAACGCACAATGTCTCTGTTTTTGTTTAATTCCACCAGTGATCTAGTTAATGGATGCGACTTTAACTACTTCGAGACTGGATTTCTTGTCGAAATTTAGAGTATGCAGATGATGTAAACCTTCTAAGTGAAGACGACGAAACTCAAAGGTTTCTGGACACCTTGAGAAGAAATCTTGATATGTTTGGCATGCGATTCGCCCCTGTCAATCAGAAAAAGACGATGATGAGGAACTGATGCGCATCAAGTGCTAGTCTGAAAATAGGTGGTTGGGGAATTGTATTGGCCGTTTGTGAACTGATTACTGACGAAATCTCATCCTGGATACAAAAGGCTCATGTGGCATTTGCCAACTTACGTCATTTGTTGCGTAGACGCGATGTCTGCCTATCGATCAGTGTGTTCTCCGCGGCAGCAGTTCGCTCCGTCCTCATTTATGGCTGGCTGTGAGACATGGCCATTGGAAGAGGGAGATATGAACAGGCCGTTATATCCACCTCCCGTGTTAGGTGGTGGTATAATAGGGTGAGTAGCAAAATTGAAGTTAGGTGTCGAGAGGGGAAATCAATCGATGATTTTGTAAAGCTACACCGATTGAGATAATTAGGACACGTGTTGTGGATTCCTCGGCGGACAATGTTAGCTTAGTTTGAGCTAGCCAGGTAAGGAGGTGTAGACCATCTGGCTGGCTGGGGTCCTCGATATTCTGAGAACCGATGTCTGGAGACAGTTGGCGATATGGCTCATAATTGTTCTCATTGGCGTAGACGAAGTCACTCTCTGCGATCTACCATATGCAATAAGACATTATTGTTTTTCCATGCTACTGTTTTTTCTCCCACACATTTCTGCTTATAATAGTTCCTTTGAACTTTTTATTTACCTTTTTGAGGTATATGGAGTGTGAAAAACTTGAACTGCTGCACTTCTGTGCGAAGTTCTACGTAAAAACTCGTGCAGTCAGTCCGTCATTAGTAGAGGTTGATTGATTTTCGACTTACGTCAGTCTACCTCTTCCTTTAGTCTGGGTAAGTGGGTGGTATTCTGACTCATCAGGCTTGGGTAGATGAATAGGGAATCGAACCTGGGACCGGATGACTGCGATACAAGTGTTCAGTTCATCAAGCTGCATTTTCACTAAGCTCTGCTAAACGTCAGTGTTAACTTTAACTTATCATGCGTTAAGTAAATAGATGGTAAAACAATTACAGCCGCTGCATAATCCGGTGATACAACAATGTAAAGGACGGTGTTAAATTTCTAAAAAGGATAGGAGATTTGAAAGTAAAAAATATGTGAAGAAACTATAATAAACTGAAATGCATGAGAGAAACAATGGCTTCAAGGGGAATAATGAGGATTTCAGTGTGTTAAATGACACATTCCTGATTCTGAAAATCGAGGGTTAAGCTGTCATCTTTCTGTATCATATTCTTATGATGTATACTCAGTAGATGTGATGACAATGTCATTTCATTTTTGGTCACTAGAATGACGAGGGAAACAGACAGCGGAACAATACGGAGTATATGTAGTAACCCCTGATCAGCTGATCGATATGGTCGCTCTTCGGTAAAGACCAACTCTTCATTTAATTACTTATTCCTCTCTTTCTATTGCCCTAGTGAGTATATTTCATATATTGTAGAGTTCCACAGCTTTGAAATACAAATGCAATTGACTACAGTACGTGATTCATGAAGTGAAAATATTCTGGTCAAATAACTCGAAAAAGAAGCTTCGGATAGATGATAAGGTACTCACTGAAAATGGTCGTTGCCAAACTTTTCTTTATGATCACATAAATTTAGAACAACACATTTAAGCGAACAATATTGTTTTCAGTTAGATCTCATCAGGCTCTCGTTTTCTCGATTACATGACCACTATCAATTAAGTGTGACGAAATTGAGCTACGAATTGTTTTTGTCTGTCCTTTGCCAAACCACGATGGGAGATGTTCACTAACACGTTGGCTAAGCTGTCTAGTAGTTCGCCCAATATAACTGTTACCGCAGGTGCAGTTGAACTGATAAATACACATAGATGTGGCAAAACTACCAAGCTTATCCTTCGTTTGCATCCCAATCATTCGTCGGCTAGAGAATGACAAACATAGGTGTGCTGCATAAAATGTTTTTCGTATACTCCTTGAAAGTCTTTGGAATAGAATCTCACTTGATAAGTCACCATTAAATTATAACTTAATAAATAGAGGCGATAGGCATTCGAACTATTAAACCTAAACTATGTATACAAAAAAGGTTCATACAGCCATTATCCCTCCCTTGGCCTATTAAGACATAACCAACTAATGACTTCTACACAACCCTTTGTTTATATTTCCAACCCCCTTCTTATCATCCCTTAATCTTGTCTTCATTATAAACGTGTTTCATTTCCTTCCCTTACAATCTAACATTACTTAATCGGTTCATTTGTTTTTACTAGCCTTAATCGACTACTTCCACCTGAACAGTTGTTTGTTTAATCATACTGTTTTTCATTGTTCGTGTTATCACAGATTATCATTATTATTAAGTTCATGTACAGAAAGGTTTTAAGAAACCTGCAAATTTTACATGATGTCAGCTGACAGGAGGTTCCGAACATAGTCAACAGTGCTCAGAAAATTGCGCTTATATAGTTTTTACACATGCAGTTCAAGTTTAAACAAAACAAATATATGCATACAATGGTGAGGGAGTTACGTAATAAAGACAAGAGATGCGTAAGATGCAGAGTGACTAATAAATTAGGTGACAATGTACTGATTTCAACTCAAATCACAGAACAAATTAGTTCAGCGAAGAGTCTCTTTTCGGTGAATTCATTCACTTAGCTGTACAGTCGCAAATATATACAATTAATTTTGTGTGTGTGTGTGTACATTAGGTTTGTCAAAATCAAAATAACAGTTAGTGTGGGTTGTTGATTACATCATCAAAATAATAAAGAAATTAAAATGTGTGATTAATAATCAAAGTTGTAACTAAGTGGGGTGAAGATTGGTAAGATGTGAGTAGGGTTACATCACCCCACTTAGTTACAACTTTGATTATTAATCACACATTTTAATTTCTTTATTATTTTGATGATGTAATCAACAACCCACACTAACTGTTATTTTGATTTTGACAAACCTAATGTACACACACACACACAAAATTAATTGTATATATTTGCGACTGTACAGCTAAGTGAATGAATTCACCGAAAAGAGACTCTTCGCTGAACTAATTTGTTCTGTGATTTGAGTTGAAATCAGTACATTGTCACCTAATTTATTAGTCACTCTGCATCTTACGCATCTCTTGTCTTTATTACGTAACTCCCTCACCGTTGTATGCATATATTTGTTTTGTTTAAACTTGAACTGCATGTGTAAAAACTATATAAGCGCAATTTTCTGAGCACTGTTGACTATGTTCGGAACCTCCTGTCAGCTGACATCATGTAAAATTTGCAGGTTTCTTATCACAGATTGCCTAACTTTTTCATCCTTATTATTGATAAGACCATTTTTATCATTACTATTATTATTATCATTGCTACTATTATGACTAATTGCGCAATTTATATTCACCATCGTATTATCCTATAGACAAAACACCATGATTGGTTTATAGTTGAATTTTTATTTGTAAACTTATACATATTAGAGTTAAGCCTGATGAGATCTAATTGAAAGCAATATTGTTCGCTTAAATGTGTTGTTCTAAATTTTACTATCGGAATATTTAATATATTGATCAAATAAATCTCATAGATAAAAGAGGTTCCTAGTAGACTGCTTCATATAAATATGGAACTTTGTCAGCGAACATTTACCTTCATGGTTTTATAAAGGAGAAAATCGATGCCCCCGCAGCTCCATCCTTGAACATTTGATCGACTCTGGACACCAAGTCAAACCAGAAATAAACTTCAAAGTTATCTACAGAATACAAGGCAATCTTGCTAAAAGTGTACGGATCAAACTTCTCCACATCGCAGAAGCAATGGTAATTCATCTGCTAAATCCTGAACTCTGCATACAAAAGAAATTCGTTCATTCATTAAATCTACAATGGACGTAATCTTTCTTAATTTCAGTCTTACTAATTGTATTATTTTGTCTCTTGCATTTTATTATTTCACATCTTCACTTATATTATTCTCTACCCCACCCTTTTGTAATCTCTACCCTCATTAACAATGTTGCTAACTTGACCCACGTCCAATTTCTAGTCAACTGTGTTACGTCATCCGATTAACTTACTTATTTTCAACTGTATTATTCTCTAACCCTACCCTTCTTTGATTTTAAACACCACTCATTAACACTGTTGCCAACCTGACCTACTCTGAATTCTACTCAACTGTATTACGTCATCCAATTCACTTAATCAATTCTATTTTATTTTCTATCTTAACGTTTGTTTCCAAGCCAAATAATACTTATATTACATAATTATCTAAACTTTATAAATCTAATGTACACACACACAAACAAAATTGTATAAATATGCGATTGTACAGCTCAGTGAATGAATTCGCCGAAAAGAGTCTCTTCGCTGAACGCCTTCTTTTCTTTTAAATTCCTTAAATCAAGTGGCTAAAATAGGGAAAATAAAATAAGTAAGTAAATAACCAGCACAGCTTCGGCTTTCTTTTTTCAACTATTTATATTTTTGATTATTTGCAAATAATTAAATTCTCCCTAAATACTGAAGTTTAATATTTTGTTTTTGAAATATCAATCATTTCACATGAATAAATGAGATAAGTAGGTAGTATGAAAAATAATAATGATAATAATAATAATAACGACAACAACAATAACTATAAAACATGTTGTTTAATTATGTGCGAGTGCAGAAATGGAATAATTTGTGCGTTACTAATGCAAAATTTGAATAAACATCATTCATTAATTAGAACACAATGTCATTCATAGATTTGTGCATTGTCCCGTCTTTGTTTTCGAATAAATAATTTCTACTGTTAGGAAATTATTTCTTTTAAAACAACGACAAAACAAAGTGTTTGGATAAAACAAACTAATTTGTGCTTTTACATTTCTGTCTAAACTATTTTTAAACTTCATCGATTTCAATGTTGGCGGTTAGATCGATAAAAGATGGCTACCATTAAGAAAACACAAAAGGACAGCGCGCACTATTTAAATTCGAAGAGAAAGAAATTTAAAGGTAAAGAGTAGAAGGAAGTAGACATTTTAGAAGGAAATAATAATAATAGTAATGACAAGTTTAATGATTCGTTTTTAGTCATCCAATGAATATTGAATATGTCACCTGGGAAGATAATAAATATTTATAAGCGGGTCAGTGTCATTCCTGTTTCTGCTCGTAATTTGGCCTAAAAATAATGTAAATATAATTCAGTTATTTTTTTATACAATACGAAAAGGAAGAGGAAATTGAAATGATTCTAAAGTGATGTATTTTTTTTATTTGTTTCATTTCATCAGTACGATAAGAACTGTGATGTTTGTTGATTGTTGTAGTGTGTTAAAATTGAAACAAAAACCAGCCTGCGTGATATTCTGTCTTTCTGTTTCATACATTTTTACACTTTTCAATAGGTCCATAGATGACTGTTGCCTGTGAAAGTATTGAGATAATCCTCTCCTGAATAAGCATATCAGCAATACAACCAGTGAAGTTTTGTTGATAATCTGGTGATAAGCCAACAATTTTTGATAATGTCCCACCTTAGAAACACAAAGAAAGCATACAATTGTATAAAAAAATAAAACAAGATAATGGAATGTTTTAAAAAAGAGAAACATTTGAGGGAACTTAGACAACTGTTTCCCGTACCCAGTCAGCTTTTAGCGTTCTTTGCGAACATGAAATCCTTGTTAACTAGTCCAGACAAGAATAGTAAGGAGCAATACAAAAAATACAAGAACTACGGCATTCCTTCGAAGAAAATGTACAACAAGTCACTCAGAAAGAATGTAACAAGACTAAAGCAGATCTTCTCAAAAGCCTAAAGCCTACATTTAACACCGAATCTCCGTTCCCAAGCAATCCAGAAAAGTACGTATTCAATCTTTCAGACATCACACTGTCTACTACTCAACTAGAGGCACTATCTCTAGGTCCAAAATTCTGCGTAAAACCACCAAGTATTGACAAGCTACAATGCCAGGTTCAGTTCGAAAATCTAATAAACCAAACTTACGATCTCACACCTACATCAGACGAAAACCTACAACAATTCAAAGCATCAATCCTCGACTGTTGTCACAAGTTTATAAATACCAAACACAACGGAAGGTCCATCTTGACGAAGAGGCACCATAAGGAGCTGAAAGAACTTATGAAAAACGAAGAGATTATGATATTACGTCCTGATAAAGGCGGAGGAATCGTAATCATGAATCGCAAGGACTATATCAGTAAAATACTGACTATACTATCCGATGAATGCAAATTCACAAAACCGATCAACGAGAAAAACATGACTGAACAGACCGAACAAAAGCTAACGGACACCCTCCGTAAGCTGAAGACTGAATCCTTCATCAGCAACGAAATGTTCGAATCCCTTAGACCATCTGGCTCAAATATACCACGACTTTACGGACTCCCGAAAGTACACAAGAAGGGTATCCCTCTTCGACCGATCCTCGACATGACCAATTCACCCTATCACCGCACAGCTCAATGGTTAGCAGATCTACTTGAACCAATCAGAAAACAAGTTTCCTGCCACACAGTTCGAGATTCATTCGACTTTATTGACTCAATCGAAAATATCAACGTATCCAACAAGACAATGATTTCATTAGATGTCACATCACTATTCACAAACGTTCCACTGACTGAAACAATATGCTATATATGCGAACTCATTCACTCCAAAGGAATAAACATCGGTATACCCACCGAGCATCTTAAAGAACTCCTACTGAGGTGTACCCTGAATGTTCAATTCTCTTTCAACAACGAAATATATCGCCAAAAGGATGGTATAGCTATGGGCTCACCACTAGGCCCTTTGCTTGCAGATTTCTTCATGGCAAAACTCGAAAACACATGCCTGAAGAAAATGATCAATACCTTCGAAATCTATAAAAGATACGTCGACGACACCTTCATTATCGTCAACAACGAAGAAAATCTAGACGACATCTTGAAGTCGTTTAACAACTGCCACCCTGCAATTCAGTTCACGATGGAGAAAGAGTCCAACTCCACAATATCTTTTCTTGACGTCCAACTAACAAGAAGAGAACAGGATGGAACACTGAAAAGATCTATCCACAGAAAATCGACGTGGAACGGACAGCTTACTAACTTTCACAGTTGGGTACCACTATACACCAAACGAAACCTGATCCGTTCACTCAGCTACAGAGTTCGCAGAATTTGCACCCCGGACACCATAGAAGATGAACTGGACAACCTCAAGAGAATCCTCGTCGAGAATTGCTATCCAGAAAGATTTATTGCAAAATCTATGAACCCTAGACCAGAAAAGCCGCCCATACTTAGCGTCAAGAAAAAGCTACTCTACATGAACCTTCAATTCAATGGAGATTTATCTGCGGAAACACTAAAAAATCGACTGTCGCGCTCACTTAAGAAGACCTTCTTCGCAGCTGAACTACGACTAACCTTCTCCACAAAACCTATGATTCATGTGAACGTGAAGGATAAGCTACCGCTGCTGGCCTCATCAATGTGCATTTATCAATTCACCTGCTCGTGTGGAGCCAGGTATGTCGGCCGTACCCAGCGCTCGCTTTCCAAACGTATCACCGAGCACTTACCAGCATGGTTTTACAAAGGAGAAAATCGAGGCCCCCTCAGTTCCATCTTAGAACATCTGATAGAATCCGGACACCAAGCTACACCGCAAACAAACTTCAAAGTCGTCTACAGAGTAAGAAGTAGTCTCCCTAAAGGTGTACGAATCAGACTTCTTCAAACTGCAGAAGCAATGGCGATTCACTTGCTAAGTCCTGAACTCTGCATACAGAAGAAGTTCGTTCAATCACTACACTTGCAATAGACGTAATCTATCTTATTAGCCGACAAGTAAATTCTACCTAATCTTTTCTTCTGTCTCTTCATTAGTATTATTTTGTCTTCTCAATTGTAACATTTTACATTTTCAACTTTCTTGTTCTCTACCCCCACCCGATTCAATTTCTACACCTCACTACCACTGTTACTGACTTGAACAACGCTCAGTTTCTAGTCATTCATGTTACGTCATCCAACTTATTCACTCAATTTCATTTCTACTTAATCTCTACCTGTAATTACCTCTGTTGCTATCCTGACCTAAGTTGTAACATTTTAGCCAATTATATTACGTCATCTAGTTTTTTAACTCAATCTTACTTTAGTTGCTGTCTGATTAACTTTGTCTCTATACTACATCATTCTTGTATTAACTAATCAATTATCTGAACTTGACAAACCTCATGTACACACACACACAAATATTTATATATAAATGCGATTGTACAGCTATGTGAATGAATTCGCCGAAAAGAGTCTCTTCGCTGAATGTCTTCTCTTTTTCATATGACTCAATGGGGATTTTCAATCTACTCAATACAAAAAAATAAATAAATAGAAATATTTTCTATAGTCGGTTTTTAAGGATTAGTTTTGTTTTTACGAGTTGATCACGGATTGATGTCAGTTAGAGAACCATTGAAAACCAGCCAGGAGTACTGGACAGCTGTTTCATCCTAGTTTGGGAATCGTCGGCAGTGGTGCTGCGCGTAGTGAGTTGGTAGAATTCAGATGACTGGATTCCATCCCAGTGTCTGAATGTTCAGAGTGGTCCTGGGCCCAATTCCCAGTGAATTGTATGTTTTAAGAGGCTGTCCAGTGTTCTGTAACTTTCGGTGGTTCTGTGGTTGATTTCAGCCCGTGATCTCACTAGAAAACTGTGCTTTTCCTAAAAATACTGCTACATGTTCCACGGTACTCAGTAAAAATCAAGCCCCAGACATCTCGTATCCTTTAGCGTGACTTTCAACTGAACATGCTACAGAATGTTTCAAAATTGAATTACTTTAAGTGATGCCTTTCTGATAACGAATCGCTTCCAAGTAATTCTACAGCTGTTTTTTATTTTCAAGTAATAAAGTCAACATAACTCTTGAAAATAGTGGCACATATTTATTTTGTAACTCAGCTTGTAGGAACTCACTGTTCTCCACTTACCAAGATAAACGTCCCGCACTGGTGCGTGGTTAAAATCAGTCATCCCAGTAAATTGACCGGAAACCATATGATTGTCAACAAATAATGTAGCTCCGTGTTTGTTACTGGAAATTAAAAGAAGTGCTGTCATTTTCATGAAAAATTGAAGCTAAATAAAATGGTACTACTTATTCGTAAATCAGTAGCTGCAGTTTGTTAGGTAAAATTTAGTGTTACACTACTTATATTACCATCCAGAACAGAGAGCATTGAGATACAACAAAATGGTATCTCTCAAACTGTATAATTTTATAATGTCCTGCTAACTACAGTTAAACTGGTTGTTTGACACCCACATTCTAAGATCTGAGAAATTGTTTTGAGGAAATACACATTAGAAATGTTAGATGTCAGATTTGTGACTGGTTTGGACCAGGTGGTCAAATATCGTGCTGTTGATGTTTTTCACTACATCTTTATTAGGTGTCCTCGAGCACGAAAAGTCAAGCACTGAAGAATCCTTCTCCATCATCTATCGGTTACCAAAGAATCGCCAAAAGCACCCAGGTATCGAAGACTCCAAGCAGCAGAGGCTAATGCGATCCGCCTGAAACAACCGGGGCTCTGTGTGCAGAAGAAACAGGTCCAACCACTACTGCTGCTCTGGCCTTTTGTGTAGCCTATAAATTCAGGAATTCTTTATTATTATTTTTTATAATTTGTCTGGTATTTTGTTTTCTTTCACATTCCCCAGTGGAACATAGGGCTTCAAGCTAGTGACTTGAAGTTTCTGTAGCAGTGTTTATTTTACAGGATGGGGTTGCTAGCCTCATGCCCAACCCTTCCTCTTTACCAGCATTATTTCTGGCTTAGCGAGGTAAAGGAGCGTGTCGGCCGGGGATCGAGCCCTGGACCATGTGCATGGTCGGCGAGCGTTCTAACCACTATATCACTGATGCACGTGTCTGGTATTTAGTGTGGTGTTATGTTGGTGCATATTATCACGCTTATAGATGCTTCTGAACTGTAATCTATTGTTATCATCGATTTGATGTTATTTAAACAACACTAATGTTGTTAATAAGCCTTAGTGTTTCATTATTATGGGTATATAACTGTAGAACCTGATGAAGAAGTTATCGAAAAGAATATTCTTCTTTCAGTAATCGATCTTCTGAAATTCCTTATGGGAATCCTTGATCAATTAAAATATACACTAGCTTACCATAGTAAGTGATGGCAGAGAGATAGCTGAATTGTGCGGATCAGTCTATTCGGAAATATAAGTAGTACAACTCAAGTCAGACCCATATATTTTACTATGGACATACAGACCGACAGTCTGAACTTTTGACTTTCAATAAGTGGATCAAATCCTCATATTTCACTCAATCTAATCATATATGAAAGGGTAAGGTAATGAAATTACTCTTCCCATAATAGACATTTTCCACTACCTGACATGTAGATTTACAGTTACACTAAAGCCGTATAACTTCAACAAATAATATCAGAATTTATAAAAGTTATTCATAATGAATTAAGAATATTTTGTCGTTCGCTAACCCCATCGCTTGTATCATATGCCATTCACCATCATTGACTCTATGTCTTCCTTGGATAGGCATAAGTCGACTGAATTCCGAATGCTCCAGAGTCCCGCCAACATTATTGCTAATACCATTATCATTGTCAGCAATATATGTTATTATTATTATTAATTCGTGATTTAACTTTTTCATTATTTCTTGATGAAATTAAATTGAGCAACAATTCAATACGTCCATTGCGTAATACAAGTGAAACAAATTCTGATCTCGTTGTAATCTGTGCTACTGGCTGATTCAACGATAAGACTGATGATGATGATGATGATGATAATGTCTCGTCTTCAAAATCATTAGGCGTTGGTTGTTCAACCATCAATAGAATTAAGCCATCCGTTTTGTCTGTACGTAGGCGAAGACGGATATTGAAATCTGACCTTGAAAACATGAATAGACAATGAACATTTAAACAAGGGATTTATAATTAGGTATTACAAATTAATTAAGTAGGCTAAAGTAAAATTCTTAGTTGGGAAACAAAAGTGATATATGAGATGTGCATATGTATCTATTGTTGACCCATGAACTGTCACAAGAACGCAAATCCTTTTCCCTTTGATCTGAGTTGTGTACAGAGTAGTAGGTCTTTGACTTATCTAGGAAGCATCGTTTCAACTACAGACATGCCACATGGATGACAGTGTCAAAACCAGAATCAGAAAAGCAAGACAGAAATCCATCACTCCGATATCATTTTGGAAGTCTGCTGCCCTTCGCAGCTTAAAATTTGGATTTTCAATACCAGTACTGAGTCAGTCAGTTTTTCTATGTGTCCAAAACTTGGCGAACGCGTCACGCAAAGCGATCCTAACAGCCAGGTGAAGACTCTTGTCCGCAGATGCCTCCTCTGGCTCCATATTAGAGAACAGATGGCTGGCCAGCCAAAAGGAATTTTCAAAAAGAAACTCAGACAATAAACCAGACAAGGATGTATTGCTCAACAAATTTTCCGAAGAAAATGAAGATGAATAGGACTTATGCTGAGGAGGTCATCGGGTAACATCACGCCACAGACCATAGCTTGATTGGAACCCGAGTGGGAATCGACGAACTGGGTATGTGTCCGAGTACGACATGGAGGAAATCATGTGAGGAGGAGATAAGAGCCTATGAGCAATCGTGATACCAGATGAAGAGGATCGCAGAGAATAGGACATATTGGAGATTTGCTGTTGAAGCCCGATTAATTGGAACTGCTTGAGATTGATATCAGAATTACAGAAATATTAATTAGGATTTCTTTAATTAGAATCGTAGTTTTCTTCCCTTATTGTTTCTGTCTGTCTTACTATTCGTCTTTTCGTCTATTTTGTCGGTAAACTACTTACTTAGTTTACCTGTTGCCTTTCGTCTAGCCTTTGGTTTCATTGTGCTATTGCACTGAGATTCAGCAACCGCGTAACATACTAGTCATTAGGCAATGAGCGTTATGGCTTGTAGAATGGCTAGCAACACTGATTTGTTGTCAAGCGATCTACATATGCATGAATATTTAAGCTCATATCTGAATAATTGAAAGGCAAATGTGTAGATCAATAAGCTACAACTTCATTCCACTGAAAGATTATAATGGGGTACAATCAGTTTTTAGGTTTCCATATTACGTCAATTGAAATCCTATCAAATTATGGCAGGTTACTGGAATTCACACACACCTGATTTGCTAGAACTATTCCAATTGTCTAGGAAAAAGAAATTTGGATTCGTAGAATCCCTTCTATAGCTCACTGTCAATGTCATAGGTATTGTCAGATTTGTCGATAGATAGATAGAAGGCTTCAAACCTATATTAGTCCTTTTCAGGTAATTTTCTGTGCTTGTCCAAACCCTTCTTCAGTGAATCAGTTGAGGGCGCTGACATCACTTCTTCTGGGAGTCATTTCCAGGAGTAAACACTACCACTCAATCACAAGATGCAACTAATGTCCCTTTTGAGATTTGAACGCGTATCACTCATTGCTGCTGTCAGATACGTTACCACTGATCGGTTAGGGCTCATTGGAAAATCAGTAGAAAGCCATGTTCCACTTAAACTGTTAGCTACTCATCAATGAGGCCTATCTACAACAGCGTAAAATATGTTGTTTCCTCATAGATTCACGTCTACATAACAGTACAAACTAAGTATGTAGTCTTTAATAAATCCTACGAAATTGATAATTGAGTACATCTCTTCTATCAGTGATATACATGGTTTATTGGTGAATTAAATGACTTAAAAACTGAATAAACTAGTATGGAATCGTCGAGAAAAAAAGTGAAATCTAGACTGTAGGATTTGTGGGGATATGGATTACTTAAATTCCCGCTGTTTGATTTCACCATGAACCAACATCAATTAGAGGTCACTGAAAATCAGGATCCTCCGGACGGGTTAAAATAATCCAAATTCCCGTAAATCCCGTAATGGGAATACTAACCTCCACTACACTGATGGCTACCGGATAGATGTCCTGCAGTTGCAGCGAGAAGTTGTCGCCAGTGGCGTCCACGTTGTTAAGAGGAACTGGGTGCTCATCGAAGGCATTGGTTCGAATTGACGAAAGTTAGAATTCATGAGTCATTGAATTCTGGCCCAAGTGGCTGAATGATCAACGACCTTGGTCTCTTGTACTTGGTCTCCAATGGGATTGTGAGTGTATACTGATGAAGAATTCCAAACTAGGGTGAAACAACTACCCAGTACTTCCAGGTTTTCAGTGAAATCTCACTGATATTGCCTTGTGACTAAATCTAACAGTTGAAAAATGGAGTCTTCAGATAAGAATGCTCCCTTAGTTGGCAAACATCGGCAGGATGAGGTAGACTTTCTTGTTCTTTAACTTATAACATATACTGTTGAATGTTTTCCTCTTATTACTTAACATTTGTTATGAATAAGGCAAATTTTACTAATAATGAAGACGATTTTTTAATTTTGCAATATTTATTATAATATTGTTATTCCCTTGAGTCCTGAGTAGAACAAAGGGCTTCAACAGCACATCACTTTTTCCTATCTTCTGCTGTCCTCTTCAACTGGCTCCACGATTCAACATAATCTCTCATCTCCTTCTCGCCACAAAACTTCCTCCATGTCATCCTCGCACCGACGACCCACTCGTCACTTCCCATTCGGATTCCAATCAAGCGATGGCCTGCATTGCGTGCGACGTCATTTTGCGGCCTCCTCAAATTAGTCATGATCCATCTTCATTTTCTTCTACATATTTGTTGGGCGATCAGCCTTTGTTTGGTTTGTTGCCAGACGGAGTTTCTTATCACTAATTCTTCCTAGTTGGCCACATATTTGATCTTCCATTTGGAGCCAGCTAGCGCAGTTGTTGACAAAAGTCTGTAACTTGTTGAAAATGCTTTTCGGGATACGCAGTGGAAGTTTCTGACCCGTATAGAAGGACTGACTGACTTTACATATGTGCTAAAACTCCGAATCTTGTTGTTTATGCTGAGGCGGAGTGCAGAAGATTTCCAAAGTAGTTTCAGGTTGATGAAGGCGTATCTTGCCTTGCCAATTTTGACTGGCTTTCACATCCTTATCCGTTCCAACTGTCTGTGGTTGAAACGATGCTTCCTAGATAAGTGAAGGAAGTAACCTCTGACAAACCTCTCCACTTGATGGTGGTTGGTGCTGGTTGGTTGCCTTCATCACCTCCGTCTTCTCTATGTTCACCTGAAGTCCTGTCTTCGTTGCCTTGCAGTTTGTTACTCTTCGCGTGTAAGTCTTTGAGTTTGTGTGACGTAAGACATTTATCATCTGCGAAATCTAGATCTTCTAGAATTCGGCAACAATAAGGAAACAAATGTATTTCTGATGCAGTATTAATAACTACATCAATTTTTGTCATATCAGATAAACTTATCTAATATAGGATTACATTCTACCACAGTGTTACCCAGTTCTACACCTGCAAGACGAATAATTTATTGACTGATTCGTTCAAACTCCGTTGAAGTGATTCACTTGGTTTTCTTATTCATCTTTTGATTTCTGATTACAGCTTGACTGCACACCGTATTTTTGGTACAAGTATGGAATTTTCAGCATGTGATATCGGTAGCCCAAATTTTGCAGGCCGACCATAGATATCAGGTGTACGTCGGTAGGGGATCGAACCCGGGACCATGTGCATGGTCGGCGAGAGTCCTAACCACTGTGCCACCGACGCACACTTAAGCAATTATGATTTAAACCAACGTCCTTATTACTTACGTGAATCTTATCAGTCCACTATACTTATAAACTGTTGAACCACTGAAATTGATGAAAATCTTTTCAACTTCATCATAATTTGATGGTGGCAGTTCTTCATTAAATTCATTGATTGATTCACCAATAAAAGTTCCACGATTCGGTCCATCATATTGTAGTTGACCATCATTTTTAAATGATAATCCAGAATTTGCATTAGACATTTCCATCTTGAATTAATAAAAGAAACAAGCGAATTATATAAGGCATTACTTTAACCTCTTGAAATTAGGAAATGTCCTCAGAGACCGACTGCTTCAGTCCCGTGAAAAGGAAACAAACATGAGCAATTCTAAAATTGCATGGTGGTATGTGAAGCTTTGACTATTTGATCTGACGCTCATATTGAAACTCCATGGTCACAGGTTCAAACCCACAGCACATACTGAGGTTAAGATAGCCAGGTAGTTTCACTGTCTCTAAAAGAATGTAACTCATCGCTTAATACACGGCAATGCAAGTGATTGTTGAGTAACATTTCAATTCACAGTATTGCATATTATCATATTGTTCTGCCTACTTTCTTGATTGCAGTTTATTGCACGTAGAAGATGGCATATCTGAATATTTCGGCTATCTGAATATTTTGAGTTTCCAAAGCGAAATTTAATTAATTTTCACCTTACACTGTGCAATTCGCAAACTATGAGTCTTAGCAAATTCAAAAGATCTAGAAAATAACAACCCATACCACTCACAGATCAGACAGCTACATCTTTTTTGGTTAGGTGACATAGATGATAGATTTTTGGCGGGATAACAGCATAGCCAGTCGCATTCATGGGCATCAGCAGATGTCACCAGGAAATTTATTGTGGGATTTTATAAGTTTTACATTTAACTGCTAACATCTTATGTGTATTCAATAAACGCTCAGTGATGAAGCAGTTCAACTAATGTTTAGTTTGATTTGTTCAATGTCAGCTTAATGAACAGTGAGATGGCTTCATTTACAGAGTGATTAGTAGTCACACAAAAACTACTTCATAGCATTATGAAACTTGATTGTTATGTTTCTTAACCTTTTATTTCTTGTGCGTAGAGTAATTTTATTCATCATCACCAGGGACGGAGGCCAGGACTTTAGGTTACTATGTAAGCTGGTTAACTGGTGAGTAATGCTGAAGAGTCCCTTCACATGTAATCTCTTTGTATACAAGTTTATATGTATCTGTGGTAATAGTTACATTGGGAGAACACAGAAAGAAGGACACAGCTCCGATTCTCTAAACATATACCAAAACGCCTACCTCACAAGTGAACAAACACTTACAATAATGCCATTTCCAGATATCAACACGCGTCATGAGGTAAACATAGTGAAGTCCTTTAGAATTATCAATAGATGAATTGGCTCAATTCTCCTCAAATTTGCCTAAGCTATTGCTATTAGACGCCTGAAACTCGACTTTTGTATTCAGTTATCAGTCTTTCCTTACCCCTTGGTAACCGGATGTCTCCATTCTCTCTTTCATTTGATTGCGCAACCCTTGCTTTTAACCTCTCTCCCCTTAGATATAGTGTAACTTAGCTTGTTTCTTGTTTCTATGATTTGAGTTGAACTCACTATGTTGTTACACGGTTTATTTGTTACACAGTATCTTAATCACCTTTTATTCTTATTACATAATCCCTTTAAAACTGTATGGAAACATTTACTTTTATTTAAACTTGAACCCTGTGGGTATAAACTGCATAAGTATAATTTTCTGAGCACAGTTTATTAAGTTGGGAGCCTCCTGTCAACTGGCATCATGCAGCATTTGCAAGTATGTTAAAACTTGTTCTGTGCATGAACTTAATAATTTTTTTAGACTCTACGGAGCTGATGAAAATCCAGCGAAATAAATGACAGTAACATCAAATTCTGCAGAAACCATTGTTCTTGCTTTATTCAAATTCATAAAGGGTAATGATTATATTTCAGGACTACGAAGGGACGACTTTCTGGTATTCCTCGCAAAATGGTTCTTTTTGGCTAACAAGTATTGAAATTCTCATGAACATTGGTACTATTTGATCCCGTGGTAAAATTGTCAAAATCTACGTGAAAATGGTTATTGGTATCTGAAATTAGATCTTATACGTATCTAACTGATATTGAAGCTTACAAATTATGACAATATTGAATAACTTACTTTACGTTGAAGACATGCTTGTTTTTCAACTTCATCGATTTGTTCATCTAATCTCCCTTTCATCATATGCATCAACTGTAAGGGTGTTGTACATGCACATGTAGCACGTTGTATATTTGGACGGCATATATTATCTGGTTGGTCTAACTGACAAGGTGAATATTCTGGACCACATGGTGAGCCTTGCCATTGTGATGTATTTGCCCATTTTTCAATTAGATGAGATGATCTACTCAACTCTTCGGGTGTATTTGTCATATCTGCAGGAGATGGTCCGGCTAATACAACCTCAGCACCATTTATATTGATCTGTAGATAATTGAAAATGGAAGAAATACATCAGGAAAGAGGAGTAGTTTGAAACGAATAAAAATAATTTCGTCGCAAATAGACAAGTGATGAGAAGCACCTGTGTTCTGAAACAGAGTTGCTGCTACTGATATTAGGTGATTAAAATTAATCAGTAAGAAGCTCTGGATTTCCTTCTTACTGCCATAAGTCATCGAAACATGTTCTACAAGAGGTCATCCACACGTGGTTATGTCCCTGACTGAGTTATTAGATAACCCTAACTAGAATTTCTAGGAAGACCTCTGTCCTATTAGCTTTTCTGTAGTGTTAATTAGCACGAAACCTGGCTTTGCGACGCTTTGTCGATTATTTCCGCCTATTCAACATCAGCCTGAATTGCAAACCAATGATAAGTCTTCCAGGACAGTGACAACTAAAGGTTACATACACAACATAACAGTAGTTACTCTTTAATGACCAAAGTTATCGATAGTGACTGGGATAAATTTGACTTTGGTCTCTTCTTAAGTCAATTTCAGTTAGAAAAATAATAAAAGGCAGAAGTTACTAAATAATAACTGTCCTACCTTAGTTTGAGATTATGAACCGACTTTATGTGTACTCAAGCATAGAACTTCTGCTCGTCTTTCGGCAAGATTGACACCACGAAGCCACTGAAATAAAATTTAGTGGTGCCTGCCTTCTAACTCTTATTACTTATGCACAGACTTTAGTAGTGAGGAGTGGTACTGGTTAGATAACTGGTCAGGAACTGGCGGGAAGTACGACAATAGTTAATAATAGATTCCTGTAAGCACAAGTCGTAAAAAATATTACTCGATAATGGACATCAGATATTAATTACGGTACCATATTTCGGACTTAGATCGGCGTCATGAGTTCGACAGTTCCGTTGACTGCCATCACCACCATCTATAAGTTTAGGGGGTAAGATGTTATCTGAGTGGTTAAATGTCAAGTGCTGTGTATGAAGCACTCAGAAATACAGGTCAGAATCTACAGGCCTCTCATTATTATTTGAGAGAAACGTCTGATACCACATTTCAGTGTATTTTGCTGTAATGTTATTGAGATTAGTGCTCATATCGCAAACTGGGCTGATCCAGTTTGAATAGAATTAAAGAATAACAACTTTATCAGTAACTGGGGCGGGCGATGTTGAAGAGCACCGGGCTAAGACGAAACAGTTGTTTAGTGACCATAAATTTCTGACGAAATCTGACTTGAAATCAATCAGATCCCCGAAAATTCATCGTCTGAAGATGAATTACCATTAGTCGACAAGGCTGACTTTGTTATTCATGCTTATTAAAAAGTGCTTATTTGACAAATAATATTTATTATTAGTGCACTAAAACTGTCATCAGTCAGCTCCTCTATATGCGCCAGAAACTTGTCAAACGCGTCACGAAAGGCATTTCCAGCAGCCAGCTGCAGACTTCTGTCCACAGGTGCTTCCTCTGGCTCCATATTGAGGAATACATGGCCGGCCGGCCAAAGGGAATTATCAGAAAGAAACTCTGGCAACACACCAAACAAGAATGTGTTCCTCAACAAATATTCCAAAGAAAATGGAAATGAATAGGACATATGCTGAGGAGGTCATCGGGTAACATCACGCCACAGGCTATAGCTCGATTGGAACCCCAATGGGAGTCAACGAATTGGGTATGTGTCCAAGTATGACATGGAGGAGATCATGTGAGGAGGAGACGAAAGGCTATGGGGAATCGTGGGTCCGGATTAAGAGGACCGTGGAGAACAGAAAAAAGTGTAAACGTGCTACTGAAGACTTATGTTCCATTTGAAACCCAACAAAATAATAACGATTAACCTTATCATTACCATAAAAATACAAAAAACACCACTTACCCTCTGAATAGCTCCTTCTAAACCTTGTCTAACAGGAAGAAAACTGAATGTTGCTTGATCACGAAAGTCATAACCACCAAGATAAATTGGACTTGATGACAAATCGAAGTTACTTAGCTGGTAAAATAAACAAAAATGCAAATGCATAAATAATTTGTAGTTATGACAGTGTTTACTGTTGACAAATAAATGGTCTTTGCATATATATATATATATTAGCTCTTTTAAAGTGATTCAAAATTTTTCCAAAGAATTTCGCTTACGCTGTTTAAAAATACGATTTATACGTTGCCTAGTTGTAATATATTTCCTATTTTTACTGTTTTATACTTATATTAACTTATTTTCAAACTTATTATTATTGTTTCCTTTGGTTTCCAGGGAAACATAGGGCTTCGGCCGCACGTCACCATTGCGTTTGGTTGTCTAACAACGTTGACTTCTGGCTCCACATCTGCCATATGCTTTTATCTCCTCTTCACATGACCTCCTCCTTGTCCTCTCCACATTTACGACCACCTTGCCGCTTTCCATTGGGTGCCACTTGAGTGATGACCTGTCGTGTGATGTCACTGTATAGTTTTCCTCAGAGTATGGTTAATCCAGTCCATCTCCATGTCTTCCTGCAGATTTGTTGCACAATAGGTTCCTGCTGGGTTGGTTCACTCCCAAAGATCCCTCCCTGTTGCTGATCTCTTCTGGCCGGCCATCCGATATTGAGTAGTATTGAGCAAAGACAGCTGTTGATGAAGGTCTGTAGTAAGTTTGAAGTGCCCTTCGTGATGCGGTGCTAAGTCTCTGACTTCACATTGAGGTTGAAAATTCGGATGTTATTTTTCATGCTGAGGGCTGTTGATCTCCACACAGGCTTAGAGTAGTGGAAGCTTGTCTTGCTTTCCCGATGCTCGTTTTGATATCCTCGTCAGTGCCGTCCGCCTGTAGTTGAAACTATGCTTCTCGGGTCAGTAGGTAACGGAGGTTGCTTTTTTCAGATAATTATTCCCAATGTAAGTGTTGATTTCATCCATTTTCTTCTGCGTAATTCCCTATAATAATAACTGACATTCTATTTTTGGAATATTCCACCAGTATTTTGAAGTTTCTTCTTCCAAATGAATGAAAAGTGTAAAAACTGTAACGAAGTAATTGTTTGGAAAATCCTTCCCAAACTGCCTAATTACAATGTTTACACTCATTTTTATGTCTCAACTAACTTCGTAATTATTATCCGTTTCTAGCCTAGCCTATATATCATTATTTTGATATTTGCATACCATATTCTGACTAAATCCTCATTATTTGTCTTTGTCCCCGTTTAATCTCCAATTTGAATTTTCCTCTCTGTGGTTGTACGATTCATTAATAATGTCTCGTTTCACTATGTGAGTGAATCAACGTCGCTCTGATCTTGGACTGTGTCTGGGGGAATTGTTGATATGTGATTCTTGTGGACAGAGTTTCTGATCCCACCTTGTTGGGAATATTCTACTTGATTCTAAGATGATTCATGCAGTTGAATTTTGGTTAACTAATTTTGTTCTATAGTACTTGGTTTGTACTTGGAAACTTATCTAGACTGTATAGCTTCCTAACCTGACTGTTTAGGTGATTCTGAGTTTTTGATGTTATTATTGTTGTTGATTAGAACCAGACATAGATTCCAACGACAAACAATGGTCATTTTGATGTCTTTAGAGCGTTTTTTGACTATGCATAGGAAAGCTATACAGTAGGACTCTGAGATCAACTCCATGAGTTCAGACAACAACTAATAGATTTTGCTCATAATAAAAAGACCCTCCTACCTGTTTGAGAGTGTCTTGCTTTACTGTATGAATCAATTTTCACAAGTCTTTTCTTTACAAGCACGTGGACTACTGGACGGTATCCACGGAATAAATGTCTGGTGAGGCAAACATTTAACCTTCATGAAGTCCAGCAAAACACTATGAAGAGTCAAGAAAAATGTTTAGAAAGCTTTTGAATTTATAATGGGAACCTTCCAAACGCTTTCAGTAATATTTCTTATTGTCGAGATTTGTAAATTTAATTTAGCATATTATTTACAGTGTTCAACTCTGTCTTATCAGACCTCTGGGCTTGTTACGCAATGTTTCACTTTTATACTAATCTTATATAGTTTTACTCAGCTTTTTACATTCGGCAAACCGTTTTATTTATTCCATTACTAACATGATCGCTTGGCGTTCAATTACAAATGTGACCAAAAATATTTTCTCATAGTCAACATTATTTTTATCATTAGTATTATTATTAGCAGTACAAGAATTCACCAGAATCGGAGAGGCGAGATACGCCTTCATCACTGTGAAACCAGTTTGGAAACCTTCTGCTTCACTCAGCTGCATAATGGACAAGATTCGGACTTTCAACACAAATGTGAAGTCAGTCAGTTCTTCTATACGGGTCAGAAACTTGCACTGCGTGTTGTGACAGGATTTCCAACAAGTTACAGACTTTTTCCAACTACTGACTTCGCTGTCTCGATCTTAAAGATCAAATGGCCAACCGAGCAGAAAGAATTAGTGACAAGAAACTCTGCCTTGCAACAAACCACCCATGAGCCGATTGCTCAGCAGATATGTAGGAGAAGATGGAGATGGATCACGCATACATATTGAGGAAACCGTCGGATGACATCGTGAGCAAAGCAGGTCATCGCTCGAGCGGAATCAGAACGGGAAGCGACGAGTGCGTGGTGGGTGTGAGGGTGAAATGGAGGACGTCATGTGGCGAGAAGGAGATGAGAGATTATGGTGAATCGTGGAGCCAACTAGCTGAAGAGGACAGTAGAGGATAGAACAAAGTGGAGATGTGTTGTTGAAGCCGTATGTTCCACTCAGAGCCCAATGGAATAATAGTAATACTGAGAATTCACACCTGCTGTGTAAACTTCTTCAAGGAATACAGTTTTGTAAAAATCATATATATATATATATATATATGATTGTATAGCTTGATAATAAACTGGTTGGAAAGAGTCTCCGCATTGAATATTGTGCTCTTAAAGGCAAGATCTTTATTTAAAGAAGTAATGACCGAAACTCTAAACATACCTTAATTCTTATAGATTTCGAACTAGTAGCCCTCTGCTTACTAATCAGCGTTAACAGAACAACTTTAAAATTAGTTGAAGAGACACAGTTGATTTAAATTTTGTAACAGATAAGGTAGGCATTCTCATTCAACCACCTTCATTTTGCAGTAAAATTATACGAATCTGTTTTTGTTATTGATGACTTACCTCTTTCGGGAGACGATTTTGTGCATGCAGAAACTGTGAAGGAATCTGAAATATCAAAGTGATATAGAAAAAATATATTCAGTTTTTTGTTTTGAGGTAAGTTTCATTTACATCATATAGAAAACTCTATTGTCTTTAGACGCTGAATGTCATATAAAGTATCAAGAATAATGAAATGTAACATGGTGTCATTAGAAGTAATTTGGTAGATGGTGACTAGCAATGGAATCCAGGACCCTCGTTTCGTCCTACTTGGGGCTCGTCGTCCGGATGTACCTGCATTCCCAAGTGAGTAATGGTGTTCCAACTGTAACTCAAACCAGTATCCCATGTTTCAAACGCCGAAGCGTTATCCGCTAGACAACTTATGCCACGAGAGTCTCCTCTCGTACAATGGACATCAGTTTTTATTTAAAAGAAACTCAGTCTTGATCATCCTGTTGATTCATTGGACCGAAATGTTAGGCCTCTATTGATGTCATCTGAATAAACATTGATTAATTGGTGAAATTCTAAACTGAAAATAGTTCGAAATGTCGATTGTCACTCGATAATGACTGCTGAAGAAAATATTTATGGGAAAGCGTAGTTTGTATGGTCGAGTACTAAGTGACAATCGGAGCGGTACGTCGTGGAAGTAGTCTATCTTGACGGTATAGAGGCAATCACACTTAGTTTCCAACTTTATTGTAGTATCATATTCCTTTATTTACATGGTGTATTCCCTTTCGTATTGTTTTTCTTCCCTTCGCTTTTGCTTTTATTACATGCTAGATGCATGAACCTGATGTGCGTCAAACTGAATCCCTAGACAGCGTGCTTTTGCAAAACATGACGTCTCTGATCACGTCCCAGATAAAATTCTAGTTTTAAAATGTCGAAAAATGCTGAATCAGAGAAAATGCATTGTTGAGCAATGTTTGCTTATAAATAGTTTTATAGCTGAGTGAACTGTGATGACTAGTCCCCCCCTAAGATGGCCACATTACAGACTTGACTGATATAATTCCGTTTTCACCAAAAGAAAGAACTAGATGCATGAAATCAATTACTAATTAGTATGCAGTCAGTGTCGCAAAAATCACTTCAGAATAAACAGATATCAACGGTCTTCGTATTACACGACAATTGTCACCTTGCTGAGTTCAGCATCGTTAGCCTCTTTATGACTTCTTAAGCAACATATTATTATATATCCTTTAGCATCTTGTTTCATTCTGATATTAAGCGGGGTGAAATTCTTCAGAAATCAATATCAACTAACAGGAGCTGCATAGCGATTGTGGTCTGTCATAGGATGTTTATGAGAAGAAGACGAAAGCGTATGGGCAGTCGTGGAACCAGCTAAAGAGAACTTCAGAGAACAGGATGGAATGGGGATGTTCTGTTGAAGCCCCATGTTGCACTCAAAACCAAAGGGAATAATAATAGCACGTTTCATCATAGCAGAATGAAGGCTGTGTGCAAACTCGACTTTAGATAACTCATGGGAGAAGCCGAATACGTAATCGCTTAACTAATAAGCCCGAATCCAACTGCTATGATTCTCTTAACCACAACCTAAATTAAAGGAACTTCATAGGTGACCTTTCTTGATCTAGTGATCCTGTTTGTTAAACTGGTATCTGATTAGTGGCTAAATAGAATTTTTCTGAGGATAAAAGAAATACTGAAATTAACTCCGCCAGGTTACTTCAATTCTCAGTTGGCAAAATATGCTACACAATATTTCCGACTTCTTGATAAGTACAAAAGTCACTTGTATGCAATTTTAACCAGCGCAGAAGATAAACAAAAGCAACCACTGGAAGTACTGGACAGCATGAAAATTAACCAGCTGCTAGGTCTTAACCGATTACGCAGTGGACTTCCAGGGGTTGGGATGAGAAGTCATGGTCGGTGCCGTCCACCAATATTGTGTATGAGGACAGATATTCACTGATGGCAGTCACCGGATGACAGTGACGTCATACATTATGAACTGATAGGAGTTATAATTCACAAGTCAGTGGATTCTAAACCAGCGAGTTGTTTATTAACTTGGAGCTCCTGCGTTTGATTCCTAATGGGATCATGTGTGCGCATTAGTGGAGATCCCAAAATCAGGAGAATACATCTGTTCAGTGGACTCCAGTTATCAGTTGTACTCTGAATATCATCGGTTTAGGATGAAGTCTACTGGGGAATCTATCGAACCCTTATAAAGCAACAGCGGAAGACAGATGACTACAGTGTGCCCTTCAATGAAATTAAGATCAAATAATCAATAATAAAAGGATCACTAATCAATATCTCATAGTGTATAATCCTGTTGGTGTTTAAAAATTATGAAATGAAGGGAATTTAGACAACTTTTATGAAATACCACTGAAAAAGAAATTTCAACCGATTGCGAAATTTTGTTCCCAAAAATCACACTCAAAGAGCAATCAAGCCGAAAGTGAACAAGGAAAAGTTGGAAGTTATGTGTTTCACATTCAGCAAGTTGTGAAAAGGAAAGAAATTAAACAGAATAAACGTAAAATAGTGCTGCAATTTTACCACTTCAAAGGCATGTACTTTTTTCATCGGTAGGATTTTGACTGTCAGAGTCTGAAGATGTTTTGCAGAAACTTTTCAACGTCAGCACTGTCAGGAAACAGTCTGCCTTGTTATCATTTTTTCTGCTATTCATGACATATGAGTCTGTTTCACTAAGTGTCATATTCCTAGAAATTAGAAGCTGTGCATATCGGATGTTTGAATAACTGACGAGTGAATTTGGAGATTATCATGTTAAAAATCTTGTACTGATCAAATTGCAACTCTACGCATCATTATCGAACAGAGCATAGAATGATAGTCAACTTCGTCGACTTTGAAAAGGCCTTCGACGACGTTGACCAAGAAGTAATTTGGAAACTACTTCAACACCAAGGGGTGCAGTTCCACAAGTCTTTATCAACCTCATTCAACAGCTAGCTATATGACAATGCCACGTGACAGGTGATCCACAATGGAAAACTCAGCGAGGCGTTCGAAGTGCATACAGGAGTAAGACAAGCTAGCTGCCTATTATCACCAATGATATTCTTAATTGTGATGGACTGGATTATGCGTCAGACTGTGAGTATGGAGAGATAAGATAAGAATGCGCTGGCCCAATGAGAAGACTCTAGAAGATCTGTATTTCGCGGATGACTTATGCCTTGAGTCACACAAACACTAAGACTTATAGATGAAAACCAATAAACCCTCAGAAGACGCAGACAGCAAAGACAGGACTTCAAGTGAACATAGAGAAGATGGAGGTGATGAAGATGGTCAACCAGCCAACAACCACAGTCAGCAGGAGAAATTTTAGAGGTTACTTCCTTCACTTATCTAGGAAGCATCGTTTCAACCACAGGCAGGAACGGATGAAGATGTGAAAGCCAGAATCAGAAAATCAAGAGAAACCTTCATCACTCTGAAAACAGTTTGGAGATATTCTGAACTCAACACAAAGAACAAAATTTGGATTTCCAACACTAATGTTTAATCAGTCAGTCCTTCCTTCACGAAAAGAATTTCCAGCGGACTACTGAGGACTTTTATCAATAGCTGCCTTCGCTAGCTCCATGTCGAAGATTAAACAGCTGGCCAGAAGAATCAGCAGCAAGAAACTATGAAGGCAAACCATTCAAGAACCTACTGATCAGCAAATATGTAGCAGAAAATGGAAATAGATCGAACACAAACTGTGGAGGTCGTCGGGTGACAACACGATCCAGGTCATAGCTCGAGTGGATATAGAATGGAAAACGACAAGTCAGGCACTGATCCGAGTGTGATATGAAGGAGGTCCTATAAAGAGGAAATCAGGGCTTACGGGCAATTGTGCGGCCAGCTGAAGAGAACTACAGAGAATAGGGCAAAAAAAGAAGGCGTGTTTTTGAAGCCCTTCGTTTCACTCGATACCCAATGAAATTATAATAAATAATAACAAACTGAAGCTTCTGTCGTCCTTCACAGTTGTCTTTGAAGCCGAACAATGTTCAGATTCTAATATGTAGTCTGGTTGGTACAAACTACGACGAAACAGCTGTTCAGTACTCCCAGTTGGTTTTCCAGTGGTTCTCTAACTGATGTCAGCTCATGATGAAATCCTCCAACCAATGGGACAATAAATGACAATCGAAACATATACACATTTACTAATGACCAATTGGAGTAGCAAAACATGTCAACATGTCAGCGAGTTGTGCCAGATGTCCACGTCAAAGTAAGCCGAACACATAACAGTCACTTTATTTGTTTCGAACTGAGGTAATTTGATTAGTGATTATTTCAGTCAGTCAGACTCCGACTGATTTGATATATTATTTAGCTCTTTGACTGGAATTTATTAGGACACATTGGTGATCAGCTCAGCCGTAAACCAACTTCACTGTTTTCCTGCGTCTAGATCCGGCTGGCAAGCCCTACTTATTGGCGTGAGTATCACTTACTACTCATAACAACCAGTAGTACTTAAAATATGTGGTTAGAAAGTATTTACAACTGCATTGCAGCAAAGTGACTGTGAACACGGATATGCCCCACTGAATAATCTTAAACATTTTGATGAAACATCGATCTGGTACACAGTTGATCTTAGCGGTGCTGTACGTCGTCATAAAAATTTTAACTTTTTATATGAAAACAAAGTAACCTACCAGTGGTACCCGTTGCTTCTTACTGTTATCCATTTTAACACGGAGAATTTTAGGCAATTTATCAATGATTAGTGTATGCCAGTGATGCAGTTTTACTGGCTCACTGTACTTCAGCTGAATAATATTTTCATTCCCTGACATTTCTCCCGTACCAATTCGACATGTTACAGTTAAGTAGCTTTGTGAATCTAAATGAGCCGTTATAAATGGACCTTGATATGGGGATCTCGGCGGGATGGCAAACAATAAGCCTAGAAAAAGAGTGGTTAGGAAAGAAAACAGAGGCGAAATGAAGGAAAGCATAGATATGTATGTGAAGAACTCAGGCACTGTGCGAGTATGTAAGCTCACACTGGTCGGTTTATTAAGCGTATCACACACTGGCATTTTCAACATTTCAAATGGAACTACACAACTTTGAAATTTAGTTTTCACAGTGTAATTATTTTACTCACTTTGTACTGGCTAAGGTAGAATTTGTCTGATTTTCAGGACAGACGTGGAGTCATTCACACTGCTAGTATTCTAGTATGATTTGATATAAAAAGCTCCATTATCAATCCTTCTATTCAGTCTACTACATTCGATCGGTCAGTCGTGAGCCAGAATATCTCAGTGGTAACTTCTCTAATGGTAGCACTGGGTGACAAGAGTTCGAATTTCGGAAGGGACATGAGTTCCTTCAAGACTACAGATACGTTTTGCTGATTGGTGAGTACCAACAAGCATGAAGCCTAGGTTCATAGCTTCCTATCGATCACCACCAACCATTTAATAAGATTGATTTTATTTGTTACCGACTGATACTACCTAGTGGACTAAAGAAAACCAAAAGGACTGAGCAAGTTTTTCGTTTTATGTCGAAACTCTTCAGTACTTCTAATCCGTAGGCGTCAAAACCATTCATTAGAAAATTTGGCATCGATTGGGCTAGGCTGCCTGTTCGTGTCTGTTAGTATTACACTGATAATAATTTTGTGGTGGTGTCGATTCTTGTGAATTATTCTGCGACTGTGAAATGTCTACAACATTTGCATCATAATTTTATTAAGGTTGACGTAATAATTACGGACACCGTCAACTTTAATAATATTTAAAGTGTTTACATGAACAAGATGGAATCATTTTGATAACTGTTTGAAGCATTTTTTGTAACCGCTGAATGATGCTATGAAATTAAATCTCATTTTCACTCTAGTAAGTCAGATGAACTTATCCAGAAGACTCAATCGTCTCTTTCATAATACTTAAAGTGATTGTTTTTTCAAGTATTGGTCTGCAGGGATTTGACTGGTTACAGGTTTTTTCACCGGCTGACATCATTTAGGGAACCAGTGGAAAACCAGGGGGTAATAGATGACTGTTTCGTCCCAGATTGAAACTCCTTGGCATTGCGCAAGTACCCAGGACCTTCCGGTTACAATCCAGGCTTGTAAACCATTTAGTGACTTGGACTATATCTAACTGTGCATGAATTCCAACTTCTGCCGATTCGATATGTAGCGCAACCGCCAGCCTTTATCATCCAATATTCTTATTATTTACTCTGAGTGACTGTGTGGTTAAAAGCCAATTTAAATGTATTTGTCACTTCACCTGCTTTTGTAAAGTTTTTTTTACAGTATAGACTGCCCTATCTTAATACCAAACTATTTCAGAATATCTGTAGAAGAAATAATAAGAGGCATCTGATAAATATTTTCTGAAACATCAGAGTGGAATCTATCAACTGTCTGTTCAAGATTTTATTGATGTTTCCAACAAGATCTCCACCAAGTTAATGGACTAGATGTCGACCAGGCACTTGTTTATTCATGTACCCGTAGTGCTATTTTACACCAAGATCTTTGACAGATGAATCTGTCTGCTTCTAACTGAGATGACTTTCTAACTGGTATATTAACTCAGTTGCTGTCGTTTCTAATGACTAAACTATTAGCCGACACTTGCTGTGTAACAAGTATCAGAACTTTAAATTCCATCGTCCGCTTGACCGAAAAATTTCCAAACCGTTTCATGTATCCAGAAATAATCGCTTACCTGAAGATTTGACTGCCAAGAAAATTAGCTCAATGTGTAACTTTTTCCGTTTCATTGCTTGTTTCCCTGTTGGGCCGGCTAGACGAATGAATCCATTCCCTGAGAACTGAGGTATAATAGTCACCACTGTAAAAAATAAAGTGAAAATGAAATATGCAGTGGAGATTATTTGTCTTTAGTACATGATGAGGAAGTTATCTGAGATGTATTCTTGAGGTTGGCATCAAAGATTATGATTATAACGTTAGAGAGTAGTGGGAAAATACTTCAGCTCACCACAAGGTTGAAAGTGGATTTTAAAGAAAATAAAGAGATAACGCGTTAGCTTTACTTTTGTTCTTGTTCTGTTTTATTCCTTTGCATACCAAATGAAGCAGAAAGCCTGAAGCTTTGAAGTGCCAGTAGCAATGGTGTTACTTCTTTTTAGTGAAGACGAGGGCAAGGGCGTGGCAACTGCTAGCCCCACTCCAAACCTTCTATTTTGTGGATTTATCATGGGCTGAGAGAGGTTAAGGACTCCATCAGTAGACAGTGGAACCCCGATCACTTGCATGGTTAGCCAGCATTACACCACTGAACCACCGACACACATAGTTGTACTGTGGTGAGTACCCATCAGAACAATTCACAAGTATTTTGAGGTTTACGGATTCATCTGATGCTAAGATAGATTCCATCTCGAGCCTACATCAGTTAAGGAGCTACTGAAGACCAGACAGCACTATACAGCTGTTTCGTCCCATTTTTGGATCTTCTGATTAAGCCACCAGGTTTTCCAAATTACTATACAGTGTGATCAATTATTTGAAAGCATGAAATGAATAGAAAGAAGCGGTGGAGATAAGCAGCATTAGAATCACTTGGACCACTTTTAAGTACCTTAGTAATTTTATCAGCTTTGAGTTCCATTTGAAAAGTAATATTTTTTAATAGTGAGCAGAATAGCTTGAATCAACAAATGGGGGTAGACAGGCATCTGATTCAATGTAGTACACACTAGAGTCAACGTACTTCGAAACTGGTGAATTATGACTAGGAAATTGATTCTTGACTAATCTTATGATTAAATTTCAGTGTATTGATTGACAGATTTAAACATAAAAGACAGTCTAATGAACAAAGAATATTCCCTTCAATAACTTCCTCATCATCGCGTTCTACATTTATGACAGTAATAACTAAAGAAATATTCTTAATAACAACATCAATGTCATTTTAAATTACATTGAATCGACAGATCACAGTTTCAAAACATCAGTAAGTGTGATAATATGCAGTAATATAACGACACTAAACTGACTGAATATCACATAAATTAAGGGAAGTAACACAGAATTTATGAATTTACAGGCTCAATGGCAGGTCAGGATAGCAATAGTGGGTGGATCTGCTTCTTTTGTACACAAGGCTCCGGTTGATTTAAACGAATTGCAATGGTCTCTGATGTTTAGAGTGTTCAGTATCTAGATACCTTTACTAATTTATTCGGTAACTTACAGATGATAGAAAAAGACTATCCATTATTAGCTATGTGGCCCGTTTGTGCGAAGTGATCTAACATAGAACTGTTAGCGGTTTTGCGAACGTGGTTCTTTAACCACTCTTGAAGGTGCTGACGAGCTGCAGCCCATATTTTCCACACAACCGTTTGTGATTCCAAAGAGGAAAGGTAAAGTAACTAGGCTAGCCATTTCTAATTGTGTCTATCAATTCAACTGTTCCTGTGGATCCAGTTATATTGGCCGTTGCTCTAGGCACCTTGTTTTGGCACTCTGGAACGTCTACCAGTATGGTTAAATAAAGGTATTGTTAAAACCGTTAACAGTTCTGCATTGGACCACCTTGTACAAACAAGCCACAAAGCCAGAATTGAACGGTCTTTCTATATCATCCACCGGGTATCAAATAAATTACCAAAGGCCTCTAGATACCGAACACTCCTAACATCGAAGATCATTGGAATTCGTTTAGAACAACCGGAGCTTCACATGTGAAAGAAACAGATCCAGCCATATTGGGTTTAGGGTTATATTTATGCATATTAGTCTCTCTCTCACTGATGCTTTTGAATTGTAATCACCTATCGAAACTACTGATTCAGCATAATTTAAAACAACATTAATGCTGTTAATAATAATATTTTTAAGTATTGGTTTTGTAGGGATTTAGTTTTATTGGTTGGAGGATTTCATCATGAGCTGACATCAGTTAGAAAACCACTGGAAAACCTGGGAGTACTGGACAGCTGTTTCGTCCTAGTTTGGATCTATTCTTCAGTACTCACCCACCGCCAGAGTTAGAACCCAGGACCTTCTGGTTACAAGGCGAGCTCGTCGACCATTGAGCTACTGGACCGATTCATGTCTTGAATTCTAACTTCTGCCAATTCACGACCATTACTTGAAAATTAATCTGATGCTAACAAGTGACTGGCCTTATTCAGGCAGTGACCTGGGGTTCTAGTGGGAAGCCGTGACCAGTAGGGTGCAACAGGTTGAAGGTGAGGCAGTAACTCATCGAAGAAGACATTGCGAAGTGGTCGCGCTATGTCATGAATTGGCAGAAGTTAGAATTCATGGACTGACCATTGGATCGGGTCCCAGTGGCTCAGTGGTCTACGAGCTGGTTAGCCTTGTAACCAGAAGGTCCTGGGTTCGAACTCTGAGTGCGTACTGCTGAAGAATCCCAAACTAGGACGAAACAGCTGTCCATTACTGCAAGGGTTTTCCACTGGTTCTCTAACTGATGTCAGCTCATGATGAAATCCTCCAACCAATAATAAAATTTCTTTAATTATTACTGTCACATAAATATAGAACCTGATGACGAAGGAGTTATCGAAATGAATATTCTTTGTTCATGAATCAGTCTTTCAAATTGTTTATGGGAATCTTCAATGAAGATCTAAATATTTAAAAAAAAAATAATGAAATCATATTTCCATATTGTGCTACACACGATACTATATGCCTTTTTTGGCGATTTCCTCGAATTGTGGTAATAAGTTAGCTGCACTGAAGTTTAATGAGTATTATGAAAGATAGATTCTTAGATGTGAACGAGCTACAAAGAATGTGCAGACGTACTTCAGTCACGAATAAATAACACTTTTTAGTGTGAAACATTATTTAAAATTTACAGGATGGGTTGCTAGCCTCACGCCCAACCTTTCCTCTTTACCAGCATTACTTCTGGCTTAGCGAGGTAAAGGAGTGCGTCAGCCGGGGATCGAACCCCGGACCATGTGCATGGTCGGCGAGCATCCTAACCGCTATGCCCCGACGCACTATTTAAAAATAATTGGATTATTTCTCAACTGTTTTTAGCCTTCGCTAAGCATATTATATGGAGGTTACTTGTACACCTTTAGAGAAGCATTAACTTACTCTGTTCGCATAAATCACCTTGCCATCCAGGTTGACAAACACAAACATATTTTCCATCTGCAGCAAGTACAACAGTTCCATAATTTTTGCAATTTTTAGATTGATGTGTATTAGATATTTGTTGATGTTTTGGAGGAATTATATGTTCTTGCCTTTGTATTTGATCAGATTGTAATAAACGTTGAGTATTGTCCATGTGATTATTGTTATTATTATTATTATTACTATTATCAGCTGTATTCAATGTTACTTTGTGAATTGATTGTGAGCATAATGGTGCTGTTTTATGATTTGTTGTTGTTCCATACCATGCCAAATTATTTTGAGCACCATTTATAAGATTTAAATTAAAATATTTTTTGAATGATCCTCCCGTATTAAGTGTCAGTTTACTTAAACAGCCAGAGAAACCATAATCTTCATGCGTTTCGATGAGTTCATTAGTATCAGCAATACTGTTGTATAATAAAAAGAAATTTGTATATCAAAAATCGAGGCAGTTGCATGTGATGATAAACGCAAAATAGTTACACAGTGTTACATAATCATTATTATTATTTTCATCAAACTTTACACCTTAAGTAGCATTTAGAAACGAGTTTAAAGTAAAATAAAGAGTACAGATTTCATATTACCAAATGAACAAAGGGATGTTAAATTAATCAGTTAATAAGTCAGCGGGGCTTGCTGAATGGTCGTAAGCTAAGTCCCTCAAAATGTCAGATTGTTAATGTCACTTTCAGACGCAAGCGCGACTTACATGAAATGGTTCGTTCCCATGATTCTGTTATAATAGATATCTTACCTTAAATTTTGTATCTCCTCTGATCTTTCCTGTTCTTCTCACATTATTTTAGTTTCCAGAATGGTATTTGGTTTAATGTTCTACCTAAGAAAGTTAAGACTATTTGGTATCGCTCAGTTTCTACTTTTACAGTTTGTTAATTCTTGTATTCAACCTATTCTTCTTTATTGTTCCCCCCGACCTTAATCTTTCTAGGGTACTTAAGAAATACTGTGTCACACTGAGAAGGGCACTAAAATCAGTCAGTAGGGTGAGTGGAGTGTTTCTAAACCAACTCGGTAATATCATCGTAGAAAGGCACATGGACGCATGCAAGAAATTAGTGAATATTGTCCTGTCAGACTCTGAGGATCCTATCTCTCCCTGTACCTGTCGCATCAAGTAGAACGAGAAGCAACTATAGAAGACTTTATCCTCGGACGACTAAGTATAAAAACTCCACAATACTTTATTTGGCCGGGACATATTTTATGTGATGAGAAAAGTGTAGCTGGGATACTAATAACTTTCTGAAAAACACTGAGTAAATTGCCCTTTTTATTCCTTCTTTCATTATTATGTTGTTGGTAATGTTTTCACTTAAATTCTAATTCTATATTCAAATTCTCATTGAATAATATTATCAGTGTAAATGCTCTGTTTAATTATTACCCATGTAATGAGAAAATTCGTTGCAATACTGTACTACATGCCGAAAATCCCCTCTTTCGGTCAAACGTACTATTTGGAATAAAATTGTTATTATTATCCTGCGTTATCCTGTGAATACATGATGTCTAGAGGCTTTTGTTTTTTAGCCTCACAATGCAAATCCCAAATGAAGTGAGGAAGCCAATGACTTGCGACTAATTAAACTATCTGAGAACAAAATGACATACCTTTAATCAGTTCACACTGTAAACGATGAACAGGAGAATTAGATGTTTTGAGGTATGAGGTGAATATGAATCTCAAACAAAATACTAGTGTTCAAGAGTTTGTTTGTGGGGATTTGATTTATTTTAGGTTTTGTCATGTATTGATATCAGTTAGAGAACCATCGAAAATAACAGCGGAGTACTGGATAGCTATTTCGTCCCAGTTCGGGACTCATCAGCACTGCATACCCACCACAGGAGTTCGAATCCAGGACTTTCAGGTCGGGAGTGCGGGCAAATACCCACCGACGACATTGGCTGGTGCCAGTTGTGCTAAAATCACGAATCGGCAGAAGTTAGAATTCGTGGGCTGGTCCCTGATTGAGTTGGGTCCCAGTGGCTGAATGGTCTACGGGCTTGCCTTGTAACCGTATAGTCCTGGGTTTGAACTCTGGTGGGTGTTTACTGACGATCAGTAGCAAACTAGGACGAAATGGCTGTCCTTTGTGGTTTTCAATGGTTCTCCAACCAATATCAATCCGTCTTCAAACTTTAAAAGAAATACAAATATGATTAGGAAAGGAGTGATGAAAGTCTATTTCACCACAGTAATTGTGATATGAAGCATATTTGCGACAACGATTTTCAGTGTAGTAGTAACCCTAACCAAATCATCAACCTCAATAACTTTAATAATCTAGAACACTGAAAAATCATATGCCCACTTGGAGTACTAACACATACTGTGAAGCTAAGTTCAGTTTATATTTGTTTTCCAATTATTTCTACCTACTTGTAAGCTAAATTAAGTAGTCAGTCGCTAGGCTATTAAAACTCAAAAAGATAATTGATATCCGCATTCATTTCAACTGATTTATGAAAAGTGATCATTTTTTTTCAGATTATACAGACAGCTTTAACACAAAACCACACTTGATGTGTCATTCAAGTGTGAAACAGGTGGGTAGAGAAGGATTTTTCTATCACTGCAGATAATCTATTGCCTCCACAACACAAACAGACTGTTTTTGTAAGAAAATGTTTGTAAGAATTGATCATCTTCTAGGCTGCTTTGATAATCGAATGGTATCAAGTTAGTTGGTTGTGAAAACCAGCAAACAGTAACAAGGTACTTTGTTCTATCGTAGATGTCTTCGGAGATGCGAAGCCATACAGATTCTGTTATCTGACGCTTGAAGATAGTCGACCCTACACCTGGAGAAACGTATCTACACCTTTGTCTGATGAGACTCACTCAGCACCACTTCGAACTAGACAGATATTACTGGTTACATCACAGTGAATCGAATTGAATTTCGACAAAAACAAGTTGATATCTAATGATGCATAACGGTCAGCTTCTATCAACATGGAATATAATAAAAGTACCATTGAATATCACTAATAAGTAAATGACCTCCAACTTAAGTAGGATAAAGAAGTTAACTTTGTGTGAGAAACAACTCAAAGTACCATTAACCTACAATAATGTACATCAAATCTATAAATATGTGTTGATTTTCCGTAATAAACGTTCTGTTGCCTGGCCCTTGTCTTCTGTTGTTACAGGATGACTACGTAAGTTATTGTTTTCCACCTGTGCTTAGGGATGTTGGAACCCTGTAAGAGTCTATTTCCTACAAATCGTGTGCCTGTGTACTCATTAGATAAAAATTTCTTAGAGTTACAACAAACATTGCTTAAATGCATAAAATTACATACGACTGATTGGTTGAGATATCAGCCGCTGTATACCACTCGCAACAACCAGCAGTACTTACTAACCAGACTGAAGAGACCTCTCATGGAGCACCCGATTTGTCTCAGCACTCAGCCGAATCAGCTGAAACCACTCGATTTCCAGCTGGCTACCTTCTTTGTCGAACTGATTACACCATAAATCAAACTCTGCTTTTGCAGATTAATTTACGATTTTCTACAGTTCGAGGCGAAATTTCAATCAATCAATCAATCAATAGAACATATTTTCATGCAATTATGCTTGCTGTAACACATCGAAAAAACACATTTAATCCGCTATTCGACCATAATACTATAAAATTTATGTAATCACATAGATAAATCTGAATGTTTAAATTTTGAAAATTGACAAATAATCATGATTGTTTATTCGATAAAAAACTTGTTAAATGATACATGTTATAATTCTTTGTGGTAGATTTGTTCAACTGCCTACACTCACGATACTACTAACAAGTAGTGTTGATTATGAGAAAAAACAAACAAATCAGTTAATAAAACTTATGACTAAACGCAGTATTTATATGTATCGATACAGTCACAGTATGTATGAATTATTCATTCAAGTTCGAATAAAATTCTGGAAAGTATACAAATTAGCATTACATCAGTTGATTGCAAATTATTGATCAGGAAGGTATATCTGAAGTACTGAAGAGAGTTACCCTGATAATATATGAACCATTAGTATTCAGTCTGTCGGGATAATGAAAAGCTATTGTTGTTGAAGTGTTCAGTGCAAGACCGATGGAAAGTGGTGTGAAAGGGAGTTATGAAGGCGATTCCATTACTTGGCCAGTGATGCCGATAAGTAAATTAGATGTTTAACTTGTTCTTTTATTATTTGGAAATTTGCGTCACTGTAACTACTGGCTTCCGAGAAGTATGACTTACACATGTATGTAATCACGCCGAAATTAGTTTGGATGTCAGCCAAACTCAGTACAAAGAATGAAATCAATGAGATGCTCACTGGCGACTTGCCCTATTCAGATAGCTAGTTACCTGGGGTTCCAGTGCGAAGTCGTGACCAGTAGGGTGCAACAGGTCGGGTGTGAGGACAAATACCCGCCGAAGACCTTGGCTAGTGGTTGCGCTATATCGTGAATTGAGAGGAGTTAGAATTCATGGTCCATTGGATCTGGTTTCAGTGGCTTAATGGTCTACGAGCTCGCCTGATAACCAGAAGGCCCTGGGTACGAACCCTGGCGGTGGATGAGTGCTGATGAACAGTCCAAAACTAGGACGAAACAGCCATCCAGTACTCCCAGGTTTTCCAATGGTTCTCTAACTGATGTCAGCTCATGATGAAATCCTCCAACGAATCGAACTAAATCCCTAAAAATCCAATACTTGAATGAAATTCTGATTTGCAACACCAATGTCAAGTCAGTCACTTCTTCCAAATGGGTTAGAAACCTGGCACGATAGAAAAAGTGTTTCCAATAGCCAGTAGCAAACTTTCATCAACAGATCAGATGGCCCAGCATGAAAGAATTAGCAGAAAGAAAACCCTGGAAATGAACCAGCCAAGTACCTATTGGTTAACATACATACAGAAGGAAATGGAGAATTTGGAATGTCAGCGGGAATTGTTTGTTGAGTGATTCTCGCTGACAGAGTTTTGATTGCACCCTGTTGGAAATACTCCTCTTGAATCTCACGTACTTTTTACGGTTGATTTGGTTAAATAATTAGTTAAACAGTACTTAGATTGAAAGGTATTTCTGACTATTCAAAATTTTATTTTTGTTCAATAACACCGCAGATTTTATTGAAAATCAATGTCTTCTTACTATCGTTGTGAGTAACTCAAGGAAGTTTTGGTTAGCTATGCTGGTTAGAACTCAAAGATTGATCACCTGTATTCAGACCACAACACGTTGGTTCTGGTCGCTGCGTATTCATTAAAAGTCAACTGTGTTTTCAGCCATTATTCAAATGAGAATTTTTAAGTTGGAATTTTGGCTACACTTCACAATCGGAATGTTAGACGTCTAGGAATCTAAACTCTAGACCAAAAGATGAATTAAGTATAGTCAATGAAGAGTGAGTGATGATTTCAGTTCTAACTGAAACCCTGAAAATGCGAATCACTGATTGATAGATACACACGCACTGCTTCTTTATGTTATCTGTCGACACAAATCTCGACTTCTGATAAGAAACTTATGTGTAATCACGACTGAATGAATTTTCCTGGCTCATTCAGTCGGTATCCCATAAGCTAATGGATCAAATACTGCCGTGACCTATGTTTTCTTTCTTAGCAGCAAGCGCCGTTTCCATGTTCTCCTAAACAGTGTAATAGGGTAAAATCTTGGTTGGTATGTGTGCGTGCTTTATCGAGTACGTACTAAGTTTAATATGTTGATTCAACAATAATCAGAATTACATGTAGTGATTGTGGTTCGCATTTAGTATGTTTCCAAGACATTCAATCGGTGCCTCTGAGTTTTAGACAAATGATATTGGTTAGACACTTGTGTATTTACAATGTAACTACAGGAGGTAAATCGAGGGTTCCAGTAGTTCAGTGGTAACGCCGTTTTACTACATCATGGCATTACGCTAGTTGTAATATTTCAAGGGACACCAGTCTTTTCAGATATACCTTGCTAAATAGTTTCACGAAGCACAAAAGTTAGGTCCAGAGCTTCTTCCTTATTGCTTCAAACCATCGGATAAAGACGAGTTAAGCAAAGTTTGGAAGCAATTAATCCAACGTATACGAATACTCTAGCCAATACGCTAAATTCTGTTAGTCACTTTAAAAAAATTAAGAGACATTTTCATTACATCCGATTGCCATAATGAATAAACGTATACTATGTATTTCTGCTTTGATAATGTTAATAAATTTACCCGTAACCATTTTGTTTAATTTGTCGACCAATCATAAGAGTTTTTAAGCCACCAGCTGCAGGTACATTATTATTACTGGTTGAATGCGGACTAGCCCATTTCTCGATGACATCATGATTAGTTGTTTTGGGGTATCCATCAATTTGTATCCATGGTCGACCAGAATTAATGCCTGTTTGAATGTTATATCTAACGTGTTGAGTAAGATTTTGTTGACTGTAGACAAGCAATATACGATTAGGAACACGTCCATCGATATATCTGAGGGAAAAAAAATAAATATGTATACACGTATACATGTCGTGGAGGAAAAAGATGTCAATGATAGTGAAGGAAGTTAAACACAAAACTTTTGATAAAAAACACACCAAATTACTGTGTATATGCTAATGATTACAGGTTCGATTTAAAATTCGAAGTGCTCAGTGTCACTAGTGAATAAAAGGGGGCAGCAACCGACCATAAGTTAGATAATAGCGACAGTCTGTTATCAAAGTTGTGAAGAGACCACAATAATTTTACAAATGTTGAAAGCCATAGAGTTACTAAAATCCACGAAACCGGCGGGACCAGATAGAGTCCCACAAGAGGACACGAAAATGGACCCCCAACGAACATGATCTCACCACTACTGCAGAAGTTGTGGAAGGAAGGAAAGTCACCTGCTGACTGAAAGAAAAGTCATACCATCAAATTGCCAAAGACCTATGCAAGAGGTGGCACCGAATCGTACTGCTGTCTACCCCAAGAAAAATATTAGGCCGCATGGTCCGGCAGAGTTGAAAGATGTTTTGAATGAAAGATCATACTGTGTGGATTCGGGATAAACAAATCATAGGCCGATCAAATTACAACATTATACACTATCATAGAACAGAGCATCGAGCAGCGGTCAACCCTGCTCAACTTCATCGATTTGGAAAGGCCGAGAAGTAATTCGGAAACTAACAACAGATCCACAACGAAAAACTCAGAGGAGCCTCTGAAGGGAAGACCACAGCTAGGTAAAGCTGCCTGCTATTACTGATGATATCCCTGCCTGTGGTTGACTGGATCATGCAACATACCATAGGAAGTGAAAACATAGGCAGACGTTGGACGGTAAAATGACACCAGAAGGTCTTGACTTCGCAGACAATTTGTCACACAAAATGGACGAAAGCCAAGAAGTTGGAGCTAGGACGGTGCTTCAGCGGACATTTAGAGAACAGATACGATGAAGACACCTAATTAACAACAAGCAAACAACAGACAGTGTCATTTCAACTACAGGTGAAGGCACAAGTGAAGATGATTTCAGCCAGGATTAGGTTTGGGGTGAAACACTTTGAAATCAATACGGAGACTTACATCACACGGCAAAAGGAGAAAGATTCTAATTTTCAAAACTAATATCAAATCAGTGCTTCTTTTTAGCTCAGAGATTTAGTGTGAGTCCAGCACAAAACACTTCCAGCAGTGTGTGAGGTTTTATCAAAAGCTGAGTCCACTTGATACTGAAGATTAGATGTTCGACTGGCTGGAGAGGAAGGACAACAAGGAATTCTGACAGGCAGCAAAGAAACCTCTGCTGACCCACTGACAAATATACGGAAAAAATTAAAAATGGATTGAACATACGCCGAAGATACCAATGAGTGACATCACGCTCCAAGCCCTTGAGAATAAATCAAATAGGAAGCAACGTATTGAGCGTCCGAGTGTGACGTAATGGAGATCATGTTGGGAGGAAGTGAGAGAGTGTTGTCAGTGATGAAGTCAAATAAAAGTGTCAGAGGAGAACAGAATACAATAGGCACGTGTTGCTTAATCCCTGAGAACCACTCAAAACATATAATAACTGACTGACACTACTCAGAATCAGTGCTACTTTTTTCATGGTATTGTAGCGTTGAGTTAGCAAACTGCAAGCAATTTAATGAGTGATTACTGAAGGCGCTTTTGTTTTTTATTCAGCGAAAATACATAGTGACAGTAACAGACCACAAGATACAAATCATACTTTTCCTTTCCTTGTCATTCTGCTCTCCATTATCTCTGCTATTCCTCATATAGGAAGGAAATCAAGACAGCTATAGAAGATCTGTGTTACTCCCTTAAGGATTTGGCCCTTCAACCAACATTTCCTGGGTTCGAATCCTGCTCCACTAACTTCAGACTTGATAGTTGGTTATCACTATCAAGTAATCATACGGCAAATCTGCCTCATAGCCTGGTACATGAAAATGCTGATCCCAGTAATCAATTCTTCCTATGCTAATTAATCTGTCTTTGAAAAGCAAAAGAAGTAAAACGAAGGCACTAGCGCTCACTTTACAACAACTCTCCAATTTGATATTCCCATAGTGAATAGATGATCTTGTGCATTCTGTAAAAGCATTAATTCTTGTTCAGTCGGCGGTGAACGATAATGCAACAGCATACCGTTTGCATCATACAAAGTTAACGTCAGATGGATTTCAGTCGGTTGATCAATTTGAAATGGTAAGTCCACTAGTAGTGTAGTTGCTTGTGTAAAGAATCTTCCATTGATAGGATTATCTTCATTGTCATTGTTACTGTCGTAATTGTTCCTGTCGACTATTACTTCAGATAAAGGAGGACTTAAAGTGATAGTTGTATTGAGTACAGTTTGTTTAATTGAATCTTTTTGTTCATTCGGTCGCTGATTTACACCATTCCTAGAGTGAACTAGGAAAATTTACAAGGAAAAAAGAAAAATGTTGTCAAAAGCAAATTTTCCAACATTTTTGGGAAGTGGAGAAAACTAGATTCGACATTTTATGCTATTCGCTGCTGTGAAAGGCGATTTCATGTCTCAGTTTGGATTTTTGCTGTTACGTAGACGTGATAACTTTATCTAGCAGTCTTTGATCTCATTGGAAGTCTTCGACATTATACAACTAACTAGTCAAATAAGTTTATTCAGTCACCAGCTTAGCATGATATTATGCGTTAGAATTGTACCTATACATGAATTTTTTCCTAAAAAAATTCTCCTCACTAGCCAGTCTTCATTCTCTTATATTTTCTTGGCTGGTTGAAGAAGGAGGTATTTGAGAGAGAACAGTCGTATTCAGTTGGGTTGCTTACCGCATTTCAGCATAGTTGAACCTACGAATTAACCAAATTTGACCTAACAACATTATAACCCTATGAAATCTTGTAAGTTCCTTCTGTCACATGTCATCCACAATTTTGATGATTGCGGTGATGTAAGAAGTTATTCGAGAAACACACTTTTTATTATAAAGTCGGTGAATTTTGACATTTATTGAGGATTAATATTATTATTATATTCTATAATAATATAATATTATATATATAATATTTATTAATATTCTATTCTATTAATGTTCGAATGGGGATTTTTCATGAATTTACTGAGGAAGTCTAGTTACAGGCCTTATAGCGGGCTGTCTCAGGCTACAGAACCGTCGGAAAACTAAGGAATACTAGACCACTGTTTCATCCTAGAGTGGCACTCTTCGGCAAAACACATCCACTGGGGTTGAATTTAAGTACTTTTAGCTACAAGGCGAGCTCTTAGACTACTCAGTCACTGAGATATTTTAAGCGCGACTTAAATCGTTAGACTCATAGGCTAGTAACTGTACTTTTGCCTAACTTGGTGGAACTCCAGATAACCTCCTGCATAAAGTCAGTCACTAATGAGCATGTAATGAATACCACAAATATTGAAGTTTTATAGATATTCTAACAGTGTGTTTTGTATTCAACTGAAGTTTGCCACTAAGCGTAAAATCTATGTAGAGCTTAATCTCTCCTAATTAGCTCTTGTTATATACAGAAAGGATGTCGATTTAAAGAATTATTGAAAGAAACAGTAATAATGAGTTCAGTTCAGTAAATTCCTAAGTACCATCCACTGCCAGTCTACTCTAGTTCGTTCAGCCATATTAAAACTGCTATTGCACATAAGCAGGATGCTTGAATTCACTTATTTATGAGGACAGCTGGCAAACGAGGTTATTGTGAAAGTCTAAGTAGCATCTATACAGCAGTGAAAAGTTATCAGTCTTGATGTTAGGAGTTGTTGAATTTTGGTCCTCACTTCTTAGCACTCTTACACAAGACCTAACCAGAACCCTAGATGAATTCATGATTACTCCTGTATCCAAACTCTAGTCGCTAAGTGACGAACGCCAGCAAATTTAGCACAAATAATTCGGGTGAGATGTCAGTATCTCCATATTTGTATGCTACGAAGTGTGGCTCAACAATTTAATTTCAGATTAGGCGTTCGATTGACAAAACTGGAATTCATGATTTACTGAATGAATGATTATCGAATTCTCCGGGTAATCTAAAAGTCCAGAATTCGATCCAAGAGAGGTTTGTGTGAGCGCACTGCTGAAGAAGAAACAACTTTTCTTTGCTTAGAAGCTTTCAGTGTATCTATGTTTGATTTGTGTTTGGGAAGAAAATCAACCTGAAATAAATCAATTGCTTAAAACTAAATACTTGGAAAGATTTCTCAATTCCTGAATCTATACTTTTCAAACATTTAACATTAGGATTCAAGACTAGTTGGTAAGCCTGGCGAAGAAGGAAGGTTGTGCGCGAGGCTAGGAACCCCACCCCACCCTGTTAAAATAAACATCACTACTACCGAAACTTCAAAGCCCTATGTTCTACTGGGAACACAACGGAATAAAATAAATAAACACTGGATTTATTGTTAGTGGGAATAACACAAAATAGGTGAAGTAAATCGGATTTCCTTAGTGGCCACCTACAAATGCATGGATATTTGCAACTGCTGTGCCGGAAGTAACAGAATCGAACGACAGAAGCTCATTGACGTCTTTTAAAGGTAAACATATCAGACACATTTTCTACTGCAAGTCTCACTAGTATCTAAGAGATGAATTATGGATAAAAGCAACAGCAAAAAGAATAGTCTGACACCAATTTTTTATATACTTCTAATTATCATAAGTAGTTATTCACTACTCCAAGTGACCAATGATGCCAGTTATCAGCCTGTGGATAATCTGACCATCAGGGGTAGTTCAGGTTTCGCATTAAAATCAGAAATCACAGAGGATAAAAACGACGCAATTTGAAATATCTTGATTAACGAGTTGTCTAGGATAAATACTAATCAGTTGAATAACATAGTCTGTTTGTTTTGTTCTTACCTTCATTGTATTCTTCTTTCATATTACAACCACTTTCTGTTACTTGACTGCCATCTGGACACATTGAACACTGTCGTCCTACAACACCTGAACGACAATTACACTGACCTGTAGCTTGATTACACGATGAATCAACTGAACCAAGAGGATGACATGAGCAGGCTTTAGGGAAAAATAAGTCAAAGCAAACAAATATGATAAAGTATAATTATATTTCAATAGTTTACACACAATGATAAGTTTTGTTATTGGTAATACGTTTCGCGGATGATTTATGTTTGATTTCACACAAAATCGAAGACTTACAAGCGAAAACTGACAAACCGGTCGAGGAAGCAGCAAAGACAGGACTCCAGGTGAACATAGACAAGACGGAGGTTATGAAAATAAACAACCACCAACAACAACAGCATCAACATCCAGCGTCAATCACCATCAACGGGAAAGATTTGAAAGAGGTTACTTCATTCACTTATCTAGGGAGCATTGTCTCAACTACAGGAGGAACGGAAGAGGATGTCAAATCGAGAATCGGGAAGGCGAGAAAAACATTCATCAACCTGAAACCAATCTGGAAATCTTCGTCACTCAGCATCAACAACAAAATTCGGATTTTCAATACAAACGTCAAGTCAGTCAGTTCTTCTATACGGATCAGAAACTTGGCGGGTCACAAAGAATATTTCCAACAGCCTGTTGCACACCTTTATCAACAGCTGTCTTCGTTCTATACTCAAGATCAGATGGCCGGAAAGAATCACAGGCAAGAAACAAACTATAGGAACAAACAAAACAAGAACCAATCGCTCAACAAATATGCAGGAGAAAGTGGAGATGGATTGGACACTCGATGAGGAAGCCGCTGGGTGATATCGCGCGTCAGGCCATCGCTCGAGTGGAACTCGAAAGGGAAGCGGCGAGTGGGACGTCCAAGGGTGACATGGAGGAGATCGTGTGAAGAGGAGTTGAAACAGTATGGATTAACATGGATGCATGTGAAAAGTACGGCAGAAGAAAGAAGCAAGTGGAGACGTGCAGTTGAAGCCCTATGTTCCACTAGGAACCCAAGGGAACTATAATGATAATAATAATACTTTCATACACATTTTGTTGGAAAAAGGGAACAAGACTTTAAAACGAAGTCTTGTTTAAATTAACAATATGACAACATTGATTATTACACGAGCAGAATTCTTTTTGATAACTTGTTCAAGTTCTACACTTATATATGCATAATAATTCAGGAATAATTGTAAGTGACAGCATTACATTTTTTTCTTGAGTAAAATGGAATTATTAACATCAAAAATTCGAAAAGTATATGTTGTAAGTAAATCACTAATAGATTACAGTTCAAACCGTGTGTATGAGATAATATGCATGGAGACAGTACTAAATTGAACGTCATGCGTCAAAGTAAGTGCTAGTGACCATGTATCATTGTTACACATGATCGTTCATTTTGATATATTGACTCTCAATTTAATACTATACTACAACACTATACACACGTTTTGAACTCTAATCTAATAACAATCTGTTCACATATTCAGTCTTGTAATTTTTTTATCTTAACGATTCAGTGTTATTTATAAAAACAGTAATGTTGTCAATAACGATTAATCTTCAGTTAACATGGACATATACCTAACGGACTTGATCAATAATTTATCCAAAAGAACAATGTTTGTTCTCTAATCAATATAATAACATTTAGGGAATTATTGCAAAGCGTATAGAACTAAGCATAAGGAGAAGGATTCAGATTTTCATCACTAATGGTAAGTCAGTCAGTTCTTCTATATGGGTAGGAAACTTGATGAATCAGTCATGAAGAGCATTTTTTAAAAAGCCTGATGCAGGTTCTTATCAACAGCTGTCTTCACTGGTTCCATGCTGAACACCAGATGACCGGACAGATGGAATAAGCACTAAGAAAGTCTGGAAACGAACCAATGAAGAACTTGTTGCTAAATAAATATTAGAAGAAAATGGAGATCGATCGGATATAAGCTGAGGAGACCTCTAGGTGACATTGGGCACCAACATATTTCTCGAGTGGAACCTGAATAGGAAGTGGTGAGTTTGGTGCTGGTCCCTTAGTAACATGGAGGAGTTCATGTCCGGTTGAGATGAGAGGCTATAGGCAATCTTGGGGTCATGTAAAGAGGACCACAAAGAACGGAAGAAAGTGGAGACGTTGTGTTGAAGCCATATGTTCCTCTCAGAACCCAAAGGTATAGTAATAACAGTTATAGAGAACTATTTAAGTCCTACATTGTTACTCAACAATAACTTGCATTTCCCAACAGTTAATCATAAGCCGCAGTTATTGTGTGAAAACTGTGGATGCTGGCTGGCTGAGCAGATTTGGGTAGTTTGAAAGAAGGTTGAACTCATGACCCACCGTTTGAAAGTCGAGAGCTTTAACCAATAAATAACAATTACAGCCATATTAATAAATTAAAAAAAATTAGTATACTCCAAAATTGAGAAATCAACGAAATTACTTTGAAACAGATTTAATGTTGATAACTTTCCAAATTCAAATATTTCTAAAGTTTAGTTAGACAGGACAGTATGCTTTTTGTGACATCAAAATATTAATACTGAAGACTTTAGAGTGAACATCTTCAGAGTGAACTTTTATAAACAATTCTGCAGATTTTTTAAATTTCTACTCTGCTGTTTTACTTCGGGTGTACTGAAGTCAGAGATTGGATTCATGTTTGCAGCACATACATGTCGGTGCTTACATCTACGTCTGTATACATATCTATAATTTCCTGATTTCATTCCTGCTTCTCGGAAATCCCCTCAACCGCCTCTGTTTAGCTCACCGATTGACTACCATAAACTAAGTGAGATAAAATGTTAACAGCTAATTTGTTTGCATTTTGCAGATATGTCTTTATTACTTTGTTAAAGCATCTGTACATCATAAGAATACTAATTTTTGACTGAATGAATTTCGTACTGTACTTATTAAGAAATAAACAGCATGTTTAGCATTTCAAATCTCAGCAAAAACAAAGAATCGTAAATACTGTTGGAAAAACAATAAGGTATCAGTCATTCGCATTACAAGTGGGAAAAGTTTCGGTTATTCAATCGAAAATAAAACCAATTCTATAGTTCGATTCAGTGGCTACATAACCACGCCCTCTTAATTGGTTATCCCCTGGCCACTTGTTCGACTACTGTTTCAAATTCATCCAAATAAATAATACAAAAAGTTTATTTTACAGAGTTAACAAGTATATTTAACTTACGAATGCATTCATGATTATTTTGTATGCCCCAGTAGTTCCCAAGACACTGATCACACTTCAAGCCACCAACACCCCATTTACATCGACAATTGCCTAAGTAGTCACATTCTTCTGACAAGGCACCAAGTTTATTACACGTACAACTCGGTAATCTAACACCATCTTTAATGGGTAAAAAAAGAGGAGAAACACTTAGTTTCTTTAAATAAAGTGCATTTCTTCTCTAATCAAAACATCAAAAAAATAGATTAACAGGTTTCTAAATGTCGAGTCATTGACTTTGTAAACATCTAAATAATACAATACTTATTAACAAAGGAAGTTCTGATGAAATTAATTATCCTAGTGATACAAGATTCGTGTGACATAGGTGTGAAATTCATCTGAAGCAACAAATCACCGTAAGCATAATGAACATTTGAGTGTATTGTCTTCAGGAGATGATCTTCACAATTTTCATCTAAAATTTACAAACAGCATATAGTTATTGTAGCTTGAGAAATGTGCGTAGATGTAGCTTAGTCAAGTGAACAATGCACTTTGAATTATCGCTTGATGTATAGTTCCTTTACACCTTACTTGGTAAATTAATTAGGCATCCCCATTTCTTCTCATTATTATGCTAACATTTGTCTTGATACTTTTTAATCAAGCAAAATACCCTTTACCGTGAGCTGTGGGGATTTCTTCCCTTGGATTAACATTTCGTTAAATTTCGCTCCGATATGATGATTTATTATTATTACTGTTTATTTTATTTCGATGTGTCCCGATTAGGAGATAGGGCTTTAAGCTGTGAGCTTTGAAGTTTCAGTAACAGTGTCATTATTCCTTTTCACGGGATGGGATTTCTAGCCTCATGCCCAACCAGACTTACTATCGACTAAACAATGTTAAGCAGTGAATCAGCCAGGGATCGAACTCCAGGACACGTGCGTAGTTGGCAAGCATTCTACCGATAAACCAGCAATGCTAATTTTATTTTACGCTTTTTTTAAATTTAAGAAACGCTTCATGTAAAATGTGCTGGAATTCATACAGTGATCCTCTGTTTATTGGATTGTTAACGTTGTACGTGACATAAACAACTCAAATGTTTGCACTCATCTCTAGGTGAGACTGATGAAACAGTAAAATCGTATCTTGAAGGCTTTCTTAACAGTCAGCATAAAAATATGTACTACTGACTGAGTGGCACGAACAGTTGCATACCACGCACATAAACCAGCAGTGCTTGCTAGCCAGATCGGGGTGATCTAAACACCGGATGGGCGTTTCGCCCGTTCGGGGTTGAGCTCATCAGCAATCAAGCACTGCTGATTAATATCAGTAGTACGCAACTACTCATCTCAATCAGTCAGTTGTCTATAGTTTTATACAAATTTACTTGCTTTCCTGATTACCACTTATGGTATCAAGCACATCGCATATTGTGATCGGAATAACTTGGTTTCCAAAAGAAACTAAGGTGAAATCTCACCATTCGAACTGTGTAAAGTGCGAATTGCCAACCAGTTTGCAAATCGTGAACTTCACTTCCTAGCATTCACCACTAGTTTTAATAGCGAATTGAGAAACTGTATTTGTAGAATAATCTAACATGATGAATAATGACTAACAGATCTATTCTCAGTTGAGTTACTCTGTCTGTTGAATTTATAAGTCATATTCTGCTCACATGACTTACAGCAAGCCGGTCATCTGCTACTACAGACCTTCCACTCGCTGTAATCTCACATGTGACTGATTTGTCTAACAATCTTACAAGATGGTCTTAAGTTCCTTCTAACGAATGAAGTCATAAGAAAGCATAACTTTTCTGATATCTGCCTTATCACGAATCTGTATTTTCACCTTTTTGGGCTAAAAAACAAAATTACCAAGAGTTATTCTTTAGGGATTTGATTTGTCTCAACTTTGACCACAAGCTGATATCAGTTAGAGAACCACTGGAAACGAGCGCTTGAATATTGGACAGCTATTTCGCCCTAGTTTGGGACTCTTCATCAGTACACATCTCATCGGGGTTCGAACCCAGGAACTTCCAGTTACAAGACAAGCTCGTAGATCACTCGGTCACTGAGACCCGGTTCAGTCCTAAGTTCTACCAGTCAACTGGTGGATGGTGACTAACACTGGAATCCAGGATACGCATTTCCTCCTATTTGGGACTTGTCAGCTGGATGTGCCTGCATTCTCCAGTGAGTGATGGCGTTCCCACTGAGGGTTGAACCCAATGCCCATAGTTTCAAACGCCAAAGCGTTATCCGGACGACGAGTCCTAAGTGGGACGCATATTCTGGATCCCATTGCTAGTCACCATCCACCAACTGACTTTAGGTTACATGACCAGACATCATCAAAGCATCTGCACAAGGAGCCGACATATCAACGTGAGATGGAGCACTTCGGTCCAATCAATCGACGGGAAAATCTAAACTGAATCAAATTAACTTCTATCAGTTTGTGATTTTAGCGCAACCGCCAGCCACTGTCATCGGTCTTGCTAATTATCGTTTCCATTTGTTTGATTTACTGTTAAATATTTTCATCGGTTGTAGAAATCACATTTATTCATTACACAATAGTAACATATTCTAAATACATGCATGATAAGACTTTTTATAGCTTACATACTAACTGAGTCTAAGGATGCTAATCGCTACACTTCATCCAGTTAAGAAAAATCGAATTTATCTTTCGTTCGTGTTGAATATTGTGAATAAAATGGCATCTGAGTTTCAGTGATTAAATAACGAGGTTCGCCATTCCAACAGTGAATGATACAAGACCAAGTTTACGGGAAAGAATGGCGTTACTTAAAGTGACAATTACACCATATTAATAGATGACGACAAGTACAAAATAAATGTCATGCAGTGCTTACCATAGAGTAACTTAATGCGTGTAACATTGAGTATAATGAAACAAAACACCTCGTATTGTATTCCTTAGTAAGAAATATTGAGCTGAACATAGATTCATGTGTGAATACAATCAGATACCAATTAAAAGTGCAATTTTAGACGAAATATCCACATTTTTGACAATAATAAAAAGTCAGTACTTCTATATAGTTCAGAGACTTGGCACCGCATCAGACTTTCATCAACACCTACCTTTGCCATTTCTATGGTGAAGACTAAATGACCAACCAGTAAGTATAAGCAACAAGGAATGTTGGCAGACAGTAAAGCAGACTACAACCTTTTGCTCAGAAAATGTACAAGCTGCTGACTATGACCCGGATTGGGTGACACACAGATTACATGAGGAAGAAGTAAAGGCTTAGAAGGGGTCATAAAGTCAGCTTAAAATGAAGGCAGTAAACCAGGTGGAAAGGAAAGGTGTTGCAACAGTCTGATGTTCCACCTAGAACTCAAGATGTGAAGGACAAAACTGTCAGGTACGTCTTTCATAAATACAATACACTGAGACTGTAATTCACAAATTGAAACAACTTATTATTACCCAACTACAGTCAGGCTTGACAGTCTACGAGTCAAAATTTGAACTGCCTAAATGTTGCTCATCTCTGTCTGCCAGTCAGATAAACAACTAATCGGATTCATTTATGTTGACTAACGAACACCACTCAGTTTATTTTGTTGCACAGTCAGTATCCATGATACCAATTTCAATATTACTGTTAATGTTTCACTATTTGAACTATTGGCTTGATTGGAATACATCTGGATAAATTGAGCTCATGTGTATAGAATGTTAACTATATATGCAAACAGGGAACATTTGCAGAGTAACAATAAAACAAGAATGAAAATTACTGAATACGTTTTCTTACCAGCTTGTATATTTCCTGACATTTTCCCATTAGAATCTTGTAGAAGAGATGGATTATTATGCCGACATTTTACACCAGTCAAGTCAACATCAATATTAGTTTGTTGAATACACGATTGACGTTTCAGTTCACATTCACTTGGATATAGTTTCCCGTCTGTACCGCATACATCAAGTTCATTTGCATGTTTCGGTGGACATTTATCTCGACACACACACTGACCATTACGACACTGGAAACCCAATGGACATCCACCAGCACAAGGACCTGTGTAGTGTATATGATTAAAGTATTACCGATAAACTAAAATGAGGAATACAGTAAACAATTATAGATTTAATAACAGATTTCTTATTGGAAAATATAAATGTTTATGAACTCTTGTCTGCAACATTGTCTTCATATTGTGTTCTTGTCACCACTGCATATTTGTGGTCTGAGCAGATAGCAAAGCGAATTTTGAAGAGATAGTTTGTGTTGATTTGATTTGTTTTAAGTTTGACCACGGATTGATACCAATTACAAAACCACTTAAAACCAGGGTTCTCTAATTCATATTAATCCGTGGTCAAAATTTAAACAAAATATTAAAAACATCAGTAGTTGTTTAAAACCTGATGATTTGGGTTTACAATATCAAGATCTCCAAAATATTTAAAAAAGTATAAAGATATCCTCAAGGATAAAATGTGGCTCAATGTTTCATAGAATTGTTAATTTTGAGTTATTTCCTAGTAGAAAATGTATAACCCATCCTAGTGAGTGAGTACTATCGGTGAGTCACAAACTAGTGCGAAGCAGTTGTCCAGGAATCCCTGGTTTTCAATAGTTCTCCAACTGATATCAATATGTGGTCAAACTTGAAACCATTGAAAGCCAATTTTTTACTGAGTGTTATGATTAAATTCTGTTGATAAATGAAATCCTTAACAAAGCCAAAGTTCGGCATATTTGCTGACCTAATTTCACTGTCTAATGCCACACACACTCAAAGACTTACAGGCGGAAACCAAAACGTTATTTGAAAAACCAAGCAGGAAAGACAGGACTTCCAGTCAACAAGGAGAAGACGGAGGTGATGAAGATGGCCAACCAACCAACCATCAGCAACAACCAGTACTAATCACTATCAATGGAAGAAACATAAAAGAGGTCAGTTCCTTCAATTTTCTGGGCAACATCACTTCAAATTCAGGAATGCCTCACGGATGAGGATGTCAAAACCAGCCAGGACAGGGAAGGCAAGGCACATTTTCAACACAGTGAAGTCAGTTTGAAACTCTTCTGCACTCCACAGCATAAACAACGAAATTCAGACCTTCAACTCTAATGTCAAGTTACTTTTTCTTTATGGGTCGGAAACTTGTATTAAGTGTCACAAAAGGTATTTCCAACAGATTCTCGTCAATAGCTGCCTTTACTGGTTCCATACTGAAGATCAAGTGGCTGACCAGAAGGAATTAGCAACAGGAAGAAGAACCAATCAAGAACCTGCTATTCAACAAATATTCCGGAGATAAAAATGGGGAGACCGTTGTGTGACATCGCTTGAGTGGGACCCAAATGGAAAACGACAAGGTTAACGTTGCTTTGAGGGTGACATGGAGGTGATCGTGTCAGGAGATGAGAGGCTATGGGCAATTTTAAAGCCTGATTAAAAAGACCACATTGTACAAGACAAAGAGGAGCAGTAGTGCCGAAGCCCTGTGTGCCACTCGAACCCAAGGAAGTAATAATGATAATAATATAATCCCACTGCCTAACAATAGATAAAATAAGAGCCTAATATCACGTGGGTGATGGAGGTTCATCTGAATTTTATGAAAATCATTTCGAAGCTGTAATAATAATAATAATTCATAACATAGCGCAGCAGGTTGAAGGTGAAGCAGTAACTCATCGAAGAAGACATTAAGAAGTGGTCACGCTATGTAGTAAATTGGCAGTTGTTAGAATTTATGGGCCATTGGATCCGGTCCAAGTGGCTTAATGGTCTACGACCTAGCTCGTCTTGTAACCAGAAGGTCCTGGGTTCGAACCCTGGCGTTGGATGCGTACTGATGAACAGTCCAAAACAAGGCCGAAACAGCTGTTCAGTACTCCTAGGTTTTCTAATAGTTCTCTAAGTGATGTCAGCTCATGATGAAATCCTCCAACCAATATGAAGGGCATCTTACTTAGTGTTGATAGTTTCATGCCTTACACTTTTATCATCATATAAAGTGCGAGCCAAATAAGGTATTGTGAATTTTTTATACTTTGTCGTCCAGGAATATAATAAAATAATAATCACTCTATTTCAAACAATAATAATTATACAGAATGAAATATTTAGCGTTTTTATACATACTGCCACACTTTAGCTCTTATTGTTGCTTCTATTTCTACCTGATGAATTTATGGGGAGAGTTGTGTATAGAGAGTATTATCAGGGTTCAACAAAGTGATATTTTTGGATGAGTTCATCTTTCATCTTTCAAACAGACTGTCATACCTGATGTCGAAATCTACCTTGGGAATAATTAAAACCTCAGTGAGTCAAATTTCAGTTGTGGGGTTATCTATTTTATGCAGAAATCAACTTCATTCATCTTCATATCTGATTTTAATAATTTTAATTTTATTAACAATCAGCAGTGGAGTTCATAATTAACAATACCAAAAATATAGTAGGAATAATAATCGATTCGTCTAACTTCCTCCCATCCTTCGATACGAACAGATCAAAGTGTCTAAAGTAGCGAATTGCCTGCATGAAGCATAAAAAGTTGAAAGAACAGTTAGCATAGATTACAGACTCTTTTCTTATCTAATCTATTCATGTTACTATAGGGATTTCATTGTAAGTATACCTGTGTGTATGTGTGTACGTGTTATGAGGGTAAGTTTGTGGCAGTTAATACTATATTTCTTATATGGGTTTGAGTAAATTTATTCTTATTAGTTAACGGAATAATTAATTAACTAAGTAATCGGTTAATTAATTGACTTCTTTTCAAATAAAAGTTTTGAGAGAATTGTCTCCTCAAATGCCTTTTCTCTTTAAAGTAAAAATCATTGACCGACATTTTTAGGGGACAAGAATTATGGTGAAACATAGTTTTTAAAGTGATTCTAATGTAAAATATTACTGAGAGAGCGATTTTACACTAATGGCAATAGACCTTTATGCTGAAAATACTGATTATTTCTCTTTCTCTCATACACTCTCTTTCTTATGGTCAAACCCTTCAATCTACCCGCTGGTCACTGAATTAAAGATTGACTCAAATGAACACTGTGAAGCGATATGGAGATTTTTGTATGTGATATGAAATCAATTAAATAATTCGAAAAAATAATTAGTTAACCTACAACACTTGCATATCAATGAGATGCTCACTAGTGACTTGCCCTATTCAGGTAGGTAGTTGCCTGGGGTTCTAGTGAGAAGTCGTGACCAGTAGGGTGCAGCAGGTCGAGGTCGTGAGGACAAATACTCGCCGAAGACATTGGCTAGGGGTCGCGCTATGTCGTGAATTGGCAGAAGTTAGAATTCATGGACCATTGGATCGGGTCCCAGTGGCTTAATGGTATACGAGCTCGCCTTGTAACCAGAAGGTCCTGGGTTCGAATCCCGGTGGGTGCGTACTGATGAAGAGTCCCAAACTAAGACGAAACAGCCATCCAGTACTCCCAGTTTTTCCAATGGTTCTCTAACTAATGTCAGCTCATGATGAAAATCCTCTAATTAGTTAACCTTGTTTTAAAAATAAGAATTACTTCATTTACGAAACAGTAGTAAGTCTTTTCTTTCTTTAAAAAGTGTAGAGTTATGATTTTGGCGGCCTGTTTAAATCACTAGTCTGTTTCCATTTCTTATCATTTTTAATCACAAAATTATATCGAATGACCACTACATGATCACGATATGCACTCACACGCATATCTAATCAGCTGTGCATTTCCCGAAAGAAAGGAAGGAAAGATGTAGTATAAGATCATATCTGGCTTCAAATCGAAGAAAATCGCATCACGTGATGTACTGTTGTCGATTACTGTTTCTACCTAAAGATCTTGTATACAGAGTTGTGGAAGACGCTAAAACTCCCTCACCATAGCTGAATAACAGGTTCTTTAGAGTAAAACTTTATAATGTCTGATCTCTGTAAACAAAGATGATTCTCTGCTAATAGTCTGGATTCGAATAATTCGGGATTATCTGAGTGACTGAAAAAGTTTTTTGGGAAATCCCTCTTGAACCATTAATCATAACTAATTTTCTAACGGTAGTCCGTTTTTCTCTTATGCTTTTGCATATCATTGTCCTGACACATATATCATATATCGACTTGATCCTTGTCATTTGTCTTTGTCACTGTTTAATCCCAGATTTTAATTCGTATATTTGTGGCTGTGCAATGCATTAATGATGTGTTGTTTAGCGATGTGATTTTGTTTGATTGAATCAAGTTGACTCTGTTCTTGGATAGTCTGCGAGAAGAGTAGATTTGAGATTCTTGTGGACAGAGCTTCTGATCACACCTTGTTGAGAATATTCTGCTTGGTTCCAAGTTCTCGTTTTATATTTAGACTGGACTTTGCAGCTGAGTTTTCGATGTCATTACTGTTTAACAGAACCACAGATTTACAACAGAATGATCGTCTTTTTCTCCGTCTATGTAGTGTTTTGTGACTTCATGAGTCTCAAGGAAGGTTTCTCAGTTATACAGTAGGACACAGAGATAGGCTTCCAACGTTCATACGACAACAAGCCGGTCTTCATCATGACAATCTGCTTCCTATATAAACTTGCTTTATTCGTAATCTCTATCCATTTCTATGCCTATACCGTTGCTAACTAAATATTCTTCACAAATTAAATGATGTTTTGTCTGTATTATTCATAACTCAGTTCATCGCTGTTTTAATATTCAGAAATCGATTAAGGGAGTCGCCTTTACATATCAAAAAAAAATAGAAACAACAAACTATAGGAACAAAGTAACCAAAGACTTGTTGCTCAACAGATATGCGGAAAAAATGGAGATGGATTGGAGATAGACTGAGAAGGCCGTCAAGAGACATCGCTTGTCAGGCCATAACTCGAATGGAACCTGAGTGGGAAATGACAAGTTTGGCGTTGATCCGAGGGTGATATGAAGGAGATCGTGTGACGGGGAGATGGGAGATTATGGGCAATAATGTGCCCAGCTAAAGAGGACAGCAGAAAGTAGGGCAAAGTGGCGATGCATTTTTGAAGCCCTATGTTCCACTCGGAACCCAAGGGAACAATAATAATAATATTATCCAGGACCAGAATGCTACCGAAAGTCTAAGCGGGACCAGTGATAACTGCTAGATTTCATTGGAATGAAATAAAAATCATTATAATATCAAGGTAATGGTTGAAAGATTTCTACCTATCTGTGAAAGCCAGTAAAGTGAAACAGTAAAACAAAAATACACCCGCAAAACCAAAATGTCATAATCATAAATTGATCAATCTTGTGTCCTTTCCATGCATGACAACCAATTGTCGCCTTTTTTTGCTTGTCTGTGCATTTTTGTATTGCCTGAGTAGACGAATATAGTAAGCATCCTTCTTTTACTGTGTATAGGTGTTTGACAATAACTCATTTGTCTGAATGTACACACACACCCGCAGACACGAATAACCACGAACACACATATATTATTGCACACATACAATATCAAAAAATTAATTCAGTTCGCAGCGAAACTGAGAAGGAAAGCTTTCGTGAAAGTGACGTTGAGCCTTACAGTTGGTTGACTTTCCCTTCTAATCCATTACCATTACATGCATGAGTGAATGTTCAGTTTTTTGTCGTATTTTATAATAAATAAAGGTTTAAAATAAACGGAATTATTTTCAGTTATATAATTATTTACTTTTTTAAACGTAGAGGTGCTAATATGTTACTTATAATGGTTAATTTTAAAGTTATTGCATTTTGTTTTAATTAGTATTTGGAACCAAATATTTATGAAATACAGTCATGTTCACGAAACTGTCGCCTTATTGAAATAAAAAGGCGTCACAGTTAATAAATAACCACTTTTGTTCAGTTTAAACCGTATTCTAGTAAAGTTTTCGTGAAAATTGAACACTTGAACAAAATTTAGGAGTATAAGAAACCCACCACTAAGTTGTTGAAATGAGTACATATGGATTCAATGAAAGTGATACTATATGAGATAACAAACATAGGTTGGAGGACTAGCTTTCATGTGATTCTTGAAGTGGAAGCCTAGATCACGTCACGGCACTTATTCTTTTACCTAAAATTACATTAGACCAGTTCAACTGAATTATATTCTGACTGGTTTTTACCAGAAGAAATGTTCAGTAGCGGTTAAATTGCATCAAGATATCCAGTGATCTATCCGGTAGGAACAGTGGATCTGTGTTATTAGCCTTTTCGACTCTAGAAGTAAACACTGCAAGATTAGCATTTGAAAATTTAGTCGGAATTTTAGTCATGCATATGTTCAAAGTGGTATCGTGAACCAGCCAAATATGCAGAAAGAAATACAGACTGATTGGATATAAGCTGAGAAGACCTTTTGAGTGATACCAGGCCCATGAGAGAAACTCTAATTGGAGGTGGTTTGTCCATCCGCATGCGACATTAAGGAAGTCATTTGAAGAAGAAGTGAACGATTTTGGGCAGTGGTGGAGTCCGCTGAAATTTGTGGGAGAGAACCAAGTGGAGTGCAGATATATTGCTGTAAGACTGGAGTACAAATAGTCAATATTAATCATAAAGGCTCTGAGGAATGTTAAGCTGACTTGCTGATAAAGAATACCTACACAGCTGTAGAAGTGTACCATGCTAGGAGTATTGACTGCGCTGTGCAGATAACCTATTCTTCACTGTCGAATAGTGAACTTCAGAGAAACTTCTTTACTTTATTCCTCTACATTAATTGGTTGCCGTAACACAAAAGAGGTAGGGAGAGAAATTAAAATGAATTTCAAGAATTAATGTGCTGTCGCATGTTACTTCATCAACTATGCCTTACCTATTTAACAGTAGACTGGTTTAATATTTTTGTACTGCACTTAATAGAAGCATGCAGAAATAGACTGAGCTTAAGTGCTCTGAACTCATAATCCAGAGGGAACTGTATCCGATATCAATTTCTCAATCAAATCTATCCTACATAAAATCTCACCAATATGGAAATGTTTGAATTTTCTTGGCAGTGAGCATCCACTTGTGCATTTAAATGGCTTTATTAAGCGAAACTTAATGATCTAAACTCCTGTGAATCGTTCATATTCAAGGTCATTGGCTTCACATACTACTAATTCAGCTTCCTGTGTTGAAGATGACTCTTCATATTACTATTAGACATATATCAGTATGATTAGATCAGGTTCTGACTACTTCAGTGTATACACGTATACATAAATTTAAAGTGGGTTTTGCTTACCTGCCCAGCATTTTACATGTACGTTTGGTACTCTTTGTCGTTAACATACACACACAATTAATGCCTCAGTCACAAGGGTTAGTGATAATTTGCAACCTCCCTGTGTTTATGAAAGCAACTTTTGCGAATATTCACTCGAAAATGTCGAATAAATATATTACTTGATCGTCTTATTAGCACTATATTTCATGTGAGAAATTCTTGCAAGAGAATAGGATATACTGAATACTTTTTTAAAACTGTTTCATTCTAACACTAATGTTGACTTGAATAGAGGTGAATGCATTGTCCTTCAGTTTCAATGAGTTAGTGATTAGGAGCTCATATTTCATAACGTTTACCAATTCATGATGTAGCATGTACACTAAGTGTTATTAATAGGCACTTGTCAGTCTACTCGACTTGATTGACTTTACTGATCACAGTCATGATTACAATCCCGAGAAATTTACGAAAAAGCGTATCAGTAATACGCTGCTGCTCTAGGAACTTAACGGTCCATCTTCGGGAATACCTACCAGCGTGGTTAAATAAAGGTGTGGTTAAGACCATCAACAGTTCTGTGTTGGACCACCTCCTCCAAACACGCCACAAAGCTATCATTGAAGAGTCTTCCTCTATCATCTGTCAAACATCAAATCAATTGCAAGAGACCACTTGATACCGAACACCCCAAACAGCAGAGGCCACTGAAATCCGCCTAAAATATCCGGAGCTCTGTGTGCAAAGGAAAAGGAACCAGCCACTACTGATATTCTGGCGTGTTTTCGAACCTATAAATTCATAAATTCAGTATTACTTCCCTTAATTTATATGATATTAAGTCAGTTGAGTGTTGTATTAATGTACATTATCTCTCTCTCTTACTGATGCTTTTGAACTGTAATCACCTACCGATACTATCGATTGGATGTAATTTAAAACAGCATTACTATTGTGAGTAAGAATATTACTTCACTTATTACTGTTATGTCTCAACTACAGGAGGAACGGACGAAGATGTCAAATCGAGAATAGGGAAGGCGAGAAACACATTCATCAACCCGAAACCAATCTGGAAATCTTCGTCACTCAGCATCAACAACAAAATTCGGATTTTCAGTACAAACGTCAAGTCAGTTCTTCTATACGGATCAGAAACTTGGCGGGTCACAAAGAATATCTCCAACAGCCTGTTGCAGACCTTTATCAACAATAGTCTTTGTTCTATACTGAAGATCAGATGGCCGGAAAGAATCACCAACAAGAAACTATGGGAACAAACAAAGCAAGAACCAATCGCTCAACAAATATGCAGGAGAAAGTGGAGATGGATTGGACACTAGCTGAGGAGGCCGTTGGGTGACATCGCGCGTCAGGCCATCACTCGAGTGGAAACCGAAAGGGAAGTGGCGAGTGGGACGTCCAAGGGTGACGTGGATGAGATTGTGTGAAGAGGAGTTGAAACAGTATGGGCTAATATGGATGCAGGTGAAAAGTACAGCAGAAGACAGAAGCAAGTGGAGACGTGTAGTTGAAGCCCTATGTTCCTCTAGGAACCCAAGGGAACAATAATAATAATATTAATATCACGTAAATGTAGAACCTGATGACGAATTTATCGAGAAGTATATTCATTGTTCATCAATCAGTCTTTTAAATTTTGAATACATTAAATTACTCACTAACAATTGTATTTTTCTGTATGATATGTCTGAAGCAATCTTGAAAAACAAATTGTATACCTAATTGTTCCAGAAGTGTTTACAGAATACAGGGCTATTTCATTTGAAGTGTACTTCATCACTGCAACAATTCAACTGCCTTATCTATCGTGAAAAGTAGGCCTTATTCAGGATCATAACTGTTTAGGTTAAATCACTTGAGAGAAAGCCAACTTCACAAGAGTTAACGTTAGTTATTCGTGAGTCACTACAGCTAGCTGATGAAAAGTAATTTAGTTATCGAAACATAACAACTGCAAAATAATGAAACTAAATTATTTCTAAGTAGTCATTTAGTCTAAACGTGAATTTAACTTCCTTCACTCATCTAGGGAGCACCGTTTCAACTTCAGGAACGCCGCACAGATGAGGATGTCAAGGACAGACTGGATCGAAAAAGCATGAGAGACCTTCATCACTCTGAAATCAATTTGGAAATCTTCTGCACTGCCATTCCGCGTAAACAACGAAAGCCGGATTCTCATAACCAATATTAAGTCATTTTTTCTATATGGGTCAAAATCTCGGCGGTTCACGAAAATCATTTTCAGTAGGTGGTAGACTTTTATCATCAGCTGCTTTCACCAACTCCATATTGAAAATCAGATTGCCAGTCAGAAATGAATACCATCAAGGAACTCTGAGAATACACCAATCAAAAACCCATTTTTTTCAAGAGATATGATGAAGAAAATGGAGATGAACAAGACATATGCTGAGGATACTTTAAGGTGAAATCGCTCGCCTTGCCATCTCTTGATTGGGAGGTGAATGGGAAACGACAAGCTCCTTGGGTGACATGGAGGCGATTGTGTGAGGAGGAGATGAGAGACTATGGGCAATCCCGGGTCAATCTAAAGAGAAGTACGGAGCACAGAGTGGAACGGAAATGTGCTGCTTTAGCCCTGTATTCCACTCGGAACCGAAGGAAATAACAGTAATTATTATCCGAAATCCAAACGGGTGATATTAAGCCATACCTGGAGATTTTAAAATAGTACTATCGTAACTTTAAAATTTAGAAAATAGAGACGACCAGAGTGGATTAGCCTTTCATTAATTATTTATGTCATTATTTATGTAACGAATGATCAGTGAAGTAAAAAGGAAATTCATATTTCAGCAATCTCCAAATCACAAGCCTAGTGTTTTACCAGCTAAACTAACGCACCCGTTGTAATCCAAAGATTTATTCCACCGTCATTTATCATCTGTTATGCCAGTAGACCATTCCGGATAGTCTGGTAATTAATATATGGTATGTGCTGGTGGTGACGAAAAAACTGAGGCCCTGAATCAAAAGATGAAGAGATAACTCTTTTGAGGAAGACACCATTTGAGAATTGCTACCTCCACGCTTTAGAGATAAACACATAAAGCTCAAAACCAGCAGGGAACACCTCAGCTCTGTTCTGAAGAGGATGCTGTACACGAAAGGTGACCTTCTGGCCGACATTATAAACAGCAGAATATCCAACGCTCTGCTGCTACATTGCAACTGGTATTCTCATGCAACCCATTGTTCTTCAACAACTTTAAAGATAAACTAGCACATCTGACCACTTCTGTGTGTATCTACTAATTTACTTGCTCATGTAGAGTGAGATGTATAGGTCGTTCAATCAGTGTTTTATCTAAAAGAGTCAAAAAATGTTATCCTGTTCGGCTACGAAAAGGTAACGGTTGATCAATGAGGAGTGCAAAGCACTTAATAAGCAAGGAGAATTCTTTCAAAGCTGTCTGCAAAGTCAAAAGAAGCCCCCCAAAGACTGTAAGCTTTCGTTTATTTTGCATCTCCGAGGCCTTGACGATACGGATGGGAAAACTCTGATCTAAGTACACAGGAAAAACTTCCCCATCCCCTCCTTCTACTTGGGTTATAATTCCAAGTTCAACTGTTATTACTATTCTGTTATTAAAACTATTTTGTACATCTCTCATATGACATCACGATCACCAGTTTCTTAGCTAACCTTCTATATAAATTATTCTGATACTAATCTCCATGCTCTTTTACTAACATGCAATATTTTTTGAACGTTATTCATATTACGTAAACCTAGTCTAAACTTCCTAGTCTTCACCATTCCTAGTTGTAATTTTGATAATTTATTACATTTTCGAAATATCTTGATGACGTGAACAATAACCCAAGCTAACCATCTATTCTTGACAAATCTAATATACACACATACAAAAAGAATTATATATATATATAATTGCTCTTGTACAGTTAAGTGAATGACTTTTCCGTGAAGAGACTCTTCGCTGAACTCTTTGTTCTTGTTTCCATGTTTGGATGGGTATTTTGAGGGTATTGTTTTTTGAGTCAACAAAAAACAATGTCTAATTTGTAAAACAAAAAAGAAAGTGGTAGCAAAATTAAAACTTACGACAATAACCTTCTTGTGCTACATGAACTTCAACTTGATCAGCGCAAGATTTAACTTTTAGGAAACATTCATTCTCGTAAGTTTTACCATCAGTTCCACAGACAGGTTTCCTAATCTAAAGAGATGAGCGAAAATTCAAAATTACCATTTTGATTATCAAGTTAATCAATAAAATAGTATGAAAATTGAAACAGTAGAACAAAAAGTTTATCTCTATCTATGAGGATGAAAGTATGATTATGTTTCATTGTTGTTACCATACCCACTTTGAAGTCAGATTAGTTTCATTCCTTTTTCATTCTGAGAAGAGTGTAAGGCTTGATGCTTTTCAAACTTTTAAGTTTCAGTAGCAGTTGAGCTGTGTTTACAAAACGAGGTTACCAGGCTGATGACCAACCTACCTGCTTATCTGGACTTACTACAGGCTGGGAGAGGTTTAGGAATTCATCAGCCAGCAGCTGAATGTCGGATTACGTGCGTGGCTAGCCGCATTCTTTCCCATAGGTGTTTTAAAAAGAACAGAAAAAACTTTACCTTTCGTGAATGTGAGGTGGTTTTCAATCTTTTATTTGATGTTTCCGTTTTATATCTAAGGAAGTAAAATTAGGTATTAACTATCCAAATATATCAGTGACACTTGCAGAGAGATATTTGTAGTCTCTGACAGTGAAAAAAAAGGTACTGACTGAGTCATTAAAGAAACTAAGCATCTTAAATACATGTGCAATAAATATCGTGTTGGGCGGTTGAAGACTATTAGCAGAAAGCTTGGACCCGGGTCTCATGCTTATTGGCGTCTTTCGGAAAGCTGTGCATGCAACCTTGAAAGAAGTAATGTCACTTCTAATATTCGAACCTGCCTCACCCAGAGTTGCCATTAGAGACGTTACCACTGAGTTACTTGCACCTACGAATAATCTCCTGTTGGACTATAATGGCCTCTTGAGAGTAACTAGTGTCTTGTGTCCAGTCTTTAGTGTTCTATCAATCAATCCCGCAATATGGTAACCAAACTACACTAAGAAAGTATTGAAAATAGGTATAGTAATCACTGTACAATCCGGTCAATTCGGCCCTCTACATGAGTAAACTTTTGATTTGAATGTACTTGTAAGGTAGCGTATTAGCTTAAATGGTTGACTTTTTGCAAGCTTATCTCGGATTTGACGTTGCCTTATTTACTCAAGCCTGGTCTACGCCTGCAGAATAAATGGTAATCACATTTTCACAACTGAGTTCACGGAAAATTATTCCATCCAGTGGAATCAAATTCAGTGAAGGATATCAAAGCCAAAGAGGATGGGAAAACAAGACAGGAGTTGATTACTCTGATATCATTTTGGAGATCTACACCACTCAGCATACTGAATAAGATCTGAATTCTCAACACTAATGAACCTATATGGTTCACAGACTTACTGTCTTATTCAAAGCATTTCCAACAGATTAGAGATTTTTATGAAGAGCTGCCTTTGCTGGATACAGAGAATCAGATGGTCAGAAAGGATATGCGACAAAGAACTCTCGTAACAAATTAGACAGGAGCTTACTGTAATATATTAACCAATAAATATGCATAAGGAAGTGGCGATGGACTGGACATACACTGAGTAATTAAGCTAGGTCCCTAAATGGAACCCAGATGAGAAGAAAAGAGTCGAGTGTATCCCTGGGGTTGGCAAGGTGACATCACTTGGGATTCAAGGAAGGTTTCAAACTTAAGTAGAGGACCTTTTTGACTCATCATCAATACCTGTTCTATTTGTGACAAAATCCGACCATGGCACATAGACAGGCATACACTAAATGCAGTATGTTTTCACTGGTCTGAGAGTATTATGGGGTGTATGGGGGTTTTGAGGTGGTTCATTTGGGGCAGTTAGTAAATATAGAACGCCAGAGATATCGGTTCAATATTCCGAACTTTCGAGCATATCCTTGGCTGTTTCGTGATCCGTTTTCAGTACTTCATGAGGGATCCCATCTGAACCTACTGCTTTTCTGGCTGGCTTTTATTACGTTAACTGCGTTGAAGACTGCTGCCTTTGTTGGAGGAAATGGTGTCCACTGTCATTTCTATAGTTGTTGGTCGACTTGCAGGTGACGATCGGTTCATAATTAGTTAAACTTAAATGGAAAAGCGTACTACACTACACAAACGTCATGTTTTACAAAAAATTCATTAATATATACAATATATATACATATATATGTATAACGAACTTACATAGAGACAGTCTGTTGGACAGACACACTGTGGCTCGCCGAATACACTTAACTGACATATAGCATAATATTTGCATTCTTTCGATTGACATGCGTCTGTATGTAGTTTTCCAAAAAAAGTAGAGATAAAAGTGCAGTGATAACAATTAAAAGTCTTTCAGAGTAGAAACGGATAGTTTAAAAACAAACAATGGAAACTAAATACATCAAATATGAAGATAATTAGCCTACATACATACTGGAGTAGATGATACTAGTGGGTTATATCATCGCAGATTTAGATTTCGTACCGCTATACAAATTTCACCTCTTAATGAAATAAAATTTATCATCCCTGGCATAATCTTTGCAGCCCTTTGGATAAATTCTATCTCAGATACTTGAGTGACAAAATGTCTCCTTGAAATCTCTATGAAATCCATAAATTTCTTACCAGGGGTTACAAGTGAACAACCAACCACTACTTTTCGGTTACTAGTAGTAGTTCCAGTTGGGAAAGTGGCACCCTTGGAATTCAGCATATCAGTTATTTGGCGATGATAATCTTAACCGACTAAATTTCAGTATCTATTATTATCGAATTTTAAGATTAGCGGTAAGCACCTCTTGAATTACTCTTCACAAATGATGTATTTATCAACAACTGTCTTCGTTCTATACTGAAGATCAGATGGCCGGAAAGAATCACCAACAAAATACTATGGGAACAAACAAAACAGGAACCAATCGTCCAACAAATATGCAGGAGAAAGTGGAGATGGATTGGACACTCACTGAGGAGGCCGCTGGGTGACATCACGCGTCAGGCCCTCAAATGGAACCCGAAAGGGAAACGGCGAGTGGGACGTCCAAGGGTGACATGGAGGAGATCGTGTGAAGAAGAGTTGAAACAGTATGGGCTAACATGGATGCAAGTGAAAAGTACAGCAGTAGACAGAAGCAAGTGGAGACGTGCATTTGAAGCCCTATGTTCCACTAGGAACCCAAGGGAACAACAACAATGATGTATTTACACTATCTCGGTCATATTTTGCAAATAAATGACAATTTAATAATTACAGTGTCCTAAAGCTCTACCGAGAAGTCGTGGTTGGGGAGGTCCATCATGTTAGAAGTGAACCGGATGCTCAAAGAGGGCAGTGATTGGAGTTGGAGGTACACTGGTAATTGACAGAACTTGAAATTCACGAGTCATTGGATTCCACCCCAGTGACTTAATGGTAAATTCGCTTGCCTAGTAACCACAGGGTACTCAATTTAATTATTTGTGGGGTTGTATGCATGTACTGTTTATTTGTCCCAAACTAGGATGAAACAGATGACTATCGCATCAATGACTCCTTAACTGACATTGATTAATGACGAAACTTACGCTAAGATTTATCAATGGTAAAATAGAGTCATAATGTAGGTATTCATAAATAGTTGTTCTGTGTCCTGAAAACAATTCATTTGGGGCTTGTCTAATTGACAGACTGTTATAGGTTAACTAGCACTAGACCAGTTTATGTTAGTTTTTTGAATACGCATTCAGAGTACAATAATTAACAACCAATCAAACAGCCAGAATACGTTTCTCCATAACAGCTAGTGATGATGGTTGTTAGTCAGCGAAATTCCCATCAGCTGATATTTCTTGCCTTATTCGGAAGCCATAGATCTGTCATAAGCCCTCTTACATATCTTATTACTTCATTAAAGCATATTACAGATACAGGACAGCTGAAAATATTGGATTGATGAAACTATTGCATTTGAATTTCTCAATGACTGATTTTGTTAAACTTAAATGCTTGATCTCTGTTGATATATCGACTATAAGAATGGACGTTTCGGTGATTCCTTAGCATCAGTTGTTTGTACATTGGTGGCTAAGTGGTAGGATTCCAGTCGGAAGGAAGGTTTTGCATGAGGCTAGCGACTGCCCCCTGTAAAAGAAATACCAGCGCCACTGGAGCCACAGAGCTTGAGGCTCTACATTACACTCAGAATGCAAAGAATTCCTTAAGCATCTGCTCTACGTGTCAGCAGAAACTGAGCATTCCGACTCAACAAAATCAGTTAAGAAAAAAATAAAAAGACAATAATTTCAACAACTGACAGCGGAATTCTGTTGCGCAAGAAGAGGATTTCAGGGCCCACTGGCCTAGTGCATAACGATCTAACTTTCAAAACGATGCGAAACTGGTCGGCATAAATACGTACACTTAATATGTAGTCTGATACACACAGCCAGGTACATTATAAGTAGTAGTTATTATGGTATTATTATCACCAGGCAGTATGCAGTGAAACATTGTTCGTTCATGATAATAAGAGTCAGCGATATAATGTTGCATTATGATGTAATTTGTGCATAACACTTACTGTGACACGATTTACGACAACAGTGTGATATATATCACACTTTGTGCTAAATATGGCGCTGAAGATTTTGTCCAGGAGGACGACGAAAGCTTCGCAACTAAACTAACCAGCTCAGAGAAGACTATTAATTGCAAATCATCCACCTGAGCTACAAATCTTCTCTATTATATCAAAAAACTAGATTATTATTATTTCCTTTTCCATCGTTATTGGATAATTTGGTAGATGGCAATTACCAGTGGAATCTAGAATGCACATTTCGTCTTTCTTGGGATTCGTAACCCGGATAATGCCTTGGCAATTGAAACAATGGGTACTGGATTTGAGCCTAACTGGGGACACCACCACTTGCCCATTGGCGGGGGGGGGGGAATGCAAGTGCGTTCAGATGACCAGTCCCAAGTAGGACGAAACGCGCATCCTAGAATCCACTGCTAATCTCCATCCACAAATTACTTCAAGTTAATGCACAGGCACAAGGAGCCAACATGTCAACATAAGTGGAACATCTCAGTACAATCGGTCGGCACGAAAATCGACACTCATTTGAAAATAAATAGTCATAGGAAATTTGTTTATATTAGATGGAAATGAGTAGTATTGTAGGTGCATAATGTTGGCTTCACTCACAGATTCAGATGACTAATCAGTAAAAAGGTGTAATTTCGTTTCTTTGTTTGGTTACTTTTTAGAACAAAACATTTAAGCGAACAATATTGCTTTCAATTAGATCTCATCAGGCTTAACTCTAATATATATTAGTTTACAAATAAAAATTCAAATATAAACCAATCATGGTATTTTGTCTATAGGATAATACGATAGTGAATATAAATTGTGCAATTAGTCATAATAGTAGTAATGATAATAATAATAATGGCTTTGTCAATAATAAGGATGAAGAAGTGAGGCAATCTGTGATAACACGAATAATGAAAATCAACATGATTAAACAAACAACTGTTCAGGTGGAAGTAGTCGATAAAGGCTAGTAAAAACAAATGAACCGATTAAGTAATGTTAGATTGTAAGGGAAGGAAATGAAACACGTTTATAATGAAGATAAGATTAAGGGATGACAAGAAAGGGGATGAAAATACAAACAAAGGGTGGTGTAGAAGTTATTAGTTGGTTACGTCTTAATAGGCCAAGGGAGGGATAATGGCTGTACGAACTTTTTTTGAATACATAATTTAGGTTTAATAGTTTGAATGCCTATTGCCTCAGCTGTGAGCAATAAACGAATACGAAGTCTATTGGAAAGATTCGGTGGGATACGATGAATTACTTTGAAAGCTGTCGTTTTCTCGATTACATGACCACTATCAATTACGTGTTGCAAAATTGAGCTACGAATTGTTTTTGTCTGTCCTTTACCAAACCACGATGGGAGATGTTCACTTACACGTTGGCTAAGCTGTCTAGTAGTACGCCCAATATAACTGTCACCGCAGGTGCAGTTGAATTGATAAATGCACATAGATGTGGCAAAACTATCAAGCTTATCCTTCGTTTGCATCCCAATCATTCGTCGGCTAGAGAATGACAAACATAGGTGTGCTGCATAAAAAGTTCTTCGCATACTCCTTGAAAGTGTTTTGAGATCTAACACATTACAGAGGTGAAGAAATTGCAGCTATCTAGAAGTATTTACACTTTTGACACTTTTTGACATTGATTAGTGCTGTGTCACTTGAATATTCAAACCTGCCTTATGCAAAGCCTTAATGAGAAATTTAAGGAAAGCGAAATGCTAAGTGAATAGTATTTTATCGAAGTCTAACGTTTTACATGGCAAGATCACTGTTGCACAGCTCAATCTGGTGATAATACGTCGGTTGCCGGTGGCCTCTCGTTTGCTTATGTGCTGATAGTTTCGGCAGTAACCGTTTGGTTATTTATATGAAATTATCTTCGTTATTGTGACGATATTTTTATGAGGCAAAGAGGAGAGAACATCAAAATAGGGTTCAAGTTTACAGTAGTCCACGTATATTTTACAGATGATCATTCTGTTGTTATTAGATAGGCGTTTGACAATTGGCACGTAGCTTTGGACTTAGGTTTCATACTAGTCAGCAAGGCATATCTGTAATATTGAAGGAACTCATGTTTTTCATGAGATTTAAACCTGTGTCACCAACTACTGAAACAAGGGCCGTTACAGTCGAGCTATTTGGGCTCGTGACTAACCTCTTGTAGGGATATTTTGACTGGACACTAGCTGGTAACTAGTTTTTAATCACAGATGAATACTAGAGAAGATTTGTAGCTCAGGTGGATGATTTGCAATTAATAGTGTTCTCTGAGCTGGTGGGTTTAGTTGCGAAGCTTTCGTCTTCCTTCTGGACAACATCTTCAGTGCAATATTTAGCACAAAGTGAAGTGATTTAAATTTCTTCATGAGTGATATAATTGCGTTTCCTGGTAACTATCTTTAGATATGTATTGACCATTTTGTATTGACTTGGATTTAAAACTTTCCGGTTACCTGATTTACTTTTTTTTTAGTTGGTATATTTCGTCTATATTAACGTGCTTGTTAATTGCATTTTCGTTTGAGTACCAGGTTTCTAGGAATTCCCTGGCACTTTTGGTGTTTCCTCTGTCTAAGATTTTGACATTATCCCAATCAAATTGATGACCTTAATTGTCTATATGCATTGATGCTAAAGAATACATATCGTGTCTTTTCACAGCTGATTTTTGTTCTTGAATTCTGATTCGAAGGGGACGCCCACTTTGGCCGATGTAATGCTTGTTACAGTTCATACAATTTATTTTGTAAGTGGTATTAATTTTATTTTCTATTTCTGTTGGATGAGTCCTTCGATTTGCACAATATCGAATGAAGTGATCGTGCTGGCTGGCTTGTGTGCTATATCTATATCAAACGGTTTCAATATTCTTGCTGTTATTTCAGAGATATTTCTCATGTATGGTAGAATGAATTTTCTTGTGGTCTTTGATGATGGTTTCTTGTTGGTGTTTTGATTCGACTTTAAACACTTTTTGATGAAATTTTGTGGATAACCATTCTTTTTGAGGACCGTTTGTAGGTATTTTTCTTCCATTCTTTTCAACTCTGGAGTGCTACAATGTGTTTGAACTCTTTTAAACAATGTCTGCACATAGTTTTGTTTGTGAGTAACTGGATTATTGCTACTATAGTTGAGTATTTGACTTGTGTGCGTTTATTTTCTATATACTTGTGTTTCTAAATCTCCTGTGTTGGTTCTCCTGATTAAGACATCTAAAAATGGGATTTTGTTATCTAATTCTTCTTCTCTTGTGAATCTGGTGTCTTCAAATATGTTGTTTATTAATTTATGAGTATATTCTAAATCACTTCTCTTAATTATTACAACTGTATCATCAACGTAACGTATCCAGATTTTTGGTTTAATTATAGGTAGAGCTATTAATTCTAATCTTTGCATGATGGATTCAGCTCAGAGAACACTATTAATTACAGATGAATACTTTTTTTTATTTCGTGGTTTTCAATAATTATTGTTTGCAAACAAAATTCGAAGCCTAGTTGTACATCAATCAGACATTGTCGTGAAGATTATGTTACTGAACATCATTAACCTGTTCAATAAGAACCATTAGGTAACCTTTATTCTCTCACAGAAGGCTTGTGTATTTATCCTATAAAGAGGGAGGGTCTGGTGTGAGGCTAACAACCTCATCCCGTAAAAATAAACTCACTGCTACCGAGACTTGAAAGCTCTAGCTTGAAGCCCTATGTTCCACTCGGAACGTAAAAGGATAAAATAAGTGTCTCCTGAGTAGTTTTGAGAATATTTAAATCAGTGGCTTGAGATCTAACACATTACAGAGGTGAAGAAATTGCAGCTATCTAGAAGTATTTACACTTTAATTTTATGTATCATATATGTATATATCAAACCTCGCCTAGATTAATAGCTCACTAGTTTTCTAGCCGGTCCCAAGCCCGGATAAAGAGGGAGGGTTGGGGCGTGATGCTAGCAACTCCACCCCCAAAACTTAACCAACTTGCTACAGAAGCTTCAAAGCACAAATATATTAAAAATTCTAAAAGTATAAAAAATAACCTCATTTTTCGCTGGAATCGGGGAAGTGAAATGACGCAGACTGGTAAAAGCCAGTCAGCCGATGTGCCTTCTTTCGATGAAAGCAAAAATAAGGATGGGGACGTGGAATATTCGTACAATGTACGAAACTGGAAAGGCTGCCCAGGTAGCCGCAAAAATGAGAAGATATAAAATAGAAGTGTTGGGAAAAGTACAGCAGAAGACAGAAACAAGTGGAGACGTGCAGTTGAAGCCCTATGTTCCACTAGGAACCCAAGGGAACAATAATAATAATAATATGAATGTATCATATATTATCCAAATTTTGCACTTCACTGTATCTATCGACTATCAAGTCTTCTGATATTTGCCCTTTCACTTTTCTTTTGCTATGTGAAACCGACATTATGTAATGCAACCTTTTTGTCATGAGCGTTAGTAGACATTCATTTAAGACTGTATACTGTTCATGTGTGCGTATATAATGCCTGAATTTTAAACACAAGGAATCAATAAAATGAATAATTGATGGAAATAATTTTTTTAACCGAAATTTTACTCATAAACAACATACTTTTAAACCATGAAAACATGTTCATTTGATTTATTACACTTTACTTTTTATGAAAAGTATACAACCCTTAAGTTATAGGAAATACATGATATTACAAAACTTTCCTGGGAGTGAAACTAAGAAATATGATGTTTCATAAATTCTAACTTCTACTAATTCACAATATAATGCCAGCATTAGCGCGTACATGTCCTCACAATCCATTTTGTCGACTCTATCGTCATGACTTTACATTGGAAGTGTGTTACTTCCATATAGTAGTCAGTCACTAACAAGTGCACCATTAATTTTTAGTTGTTCATGACACTCTAGTATTCATTGTTTCTCGAACAAATATCGGTTCTTGTCATAAAACACCTTGAAATTAAACAGATCCAGACAAATTCAGCCTGTCTGTCTGTTTTCAACATAGAACTTTGCACATATGTGCGGCAGTTCAAGTCGCCACACTCCATGCAGCACACAAAGCAGGAGAAGAAAGTAGGAGAAATGCATAATATAGACAGTAAACAGAGGTGTGAGACAAAGGAATAGTAATAACGAAGAACAAAAGAGTTTCATTGGAAATCATAAGTCACAAGGAGTGGATGCATCTGCGCTAGCCATTGATAACGATTTTGAGTCATGTCACCAATTGTTTCCAACCATTGGTTTTTACCGTCCCGAGGACCCCAACCAGGAAGTCTACACCTTCCTACGTGGCTAGACTAACTGTTGTAGATTTCATTGACTGGTGCCATGTTTTCTTGACCACCGCTAGCTCTTTTCCAGCCTGACCCTATATCAGCTAACATTGCCCGTCGAGGAAGACGATGACTAGGCATACGTAACACATGTCCTAACCATCTCAGTCGATGTAATTTCACAGCCTCGTCGATTGATTTCCCCTCTTTACCTAGCACTCGACTGCCTAACCTCAATATTGCTCACCTTATTATACCACTTCACGCGGGAGATAGAACGCAGACACCTATGATCGAAGACAGCTAATCTTTTCATGTCTTCCACTCTCAATGGCCAGGTCTCACAGCCATAAAGGAGGACGGAGCGGACTGATGAGCAGTACACACGCCCTTTTGGTCGATAGTCAGTACTAGAAGATAGCTATTCTAGTCTTCTGCTTTGCATATTTTTACAAGTGAGGTCTAACTGGTAAGTTGACGAAACCATCCTGAATGAACATTTAGGTATCACGAAATAGAGGGAGATATTCTTTCATCATTATGATAAAATTATGACTCAGTTATCAGTTGAATCAGGTAGCTTAGTCGACGGAACTTCAGTCTACTCGGCTGAAAGTCTCTTTGCAGCCCACTTTTGCTGCTCAACTGATGGCTTTCTAAACGATTTCTAGTTTACTATGTATCAACAATGATGTTATTGTCAGTTACATCTAAAAGCTCAATCTAAAGAAAATAAAATTAGCAGTGGGAGGGGGGAGATGGCTTTCATGACAAAGGGAAGAAATGTTTACATCTTAACTACATAGATTCGTTTCGGTTGGTTTTCTACACTCATTGGGATATGACGCTGTGATGAATAAGATGAATAAGTAGTGTAGCGAAACATTCGTTCCATGGTTATATGCTAGAGGTATGACCACAACTTACCGCATTTTCCTCTTGATTTAACCGTTAGATCTGTTGAATGCCGTTGACATGCACTTGATCTTAAATGACATTCACTACGATATGTCTGCCCATCTGATCCACAGACTTGTCCACCAAGACCATTTTCTGGACATGAAGGACAAATACACTGTGGTATTGTATCTTCAAATGATTTGGTTAAACCATATTCACTTGCATCTAATCTTTGATTTGTTGTACCATAAACCATTGGATTTTTAATCCGTGAGCATATTTCATATCCTTGACACGGTTGATTGAGTAGCATGCAGTCTTTTACTTGACCTTGAGGAAGGGAAGAAAAAGTGGTTAGAAGATTAAATTGATTAATACTTGAACTTTTTATAAGAAAAAAATCTTTTTATGCCAAATACGGTAGAACACTGGGAAGAATGTAAAACTTAAAAATATTCCTGAAAACAAATACTATCGAGTTTTTGGGATGAGAACTATTGAGGTTAGTTAAAGTATATTAGAGAGAAAAGAACAGGAAGTTCAACAAAGATATCTTTTCCACGATTTCATTCTCAAAAGCTGAAAAATCGCATTCATATATATGCATAAATTTACATAATAACGAAAGGGGAGATAATAATTTTCAACTTGATGTGAAAATTTGAAGGTGTGAATATAGATTAAAGGGAACATAAAAAAACAAAACTATACAGGATCAGAAAACAGTTGCGTTATATGTAAAATAGTTTTTGTTTTTGACGAGTATAGGTGTAAACCGAATGAGCATAGAAACAAATTAAGACAGTATTTTACATAACTGAAATGAAAATGAAGTCAAACTGAACTAGATCCTCGGTGAGCGTGGAGGTTGAACTAGCTTCTTTTGAACACATATCTGCAGGTTTTCGATGTATATGGCGAGGGATACTGCAATACAAAGAAGTCGGAAATGCACTAACTTAGATTGATTTTTGTTCAATTTGTAGAAGGCCATAAACGACGTGTCAGGTGTGATAGGCGTACTGACGAGGTGTTCACTTATGGCGCTCCTGACTGAAACAATACCTCATCTCCTCAGCCATACTGGGTAATATTATCTAACACCCGCAGAACGACTTATGTGCCTAGCTCCACAGAAGCAAGTGAATTGATATATATGCTAACTGGAGTGGCCATATACGTGAGTTTGTCCATCGCATTGCTTAGAAGCAGTTTACTGTATTGCCAATCGATAAAAGAATATTTTTATCTACAGCTTATACAGTTTCAGACGAGAATAAAACTAATGAAACTATCTTCTAAGAGGAAAGAAGGCTAAACAAACAAGCTGAAACCATAGGTACAAAATACATAATAGGAAAACTCTTCATTCTCCTATAACATTTTTTTCTCCTTCATATCTGATTATAACAAAGGAATTAGTGTATATATTAATATTAATAAATAATTCAGTCATGTATATCCATAATTTAGGTCTTCACAAAGTGGGAGCAGTACATATAGCATGGAGAATTTTGAAGCTTAACAGTGAATCTACACATCTCTGCAACTATTATTAGATTTCATATTATAATATACATTGTAGGCAGATTGTCCTAGTATACAGGAATTTAAGTCCACGGACTAATCACCAAGGAAACTACGGAATACCATAGAATCAAAAACAGAGCTTCTGGATAGCTTAGAATAACTGAAGCACTAGACGAATTACTCCCGGTGGAATATTTTATATAGTCCTTTTTAGACGGTATTATTGGTGAGGTGCTTGAAAAGATGTTGACATCAAGGAGGAAACATTTTGACAGAATACATGGTCTCAGATAGAATCACGAGACGTTACATGAAAATCATCCCTTAAAAACTTAGCTTATAACACCCAATAATATCCTTCAATGATAATGAGAAATATTCAGCAGTATAGTCAACATACTTTCCCTTCTAACGGAAACCATGGTGAACTTTTAAATGTTATTATTTTTTATTTATATCGTTATTGTGTATGTGAACTATTAAGTATAGTAACTAGCGATGAATGTTTAAAATAGTAAATTTTGAGTTAAACTGAAATAAATTTACACTCGGGCATCCTAGTATTATAATCTGAAGGGCAATTATGCACTCACCACTCATTCTCTTACTCAAAATTTTTACTGGTCGACTTAAAGTCAAGATATGAAATTGGTAAAAGGTTTAGCGGGAAGTCTACTGGTTTAACTCATATCATATCGTAGATTTCCATTACATCTTTTATTACCCCTATGTCATTAAGAGTTTGTTAAACTTAGTAGGTTTCCGACATTTGTACCAATAGCATGTCATTTAAGAACAAATCTTGAACATCATAGAAGAGCAAAACTCAGTAGTGCATTTGGTACTTGATAGTATGGCTATGATCAATGTGTCATACGCGATACGTCGCCAGTGTAATGTGTAGATAAATAAGACAATTACAGAAGAGTCCTCTTGCCTGCACAATATTAACTCCATGCGACTATTCACATTGCTTAGGAGCAGCGTGTTGTATTTTTTTCCATACATCTTATCCTCATTTTGTTCAGTCTCCGTGGTACTATTTATTATGAAAATATTATCATTATTCCCTTGGGTTCCGAGTAAAGCATACGGCTTCAACACCACATCTCCATTTTGTCCTGTCTGCTGCAGTTCTCTTATCCAGCCCCACGATTGCCCGTAGTCTCTAATGTCCTCCTCACACGATCTCCTCCATGTCTTCCTCAGACGCCCCACTCATTGTTTACCATCCGCGTTCCACTTGAGAAATGGACTGGCATGCACTGTATTTCGATGGTCTCCTCAGTGTGTGCCCAGTCCATCTGCATTTTCTTCGAGATATTTGTCGAGCAACAGGTTATTGATTGGTTCGTACACAGAGTTTCTTGTCACTGGTTCCTTCTGACTGGCCATCTGGTCCCCATTATGGAGCCAGCGAAGGCAGTTGTTGATAAACGTTTGATGTAGCATGTTGGAAATGCTTTTCGTGACGCGCCAAGTTTTGACCCGTATAGAAAGAGTGGCTTAACACTGGTGTTGGAAATCCGAATTTCGTTGTCTATGCAGAGTTGGAGGGTGGGAGAGTTGCAAACTGATTTCAGGTGGTGATGAAGGTATACCTTACCTTTCTGATCCTGGTTTTGACATTTACAACCGTTCTACTTGTAACTGAAACGGTACTGTCTGAATAAGAGAAGGAAGTGTCCCTTAACAAGTTTCTCCCCTTGATAGTGATTGGTGCTTGTTATTACTGTTAGTTGGTTATCTTCATAACCTCTCTCTTCTCTAGGTTCATATGAAGTCTTGTCTTTGCTTCTTCACCTGGCAGTTTGTTGGTTTTCACCTACACTTCTCCAATTTTGTGTAAATAATAATGATTAAAGCTAATGATAAAAACCCTATTCATTTTATATTGATACGCTGCTGATCTTAATTTATTATGAGAAGTCACGGTTAGTGGGGTCCACCATGCCTAGTGTGAAACAAATTTTCACTGATTGCGGTCGTCACTAGTATCACCATATTGCGAAATAACATCACTTAGAATTTGCATGCCATTGGATCCCAAAACCATGGCCGAATTGGCATATCACTTTATCACCTACAGGTGGTGTGTGTTTCGACACCTTTAGTAGTCGTGGGTGCTGGACATGTAAAATCCTGAAAATAAGATGAAATATTAGTCCAGTACTCCTTGGTTTTTGATGATTTTCTAAGCACTGTCGATTTTTAATGAAATCTATGATAAAAGGATAGTTTATTTCAGTTGTTAATATCTTTGTGCGACTAATATATAGAGCAATAATAGTTTATCGCCCACTCGATGTCATCTCTGAAGTATTGTACTTTTGAGAGTTCGAGACTCCACATTAGATTGTTTATTAGGTATATCACACAGTGAAACAGTATAATTTACTGGATGACGTTTCGAACAAAATTTATTGTTCATAATCATATCATCAATTATAATGACACGATTTCGAAACTTGAATTTCATAGTTCTCTTTGTTCTGTCTCTCCTATTTGTCGTCGTTGGGGTAGTAGAATTTTCCAGATATATGGGATAGGTGTTGAATCATTCCTATTACACATGTTTGCAGTTGATTCGATAAACAAAGCTTCCGTTATCAATCTCTCCCTCCATCCTGGTAAATTAGATTTTAAAACTGTCATCTTATCCCAACCATCCTACGATTTGCTTGTGTGTAATTGCATGTAGTGCTATAGCTAATACCCTGCAATTATTGTCAGGTGAAATACATAGGTCATAGTAATAGAACGAGTGCAGTCAGACTAGCCGAGCATAAAAACCTAGTAAAATCTAGATTAATTGACCCGAGTAAGGTAAGAAATCTAGAGGATAGTTCAGCTATAGCACCACATGCAATTACACACAACCATATAATAGGATGAGATAGGATGACAGTTTTAAAATCTAATGTCACAGGGTGGAGGAAAAGATCGATAATAGAAGCTTTGTTTATTCAATCAACTGCAAATACGTGTAATAAGAATGATTCAACACCTGTCCCAGATATCTAGAAAATTCTGCTACCCTAACGACGACAAATAGGAGAGGACAAAGAAAACTATAAAGCTCAAGTTTGGAAGTCGTGTGATTATAATTGATATGATTATGAAGAATAAATTTTGTTCGAAACTGTGTCATCCAGTAAATAATACTGTTTCACTGTGTGATACATCTAATAAACAAACTAATATAGAATTACTTACCACCACAGTGCCCAAGTTTTAAGCATATATTAATGAGAGCTGAAGACCTTAAATAAGGTGAGTTAAATTATAAGATCATATTATAGTTACTCTCTCAGGTTCCGAGTGGTACATACAGCTTCAATCTCCGCTAGTTCACTAGCAGGTAGATACTAAGCCCTAAGTGACTGGGCGTCCCTCCCACAGGAAGTCAACTTAATGGCTACAAAAACCTCAAAGCACAGAAATATATATTTTAAAAAATCCATTCTTCACTGGAATCGGACAGACAGAATGGTGCGGGATGACGAATGCCTTCGGGAAGTCAATAGTCAGCCGATGTGTCTTCTACCCGATGCATGGGACACGGGCCGTCCAAACAGTGTTCCAAGCAATTATACAGATCATTGTTAATCAGAAAGAATCATCCTAAAATTCCAAAAAGAAATCAATGATGATGAATGGCTGGTTACGAACCACTGATAGATATGTCCAGATCTTCATGACTGAATCTAATCAAAACTCAGGAATTAGTTAGGTTGTAAAGTATAACTACTGGGGTTTCTAAGTTGTAGAACATAAGGGGATGGTTAGACGTATTTTTATTTAATTTATCTCAAGACATACAACGCGGGATATTATTTTATCTCAGGTTGGCTCACGATCTGACAGTTAGAGAACTATTGAAAATCAAGGAATACTTGACGGCTTTTTGATCCTGGTTCTGGCTTATCCACCAGTTCACATCATCAATCCCAGAAGAATGGAGTTTATGGGGTTCTGGTGAGAAGTCACGCAGCTGGTTAGGAAGAAAAACACTCATCGATGACATTGGCTAATGGTGATATTTGTATCGATAGTCAGCACGATTTCGTACTCACAGGTTATTGGATTCTTTCCTGTAACTGAATGATCATCAGGCATACCTCGTAACGTGTAGGTCGTGCGTTTTATCTTCCGAAGATTCCAAACTAGGATAAACCAGCCATCCAATACTCCCTGGTTTTCAATGGTTCTCCAACTGATGTCAGATCGTGGTCCGACTTGAAATTAATCGGATCCCTGCAAACTAACACTCAAATATTATTTTGCCCGTCAAAAGTATTCTGAACGAATGCATGTAACGGAATGAATAAGTCTCCAAATGACATATGACTCAAGGAAATAAATGAAAACGTTACACCTCACTTATTTTCCACAATGATTGCCAATGACCATATCGTAAAACAACTGAATTTCAAATCAAAACACTACTCAGTTTTTTTCAAAAATAAAGTTAGTAAACAAAATAAAGCAACCAAAAAGTGCAACTTACTACATTCTCCTGAATATAATACATGTATTTCTCGCATTTTTTGACATGCTGTTCTTTCCAAATGACACGTACTGTCATATGTTATTCCATCACTACCACAGACTGGAGAGACAACCTGTGGACAGGGTTCAGGACATGTACACTTTGCTTCACCATTTATATCAACTTGACATTTTTCACCTTGCCATCGACATTTATGATGTAAGCAGGGGTTGGAGGCTGTGCGTGATTAGATAAAAGAAAAAAATTTACTTATATCAGTAGAACTGTATTCAAGATTTTAAATGATTCTTAGAAATTATATTTCAAAAATTATGACTAATATTTAGAGGATTGGTGACATCGTGCAGATCCATGTATACTAATTCCAATGTTTCGCTTATTATATGAGTAATAATGTTGTCACATCGGAGCTAAAACTTCCCAATCCTGATGGCAACTTCAAAGGGTTTCAGATGAATACACACTAATCGTCTAATATACATGAAGTATTTGTAGTGAATATAAACGACACTTTCATGAGTTTGTAGGGATTTGATTTGTTCGGTTAAAGAACCACTAAAAATCACAAGTCAATACTGGACAGCTTTTTCGTCCTAGTTTGTGACTCATCTTCAATACTCACCTACCGAGAGTTCGGCTACAGGAGCTCCAGGTTTAAAGTCAAGTTCGTTGACCATTGACCACTGGGATGCAACTCAATGGATAGTCCATGAGTTCTAACATATTACGATTCGTGGTTTTAGTGTGTCGTCCGCAGCGAGTATTTATCCTCACTCCGGACCTCACTGGTCACGACTTCTAATGTCCAGATGGGTATTTTTCAAGATTTAGAAAAGTGCAAGGACCCTTTAACATCAACCAAGAACGTCGAATTGATTTCCCAAGTTGTAAAAGCCTATCAATGACAAAACCCAAAAGGTTTGTTGTGAAACAAATAAGTAACGCTAATATCATATCGCGAGTGTGTTGAACTTCAGGATCATAAGATACTGGTTTTCATTCCTGTAATTGAGTAGTGAAATAGTCGCCTAATAATCTGACTTTAATGAATCCTATTTCTCGCATGTAGGTGATTGTACCCATATGATGATTTATGGCTTGGAATGAAACCCTTTTCGCTACTCTTCTGTTTTTCAAGTAATTTTTCTTCTTTTTTCTTTTCATTCACGTTCCTTAGTGGAACATAGGGCTCCAAGCTAGTGGCTTGAAGTTTCTGTAGCAGTGTTTATTTTACAGGATGTGGTTGCTAGCCTCATGCCCAACCTTTCCTCCTTACCAGCATTATTTCTGGCTTAGTGAGGTAAAGGAGTGCGTCGGCCGGGAATCGAACCCCGGACCATGTGCATGGTCGGCTAGCGTCCTTACCGCTAAACCACCGACGCACAATTTTTCTTCAATTACTACTAAATCTGCAGGTAGTGAATTAGTAAAAGTTGGGATTGGGTTGGCCACTGAATCTGGTTCCAGTGGCTTAATGGTCTACTAGCTCTCCTTGTAACCAGGAGGTCCTGGGTTCAAACCCCCCGTGGTGGGTGCATACTGATGAAGAGTCCCAAACTAGGACGAAATGGATGTCCAGTACTCCCAGGTTTTCCAATGGTCCTCTAACCGATGTCAGTTCATGATGAAATTCTGCAAGCAATCAGTCAAATCCTAACAAACCAATACTTGAAAATCTGGATAAATTGATCCCGTTCCACAAGTACTGAGCAGTACAAATAGGGGAAAACCTCTCGTACTAACTTCTAAATAAAATGACAATGATCATAAGTTGACATCGTGGTGAGTACTGATAAAACACAACAGTATAAATTCATACTTGAACGATCATGAAATGGAGGGTACTGAGTGCTAGAAACGCGGAGTTTCTACTTCCTTGATGGTGGATGGCAGAGGAGTCCAGGACGTGCGTTTCATCCTATTTGGAACTAGTCAACTGGATTCACCTACACCTGCAGTGATGTTTGATATTTTGACTGAGACTCGTACTCTGTAGTCACCGTTTAAATCATAAAGGCTTTATCCGAAAAGGGTTTTTTCTCATCCTGTCTTTTTGTTCATTTTGTTCTTTCTTCATCCCATTTCTTTGTTCAGTACATCTAACTCATTGATGACGAAACTCACCAAAAAATTATGACATTACATTCTTCTTAGTTGTACATGCAAGAAAACATCCAGTGTGAAGAGAAAAAGTCAAAAGAACAAAACAATAAGATTTTCTTTTCAAAACTTATCCCACGCTTTTCCCTACACCGAGAATTTGGATTACCTTCAGTTCTCTTTCTCTTTTATGTGAACAGTGATAAATTTTATAAAATCTCTCGTATATCATGAAAATATCTTTAACTACAATTCATTAAACATTAAAATATTGTTGAAAAATGTTCTACACTGAAAAGTTACATAAATGTATGTATCACAATATCACGTCCCATTTTTTAAAGCTTCTTTCTATGTAATTTTTGACCTATATATGTTTCACTACAGGTAGATATTAACTAAAGGTGGGAAGGTAGTTTTGAATATGCAGATTACTACCGAGGTAATGAAGCTGGTGACTTAAAGGGAAATGATGAGAAGAACTAACTGGACAAACTAAAGTAACGTAACAGCGGCGAGGCGGAAATATCCTCTCATCTCACACAGTGTTTTAGTTATGTCTGTGAGTTTCCCATTAATTATGAACGGATATATTTTCATTTTCTAGCATTAGTATGCATAAAATGTAGGTGGCAAGTCCTTATTACTGAATGGTAGTCTTAAATCAACACTGATAACCACGTCACTGCATTAGTTACCAAGTGGTCACCATAACTTATATAAATCGTTTATTCCTGAAAACAGTGAATAATCGGTGGTTGCTGACTCAGATTTGAGTTGCAAGATAATGGAAATAACCTCAGTGACAGTTAGTGATGAGTATCAACGAAAAAAAATACATAGATGAAGCAGACTTTTTCTGGAAATAAAATCGTAACATGAAAAAAATCTAGTGATATTTCTGTTGGGTTTTGCAAATGTAGGACTCAGCACAGTCAATATTTTTAAAAAGCTATACAATATCTCCAAAACTTCATGGAAACCTTCAATGCCGAGAGAAGATGCTGGGATGGGTAGCACGATTACATGTCTGTGTTACAAACTGGTTGAAATGCTTACTTCTGAAGAAATTGGCTTCATGGAAGAACCTTAAATTACTCTTGGCCAATATATGTATATAGTTTAACAAAGCAACGAACGTATTATTTCTATAAAAGAGAGTGAATTGGCTGAATAATCACCAAATTTATATGAAGCACAGTTTCCTGTAGTACATGCACTTAAATGCACTTAGACTTGATTAATGACTGTTCCAATCTTCTGACTTTTAATCTTATTTAATTGACTGTTAACTAGAGAGTATCTTTTTTACTTTGATTCTCGGACTTAAGTGTTTTTCTACATGTTGAGACAAATCATTTATTTTGTTTCTATTACTACTGTTTGGCGTGAGTAGTTTTCAACAACTCGTATCAGTCAATCAATCACTAGTGTGTAGTACGACTTAGTTTTGTTTGTAATCTGTATGTGTGTCTCTGCATGTATTAAATGTTTGAAATTTTTTTTATTTTTTATTCCTTTACGTTCCCAGTGGAACATAGGGCTCCACGCTAGAGGCTTGAAGTTTCTATTGCAGCGGTGATTGTTTTTACAGGATGGGGTTGCTAGCCTCATGCTCAACCTTTCCTCTCTACCAGTCTTATTACTGGCTTACTGAGGTAAAGGAGCGCGTCGGCCAGGGGTCGAACCCCGGACCGCCTGAAACATTCAGAAAATTCATTTTGCCTGTTAGATTTTTACTTTCAATCACTAGGTTCTAAGGTTCATGATCCTTCAACAGTACGCATACATGACTCCATCAGAGAGGTTCAATAAGCCCAATGGGATCAAGACAACTCACCAATAACATAGGCTGGCAATGGCACTATGTATCATGAATGCTAACAAGTCTGAATGCATGAACCATTGAATTCCGTCTTAGTGGTGGCACGGTTAACGGTCTTGCCCAACAGCCAAAAGGTCCCAGGATCAATTTCCAACATAACTATGCATGTATACTGCCGCGGAGTCGCAAATTAAGAAGATTCAAGTGACCAATACTCCTTGGATTTCTGGTATGTCACTTCCTCATCTAATTTGCAACTAATCATAGCCGCGCTAATCAATAATTGAGAATATATTCTAAAATTAATCCACTTTGCTGTAGACCACACAAGAGTTTGAAAGTACATTCAGTAAATTTAGAAATGGTGTATTCTTCATTTCAAAGGATATTATATATGCATTCATTTATGAATTTATCAACTACCCATTGGGAAAGTTTGTCTACATCATTGAAACATATATATATCCCGAAGTGGATAAAAATGCCACCTTGGAATGAATGCGTTTCATTTAAATTAAAAGCTTAAGTGTTTTTAGTTTTAAATAGATGCAAAGAGAGATTAAAAATAGGGTGAAGTATTATATTTGAGTAAGTATCATTATTAATACCATCAAGAGTAGTCCTCGTTGACAGAAATGATTATATTTAGAAGATGAATGATATATATTGAGAGGGAAACAAAAGTTTCAAAAATTGGAGGAGAGCAAAAATTTAAATAATAAAATAGACAGTAAGATAACCAGGCTTATAAAGAGATTTTAGGAGGAACACATACTTCCTGAAAGTTTGTATTGACAAAATCAAACCCACAGATGCATATACACCAAGATTATACAGTTTACCCAAACTACATAAACATAGAGTGCCGTTAAGACTAATTCAAGAAAAGCACAATTAATCCTACCATGTCTAAGCTAAACCGTCATTAACTATCTTTAAACCTTTATGCGAATAGCCAATGAAATATACTGTGTGGAAGATGTTTTTGAATTCGCAGAAAGTGAAAGATGAAGCTATGGCATCTTTGAAAATAACGTCTCTATTTACAAATGTACCTCTAACTAAAACGGTTAATTACATCTGTTTAAACAAATAAATAAAAAGTCAGTAAATATTGTGATCCCCATGTAGAAATCCTTCGAATTTCAGCTAAAGTGTATCGTGAATGTCACTTTCTAATTTGACAGTGAAATCTATAGATAGATGGAGAGGGTGGCGATGGGCTTCCCGTAGGATTGCATTTTAGCAGATTTCTTTCTGAGTAAACTAGAAAATGGCTCTTTAAACAATCTTTTCGGAAAATTCTCACTTTATTGATAGCATGTGGAAGACACCTTCATCCTCTGAGGAATTAATTTGGATCGGAACGCAATAATATCTCAATTCAATGAAGTACGCTCAGCTGTCAAATTCCTGTGTGGAGAATAATCTCGAAGTAAAATTTCCTTTTTAGACATCCTACTGATAAGAAGAGCAGACGTTCTGCATATTAAATGTAGTTGGAAGGGTCAATATCGATATAAAATGAATCTGGTAGAAACACCCAGCTATAAGGTCAAAGCTACTTGTTCAGAAGATGCGACTGAAGACAAGCTTCAGGTTGTATACAACGGCTATCCTTAATAGTTCACCACTAAACACGTGGACAAGATAGAAACCAAAGAATTCTTTTGTACCTGTTAAGAAGAAACCTATAAATTCAAGTTTACAGTTCAAAGGTGATACACCAAGTGAAATGATCACCAACAGTCTGAGAATGTGGATTCAGAGAACGCTTAATGCTGGTTGTGATTCCTCAAATGAAAGATGAGGTGCCTACTAGGCTAGCCATATCTAACTGTATCTATCAATTCCACTGCTCCTGTGTAACTAGTTGTACTGGCCGTTGCTCTAGGAACCTAATTTTTGTGCTCAGAAATAAATAAAGGTGTTGTTAAAACTTTGAACAGTTCTGTGTTGGATCACCTTCTCCAAACCGGCCACAAAGCTATAACTGAAGAGTCTTCCTCTATCATCTTTCTAGTATCAAATCAGTTGCCAAAAAAAGGCCTTCTAGATACCGAATACTCAAAACAGCTGAGGCCATTGAAATTAGCCTTAAACAACCGGAGCTCTGTGTGCAGTGGAAAAACATCCAGTCACTATTGATACCCTGGTCTGCTGTCAAGCCTATAAATTCATAAATTCTGTGTTACTTCCTTAGTTTATCTGATATTCAATCAGTTTAATTAATGCATATTAATCTCTCTCTCCTCTTACTGATGCGTTTGAATCGTAATCACCTGTCGATATTATTGATGTTCAGTGTAATTTAAAACAGCATTAATGTTGTTAATAAGAATATTTCTTTAATTATTACTGTCATATAAATGTAGAACCTGGTGACAAAAGAGCTGTCGAAAAGAATATTCTTTGTTCACTAATCAATCTTCTACATTTCCTACAAAATAAGATAAATGAAACAGCGAATGCTATTCCAATCATCAGATTGTAGACTGATTCTTTTTTATTATCAATTGTGTTGTGATAAGCAGTATGAGAGGAAGAAGACACACAATAACTGAATGATTTGTATGACAAGAATATCTGAAACGCATTCATCCACACATTTACAAGTCATCAGTTCTCAAAAGACTGGTGCAAACAATTCCACATTATTCCCGCATACTGGTGATCAAGATCACAGCAACAAAAACTGCTAAACAGCGGTCTGGCTCCTCAACCATTTAACTGATTTGAATTAGTTTCTGTTAACCACATCAGAGAATGATACGTCTCAATCTCTTGAATTAATTTATTATTGTTTCCTTTAATTCCCAGAGAAACATAGGGCTTCAGCCGCGCGTCTCCATTGCGTTCGGTTCTCTGCTAGAGTCTTCACCTGGCTCCAAGTCTGTTCACACGCTTTCATCTCCTCTTCACATGACCTCCTTCAAGTCACCCTCTCACTGACGACCAACTCGCCGCTTCCCTTTAGGGTTCCACTCGAGCAATGGCTTGTCTAGTGATGTCACTTGATGGTTTCTTTGCTCAGAGTATGGCCAATCCATCTCCATTTCTTTCTGCCTATTTGTTTCACAGTCGGTTCCTGCTGGGTTGGTTCGCTCATTGCCAGAGATCTCTGTTGCTGATCTTTTCTGGTCGGCCATCTGATCTTGAGTATTGAGCGAAGACAGGTCTGTAATTTGTTTGAGATGCTCTTTATGACGCGCCAAGTCTCTGATCCATATAGTAGCACTGACTTCACATTGGAGTTGAAAATCCGGATCTTATTTTTGATGCTGAGTGCTGTTGACCTCCACACAGACTTGAGAGTAGTGAAAGCATGTCTTGCTTTTCCGATTCTTGCTTTGATATCCTCGTCAGTTCCGCCTATAGTTGAAAATATGCTCCCCAGTTAGGTAAAAGAGGTTGTTTCTTTCATGTTCCTTCCATTTAGCCATTTCATTATTTTGATAATTTCATTTATTGTTGGTTAAAGTTAATATGATGGCTATGGAATCACTCTATGTAATAATTATGAATCCAATACTCCCTAATAAGTAGAATCAATAACCCTTGCAACAATGTTTTCGTTATGTATTTAGCTAGCTAAGAAATTCAGGATGTCCATTTCATCCCATTCACAACACATTTGCTGAATACATTTGTATCGTAAGGGTTGATCCTACCCCCCAAAAAAATTGAATCTCTGCACCTATCAATTCACAGATATCAAGTTTTCATCGATTACGTTAATTTAGTATATCAATTACGGATAGGAATTATTTACCGATGAACTTCGGCAGAATGAGCATCCTTGTGTTATACTTGAGTTATAACAACAGCTAATGATAGATTTGATTCAATGCAATAATTCAATAGGAAATTATAAATGCTGGTAATATGGCGTCATGAAGAGCACCTCAAACAAACTACAGACCTTCATCAACAGCTGTCTTCGCTCAATACTACTCAAGATCAGATGACCGGCCAGAAGAGATCAGCAACAGAGATCTCTGGGAGCGAACCAACCAGGAACTCATTATGCAACAAATATACAGGAAGAAATGGAGGTGGATTGGCCATACTCTGAGAAAACCATCAAGTGATATCCCAAGACAGGCCATCATTCGACTGGAACCATAGTGGAAGGCTGCGAGTTGGTCATCAGTGCGAAGGTGACATGGAGGAAGTCATGTGAAGAAGAGATGAAAGCATGTGGGCAGACGTGGAGTCAAGTGAAAACGTTGGCAGAGGACCGAACGCAATGGAGACGTGCGGCTGAAGCCCTATGTTCTTCTAGGAACTAAAGGAAACAATAATTATTATTACTATCGTCGCATAATTTTGTTTGTCTTCGTCGCTGTCACCCCATCCCACCCCACACCCTATGAGTTTAAATCTTATCACCATGATTCCTTTGGTGACTTTGAACTAAGTCATATATATATATAAGTCATCCTCGCATGACGATGAGTGCTTAACTGAATAATTTAAATGAATATCATTTGTTCTAGTCTGACAGTGAAAATAACTTTTCCCAAAGTATTAGGCACACATTGTTGACACATGTCAGTATTTAAGACTGCTATATGTTACAGCACCTCATGTCTGATCGACTCATTCGCACTCATCAGTAAGGCGTATCTGCAGTCTTGAAGAAACTCATGTCCCTTCTGAGATTCGAACCCCAGTCACACAATGGTGTGGTCAGAGATATTACCACTGAGCTATTCTGGCTCACAAAATGCCGCCAATAGCCGGTATTCTCTTCTGACCAACCATACCGGGTCCAACGCTGCTTAACTTTGGTGATCAAATGAGAACTGATTTTTCCAAAGTGGTGTGGTCGCCGACAAGATTGTCAGGTAGGCGGAGGTGGTCATTCAGAACCCTCCATTAGTAGTCTTAAACCAGTGGGGAAACAGTCTTCCAGCTTTTCTGATTTCAGATTAATAATATTCTCGTGATACCGTTCTTAATTGCCAAGTGTGACTTCAACAATGATAATTTTGTAGCACATAGATTCTCTGAATATATATGTGTATTTCTCTTACATAGCCATCACAAACCAACAATAATCAGGGCAATTAGTGTTCGCTTTATTTTAGTTTGGGATTCACCAACAGTATACAGTCAAGAGATGAATATGCGGCAGAAACAATCGGAAGCAATCCGCAGAGTGAATCAATTCAGGTGTCAGAAGAGACAGTAATAAATGTTAATTGTGTTTCACTACCAATCAACAGACATCTAATTAAAAACAGATCTCTAGTTTCTGGCTCGATGGCTGAAAGTGAGGTTGAAAGTCTCGTCATCTGACAGTCTTGTTCATTATTCCTAGTGGAAGAAAAAACTTGCAATTAGGAAGAATTGTTCACCAGAACGCATTATTTCCTGCCTTGCGTTCCTAGTGAAAGATGTGAACTCCAGCTTTTGAGGTTTCAGTAGCGGTGGTATTGTGTTTACGAGATGGAGATGCTAAGCTCACGTCCGATCTCCCTTCCCGCCCGAGCTTACTACTGGCTAATAAACTAGACAGAGTCGGCGGAGAATCAAATGCTGACCTCTGACGTGGTTGCTGAGTGTTCTAGCATCAAACCACCAGAGCACACACTACAACTAGTTAGCTATCCAAAACTCCTTGGTTGTCAAAGGTTTAATAACTCATATCGATACATAATAAAATATTTTTTGAAAATCCACAGATTTTACAGTTGAAAATTTTGAAGTTTATGAAATCAATTAAGCCTTCAGTGCTTATTAATACAAAAAATTAAGGAAGAATTTTGTCTCCGATGCACCTTTTTTTTTCCTTTTGTATGATTGTTAAAAATTCTTTTTATCGGTAGGGAAAGACAAAAAGATGAATGTAATATATGACCAGGCGCCTTTCTTTCCAAAAGAAAAACGAAAACCTAACCGAAAACTAGACAAGTAAAGTAAATTAAAGCTTTTGAGATGCGGCGTTTGGGGAGGGGGGAAGGGGAGGAGTGGAAAGGGACAGTGAAGTTTAACCAACCAATGTAAAAGAAAGAAAATGAAGTATTTTTAAAATATATGATCACCGAAACTTTACGCAATAATTTGAAAAGTCGCTTTATTTTATATTGTGATCATTAGTAGCTATAAAGTCTAATCTTTAAATTCTATTTGCGTAACACATATATACAAGGCTAACGCGAAACAAGATCTGGTGGATGGTGACTGGCAGTGGAATCCAGGATGTGCATTTCGTTTTGTTTGAGCCTCGTCATCTGGACAACGCTTTGGTGTTTGAAACTATGGGTACTAGGTTCAAGCGTCAGTGGGGATAGCATCACTCACTCACCAGGAAATATAGGTACATCCAAGTGACGAGTCCCAACTAAGATGAAGTTCGCATCCTAGATTCCACTGCTAGTCACTATCTACCAAATTAGTTCAACTTAGTACATAGACTTTGTCGAAGCATCCGCACAAGCAACCGACAAGTCCACAGAAGCGGAACATTTCGGTCCAATCAGTCAACGTGAAAATCAAGACTGAATTGGAAAACAAGATTTCCTAGGAACCGACTGCAAATTCGACTTATTCAGAGAATTATGTGGGCAGTATTCAGTGTAATTTATCTATTTGTAAACAAAGAATGAAAGAAATCCACCTATTGTTTCAATACTAATATTAAAAACAATCCAGTAGGATATCCTACTCTATTGCGTTCGAAGTTAAGGGCTGGAAATCAGTGTATAGATAACCGTATGGTATGCTATCAAACACTTGTTGGCGCTAACACATCACACCTGTCTTTTACCCTCAATAAATTCATAATCCCAGGAATATTCCATTCTAAAAAATATTCAGTCTACTTTTGAGTTGTCAGATAACCATTTTATCGACCACTTATAGGCATCTAAGAATATCAGTGTTAAAAACTGGTTATTAGATGAACAGAAAATTTTCTAAAGTTTTTGTTGACTAAATCGATCCTACAGTTAGCTATTTCCGGGACTGTGATGCTAATTTCTGTGTACACTTATAGAGTAGCTTAATAGTCTATCACCTAGAATTCAAACTGTATTAATATTGACTAGTGTGCGTCAGTGGCACAGCGATAGAATGCTCGCCAACCACGCAGGTGGTCCGAGGTTAGATCCCCGGCCACCGACGCACTCCTTTATCTCGCCAAGGCAGTAGTAAGACTGGTAAAGAGGGAAGGTTGGGCATGAAGCCAGAAACCCCATCCCGTAAAAATAAATACCACTGCTACAGAAGCTTCAGGCTTCTAGTTTGAAGCCCTGTGTGTCCACTAGGAACGTAAAGGAAAAAACAACAATAATATTGACTATCTATCTTGCAGTCAGACAAACAACCAATCGGACTTAGGTATTCTTGACAGACACCAACTACTTAGCTTATCTTGCTGAACAACCAGCACAATTGACACTATGTTGAAGACCATTACTGCAGTTACCTATCACTTAACCTGTGGGAATACGCTTCCTAATATCACCATGTGAGCCTCCCTCCCCAGAAATCTAATAGGAATTTATCGTATGCTGATTATTGTTAGACACTACTTGTGCCAGCGTTCACTGATAGTTAGCGCTAATTCATGATGAAAGTCTCACCATCGTTCTTGTAGATCTGGTGATTGGGTGCAAGCGGAAGAAATCATGAAGCCTGGATTCATGTCTATTGGAATTCATTTAAGAAGATATGAATTTTTTAAAGAAACACAGTGACTAACGCCCCAGAGAAAAAGGCTTACATTCCACAGTGTGACAGTCACAAAAGTGGTGCAAGCTTAAATCTGGAAGAAATTATCGTTTGTTATTTAGTTTTCGATGGCGGTGGTGGGTTTGCGCTTCAGTGCAGAGATCATCATTCACAGAGGACACAGGTACGTCTATCTGACCGATGGTAAACAGAAGAAAACAATGAGTCCTGGATTTCACTGCTGGACACCATCAACTAAATAATGCTGTGATGAATCAGAAGCATCGGTGAAGAGTCCGTACTTATTGCCAAAATGTCAGCAGAGACCGGTTCAATAAAATGAATCAAGGAGAGAATCTAAAAGTGATTATTTCAAAACAGTATTGTTTGCTTCTAGGTCCTAGATTAAGCTCATGTCATATGTCAAAGTGCACCTAACCTTGTATAACGTGTTATTTTGTCCTGTCTTACCTGAAAACTAATGTTATGAGTGGTTTTCACTTCATGTGTCTGTTGATCATTTTTATCGAAATGGAGTTTGAACTTTCTTATCATGTGATTTGCCTTTTACTAGTTGGTGAATTTGATCTATAGCAATGTGTTTGTTAATCGCTGATTTATCTGAGTACAAGTCTCCTAGGAATATATTGGCATTTCCTGTGACTTGTCTGTTTCAAATTTCTACATTCTCCCAATCAAATCGGTGTCTGTAATTGTCTACAAGCATCGATGTTATTATTACTATTATTATTATTGTTCCCTTTAATTGCTAGAAGAGCATAGGGCTTCAGCCACACGTCTCCATTGCGTTCGGTTCTCTGCCAACGTTTTCACCTAGCTCCACGTCTGCCCACATGCTTTCATCTCCTCTTCACATGACCTTCCTCCATGTCACCTTCGCACTGATGACCGAATCGCCGCTTCCCATTCGGGTTCCAACCGAGTGATGGTCTGGCGTGTGATGTCACTTGATGGTTTACTCAGAGTATAACTAATCCACCTTCATTTCTTCCTGCATATTTTTTGCATATTCGGTTCCTGGTTGGTTCGATTCCAGAGATGCCACCCTGTTGCTCATCTTTTCTGGCCATCTGATCTTGAGTACTGAGCGAAGATAGCTGCTGATGAAGGTCTGTAGTCAACTACTAGGATAATCACTTCTAATTATATCTGTCAGTCCAGCTGCTCCTGTAAATTCAGTTATATTGGCAGTTGCTCTAGGAACTTAATTTTTGAGGCTCAGCGACACATACGAGTGTCTCTAAACAAATGGCGCTATTTTAAAACCATCAATAGTGTTATACTGGATCACCTCGTCTAGACAGGCTATAACGCTAACACTGAAGAGTCTTTTTCTGTCATCTATCCGAAGAGCTCCAGCTGATTCAAGCAAATTGTAGTGACCTCTGCTGTTTCGAGTGTTAGGTATTTGGATACGTCCAGCCGCTGTTGTTACACTCACCTGCTACTGAGCCCATAAATTCTGTGTTACTTTCCTTAATTTACCTGACAATCAATCACCTATTGATACTAATGGTCGAATGTAATTTAAAGCAGCATTATTGTTGCTAACAACAGTATTTCGGTAATTATTACTGGAACCTATGAAGAAGGAAGAATATTGTTTGTTCACCAATCAATCTTTTTAATTTTCAGTGGGCGTCTTCAATCAAAAAACACTTATTCAGTAATAGAATTATTTTAGTCGTGAATGAATTCTGAGCTTCCTGCGTGCTCGGCGATCTTTTTATCACTGAATTACAGTCTGTTACTTCCAGTGTAATTGAAATGAAATCGCTAAACAGTTTGCCTAGGTCAAAATACATGATGGGTAGAACTGTAGAATTGTGAAAACATGCGATTCCTTACTAGTTTATTAATTGGATGTATCATACACAGTGAAACAGCACATTTGTATTACGTATCTACCGATCCAGTCAGCTTTCTAAAAGGATGTTTATATATCCTTACCGTTCAGGGGTGATCAACAAAGTCTGATCACTAAACAAAGCCTTGAGGCGGCAATTAATAGGATTTACTATGTGGCCAAACTTATTTTCATGGGGTAAACGAGGTATGTTATGTCCTGTAAACACACGTAGCATCGAAACGATAGTGCCATATCCCATTGTGTGTACGAATTTATGTGTATGTGTGGCCACACGTACACGGAGAGGACCCATTGGTCTTTGCAGGTCAGGGCTGCAGAACATATTCCAAAGTGTCTGTCACAATAAATAAAAACAGCAGATACAGCTGATCCCAACACCATCTATTGCAGAGTATATCATTAAGACAGGTCAATAATACCTTTAAACTCATACGTGAAACAAGTTTCGGTCACATACTTAAGTTTACTGAAGCCTTGGCCATAAAAGGGCTTAAACATGTTTTATGTGTGCAAGCATTATTTGTTATTACTTTGAACCTGCCTTGGTAATGCAATTTAGAACCAATGTTCAATTTACTTCATAATATTTTCACCCTCTCCCTTCTATTTTTCCTTACTCTGCACCCTCACATCGCCTTCCTTGACCTTAACGTTTACACAATTTGCCCCGTATCGTAACAATTCATGCCTCCCTCCCTTCTGTATAACTGCCTATGACAAATACGTGTGTGATGAGAATGTTCGAAATGTGTTGCGCAAATACACAATACACGTTTCAGATAAACTACGCCTTCTTACTGTTTTGTTGAAATTCATAAACGGAACTGACTCCTGTAAATAATCTGTTGTTTCTAATCACATCAAGAGTAATGGCACAACTTTTGGAATTAAGTTTTATAGGTCTGTTGTTTTTTCTCATTTGGTTTAAGAGTAAATAAAAGCCTTAAGATTTCTTGGAAAAGTTTTGAACCAATCCAAAAGACATTAGTTTTATATATGAGCCAGATAAAGTGATCGTTCGCTAATAATTCATTCTTCTTGCAAACTGTATGGACACAAATGCCTTATGGGATCTGAGTAAGCACTATCTGGGTATAATATTTATAGAAAATCCCGACTTTGACACTAGATGCGACTAAGTGCGGCTGCACAATAGTATAAGCTAGTTTGAAAGTCGTTAATTCTAACATAATAGGCTTCGACCAGTCAGACAGAAGCTTTATTTAGTAAGCTCACTGAGCATACTAGTAGATATGACCTGATAAATTCCGATACCCCAAAGATATACAAATGAAAATAAACATGTGGTTTTGTCTAACATAAAACGTTATCCCTTGAATGATACTGTTTCGGTATATGCAAACGAACAAATATTCAAATTCAAGCAAAACTGGAACTCCTTCAGAAAAAAATGAGTCAGAATTAGGTATCTTTCTAAGAAAAGAATGGAAGAATTAAAGCTTACCACACTTTCCTCTGTACTTCATAGTCAAATCAATCATCATAGTGCATGCTTCACGACGTAAATGACATATCGACTCATAATCTCGATTATCTGACCCACATATCGGTCCTTTATCCGTTGAATCGCCTACATCATAGCATGTATTATAACAAATACATGTCGGCCGTTTAAAATCTGCTGATGGTACACACCATGCTTGAAATGCACATGTATAATTTAAACATGGATTACGTATATTTGCCGGGAATCTATATTTGAAACAGTCATTACTTTGCAGTAGTTTATTTTTAACTGTTTGATTTTGTTCACTTTCTTCCTTTAGTTTCTCATTTTGTTCTAAATTACTTGTTCGTATTCTTCGGAATACTGATGTCTCGTTATGCGTTTCAAGAGAACATTGGACATTGAATAATAATAATAATAATGATTCAGCATTAAATAAAATTGATATGAACAAGTGTATTATACTTCGCATTTCGGTAAGATTGAAATTCAAGTGGAAGAAGAAGAAGAGTATTTTTAGATAACATGGGAAATCTTATAAAACTTCCACGCCTTCTTCATTGTATTTTAGAAGCATTCATCATACTGAGTATTCTTTATAGGACTCATTTTCAAGGACTTACTCCAAAAGTGAATGGATACCAATTTCACACTTGTACAAACATACTTGTGGTCAGACACGCCTACATATATCCACCTATTGACAGGCATTTACATACGGATAGGCTCAGAATTAAAATTAAATAAAAATTAAAAATAGTTAAAATGTGAATGACGGTTATAAGTTATAAAACTCAACAGGTTTTGGTTGACTGACAGTCTGTCTAGCTAGGTCTATCTAACATAACTAATATTATCGTACCAGTATTTCAGAAAAGCAAAGATAACTTTGATAAGCTTTGGACATGCAATACTCGAATTGGCCAATAAGATTCGATGAATTATGTAGGCAGTTGGCTATAAATACACAAGGTGAACCAATAAGTGTGATATATATATATATATATATATATAGCGACATATTTATAGCTATATGTCTGAACATTTTTTGTGAGTTGATGTGATAATAACAATCATTTAAGTAATTTTTCCAATTCATAAGTTGGTGGGCTTGTAGCATGAGATGAAAAGAGTAAATTTTTAAAGAAAACCTTATGCAATTCACTGAAAATTATGTAGAGGTTAATTTGGAATACATATTTTGTTTAAAATGGAACTGGAACTCGTCATATCAACGTACTTTTATCCCTGCCTTACACCATCTCTGGAGTAGGCGTGACATCCGGCTATCAACCAAGGGACGTGTGTACTGCTCAGCAGTCCTCTCTGTCCTTCTCTATGGCTCTGAAACATGGCCAATACGAGTTCAAGACATGAAAAGGTTGTCTGTTTTTGATCACAGATGTCTACGATCTCTTTCTCACGTTAGGTGGCATAATAAGGTAATTAATGTTGACGTTAGGCGTAGAGTGTTGGGCAAAGAGGGAAAATCAATCGAAGAGGCTATAGATTGAGATGGCTAGGTCACGTGCTGCGCATGCCTAACCATCGCCTCCCCCGACGGGCATTACTAGCTGATATAGGTGCAGGTTGGAAAAGAGTAAGTGGTAGCCAAACAAAAACATGGCATCAATCCATGAAATCCCTGACAGTTAAACTGAGTCAGGTAGGGAGATGCAAACTTCCGGGTTGAGGCCCTCGGGACTCTAAGAATCAATGGCTGGAGACAATAGGTGACATGGCTCAAAATCGTTGTCAATGGCGCAGATGTATTCAGTCTCTGTAATCTTTCATATTCCTTTCTACCATTACTCATTCTTTTTTACTCTTATACTTGTCAAAACTCTATTGATTCTCTTCACTCATTTTCTTGTCTACCTTTGTGTGCTATTTGGAACGTGGCAACTCGAACTGCTGCACTTCGGTGCCAAGTTCTATGTTGAATCCAGACAGACAGACAGACTTTTATCCCTGTCTTACTGAAGACATTCATTATAATCTCATTGAAGCTGCGCTTTAATGCTAACAACTGTTATTCACTACCACACAAGGTTATACGCATTATAGAGGTTCTATGCTGGCTTCAAAATTGCAACATGATAGTAGGAAATGAAGCCAACAGGCTTCATCTCTTGTGCACATCACTTGTGTAATGATGCTCTTGTCCTCTTATTTTAAGTACAAGTCAGAACAAGCCTTGATTAACACTTACTGAAAGTTGGGACAGTGTGGTTACAGAATCCTGAATAGTGCATCCAGTTATATTTTATTGAACTTAATACTATCAAATCATAAAAAGGGGGCTTTACTCATCGCCAGGAGATTTACTGTCAAGTATTTATTACATTAATGACCGCAATTTCACTGAGAACATTAGTGAACGCCTTTGGACTACTCAGCGTATTAAAAGTCAATCTAAACGAAGAATATTCTTCTCGATAAATCCTCCTCTTCAGGTTCTTACAATTATAAAACATAATATTTATGGTTATCGTTACAATAATGACCAGTTATGTGGCCGATACATTTTTACGTGAAATAACAGACTAGTTATGAAGTGACAAAATAAGTAGTATTCGTATGACAAACGTGCTAAGTTGAATTCAACTATAGAATACCGTGAAATGAGAGACGATGGTGGTGAGTAGTCACAATAATTCCATACAATGTAGGGAAGGAAAATTGACAAGTCAGTTCAAAATGATAAAAGGTATCAGGTGAGCGAGTGGTTAGTTCAAAGCAGTATGCATTAAAGAGGGGACAGTAAGGCTGCGATGAACAGTTCATCGTGAAATAACCAATATGTGAAATGAAGCAGGTGGAGGTATATATTGAGAAAAGAGATGATGTCACTAATAATTAGTCCAAATAGTATAAGTGGAAAATTCGATAGTATTGAAAGAACATTCGAATGAAGGGTACATATTATAACGAAGAATAACTATTATTATAAAAAGCAGAGCAAGAGTAAAGAAAGGGATAAAGAGAAGAGACACTCTTGGAGGGAAGAAGAAATTTTAATCCAAGTTTGTTCATGGTAAGGACATCTCCTCAAAGTGAACTTTTTGAATACAAAGCTCCAGTTAATTTGATCTTACTGCAGCAGCTTCAGCCATGTGTAGGAGACATAAGCGAACTGTGCAGGACAGCGACTTCAGTCTTTGGTACATAACCCTGAAGGCCACACTGGCGTCGATGTGATGTCCAGTATCGGCCAAGTATGACAGTATTGAACTTTTTATGCATTTGATTCCCCAATTTCTGAATCAAGCTGGCACATGTTCTCAAATCCGTAGATGAACCTGCTCAGTCCCACGCCCTGTATGACTTGAACCACAAGGACAGTGTGAATGGTATATGCATGAGGAAGAGCTAAGGTTAGGTAAGACATCTTTCAGTTTCTGGGTGAATACTGGGAGCCTACTGAAGGACAGGAGCTTATGAGACGAGTAGAAAATCATCCTTATTGCCTTGTTTAGACACTGAGATAGAATCTCCACAGGAGTATCTCCCATGAATAGTAGACGTAAAAATAATGGTGACCCTATCCCGGGAAAATCAGTCCAATCGCTACAGAAACTTTAATTTTAATTTTACTACCATATTACCCATGGATTAATTGAAGTTGTTTAATTTTATACTCTTCTTACAAAAGCTAATTGATACAGTGTACTCAAAAAGTCAGTACATTTTAGTTAATACTGTTTTGTTCAAAATACACGACACTTCATATGATTTTAGATAATGAACAGATTGACTAAATTGTTTTAAAATCTTCATAAGTTGAGACATTCAGTATATGTCATGTTACGTAGCGTGGATGATAAGCCTCATACAGAGTCATTAAACTTCAGTAAGAACTAAAGAATTACTGTCAGAAGTGGCTAACATGCTGTTTTATATGGATCATAGTAAATAGAAGTGGAACCTAGAGTGACTTTTCGATCATGTTTGTGACCTGTCACATTTGGATGTATTTGAACGAAACAAAAGGCATGTTTTGGATACCATTATCACCAAAACATTATTTCAAAAATCTGCAAGTGTTGATTTAAAGAGATTTGACTGATTTTAGGTTACATCACGAACTGATATGACGTAGAGAACCACTGAACAGGCCGTCCGCATCACTGAAGACCACAAGAAGTACACCAGTTGGAATGGCAATGCAAAAACATTGTTATCGAGGCCTTCAGAAGCCCAGAAGTCTGCAGTGAACTACCTAGTGGTTCACCACTGATGGCACTATGAACAGAGTGGTGATGATAAATAAAACCCTCAACTGTGGCTCTCCTGTGGGGGAACTAAGTAACTTAGTTACTGACATGGACCAACTAAGGCCAGTGATACCCGAATAGTTCAACAAAAGGTACAATCAGTATCAAGTGCCTACTCCACAAATGTCCTAGGTAGATCATATTATGGATAGGTAAATTCAAAAATTATCAGTCAGAACAACGGTTATCCTCAAAGATTCATTAACAAATATGGAAGATGTGAAGGCTCAAATACCAAACAAATCACAGTTGAAAAAAGCCTGTCTTCATTCAACTAGATTTTAAAGGTGAAAACATTGCAGCAATGGTCAACAGAAGACTGAAAACGTCACTAGCCAGAGCCTATCCTGCAGCTAATTTGGTTCCCATCCATCGAACAACATGCTCTTTGGTGCAGTCAAAAGTCGATAGATACCCTTCTCATGTTAACTCCAACTGTGTATTAAAATTTACGTGTATCTGCGGGAGCAGTTACATTGGGAGAACAGAAAGAAGGGCACACCTCCGATTTTCTGAAAATGTGCCGAAAAGCCTACGTCTCAAGGGAACAAACTCTTATAGTAGCGCTAATACCGACAAGGGTCATGAGGTAGAAATCGAGAAGTCCTTTAAAATTATCAATAGACAAAGGAGTTCCATTCTCCTCAAGTTTTCCGAAGCAATTTCTATCAAACGATTGAAACCAGATTTATGTGTTCAGAAACAATCAGTTATCAGTGTTTCTTTGCCCTGGTAACTGAATTTCTTTATTCTCTTTTCTGATTGCGTAATCTTTGTCTTTAACCTCACCCCCTTTTATAATCTGTAATTTTGCTTGTCTTTTGTTTCTATGATTTGAGTTGAACTCAGTACATTGTTACCTAATTTATTAGTCACTCTGTATCTAACCCATATTTTTTCTTTATTACGTAACTCCTTTACCATTTTATGCATACATTTATTTTGTTTAAACTTGAACTGCCTGTGTAAAAACTATATAAGCGCAATTTTCTGAGCATTGTTCATTTATTGTGGGACTTTTCGCCAACTGACAACATGTAAAATTTGTAAGTATGTTAAAACTTTTCTGCACGCAAACCTCATAATTTATTTAGGCTGTAAGCAGCTGATGAGAAGCCAACGAAACAAGTGACGGTATCATATTATTCTGCACAAACCACTGTTGTTCTGGCTTTATTCAAAGTCAGAACAAAGGCTGAAATATAAGTGGGATAGGTAGGATGTATTTAAATCGATCATCAGAGTGATGAATGGGAGTCGACTTCCTCATGGGAAAAAATGACACAGAAGGTGACAGACAGGTGTAAATTATTCAACACAAACTCTCCTATGCTGTCTAGATTTTTCACTCTAAAAGAAAAACAACTCTTCCCTCGACAACTGATTTCAACAATAACAGTAAAAAAAGCATTCACGAAGATAATATCTTACCACAATTTCCTCGATATAATATACGCTTCATTTTTTGTGTTTCGCAGATTGCACGCTTTAAAAAGCACTGATTAGTATATGTTTCACCGTCGTCTGCGCATACTGGATCAGGCCATTCATTTAAACAATTAATACTATCACAGATACAATTGGAAAACTTTGACATTATTCTCTTCGGTGTAATTCTTGTCGTAGATGATGCATAATAACTGTGTGGATCATAGCATATCCCACCATAAAGGCATAAATTAGCATTTCCGCATAATTCTATCTTCGATTGAGTAGCTGAAGTTCATTAATTGTGATCGTTTCCATGGTGATTATGATGATGAACATGATCACGATTTGTATGAAAATTAAAAGAGAGAAAAATAAAATTTACTAATGAATATATTGAAACAAAACTACAAAAGTATAAAGGTACGTATCATTTCCTTTGAAAGTCAGATCTCTTTGATTAACAGTATTCTCTTAACTACTCATAAATATCGGTCCAAGTAATACATTATAGAAGGTTATGGAAAAGTGAGGTGATATTCAAGTGTTGGTTTGTAGGGATTTGATTGGTTACAGGATTTCATCATGAGCTGACATTAGTTAGAGAACCACTGGAAAACCTGGGAGTACTGGACAGCTGTTTCGTCCTAGTTTGGGACTCTTCGTCAGTACGCACCCACCGGGATTCGAACCCAGGACCTTCTGGTTACAAGGCGAGCTCGTATACCATTAAGCCACTAGGACCCGATCCAATGGCTCATGAATTCTAACTTCTGCCAATTTACGACATAGAGCGACCGCTAGCCAATGTCTTCGGCGAGTATTTGTCCTCACACCCAACCTGCTGCACTCTACTGGTCACGACTTCTCACTAGAACTGTGGGAAGTTCGTCCGGTTATCAGTCACTAACGAAGGATACAGAAATAAAACCTACACATAGGAATAAAACTAATATTCTTTGCGTTCTCAATCAACTAACCCACTCATTAAAAGACTGAGTTGATGAAATCACGTAGTGTATTGCCAATAAACATGAAATGTGTTTAGAGTTATTACGTTTTCAATAATCGTAGTAACTTTCGAAAAATTGTAATAGTGCTCCAAATCTCTGAATTAAATAGAAGCAGTCACTGATTTGACACTGGTATTAGGAAACTCATATCTTATTCGCTGTTCTGTCCACAATGATTTCAGAATAGTGACAACCTGTCTTGTTTTCCCATCCAGGCTGTCATTCTATCCAATTCCTTCTATAGATAGAATGATGCCGCTTAGGTGAGTGTAAAGACTTCTCTCATTGGTGATGAGTGGTGTCTGGTGCTGTTGGTCGAGTGAATTCATCACCCCTGTCTTTCCTATGTCTACTTGAAGCTCTATTGCCGCTAATTCTCCTGCCAACTGATTGGTTTGAATGTTTTTAATGGATGAAGATAATACAACGAATACTTTTCTAGTGAGTGGCAGACAATAAAAAAGATGCAATCATTCAGTCTTGGAATGTAATACTCTACCTTTATTCTATTCAAGTTTGGTGAGACTCATGTAACTGCACGAGAGTGTGTTGTTAGTCTTATTGGAACCGTAGTTACTTCTCCACCAGCAGCGCCGGATGACAGGCATTCAAATATCCTAGGGGATTTTAGAATGCATTGCGATGGCAGGTCATATGGCTGGATAACCATACTAAGTACTCCATCATTACCTATTCCTGCTTCCTAAGATTTTGAAATCTGGCCTGTGTTCGTATTTCATCTGAAAGAAGTTACTTAAGACTTGCACGTCGTGTTTTTTAACACTTTGCAGATTGAAACTGACAGTCCTCCCTACTTAGCAGATTTCTATTCACAGAACATCCTACTGAAACATTTTTTTCCTCTCTTAGATTATCTTAATTGTCTGCACAATATACTTCTCACTTGGGGTGTTCAAACTTCTTCGTCTCTCATTCAAAGATGATAATACCAATGCTAATAGTCACATAAATTATCAATTTACTTGACTTCCACATAAAAACACTAATTTGTTACTGAGATTTAAGAGTTTTCGAAACTTTTAAAGAACTACTGTTTTATTGATGAGAAACGATAACTAGAGTAGATTACGTCACGGGCGGACGTCATTTAAATAACTATTAAAAACCCAGTAGCACTGGAAATCCGTTCTATTCTAGGTTAGGACTGTTCAGCAGCATGGAACCATTACTCCACCAGAGATCTAACCCAAGTCATTCAGGTTACGTGACAAATACATTGTAGTACTCATATGCCAATTATAAACATACACTTTTTAATCTAATTTGCATACTTATATTATATGTTTACACAGACCAATTTTATATGTACTTTGCAAACATTTGTCAATCTTTACATTAACTGTTGAACATTACCTTGACGCAATTCTGAAGTTTGACTACTGCTATAATACACTATCGTACTCTTCGCATGTGCCTTTTGGTTTTACGTTGTAGGCGTCGAGTAGCCACAACGTCTATGTACATTGATAAACGTGAAGAAGTACTAGGAAATATGCATACGCTGATTTAGTCAAATAAAGCACTCAACAACATTACTGTATAGTGACTGGGTTACGAACCTAATGTCTCGTGAACTTTAAACTCAATCGTTTCCCGGTACATTTCAACTGACAATGTCATTGTTGAGTATCTTTCTCCATTTACAATTTTTTGAACCCTGATGGGAATAAATTTTTTAAAGAGATCACTTCTGTCACTTATCTAGGAAGCGTCTCTTCAACTACTGGCCCTCTGAACGAATGAGGCTATTCAAACCAAATTCGAAAAGGCAAGGCACACCTTCATCACTCTGAAATCAGTTTGGAAATCTTCTGCACCCAGCATTACAAAGAATAAAATTCGAATTTTCAACACTAATGTTTAGTCAGTAACTTCCTATATTATATATATATATGGGTCGGAAATGTCGCACGTCACGAAAAGCATTTTCAACAGGCAGAATTTTATCAACAGCTGCCTCCGGTGGCCAGAAAGAATAAGGAAAACGAAAATCTGCGAACAAACCAATCAAAAGCCAATTGCTCAACAAATATGGCGAAGGAAATGGACATGGACTGCTCACACGCTTAGGAGACCGTTGGATGACATCGATGGCTAGGTCATCTAGTGTAACTTGAATGGGAAACGACGTGTTTGATGTTGATCCGAGGGTGACATGAAGGAGATCGTTTGGGGAGGGGATGAAACCTTTGGGTAAGACGAAGACGACTGCAGAGAACGCGATGAAATTGAGGTGGGCTATTGAAGCCGTATTTTCCACTGGAAACCCAAGGGAACAATAACAATAAACATGTGCTGACTTCTCGTTAGGACTAAAGGAATTCGCCCCAACAAGCCAGTCACCACCAATGAGTAACGGTTCTATTTCCAATGCTCGAAATTCATAATTACTTTTGTTAGATATAAGTAACATATAATTGTAGATGCCCTCCTGTCCTGTTGACAAATACTTTCAATCAAATCGTATCTCAGTTTTTTCTATGCTGCTTATTGAATAATATCCGTTTTTCGAGAAAACAACGTCTTTCTCTGTGTGTGTGTGCATGCGTGTTTACACTCAAGTTTACATAACTTCTATTGCAATGAAAGCTAATTAGATTTTTTAAAATTCGAATAAAAATAATTTCTTTTTAAACAGGTAGTTTATCTCCAAAAGGAAGTTACTCATCTAACGCTAGCCGGAGTCTATCAGATGGCACACGACATTAGGATAATTTAACAGTTTACTGTCACTATCCCTGCACGTCATTGCTCCATTGCTACAATACAGTGTTTATCAGTTTAGATTTAAAACGGAAACATATCCTTTTTATTTGTCTCTTTCGCATAAAATGGTATCTTTACAGTCAACATGGATGTTATATCTCAGGTATAACTGACACATGTTTTACAGCTAACATTTTAATGCTTTGCCTATGACTTATAAACTGTTTTTGTAAAAAGAGGTTTAATAAATTTTAATAGATTATCCCGATAAATCTGAACAAACAGCTTCCTTCCTGTTAAGCCTTAAATAAATTGATACCGTTTACCCTGATATGCAGTAATAAATAAAACCCATATATATATTTATGTGCACGCATAAGGATGTCAAAACCAGGATTAGAAAGGCAGGGGTAACTTTCATCACTCTGAAATCGGTTTGGGAATCTACTGTACTAAGCATAAAACGTTGGTGGCACAGCGGTAGAGCGCTTTCCAGCCACGCAGATGGTCCGGAATTTGATTCCCGGCCGATGCACTCCCTTACCACGCTAAGCCAGTAATAAGACTGGTAAAGAGGGGAGGTAAGGCGTATGGGGCCAGCAGCCCTATCCCGTAAAAATTAAAAATCACTGCTACCGAGACTTCATGGCCATAGCTTGAAGCCCTATGTTCCACTAGGAACGTGAAAGAATAAAAAATGTATAAAGAATAGACTTTGGATTTCCAAGACTAATGTTAGGTCAATTCTTCTGTATGGTTCGGGGACCTTTAGTGTCATGAAAACCATTTCGAACAAGCTGTAGACTCTTCTCAACATTTACCTTCTCTGGCTTCATACTTAAGATCACATGGCCGGCCAGAAAGAATTAGGAACACGGAGCCCGAGGAACAAACCGATCAGGGACCCGTTTCTCAATTCCAGTGGAACCTGAATAAGAAACGACGAGTTTGGAATGGTTCTGAAGGTGAAACAGAGGTGATCGTGAGAAAACGAGGTGATGAAAGCCTATGGGAAACAATGGAGCCAACTAAAGAGGACTGCAGAGAACAGGATATATCAGAGATGTGTTGTTGAAGACCTATATTCCCCACGGAAACCCAGCGAATCAAATAATAATATTTATCTCTGCAGTAATCCCTCATTATCCAAAGCTGCAGTTGGAGACGTCGCTTTTGTGTTATTCCGCTTCACCGCTGACTGCGACAGATACATTAATTGGTCACTTGGAAATAATGTGTCATTTACCAAGCCCTTAGTGCAGAAGCTGGTTTAATTCTATAAGTTAAGTTTAAAGTATGGTCACCAAGGTTGGTGACTAGCCATCGTGGTGCAGTTTGATATCATGTTAAGTAACTGGAAATAGTCGACTGGATGACCCGATGATAAGAAGCAATTAAAAGACTTATTTGAAACTATGTAAAACATTGTTAAACTAAGAAAACTGCATAACTTCACGTCCCCACCTAGTGGTAAGCGGGTCCACTTGTGTTTAGACACTGAAAACTCCGTCCTTTTGTGATACAGCTTTACTGTGAATCAACTTCATGATGGATGCCTAATTATAACACCTAACTATGGTTATCTAAGGGATAGTTCTGTTCGATTAAATATTTAAGAAATTCCACTCAAAGTCAATCACAAACATATCAGGTGTTCGTATTTAACTGAATAACTTATAGGAAACTGATTGGTTTTTAGTACTTTCCACAACTGAATGACATCTGCTTTAACGATCAAGTAATTATGAAGTCAATATTTTGATTCATTTTCCTAAGTAATGAATGATGATTTCAAAAATGTGTTCAGAATATCATCTGACTTCACTACAGTTATTTCATTACACAAATTTAACTACTAACGAGTAGTATAAAGCAATCTGATAAATATTACGTTTAGTGTGACTTCAAAATATAAGCAAAACTTGACTATCGGTTACATAACATGTTCTGGTGACGTCAGTGTGGTTGAGTGAGCTGTTATGATTTACACAGACAAAAAGACTTACTACACTACAATTCTAAATGGTTGGCCTATTCATTCACATAAAATTCAAACTGCCTTTACGAGATACAATAAATACATCAACCTGAATTTCCTACATTTTCCACAGTTTTCCCTTGATTAGGTGCTTGAATTCCAGTTAAAGTGTTCACTGAGGCAATATAGGATATCGTTTATTTGCGTTTTTCTGCATGAAATAGCTTAGTTATTGTTACCATTGGATACTTATTGCGTATTCACCAAAGCATAAAATAACCAAGTGAAATATTAATAATAATAAACAGATAAACTTTTAATTGTCAAAATCTCAATGATGTTGAAGTGAGTAAATAATTCCGACACCGATTTTTTTCTTAGTAAACTGGTCTTATTTTCTTCAGAAAAAAATAAACAGAAGTAAATCATCAAAGTTGTTTATAAATAGGATAGTTTTCAATGATGTGGAACTGAATTAAAATATGTAAAAAGAACGCTTAACGACTTTACGCGTAACTCTAACCGTATATTGTATGAGCATAAACTTGTGGTTTCAAAATACTTGAGAAGTGATCAAGTGAGTATAAACGGAATAAAAATCAACTTCAAGGGTAGATTCATGACAATATCGATATCAGTTGATGAGACTTTGAAAGTCGAGGAACACACTGGAAATTTGTTTCATTCTCGTAACACGTTCCCAATAGCCATAACTGAGGATCTGAAGTTTACATGGTCGGTATACTATCACTGAGTTACTGGCAGAAAGTCCATCGAGTCAAGTGTAGGTGATATATTTCCATGATGATATTGGATTCCAATGATGCTATTATGGAAATTCACAGAAGTTAGAATTCATGGGGTGTTGCATTCCAACTTGGTAGCTGAATAGATAGGTGTTATCCCCGTAAAAGTTCCTGTGCTCAGTGCTTGGTAATCTGATGGATGTTCGCAAATGAAGACTGTCAAAGTAGAGTGAAACAGATATCCACTGTCCCTTAGATTTCTGTTTCAAATGATAAAAAATCCAATCAGGAAACCAATAAAATCCCCTTCCAGCAAAGCATTTGAAAAATAGACTTCCTTTGTGGGAGTTATCAGTAGTGGTAAGGTGTGTTTATGCATGTTTTGACCAGGAGATACACAGGATAACATCAAAATATCATGTTAACATAATCTCAAAGATAAGAAGTTCTGCTTTCCTTTTGGAAATACACATACAAGTGATTGTTCTCCAGTGACATTAAGAAAAATTTTAAGTGATATTCAAAACTGTATACTAACAGTTATTTGTTCAAATTATTTGTATTTGTTTCTGTATTTTTTCCTAGTTGTAATGGATCAGACTGATTAATCTCCGTCGACATGTTGGCGCCTAGTACCACAGCTTGATCGGTGATGAGCAGCAGTTCAGTCCAAGGTGCACATTTTGTCTTCTTGTGCGCAGGGGTACCATGCAATGGTAAATAACGTAGATTATCTGAAGATAAAAATTTAGCTAGACCTAAAATGATTGATACCTCCTTTACCTACCTGGGAAGCATCGTTTCAACTACAGGCAGAACTGATGAGGATATCAAAGCAAGAATCGAGAAAGCAAGACAAGCTTTCACTACCCTCAAGTCTGTGTGGAGGTGAACACCACTCAGCATCAAAAATAAGATCCGGATTTTCAACTCCAATGTGAAGTCAGTTCTACTTAACATACAGATCAAAGACTTGCACTGCGCTTCATAAAGAGCATCTCAAACAAACTACAGACCTTCATTATCAGTTGTCTTCGCTCAATACTCAAGATCAGATGGCCGGCCAGAAAGATCAGCAACAGAGATCTCTGGGAGCGAACCAACACAGCAGGAACCGATTGTGAAACAAATAGGCAGGAAGAAATGGAGATGGATTGACCATACTTTGGGGAAACCATCAACTGACATCACTAGACAAGCCATTGCTCGAGTGGAACCCGAAAGGGAAGCGGCGAGTTGGTCGTCAGTGCAAGGTTGACTTGGAGGAGGTCATGTGAAGATGAGATGAAAGCGTGTGGACAGACTTGGAGGCAGGTGGAGACTTTAGAAGAGAACCGAACGCAATGGAGACGCGCGTCTGAAGCCCTATGTTCCTCTAGGAATTAAAGTAAACAATAATAATAAGTCAGGTTACTGGGACATCGTAATTTGGCCAAGTGTAGAATGATTGACTCCACTAAGATGACCAGTTTAAACAAAAACTCAACAGTTTCAATACATGCTCAAACACACCATCAGATAATAAGGTGGAACAGAGTAATAGTTCTAAGAAGTAATTCTGTTGATGCCTATCGTCTCAGCATATTTTAGCATGCACCCTTGTCAGCTTTATATACCTAAATCTTGAAAGCTGTTTTAATCTCAATTTCATGATTCATACAACAATCATGTGTTTTGTTACAGACGAGACCGGTTGTCGACCACCTGCGCTGATAAGGTTTTGGAGTTAAACTGTTTTTCATGCCATCTGAGTATGTGTTCCACGACTCTGATATGCAAAGCACGATTACTCCTCCCTATGTGCTGCAGAAATACATCACATTTCTTCAGACAAACTCCGTTTCTAACAACGCTATTCCCATTGGTTATGTGCGTCGGTGGCACAGCGGTAGAGTGCTCGCCGACCACGCATGTGGTCCGGGATTCGATCCCTAGCTCGACGCACCCCTTTACCTCGCTAAGTCAGTAATAAGACTGGTAAAGAGGGAAGGTTGGACATGAGGCTAGCAACCCCCTCCTGTAAAATAATCACCACTGCCACATAAGCTTCAAGCCTCTAGCTAGAGTGCTCCCTATGTTCCACTGGGAACGTAAAGGAATAAAAAAATTCCCATTGATTAAACAAACTAACTGTTTTAAATAGATGTTAAAGGTTTCTGTTGGCAGGTTTATAAATATTTGACCTCAAAGTATACAAGTATTACAGAGAATGAGATAGAGAGAGAAAATAAAAATATAATTAAAGGGAGGGAAGTAAGTAGTTTATATACTGTTAGTATTGTACTCAAATAGGCGGCTTGACATACACATTTACTAGTGCATTCTGTTTTTCTGTGTAAAAGGAAACTGGAATTCGGCAAGACAAAAGCATACGACCTTTTTCCCCATAAAACAATCAGTGTTTAACCTTAAGCTGTTTGACAACAATGTTGGCAATATTTAACTTATATAAAATACATATTATAAATTATGCTTTTTCTCTTATGTTTGATTTTACTTTGTTGAGTTTTACTCAATTTATGTTTTATTCTACATTTACAGTTAATTTTTTATCCTTCACGTTCCCCAGAGGAACATAGGGCTTCAAACTAGTGGCTCGAAGTTTCTGTACCAGTGTTTATTTTACAGGATGGGGTTGCCAGCCTCATGCCCAACCTTTCCTCTTCACCAGCATTATTTCTGGCTTAGCGAGGTAAAGGAGTGCGTTGGTGGCTGGGGATCGAATCCCGGACCATGTGCATGGTCGGCGAGCATCCTTACCGCTGTGCCACCGACGCACACATTTACAGTTCATTACTGATAAAAACTATTTGAGAAAATCTAGTACTCTCTTATAATAGTTTCACTTTTCTTAAAGTTACTTGTTTGGTAATGGCAAGTGGCGGAATGTCAGAGGTATCTTATCCTGTCTACGGTTTGTTAACTGCATATGCCTGAGCCAAAAAGTTTGACAGTGTCGCCATAATGCAAGCTTTTCAAACGTTACAGATGTGTCCACTGTTCAACTCAGCCATTCGTACAACTCCACTTATACAGCAGAGTTTTGTTTTCATTTTGTTCAGATCACAAGACATAGCCTACTCAAGATGATCACAAATGGTAATAGCTAAAATGAGCAAAAATGCATGACTCCATATACAGTTGACTGATTGATACCTATATTTGAATACCACTCAGATTAACCGGTGTTCAAATGGCTTCTATCTGGTAGCGAAAACACCACTTGCTGATGTGAGTGTTAGCCAACTAACTACTCAAAGAGGAAACAGTCTGATTTCAGAGTATTAGGACTGATATTATGGATTCAGATTCTTTTAGATAAGAACATGTTCTGAGAATGTTAGCCTGTTCTTTAAACGACTGATCGATTTACTAGTAACAGTGAAATAAGAGCAGTATTTCAACGCTCTATCCTATCAACTCAAGATCCAGATGCCAGTTTCCAGACTTTCAATGGCTACCGGATGGGTGTCATGAAGTTCTAATGAAAAGCCGTGGCTTTTGGAGTTCACCATGTCAGAGTGAGGCAGATGCTCATCTGTGGTATTGGCTGGCAGTAGCACAATGTTGCGAACTAACAGAAGTATGGAATTCAATGGTCACTGAAGTCGTACTCAGCGACTGAATGGGCTGATCTCGTAACTTGAAGGTCCTGTCTAAGTTGAATCACTGCTAATCCTTGGTTTTCACAGATTTGCTATCTGATATAGATTTATAAAACACAAAATATAAGAATAAAACTTGGGCACTGTGGTAGAGTGTAATTCCATTATGGGTAAATTTTGTTTTGATAAAGTCTCACATTGTTATACAGTAATGTTTACTGATGACGTTTCGAGCACCTTGATATGATTATGAGCAATAAACTGTGCTCGAAACGTCATCAGTAAACGTTACTGTATAACACTGTGAGACTTTATCAAAACAAAATTTACCCATAATGGAAAAAACACAAAATAATCGAGCAAAGAATATTCTTTTCGATAAATTCCTCTTCCGGCTTTACAATTATATATATGTTTATATAAATAGAATATTCTAGATTAGAAGTCAATAACAATATTAGTATTTTTTAAATAATATCGATTTGTAAAGTATGATCAATGCAATTACAGTTCATCAAAGATGCTTAAATTATAGTAATAATAAAGATATAGTAGCGAATAGAATATCAACTAAAATTAGGAAAATTCCACAAAAATTCATGATCATTCAAACCTAGATGGCCAAGGTAATGATAATGTCTGAACTAACTTCTTTTGGATGCATAAATTAGGGTTGTTAATGTGAATCCCCACAGCCTCAGCAATATTTAGTAGTCTAACTCTTAAGGCGAAATTGAGATTCGTAGGTATGCGGTAAATGACCCTGAAAGCATGATTAACGTCAATCTTGTGTTCTGTCTCCACAAAATGAGATAGAATAGTGCTACGAATAGATTTTGTTTGTCCTTTACTCAACTACACAGGATGATGTTCGTAAATTCGACGAGAAACATCTTTAATGAACTGTAATTGCATTGATCATACTTTACAAATCGATATTATTTAAAAAACACTAATATTGTTATTGTCTACTAATCTAGAATATTCTATGTATATAAACATATATATAATTGTAGAGCCGGAAGAGGAATTTATCGAAAAGAATATTCTTTGCTCGATTATTTTGTGTTTTCTAGATGTCTGAATGAATATTTTTGCTATATTGATATAGACTTAACATGAAATTAAGGTTGAAATCGTACATTTTTGATATCAACATGGAAGGTGCGGATATTATCCCTAATTTATTATATTTTAGCGTTTAAGTAAATCCAGCATTTGTGAATATAATTTCTCTACAAACAAACAATAACCACAGAATCTTTGAAAACTAAGCTATCTCTTCACCTTTAGTTGCACACACATTTGACCCTCATCGAGTAATCAAGTGAAGAGGCTTTGGAGTGAGCATGTTATTATCCGTCCACTGGATGGGAATTCAGCTGCTTATTTGCGGTATATGATAACTTCCATTCGATGTGCATTTATTAACGAAAGCAAAAGCAAGAATTAATACCAAATATAGTTTTGCACCAAGCTATATCAATAAAATGATACTGTTAGTCAATCGGAATCGGCTAACCGCATGTCGAATTTAACTGGCTCCACAAGAGCAGTTAAACTGGTTAATACACATGGAAGAGCAGAGAGTAGTAATTATGTCTTTATTTGCTGAAATGAGTAGTGACTGGCGAATAATGCTTAGTCAAGTTCATTGTCGAATTTCCGAACACCTATTTTCGTTAGGCAAAAGTCACAATAAAGCTATGCACAGCTCAGTACGAGCTGGATATCAAGTTGACACTGACAAAGATTTTAAAGTTATTTATCGTATTTCATCTAAAATTTCGCACATAATGCAAGTGTGACTTTTGCATACACAGTAGGCAGCTGGAGTTCATCTGTATAAGCGGAGTCTGTGTGCTCAAAAGAAATTTGTACCGTGGCTTTATACGTAATATTTACGAAGTCTTACTATTGATTTCTCCTCTAGGCTTAAAGCTGTAGATCTGAATTTTCGATGACATAAATAGAAAGAATGGAAGCGGATATGGAGCTGAATCTTAGGCTTTCGCCTTCTTTTTCTTTGTTACAATGCTTAAGAACAATCTAATATTTTATTATGATTGTTGCTACTAAGGATGATTACTAAGAAAAAACGATCAATAGCCGAAAATGTGACCCAACATGTCTAAATAATAAAAAATGCAATAAATATTTTTTACAAGCACATCGAGGTACTTATGAGTAGCTTGAAAATTATTACAAAATATTTGAAAACACTGGAAAAAAATGGATGTTGGCAGATTTGTTTAAAACATCAAAATATAGAAATGGCATGCAGGTATTCCTACACAAGTGAATACCGTAGTCGCAGAAGTTCGCATTCAAAAAGTTTCTTCAAAGATAACGTTTGACACTTATTTCCATTTACGTAGGTAATGTTATTCTTCCTTGCATCGACTAAGAAATGTGTTCTGTAACTCTAATATGGAGAGATAGATGGATTCTCATTACACACTTGTGACTGCACATACACATGTTAATTGACAAACAGATGCCTGGAAAGTTCATAGGACAACAAAAAAAGTCTCCTCTAATTAAATCAGCTCCCAAAAGATGTCTACATAACTCTACCGTTCAGGAATGATTTCTCAAGTTTCATCAGTGAAAATATACTCGGAAGGGTACCAGTATCTGAACGAAAGTGTCCCATTGAGGTGTATTCACCAATTAACATGTGTATGGCTCAACAGAAATAAAAACGACTCAGTGGTAACTGTAGGTTAGGGCTAAAGGACACATCTTGAAATGGATACAAGAAGGAATAAAATCTCTTAACTCGAATTACTCTGGAAACAGATGTCTGACTTAATCTGTCATAAAGTAGATTGCAAGCAACTTGTTTTGAGGCAATCGGCAAATGGCGTTAAACTTAGGTGTCGTGCTGGTTGACACTCATCATCGAGGCGCAGTTGTCTCCTAGAAAAGATTGATGTCCCTATGAAGATCCTATATTATACAAGACGACAGTGTTATTCTTATTGTTAATTATACTTGTGGTAGAATTTATTACTCACATAAATATATCACAGTATTTTTTTTATTACAGGTTGGTTCCACACCGTATTTTTTGGTACAGGTATGGAATTTTCAGCATGGATATCGGTAGCCCAAATTTAGCAGGCCGAGCATAGATATCAAGTGTGCGTTGGCAGGGGATTGAACTTCGGACCATGTGCATGGCCGGCGAGCGTCCTAACCATTGTGCTACCGACGCACATAAATCGCTGGCTCCTAGTATCTATTGTCCTTTCTTATTACTCAATACTGATTCACTAAGTAAAAATGCAAGTCGATCAATTTTTGTGAATCTTAACTATCCTATTTTGGATCTTATTAACATCTTAGTATCTCAACCAGTATAAAATGTTGATTAATGAGTGCATGAATTGCAGTCATGGAGATTTTTCCAGGTCGCTTAATTTACTATAATCTACTCATCTATATTTATTCAATAATTTGCTCTTTTTCTGAAGGTTTTCCAATGTCTTGATCTACTCCGATTGATTATTATGACATCAAAAGGTGACCTTATAAACACCAATAGATCGAACAGCCTTACCTGATTTAGGGTCATTTGACTTTATTAGCCTACATTGTCTTTTTGTTATTGATTTAAGTACTACCATCATATTAGTCTTTTGTTGAAAATTTGATGAAGAGTCTTTAGAGTTTCTTCTTAATATGCAAAAGCTACAAACGCTTCGAGAGAACAACTTATATAAAGATGTCTCCGTAATAAGAAATTAAAAACAAGGAATTATCCGTCATCAGATTTCTAAACCCAAGAGTTTTAGAAGAAATGTGATTAGGTGTCACAAAATATTCTAAAATGTCAAGTATTCTCAGTTCACTAGGTGTGTTTTGCTACAAATTTGAAGATTAATGTTCATTTGCATAACTGAGATATGTGGATGACAATTTTAATGTGCTGAAAACAGAATACGTCCTGACTTTCTTCAAATATACAAACTCAATACTAGAAGAGAAGTACAGCTAACACGAGTCAGAGAATGAACAAGGTGTATTAGCTATTTTATTTTGTATTTTATTTTATCCCCTTGATTTCCTTGTGGAACATGGGACTTCAAGCTTCAGCTATGCATTTTCAGTAGCAGTAATGTTCATCTTTTACAAGGTGGCTTTGCTAGCCTCACATGCAGCCTTCTCTCTTTACTGGGCATTCTACTGGCTAAGTGAGGCTTACAAGTGCGTCAGCCAGAGATCAAGTCATGGACCACGTGCATACTTGACAAGAGTTTTACTACTGACCCACCAACGCACAATTCACTACGTTATATTGTAGAGTAAAAAAAGAAAGAAGAAGGAAAACTGTTGCACGACTATGTATAAAATGTCAGACGATACCCTAGAAGATATTTGGACACCCCATGAAATCCATTAGGAAGCGTTATATAGGCTCGAAGTAAGAGAAATAATAGTAGCGGAAACACTTAAAAATATCATGAATAAAAAGGAAGTGAAGGTCTTGACAGTATTGTCATTTGAGGAAGGGATGTCAAAAACCTTTTGTAAGACTCTTAGGATAACATTCAAACCTGCAGATGCAATCAGAGACAAACTTTGCTGGTTTAAGAACCATACTTAGTCGACTAAGCAAAATAATAAAATCTGTAAAATGCCTACAACAATATAGATCAATCCAGTAGAATAGGGACAGCTAGATGACCGCGACGTGTGAGTAGGAGGATTATCCTAGGAAGATGATTAGATTGCAGAAAAATTCAGCAATCACAATCCACGCATTAGCACACAGTTACCCAATAACGTGGTACAGAGAAACAGTTCTTAAAGGTTATATAGTCAGACGGAGGAAGAAGAAGTTGTTCATTGTGTCTTCCATCGTCGAAACTAAAATTAACACAGTGAAGAGGAATGACACACCGTGGATACTAAAGATATGGAAATTACTATTTCCAATAAGTTGAAATGGTGCAGTTACATAGACAAAATCTAAGAATGTTTAAGTGAGTACTTTGATATGATTATGAGCAATAGATGTTTTGTCCAACAGGTTACCACTAAATAATACTGCTTTTTCTGCACACTGACGATCAAATGGCCATCCAGAAAGAATTAGAAACAAAAACGTCTGACTGAGAACAAACCAACCAACATCCAATCGCTCAGAAAGTAAGCAGGAGAAAATGGAGATGGATATGGTATACGTTGAGGAGGCCGTCAAATGACATTGGGCGCAATGCAGGCCATCGCTCGAGTGGAGTCAACCATGGAAACGACGAATGGGTCGTTGGTGCGAGGGCGAAATGGAGGAGATCGTGAGAGGAGGAGATAAGAGATTATGGGCAATCGTGGATCCAGTTGAAGAGGACAGCAGAAAATAAGAGGAAGTGGAGATGTGTTGTTGAAGCCCTATGTTCCACTTGGAACCCAAGGGAATAATAATAATAAAAGAATTCTGTATCAATATGATTTTGTTCAGTTAAAATTATTCTGTCATAGACATTAAAAATGAAACACATGAATATAGATTGCTTCCTATTCAGTGAAGTACCGAAATTCTGGGTTTCTGTTCACAAGACACCATGTCTACTGCCTAACTTCCGCTGATACTTTGAGGTTTAGGCAGTGTTGATGATGGTTAGCAGTGGCATCGATGACACACATTTCGGCGTCTTGGTGGCTTTTCAACTGGATATACTTACATCCCACATTAAGTTCACTATGACAATAAGTCACGAGGTTCATATCTTTAGCGAAATGTGACAATTATTACTGAATGAAGTCATTTTCAATTCCTTGATGAGCGATTTCATTAGGTTTGAATCTTGACTGTAATACCTTCATTCACTGGGATGCGCATGTATCATTTGGTTTTAGCAACACACTTGACCAGCTGATCATTTTCACCTTTTTTCTATTTACGGGACAAAGTGAACAGCGCTTTGATTTTTTTAAATGAAGACACCACAACACTCTAACGATGAACGTAATTTAATATGTCTGACCTATTTGTATTCCATGTAATCAGTTGAAATAGAAAATAAAAAGTGGTCTACTTCTTCTATGGTCTATGCATCTATCATTCTTCCTTATATGTAAATCATAAATAACACTTCTTCCGTATTTATATACTAATCAGATTTTATAATTAGACTGATGTGCAAAATTATCGTATTACCGGTTTATTACATCATCTGTTCCTATAGTGAAATTAATCATAAGGATATGAATAAATTGACTTTGTATATCCCGCCTAATTTACACCTCTTGTGAATGTAATCTGGTTTGGTTGCATTCTGTGAGCCTGGTGAGGGGTGGGGCGGGGTTATTTTAATTATGAAGATTTCATTGTTGTTTCAGACAACGTCTTCAGTTCTTACTTCACAGTAAAATTTCGCTTTTAGAGTTCTTCATGAAGAAGGCGAAACAAATCTTCTTAGTTAATGCATTCAGTAAAGAGGACAGAGCTATACCGAAGAGAATTGCAACTTATCCAGAGAGTGAGTTGAACTTTAGTCTTCAAAACGATATACTCTGAATCTTTTAAAATTTTCTGTTTATCCAAATGTTTAGTGTTATGAAAAAGGGAAACTGTTTTGCTTGAATTTCACATAAGGAGTTTCGAGTGGAACGTAGGGCTGCAACAGAACATTTCCACTTTGACCCATCCTCTGTGGTCCCATTCAGCCGGTCCCAAGATTGCCCATAATCTCAGATCTCCTCCTCAGACACTCTCCTCCTCTATGTCACACATGAACCCGTGCCAGACTCGTCGTTTTCCATTTGAGCTATGGTCTGGTGAATGACGTCACTCAACGGTGTCCTCTTACATATTTGTTGAGCAGTATATTCTTGATTGATTCGTCCCCAGAGTTTCTTTTTCCTAAATCTTTCTGGCTGCTCTTCGGTGTTGAGTATGGAACCAGCGAAGTCAGCTACTGATAAACATCTGTCACAGTCCATTCTAAAGGCTTTCTGTGACGCGCCCGTTCAGTTTCTGAGCCATATATAAGAACTGACTTAACTTTGGTGGTCAAAAGCATCAACAACTACAAATGAATTTCTACATACTGAGAAGAAAAAGGTGACTTATGATTGGCTAACGGAGTATATATCTGTGACATTTATATCGCTGCTGAACCACTGTCTTCACTCTCAGTTTAAAGTACTTATTTATTGTCAATAGCAGCGTTTACAGTTTCAGTTTTATGCACAACGGTCCAAAAGTATTCATAAACATTAAGTCTGTTTTGCAATGAAACAAGCTGCAAAATTCTTTAGCATGTGTAAACGTATCATTTCAGAATAAAGTTATCATTCTCAAGTGTTGGTTTGTAGGGATTTGATTGGTTACAGGATTTCATCATGAGCTGACATCAGTTAGAGAACCATTGGAAAACCTGGGAGTACTGGACAGCTGTTTCGTCCTAGTTTGGGATTCTTCGTCAGGACGCACCCACCGGGATTCGAACCCAGGACCTTCTGGTTACAAGGCGAGCTCGTATACCACTGGGACCACATCCAATGGTCCATGAATTCTAACTTCTGCCAATTCACGATATAGCGCGACCCCTAGCCAATGTCTTCGGCGAGTATTTGTCCTCACGCCCGACCTGCTGCACCCTACTGGTCACGACTTCTCACTAGAACCCCAGGTGACTACCCACCTGAATAGGGCAAGTCGCTAGTGAGCATCTCATTTATTTTCAAGTGTTGGTTTGTAGGGATTTGATTGGTTACAGAACCTCTACGATAATCTCGACCACGAACTCCAACTTTCGAAAGGTCTAGCTCAGACTGTGCGGACGACTGATTCCTTCCTTGTCTCATAGCATGTCTTTGTTCTCTTTGCTGCTGAATCAATTTAAGCTCTTCTTTAAACTGTTCTAGCTTTGATTTCTTCTGTTCTTGACCTTTCTTTTTTCCAAGCGCAGGTGGCTTTTCAGATGACTTCTTATCGGCAATGTTCTGTTCTTCAGTCTTGGGTTTCAAGTCCAGTCTAGAAACGGGTCTATATATACGACTGGGTCCCTTTGAGTCCTCCGAAGAGCCTGATGATGGGTTAACAACGCCACCTTTAACCCATGCCCAACTTTTCGACTGTTCCTCAAAAGTGGCAACAAACTCTTCAAATACCTGCTGTGTACGCTCTTCATCCTCCTTTTTTCTTAAGTCAAAATCATTTCGCTTAACGGACTATCTGGAAGACCTGACTGCGGTACTTATACGACTCCCAGACTTTTCACTGGGTTTCATTCTTTCGGGCTTGGCGCCCCTAATATTATTATTATTATTATTAACTGATTGTAATACTAATTCTCCTATGACGATAGATTCAGTCCCAAGAAAAACCTATTTAGCATAATCCTATTGTTATTTTGTATATATGTGTACATTAAGTTTGTCAAACAACTTCTGTGTGAATATATCAGTTCACCTGCTACTATGGAGCCAGGTACATCGGTCGTTCGACGCGCATCCTGTCCAAGAGGATTCAAGAACACTATCCAGCATGATTGCGAAAAGGCAATAGTGGTGCAATAAGGAGTGCGATAATTGAACACCTGATTAACACTGTTCATTCCATTTCAACAAACGCCTCCTTCAAAGTAATCTACAGAGTCAAGAATAATCTATCAAAGGCCATACGGTTTCGTCTTCTTCGTTTCGCTGAAGCTCTGGCCATTTACATAGAAAAACCGGAGCTGTGCATACAAAAGAGGATTACTCTACCACTTCTACTGTCTTGATAACAACTTTCTTATTTTATTTTTATTTGGGTGACTTAATTTTGTTTCTTTGCCTGTTCTTTAATTGCTTATAATTCCTGTATTCATTTAGAACTCTTCCGTAATTTTGTATTATCTACTTTGTTCTTATGTGCATCCTGAGTAAAACTCAATTATCAAACTATTCATATTATTACATAACTTCTTTTAACAACTGTTTGTGACAACTCATCACCTTTGTTACTACCCTAATTTCACTAACACCTAATTTCCTTGACTGATTTTGTATTATGTAACTCCAACTACCAATCTTCACCTGTTTAGTTTAAGTAACTTTAACCAATTGTATTTTGTTTGACAAACTTAATGTACACATATATACAAAATAACACATACATATTTGCGACTGTACAGCTAAGAATATGAATTCACCAAAAAGAGACTCTTCTCTGATCTACGTGTTTTGTTTTCATTAATGCCTGGATGGGGATTATACATGAATAATCCTTTTGTGTTTAGAATATCAGACTAAAGTTTTTCTGAAGATACAACTATATTTACATTTCAAGTATTGGTTTTTGTAGGCATTTTGTTTGACTGGTTGGAGGATTTCATCATGAGCTGACATCATTTAGAGAACCATTTGAAAACCTGAGAATACTGGACAGTCGTTTCGTCCTAGTTTGGGAATCTTCATCAGTACGCATTTGTCATATTTCTCACGACCTCTTTAACAGAATATGAGATCCGAGTGATTCTGTTGACATAGCTTTGACTTATACAGTAAAGCGCTCAGAAAAAAAGAACTTGCTCCAATTTCCTAAGCACACTGGGATCATACTGTAAACAGTAGAAGGCAAGACACGGAAGCCAAGGTATGTTTTCTTTTAATCAAACCACTATTTATATGGATACAGTTTTATATTCTTTGATCAATCACTGAGCGTGTGATTTTGGTTTACATTAAACGACATAAAATAGAATGTTCAACTGCTTATAGTATTTTTTTTTATTATTTTGATTACAGCTTCATGCCACACCATATTTTCAGTACAAGTATGGAATTTTCAGCATGGATATCGGTAGCCCAAATTTTGCAGGCCAACCATAGATATTGGGTGTGCGTCGGTAGGGGATCGAACCCCGGACCATGTGCATGGTCGGCGAGAGTCCTAACCACTGTGCCATATTGAACTGCTGGAATATGTGAGAATAATATTCCGCTGGCAAACATTGTCCGTATCACACCACCACAATATGAATTAATTCTATAGTGAGTCAGTCAGACTCAGTGCTCAAATTTTTATACCCAAACATCCACAGCATCTGAATATTCGAAAATTTTGATGCTTTTCAAAATAAAGACACTGTATTTTTAATAACATGCTCATAAGCAATTCAATACTTATAGAGCTCAGTTAAAATTTAAGCTTTGTAATGACGACAAGTCTTTTGAAAGTCACTGAACAAATAATTCTGCTGGGAAAACACCGTAACTGGCGACTGCATTCACTTAGCTGTGCAAACGCAGTTATGTGTGATCCTTTTGTTTGAATAGCGATGACTATTCAAAATGTAAACGAAGGATGAAAACATTCGTGGAGAAAGAATAATTGTTCTCTGGTGGATCCTTGCCTTTTGGCGAAGTCTTCCCACTTTCGAACAGAGAGAAGCGTTTCCCGATCGTAAGATTTAGATATGATCTATCTCTATCATATCTAAATCTAAAGGATGAAAACGGAATGCCTCACTTTTTAAACGGTATTTTCGTCTTGCACCAGTTGTGTTCTAAGCTCACTAATGTTCACACCGATAGTGACATTCTCATTAACATTTGGTGAGAGAAATATTTTGTTGTTGGGATAAGATATTGCAAACCGATATTTTCCTTATTTTGTGTCTTCCTTCCCAATCTCTTCTCATACAATTTATAAATTCATGTGTTTTGCCCATCATTCTTTATTGTTCTTCATTATTCTTCCATGGGCTACTCAAGAGAGACCATATAATACTACGAAGAACATTGAAGGCTGTAAGTAGGGTCAGTACTAACCCTTTGACTCAACTAACTGACACTGTTGTCAATAGGCATATGAATTCTTGTAAACACTTAGCTAAAGTTATCTTTTCTGATAGTGAACATCCTCTTTATTCACAATTGTTTCTTTATATCTCTTCAGGTAAGACCAGAAGAAATTTCATAAACATTTATGCTCGTACTACAAAATATAAAAATTCAACTGTACCGTATTTGGCACGAGTATTGTGTGAAGAGACGAATATCAGAAAAGAACTTTAACAACTTTTAAATCATTAACTAAACTATAAAATGTAATGGTGCATATTATTGCATGTGTTATTTGTTATATTATTTATTTATTATTCACTATAACCTAGCAATGGTGTGATTTTGTTGGGGTTTTTATTTTTCCTATTAACTATCAATATTTTAACATTTTATACATTTATATAATTATAAACAGAGCTAAACCATTGCAATATGTAAAAGAAACGCTGAAAATTCCACGCTGTAAATTGTTATTGTTGTGGAATTAAGTGAATTATTATTATTATTATTAAACCGAATACACTCACAGATGCAGACACACGCAGATTAGAACTATACAATTGCAGTTGTACAGCTAAGCTACTCAAATAGGAGAAACAAAATCTCTTCACTAAACTATCCGTTCTTTTCTCTATAACCTAGATAGTTTAACTTTTCCGTAGTTGTAGAGCTGAACTCTTGGAAAAGGATTTCTCACATGCAGCTCTCTCTCTCTACATACATTGAATTTTGAATAAATGTACCGTTTATAAGCTAAATAAATACGTCGTGTAGACAAATTAACGATATATTTTGGGGGGTGGGGTGGCGGAGGGGTTGTCGTTGGAGTGAGTGAGTCCAAATACCGAATTCCATCAGTTCATTCAATTTTATTATCCAGGACAAAAATTTAGTTCACATTGTTCAAGTTCTTAGACAGTTTCACACACACACACAAATATATATATATATATTATTTTCACATAGAATTGTAAAGTTCATGAATTCTCTTGTGAATGGCAAACAACAAAAGCAATTTATGTATTCACAATAAAAGATATATATGTATATATAAATAATAATATTACTAAACAAATAGTAATCATAGTAACAACAACAATAATAATAATAATTTAGCGAATTGTTCAAACAAATGTTTTTTTATAGACTTCTTCATTCATTGTACAACAGTGTAGTGTTTTAATGAATCATACAACTGACCTTGATTCAGTTCTTATTTTCGCATCATTTTCAAACTATTTTTTTCTTTTGTATGTAGATATTTAGACAGATGAAGAGAGAGAAGTGTGTGGGAAGATGATGTGCCAAGATGAAGAATAAAATGTGCATGCGTGTATTCTGATGAATACGATTTCTACATGTATATACACCTTTCTATGTATTGCACACATATATTTTCATAAGCCAGACTCAAAACAAATTACAACAATTTATGACTTTAACCGAATGAGAATTACTAGTACTATTATTATTATCATTATTATTATTATTATTTAAACAATTTCATATTCGATTTATAAAAAGATGTTTGTAGACGTGAATCATTTTTTTTAAAGAGAGATGAAAATCAGGGACACAGGCAGACACACACACAATGTATTTTGGATATTTGATACATATTTCGCTTAAAGGTACAAGAGAAACGATCCGGTATGCGCACACGCACGCCCACACAGACACAAATACCGAATTGCAGAACAATTCAAGTGAAAACATCACATAACATTGGCATAAAACAACAGTTAACTGTGTGGTTTTTGATTTGAAAATAAAGAGTTATATTGTGCTCTTCTTTCTTGAAAAATAAGTACATGCCCGGAAAGATTTTAACAAATACATGAGACATAGTTGTGCATTTGTGCGTTGGTGGTGCAGTGGTCAGGACGTTCGCCGACCATTCACATGGTCCGGGGTTCGAGCCCCGGCCGACGCACAACCTAGCTAAGCCAGAAATAAAGTTGGTACAGAGGAAAGGTTGGGCATGAGGCTAGCAACCCCACCCTGTAAAAATGAACACTGCTACAGAAACTTCAAGCCTCTAGCTTGAAGTCCTATGTTCCACTGGGAACGTGAAGGAATAAACAAAAGTTGTGCATTTTGTGAAGATATTTTGAATTATGTGGAAAAAGCATCTATTTACCGAATTATATATTGTTTCAAGTGTGACCACGGATTGGTGTCGTTTAGAGAAGTATTGGAAGCCGCCAGGGAGTACTGGACATCTGTTTCGTCCTGATTTTGGCCTCATCAACAGTACTCACCAGGACCATCTGGTTACAAGCCGAGCTCGTAGACTATTCATCTTAAAAGTGCTATACAAGTTTGAGGATAGACTTCTACCAACAGAAGAAGAAACATATCGGCTTAAAGTGGCACATTATATCCTGATTCGTCGGCAGACAGAAATATAGGCGAACATGGAATACTAACTCAAGAGTACCCTTGAAACGGCCAATGAGTTAAAGTCGTGGTTTTCCCATGAAAACATTTATTTAAGAGAAAAATACACATAATAATAATAAAATAATATAATGAAACAACTCAATCCTGACCTTAATCCTAATCCTAACCCTAACCCTAGCGTGAAATCAATCCCTTGTCTTAGCGGTACTAAGAAACGAGATAGGGATGAAATTTACACCTCAATTTGTACACAGCGTTCAAATTGGCGCTGTAATAACGGTGGCTTCTGTGATCCAAAGGTCATTGGTGCATTCTCACTCCACTGTCGCTATTCTTTGCAATAGCCAAATCAAATTCACTACTTGTAAGTTATACACAGATCGGGGTGAAAACTCACAACGGTTTCCGCTGGACGCATAGACGGTAGTCAAAGAAGCAAGCACAAATGGATGGTAGTATATGCTACTGGTTGATTTATGTAGCTGGAAAACACTCAACTTGACCAGTGGTCCTTGCTAGTGAGATCTCAATGACTGAAACACCGGACGACCATTTTAGGCAGAGCTCATCAGTGTAGTGTATCGAGTTTAACTCCGCTTAAGCACCTGAATTTAGGTGGTTTGAACTGAGCCAGTATTCTGAAGCTGACGTGACTATGGACGTTCGTCATCCGAGTCAAAAATTCAACTTCCTTTCTGGATGTAAAATCCTAGAGGTAAATATACATTGTTGTAACAATCCTGGCTAGCTTATGCTTAATTTGAGTCATAATTATTAGCCAATGACTGATAAGTATTCACTGAATTCAATCACTGCCGTACGCTTCTTGATATCTTCTGAGACGAAATTTCACCTGATAAATCACTCTGTTATTATTATTGTTCCCTTGGGTTCCTAGTAGAACATAGGGCTTCAACTGCACGCCTCCACTTGCTTCTGTCTTCTGCTGTACTTTTCACTTGCATCCATATTAGTCCATACTGTTTCAACCCCTCTTCACATGATCTCCTCCATGTCACTCTTAGACGTCCCACTCGCCGCTTCCCTTTCGGGTTCCACTCGAGCACTGACCTGACGCGCGATGTCACCCAGTGGTCTCCTCAGCGAGTGTCCAATCCATCTCCACTTTCTCCTGCATATTTGTTGGGCGATTGGTTCTTGTTTTGTTTGTTCCCATAGTTTCCTGTTGGTAATTCTTTCCGGCCATCTGATCTTCAGTATAGAGCGAAGTCAGTTGTTGTTGATAAAGGTCTGCAACAGGCTGTTGGAAATATTCTTTGTGACCCGCCAACTTTCTGATCCGTATAGAAGAACTGACTGACTTGACGTTTGTATTGAAAATCCGAATTTTGTTGTTGATGCTGAGTTGAGTGGCGAAGATTTCCAGATTGGTTTCAGGTTGATGAATGTGTTTCTCGCCTTCCCGATTCTCGCTCGATTTGACATCCTTGTCCGTTCCTCCTGTAGTTGAGACAATGCTCCCTAGATAAGTGAATGAAGTAACCTCTTTCAAATCCCTCCCGTTGATGGTGATTGGCGTTGGATGTTTCTGCTGTTGTTGTTGTTGGTTGGTTATTTTCATAACCTCCGTCTTGTCTATGTTCACCTGGAGTCCTGTCTTTGCTGTTTCTTCGACCAGTTTGTCGGTTTTCACTTGTAAGTCTTCGATTTTGTGTGACATCAAACATAAATCATCCTCGAAATCCAGGTCTTCTAGGTTCTTCACATCGGTCCAGGATATCCCTGTCTTCTCGTTTCCCACTGTCTGACGCATAATCTAGTCCACCACAATTAGGAATATCATTGGTGATAATAAGCACCCTTGTCTGACTCCTGTGTTTACTCCAAACGCCTGGCTGAGTTTCCCGTTGTGGATCACTCTAATGAACAGAAAATGAATAAACAGGCTTTTCTCGCTTACCAACATAATTCCCACTTTTCTAGTTCATTTGTTTGTATGTTTCTTTATGTAACTACTTTGGTATTCAGCCTTCATCAGGGAATTGTGAATAAGTATTCAAATTACCTATCCTTACTATCACAAACTGCTCAGTTTTTAATCACTGTTATTAATGGAACTTTTATTATTGTGACCAATCACAAAATCTGTATGCACATTCTTATCATCCTAATGACTACTCACCAAGACTGGTATACACTTAATATTCCTGTGTAAGTTTATATATATGATGAGTAAAGCACGATGAGAACCATAGGAAAACACAATACCGTTTGCTCACATGAGATGTTCCAAGTTCTACTGTGTGAATTATTAGACTTTTAAAATGAATATCAGTCACTGATTCTTGAGGAATATAAAGGACAATTCAGGGAAAGAGGTTTTCACTATCTAAGTTATTTTCAAATACGGGTAATGAAAGTTATACACTATCTCAACTCTCTAGTACCTAGTGAACTCAGGCCACTTAGCTTCACTAGAGTTTTCCTCTAAAATATTTTACAAGATAAGACAGGATCGTTCAAATGGCGTGTTATGTTTCGACAGTTGTGTACGGTGGAGGCGCTACAGACTCGTCAACATAACCCCGAATTCTGTCCGGAGAAAAGGTTCATTCAGCGTCTTACTCTGCCATGTCTTGATGTTCTGCCTACTTCTTTCTATACTAGGCTTACTATCGGCTAGCTGCGGTTAAGGAGGACGTCAGCTGGGAGTCGAACCCGGAACCACTTGCGTGGTTGACGACCATTCTAGCACTGAACCGCCGACACACCTGATAGAGGCCTCCGTTATGGCGAATTACACATTGAGACGGTTATTGTGTGTTTTGGATGGAGATACCAGTTGTGGGAGTGTGTGAGAGCAGTATGATTATGTGAATTAAGCGATGTAGCTGTTGTTGGTGTAGTGTGCATGAAGCTTACTAGGATTGGCTGGAAGATTGTTGCTGATAGTCTACGTTCAAAAGACCCTGGTTGAGGGGGAAATTGGAACCCACCCCCTCTCAGACTAGTGCGTAAAACTCGCGCTTTACACAGCTCAGACAACCCACTGACATAAATTTATGTAGAAGTAGGTTATGGGCACCATGATATAATGTGATTCCATATTAGGTAAGTTATTACTTGGACGACGTTTCGACCACATCAAGGTATTCACATGAATTCCTAACTTGCTTTATCCAACCTCCCTCTATCCTGTCTTTTGATTGCGATTTTCTATAAAATCGTGATCATATTATTATTCCCTTGGTTCCTAGTGGAATGCAGAGCTTCACAAGAACAACTGCACTTCACCCTGGAGCGCTATGTCACTCAGTGGTCTCTTCAGCGTGTGTTCGATCCATCACCATATTCTTCGCGATATTTGTTGAGCAACAGTGTTCTCGGCTGGTTCACTACCTGAGCTCCTTGCTGCTCATTCTTTTTGGCTGGCCGGCTGTCTGATCTACAGCATGGAGTTAGCGAAAACAGCTATTGATAAGAGTCTGCATTCACCTGTCGGAAATGCTTTCGTGACCAGAGGGTCAAGAAAGAAAATCCGAATATCGTTATTTAAGCTGCGGAAGATTTTCAAACTGATTTCGGATTGACGAAGGTGTCCCTTACCTCTCCGATTTTGGCTGGTTTTGACATGGTCATCCATGGGGCTTTCCTGTAGTTGATACGATGCTATCTAGATGAGTGTAGGAAGTGACGTCTTTCTAATTTATTTCATTGATAGCGATTGGTGTTTTTTGCTGTTGGTTGGTCGGTATACTGATCACCTCTGTCTTCTCTATGCACACCTGAATTCCTGTCTTTGCTGCTTCTTCTGGCAGTTTGTTGGTTTTCACTTGTAAGTCTTCGAGTTTGTGTGCCAATGAAAATAAATCGTTCGCGAAGTCGACATCTTCTAGAATCTTTTTACTGGTCCAATACACTCCTGTCTTCTCGCTCCCCAAAGTCTTTTTGCATAATCCATTCCACCATAGTTAGGAATATCGTCGATGATGGTAGTTAGCCTTGTCTTGCTTTTGTCTTCACTTCATACACTTCTCTGAAATTTCTTTTCTTGATCACTTGTCATGTGGAATTGTCATATAGCTACTGAATGAGGCTGATAAATATTTAGGTCACTCCATAATGTTGGATTAGTTTCCAAATTACTTCTCGGTCAGTGCTATCGAAGTCTTTTCCAAAGTCGATGAAGTTGAGGTAGAGATTTGACGACCATTCTATGCTTTGTTCGATAATGATGCATAGAGTTGCACATGATTTGCTTCTCCCTGAATCTAGCTTGCTCCTGGCAGTGGAGTTCTGCATCGAGTGCATCGGAATAAGAGGAGGCAAGTTATCAGGTCGTGTGAATGCATTAGTATGGTGATGAACAAAAAATAAATTGTGCCCCCAAACATCATCCAGTTATTAAAACTGTACCATTACCGTGTTATATCTAGTCTAGAAGTAAAACCTTATGTAAATAATCATTAGACACCTTGAATTCAAATAAGAGATGGTGAACAGATTGTCAATAAATACACAGTTGGAGTAGATTTCAACTAGAATAGCCCCGATCACTACCTATTATAGGTTTAGTTATGTATAGTACAAGATATTATTGATTAGAGCATTAGTTTCTTAGTACTTCTTTTACTACAACGTTTTCTTGTTTTTACATCTGACTAATATTTTTTTCTAAATGTTAAGTAGATTAAAGCAGAAAAAACAGTAAATCAACTCCATCCATGTCAACATTGAAACAAAGAAAGCGCGAAAAAAGTCTTTGTCACTTGAATTTTCTGTTTTTGTGTGTGTGTGTGTGTGTGGATACGATTGGGCGTATTTATGTGAGGCGGTGGGTGTATGTTTGAACACAGTGATTCCAAAACTCCCAGTAAAAACATTAAAATAAAGCTGTCTCAATATGGTGGTTAAAGTGATTTGGTTTGTCTCCTATTACCTGGAGATTTTCATTGACGTCAGTGTTACATAATTAATCATGAATAATAGAATTATATAGACGTAGTACGTATATGTGAAGAAGAGCATAACATTATTATAATAGTGGAGTAGTGGTGAGTGGGTGGGAGAGCAGCGGAATTAATAAAAGTTTCTGTCTCCACGTTAAAGTGGTAATGTAGTTATGTCGCTAAGGATAATTTACTAAGTTCTTTTTCTTCTTCTCATTAAATAACAATTTAACTTTCGCGCACTTCAAACAGTAAGCGGCAAATTCAACATTGTACAGTGAACAGTTGACATGTGTATGAGAGCATTTATGTTTAGTGAGAAAATCCGTTGCTTGTCAACGAAAACTTTTGAGACTAATGTTAGTGTAATGGATAATGTTTGAAGGGTTAACTAAAAGTCTATGTATCTGTGGGACTCACACCAGTGGTTTGAAGTTTACTAGTTCGACCCCCCGTTACATGAACTACGAGACGTATCATGGACAGTATATGGAGTGATTTCAGTCGAATGATGACCTGGTTGGCTGAGTTGACAAAAGTGATAGAGTAGTAATTTGGATAGAATTCAGTCTGCACCACACAAAAGACTAGATGCGTGACACTAGTTACTACTTATCATAGTATCTTGTCCTCCAGGAGGTTAGTCGGCGGTCAGAATAGCCTAGTGGTATCGTTTGTGACTTCAGCACTGAGTAATGTAGGTTCGAAGCCTCTTGAAGACTGCAATACGCCTTGCTGACTGGTGAGTACTAGCAAGCTGGAGACCCAGGTGCGATCACCTCCAACCACCTTAAAACAACAATTAGGAGTCTTGGTTTGTAGGGATTTGGTTGATTGGTTACAGGATTTCATCATGAGCTGACATTGGTTAGAGAACCACTGGAAAACCTGGGAGTACTGGACATCTGTTTCGTCCTAGTTTGGGACTCTTCAGTAGTGCGCAGCCACAACCGGGATTCGAACCCAGGACCTTCTGGTTACGAGTTATACGAGCTCGCCTTGTAACCACAAGCTCCTGGGTTCGAATCCCGGTTGTGGCTACGTACTACTGAAGAGTCCCAAACTAGGACGAAACAGATGTCCAATACTGCCAGGTTTTCCAGTGGTTCTCTAACCAATGTCAGTTCATGATGAAACCCTGTAACCAATTAGGAGTCTGCTGGTTGATTTCTTACCGTCGTCCAGATTTTCATCTAATCTTCAGTTATCACCCGATAAATAAAATTGATTCTATCTTGTTCATTTAAAAAAGTCACACTTATTTTCAAAATTAGTTTACTGTTTGCTCTGCCTACATATTTTATGCTTGGCAAAAGTGAGTAAAGATCATTAAGAAAACAATAAATTTAAAATAAAAGCGACAACAACAGTTTGATTTGGAGGCAAATTTATTGATTTTGATGCTTTTACAAAATAGACAAGAGTTGTATGACCCAAAGTTAAATAAGGACATGGTATTATTTCATTCACTGAGGGTGTTATGCAAATAAACAGACCACTAAACTTTACGTTTACTGATACATAAGGCTTTACATAAAGATCAACCAAGGGACGTGTGTACTGCTCAGCAGTTCGCTCCGTCCTTCTCTATGGCTCTGAAACATGGCCAATACGAGTTGAAGACATGAGAAGGTTGACTGTTTCTGATCATAGATGTCTACGATCTCTTTCTCACGTTAGGTGGTATAACAAGGGGGTTGCTTCCAATCTCTCCAGAAACACTGTCGAAATATATTTGTAGGATAATATGAGCTCGTTTTATTTTGTGGATTCTCTTCAACTGCCTGCTTCCTAAACAGAATCAAATTATAAGTCGAAAAATGTTCCAACATACTTTTTACAACGGCTTCAAAGTAGAAATAGAAAGTATGAGCAACATCATTCCGAAAAAATGATGCGAGTAGACTAATTATTTAGTTTTGGAAGGCCATCGACTTATAGTATATTAAGATAAGATTTGGGCAGAGTTCAGCTTTCTCTTGAGAACAACAACTGACTAGAGAGTCCTTATGATGGAGAGTTAAAGAGGATGGGAGTGAATAGTGTGACCTTACAACTAAGTAAATTTGGAAGCTCAGTTGCAAGTTCAACTTAGTAAATCAAAATCAAAGTCAAGATGAAATGGACTGTTGCACAGTTGCACATAACACAAAAGCTTACGAACAAAAAACAATTACAGTTACCATGGTATTGAGAGTTTAGTCGGACTATCTCTCTGCTTATGGAGGTTAGGTCGAAGTCCTTTGATAGCAATGACTTAGGCACACAAAGGTGACCCTGGTTTTCTTTATGTATTGATTATTTTGAAAGCTTGACTCGTTTCTACTATATGTCTTGTGTAAATTAGGTATCTGGCAATTTCACATGAAAACTTTTACCTATTTCGCATACGCAGACTTAGGGATATGCTCAGAGAACCTAGTAGACGCTCTCCTCTCAGTCCTTTGTATGTACTTGCTGACGCAAGTGCAGGTAAATTGATAAATGCAGTTGAATTTGACATGAACAGGATACTTATCCGCTTATGACTACTTTAACGAGCATATCGTGTCGTAAAGTGGAATGTATAAATTCGATCTCGTATTTAGTCTTTTGTCAATAATTACCTCCGAGTGAAATCGTAACTCCGTTCCACCCGGCTGTTTAATTTGACTATGAGTGGTTAGTCTTTTAACACTGATTAATTTGTCTACTCAGATCATTTTTCTGGAATGATTTGGCTTATACTTTCCATTTATACCTCGAAGCCGTTGTAGAAAGTATGTTGACTTATAATTTGATTTTGTTTAGGATGTAGGCAGTTGAAGAGAATCCACGAAATAAGATGAGCTCGTATTATCCTGCAAATTGATTAATTCTTTCTTTGTTCAAAGTGGTTGTACGAAACACAGTCAAATAATAATAATAATTTGCTTTATTCAAAAACAGTACTTGTGATACAGAATGGAATTCTCAGCATTTTTACTACAGTATTGCATCCAGTTAGTACATTATCAATAAATAGAATTCTACATAGATTAAGGAAATCTCAGTTCATTATGACAACAACATATTGGCATGTTGGTAGCAAAGCCAAAGTTGAACAGTGTTTGAAGTTGTTAGAAAAGTAGATGATGTCATATTTACTGGCGTAAGCGGAAGAAAGAAACAAAGCAGCACATAACGGGAAAAAAAGAGAGAGAAAAGGAAAAGAAAGAAAGAAAATGTTGTACCTATAAATGATGTGAGTTGGAAAGACGAGATCCAGTTGTTCTACTGACTATTTGATAAGTTATAGGTGTCACGCCTGATGCTTTCTTTATCACACAGAACACGAGCTAAGTAAGGTATGGTTGAGTTTTTGTACTTGCTGGTGCGAGCACATAGTTTTCTATATAAGCTTCTGGCTTTGCCTGATGAGATGCAAAGGGAGACTTGTGAGTGAAGAGGGTAATGTGAGTTAGATAAAATGGATTTGGCCCACTTTTCACATGAGTCCAAGTGCCTGTCAACCAGAATATTACCAAGCTGGTTAAGTGACATGTTGCTTACCCAGCTGACAACCTTTAACATCCTGCATAATATGTTATAGTTTTTCTTCAGTAGCCCAGGAAAAACTAAGGGGAACAATAGAGAATAATAGGCAGTATGCGAGAGTTAACGAATTGTAGGAGTAAGGTTTGGGTTATACCAGAATGTCTTAACTTCTTGATGTAGAAGGTAAGACGGAATATTTTCTTAGAAATCGCCAAGATATGAGACGACCAGGAAAGATCAGCAGATAGAATGACGCCAAGATATTTAATTTCCGATTTGGTTTCTATTTCAGTGCCGTCTATGTTGCATACCTCGTAAGAGCCAAATAGTTTGTTTAGGTCGGATTTATGCTTAAAGGTGAAATTGACTGTTTGGTATTTGGAGGGGTTTTAGGTGAGATTATTTTCCTTGGACCACTGGCTGATTTCTGACAGAAAGCCATTAAGTTTAGAGCAGTCACTTCGACTTTTGACAGGCAAAGATACAGTCAGGTCGTCAGCATATTTGACAAATGAATAAATGAGAATAAATGAAAATTCGCGACTCGCATGCTAAATATACCATCTCTACTGACGTCTTCTTGTTGAATATAACTGAAATGGAGTCAGCCTCATATGTAAGTGATAAAATCTATTGTTTATGTCCTGCTGAGATTCAAGTTTTCAACAGATTTCAGAATTTTTTAACAGTAGTAATATGTTTACTAGTCAATGCTGTATCGAGTAATTCTATGAGTAAAGACTGATTGGCGAACCATAAATTCTCTGTCAGCACCTACATTTACATGACAGTAATAATCAAAGAAATATATTTATTAACAACATTAATGCTATTTTAAATTACACTGAATCAATCGTGAGTCGTTGGTACAGTGGTGGAGTGCTATCCGACCACTCATGTGGTCCGGGTTCAATCCCCCGACCGACGCACTCTTTTATCTCGCTAGGCCAGTAGTAAGAATGGTAAAGAGGGAAGGTTGGGCATGAGGCTAGCAACCACATCCTGTAAAAATAAACACTACTGCAACAGAAACTTCAAGTCCTTCAACTTCAAGCCCTATGTTCCGCTGGGAATGTAGAGAAATAAAAAATAGTATCGATAGGTGATTATAGTTCGAAAGCATCAGTAGGGGAGAGATAATATGCATTAATAATAACAACACTAAAATGAATGAATATCAGATAAATTAAGAGAAGTAATAGAGAATTTATGAATTTATAGGTTATAGAGTAGGCCAAGATGACGATAATGGCTACATATGTTACTTCCGCCCTCAGAGCTCCAGTTTATCTAGGTGAATTGCACTGGCCTTTCATGTTTGAAGTGTTTGGTATCTAGAGGCATTTGGTAATTTATTCGAAATCCGATGGATGATAGAGGAAGATCTAATACAGAACTCTTGTCAACACCTATACTTAACCACATATATATATAGCTCAACCACCAGCCAGTGTCGTCACCTCGTATTCAAACCTGTTACCAATCAAATCCCTGCAAACCAGTTCTTGATAATAATTCTGACGCTCACTAGCGACCGGCTCTATGCAGGAAGTTAACTGGAGTTCTAGTCAGCAGTAGTAACCAGTGGGTTCCAGCAAGTCAGGTAAGACAACAGTTAGGTCAAAATATCTAGCGAGTTGGACGAAGATGAAATTCACGGGCCACTGGATTGGATTGTTGTGGCTGAATATTCTACGAGTTCGCCTTGTAGTTGCAAGGTCCGGGGTTCGAGTCCCGGTGGTTGCATATTTCGGAGTAGTTCACAAATACAGTTAGAGAACCACTGGATAACCTGCAGGGAGTACTGGATAGCCGTTTCGTCCTAGTTTGGGACTTTCCAGTAGTGCGCACTCACCACCAGGGTTCGAACCCAGGACCTTCTGGATGCAAGACGAGCTAGGTCGTAGACCATTAAGCCACTTGGACCCGATGCAATGGCAAGCCCATGAATTCTAACTTCTGCCAATTCACTACATAGCGCGACCACTTCGCAGTGTCTTCTTCAATGAGTTACTGCCTCACCTTCAACTTACTGTACTCGACTGGTCACAGCTTCCCGCCAGAACCCCAGGTAACTGCTTGAATAGGGCTTGTCGCTAGTGAGCGTCATACCAGATGAAATCATCCAGCCAATTAAACAAAATTCCCTACAAAACCAATACTTGAAAATTACATTTTAGTGTAGAACCGTTCATGTGGGAAATTAGTGTATAGGGACAACAAATATAATTATATACATTAAACAATTTCATTTCACATAACACACAATTATTCAACACTAATCCAGAAGGAATACAAATCTTCGCCCAATTTGTTGTCTTTTCTCAAAATGTAAATGGGAACATTTAAACTACTGTAAATTCTTTGTTTGAATTCTCATTACGTATATATCAGTCTGTCATGTATACCACGATTAATAATATTTGTTTTCGAAATTCAGTTGAGTAAGTCAAACTACTGTGTTAAATGGTGGTTTCTACAGTTTTTGCCTCTACACAAAGATAGACTATGGAAGTCATGACCAGTAGGGTGCAGCAGGTCAGGTGTGAGGATAAATACTCGCCGAAGACATTGGCTAGCGGTTGCGCTATATCGTGAATTGGCAGAAGTTAGAATTCATGAGCTGGCCATTGGACCGGGTCTCAATGGCTTAATGGTCTACGAGTTAGCACGCCTTGTAACCAGTAGGTCCTGGGTTCGAACCCCGGTGGTGGGTGCGTACTGCTGGAAAGTCCCAAACTAGGATGAAACAGCTGTCCAGTACTCCCAGGTTTTCCAATGGTTCTCTAACCAATGTCAGCTCATGATGAAATCCTGTAACCAATCAACCGAATCTCTACAAACTAATACTTGAATAGACTATGAAAGTTAGGCTTTCATATATCCACCTTATAAGCTATTGTTTAGCAATAACCACTGATATTGTAATCGCCTCATTGAAAGGCTTTAACTACTGTTGCTATTGTTACGTAACCATTGTCGGGTGTATAAAGTCATTATCCAAGTCAGTGTAGAAACTATTTTATTATAAAATCCTATTTTGGTGTAAACCACAAACAAAAGCCATTTTGTGTGTTTTATTGACTCCATTAGAGGAAAGGCCACAAACCACAATAAATAATTTCATAGTTTAGAATATATATACATATATATTTAAAATAAGATATTGATTATTTAATTGGCTTTAAAAAAGCCTATTGATTGGTTAAGTCTCATATCGTTACAGCTGCAGGTAATTAGGTTGAAAATCTAAATTTCGCCTAATGCATTATTAATATGAAATGTCATCTTCAATTGGCAAGGAACAGGTGCAACTGATTATTATTCAACCTGTCCAGCAGATTTGTTTGTGTAATGTGTGCAACGAAGTAAACAGCACTAAAAAGGATGTGGACTATATTACATCATTCTTCATATAGATAATTTCACAAGCTGTTAAAAACGAATTGACTAGAGATGGGAGTGTACTTGGATTCTCCCAAAAGTTTGCTGTCGATCAGTATTCGGTTTGTTAAATCGTTGAAGACAATCAACAGGAGTCTGTGAAAGTAGATGTGGAATTTATTGATACATGTCAGCCAGAAAGAAAGCGACGTCTCGCTCAGGGCTCACACCCACATCGCTTAATGGTCTTGCTACAGACTATTCTGATTTCTTGTGTCCCGAGTGGAATATACACCTTCACGCTTGAGCTTCAAAGTTTCAGTAGTAGTAGTAATCTTTCTTACTGGGTGGGACTGCTAGCATCATGCCCAGCATTTCCTCTTCACCGGGCTATCTACCTGCTAGGGGAGGGGGCTAGGGAGTACGTTACCTGGGAATCGAACCCGTGCCACGTGTGTAGTTGGCATGGATTCCACCAGTGAACTATTGGCTCTATAAATGTTACCATACAGTTACTTGGATTATATGTGACTCCCTGCAGGACTCTGTTTGACGCACTGATTTGCCAATGGTTTAGTTCTTAGTTTTTTATCACTTCTGCCGGGAGAGACTCCCCACTGACCATTGGCACTCGCCTAAGTAAGGCGTACTTGCGGACTGGTTGCGACTGGTGGATCCTCTTTAACTGCCACTCACGAACTTCTAATCTTCTCTATCAGTGCTTCATCGATACAAAGTAAACTTTCACACTATTTTAATCAAGAATATTTGATTAAAAGCATAATAGAGAAAAAATTAGCATTATAATGCCTTAGATAAACTTACATCGCTGAAATTTTGAATCACAAGGATAACTTGCAGCCGGTCTAAAATTCCCGAATTTTCGACATGTATACTTTTTCAAAAGACAGTCATTTGCATACATTACACCATCAGAATCACAAACAGGATTCAAGTCATTTGGACATGTTCTAGTCGGACAGGCGTATTGATTATTATTTCCACCATTGTTATTATAGTCCACCTTGACTAGTTGAGAAGGTTGTTGAAGTGATGGTGAGTCTTGTTGTGGTTTTTCATCTGTCTTCGTCTTCGGTAGATTTGAAGACGGTGTTAGTTGAATATTACTGTTGTCGGCTTTTGGGGGATTCGACTGAGGCTTAGGCGTAGTTCTCAGTGATACATGACTGTTGATTGTAACTGATGTTTCTAAGGTACAGAAAGAAATGCAAACAAAATATATGTATGTATATATCTATCAGACTGAGATTACCAGTCACCAAAATAGTAACAATACACCACATATTTTAAAACAAGCAACAATCGTGAAAAAACACGTATTTGATGGATTCATATATTAAGGCAGAATTGTTTAACTGAATACTCTACAAGTAAGATTATCACCGACAGTTCATCGGTCACATATTTATTGAAATAATAATAATAATAATTTGCTTTATTCCAAAGCAGTACTTGTGATACAGAATGGAATTCTCAGCATTTTTACTACAGTATTGCATCCAGATTAGTACATTATCAATAAATAGAACTCTACATAGATTAAGGAAATCTCAGTTCATTATGAAAACAACATATTGGCATGTCAGTAGTAAAGCCAAAGTTGAACAGTGTTTGAAGGTGTTAAGAAAGTAGGTGCTGTCATACTTACTGGCGTAAGCGAGAGAAAGAAACAAAGCACCACATAACGGAAAAGGAGAGAGAGAGAAAAGGAAAAGAAAGAAAGAAAATGTTGTACCTATAAATGATATGAGTTGGAAAGACGAGATCCAGTTGTACTACTGACTATTTAATGAATTTTAGGTGTCACGCCTAATGCTTTCTTTATCGCACAGAACACGAGTTAAGTGAGGTAGGGTTGAGTTTTTGTACTTGCTGGTGCGAGCATATAGTTTTCTATATAGGCTTCTGGTCCTGCCTGATGAGATGCAAGGAGAGGGTTGTGAGTGAAGAGGGTGATTTGAGTAAGATAAGATGGATTTGGCCCATTTTTCACATGAGTCCATGTGCCTGTCGACCAGAATATTACCAAGCTGGTTAAGTGGCACGTTGATTACCCTGCTGACAACCTTTAACAACCTGCGTAATATGTTATAGTCTTTCTTCAGTAGCCCGGGAAAAACTAAGGGGGAACAATAGAGAATAATAGGCAGAATGCGAATCCATGCTTATCTGTTGTTTGCATGTCAATCTTATGAAGTGTCATAAATAATCAGGTTTTAAAGTATTCAGATAAAGAGTCCTACAGAAATTTATCAATTAATAAAGTACATGTTTTTTCACAATAGCTGAGTTTTTTTTTAAAATTTTAATTTGACCATCAATACAACTAGTAGATTTGCCAACCCACTGTTCTAATCAATATTCGCAACGACAACCACCACAGCATCAGACCACTGACAAGTGACACAAGAAAGGAAGGAGAAAAACCGTTGAGTACAGGGCTTTCACTGTCTTGAATCGACAGTTCAAAATAGCAATCACAAGAGTGTCACATTATATATATATATATATATATATATATATATATATATATATATATAGAGAGAGAGAGAGAGAGAGATTTAAAAAGGTAGAAATCAATCAACAAACTAAATATCCATCCAACATCACTTAGTAGGTATTCTTTAATAAAAAAATTTAAATTAGTTGATATGCTTCATATTAACACAGAATTAAAGAAATATACTGACATTATTTAGGTGTATATAACAAATTTGCAGAAAATGATAAGTAAACCTTTGGATAGTGAAAAACATAATCGTTCACGAAATCACTCATTCAACCTTGTAAGTAATGTTCCCACTCACTAAGGTTTAATGATGACATGGCTATTTATTTCGACTTGTATAAAGCTGCTTACAGAGAAACTGTTTAAAGTCGTAATCTAAGAATTTCTTGTATTTGTCTTCACTAACCAATAGAAAGGTATTGCTAGGTGGTTTAAGACTACCGGCAAGAATTTATGGGCTTAGGTTTCGCATTTATTTGCGTGATACCTCTCTTCGGAGGTTGGTGTTAGTATCAACAAATGATACCCACAGACGTTACCACTAGGCTATTCGCCCAAGTTGACCTCTTGTTAAACTGCAATGGATATACTGATTAGTTACTACAGGGGAACCAGTATTGTGACTCTAGCATTTCGGTTGAAACTAATACAGTATTTTTGATTGCACACTAGTCAGTAACAAGTGTAATGTGTCTAGTTCTATCTTCGGTGCAGATTGAATTCTATCAGTCATGTTTGCAATGTGGCCACCATGCTAGGTAGCTCGCCATTACGGTGCACTGTTAATTGTTGGTATTAGATGGTTGGAGGCAATCGGCAGGAAGCCTTGGACCTAGGTTTCGTGCTAGTTGGCACTCATCAGCAAGGCGTATCTGCAACCTTGAAGGAGCTGATGTCCCTCCTGAGATTCGAACCCACGTCACCTACAGGAGGTCAGTCGCGAGCCTGAATAGCTCATTGGTAACGTCTCTGACTGCAGCACTGGGTGACGTGGGTTCGAATCTCAGAAGGGACATCAGCTCCTTCAAGGTTGCAGATACGCCTTGCTGATGAGTGCCAACTAGCACGAAACCTAGGTCCAAGGCTTCTTGCCGATTGCCTCCAACCATCTAATACCAAACTAATACAGTATTGTAGGTAGAATTTCATGAAACCTAAGTGATACAATTGTGAATGAATACGAATAGTTTCCTCTTTGGTTTGGCCAGGAAGAAATAATTAACTACAAGACTACATATGGAGCAAATACTCTCATCATGCAGAAACTGATGAGTAAACTTTTGGATAGTGAAAACCAAAACCATTCACGAAATCGTATATACTACTGATTTATATGAGTAGTCCAAGGCCAATCACACAAAAACACAAGAGTGCTTGCCAGCTGATCACAGTAGCCTGAGTACCAAACTGTCGTTTCCCTTGTTCAGGGAGGGAAAAGTCGACCATGCACCCGGTTAGACTCAACTCAGAGAAATGAGTCATCTCAAAGCATATGATTTGCAAATCAGGACCTCAGTTCAACGTAACTACTGAGTCGTAAGTCCTTGATGAAATTTCTCTTTCAATGTGTGATATGCAATTACCAGACTTTGTGGTACAGTGTTACCGTGAGTTGTAAAGTTAGCTGGATAGGTTGGTCTGAATACGAGGAGAGATGCAAACTTCCACTTCCAAATGGACAGATATTAAGTCTTCCTAAGGACTACATATGCTTTAGCACCCCCTACCAGTTTACACGCACTATGACACGGTTCGCCAGTTTAGAGAACGAAATAAGTCACTAATAGAGCTTGCCGGTAGTTCAGTAGTAGAGTGCTGGCCAGCGATGTACATGGTCCAGGGCCGATTTTAACCACTACTAAGCCTCAGTTAACCAATACTAAGCCCTGGAAAGAAGAATGGTCAGGCGTAAGGCTAGCACTCAACCGGCTGCTGATACGTTGAAGCTTGAAGTCTTATGTTCCCAAACTGACAACCAACAACTTATAAAAAATAATGCGTAAGAAATCGTTGTGACTATTTATAAATCATGAATGTATTAAAGAAGTATAAGTTTCAATATATACTCAGTGTGTTTACATACACATTTTTTGAGTATCAGTCAATGTGAATCTCATTTCTTTGGCTACCTATAGACTTTCCAGCTTCATACATTGTACGAACATTCCACGTCCCTATTCTTATTTTTGCTTTCATCGAAATAAAACATATTGGCTGACTGGCTTCCCGCCCGCATCACTTTGCCCCTCGGATTCCAGCAAAACATAAGTTTGTTTTTAAAATTTTCTGTATTTTTAATATTTCTCTTCTGCGTTGAATTTCCTGTAGCAGTATGATTGATTTTTCGGGGCAGAGTCGCTAGCCTCACGCCCAGTCCTCCCTCTTTCCTCAGCATTGAGATCGGCTAGAAAACTAGCGAGCTAGTAACCTAGGCAAGGTCTGAGGCTGACATGAAGGAGATTGCGTGAGGAGGAGATTAGAAAATATGGACAATTAGGGGGCCGTACTCTCAACTACAGGAGGAACGGAGGGACGAGGATGTCAAATCGAGAATCGGGAAGGCGAGAAACACATCCATCAACCTGAAACCAATCTGGAAATCTTCGTCACTCAGCATCAACAACAAAATTTGGATTTTCAATACAAACGTCAAGTCAGTCAGCTCTTCTATATGGATCAGAAACTTGGTGGGTCACAAAGAATATTTCCAACAGTCTGTTGCAGACCTTTATCAACAACTGTCTTCGTTCTATATTCAAGATCAGATGGCCGGAAAGAATCACCAACAAGAAACTATGGGAACAAACAAAACAGGAACCAATCGCCCAACAAATATGCAGGAGAAAGTGGAGATGGATTGGACACTCGCTGAGGAGGCCGTTGGGTGACATCGCGCGTCAGGCCAGGCCCTCGAGTGGAACCCGAAAGGGAAGCGGCGAGTGGTTCGTCGGTGCAAGGGTGACATGGAGGAGATCGTGTGAAGAGGAGTTGAAACAGTATGGATTAACATGGATGCAGGTGAAAAGTACAACAGAAGACAGAAGCAAGTGGAGATGTTTCACTAGGAAGCCAAGGGAACAATAATAATATAATAAAGGGCCATCTAAAGAGCACAGCAGAGAATTTAACAAAAGGAGATGTGTTATTGAAGCCCTATGTTCCACAAGGAACCGAAAGAGAACAATAAAGACAGTCATAGTCGACAATGATCCTATTAGTCATTTATTTTATCCTTTGCCATCCTTTTTAAATATACATATTAATGTTTCAAATGTTCCACCCAAAAGGAAACAAAAAATCTATTATCGTGATCATGGAAAGAGATGATGTGTGTGTGAGAGTGGGTGGGTTAGAGGAAGCACAGTGCCAGTAAACGGTAGGTGTGATTCATGCCAGATGTTGAATTCTCAACTGATAGACAGATATTCTGTAATTTCATTACTCATCTTTTGTTGAATGACAGGAAGTTGAGCTACTTTTTTTGTTCCTACATGGAATAATTCCCCATACTTCTTGTATGTTTTGAGTAATGTTCGTTTCTTTCTTGTTGTTTTGAAATTAAATTTCAAGGGTATCAACTCCCAGAGAGAAATATTATAAAATACTTGATTCACTATTATTATTATTTTTTCATCGTGTTGGGAAGAATTATATAAATATAAAAGGCATAAATTTCGCCCAATAATTTTTTTTACTAAATAAACAGACAAAGTTTAATTGACGCATAATTACTTTTTAATATTGATTAAAGTATCTAAAAAGCGGAAGTGTAGGTGCTAAGTTGAAATAATACGGTGAGTAATATTAGCGTTGGGCGTAGACAGGAGAAGTAAGTGGATTAGCCTGTGAAGTTGCATTAATTGAGATGACTAGAACATGTGCCATGGATGCTAATCCTCCTCCTTCCTCGTCTTACAGTGTTAGCTAACATAGTAGTGGATTCAAAAAGAATTATGAGTGATCATATTAAAACATGGAATGGATCCAAGAAGTCCTTGACTAAGCGTTTGAGAAAAACTGGGAAGTGTGGATTTCCTTGTTGGATAGAGTCCTTGGGACGCTAAGACAAGCAAATGGTCTTAAACTAAATTCCTTCACACTGTTGGTTTCAGCTTCAGTCGAGAACAAAACTTGAGTGGACTGATTCCGTCTCATGATGCATGTAATATCGATGGCACTATGATAGGGAGTAAATCGAATATCTCTCATCCTAACATCAGTTTCTCTTCGAATTCCTTTTGGTCGTCTCATGTCTTGTTGAATTCTAAAAAGGTTTTCCTTTGACCTATTACGTAGAGAAGTTGAGTCATTCTGGCATCAGAACTCAACCTCTTCTCTCGCAATTTAATAATTCATGTATTCTACCCATTCTTCCCAATTGTCTCCTCTCATTCTTCCATGGACATTTCAAGAAAGACTATACCTTACTATGCAGAGCATTGAAGGTTGTACGTAGAGTTAGTGGTTTGGCAATGACTCGCTTAACTGACATTGTACTTATTGAGTAGGCATTTTAATTGTTGCAAGCAATTAGCTTGAGTCATCTTGTCTGATACCAAACACCCTCTTTATTCACGACTTTCTCCTTGTATCTCTTGGGGAAAAGTCAGGGGAAATCCCATAAGAACCTGCTCTCGTACAGTGATTATGTTGAGAGGTATAGTATTTCCCTTCAATAAAAGCAACCAAAAAAGGGGAACTCAGAAAATACCTATTGCACAAGTAGTGGTTTTCGTGGCTCACAATCCCACTGAGTACCAATCCAATGTTTAAAACCTTGGCTCCTGCCTTCAAGTTTAACAAGAAAACATCATCAGCTGATGGGATCCAAATGAGACGAAGCTGTATTCTAAATATGATTAATCAGAAACATAACTGGACAACTGCTTCATTTTATTTTGGAACCTATCACCACTAAGAACCCACCACAGAGATTCAAACCCAGGACTTTCTTGTTACAAGTCAAGCTCTTATACCATTCAGCCACTGGAACCCGACTCAACGGCCAGCTCGTGAATTCTAACTCTTACCAATCTGTGATTTTGGCGTGACCACCAGCCAGTGTTATCAGTTAGTATTTGTCCTCACTCCTGACCGGAGGGACCTCACTTCTCACTAGAACTCCCGGTAAATTCCTCCTGTAGGCGGTCAATACAGTTAGTTTGCAGGGATTTGATTTGTTTTTCAAGTGTGACCACCAACTAATATCAGCTAGAGAACAATTAAAACATAACTGCTTGATAAGTAAACCATTCAAATTACTTACTTTCAATTAATTGACTACAATCACTTTGAGATAGTATTCTACTAAATATATTCAAATTCATTGGTTTCAATTCAGTTTGTTTTAAACACGCTTGATGTAGCATAACGCATTCATTTAGGTAAAATAAACCATTTGTTGTACAAATTGTACCACTGTTCATATTGCACATATGATTTTTTGCCATATCTATGAGTGTTGGACAAACGCATACACCAATATACTGGTTTGTTTCTTTCGATAACCATTCTTCACAGACTGCTCCAAATCGACACTCCCGTTTTAGGCATACATCTAAAATATATATAGACAAATAAAATAGATGCGTAGTGGATAGGTCAGTTGAAAGTCCATTAATAAACAAATAAAAACACTAATGGGGTGAATATCTGAGACAGTGTTAGGTTAGATGATTCGTACTGGCATAATGGATGATGAATGAAGGTGGAATGAGAGTCTGTCCAGCGGTAGGATTCAAACAAGCTGTGCATTACCCGTGATGCCTCCAGTTTAAATAATCACCTGACCTAACACTCAGTCCTTGTAGACCATCTTGAAGAGTTTCAGAATAGCAAACTTGGGGCCATTAATTCAAATGCTTTCGCATCCCAGATTTTGGTTTTACCCCAGATCATCATGCCAGCTTATTATTTACTTTACTCCTTTGATTTCCAAGTGTAACATAGGTTTCCAAGTTTCGGTAGCAATGGTTTCGTTTTTAAGGGTTAGAGTTGCTAGCCCCACCCCCAACCTTCCCTCACTGTTAGGCTTACAGAGAACTAAGAGTAGCGAGGGTGTGCGCTGGCTGGGGATTACATACTGAACCACAGGCATGGTTGACGAGGATTTTATCGTTGCCAGACACCCTTTTCTGCATCTGTTAATCCAACCGCTACTGAAGGTATTACTTACATTGGTGGTTCCTCTAGGAATTTGATTCTCTGTGCTAAGTAAAGGTCTAATGAAAACACTGACAGTTCCGTAATACCACGATAAGGCCAGTATTGAAGAATCACTTTGTTCTTTTGTTTATCATGTAACCAGTAAATTATCAAATGCTACCAATTACTGGGTTCAGGACTTTGTATGCGAAGCAATAAGTCCAGCTACTATTTACAAGTACAGAATCATTTCAAACATTTCACGTATGACCTTTCATTCTCCATGCACACATTTCACCCCTACTTCCCTTATTTATCGTTTTTTTCAGTAATATTTCCTCTGATTCATTCATTTATGTATCTTCACTGTTGTATGAATAAACCTTTTATATTCTTAAGATAACCTTTTTCACTTACTTACTTACTTACACACCCATACACACACAACATTCCACCTCATCGCTGCTCCCTGTTTCATATAAAGTTTATGATCAGATTGAATAAAATTCCCTAAGAACATTAATTATGAGTCTTAGAACACACTGACTGTTATTCAGCATCATTCATTTCAGAATCTGACGTTCAATTTAGCGCTATATTCGTGTATGCTACCATAAACACATCTTCCTCCACTTATCTGGTCAGCATCATTTCAACTAAGGCGGTGAAACGTATGTGGATGTACAAGGCGAGATCCGAAAAGCAACACTCTGATATCAGTGTGGAAATCTGCTACAACTAAGCATACAGGGCAAGATTCAAAATTCCGTCACTAATGTCAAGCCAGTGATTCTGTATGATTCAACTACATGGCGTGTCACAAAAGGCACTTCCAACAGCTTGCAGATTTTCATCAACAGCTGTCTTGGCTGACTTGACCAGATTGCCAGCAACAAGGAACTCTGGTAACAAACCAAACAGCAAACTATTCCGTAGCAAATATGTTGAAGGGATTGGAGGTGGATAGGACATGAGCTGATGAGGCCAATGAGTGAAGTTACTCGCCAGGCCACCACTAGAATAAAACAGGGTCGGGGAACGACATATTGGGTATGGGCCTGAGGATGACATAGAGGAAATCGTGTGTGGAGGAGGGGAGAGCTTATGGAGAATCATGGAGCAATCTGGAGAGGACTGAAGAAAACAGGACCAAATGGAGATGTTCTGTTGAAGTACCATGTTCCACTCGGAAATTGAAGGAATACTAATAATCATATGGACACATTTTGAAATGTAATCTATTAACTACTTATTCTGATATACCTCTTGGAAGTTTTATCTGAATCATTCGATGTAGGTCTAGGAAAATGTCTTCAGTAATAATTATCCTGAAGAAATTAACGAAAAGAAAATTCTTCCTTTACTAATTGGTGTTTGAATGTAATTAACCTCAGAGAGACCGACGAAAATAGTAGGATAGTAGGGAGAAGTAGACAGAGTTTAGGTATGCATGTTCAAAACGTTTAGAAATTTCACTTCTTTTATAAATAGTTATGTAGACTGTTGCAGACCTTTACCAACATCTGTCTTCGTTCTATACTGAAGATCAGATGACCGGAAAGAACCACCAACAAGAAACAATGGGAACAAACAAAACAAGAACCAATCGCCCAACAAATATGCAGGAGAAAGTGGAGATGGATTGGACACTCACTGAGGAGGCCGCTGGGTGACATCGCGCGTGAGGCCATCACTCGAGTGGAACCCGAAAGGGAATCAGCGAGTGGGATGTTTAAGGTTGACATGGAGGAGATCGTGTGAAGAGGAGTTGAAACAGCATGGACTAACATGGATGCAAGTGAAAAGTACAGCAGAAGACAGAAGCAAGTGGAGATGTGCAGTTGAAGCCCGTGTGTTCCACTAGGAACTCACGGGAACAATAATAATAGTAGACTGGAGATGTCGATTGTGAATCTGTTTTGGATATTACTTATCACCTGGCTAGAATTACTGTTTAACACTGGTGTATTACCTGTTAGCACTCATACGTACAGTACGTTACGTATGAGAGTAATGTACAGTGATCATAAACAGTTTTCAGAAAGCTTTTTATTTACTCTAAGATTATTCTCTGCATCTCTAGGTCCCAGTGTTTTCCTTTATTTCTTTTACCTGCGTTCTTAGTGGAACATAGATCTTTGATCTTCAGCCTTGAATCTTCTGTAGCAATGGTGCTGCTTTGCAATGAGGCAGGATTGATAGCCTCACGTTCAACTGTCTCCCTTTTCCGGACTTACTACTGGCAAGAGAACAAGGAGTGAGTGAGTCTAATTCAGACCTCCAGGGGTGGCAAGTAACCATGCTAATATTAAACTACTAGCTCATATGCTGGTTCAAAGTTGTTTTGCTAATCACAATGACATTTCAGGTCAGATATGACTCCTGAGCATTCAGTTTGATTGGCAATTGAAAAGCAGTTAAACCTATCAAGTTGCTGTCTTAAACGGATCAAACCCTATCACTCTACATCGATCCTTATGTGATCATTAAAACCAAACGAATCAATATTGCAAGAGAATCGGGACTAATAACAATAATAATAAATTTTGATTTTTAAATTATTAACCTAAATGAAAGTTAGGGAAAATTCGACATTTTGTATACCTAGTAAGTTGTATCACTCTTACCGATCAACGAAAACTCGTCAACGTTCATTAAGTTTATCTGACCCTACACGAAATTTACCATTTCTGAACTAAGTTAGATAATCCATCGCCTATCGGCAGGTGTGTACGATGCATAAAATCGTGCTTTGTCATATTATAGTAGTATGGAATCTATGCATTAAAAGCAGAAGCTACGCGGAGACCCAATTATTTCACGCACATTGCCTTCATAGTATCATCGATGTTCAATAAAATTTTTTTATTTTTTTGATTATAGCTTGATTCCACACCGTATTTTTGGTACAAGTATGAAATTTTCAGCATGTGATGTCGGTAGCCCAAATTTTGCAGGCCGACCATTGATATCAGGTGTGCGTTGGCAGGGGATCGAACCTCGGACCATGTGCACAGTCGGCGAGATTCCTAACCACTGTGCCACTGACGCACCATCATGTTAGCCATGAAAATCTAAGTAACGCAGACAAGTCAGTCAAGAAAGCTGACGATATCGCAGCCTGAAATAGCTAGAACATGTGACACTTCTGCCTCCTAGGATGTCTTATGCCACCAGAGGTAAAAGAAGGTTTTGAAAATTAATGTGACACCAGTTTTTGAAGTCATTCAGAGTTGTTCTTTGCTGTTTAAGATATTTAAGCTGGCTATTTGGATACACATGAACATGGAGGAAGTTATGACACACAGGCCCATGAGTGCAACCTAAACGAGAACCGAAGAGTCAGGTGTGGGTTCTAAGGAGACATGGAAAGGTACATGTGAAGAGGAGCTGAAAACCGTAATACACTTGCATAACCAGCCAGAAATGATGAAGGAGAACAAAGCGCAAATAAATTTAGACCCTATGCTCTACTTGAAACCCAAGGAATAAATAAATGATAGTAATCTTTCGCTACCGAAAATCAGTAAGTATGTATTCGAAAGAAGTTAAATTAGCATAGCCAAAGTCAAGTAATATTACAGTCAGTTTAGGGAACGCTCTTATGGATCTGGTGAGGGTAGGTACAGTATTCTACTTATTCCCTAGATTGATTTTTCTGTAAATCTATAACTGCTTTGTAGGGCTAGGGTTTGAGGTTAAGGTTAGGATTTTGGATTAAGTTTAGTATTTAGGGATATGGTTAGGGTTAGGGGTAGACTGGAGAACCCAGTTAGAAATTTTTGATTTGACACTAGTAACTAGTGTGATGCGTCTAGTCCTCTCTTTGGTGCAGACTGAATTCTATCAGTTAGGTTGTAATGTGGCCACCATTCTAGGTAGCTCGCCATCACGGTGTGCATTGTTTGTGATGATATTAGATGGTTGGAGGCAATCGGCAGGAAGACCTGGACCTAGGTTTCGTGCTAGTTGGCACTCGTCAGCAAGGCGTATCTGCAACCTTGAATTAACTGATGTCCCTTCTGAGATTCGAACCTGCGTCACCCAGTGCTGCAGTCAGAGACGTTACCACTGAGCTATTCGGGCTCGCGATTGACCTCCTGTAGGACTGTAGTGGATATTTTGATTTGACACTAGTAACTAGTGTGATGCGTCTAGTCCTCTCTTTGGTGCAGACTGAATTCTATCAGTCAGGTTGTAATGTGGCCTACAGGAGGTCAATCGCGAGACGGAATAGCTCAGTGGTAACGTCTCTGACTGCAGCACTGGGTGACGCGGGTTCGAATCTCAGAAGGGACATGAGTTAATTCCAGGTTGCAGATGTAACAACAGAAGACAAGGGCCAGGCAACAGATCAGTTTTATTACGAAAACCAACAGGTATTTATATGTATTTTACGTACATTAATAAGGCTCTGCCCGCAGAAAGAAGGCGGTCTTCTGATTGGTTGTTTGCAAACAAACGCAGTCTTCTGCTTTCTCGTTTTCGATATTTCTCGGAAATGCGAGCCACTTGTCTGCGAATCATATTTGTCCACGTCTAGGTCAGCTGTGATCGGTTGTTGAATCAGCCTAGATTAATTTCCACCAATCAGCGTAGATCAATGTCTACCAATTGGCTAGCAGCTTGCTCTCACCACACAGATACGCCTTGCTGACGAGTGCCAACTAGCACGAAACCTAGGTCCAAGGCTTCCTGCCGATTGCCTCCAACCATCTAATATCATCGCAGTTAGAAATACCAATGAATCCTAAAGTATTACAGTTTTTGGTCATCTAGACAGATGCGCCTATAGCGCATTTTATGATTTCTCCGTGGATTATCCTTGTAGTTACTGGGAGACACTCCTACAACACACAAGAGACAATTATCCCGTGCAAAATCATGTTTTTAGTGTTTTTAATACATCATTTTAACTATTAAGAGACATTTTTCGTCTGAATTCTGATTGGCTGTTCAAGGTCACTGTAATTTTTGCCATGATATTTGAACTTTGCCGAATTCGGATTCACTTCACCATGAAGCTAAATCAATTACAGAATCACTGAAAATCAGGGGGACACTAGACAGCTGTTTCATTCTAGTTTGAGACTTTTCAGTGATGCACGCCCACTAAGATGTTGGGGATTGAGCCCAGATATTCGAGTTACCCGCACTGCTATGAAGTGCCCCTTGGTTTTTAATCAGTGATCTCTGACTGATCTAGGTTCGTATCAACGTTTACACTGAAGCAATAAAAAATGTTGGTGTTGGTATGCAGAGAATTGAATGGTTACAAGTTCGCCCACGAGTTGACACCAGCTAGAGAGCCATTGGAAAACCTGAGAGTACTGGACAGCCTTTTCGTTCTGGTCCAGGACTCTTCAGACGTACACACCTACCACAGGACTTTCCGGTCACAAGGTCAGCTTGTAGATCAATCAGCCACCGACAGCTGCTCCAATGGCTCATGGATTTCAACTTCTGCCAGTTCGCGATATACATATCGCAGCTGTCAGCCGGTTTCACCAGCGAGTAACTGTTCTCCTACCTGACTTGGTGGAACCCGCTGAATACGACTTTTTACTTCTAATGGTTCTCAAACTGATGTCATCTCAAAATGTGATTTTGTTTATTAATAAATTTCCGTTTCTGATTACACCAAGTATTTGAGCTATCTGTGAAAAGGATTTAAATAACTTCATGTACTTTCCAGCTGTTTTACCTATCAATTTTTTTAAATTCAAGCATGATTCACATGTTTACAAGTGGAGACAGATCATGATAAAGAGATTTGTAAAAATCACTCACTTTAACTACATAATGAGAAGTTAAATTAAGTGAAATTGTATGCTTTGAGTGAAATAAATGATTGTGTATGTTTGCATGTACGTATGTATATCTATCTGTAGTTTTATGTATGCATTTATGATATTGATAAGAATAACTTATTTCTAATGTTTTTCTCAGATAATCGGCTCACCAAAAACCTAGTTCTCTTTTTTTTTAAAATAACCTGTATAGTTTGGAAGATTAAAAAAACAGATGACAATGCAATAGGACGGAGAAAACGTATCGATTTAGAACTATCTGAGTACAGCTCTCTACAAATTAGTCTACGTCTTATCTCTAAGATTACTGCATCATGTACTACTGATTAGAATTATGTGAGTAGCATATGGTGTCATGATTTCAACAAAAGTCATAAATAGAGGATTAATGCACAGTGTAAGCTTGGGAAACTGGTTTTCGTTATAGAAAGTACAAAATTGCTCAGGCATTAGATGGAAAGTGGAACACAAACAGTTAATGATTAAAGGTGTTTATTGTGTCAGCAGGAAATAAGTCTCTTGCCACAGTTTTACACTTCCTTGACTTGATGTTGGTCGCCTTTCAGCTGGAAAATCACTTGATACATGAGAACAAAAAACATGGACTAAAGACGGAAAAGATATTTTGGAACTTTGGTAGAATAAGACGATGTTTTAAAAAGTATTCTTTGGTGTCCATTCTGTGCAGAATATTTCCTTTCTTTGTTTTTATGTGTTAGGTACATAAGGCTTTGGTCACATATCTCCTTCTGTGCTCTGTTCTCCATCTTCACTTCCAGCTGCATCTGGAATTACCCACAGACTTTCATTCCATCTCCAAATGATCTCCTCTGTGTTATCCTCAGATGCATACGTGATTCTTCGCTTCCTATTCGGTTTCTAGTCAACACTGTAGTGTTTAATGTCACTTCAGTGTATCTGTAACGGAATAGTTGTTTTGGAAACACCTCCTGAACGATCTAATCACAATATTTATACTCGTTGGGATGTTTCAACTAACTTTGTAATTATTGTCCGTTTTTTCACCACACTGTTGTATATCATTGTTCCGGCGTTTGCATATCATATGTTGACTTCTTCCTTATTATTTGTCATTGTCACTGTTTAATATCTAATTTTAATGCTCCCCTTTACGGTTGTGTGATAATAGTGATACTGTGCTGTCTTACGATGTGATTTTGTTTGAGTGAATCAAAGTGATTCTGACGTTGGACTGTCTGCGAGAAGCGTTGGTGTGTGATGCTTGTGGATAGAGTTTTGATCTCACCTTGTTGGGAATATTCTGCTTGATTCTAAGTACTCGGTTTATACTTAGAATGGACTGTATAGCTGCCTGATGGCACTGCTGAGGTAGTTTTGAGTCTTTGATAATATTATTGTTGTTTAATAGAAACATGGATTAATCGAAGAATCATCTTTTTTGATGTACTCAGAGCGTTTAGTGACTGCGCGTTTCTAAAGAAAGCTTTGGACAGTTATACAGTAGGAAGCAAGATTGGTGTCCTTCACTCAGACCACCATGAGTCTGTTTTAGTCGTAACAGTTTCCTTAGCCAATGTCTAATCTACCTGCCTTTCCATCTCCGTTTTTTTGTCAGTAGGTTCTTGGCCATTTCGACACCGAATTTTCTTATTGATTATGCCTTCTGGCTAGCCATCTGCTAGTCAGTATCGAACAAAGACAGTTGTTTGGCTCATGAAAGTCTACAGCTGGCTGTGGAAAACTTTTCTAATAACATCACAAGTCTCTGAACCACCCTACCCCATAAAAACCAACCCCATCGCTACTGTAACTTAAAAACACCGAAGAAATGTGGGCTTTCGGATACTGGTAATTCTAACGTAAATTTCGATTATAAAAATGCCAAAAACACAGGACAAAGTAAATCCAATGGGTCAGTATCAGTCAATACCTCTAAATTCAAAGGAACTGGTTCCCCCTAGGAGATTCAGACCAACGTCAACCACTAGGGAAGTTAGATACTATACCACTGAGTTGTCGAGGTGCAGGATTTCCCTTATACAGGACTGTGGCTGATACAGTAAAACAAGTTCATGAATAGTCAGAAAGAACGTCTGCTGATGACTTTGCTAGACAATGAAATCATACAGTGAATGAAATGTGATCAGAACATTCTGAACTAATAAATTTATCTGCTGTGATTGAGTAGTAATATGCACAGCACAATATCTCAAAATGTCAGGAATGATCCCGTCAAGGTTTCTGAATAAAAAACTGTAAAAGTCGCATGGATAATACATTACCTATTGATAATCCTTTCAGAAATTGACATCACTTGAAGAAACACTGAAAACAAAGGAGCACTTGTCCGCTGCCACGTCATTATATAGGACTGTTTGACAGGTGGACCCGGAGTGGACTCGCTTACCATTCAGCTATTTGGTATCTACTGACCCATGAGTTTCATCTTACGTCCAGTCGTGATACAGCTTCCCTTTCATCCGGTGCTGTGCAGTGCTCCTTGGCTTTTAGTGTCATTTCATAATGAAATCCAAGAAAATGCGAGAAGTGAATTCTTCAACCAAGAGCAGTACTTGGTAAAAATTACTTTCAAAATGAAGTGCTATAATTCTTTTTAACTATTCTCTGAAGAATATAACTGCACCGGCCCTGTACCCTATAAATCAATAATCTAAGTTTAAATTACAAAAGTAGTAAAACTATATGAATGGCAGAATAATTTAATCTCATACGGCATAAATAATAATTAATATTTCATTGAAGCGAATTTTCTTAAAAATGGCGCCACACAGTATTGAAGGGAAAATATTTCATTTGAACAAATACGTGGAATTGTGTTTAGGTAAGACGATAAAGATTGATTGGACACTAACTACTGGATGTTTCATATGAATATATATAAAGCTGTCTTAGACATTACTGTATGTCATGAGTTTATAAAAAAGGAAATAACATGTCATAAATAATATTGAAAATTGATTGGTTATGTAATGAGTAGATGAGAGAATATGGTTTTGTCTTATATACGCTGGCTAACATCAACATGGTATCTGATAATAGAGAGGAAGTCCAGTTGCTAGGATAGTTTTTTTAACCCATGGTGATGCTATGCAAAGCTTCTCATAGGATAAAAACAATGATAAAGCTACACGGTTTTGACCAACAGTCTCACCTAACAGACATTACCTGCTAGGCTGCTAATTTATTCAATTAGTCAATAAAACAATAAATGAACTACATTCTGGACAGAATTAGCCCAGTTTATTTTAACAGTCTAACAAAATATCGGGTAACAGGTGACAAAAAGATTTTTGGTTATAACAGTCTACTCGCAGACTAATTTTAAAGTAATCCTTTTATTTAATTTAGGATATGATAATTTTGCACAAGGGAATTATTTTAAGGGAGATGGCAGAGATGCATTAGCTGACAGAAGTTGAATCAAATTCTCAACTATAATCCGGTATGCTTAATAGCATAAATGGTAATCAAGAAACCAAACATAAATGCGTTAAAGTAGACAGTATTGACTGACTTTGATGATTAGTCGAATACCAGTAGCATCAACCACTGGGGCCTGCTAGCCAAATCGATGTGGTCTTAACACCGGACGTCTACTTCGTTCGCCTGGGGCAGAGCGCATCAACAGTGTACCAAGTCTGACTAAGATGGGAGAGTAGAATCAGTTCGAAACACCTGACACTTCGATCTGCTTATATACATAGCTATCATCCTAGAATTATGGTTGTATAAGTAGAGAGGGTTCTTGTTGACAGATACGGAAGAGTTCTCCCCCCCCCGCAATTTCTTGGCCAAATGTTTAGTGATAGACTATTCAAGGTAGCTGTTGTATACAACCTTGAGTTTGTCTTCAGTCGCATCTTCTGAACAAGTAGTTTTGACCGTGTAGCTGAGGGTTTTTACCAAATTCATTTAAGTAATTTCCAAATAACTGTTAGTAGAAAAAACAACAGATTGAGTGAAGAAACATATTACTTTTCAATTCAAACTAATTGAAAAGGAATATATTTCTTGGCTCAAACTGTTGTTTTTTCTAAATTCATTTTACACCGATATTGACCCTTCCAACTACATTTCATATGCAGAACGTCTGGTCTTCTTATCAGTAGGACGTCTAAAAGGGAAATTTTACTTCGAGATTATTCTCCACAAAGGAATTTGATAACTGAGTGTCCTTCAGTAAATTGAGACATTATTGCGTTCTTGTCCAAATCATTTCCACAAAGGGTGAATCTATCCTGCATATACTGTCAATAAAGTGTGACTTTCCCGATAAGATTGTTTAAAGAGCTATTTTCTAGTTTACTCAGAAAGAAATCTGCTAAAATGCGATCCTACAGGAAGACCATCACCACCCTGTCCATCTGTCTGTAGATTTCACTGTCAAATTAGAAAATGACACTCACAATAACTTTAGCTGAAATTCGAAGGATTTCTACTTGGGGATCACAATATTTACTGACTTTTTATTTATTTGTTTAAACAGATGTAATTAACCGTTTTAATTAAACGTACATTTGTAAATAGAGACGTTACTTTCAAAGATGATATAGCTTTATCTTTGACGGTAATATCTTGAGTACTGTCTGTGAATTTAAAAAGATCTTCCATACAGTATGTTTTACTAGCTGTTCACATAAATGATTTAAGATAGTTACCAACGGTTTAGCTGAAACATGATAGGATGAATTGTGCTTGTCTAGGATCAGTCTTAACGGCACTCCAGGTTTATGTACTTTGTGTAAACCGTATAATCTTGGTGTGTATGTGCCTGTGGGTTTGATTTCGTCAATACAAACTTTCAGGTAATGTGTGTTCCTCTTTCAGTTCCTTTAAACCAATGATATTCCTAATTGTGGTGGACTGGATTATGCGTCAGACAGTGGGAAACGAGAAGACAGGGATATCCTGGACCGACGTGAAGAACCTAGAAGACCTGGATTTCGCTGATGATTTATGTTTGATGTCACACAAAATCGAAGACTTACAAGCGAAAACCGACAAACTGGTCGAAGAAGCAGCAAAGACAGGACTGCAGGTGAACATAGACAAGACGGAGGTTATGAAAATAACCAACCAACAACAACAACAACAGCAACATCCAGCGCCAATCACCATCAACGGGAGGGATTTGAAAGAGGTCACTTCATTCACTTATCTAGGGAGCATTGTCTCAACTACAGGAGGAACGGACGAGGATGTCAAATCGAGAATCAGAAAGGCGAGAAACACATTCATCAACCTGAAACCAATCTGGAAATCTTCGTCACTCAGCCTGCATCAACAACAAAATTCGGATTTTCAATACAAACGTCAAGTCAGTCAGTTCTTCTATACGGATCAGAAACTTGGCGGGTCACAAAGAATATTTCCAACAGCCTGTTGCAGACCTTCATCAACAACTGTCTTCGCTCTATACTCAAGATCAGATGGCCGGAAAGAATCACCAACAAGAAACTATGGGAACAAACAAAACAAGAACCAATCACCCAACAAATATGCAGGAGAAAGTGGAGATGGATTGGACACTCGCTGAGGAGGCCGTTGGGTGACATCGCGCGTCAGGCCAGTGCTCGAGTGGAACCCGAAAGGGAAGCGGCGAGTGGGACGTCCAAGGGTGACATGGAGGAGATCGTGTGAAGAGGAGTTGAAACAGTATGGACTAACATGGATGCAGGTGAAAAGTACAGCAGAAGACAGAAGCAAGTGGAGACGTGTAGTTGAAGCCCTATGTTCCACTAGGAACTCAAGGGAACAATAATAATAATAAACCTCTGATTGTTTCATTTTCTTCAGAAATAAATTATGTAGCTTAGAGGAGATAACAAAACTCAAAGACCAGTAGGAACTCATGTTGAAGAAATAGTTTGTTCTAAGGGTCAGCTGAGCTTGATTTCAGTGCACAACTCTCTACAAGGTAAAAAGGGTTGAAGGCTTTTGTTTTAATTATAACACATAAATTACGCTTACAGTGGTTGACATTTCTTACACATGAATAGATTCTGCTTGTTTTATTGTTAAATTACTGTTATTGTGATCACATTTTAATAAGTTATATCAACAATGTTATGAGTAGTTGTAATAATTATTATAATAAAAATAAAGACAGTAGTTTTTCATTATTATTCAATAAAACTTTGTTTTTATCAGAGATGACAACCTATTGTCGTGGATGGGTGATTTTCAACGGAAACTAATCTGACGATACTATCATTTGAATGTTTGAAAACAGAAATGTACTCAACTGTAAACAGAGGTATTACCTAAGTCAATAGAAATCTGCAAATAACGTCTATTTTTAGTGCTTATCAAGTTATAAGTTGAAATCCCCCCCCCCCAAAAAAGCTAGTTGAATATCACTCTTAAGTGAACACATACAATTGGGGTATATATTATTCAAATTACGTAAATGTATCAACTCAGTGAGCTACAAATTCAAGGAGATTTAAATATGCTTACACAATTGCATTTTATAATTTTGATAAGGCTAGTTAGTTGTTCAGATAAACTAAAAGGTTGTAGGAAGAATGAGCCTACCTAAAAGCTTATGACGTAGAAGGTGTCACAATCACTGTCCCAGTCGTTTGTCCATTGGATTGTTCTGACATATGAATAGATTCCTATCTGAGATTAACCAAATGGCCTCACTCAAATAGTCTTAAACTAAGTCAATCTAAATGTCATATTATTGATTTTAGTGTTAGACGTGAAGAAGGTTTGTTCAGACTGACTCAGCCCCATGATTTTCGTAATACTGACAGCACTGTGATAGGAAGTAAACTGAATATCTCCCATCTCGGCATCACTTTCTCCTCAAATCTCTGTTGCTCATCTCATGTCTTGTTAAGTTCTAAGAAAAATTTTCTTTTTACCTATTATATGGAGAACTTGAGTCATTCTAGCATCAGAACTCAAACTCTTCTCTCGCTATTTAATAATTCATGTATTCTACTCATTCTTCTCAATTGTTCCCCTTCATTCTTTCATGGGCTTATCAAGAAAGACTATATCATGCTATGTGGAACACTGCAAGTTGTAAGTAGGGTTAGTGGTGTGGCTATGACTGAATTTACTGATATTGTACTTGTTCAGTAGGCATTTTAATTGTTGCAAGCAACTAGCTTGAGTCATCCTGTCTGATACCGAGCATCCTCTTTACTACTCACAAATTTCGCTTTACGTGTCTCCGGGTAAAACTAGAAGAAATTTCATAATAATATTTGTGCAGCTAAATACACGGACTAAATCATACCATATTTGAATGGATTTTGTGTGAAGAGACAAATATCAGAAATAGGGTTATACCCTTTTGAAATCAGCAACTTAACTGCAAAGTATTGCAATCTTTATTATTATTTCATGCGTTAATTATTATACTATTTATTTATTACTCGTTACATTCCACCAACTTTCAGGTCTTGAGGTCTCATTATTTTTACCATTTTAAATAATTATCTATTTTCAAGTATTTGTTTTGTAGGGATTTTGTTTTATTGGTTGGGGGATATCATTATGAGCTGACATCAGTTAGGGAACCATTGGAGGAACTGCTAGGAGTACCGAACAACTGTTTCACCGTAGTTTGGGATTCATCGACAGTAAGCACCCAGTGGGTTTTGAATCCAGGAACTTCTGGTTAGAAGGCGAGCTCGTAGACCATTAAGCCACTTTGACCCAATGCAATGGCTTATAGCTCGAACCCAAGTGGGTAAGTACTGATGAAGAGTCCCAAACTAGGACGAAACAGCTGTCCAGTACTCCCAGCTGGTTTTCCAATGGTTCTCTAAGTGATGTCAGTTCATGATGAAATCCTCCAACCAATTATCTATGTATAAAAGGAGCTTAACTGTTGTATGATAATTATTGTTGTTTGGAATAAAGTGATTATATTATTATTATTATTAAAAAGAAACGAAATGAAATCATTCATAAATCTGTTGAATAGAGCATATTATGAATAAACGTAAGTTGATACCAGACAATGGTACACACTATTGATTAATATGAGCAGTTGAAATACATCCACATCAAACAGTAGTGTTTATCAGCCAGACTTGTGGGCTTCAGACACCAGGTGGCTGTTTGAGATAGAAGTCATTCTTTGCTGAATTTGCAAATTACGGTTATGATTCTGTGTATTACCAGTCCGCCCAATTTGTCTAGAACTCATGTTCCATGAGACGAGCCATTCGGAGTGCACCAATGATTGGTTTGGCCCAAAATGAGCGAAAGTGAAGTCGGGTGCTAAATCCTTTCAATCTGTCTAACAATCACTACTGCTCCATATGAGCGGTGTCAAACTACTTTTATCTGTCAACGAGTAATGTATACTATCAAACCATTTCATTTGCTTTATTGACTGTCATTTATGCCATCACACAGATGACACATTTCGAAAGCATAGATAACTGTTTCCATTTTTTGCCAAAATTTTACTCAAATAATGAGATGAATTTCGTTGTATATCGAAGTCATTTTTAAGGAAAAACGTTTGGAAACCAGACTCCTCCTCCTGTTTCAAGACACGTCAGTAGAGTGAACTTCTTACCCACATCGAGGACTGAATCAAGGCACATCAAAATGGGAGGGCCTTTTATAATCTCTAAGAGATAACTGCTTCACTCGTCTTGTCAGAAATAAGTCTTTCCCTTCATACATATTCACTACAGAGTACCTGCAAACTCCACAGAACTGAAATCCTCCTCAGACTGAGCACTTTGTATGATTCCCCTAATTTGTTATAATAATGTTCAACTATTTTTAACAGATAATAGTGTCTCTTAAAGTCCATTAAAGTTGGCTGAATTTAAATGCATTTCAGTCTGATATACTGCAAACGTTATGCAGTGTATAGTGGAGCACAATGACCCCAGTGTGTATGTATGACTCATTCATATTTCCTTTTTTACTTCACAAGTGTTATGTTAAATGCAAAGTCCTTACATGAATACACGAGTGATTCTTAACTATTCCGCTGGCCAATCAGCTGAGTCACAAGACGCAGCTACTAATAAGACTATCGTTTTACTACGAATAATGATCAGGCATTATGTGAATGAGTGACGCGTAACTGTGTTTTCCGTCATCTCTACACTATCTGTTCAGCTAGGCGATTTCTCCTGTTTTTCCTAAAAGTACCGAGAGCACTAGGCAGTTCATTGATAGATAGTGAGACGGAGATTTTCATTTCACCAATAATAGTTATCGATTGACTGACTGACTTGCTGGTTGGCTGAGTTTCGACACAGAACCCTGCACAAAAATGCAGCTGTTCAAGTTGCCACACTCCATGTAGCATACAGAGGAGGACAAAAGACAGGAAATAATAATTCTGTAGTACTATAATAAGCAGAAAAGTGAGGAAGGACGAAAAGTGACATGACAAAAAGACAATTTAGTCGATGTAGGGGAACATATTGCGTCGGTAGCACAGCGGTTAGGATGCTCGCCGACCACGCGCATGGTCAGAGGTTCGATCCCCGGCCGACGCACTCCTTTACCTCGCTACGCCAGAAATAATGCTTGTGAAGAAGAAAGATTGGGCATGAGGCTAGCAACCCCATCTTGTAAAAATAAACACTGCTACAGAAACTTCAAGACACTAGCTTGGAGCCCTATGTTCCATTGGGAACGTGAAGGAAAAAAAGGAGGAACATATAGAGTAAAATCATCTGAGCCGTTGAAAAAGATTTTGAGCCGTATTACCAATAAGCTCCAGCCATCGGTACTTAGAATCCGCTAGGACGTCAAGCAGGCAACCTCTACCTCCCTATGTTACACAAACTAACTGTTAAAGATTTCATGAATTGATTCCAAGCATTGGTTTGACTCTTTCCTAACCTAATCCCATATCGGATAAGATTGCCCGTCGAAGAAGCCAATGGCTCAGCATGCGCAACACATGTCCTAGGCATCTCAGTTGATTCACCTAAACAGTTTCATCATCGCCTATCTATCCATTATGGTCTGCTAACGCAAGGCAGGTAGTCTCATCACTGATCCTAATTACTCAGTATTAGTATTATATCATTATTATTTATTTCCTTTAATTCCTAGAGGAACATAGGGTTTCAACTGCACTTCTCCACTGCATTCGGTACTCTACTCAGTAGTAATATTTTAACTAATTTACTCAATCTATCGATTTTTCTTTTGTGATCCAGGAGACAGATATTGAGCATTGTTACTCACAAAAACTATTGACTTAATATTATTATTAACATTGTGTTGTATATGCGTATGTGCAGCCTAAAAAGGAATCTGCGTTTATTTGTGTATCCTAACAGTAATGATGACAATGTTTGTCTAGGTATGCGTAAACACAGTGCAGTTGTGCTATTGTTCAATTCATATTACTTCTCTCATTCCAAATAGTATTATTATTATTATTACTATTATTTGAAATTCTCTAGTTTTAAAAATAATTTATCCGTCAATAACCACAAAAGAATGAAGATGAGATACAAGTATTCGACAGTATACACACACTCACGTGAGTGTGTGCTTGTGTCTGTGTGTGTGTGTGTGTGTCTGTAATTGCAAAACCATTAGAGCACCTACAGTTAGTTGTCTACCGCATTTTCTAGGTGGGCGTATGAGTAACAAGAAAAGCAAATCAGGTTGTGTGAGAATTTTTCAAATTTTTAATACTCTTTAAGGTCAATATTTCTCTTCAGTGAACAATGAATGATCAATCTCAATTGAGGTGGTTTTCAAATTGCAAATAAAAATAAAATGTAGTATTAATTAGACAAAATCAGCTTGATAAATATTGTTTGAGTTTTGTTTGTGATTGATTGGTTTGGTTTAATTAAGACAGGGTTATTCGTTTCAAGCTTGATTACAGATTATGTCAGAAGAGAAACACTGAAAACCACATGAGGGGTACTGGACAGCTATCTCGTTCCATTTTGTGACTCGTCCGCAGTACACACCCACGACCTTCCAGTTACAAGGTGAGCTTGTAGACCATTCAGTCACTAGGACGCGGATCAGTAACCCATGAAGTCGTGACCAGTGGGATCCACACGATCTGAAGTGAGGACAAATACTTGCCGATTACACTGGCTAGTGGTCACACTAAAATCACAAATTAGTAGAAGTCAGAATTCATCGGTTGGCCATTGAGTCAGGTCTCAGCTGACGAATGGTACGGAAGGTCCTGGGTTCGAACCCTGTGGTGGGTTCGTACTGCCGACAAGCCCCAAACTACGACAAAACAGCTGTCTACTACTCCCAGGTAGTTTTCAATCTTTCTCTATCTGATATCAATCCGTGGTCAAACTTGAACCTACGAAAATCCCTGCAAACAAACTCATAGGAATGTAATTCGGTTGACATTCAGTTTAAAATCATACCTTTGTAGACGTCTTGGATACTAAGTAATCGCATAGGTGTTCAAGTTTATCAAACGGGTGTCTTTCTTCGTTGGTATCTGACAGTGTTGTCTTTCAGCCAGCCAACTATGCAACTGTAGACTTTGAGGTCAAGTCACACAGAACTACTGGTACTCACACTAAAATAAGCACACAGAACATGAGATCAAATCAGGTGTAATAGTCACAATTCATGTTCTGCAAGTTAAATAAAGCATAACTGATGTAAGAAAGTCGGTGATTCTGAAGTCTTCTTGAACATAAACACAAATTGTTTCTGTGACCAATTGTGCACTGCATCTCAAAGTAATGTACTCACCATGTTACCTGAAGTTCGTGTACTTTGCTGTAGAGCCTCAAAAATATTCGGCAAGGTTCACTAACTTCGGGGTCATTTTTTTGATATTCTCTTAAAGGTGACCTGCTTAAATTTATTTATTTTTATTTTATTATAGCTTGATTCCACACAGTATTTTGGTACAAGTATGAAATTTTCAGCATGTGATATCGGTAGCCCGAATTTAGCAGGACGACCATATATATCAGGTGTGCGTCGGCGAGGGATTGAGCCTCGAACCATGTGCATGGTCTGCGAGAGTCCCAGCCGCTGCGCCAACGACGCAATCACTGGTTGGTCTAGTTTTCAATCCAGGGAAATATCGCAAGGGTATGAATTATCCTACATATCAAAACAATGATGTATCTTCAATATTAGTTTGTTTATTAGATGTATCACACAGTGAAACAGTGTTATTTACTGGATGAAGCAGTTTCGAACAAAATTTATTGTTCATAATCATATCAATTATAATCACATGACTTTGACACTTGAGTTTTATAGTTTTCTTTGTTCTCTCCTATTTGTCGTTTGGATAGTAGAATTTTCCAGATATCGGGGACAGGTGATGAATCATTCCTATTACATGTATTTGTAGTTGATTCGATAAACAATGCTTCTGTTATCAATATCTCCCTCCACCTTGTGACATTAGATTTTAAAAATTTCATCCTATCCCATACTATTGTATGGTTGTGTGCAGTTGCATATAGTGCTACAGCTGAACTATTCTCTAGATTCCTCATCTTATTCGGGTCAACCAATCTAGATTTTGCTAGGTTTTTATGTTCTGCTAGTCTGACTGCCCCTGTTCTACTAGTTTGACCTATGTATTTGACCTGACAATCATTCCAGCAGGGTATTAGATAAACTGAATTGTTTTGTTTTAAAGGCTCCACAGGATCCTTTAACCGACAAAGCTTGTTTCTAATGTTGTATCTTTGAAAAACAATGTTGACTGCTATCTTATAATTAGCGGTACTAGTATTATTATAGTCTTGGGTGTTTCCTGATGCAGGCTAGTGAAAGAAACATCACCTAGTTCATTGATTCGTTCCTAGTCCCAGGAAACAGGACATGTCAAGGGTGGAGTTAGTAAACTCAATCCATAAGAAAAAAGCAACCCCATTCCTATTGAAACTTTAAAGTACAGAGGAAAACAATACCTGATAGTATATCTTGGTTTAAGGTGGTTCCCTAAGGGTCAACGATTTATAATCGATTTCTGTTTTTGGTGATCACTTTTCATAGAAGTATTTTAAGAGCTGTCGGTAAAAACAAACACTGGCGCATGTGTTATTTAATAAACTGTTCGAGTAGTGATTGAATTTTTGTATTGATTAGATCTCTGATTAGTAATCACTATGATATTTTCTTTTTTTGCAAAATATTTACTGAGTTCCATGGGAGTCTATGCTAATTTATTTTATTTTTTGCATATTTTTAGCAAATTTCTAGAACTGATCAAAGTAAATGTAGGTTGACAGATTTTTCAGTCTAATGCTGAAAATCAATAAAGAAACAGCTTTACACCGACAATGTATAAGTCCTGCGTTTTCTGTTACTAGACGTGGTGTTATATTTTCTGAGTTATTTCAATTTTACATGGAGTATATTAGTCATTTATTGATTATTACTATTGTTTATTTGTTTTTCATTATTAAATTGTAGGGATTCAATATAGCTTTCATCACGAATCTACGTCCATTAGAAAACCACTGGACGTGTCCACCATGTTTGGTACTCTTCAAGGAATACGAACCCACAACCTCATCAGAGCTTGAAGCTGACAACATCAAGTTACGAGATCAGGCTGTCAATCAGCTAGACACTGTAAAGAGATTTCTAATCATACATGAATTTCGGTTTCTGTCATTTATTATTACTGTTATTAGTATTATTATTGATTTATTGATTTATTATCATGCCTCACATTGTCCACTATTTAAATGCATTTTTGTTGATTTGAAAAAAGCAGTACAATGTAAATAAATTACAAACTGAAAAGATTCAATACTTATTCCATATTTCTACAAAATTCCATTGTCCTTAAAAAGCTTTTTTTAGAATTTTTTGAGAAAACGAAGAAAGAGAAAGAGAACAAAGAATGTGATTATGGAAACCAGTACTTTCATTTGCAGAACACATTTCTTTGTGTTGTTTACTTTATATATTTGTAATAAGTGAGAAGATGTGAGTTGTATTCAAATTTTCATTTTCTTTTTTTTCATTTTAAAATGTAAATGTACTAAATAGTTGGAAGATTAATGGCTACTCAGTAATGTGTAGTTTTTATTTTATAAATTCCTCAGATATCGCAATTGTAGTACCAGTGTAGTGTAGTATTACCTATTGTCAGGTGTCAAGTATCTAGGTGTTTGGTTGATTTTAAGGCAAATTTCTTCACGAACTCAAATCCTTTGGAGAAGCGATGAGAACCGGTGAATGTTCAATGGTTGTTTCGGTTTGGTTCGATATTCTTCAGAAAAACGAACCCCCTGAACACATGAGGGATCAGAAGTCAGAGCTGTTCGACTATTGGTTTCGAACCCATTATTAGTGAATATCTACTTTCCCACCTCATAACCTCAAGTTTAATCATAAGTCGATATCAGATAGAGAAACACTGAAAGCTACCTGGGAGTACTAGACAGCTGTTTCGTCGTAGTTTGAGACTCGCCGGCAGAATGGACCCACCGCAGGGGTTCGAGCCCAGGACCTTCTGATTACAAGTCAAGCTTGTAGACCATTCGTCTACTGAGACCCGACTCAATGGCCAACCGATGAATTCTGACTTCTACTAATTCGTGATTTTAGCGTTATCGCAAGCCAGTGTCATGCTCACTCCCGACCAAGTGGACTCTGCTGGTCATGACTTCTCACTAGAACTACAGTCAGCCTCGTCCTGTAGCTAGTCACCAGCGAGCATCAGAATGCGTTTCAAGAGTTAGTTTGTAGGGATTTTCCCACTAAATTTGCGAATGAGGAACAATATTTCTTCAAATTAGATATGGTAATGTCAAACCTATTATTACATGGGATACATTACTGCTTCACTTGAGCAGCATGTGAAGTGAAGGCTTACAGTTCCCCTTGCATACTTGATTGCCAAATATGGTATAAAACAGGGCATAGACTGTATTCAAAGAATTCTCTACTTGAATTGTGTAATTTTCCAAATTATTGACATCAGTTTCTCTGTTGCAACTTCTGTCATAACCAAATCAACGAGTATTTTTAAAGATTATTTTTACTTCTGAAGTTCAGAATATTTTTCAAATTAAGGCTCAGTTTCAGGGGCACATTATAATCATGTCTAGATCCCTACAAACTTATCTACGCACATGAAGTAATCGAGTAAAATGGAGCATAAATATTAGACTGGCTAAGAAGTTATCAAACGGAATGATAGTAACCAAGATCAGAGAAGAAAGAATTTTATATAAGCTTAGATGAATATAGAGAAAACGGAGGTGATTAAAGTGGCCAACCAACAACAACAAGGACCAATCACCCCCAACGGAAGAAATTTGAAAGAGATCGCGCACTTCGCTTATCGGGCTAGGTAGCATCGTTCTACCACAGGCCATCCACATGGATGAAGATGTCCAGACCAGAATCGGAAAGGCGTGACAGACCTTCATCACTCTAAAATTAGTTTTGAAGTCCTCTGCACTCGGCATAAAGAACCAATTTAGAGCTTCAGGCTTTCATCAACAGCCACCTTCGCTAGTTCCGTAGTCAACATCAGATTGCCAGAAAGAATTAGCAAACAAGAAACTCTGAGAACCAAGCAACCAGGAATCTATCCATTCAACAAAAGTGACGAGGAAAGCAGAGATGGATTGGATACACGCTGATGAGACCGATGGGGGATATCATGTGCCAGGCCATATCTCTAGCAGAACCCGAATGGAAGTGACTAGTTGAGCGTGGTTCTGAGGGTGAAATGGATGAGATCGTGTGATGAAGAAATGAAAGCTTATAGTCCATAGTGGTGCCAGGACTGTAGAAAGCAGGATGAAATGCGATGTGTTGTTGTAATCCTATGTTCCACTCGGAACCCAAAAACGATCATGTTTACTTTTGCAATGTGATTAAAATTCTCCAAATTAATCATCAAGAATACGTAACGAAGCAAAAAGCACCGGAATTAATAAAAATCCTTTTAAACCACAAAGTCCTACAGGATGGATATCGTAAGGTTCTGTACGAAAGAATAGGCCACAAGGATCCACCATGTCAGGATTGAAGCAAATACATGCCAAAAGTTTTGTTTAGCGGTACTGGCACATAGCGAAATCTCAGAAGTGGAAATTCGTGGAAAATACTAATCAGTATGGTAGAGAGAAATCAACAGAAAGTTCAACAAAGATATCTTTCCCATGATTTCATCCTCAAAAGCTGTACAACTGAATTTACATACCTAAGTTTACATACATACAATTATTATTACCTAATTCCACATAATAACGAAGGAGATTACATGTGGTAATAATTGTCGACTTGATATGAAAATGTGGTGTGAATATAGACTACAAGAGACTTAGAAACAATATTACACAGGATTCGAAAATAGTTGCGTAATATGCAAAACTGATTTTAACGAGGACATGTGTAGACGTAATGTATATATAAACCAACTGAAATAATAACTTTTATAACTAAAGATGAAAAGTAATGAAGGTAGTCGAACAGAACAAGATCGTTGGTAAATGTAGGGGTTGGACTACTTTCTTTAAAACAAATATCATCGGGTTTTCGATGTTTATGGCAAGGGCTTCTGTAATAGAAAGAAGCAGGGAACACACTGTCTTTGGTAGATTTTTGTTCACTTTTTAAATGACTCTGAATGATAAATCAGTTAAGATGCTATGATAGCTATGCTGATGAGGTGTTCAGTAATGGCGCTTGTGACTGAACCAGTGCCTCCTCTTTCCAGACAGGCTAGATAATGTTTCGCTATCACGTTTTGAAAACTTCCCTCAAAGAACGACCTGTGTATCCAACTCCGGAGGAGCAGGTGAAGTGATTTATGCACACTTGAGTTGTTATATGTGTGAGTTTATCCTCCACATTGCCTAGAAACAGTAGGCGGCTAGAGAACATCACTTTTAGTATAGCTTCAAGAAAGGTTTTCTCTAGGGAACCAATCCTGTGTATGGTTGTTTCTAAGCCTCTTGTAATCTATTTTCACACCAAATTTTCATATCAAGTCGACAATTATTACCACATGTAATCTCCTTCATTATTATGTGGAATTAGGTAATAATAATTGTATGTATGTAAACTTAGGTATGTAGATGCAGTAGTACAGCTTTTGAGGATGAAATCATGGGGAAGATATCTTTTCTGAGCTTCTTGTTCTCTTCTCTCTAGAAGCTGAAATTTACAAGCCGTTGAATCCCAAACCAATGGATGAATTGCCAACGAGCTTGCCTGGTAACCCTGATGTCCTGGTATTGATCCCAGGTAAGTTAATGGGTGCGCGCTGGTAAACACTTCCAAACTAGGATGCAACAGGTGTACAGTGTTCCCGCTTTTCAAAGTATATCTGGATGATATCGGTTCCAGACAAAATCTACACTGAAACCGACATTAGTAAAATGTAAATCATCATGTTTGCGATTCCACTAGCTGCCTTAAAATGTGAATAACCACGAATAAGTTGACCATCATCTCATCAACAAATTCTTTAGTAATGTATACAAATTCCTGACTAAGTACAACCTTACATAAAGATAATAAATTTTAAGTAACTTCATAATTTAAACAATTCAATTTTTCAACTTTAAAAATTTCTTCAATAAATAAAAGGAAGGAATTCTACCAAACCAAAATCTTTTAAATACTTATTTAAATCACTTATGATAATGTATATTGTTTCATTATTAATATTATTTGAATTTTGTTCCATTGGACATTGAACACACACTTAAACAACATTTTTTTGGGTAGAAAACATCTCTAGATGATATCGTACTTTAATCTAAGTGTAGAGTATAATTGCAAAACAGTTATGCATTTTTCACATTCTGATGAAAAATAATAAAGAGATGAAAAGGAGTAAGCGTTACAGCACTTCTGAAATGAGTCACTGTAGGCTAAGCACTGATGTACTCAGACACAAATAAAGTAAACTGCTTTCTAATGTGTAAATCACTTAAATCTAGCTGATAAGCACTATTTAGCTGACATGAGTGATTTCCAACTACTTATACTGAACAGAATTTTGTCTAACACATACTTATCTTTTAGATTCTATTATATTATTATACCCTTAGGTTGGAAGTGGAACATATGGCTTCAGAGGTATGTCGAAACTTCACTCTTCTTCTTTCTTTTTTGACATAGAACTTTGCACATTTGTGCGGCAATTCAAGTCGCCATACTTCACTCAGCACACAAAGCAAGATAAGAAAGTAGGAGAAATGCATAATATAGATAGTAAACAGAGGTGAGAGGCAAAGGTATAGTAGTAACGAAGAACAAAACAGATTAGTTGGAAATCATAAGTCACAAGGAGTGGATGCATCTGCGCCATTGAGAACGATTTTGAGCCATGTCACCAATTGTTTCCAACCACTGATTTTTACCGTCCCCAGGACCCAAACCAGGAGGTCTACACCTTCCTACGTGTCTTAGACTAACTGATGTAGATTTCATTGACTGTTGCCGTGTTTCTGTTTGACCACCGCTAGCTCTTTTCCAGCCTGGCCCTAAATCAGCTAACATTGCCCGTCGAGGAAGGCAATGACTAGGCATATGTAGCACATGTCCTAACCATCTCAGTCGATGTAATTTCACAGTCTCGTCGATTGATTTCCCCGCCTTACCTAGCACTCGACGCCTAACCTCAATATTGCTCACCTTATTATACCACTTCACATGGGAGATAGAACGCAGACACCTATGATCGAAGACAGCTGATCTTTTCATGTCTTCCGCTCTCAATGGGCAGGTCTCACAGCCATAAAGGAGGACGGAGCGGACTGTTGAGCAGTACACACGCCCTTTGGTCGATAGCTGAATATCACGTCTACGCCAGAGACGGCGTAAACTGGCATATGCGAAACTAGCCCTCTGTATTCGTACTGAAACTTCACTCTGCTCCTAGCAGTCTTTTCTAGCCACATTCACGATTGCCCATAAGCTGTTATCTCCTTCTCACGTGATCTCCAGTATTTCACCTTGACACTGATCCCCTTAGACTTCTCTCAATCATCGTGATTAGCCCCTTTTTCCTATATAAGATAACTCCACCACCTTTGTCTTCTCCTTTTTCACTTGAAGTCCTGTCTTTATTGCTTATGCTGCTAACGTGTTCGTTTTTACCTGTAAATGGTCGAGCTTTTTGTGTGACACTAGACAAATGTTTTATAGTATCTTTTGTCAGTTCAACTTATGCACCTCTTCTCACTCGTCAGTTCACTGCAGTTAGACAGAAGATAGGTAATAGTCAGCATGATGTTCCTAAACCTGTCATCATTTCAAGGACTTCACTGAGCCTATTATTGTGGGTCGTATGAATTGTGGAATGTGCATGTGGATGTTGAAACAAGTTTATGCATACTTGGACACTGTTCCGGAAGTTTCCAAATTATTTCGTAAACGACGTTATCAAATATCTTTTCAAACTGATGAAGTTGTCGTAGAGATTTGACTATCATTTTATTCTTGGTTCGCTGATGATGCATAGCCTTGGGATTTGATCTACACATAATTTGCTTTTCCCCTGGCCTGAATACTGCATGGAAAGCACCTTTTAGTCTGTTCAGGATGATATATTTTGCGTGAAGTGGACTGGAGTATGTTTTCATGCCAGGTCTTGTAAAAGCTTAAGTTGCCTTTCTTTGGGCGTTTGACCAAGCAGCCATTCTTGCAGTCGATGCTTAAGGAGCATGTGAAATCGAGGAAATCGTGAAAGGGGGAGGAGGAGAATGTGACAACCTATCGGAAATCTTTGGGCCAGCTAAAGAAAACAGAACAAAGTGGAGCTGGGCTATTGAAGCCCTATGTTCCATTTAGAACCCAAGTGAATAATATTGGTGAATAAAGTTATGAAGCATCTGAATCCTTTTGGTAGCTGCAAAACGTAATGTTTAGGTCAAACACTTAACTCCTGAACTCTTTAGACTACGAATGATGATCTATAAAAGAACCACGGAAAGATACAGACCGATCAACTGTCTTCAAAACTAGACTTAGAAAAACTTATTCAGATATACAGTAATGTAGACATGTGCCAAGATTATTCTTTTAAATCTCCCATTGCTTTATTTTATTGTATTTAAATTTTTAGTTACTTCTGACATGTAGTCTCTTCGTACACGATATGGTGATGTTCTGAGGTCAACATGGAGTCATATGGCTGATGATGGCAAGGATAGTTATCCGGAAGACGCACTTCCTCATAATAGCCAAATTATATTAGAATCCGGGTTTTAGCAGAACCCCAGAAAAATATTTTTTCATTTGACCTTCAGTCATCTCCCATTTCACAATTACATAATAATCATTTTATTTCAGCGGTGATGGAATTTTAAGCAGAAAATCTACTCCTGATACAGTAAACATAATTTGCTTTATTCCAGGACAGCACTTATGATAGAGTGTGGAATTCTCAGCATTCAATAAAATATAGCCTCTAATTCACTCGACAACAGCAAAACCAAAAACAGAAAGTAATATTACAGGGTAGAGGTAACCGAAATTGATAATAGCAACTTTTTTGTCATTAGCAGTGACAAAAAAAGTCAAAAAATTACAAAAAGTGGAAAACGATGACAATAATAATGATTAATATCTAAAATTTTAAGATGATTGAAACAGTGTCACCATAAATCACAGGAGAAGGTAAGAGATCTAACTGTTTTGCTAATTACATAGTAGGTTATATGTTTCACTCTTAACACTATCTCTATCACATGGAGTGTGGGCCAAATAGGGTACCACTGAGTTTTGTACTTAGTTGTGCGGACATATAACCTAATATAATAACTTCTGTTCCTATTTGTGTGGTGCAAGAGGATAGTTGTAAACATAGAAGGTGTTGAGAGTCAGGCAGTATGGGTTAAGACCATTTCCCACATGAGTTCAGGTGTCTGTCGTTTGCAAAAGTAACGAGTTGACTTAGTGGAACACCACTTGACCCACTAACAACCTTAAATACCCTACACACAATGACGTAGTCCTTTCTGAGTAACCCAGAAAAGACTATGGGAGGGAAATAAGGAACGACAGGTAGGATGCAAGAGTTAACAGATTGGAAAAGTAGAGGTTGAGTGGTTCTTGAGTGTCTTAACTCCTTAATGCATTAGATTAGTCGGAACACTTACTTAGAAATTGACAAGATATGGGATGACCACGAAATGTTGGAGGAAAGGACCATTCACGGGTATTTAATGCTTGACTTAGTTTCTATTTCAGTGCCCTCTGTGCTACAAGCATCATGTGAACGAACCAGTTCATTTAGATCACGTTTATTCCTGAAGGTTAAGTTAACTGTCTGACATTTGGGGGCATTTAACATAAGACTAATTAGCTTAGATCACTGGCTGATGTCCGACAGAAGCTTTTCAGTTTGGAACAGCTGGACTGAGACAAAACTGGCAATTAGAAAGTCAGATACTCAGAGTATTCAACGAAGTCGATTTCATCCGAAATAGGTAAGTCATGTGAGAAGAAAGAGAAAAGAAGAGAATGGAGAACAGCACCTTAGGCGACACTGGGTTCGTAAAACAAGTCAGAGGAAGATTTGCTTTTACATACAGTATACTCACTCTGTTCGAGAAATAAGAATGCATACAGTTAACAGCCTAAGACTCCTTTTGTGTCAAGAAACTCTTGTGTGACAAAAAACATCCGGGTACAGAGTTGAAAGCGTATATGTACATCGAACATATTTATTCCCTTTGTCTAAACAGGAAACAATATTATGGATGTAAGAGAGCAGCAGCATCTAGAGTACTTCTGCCCTGTTTAATGGAAACTTTTGGGGTCATTAAAACATTTTAGTAAAGCTTCAAGGTTGAGTAGCAGTAATTTTTCTATTAATTTCAAAAAGGGAGAAGTAATTGCACTAGGTGTAAATTTAACAATAATACCATTACATGATTCAGGTACCAGGATAACTTTATTGTCTTTCAATGCTACAGGTACAACATTACTAGAGATCAAAAGAGGTAACCACAAAATCTTTGATTTTTGTGCCAATTAAGTAATTTAGAGACAGTCATTTGATTTACGTTTCAATGCTTCATTGCTACTTCTTGCCACCCACTGTGATATCTTCGCTTGAATTTACGGTGGTAGTAAACAAAATAGCGATGAGTTGAAATATTTTATTTTTTGAAAATTGCGCGACTGAGAATAATACGATTTAATGACATATTTGATTGATTAAAACAAAAAACAAAAAGAATAAGTGAATGCATTAGTAGAAAACAAGGTTTTTCTGTAGCAAATAATTTAACCAGGCCTACCAACGAATTCAATAGAATGATACGTTCTACCTACATGTTAACGTGTTTTAGAAACATCAAAAAAATCAATTTCTTATACAAGATAACATTCGTCTTTAAACAAAAATGTATTATTATTTAGTGAGTCAAATGAAAGTGCAAAAACAGTGTATTCATCTCCTTCTTAAACTTTTATATATACGCTTGAAATAGTCATGCTTATGAATATTATTTGTGCTCTTTTGTAATTATCATTGGTCCTACTGAGGCACATTTCTAGAAATTTCTGCCTTAATTTGAGTCTTTTGTGTAATATTTAAGTCGCTAGGGTAACCCTTCTCCGAAATATTGATTTCCAAGTGTCGGTGTTCGGGGATTTCATTATCTGGAAGTTAGATTTTGTTAGCAACCAACCCTCTAGTTATAGAACCATTGAATGGTGAACGCCAGTGTCTCATGAGTTATTTCTCCGAACTGCACAAGAGTCTCGAATGCGGACTAAACGTCAGTCCTCTCTGATGTTCTTCATTATTTCCCTACCTTGAGATTACTATTTCATTCTAAACACAGCAAAAATAAGCGAAATTTCAGTACTGAGGAATATACGAATAATAAAACCAAATTTATACATAGTACATCGTTTAATTTGAATAAGGCAAGAACAACAGTTTGTGCTGAATAAGGTCGTACCATCCTTGGTTTATCATCAACTGCATACAGCCTAAATAAATTATTAAGTTTATGTCCAGAACAATTTTTAACATACTTGCAAATGTTGCATGATTTCGGTTGACAGGAAGGCACCAAACGCAATAAACACTGCTCAGAAATTACACTTATATGGTTTTTATACAGAGAGCCCAAGTTTAAACAAAATTATGTGCTTGGATACAGACGCAAGTAGTCACGTAATAAATACAGGAAGTGAGTAAAATGATGAATGACTAATAAATTGAGTAACAATTTAGTGAGTTCAACTCAAGTCATTGAAACAATAGACGATCAAAGTAACACTGTATCAAGGGGGGAGGTTAGAGCCAAAAATCACGTATTCAAATGAAAGAGACAGTAAAGACATTCAGTTACCAGGGAGCAGTGGAAGACTGTTAACTGTTAGCGACTGTCTCAGCCAACTTGAAGAGAACTGATCTATTTTATCTATTGGTAATTTTAAAGTATTCCGCGATGTCCGCCTCATGACTCGTAGTGATGAGATGTCTGGCAATGGCACTGTTGTAAGCGTGTGTTCCCCTGAGATGTAAGCTTTTCGGTAAATATTCAGAAAATGATGGGTGCACAATTCTTTGCTACTTAAATAAGTAAAATAATTTCGATAAAATTTAGAATTTGTACAGTCTTCTTTATCATCTCACTTAACTACAGTGTTACAGAAAGTAATCTTGTAACCTAGTGATATCCAACATAAATTATTTAGAGCGTTGTGAAAATGGAACTTAGTAAAGTTCAAAACTCAAGTTGAATTTAGAAGGTAAACAGTGAGAAGACCGCTGAGTGACACCACGTGCCATTCCATCGCTCGAGTAGAACCTGAATGAAGAACGACCAGCTTGGGGTGCTTCTGAAGCTGAAATGCAGGAGACCATGTAAGGAGGAGATAATAGCTTATAGGAATCAATCGTGCAGAGAGGAAATAGAGATGTACTGTTGAGGGACAGTGTTTCACTCGGAAACCAATATATATATATATATATGAGTCTGAATTAATGAATTATTGTTACGCGTACTTTATATTCTTGTACCACTATGCTCCAATATCGAAATAACTGTTAATTTCTGTTCACTGTTATCCCGTGTGATCTCACTACTTTACTCACATAGACTTTAATTTGTCGTCTACAAATTACACAGTTCAGAGCGAAAATTCACCAAGGGCTTCCTTTGAAAAACAAAACCAATGAGATTATAATGTGTTACCTACTAAGTAACATAAACGGCGGTCAAAAAGGCAAGCCAGCCACAAATACGCATCAGAAACTACCCATAGCTAGCCAGAGTGAATTGATTTAACCACTGAACGTCTGTTTTCCGTTCGCTTGGGGTCAAAATTTCTCAGTGACAACGAACATATTTTGATTTAGATTACAAACTACACGATTTGTGACTATCTACTTATTCAGACAGATGAAATAGGCTTCAGGAAAGGGGGAAAACCTGTCTGGTGTTTACAGGATTTCTATTTGACCAGTACTTCTAGCAGCCTACCACTTATAGGAATCAGCTGTTTTTATCGTCTCTTAAATTGCACACTTATTCAAGTAGTTTGAAAAGGTAGTTTCGTTGAATCTTAATTAATAATTCTGATTATTTTAGAAAGTTGAAGGCAATCGGCAGGAAGCCTTGGACCTAGGTTTCGTGCTAGTTGGCACTCGTCAACAAGGCGTATCTGAAACCTTGAAGGAACTCATGTCCCTGCCGATTGCCCTCCAACTATCTAAAATCATCAAATCAATGTACATCATGATAGCGAGCTACCTAGAATGGTGGCCACATTGCAAACCTGACTGACAGAATTCAGTCTGAACCAAAGAGAGGACTAAACACGTCGCACTAGGTACCAGTGTCCAATCAAAATAATTCTGATTATTCCTTTCGAGTTTAACTGCTTTCATTATAAGTTTCTATCCTTATGAAACATTCACCAAATGTTGTAAGATCGCATGGATATTTTCTAAAGTGTTTAAGAGATAATTGTTTAGTAATATAGTGAGGGGCGAGTAACGTCATTTATAGAGTTACGCGACAGTGGTTTCTCAAGATGCATAAACTCCATTCACATGATAAGTAACAAGGTAGTGAAAGTATACAAGAACCGTATTTAACATGATAATTACTGTTATCGGATAACCTCCAGTTGAATAGTGTGAAGAAGGTGAGGAGACAACTAGCGAAACAACACGACGGTACCTATTACTGACTGATACGTGTATCTGAGAAACAATCACGTCGATTATAAACTGCTTGGCGACTGGGTCGTTCCGCTCCTTAGAAGTGAGTGAATGACACATCTCAGTGGTGTAAATGGAATCCAACGATTAGGAAACATTTTAAAGCAATTGCAGAATGTGAAATCAAAGAAACTTATTCCATTTACAGGCTACAAGCTTTACTTGACGAATTATTTGGTTCTTGCACCCTTCACAAGTGTCAAAATCTAACACACATTCTACCATTCGACATTACTTTCTGGATAACTTCAAAGAAGGGCTCTAATGGAACTACATGATACGAAATTACCAGTTTCTACAGAATTTATCCGGTGAGTAATTTGCATAGCCACATTTGATTGTGTTCTGAGGTTTGTTTGAAAGTGCGATTTATATTTTAAGGTCATCGGAAACGAGTCAATTTGAAGATGTATACCGAGGTTGCCCGACAGCGAAATTTCATCCCAAAGACTTGTGCATATTATCTGTCAGGGAAGATGAAATGTGAATGTTCAGTCTGTGAATTTAAGATACCTTATACAATTGAATTTTGGTTAACTAATTTTCTTCCACAGTACTCATTTTGCACTAAAAAAATATCTAGACTGCATACTGCCTTAAGGCACCGTTGAGGCAAATTTGAGTCTTGATTTTATTACTACTGAATAGAGTCACACACAAATCTATCGACTAATAATCTTTTTTGCTGTCTTTGGAGCCTTTCCTGACTATGCATGCCTCAAAGAAGTTTCATACAGCTGTACATCAAGAAGTAAAGATCGGTCCCTTGCGTTTATACCTCAATGATTCGGTTTTGGTCATTACAGGGTTTTTTACTAATTTCACAATAATTTTTTTAATGAACTGACAGCGGTTAGAGAATCAGTGAAAATCACGAAAGAATGAACAACTGCTTTTTCTTAGCTCTAAACTCCTCAGCAGTGCTCATCTGAAACCCTATCAAAATGGTTACCCAGTGTGATGTCATGGCCAGTGAGGTACACTTTACGAGGCATGAAGAGGATACTAACTGGCAGTGGAACAGATTGACAGACTGCAAAACTAACCTAATGGCTGGATGGTCTATAAGCTCCCCCGGTAAACTTATGATTCTGGGTTCGTTCTCTGGCAGGGTCATTGGAACACACTATCGAGGCATCCCAAACTAGGGTGAAGTAGCTGCAAAGTAATGCCTGCAATTCAATGATTCTGTGATGCTCGTTAATGACGAAATCTACTTGAAAATTCGACATTTAATATTAAGTAAAGTGAAGTAATATGAAAAGACAGAGATGTCTTTGAAGTGAAGATAGAAGTAAGATAAGGCGGCCTGTAATCAGCGATGATACTGCTGATTTTGGTGTCCTGAGCTATGCAAGAGAAGGTGGGGAGTTAAAAGACAGGAATACGTTGGACAGATAACAGAACTTTAGAAGATCTGGATTTCTCTGACAATTCATGTCAAATGTCACACAACGTCGAAGACACACAGAAGGAGACCAACAAATTAGTAGAAGAGGCGGTCAGCAAAGACGAAACTTCAGGTAGACATAGAGAAGACAGAGGTGACGAGAATAGCCAGCCACTAACAACAACAACAAGCACTAATCACTATCAATTGAATGAATTCGGACAAGGTCAATTCTCCCGCTTATCCAGGAAGTACCGTTTCAAATAAAGACACGTCCCATGGATGATGATGTCAAAACCAGCCAGAATCGGTAAGCCAAGGCAGAACTTCATCACTCCGATATCAGCTTGGAAATCTTCTGCACTCAGCACAAGGGACGAAATTCGGGTTTCCAGTCAATATTTCTATGAGGGTCACCAACTTGGCTAGCACATGATGAAAAGCGTTTCCAACAGCCAGCTGCGGATTTTTATCTACACCTGCATTCGCTGGCCCCCTACTGAAAACCAGATGGCCGATCAGAAATAATTGACAACAAAAACTCTGGGGACGAACCAATCAATAAATATGTAGGAGAAGCAAATATAGATGGACTGGACATACGCTGAGTAGACCGTTGAATGACATTGCTCTCCACGAATGGAAAACGACGAGCTTAACGTGTGTCCGAGGATGACACGGAGGAGGTTGTGTGAGCAGGGCAATCATGGAGCTAGCTAAGGACGACTGCAGAGAACAGGACATAGTGGAGATGTGCTTTTGAAGTTTTATGTTTCCCTCAGAACCAAAAGGAATAATGATACTATTGAAGGAAAACTATAATAAATTACGAGTAATAGTAAACGAAATAAGCAAATGAAAGGCCGTACATGTTTATCGCGTTCACAAGAAATAGGAAGATAGATGTTGGCTACTGACTGACTCATAATGAAGTCAAGTAATTCGTTAAGAGAACAAACACCAGTTAGAGATCACTAGAAACCAAATAGCATTGAAAAACATTTTTGTTCCAATTGGGGACTCTTTAGAAGTGCGAACCTACACATATACCGGCAAACGAACCTTGGAACTCTGGATAACGAGATCAAGTTCACTGAACATTTGTTACAAGAGATGGTCGTGACTCTGAATCTACCATTAATACGTTTACCTATAATTCTACTTAATTATTACTATTATATTCATTATTATTTTGATTCATTAAATTTTATCAACTATTATTATAACTATTACTATTGACTCTCTTGTTGTAATTCTTGTTAATTCTCTAATGTCTAATTGTTTACCTAAGTGATGTAATTGAAGCGTAATGCAATTTATCTTCATTTTGATCTCCCATACTCTCTCTCCCCTTATCTAATTGCACATGACCTGGAAAAACATTCGCACCTGTCTTTCTGCATGACTAATTCAATGTAGTTTATTTACTTATCAGTCCTATATCTTCCAATGTAACTTCAAAAGTATATATCCGTGTATGTAGAGTATTCAGCTGACGAGTTCTACCGAAATTTGATGAATTCATTAAATCCTGCTTTATTAACCTTTATTGCTTGTTTTAAATTCGTATCGGGAAATAAATGTTTCCAATTTATTTAATGACCTTTGAATTCTGTCTGACTTATTCAATTCGTGATATACCACTACCCTCAACCGATGCCTTCTATTAGCACCTACTTCATCCTGACATAGTGGACGTCACTGATGAAGACTTCTCATACAGCTTCAGGACACCTATCCAGTAATCGTCAGTGAGCATGAGATTTATTCTTAGATTATGAATTTTATAGCAGAATTAGTATTGTCAATAATAAAAACGATATCAACAACAAAGTCTTGATAGTAGTGTCATATGAAGGAAATATTTTAGAAACCTCAGATAAGATTAACAAAAAGTGTAGAATTAGGGTGACATGTGAACAAACTAACTCACGGAGAGAAACTTTAGCAACTGAACGATCCTTACACCCAATTCGGTAAAATAATATAATATATATCAAATTCCATGAATTCACTGTGAAGTCACCACACATAGGTGAAACACGTAGACCCGATTTAGTTCGATTATGGGAACATGATAATTAGCTATAAAGCGAGAATGATTGACTGTGCTGAGTTACGCAATCTAGAAAAACAGCTTGATCACTGAAATGCATTTCTTTGTAACAAGTCACAGAGTACAGCTGGATTAGCGTTAATGTATAAAAAGTAGTGAAATTAGATGGCGAGAGAGAGAGAGAGAAGTGAATCACCGATTCGCTGGTCATCCAACCAGCCATATAAATGTTCAGCTGAAATCACTCAACGCATATACCGGATTTACGGGAAACTGCAATGAAATAATAATATTAAGAAGTAAAGCCATATAAACCGGGTTAAGAAGCTGCGTGTGAATGCAGTGGTATGATTATGAGCAATAAATAAGGTTCGCTTGGTATCTCATCTCTGAACTACAGTCATATATATATATATATAAGGAGGGAGAGACGGCGTCGTGTCAACAGATATAGAACAGGCTAAACAGGCCCATCATCCATCGCGTATCAAATAAATTATCAAAGGCCACTAGAAAAGGAACGCTGCAAACAACAGAAACCACTGCAATTCCTGTAAAACAACCGGAACTCTGAGTGTAAAATTACCAGATCCACCCTAACCTGCTGTCGAACCTATAAATTCATGAATTCTATGTTAATTGCCTTAATTTATCTGATATTCAATCAGTTTAGTGTTATATGAATACTTTTGAAATGTAAAATATCAATACTATTGATTTGATGTAATTTAAAATACCATTACTGTTGCTAATACCAATAACTCCTGAATTATTACTGCCACATAAATGTAGAACCTGATGAGTAATTTATCAAGAAGGATATTCTTTGTTCATAACTCAGACTTCTGAATTCACGTGATTGTTGAAAATGTTTTGAAAGGAAGTGAAAACAGCTTCACAGTTTATTTTTTAGCTCTACGAGCTAATCATTTCAAAAATCATACGAAATTAGTGAGCAGTATAACTGTTTTCGTTTGAATTTTGGAATTTCGGAAACATTTTAATGGGTTGCTCTGAGGGTATGATACTCGCTTCAGATGCCAGTAGTCCTGGGTTCGTCTCTCGTATGGAGTCGACTTTTATCCAAATGTATGACTAGTTGTGAGGTGAGCCTCACTCCCTGGATCGTAATACTGAAGTACCCGGAACTACCACGAAACAGCTGTTCAGCTATCCTTGACTTTATATCGGCGGTTCAATGGTGGGATACCCACGAGGGAAGTAAGGGTTCGATTGCTGGCCGACGAACCCGTGAACCCCTCTTAGGAGGTAGTAAGCCTGGAAAAGAAGGGAGGTTTGGGCGTGTAGGTGTCACCCCTACAGCTATTGAGACGTCAGTGCTCAAAGCTTGAAGCTGTTTGTTTCACTTGAAACATAAAGAATGAAAAAAGCAAAATAAATATATTTCAATGGGCTTTTGTAGACTTTCAGATTGTTAGAAAACATGATGGTAGTGTCATCAGTGAAAAGAAACATTTTCTCGTTTCAGCTAAGTCATCAACAAGACTGTACATTCGTAAAGTAGCAGCAAAGCATGAGGCAACTTCAGATTCGCTTCTTTTTTCTAATCAGGTTGGTTGGTGTCCAAAAAATAGGACAGTGTCTTTGGTTTGACCACATAACACCTTATAAAAACTAAGATTGATTTGAGAAATCCCCTCACATTTAAATACAGTGTTTAAGCATGCCTGTCACAGGCAGCGAGATGAAGGCATCTGTGCATAGTAGAAGCATTAGTGATTCAAATGCTGAAACCAAAGCTGTGTATAAAATGTGACTTTGCCATGGTCATTGTGGTCAGTCTATTTTTTTTTTTGAATGAAATAATTATTACATAGTCGTGTTTAATTTCTTAATTTATAAACCACATTCTACGTATCTTTATTTTAGTATTCAGTATATTTTAGAAGTAATTTTGGAACATACACACCCTTCCGTTGTATATGTTCACAAGTGTTCAGCCTAGTCGATGACGTCATTGAAAGTAAGACATATGACTCAGTGAAAACATCTTTTTTATTCTCCTATGAGTTTTGAATTCATTCTTTATCCCACGTTGCAACGTCTTGTTGTGGGATTTTATTATTTTCCCCTTGGGTTCTGAGTTGAACATAGGGCTTCAAAAGAATACTTCTATTTCACTCTGTTTTCCGTAACTATTTTTTCCTGGCCTCATGGTTGCCCGTAAGCTTTCATGTCCACTTTACACCATTTTATCCATGCCACCGTCGGATCCACACCTAACTCGTAGTTTCCTATTCAGGTTCAGCCCAAGCGATGGCCTGAAGAGCACTGCCACTCAACAACGTTCTCAGCGTGTGTCCGATCTATCTCCATTTACCTCATCATGTTTGTCTAGTGAGCATAGATTTATGATTGATTCATTGCTGGAGTTTCTTGTTTCTGATCCTCTGATCTGATCATCTGATCTTCAGTATAGGGGCAACGATGGCAGCTGTTGATAAAAGTCTGCAGCTGACTGTTGGAAATGCTTCACAAGACGCGTCAAGCTTCTGATACTGCGACGTATAGTTAGTTCTTATTATTTACGTGGTTATTTTTGTTCGACAGTGGAACTTATGATATGTGTGTGTTGATTTTATTTTACATGAAATCAAGTGAATGAAGAAAAATGTATGACAATGTTTTAAAAACATGCGGTTAAAACATATGGAATAAACTGTACGAGCCAACAATACAAAGAGTGAGAAATTTCAGGATTGGGAAAAGCAATCACACCTTAGACAAAATTTGATCGATGGTGACTAGTAATGGAATCCACGACTAGTGGTTCATTCTTAGTGGTTCATTCTGTTTTGGACTCGTCATCTGGATATCCCTGCATCCACGATTTGTGGTGGCATCCTCACTGAGACATAAACCTGACATCAATCGCTTCAAACAGCAAAGGGTCATCCACTAAGCTACTGTTGCATGGCAGCTACGTATTGAGTGATAGGTATCAGTTATCATATCTTCAGGTTATCTTTTGTATTAGCTGTCATCACGTTTAACTGAACTGGAATCCTAAATCTCCGTTGACATTTTTTCTTCCAGTAGAGATTCTGCGAATATATCTTGAAGTTAAATTAACATGGTTGTCCAGAGTTAGTACCCCAATGGTAAAGGTTTTGTCGTCTGAAGCAGTGAACACTAGGTTCGAGTCTCAGTGAGAACACCATCATTCAATGGGGATGCAGATCCATCCAGCTGACAAGACAGGAAACAGTGTGAAATGCTTATCCTGGATTCTAATGATAGTTACTATCGACTAAGCAACATGACAATAATCTCAAGGAGTAGGCACTAAACTCTGAAATGTCAACAGAGATGGGAGATTTCATTCCTATCCAATCAACCAACAGAAAATACAAAAAATAGCTTAAAGACTTCATGATAATGATCTACACGGCACTGATGAGCACTGTAATGAGATGAAAAATACTTTCGGAAGCTTTATTTAAGCTAATACTATTAATACTAATACTACTATTAACACTAGTAAGTATGTAAATCTCTTCCTTTTTTCAATAAAAAGAGTTAAGTAAACTGAAATCCAGTTTGGAAAAAAAGAAAAGGTACCTGCTGATTAGAAGAAAGGTTACCATGTAAAAATACCACTGAACTGTGACCTAGGTCTCTGCATGAACGGCATGAAATAATGCTCTTTCCATGCCAAGAAAAATAATAAGTCGCGTCATACTGCGGGACACAAAAAATGCCGAATTCCGACTGGAACAAGCTGGATTCAGGGAAAGTAAATCACAAGCTGATCAAATTGCAACTCTACGCATCATCATCAAACGCAGCATAGAATGACAGTCAACTTCGTCGACTTTGAAAAGGCCTTCCACAGCATTGAATGTGGAGTAAGTCGGAAACTACTCCAACATTATGGCGTTCAGTGCCGCAAATCTTTATCAACCTCATTCAACAGCTACGTGACAGTTGCACGTGTCGAGTGATCAACAACGGAAAACTCAGTGACGTCTCTAAGGTGAAGACAAGAGTAGAACAAGGCTGTCCAATGTCATTGACGGTAATCCTCAGTGTGATGGGATGGATTATACAGCTGGTTGTTGGGAGAAGAAATGATAGAAGACAAGAACACGTTGGACCGATCTTTACTTCGAAGACGAATTATCTCTGTCATAGAAATTATAAGATCTACAAACGAAAACCAATAAACTGGCAGAAGAGGCTAGCTGCAAAGGCACAACTTCAAGTGAACATAGAGAAGATGGACGTGATGAAGATATCCACGAATTAATAACAATGAGCACCAATCACCGTCGACGGAAGAAATTTTAATGATGTCACTTCCTTCGCTTGTCTAGGAAGCATCGTTTCAACTACAGGCACAAGAAACGGATGGGGATGTCAAATCCAGCCATGATCGGAAAGGCGAGAGAGGCCTTCATCATTCTGAAATCAGTGTGTCATTCTGCTGTACTCAGCTTAAAGAAAGAAATTCGGATTTTCAACACCAATGTAAAGTCAGTCAGTTCTTCTATATAGGTCAGAAACTTAACCAGCGAGTGACGAAATGCATTCCCAACAGGTTACAGCAAACTTTTGTGAACAGCTGCCTTCTCCCCTTATTGAAGATTAAGTAACCAGAAAGAACTACTAACAAGAAACTCTGGGAACTGACCAACGATGAACCTATTGTTCAGTAGATTATCCGGAAGAAAATGGAAATGGATTGGATAGTCTGTCGAGTGAAACCCGACTAGGAAATGACCAGATGGTCATCCGAGTTTGGCAAGGAGGGGGAGAAGATGAATGACTATGTGTAGTCGTGGTGCCAGCCGAAGAGAATTCAGAGAACAGGATGAAATGGAGATGTGTTGTTGAAGTTCTCTATGTTCCACTCGGAACTCATGGGAACCATAAAAATTAAAAAACTCAAACCAATAAGGATCAATATTCGAAGTGATTAGAGAAATTTCGTTTCATTTCTTTTTAATTAACCTTATTGTTTTGTTGTTTCATTATTCTGTCAATTATTATTTCATTTATGAGAGAGAGAAAAAGAAATGAATCTACCCTGTTGATCATTCATTAACGAATTTTGTTTCCAGTGTTTCCGCCTACTCACTTCTTTCTGTTATTTTTTTAATTATTATTGTAACCACCATATTATCACTATTAGTATTTTGAGTTGTATTCAATAACAGAACTTGTCAGATGTGCCCAACATTCGGTTAAACATTGATTATTCATATATCGTTGTATTATAAATATTATTATTGTTGTTGTTCTTGTTAGTATTATTGATAGTAATGTTAAGGTCTTGTTTAAAGACAGGTTACAAATGGGTCAACAATTTGTTTACATGATTTTCTCCTTTCTTAGACTAGTGATTTTCATTTTATTGTAATGAATAAATAATGTGAAAGAGATATCTTACTAAACAGTGTTGGTAGCGAAAAGAAGAAAGTGATTCAGTAGTACTAGCATGAAACAGTTAATGTATTTGAGGTTGAGTAGTGTTGTTGATTGGGTCAGTTTCTTTTTGATTTAACCAGGTTAACATTTACCTACCACCTGTGTCTCCATCTCCCCAGAAGCTTTCATCCCTGCCAATGGCATCCGGGCTCTCCCCTGCCCCACGATAAACTCGTCGTCTCACATTCCGGTCCTGCTGGTCAGCGTGTGATTTCCACTGAATTCCTCCTCAATGTATATAGAATCCACCTGCATTTCTTTCTGCGCATTTTTTCTAGGGGTATAAGCTCTTGATGGTTTCTCTGGCTTAGTTCCTTGTTGCTTGTCCTTTCTTGCCAGCCATGTTGTCTGAAGTCTCCAGCCATGTCGACTATTGATGAAAGTCTGCAGCAGGCTGTTTGGTGCAAGCCTCTGAACTATACAGAAACACTCACTGACTGAACATTATTCTTGCAAATGTATATCTTTTGCCTTATACTGAGTGCAGTAGACATCTGCATTTCCGATCTTCACATCCTCATATGCGCCAGGTTTAATTGGAAAGAAAATGACAAAGTTGCGTAAATGAAACAGGCAACTTCCTTTTTCATACATTTATTCCCCTTAAATAGTGCCATCGCCAAGCATCTTCTCGACACGGGTCATGAGGTGGACGTTGAAAAGTCGTTCAAAATTATCAAACTCCTGTTGACAGCGGTTGATGTTTATTGTTCTTGACGGAGTATCTTCATCGTCCCTATTTTCTCCATATATATTTTATAATTTTTTTCCTTCACGTTCCCCAGCGGAACATAGGGCTTCAAGCTAGAGGCTTGAAGTTTCTGTAGCAGTGTTTATTTTACAGGATGGGGTTGCTAGCCTCATGCCCAACCTTTCCTCTTCACCAGCATTATTTCTGGCTTAGCGAGGTACAGGAGTGCATCGGCCGGGAATCGAACCCCGGAGCATGTGCATGGTCGGCGAGCGTCCTAACCGCTATACCACCGACGCACTCTATTTTCTCCATGCTCACCTGAAATCTTGTCTTTGCTGTTGCTACTGACAACTTGTTTATGGGACACCAGACATAAATCATCCATAAAATTTAGATCCTTCATGGTGTTTTTGCCTGTCCGATGTATTTCCATCTTTTTAATCCCCAAGGACTGTTGAATGGCCCATTATACCACAATCAGGAATACGATTGCTGATAGTAGGCAGTCTTGTCTTACTCCTGTCTTCACCATAAACGCCTCGATGTATTACTTGGCATACGGCACTTCATAGTGTTAAAGCAGCCACTAAATTACATAAGCGTGTATAAATGCTCATATATTCGTCATCCATACATTGATTTTTTGAGTATCCTTATTAGCATAACAGTAATTTCAGCTGTGACAATCCTACTGATGGTTAATTAGGAAGTACAAACGTATGAACAGTATGAATTTCACATCCTACTATTTAAAAAATGATTAAATCTATGCTAAACCATGCTTTTGTTTAAAATGACTGAAGAAAAATAATAAAATTTCAAGGTCACAGGATAAATAATGCATTAGTTTGTTGACATGGTGATGTAAATGTGTTGTGTGTGTGTCTATAAAATAATAATGATAATAATATAATGTCTGCTGTATTTGTCAAAAAGATAATTTACATTGTTCTTCCTGTTCATTTGAAGCAAAGACTTTCAAATACTTCAGGTCATATTTTCAGTACAACTTGAATTGACTATAAAATCCGGGGTCTGTTTAACTGTTTCATAATATAAGTACAAGTACAACTGAAAAAAAGTGTGGTAATTTATTTAAACCTTTATCAAGTGTACACTATGAGTATCACAGATTATTATTCACCTGATGAGAGACGGTTAACGTTGAAATGAAAATCTGAGTTACGGCAGAATTCGCACCAGCTGATGATCCATGCGGTTGGCCGATCCATCTGCGAAGGATTCCTGTCGACCAGATTATTATATTAATAATTATATTATTTCCCTGGATTCTGAGTGCAGCATAGGGATTCAACAGCACACCTCCACTTTGTTGTGTTCTCTGTGGTCCTCTCCAGCTGGCCCCACGATTGCCCATTAGCTTTCATCTTTTTTTGGTTATAGCTTGAAACCACACCGTATTTTTGGTATAAGTATGGAATTTTCAGCATGTGATGTCGGTAGCCAAATTTTGCAGGCCGACCATAGATATCGGGTGTGCGTCGGCAGGGGATCGAACCTCGGACCATGTGCATGGTCGGCGAGCATCCTAACCACTGTGCCACCGGCGCACGTGATCTTCACATGATCTCCTCCATTCCAACCTCAGACACATGCCCCTTGGGTTCTACTCGGGCGATGACCTGATGCGCGATGGTCTCTTTAGCGTTTGACCTATCCATACCCATTATCTTCGGCATATTTGCTGAGCAATATGCTCTTGGTTGTTCTGCTTCCAAAGTTTCTTGTTGTCAGTTAGATAGTTTTGTGATAATAGACTGTCGACTGATACTATATTTCACAGTGATCCTATCCTTTCATTTGTCGAAGACACAAGGAATCAGTCGGCACAAATCAAAATCCTATCCTTTATTTTTAGCAGATTGACAATACCACAGTCGACGACAGTGACTGCAGTGAAATGGTGATCTGCTTAACAATTGCGTCTTAGTTTATCTAATATAGCGCCAAGCCGGCCTAACTGAAAAACTGCCGTTTTGAATCTCGCTGTAACCCAAATTTTCATTGTACCTTCGATCATTAACTATTATATCTATAGCAGTCTGTCGAACACAAGGAATACCTCATAAAGCCTCACTATAAGTTATCGTTTAAATAATGATTACAATTTCTTATAATGATCATTAGTAAAGTAGACAAAATGATGAATTGTTACATATCATTATTAAGGGATTATAAGCCAACAGATGACTGACAGAAATAGTCGCAGGGGAGAACTCCTGATGAGACCAGAAAAAAGACGAAACACTCCACTGGTAATACATGTGTTAGATTATGGTTTTTTATAGGGATTAATATTAATTTCAATCTAGATTTTATCTGAAACCAACATCAGTTAGAGATAACTAAAAATCGGGGAGCCCTAGTTAGCTGTTTCGTTCTATCTTTTGGGTCTCTTTAGCAGTATGCACTTATAACGCCACCAAGGATGAAACCTGAAACCTTCAAGTAACGAAACGAAGCTCATTAACCATACATTCATCGAATTCCTGCCCTAATGGCTGTATGGTCCATGAGCCTTGTCTCGTAACCTGAAGGTACCAGGTTCGATTCCTAGAAAGTTCACTGAAGAGTCCCAAAATAGGACGAAATCGTCATCCAGTACTCCGTGGTTTATCAATGATCACCAACTGAGGTTGGTTCTTGACGAAATCTACGTTGAAGTACGTATTACTTAGGATTTTTGAAATAACTAATTCTGTGGTAGCTGTGATAATACCGATCTAGGATACCTTAAGTACTTATCACTGATTCATTTACAAAAGATTAACTAACCGCTACGATGTGCTGAGCCATTACGGATTAGACACTTGGCACACACATACTTTGGCTGTTTGAAAAAAAGCACCCTGTTTGACAGACCGCTGAGATAAAGATATCCACTGAACGCTAATCATTACTCTAATAATAAATTAAAATTGAAATCTGATAAAAATTTTAAAATATGAATATTACTCACCACTACGAAACTCATTGTTTTGATTAGATTTTATTGGTAAGGATGATCTGGCTGGTGGTAATGAGACTGGAGTAACAGGTAACTTGAACACCCCACCAGGTAGTAGAGTTAATTCTTTCTGACTCCCATCATTACGCCCATCATTATTCTCCAGTGAATAGGTAATCCATTCATATCGTTTTCCTCTTTCTAAATTAGGCAAACACTCATCCGCATTTTTGTTGTTGTCATTATTATTATTATGAGTATTACTATTCCCATCATTGCTTACTGGTGTATCTCTTGACTGAATCTTATTCACATGAACTAATTCATTTAGATGGATTTGTTGAACATTTCCAACTGGTTGTCGTAGAATTTTTGTGATTTTAACAAAAGCATTTAAATTATCATAATTTTTACCATCATTATTATTTAATATTACGCCTTTATCGATTTGTATAATTTCACCTTCAAATCTATAGGTATTTTTGGAATTTGATAATGCTACCAACTGTTCACGACTTAAACAAATCCATGTCGATGCTGTAGTCTGTTGATTTGTAACAATTAAGGTGATAAAACTAAAGATAACAGTAATATATGCAGTGTATAACAGAATAGATGATGACGTTGTTGATAACAGGGGATATGATGTAATCCTCATTATTATCATCATCAAGATTTAGGTCAAATCTTCTTTTGTCATGAGTATAAATTCCAGAATCATGAAAATGAGTTTATAGCAAATTTGAAGAATTTTTATTTTTGACTATTCATTGAAATCACCACTTATAAAATAAAGGAAAAATGGAGAAGCGAAAACAGGATCTCACTTTTTTTTGTTCTTTATATAATTTTGAATAAACGTGTTGATGTTATTAAATCCAAACCACTAATGAACATTGATCACTGAACATAAATTAAAATAGATCCTTGCTATAATAATAATAGTAATAATAACAATTATTATTATTATTGAGATTTAGTTTGAATTATTGGTTGAGTACATTTTAAAGTGTTTTTTTTTCTCTTTCTTTCAAATGAAAATATACATTTTATATAGTATTTCTAAACATTCATTGTTTTATTACACAACATTGTTTAGACATAATAATGTATGTGTGAATGAATACAGATACACACAGATCTGCGCATAAACGCACATTTAAAAGTTAACTGGCAGCATAGATAGATAGACAGACAGGCAGGCAGATAGACAGACGTACACAGACTCAATTTATTATTAATATATATATTATCTTATACATAAAATTGTAGAAATATGTGGGTGTTTAAAATATTTCAAATTTTTACTTTAATACGCACGTACGTACGCACGCACATTTGCACAAATATACTTGTACACAAAAATGTATCATCTTTCTTCAAATTGATTGTTTGTTATATATATAATCCACTTTAGCCTCTACTCTGATTTGCTTACCTTGAAAATTGCACTGTTCACCACAGTAGAGTACCTTTAGTTTCTCTAACAGACTAAAATTCCACAAACGAGAAAAAGAGTATTCAGCGAATGATATTATAAATTAATCCAAATTTTACTTCATTTGACTTTTTGTTGCTGGTCTTGTTATTGTTGTTGAGATTTCTTCATTTTCTAACTGACAACAACAAATAAAGAACGTCTTTTCAAATCACAAAAAATATAAATGTATAATACATTATTATAATCATCAAAGTCGAATGATGAAATTATCATCAAGTGAATTGCTTTTAAAACAAAAGTATGTATTTGTGCATGTATTGTGCGTAATTGTTTATCATATAAAGAAAACTAGACACACAAACACACGCAAGCACAGAGATAAAAACACTCAGAGATACTCAGTAAATTAGATATCAATAAAACTTCAAGTAGTAATGCGGTTATGATGAGTACACGAGCAAATAACCGTATATATATATATATATATATATATATAAATATATGTATATATATATATATATATAGCACAAGTCCAGGTGTTCTGTTATATATTATGTTGATTTCAAAAATCCGTCAATTTCATTGGTTAAGTAGGTGAAATCGAATATAAATATTTAGTCCTATAATTGAGTGGGTGCGTTTGTATATGTATATATATATATATGCTTGCTAGTGACTGGCTGCAGGACGAAGTTGCCTAGAGATCTATTGAGAAGTCGTGACCAGTGGGGTCCATCCAGTCGGGAGTGAGTATTGATTTCCAGCCGGTGATATTGGTTGGTAGTCGTGCTAAAATCTCGAATTTAGAGAAGCAAGAATTTAGGGGCCATGGAATCAGGCCTCAGTGGATGAATGGTGGACGAGCGAGCCTTGTGATTGGAAGGTCCTGGGCTAGAACCCCAGGGGGTGCGTACTGCCAACGAATTCCAAACTAGGATGAAACAGCTGTCCAGTACTCCCTGGTTTTTTCAATGGTTCTCTAACTGATATTAATGCGTGGTCTCACCTGAAAAAAAATATAAATATATATGTAAATTTTTGAACTTGCCACATGACACTTTTGTTGCAGAGATGATGTCGCAATTTTACAGTAACAGTTAACTTTCCATCCTTACACGGTTGGGTGATAGGAATAACAGTGATATTCTTTATTCACAAACAGAACTTATGATACAACGTACGATTCTCACTATTTATTATTATTATTATTCCCTTGGGTTCCTAGTGGAACATAGGGCTTCAACTGCACGTCTCCACTTGCTTCTGTCTTCTGCTGTACTTTTCACCTGCATCCATGTTAGTCCATACTATTTCAGCTCCTCTTCACATGATCTCCTCCATGTCACCCTTGGACGTCCCACTCGCCGCTTCCCTTTCGGGTTCCACTCGAGCTATGGCCTGACGCGCGATGTCACCCAACGGCTTCCTCAGCGAGTGTCCAATCCATCTCAACTTTCTCCTGCATATTTGTTGAGCGATTGGTTCTTGTTTTGTTTGTTCCCACAGCTTCTTGTTGATGATTCTTTCCGGCCATCTAATCTTCAGTATGGAGCGAAGACAGTTGTTGATAAAGGTGTGCAACAGGCTGTTGGAAATGTTCTTTGTGACACACTGGCCAAGTTTCTGATCCGTATAGAAAAACTGACTTGACGTTTGTATTGAAAATCCGAATTTTGTTGTTGATGCAGGCTGAGTGACGAAGATTTTCAGATTGGTTTCAGGTTGATGAATATGTTTCTCGCCTTCCCAATTCTCGATTTGACATCCTCGTCCGTTCCGACTGCCTGTAGTTGAGACAATGCTCCCTAGATAAGTGAATGAAGTTACCTCTTTCAAATCCCTCCCGTTCATGGTGATGGGCGCCTGATGTTGCTGCTGTAGTTGTTGTTGGTTTTACTCAAAAATAAAATACCTCGTGCAGGTAACTAAATTCGATGACAGAAACCTTTTCGGCTTCAACAGCAACAATAAAGTCAAAAATGTACAAAAAGTATAAAATGATAATAATATGAATAACTAAAGTTTCTAAGATAACTGAGATAGTGTCACTATAAATTACAAATAGGAGAAGATCACGGAGCCATTTATTTAGCTGATAACATAGTGAGTTATAAGTTCCACGCTTAACACTATCTCTATCACATAGAAAAAGGGACAGGTAGGAGTATCGTTGGGTTTTTGTCCTTACTTGTGACAGCACATAATCTTTTACAACGACTTCTAGTTCTACCTGATGAGTTACAAGGGGAGATTTGTGAATAGAGAGGGAACTGAGAGTCAGGCTACATGAATTGGGACTACTTCTCAAATGAGTTCAGGTGTCTGTCGACTTTAACAGTAGCCAGTTGACTTAGTGGAACACCACTTGACTTATTAACAACCTTAAACACCCTACACACAATGACGTATTCCTTTCTGAGTAACCTAGAAAAGACTATGGATGAGAAATAAGGGACGACAGGTAGGATGCAAGAGTTAACAGATTGTACAAGAAGAGGGTGAGTTATTCCTGACTGTCATAACTGCTTAATGCAGTAGGTTAGTCGGAAGACTTCCCTAGAAATTGACAAGATATGGGATGACCACGAAATGTTTGAGGAAAGGACTATTCACGGGTACTTAATGCTTGACTTAGTTTCTATTCCAGTGCCCTCTGTGCTACAAGCATCATGTGAACGAACCAGTTCATGTAGATCTCGTTGATGCCTGACGGTTAACTCTCAAACGTTTACATGGATTCAGCGTGCGATCATTTAGCCTGCACCACTGACTGATGTTTGACGAAAAACTACTCAGTCTAGAACGGTCATATCGGCATGCAACTGGTAACGAGACAGTCATATCCTTAGCATATTTGACAGAGTTCATTTTATCCGAAATAGATAAGTCATGTAAGAAGAAAGAAGAGAGCAGAGGAGGCAGAGCAGCACATTGAGGGACACCGATGGCAGTGGGCAAGGCAGAGGCAGATTTGCCCTTATATTCAGAATACTCCATTCTGTCAGATGAATAATAATTCAAGCAATTAACAGCCCAGGAATACTCTGTTTGTCCAGGGAAAGCTTGATTAACAAAAGACATTTGAGTACAGAGTAAAAAGGTTTCAGAATTCGTCGACTGGGAATGGAATTCAAACCTGTGGTGTGTCTGACAAGCTTATTTAACTGATGGTAATTTGTAGTGTAATCCACCTTGAACTTCTTAAATGTTAATTCCAGAAGTATTTAAGTGACATCAACAACATTTGGCCGCAAATTTGCTGAAAACCAGGACATGTCTCTGAGAATCAGTTTCATATGACTGCTTTAGCAATCGGCCACTGTGTTTGTCAGAAACTTAAGAAGTCTTCTGTAGTTATTTTGTGAGAATATGATCCAAGTGTGATCACGGATTGATGTCACACCAAGAAACATTGGAAACCACCAAGGAGTACTAGACAGCTGTTCCTTCCTAGTTTGAGACTCATCGTCAGTACACACTCACTATAAGGGTCCAAACCCAGGACCTACCAGTTTCAAGTCAAGCTCGTAGACCATTCAGCCAATGGGACCCAACTCAGTGGCCTACTCATGAATTATATCATCTGCTGATTCATGGTTTTTAGTTCTACCACCAGCCAGTGTCATGGGCAAGTATTTGTGCTGACCTCTGACCTGATGAGCCCCACTTTTCATGACTTCTCACTAGGACTCCAGTCAGCTTCGTCCTGTAGGCAGTCACTAGACAGCATCTGATTAATCTTTAAGAGATAGTTCGTAGGGGTTCAATTTGTATCAAGTCTGACCACAGATGAGTCCCAAACTAGGACGAAACAGCTGCCCATTAGTCCCTAGTAGTTTTCAGTGGTTCTCTAACTGTATCAACCTAAAGTCAAACTTAACTCATTCTGCTCACAAACTCAGGTTAATGGATTTAATTTACTTGGTTGACGACTGAAAGTGAAGCGAAGATCTGGGTCATTGTCGGAGACCGGAACTCTAAAAGATGAGGTATAAGACTCGAGTGCCATTCACGTCATTATTTCATTGCAGTCATCAATAATAATGTCCAGTTTCCGAGTAAATTATTGTCCGTTTATTACTATTCCTGACACTGATTAAGTAACGGGTAGTCTACACAGCCAGGGTTACTTTGTATGTTTTCACCATCAATCAAAGAGTAATTAGCCGTAAACTTGATTATATGTGTTAACACTATTTTTCGATAGGCATATGAACACCAATTAAAACATCTGATACTTATTACAGGTATTTTCGCAAGGATGGTACTGCATTGCATGGGATGTGTCATGACACAATATTCCCACCCTTCAACAAAGCAAAACATATTCAGCTTAGAATGACCCTCGGTGTTAGATGGTTGCTGGTGGGTCTAGGTTTCATGCTCATCGGCACTTATCAACATGGCGTATCTTCATCCTCCATAAGAGTGATGTCCCCTCCGAGATACGAACTTGTATAACACTGTGAGGCTGTCAGGGACGTTAGCGATGAGTTATTTAAGCTCAGAATCAACCTCTTTTAGGACTGTAATGGATGCATGAACTGGACTCTTGTCTACAACTCATGCTCAGACTGCAGATATGTATACCATACTTACTTATCATGAAAAATAAGGTATTTCCAACTATTTCTTAACAAAGTAACAATATTTTTGTTTTGATTTCAGTAAATCCCAAATTAATAAAGCATTCTATAAGTTATGGCCAAAACTGAAGTCATTCGGAACCAAAATAAGGCTAAGTAGTTAGATTGCATCATGTAACACTGTGGCTAAACAATGAAAAATCAGAACTGTAAAACATAAGGAGATAACAAAAGAAAGGTAAAAAAGGTGTAATGTGTCAGTAACAGATAAGAAGAAATACCTGTTAACTGTAAAATGATAGTGAGCAGACTGACTACTTACTTCCTGGAGGCTAATCAGTGTATCTGTTGTAGTCCTATTGGGTGTCAACTACGAACCACATTATTATAGTGGTATCTAGTCCTTGTGTTTTCAATAGATCATGTCAGTATCCAAGAAGATATCAACACAGATGAAACCAGTAAAATATGGTTAAGAGAGAGAAAACTGTGGGTTTAGTAATGCAGAGGACCCCTGAATCCACCTAATCTCATCCAGTAATACCCAAACAGCCACACAATGGCCAATGGATACTGGTCCTTCAATAAAAACAGAAGTCTTGAATGCAATGAAGCTATTGAAGTCAGGGAAGGCAGCAGGACCAGACGAAACCCCTCCTGAAGCACTGAAAGCGGGTTCAGAGACGACAGCAGATTAGCTTATGCGACTACTGCGAAACGTTTGGAAGGAAAGAAAGGTGCCTTCTGATCCGAAGAAAGGCCGTCTTGTCAAGCTACCAAAGAAAAGCAACTCAGGCCTCTGTTAGAACTAGCGCCGAATCATGCTCTTGTTCAGGCAAAGAGAAATATTTAATTCACGTCACCATGGAGAGACTAAAACATACAGAACTTCAACCGGAACAAGCTGGATTCAGGGAATGCAAATCATAAGCTGATCAAATTGCAACTCTACGCATCATCATCGAACGGATGATAGAATTGTAGTCGATTCTCCACCTCAACTTCATTGGCTTTGAAAAAGCCTTCACCAGACAGTGTTGACCATGAATTAATTTGGAAACTAATTCAACACTACGGAATGAAGCGCCTCAAATCCGCTATACGACAATGCCACATGTCAAGCGTTTCACGACGAAAAACTCAGCGAGGCGTCTGAAGCGTATACAGGAGTAAGAGAAGGCTGACCACCAACACGGATGATATTCCTAGTTGTGTTGAATTGGAGTATGGGCCAGGCCGTGGGGAGCGAGAAGAAGGGATACGTTGGACTAATGAGAAGACTCTAGAGAAACTGGACTTCATGGAAGATTCATGTCTAATATCACGCAAACTCGAAGACCTACAGAAGAAAACCAACAAGTTTTGTAAAAGAGTCAGTTAGCAAAGATACGAATTCACGTGAACATAGGGAAGACAGAGGTAATGAAGACAACAAATCACCCAACCAACCAACGAACAACAAACACCAACCACTATGTACGGAATAAATTTGCACAAAGTCACTTTCTTCGCTTATCTAGATATCATCGCTTCAACTACAGGCACATCGCAGTCCGAAATCAGTTTGGAAATCTTCTGCACCCAGCATCACAAAGAATTAAATTCGGATTTTCAAAACTAGTGTTAAGTCAGTTCTTCTTTATGGGTCATTGGTTTGGCGCGTCACGAAAAACATTTCTAACAGACTTTATACTTTCATCAACAGCTGTCTTCGCTGGCTCTAGAGTGAAGATCAGGTGGCTGGCTAGAAAGAATTAAAGCAAGTTACTGTATTAAAGGACCAACTAAGAACCTATTGCTAAACAAATGTTGTGTAAGAAACGGGCATGGATCGGTCAAACAATGAGGAGACTGTTGAGGGATATCCTGATCCAGACCATTTCTCGAGCGGAAATCGGATGAGAAACAACAAGTATGTCATGACTCCGAAGATGACATGGTGCAGATTGTATGAGGACGAGCTATGAAGCTATCTGGGACCTTGCAGCTAACTAAAGAGGACAGCAAGAGGTAGGATAAAGTGAAAATGTGCTGTCGAATCCTTACGTTCCACTCGAAATCCAAAGGAGTAACAATAATAAAAGACTGACTACAGGCTTTCACTTTCTCTTTGGACGACTTTTTTATGTCACCATAGGAAGTCTAATCCGCTGTTGCCGTTTCCAGTGAACCATATGGCTCAATGGTGACATTACTGACAGCCTGGAACTGGGATCTAAGAAGGAAAACCTGGTTTATTCAAAGTCTAAGATATACCTCATTGCTGAGCGCCAGTAATCATGAAATGTTGGTATATATGGTATAATAAGTTAGGCGAAATTTTGAAATATAAATCGACAAGTGATAATTTACATCTGGTTGATGACTTTACAGCAGTAAGAACTGAAGGTTGAATTCCTAACCTTTAGATTACGAGGTGGATCTTCTGAATAATATGCCTCCCATTTGAAATCCAGTAATCAGTGAGTCCTTACTTTTTTCCCTGCACACTTTAAAGCTAGCGCAAACCATTACCAACGTCGATTATCCTCTTCACACTCGAAATCGTGCATCGCAAGGCCATGCCTTCTCAACAGAATTCGCTCCTAACGCAGTCAACTGAAGATGACCATTTTGTCACTTAATTGGTGATGGTTAGCAGTGGGACTCGTCATTTAGATGTGCTAGCTGTCCCTTTGAATGACGGTGCTTCCAGTGAGGCTTAATCCTGCCACCTATTGCTCAAAAAGCCAAAGCGCTATTCACCGAGGCACCGGAATACAATTACTATCCATTATGCATTGTGAATCAGTTGTTCTTTTGTTGGTTTATTTCATATTTCCCAGAATCTGATTTTTTTTCCCGAATTTCGATTCACTCCTAATCTTGCATGAATAATTGGCATTCAGAGTATACTTTAATCCGTCAAACAGTATGCTTCATCCCTATACATTCTTCTAATGGATCCCATGTTCATCTTTTATGTTTAAATATGCTTATAATCATTTAAACTGATAATCATAATTTATGCCATGAGAACAGGCAAAACTGACGAGGATATCAAAGCAAGAATCGAAAAAGTAAGACAAGCTTTCACTACTCTCATGTCTGTGTAGAGGTCAACAGCACTCAGCATCAAAAATAAGATCCGGATTTTCAACTCCAATGTGAAGTCAGTGCTGCTATACGGATCAGAGACTTGGCGCCGCGTCACGAAGGGCACTTCGAGAAAACTACAGACCTTCATCAACAGCTATCTTCGCTCAGTACTCAAGGCCAGATGGCCAGCAAGAAAAGATCAGCAACAGGGATCTCTGGGAGGGAACCAACCCAGCAGGAACCGATTGTCCAACAAATCTGCAGGGAGAAACGGAGGTTGATTCGCCATACTCTGAGAAAACCATCAAGTGACATCACACGCCAGGCCATCGGTCGAGTGGAGTCCGAATGGGCGAGTTAGTCGTCAGTTCGACGGTGGTCGGTCGATCGGTCGGTTTTCGACATAGAACTTTGCACATATGTGCGGCAGTTCAAGTCGCCACACTCCATGTAGCACACAAAGCAAGAGAAGAAAGTAGAAGAAATGCATAATATAATCAGTGAACAGAGGTGTGAGACAAAGGAATAGTAATAACGGAGAACAAAACAGTTTCATTGGAAATCATAAGTCACAAGGAGTGGATGCATCTGCGCTAGCCACTGAGAACGATTTTGAGCCATGTCACCAATTGTTTCCAACCACTGGTATTTACCGTCCCGAGGACCCCAACCAGGAAGTCTACATCTTCCTACGTGGCTTAGACTAAATGTTGTGGGTTTCATTGTCTGGTGCCATGTTTTCGTTTGACCACCACTAGCTAGCTCTTTTCCAGCCTGACCCTATATCAGCTAACATTGCCCGTCGAGGAAGGCGATGACTAGGCATACGTAGCACATGTCCTAATCATCTCAATCGATGTAATTTCACAGTTTCGTCGACTGATTTCCCCTCCTTATCTAGCACTCGAACGATGCTTTACCTCAATATTGCTCACCCTATTATATCACTTCACACGGGAGATAGGACGCAGACACCTATGATCAAAGACAGCTGATCTTTTCATGTCTTCTGCTCTCAATGGCCATGTCTCACAGCCATAAAGGAGGACGGAGCGGACTGTTGAGCAGTACACACGCCCTTTGGTCGATAGTCGGATATCGCGTCTACGCCAGAGACGGCGAAAACTGGCATATGCGAACCTAGCCCTCTGTATTCGTCCTGAGATTTCGTCAGAGATCAACCCGTTGGGGCTGATGGTACTTCCCAAGTAAGTGAAGCTGTCATCGTCCTCTACCACTTCACTTCCTATTTCTAATCTGGGGGTCGGTTAAGTCCAATCCTGCAGCATCATCTTACATTTTACAGGGGCGAATCGCATGCCAAACATACGAAGATTGTTACTGAAGGTTTTCAGTAAACTCTGCATTTTGTCAACATCCTCGCCCAGAAGGGCTATGTCGTCCGCATATTCTAAGTCGACGAGATTATTCCCTGGTAGCAAGTCAATCCCTGAGTCGCTGAAGTGTGTTAGGGTTAAGTCCATTAGTACGTCTATGATGAAGTTGAATAGGAATGGGGAGGGTGACATGGATGAGGTCATGTGAATAGGAGGTGGAAGAATGTTGGCAGACATGGAGCCAGATGAAAACGTTGTCAGAGAACCGAACGCAATGGAGACGTTCGACTGAAGCCCTATGCTCCCATAAGAACTAGAGGAAACAATAATTAAAAATGCTATGAGAAAAGCATTGCAAATAGACTATCTCTGTCTTGCTCAAATGAAGTTTCCTTGGGTATTATTATTTAACAGAATAAAAAGCGAATAATTACTCGTATTACCAAAAGGAAAATTTGGTTAAATGTCATCTGGAATTCTGTAAGATGTAAATTATGAATCTGTTTGCGAATTGCGAATTTGATCAAATGTATTATCACTTTGTTTGAAATGATACAACACACTGAGCTGAGTCAAACTGTGCAAATTACTAACGAACTCGAAACCTAGCGAATAAAACTGCTATTCGGTGGTTAGATCACTTCGATTTGGTCAGTGAGCACTTACTACAGGTTGTTATGGATGGTATATAATGACTCATCTCAACCAGCCAGCAGTATATAACATAATTCCTTTATGCGTGCTCTCTTGATTTCCATTTATGGTAGCAAGCAGACTACATATTAGGATCTAAATATTTTCAGCTAAGAAGTGCTGATGAGGCGCTATAAATATCCACATACAAGCGGACGCTCAAATGGAATGGACAGTTCATCAGTTTTCGGAGTTGTGTTCCTCTAAGCAGAAAAAGAAACCTTTATACTCCCTTTCCTCAAGGATGTGGGAAATATGTACCTCGGAGTCTACTGATGAAGTGCTGCAAAATGTCCTGATGGAAAATGGCTTCACAACGAAATTCATAAGTAATAATCTATAATTTTCAAGAATCGGTATTTATAGAGATCCCCACTGTTTTATGTTAGTCCACCGATTTATATCACTTAGAGAACCATTGAAAATCAGAGAGTACTGGACGTCTGTTTCATCTAAAACCAAAGAAAATTCCTGAATAGGTTGAAGTCACCCTCAGAAAGATGCTGATGCTTAAATCTCCAATTTAAAGGTGATACTCAAGCAAAAGTTCCTCATAAATGGCTTTCAGAATCTCGCAGTGAAATACACCTCGACGCCAGCCTACCAGTTACATTTTCTTACAAGAAACCATTCAACTAGTGAGTGAAAAACACACTGCGTCACTTCAGTGTGCATTAATCAGTTCAACTGCTTTTGTGGGGCTGGCCGGATCGTTTGCCTGCTTGTAAAATGCAATCGGGAACACTATCCAACCCCGCTAGCTAGGCGGGAACACAAATGTGTACATAGTCCGGTAACAGAGTATCTGGTGAACTCGGGACATTCAGCTCCGTTTAAGTAGTCCTTCGAAGCTGCATACAAACCCCATCAATCCTCTCAAAGAGAGTTAGATTAAGCCATCCAGGCATAGCTGAGGCACTAGAGATTCAAAAAATCAAGCCCATTCTACTATTCAAAAGGAATACGTCTAACCCTTGTCGGCTCTACCATGCCTATCACAGAAAGTCAGATCGCTGAACAACGTTTATCCTATATTGGAGTTTTTTCACCACTAAAGCACGAATTTACATTCTAGTTGATGAATTCGTCGAGAAGAAAACTTCCTTCACTGTACCTGTCTTTTCAATTAATTATTAGATAAATATGAAATGAAATGATGATTAATAGAGTTGTTGAAAAATTAACTCATGATGGGGCATTGGAGGTATGTTTCCTTGTTTTTTGGTACTTTTTTTCTGTACATAACTACGTACATTCCAATAACTGATGCTGTTTCCGCTTCTCTGTTTACAGTTATCTGCTATTGACATCACTTTGCGGTGAAATATAGTTGCGAATAAAGGTAACTGTTAACATTAAAACGCTTATTAATGTCACTAATAATGCTTTTATCCTCACACTTATGGAATCAGTTACTACTATACCTACTACCACTACTAATGATGATAGTAATATTGCTACTACTGGTACTAACACTAGTACCTGTACTACTCCTTATACTCCTACTTCAAAAGTAAAACGACTATTAAAACTACCAGCAGTATTGGTAGCACCAGGGCCGATATTAATGCCAAAAGTACTGCACGGACTCAGGCATACCACCTTTTAAATAATGTTGCTTATTCCTGTAAATCAATCATTATCAGATGAGTATATTTCAGTAAACTCAGAGATTATCATTTTAAATCACGGAAGATGTCCATTAGAAAATTAAGAAGCTTATTGATAAACAAATAATACTCCTTTCTTTAAATTCAGTTTTATGTTTATATAACAGTAATAACATTAGTGTTTCAAATTACATTAAAACCTTATTATCGATAAGTGATTACATTTCAAAAGCATCAGAAAGGGAGATATACTATGCGTTCATGTAACATTTAACAAAATATCAGATAAATTATTTTTGAAGTAACACAGAATTTATGAATTTATACGTTCCGGAATGCAGTAGAGGCTCGACCTGTTTCTTTTGAACGTAGAGCTCCAGTTATTTTGGAGGGAATAGCAATGGCCTCTATTGTTTGGAGTGTACAGTATCCAGGTACATTTGATTATTATTATTATTGTTTCCTTTAATTCCTAGAGGAACATAGGGCTTCAGCCGTGCGTCTCCATTGCGTTCGGTTCTCTGCTAGAGTCTTCACCTGGCTCCAAGTCTGCCAACACGTTTTCATCTCATCTTCACATGACCTCCTCCAAGTCAACCTTGTACTGACGACCAACTCGCCGCTTCCCTTTCGGGTTCCACTCGAGCAATGGCTTGTCTAGTGATGTCACTTGATGGTTTGCGTTTCTCAGAGTATGGCCAATCCATCCCCATTTCTTCCTGCATATTCGCTTCACAATCGGTTCCTGCTAGGTTGGTTCGATTTCAGAGATCCCACCTTGTTCCTGATCTTTTCTGGCCATCTGATCTTGGGTATTGAGCAAAGACAACCGTTAATGATGGTCTGTAGTTTGTTTGAGGTGCTCTTTATGACGCACCAAGTCTCTGATCCGCAGGTTAAGTAGCACTGACTTTGCATTGGAGTTGAAAATCCGGATCCTTATTTTGATGCTGAGTGCTGTTTGTATTGTTTTATTCCGATTGTTTTATTCCTTGTTTTCCTGGTACCTTTGATAGTTCATTCGATATCCAACACATTATAGAATAAGACTGTTGAATGCTAGCTTTGTGGTCTGTTTGCACAAGGTTATCCAACAACATAGAACTGCTGACGGTTTTAATAACACCTTTATTTAACCACATTGACGGGTACTCTCGAGCATGAGAAATTAGGTTTTTAGAGCAATAGCCAATATAACTAACTCCACTAGAGCAGCTGAAATATCACCGGATGTGATATATTTCAGTCTGTGTGTGCAAGACAACATTATCAGATCATGTGATAAGAAACAATCTAAGTCTGGATTTTTTCAAAAGACTCTGCAGGTTGCACTGTGCACAATTATCATTAAAAACAATATATATATATATATATATACATATATATATATGCAAATTTAGGTGTAATTGAGTTTTTGTATATGCGCATTTTTGCATTTATCTATTTGGCAGTGAACAAACACAATAACAACGCAATGGAAAACCAATTTCGGTTTATTTGAGCTGCATGAAGTTTGGAGGGAACAGTATACTAAAGACAGAAATAAAGAAGAAAGAATATAATTCACTGTGTTATGTAATACGTTTAATAGTCTAAAGAATCTGAGTATGCTGCATTACCAAGGGGACACATTAACTATGTGCTCTTGTATTTTAATAATAATTTGAGTTCCGTCAAATACGACTAATTGGGGAGTATATTTAGCTTTGACCCCGAGAAATAACTGGGTATCTTTGAATGCTAGTCAATCGTTTAAATTCAGACTAAATAGCTTAGAACTTGAATAACTCTACAAGTTGACTTTAGTAGGGAGCGGGGACAAGTATTTGCCTATGGAGGTGGCTAGTAGTTGTGCTAAAGTAGAATTCACGAGCTGGCCACTGAGTCGAGTACCAAAGGATAAATGTTCCACGAGCTGAACTTATAGCTGGAATGTCCCAAGTTCGAACCCTTCTGATGGATGCGTGCTGAGGATGAGTCCCAAACCTGAACGAAGCAGATGTTCAGTACTCCGTTACTCTAGCTAATATCAATCTGTGGTCAAACTTAAAACAAATTCATCTACTCAGAATAGTTATTCTCAAATGGGAAGATGTGAACGACACTTCACGGTTTTGTAGACCTGAGTAGATGAAACAGAGTATGAACCTTTGACCCTGTGACTGGAATCAGTTAATTCTAATTGATGGATATTCACAGTGAAGAGCTTCCTTTATGATCGCTCATAATTTTTATAAGGCTTCACCAGTACATAAAAATGTGTTATGTAATTTGTGAGTCAATTCAGTTTAATCAATGATAGTAGTTTTAGACTACTTATATATTTAAAAAGTAGTGTACATCTTTAAACCGTAATACTTCCGCCCCAGACAAGCCAATTCGTTGTCAGTCGGGATGATGGGTTCAGATGCAGACTCTTTTGGAATCATGATTGCACAATGAAAAAGCTGGATAGATGTGGAAAATTTTATTCGAAGAATGTTTCTGGTTTCCCGAATAATTCTTAGGAAAAAAGAAATGTTTTATTAGTTTCAGTTGTGAAAATTATTCACCTCTACTATATCACTGACAAGGGAGAACAAACGGACTGATTGATTTTTGATTTCAGTCCAGCGCTCCTCACCAGTGTAGATCAAAGACACCCACAGACATCGAACCTGGAACCACCATGGTATTGAGTCAAATGAACCAACATTCAGTTATTTGGATAAAACTTCGTCACAATAATAGTAGTTGTTATTATTCCTTAGGGTTCCAAGTGAAATTCCCTATTCGGCTTCTACTCAACGGTCTCGTCGCTGTAAGCACCACTTATCTCCATTTCCATCTACATATTTATTGGGCAATAGGTTCTTGGTAGGTTTGTTCTCAGAGTCCCTTGCTGCTGATCCTTTATGCCAAATGATCTCCAGCATGAAGCCAGTGAAGGCAGCTGTGATGATATTAGATGGTTGGAGGCAATCGGAAGGAAGCCTTGGACCTAGGTTTCGTGCTAGTTGGCACTCGTCAGCAAGGCGTATCTGCAACCTTGAAGGCAGCTCTTCATGAAAATCTGCGGTCTACTGGAAATCATTTAGGTGATGCTCGCGACAAGCCTCTTGAACAATATAGAAGCACACTCTGACTTGAAATTAGCACTAGAGACCCTGATCTTGATCTGCAAGTCCTAAATGCAGCAGATTTTAACACTAATTTCAAATTAATGAGTACCTGTCTTGCTTTTCTAATCCCGGAAGGATTTGGCATCTTCACCTGTGCTGCCGGTAGATGAAGATGTCAAAATCCATCATTAGACTTTAGAATTCACATTCAGGCAGTTGCCCACTCGCACATTCGACTTCATTGCCTACATCAGTGACGAATTCTCGAGGATACTTCAGAAAATTCATCTAAACAGCTTTCTTTTTAGAACGAGTTATCTGGATTGAGTACTGCATAGACTAAGCTATAAGTCGATCGTATTGTGTGATTGCTTATAATACGATGCAGTTACTCAGGCAGATTTAGGTGAAGTGACCTCCACTGTAAAAGCCAAATATATAAGAGTATAATTTGGGTACTGTGGTGGGGTTTAATTCCATACTAGATAAGTTTATTTGACATAACAACATACATTAATAATGTTTTACAAACTGGATGACGTTATGACCAATAAATTGTGCAAGAAACGTTATTAATACCATATCAGTGTGTGTTATATCTAATGAAAGGCAAATACCATCGTCGGTGAGACACTTCACCATTTAGAAAGTCATCTGTAGTAGGTAGTGCAATAATATTAAATTAATTAGTTTGTGAGGATGTTTTGAGTGATTTGAAGGTAAATTTCGTAAAGAGACAATGTAGGTTGCCGAGTAACAGTGAATAGCCTATAACGAAACAATCATTGCGAGGTGTATTCATCAAAATCTTCACATTAGGCATGTAAAGCAGTTGATCAATGAAAATTCATGCTTGGCTTATGCTCCGATATGTTTCATAGCTCATAAGCGAGATTTATTGGCAATCTTAAAGCATCTTATTCTTCCCTAGTGGTTTAGGTTCAATCATTATATCACTAAGTGTTTGGCTTTGGGTCATTTTATCTACTGAAGGTCGATTTCGAGACGAATCGACATCGTTTACAGGAATCATTTGAATCTCTGAAGCAAAACTCTTGGAAATTAATCTACTGTTTGCTTGTTACTGACTATGGGAATAAGTACCTGGAGAACTAATGAGGTAACCTGTCCGGTAGGATCCGGTAGGGACACATATCTGTCTATGGCAGTATTCAGTAATGGCACTATATCATGAATTGACAGAAGTTAGAATGCATAGGTCATCGGATTGTAGTCCAATAGATAAATAGTCTACCAGCTCACCTCGTAGTCCAAAAGTCTTAATTTGATCTCTTGGAGTTGGTACGCGTATGCATTGCTAAACAGTTTTCGACTAGGAAGAAGCAGCTGTTAGGTGTTTCTTAGGTTCTAATGTTTCTCACGGTAATGTCATAATCTTGAAAGCCAGAGTACGATTCCACTCCTTACTTAGAGATCATTTTTAAGCAGAAATCTTTTTCCAGTATGCATTTTGTTTTAGATTTATTTGCTTAAAAATTTACTTTACTACTTAAAACGGGAGAAATACAAATCCCCTGACTGACATGTACCTTAACGTGATATCAAGTCCAGTGAGTAAGCGAACAATAAAGATAGAAATTTTTATTGTATTATTATTCTCTTGGCTTCCGAATAGCACACAGGGCTTCAACAGCAACTGTCCATTTTGTCCTGTTCCTAGAGGTCCTCTCCACGATTGCCCATAGTTTCTCATCTCCTCTGCACACGGTCTCCTCCATGTTACTGTCGGACGCAAAACACTCAACGATCTGGCAACTGATGTCACCCAACGGTGTATTCAGCGTCTATCTCATTCATCTCCATTTTCTTCAGAATATATTTTCAGTGAGAGGTTCTTGACTGGTTCGTTCTTAGAGTTTCTTTTCCCTAATTATTTCCGATCTGCAGGCCATTTGACCTTCATTACTGAGCCAGTGAAGAATGATGATAAAAGTCTGCTGTGCCTGTTGAAAATGCTTTACGTGATACAAGATGTTTCTGACCATTTTAGAAGAACAGAGTTCGACATCAGTGTTGAAAATTTTAAGTTTATTCTTTGTGATGCTGGGTGTAGAAGATTTCCAAACTGTTATCGGATTGTGATGTGCCTGTATTTGAAGCCATGATATTTAGATAGGCGATGGAAGTGAATTTGTTCAAATTTATTGAGTTGGTGGTGAGTGGTGTTTGTTGTTATGGTTAGGGTGGTCGGTTATCTTCATCACAGCTCTCTACTCTCTGTTCACGTGAATTCGTGTTTTTTTACCGCCTGCCCCTTCTGACAACTTGTTGGTTTTCACCTGCAAATCTCCGAGTTGTGTGACGTTAAACCCAAGTCATCCGTGAAGGTTAGATCTCCTGGGGTCTTTTTATTGGTCCAATAAGCAACTACATACTGTTTTTCACTAGAAAAGAGGCTTTGATTGGACATTGGGGAATAAGTAACTCGGGTCGTGCGTCTAGTTCTCTTTTTGGTGTAGAGTGAATTCTATTAATCAAGTTTGCTATGCGGCCACCATGCTCGGTGGCTTGCCATTACGGTATACTCTTAATTGTTGTTATTAGATGATTGTAGACAATCGGCAGGAAGCCCTAGACCTATGTTTCATGCTTGTTGGCATTTGCCAGTCAGTAATGATAATCGGCAACCATGGAATAACGCGTGCCCAGTACAGTCTTACAGGGTGATGAAATAATATTAGGTGTTCAGTTAAGTCTAACCTCCAGTGTATTCAAATTTCAAAATAAACTAAACCAACGAGTGGTGAGGCAGTGGTATCACTAATTTCCTCATCAGTGGCAGACATTTATGGATAGTTGGGAACATTAGGTTCTTAGAACCTATAATTTGCTCCAAGGTTATGGTGAAGATATGTGGATGCTACATTCACCGTGTTGAAATTCGAACATATCCCTCAATTCCCCATACATGTAAAATCAGTAGAAGACGGAATCCAATTGACTTCTGAGTTAGAAAATGAACAGGGTCAGCTGGCCATGCTAGACTGTAGAATAAAACGAAAACAAGATGGTGGGTTAGACACTAGCACCGACACATTCTAATGAATACTTAGAATTTAATATATCCCATACAGAATCGGCAAAGATAGGTTTAGTTAAATATCTGTATTATAGGGCCAAGAGCCTAATTAGTAAGCCACAAGATTTAAATAACGAAATCAAATAAATAAATAAAATATTACTAGCGAATAACAACTACTTATTACCACTGAATAATAACTGGAAGATATGCAAACGAAAAGCAACAAGTTGGCAGAAGAAGCATCAAAGATAAGACTTCAGGTGAGCATAGAGAAAACAGAGGTGATGAAGATTCCAAAGCAACACCAACAACAATAATAGCAACAGACAACAATTAGCATAAATGGGAGGAACCTGAAAGAAACAACCTCTTTTACCCATCTGGGAAGCATTGTTTCAACTACAGGCCGGCGGAACTGAAGAGGATATCAAAGCAAGAATCGGATAAACAAGACAAGCTTTCACTACTCTCAAGTCTGTGTGGAGGTCAACAGCACTCAGCATCAAAAATAAGATCCAGATCTTCAACTCCAATGTGAAGTCAGTGCTACTTAACATACGGATCAGAGACTTGGGGCGTCATAAAAAGCATCTCGAACAAACCACAGACTTTCATTAACAGTAGTCTTCGCTCAATACTCAAGATCAGATGGCCAGCCAGAAAAGATCAGCAACAGGGATCTCTGGCAATGAGCGAACCAACCTAGCAGGAACCGATTGTGAAAGAAATAGGCAGGAAGAAATGGAGGTGGATTAGCCATACTCTGAGGAAACCATCAAGTGAGTGACATCTCTAAACAAGCCATTGCTCGAGTGGAACCCGAAAGGGAAGCGGCGAGTTGGTCGTCAGTGCAAGGGTGACTTGGAGGAGGTCATATGAAGAGGATATGAAAGCGTGTGGGCAGACTTGGAGCCAGGTGAAGACTCTAGCAGAGAACCGAACGCAATGGAGACGCACGGCTGAAGCCCTATGTTCCTCTAGGAATTAAAGGAAATAATAATATAATAACTACCCACCAGAATTTATTCAAAAGTTTGTGAAGAACCATAGTAAAACTAAGATTAGCAATAAAAGTGACGAAAATAATATAGAATTCAAAGAATATGTGGCACCGCCATTTAAAAAAGGGACGTCAGAGGCCTTAAATAGAATTCTCTATGACGCTGGAATTAGTCAGTGTGGCATTTTAGCCAAACAACTCTCTCAGAGATAAACTTTGTCGGCTTAAAGACTCAATAGATCCGATTAAGAGAGATGATAATATAATTTACTAAATACCATGTAATGACTGTCAAATCAGCTACATAGTTCAAACTAGTAGATCAGTGTAAGCTAGATTATTGAAACATTCTAAGTTAAATAACCTAGAAGAAGGCTCAGCCATTGCACTGCATTCACTTGCATGTAATCACAAAGTAGGATGGTTGGAATATGGTGAGAGTATTAAAAAGTAATATGGTCAGGTGGAGAGACAGAGAAGTTATACAATGAAGATTTGTTTATCGATTCAACCCCGCACATGTGAAATCGGAATGACTCAATGCATCGCCTGTACCGGAGATACGGAAAGTGGCAACAGGCAACAAAGGGAAGTTGGTGAGACAGAAAGAGAGAAAAAAAAGAATATATATATAAGACAAATTGTGAAAAAGCGCAACTAAACTGTTATGATTATGAGTAGCAATAATTTATGCCCCTAAACAGCAGCAACATCCAACGCCAATCACCATCAACGAAAGGGATTTGAAAGAGATTACTTCATACACTTATCTAGGGAGCATTGTCTCAACTACAGGAGGAACGGACGAGGATGTCAAATCGAGCGAGATTCGGGAAGGCGAGAAACACATTCATCAACCTGAAACTAATCTGGAAATCTTCGTCACTCACCATCAACAACAAAATTCGGATTTTCAATACAAACGTCAAGTCAGTTTTGCTGTACGGATCAGAAAGTTGGCGGGTCACAAAGAATATTTCCAACAGCCTGTTGCAAACCTTTATCAGCAACTGTCTTCGTTCTGTACTCAACATCAGATGACTGGAAAGAATCACCAACAAGAAACTGTGGGAACAAACTAAACAAGAACCAGCCGCTCAACAAATATACAGGAGAAAGTGGAGATGGATTGGACACTCGCTGCAGAGGCTGTTGGGTGACATCGTGCGTCAGGCCATAGCTCGAGTGGAACCCGAAAAGGAAGCGGCGAGTGGGACGTCCAAGGGTGACATGGAGGAGATCGTGTGAAGAGGAGTTGAAACAGTATGGAATAACATGGATGCAAGTGAAAAGTACAGGAGAAGACAGAAGCAAGTGGAGACGTGCAGTTGAAGCCCTATGTTCCACTAGGAACCCAAGGGAACAATAGTAATAATATAATGCCCCTAAACGTCATCCAGTTGTTAATACTGCATCACTGTGCGATTATTAAAATAAACTTATCTAATATGAAAGTCTTACAGGAGGTCAATCGTGGGCCCAAACAGCTCAGTGGCAACGTCAGTGACTGTATCACTCAGTGACATGGGTTCGAATCTCACAAGGGAAATAAATTCCCTCAAGACTGCAAACACTGCTTGTTTACAAGTACCTCCAACCATCTAATAACTAATGAAGTTTTTTAAACATTATCAGAATAACACAGAAACTTACTGAAATTTAAAGAAGTACCGGTTTTCGGCTGTCGTGTTTTTCAGAAATTAATTATGTAACCGCATACTGTAAGATTATTTACTAGTGACCAGATAACACAGTATGATGAGCAAGTCTGAATTACTGCAATAGCTGTTTTTCTACACGAATTAGTAACAACCCACTGGGTTATTATATAAGATAAAGAGAAAAAAAAACGGAAAAAAAGAAGAGAAATAGGTGTCTTAAGCTTGGAATTCGGTTTACTTATTTGGACACAGAGATAAAGAAAAAAAATGCATTTGAGACAAAGGATTCTAGAAAAAAAGGCATAGTCTGAGGCCGTGATACACTTAATTCAAAGGTAAAACGGTGAAAAAAGAATCCTTCAGTATTGATTTGTCATCATTTAAATGTCGCAAGAACAGATGATTATGAAGTCAGAAAACCGGTTTATAAATCATGTACATATGCATATGTGTATGTATATTACTTATCGGAGTGTTTGTTGTAGTGGTCAGTTACTGAAAAACAAAATAAGCGTAAAAAGTACAGTGTTGATTTGTCCAGAAATGTCAAAGTGTTTTGATTATAATTTCACTTTTGTTGTCTACAGTCATGCGGTTGACTTAATGTGATGTACTGTACTGACATTTAGTTTAGCGGTTAAACTGCGCATTTTTAATCGCAGACGTATGATCAGTTACTGTGCTGGATTTCCTGTTGGTTAATTTTGTTGGATGACAACGCTCAGACTCTGTTGGCATGGTGACTGCTAGAATGAAAGCTCCAACTGTTATGACCAAACCGACTTGTTGTAGTCTGAGTACATGAGACCGATCTCTGTATCCCACTGTATAGCTCACAAAACTTCCATGAGACACATGCAGTCATGATACGATTCGAAGACAGCAAAAAGAAGACTATTATCCGATAAATCTGCGGTCCTGTTAAACAACAATAATAACATCAAAGACTCAAAATTACTTCAGCATTGCCGTCAGGAAGATATACATTTCAGGCTAAGTAAAAAACGAGTACTTAGAATCCAGTAGGATATTCCAGAAAATGTGAGATTAAAACTCTATCCACAAGAAACACACACCAACGCTTCCCGCAGACAGTCAAGGTCAGAATAACCTTGATTTAGCTAAACAAAACTACAATCGTAAAACAAAAAATTATCAATTTCATCACACAACCACAAACAGAATCAGTTAAATTAAAGATTAAACAGGGGCAAAGACAAATAATGAGAATCAAGTTAGTGCTACGCAACAGTCTAGGAGAAGTTACAAAGTTTGTGAAATTATCGTTTAGGAGGTATTTCCCAAATAATCTTACCGTTACACCTACGATATCTTAGACTAAGCATGCAACATCCAGTATTTTAAATTCCAGAAAAAGGTGTGTCATAGGTTGTTTGCTTGGCGGTGGTTAGAAGTTGAATACTAGATCTGCGTTCCATCCTACTTTGGATGGATATCAGTTGGATCTAAGAAGCTGCTCGTCGGTGGAGACTGGAGCTGTCATTGAACTTAGAAAGCAACACTTTAATGTTTCAGGTGTCTAAGCATAATCTCACGGGTCATTAGTAAAGTCCTCTTTAGCAGAACTCAATGAATACGCTTCAACTTACCTTTACCAATAAAATCTTCCTGAACCACAACTGTAATGCCTTAATACAAATTGGAATCCTGCGAGAATTACTTAAAATACTAGACTATTAAATTATGCAATGTGATTAACTCAGACATACCAGCTAACTAAAAACTAAATGATTACTATGCCTTAGAAGACATATGAGGACAACAGGACTATTGATGTTCACCGCTGAGGAGTTTCATGCTGGGGAGAAACAGCTGTTTTAGTATTACCCAGCTTGTCGTCTTATTTCTCCGACATGGCTTGTATCTACTCTGATTAAACACCAGGTAATAAATAGCCATGCGTCCAGTCTTTTGTTTGGTGCAAAGTGAGAGAATTCAGTCAGCATCAAATAAAAGACATGACACATCACACTAGTTACTTAATACTTAGTGTTCGATTAGAGTATCTAATACAGTTCTACAGGAGGTCAATCGCGTGCCTGAATAGCTCAGTGGTAACGTTTCTGACTGCAGCACTCAGTGACACGGGTCCGAATCTTAGAAGGAACATGAGTTCCTTCAAGGTTGCGGATACGCCTTGCTGACTGATGAGTACCAACAAGTACGAAACGTAGGTCAAGTAAGGCTTCCTGCCGATTGCCATCCGTTAGTAGCTTGTATTTAATTCCAAATGTTTACTGCTAAGCAAGAAATCAGAAAAAACAACTGAAAATCGTCTGATTTTCTTTAGCCTTAAATACCTCATTAATCTAGTTATTACTTGAGATTTATCCAAGCCTGCACTGATCATTCGGTGCCTGCAGTCAAATATGAAAGTCTAAAGAACACCTAAGAAATTCCATCCTCCTTTTCGTATTGGTCTAACAGTCCTTATTCAAAGTTATCTATCGTTTTCTTGATTTCAGATGTCTTCCCGAGTTGTAGCTCTTAATTTCTCAGTGCTTAATATCTTTATATCTTAAAGGCAGTCGTTACTGTGTGTTTTAAAGCAGGTATTACCATCGTGATCGCTTACATCAACATCCTTGTCATGAAGTGTCATTGACGTCGACGACATGAGTAGTTTCATTCTTAATAAGAATATAGGTTTTATATATGCGTTCCTTTTTTCGGTATGACTGCGTTCTCTGACCTCGATGGTTTAAGTGCGAAGCGCTCACTCTCTGCCTATACACTATTTCCTGCATCTACCTGAATGTGAAATGAGGTCTTTGAATGCTGCATTGATGTTGTCTTTTCTGCTTGACTTAGTCTTGATCAGAGTTAACGTAGCATTTGGTCATCTGGCCATGTGACCTGTTCTTTTTTAGGCATAAGTTTGACTCATATCAATGTATCTGTTGAGTGAGCATTGTACCGATAACCAGCCTACTGGGAAATTTACTGATAAATCTAGAACTTCTGCATTTAAATGTTTCCACATTTTCTTCAGCCATATAAGTGTCCGTAATTGCTTTCATGGATTGACATAGAGGAGCATATTTCATGTCTTTTGACTGTTAGTTTACGTTCTTGCATATGAAGTCGAAGAGGATATTCACTTTGACTAACACAACGTTTATTACATTCGATGAGGTTTATCTTGTAGGTGGTACTGATTCTGTTTCGATTCCGTTTCATATATTTCGGTCTGTGAAGCATCGAATAAAGTGTTTGTGTTGAACCGTGAGTGATATCTGTTTCGAATAGCCTGAGTATTCTGAGGATTATTTCAGAAATATTCTGCATATATTGTCAAGTGAATTTTCTTGTGTCTACAAGATGTAAAGGTCAATTACTAGATAAAAGAGACTGTCAATAAGAATAGTAATCAACACGAGGATAAGTAAATGTCTGGACGACAATCTAACACATTCAGCGTCATCAGAAGAGAGAATTAGTACTCATTCCAGAAATTCACTTCGCAATAAAGTAAACCATGAAGATGCTGTCTAGAAAGATAATAAGTACTTCACAAAGAATCAGCGCAGCTCAGAAAATCCAGTCACACCAAAGTCGTCAGCCTGTGCTAAGAGTTCTCTTCATCATTACTTCATTGCCTCGTTGATCTAGAGGTAGAGCACTAGCCTAACACGCATCTGGTCTGGGGTTCAATCCCCGGCCGATGCACTCGTCACTCTCAATTAACCGATTGTAGGCCCACTTGAGAAGGAAGTTTTATGATGAGGCTAACTAGCCGATCCTGTGAAAAGAAAAACACCACCCCTACGGGAAATCCGATATTCAAGTTTGAAGACCTATGTTCCTATACAAACCCGAAGTAATGAAATTTGAAAAATCCGCTACCTATCTGATCACCTTTCATTTTACACAAAATTCTGAAAACGTTCTTCACGCCTAAAAAATTATTTCATCTGTTTTTCTAGTAATAAATATTTTGTTAAATATTTTATAAAGTGTGCAGTGCATCAAAGTTGTTTTAAAAGAACACTATTTTAATGGACTGCAAAGTGTAAAAACAGGCAAAAAATTCCTCATTAACAACTGCTACATGAATAAGTGAAACAATTTCGGTTTGTGGTCATCTGATTTTTAAAATAGTTTTATTTAAATGTTTTACAGAAGTTTTGGTTTTGCTTTCCTTTAGAACAATTAGGCAATGAGAAATACTACATACAATTCCATATTATTAATACATTTGAACAGTTTTTCTATACGGATGAGAAACTTGGAGGGTCACAAAGAATATTTCCAATAGGCTGTTGCAGACCTTTATCAACAACTGTCTTCGTTCTATACTGAAGATCAGATGGCCGGAAAGAACAAGAACCAACAAGAAACTATGAGAAGAAACAAAACAAGAACCAATCGCCCAACAAATATGCAGGAGAAAGTGGAGATGGATTGGACATTCGCTGAGGAGGCCGCCGGGTGACATCGCACGTCAGGCCACCGCTCAAGTGGGACCCGAAAGGGAAGCGGTGAGTGGGACGTCCAAGGGTGACATGGAGGAGATCGTGTGAAGAGGAGTTGAAACAGTATGGACTAACATGAATGCAGGTGAAAAGTACAGCAGAAGACAGAAGCAAGTGGAGGCGTGCAGTTGAAGCCCTATGTTCTACTATGAACCCAAGGGAACAATAATATAATAATACATTTGAACACAGCAAGAGTAGCAAATATAGGAGAATATTTGGCAGATTCTTTCCAACTGACTGCAACTCACTTAATAACAAAATAAATATATAAATTCCACAATGAGTCTTATCACATCCAGGAGATACCCAAATGAAAGACTGTTTAAGACGTTCAGAAGTGCACAAATGCCTAATTCACGTGAACGTCACCTGCAATCACAGATTAATATGTACCTGACAACCGGAGATATATAGATAAGGGTTATTGCTTGACACTGTGAATTATGTACCAGAATAAAGAACTCACAGCACTAAATGGTGAGATTCTGTGTTGTCTGTTAAGCCCTAGTCATATGCTGAACAGGCTGCAGGTCTGGGCATCATATTCTGCTTTACTTAGAAGATCCCGAAAAAGTCACTTCATTTTAAGTTCTCTAAAATTGAAATCACAACTTGCAAACTGATCATTTTGAAATCAGAGTTAATAACAGTCTCCTCCTTTGGAAATCCAAAATATGCACATCAGAATATGCAATCTGGTAGGAAGCACTACTGTTTGAGGTGAGTGGTTCCCTACTACTCACATCAGTCAGTAGTATGTGCTATCAAGATGTTCTCTAGCTTGCTGAGTATTTTGTAAACTGTAATGAGACAGAATTCTAGTCACTAATAACGTATACCCAGTTTAATTGTAGAGTACTCAGGAAATAATTGACGTATCTCATACATTCCTGAAAAGAATGATTGGAAAGATAATACAACTCAAAGTTGGCCTCCTTGGTTATCTGTTTTCTAAAATGTTTATTATAAATGATGCCTTGACAATTATCCATTCATCAGTTGCATAGACAAATTTATATTCTTCGTTCTGTAAAAATGGTTGTGTATTTCTTTTTTTACTTGTCGATTAGCATGCGAGAAGTGTTAGGATCAATGGTCAGGTGCAATAACTTGCTTTGTCCAGTATTACATCGTCTATCGGTTATGATGCCTGATTGTCATGCAGGTGCACATGTTCAAATTCCGGCGAATTCCGGAGCAATTTAACTTTGCATGGTTTACTAGTTTACTAGCGACCCCCGTGAAAGCCACTCTCATCGCTACGGAGACTTCAGAACACAGACAAAAAATAAACCTCCCCTTCGTTAGAATCGGAAAGACTTCTCAACTTGAGAATGAATGAAGCTAGGCGTCCTGGACTAAAGAGAAGGTCTTTTTAGAAGGAAACAAAGGCTTTCAGACAGTCATGGAGCCAGCTGAAGGTGGCAGAACAGAACCTAGAGCGATGGAGATGCGTCGCTTAAGCTATCTTCATCCAAAATGAATACCCACCAACATTCATTGTGAATATCGCTTGCTACATCTCCCTTGAAATCCAAGTTCACGTAGAGGTTTTTTTCGGTGTAAGTGAAGTTCCATTCCTTTAAACCCCTGGTTTGATATTTGCGTCAATGAATCCTGGTGGGTAACCATTTAGGATGAAGATTTCTCTCAAAAGATTGAATTCTGTTTCTAGAACATCGGGACTACAGATGCGTTGTATTCATTTAGAACTCTTACGTAATTTCATATTCTCTACTTTGTTCTTATGTGTATTGTGACTGCAACTCAATCGTCAGTTTATTCATATTATTACGCAACTCATTTTTAACAACTGTTTGTGACAACTCATCACCTTTGTCATCACACTAGTTTCATTAACACCCAATTATCTTGACCGTTTCTGTATTACGCAACTCCACCTAAAACTTACTAATTTTCACCTGTATAAGCAGAACCAATTGTAATTTTGTTTGACAAACTTAATGTTCACATGCATACAAAATAACTCATATATATATATATTTGCGATTGTACAGCTAAGAAAATGAATTCACCCTAAAGAGATTCTTCGCTGAAATAAGCGTTTTGTTTTCATATATATATATGTACATATATATATATATATATATATTTATAAATCGGACAGTTACGCACGCATCTAAATAAGTGACTCTATTCTCACTGAGGTTAATATATTGATACAAAATTTGAAAATTGGAGAAGGTTCGCTTCAATTTGTAAATAAGTGAAATCTACAAATCGTATTCTCAAAGAAACCTATTTCACCTGAAGTTTTTGCTATCTTTGAACGTCACTGTAAAGAAATATACATGAAGTGATGAAAAGTGAAAGAAAGGCCTTGTCAAAACTTAGACATTTCTTTTAGGTAAATTTTGTCACAAGCTGAAACCAATCCTCCAAAGAAAGCTGAAGTCTTGAATGCTATCAAGCTTCTGAAAGCTGGAAAACCAGCTGGACCAGATGGAATACCTCCTGAAGCACTGAAAGCGGACCCAGAGACGACAGCAGATGAGGATGTGAAATCAAGAATCGGAAAGGCGAGAAACACATTCATCAACCTGAAACCAATCTGGAAATCTTCGTCACTCAGCCTGCATCAACAACAAAATTCGGATTTCCAATACAAACGTCAAGTCAGTCAGTTCTATACAGATCAGAAACTTGGAGGGTCACAAAGAATATTTCCAACAGCCTGTTGCAGACCTTTATCAACAACTGTCTTCGTTCTATACTGAAGATCAGATGGCCGGAAAGAACAAGAACCAACAAGAAACTATGAGAAGAAACAAAACAAGAACCAATCGCCCAACAAATATGCAGGAGAAAGTGGAGATGGATTGGACATTCGCTGAGGAGGCCGCCGGGTGACATCGCACGTCAGGCCACCGCTCAAGTGGGACCCGAAAGGGAAGCGGTGAGTGGGACGTCCAAGGGTGACATGGAGGAGATCGTGTGAAGAGGAGTTGAAACAGTATGGACTAACATGAATGCAGGTGAAAAGTACAGCAGAAGACAGAAGCAAGTGGAGGCGTGCAGTTGAAGCCCTATGTTCTACTAGGAACCCAAGGGAACATTAATAATATTTGTAAATTTTCTCACAACCTGTTATTAGTTAAAGGAGCATTCGGAAACTCTTCTGTTCTAGTTTGAGTCCTCCTAGCGCTACAGACCCACATTACTTCATCCGCAATCGTTAGTAGTACCTATCTGCTGAGATGTAATCCTATAGGGTGAAGGATTCATAACTGCTTTCAATTTGTTAACTTTTTAGTAGTTGTAGCAGTACTGCCTTCAAGATAAATGCTCCTGATATTGATCCATTAAGAAATTCATGCCTTAAAAGCTTCGACACGTGACAAACAACATTACAACATCTATTCATAATGCTTCTCAGTGCATAATTAAGAATTTTTGCAATTTACTATTATTACAGAATTTCTTTTTGCACATGAAGGAAACGAATTCCACTGAACTACTACTTAATTGTTATATATATGAATATTACATTAGGTTTTAATGCATTTTATCTACTGGGATTGTAGTCTTCATAAATTTTTGCAGTATAATTTACTTTTATTATGATAGAATTTAAACTATTTTAAAGTAAAGTGGTATAAGTTGTTTCTGTTTTATTGTCTTTCGTTTTGCATTTACATTTTTAAAAAATAATCGATCACGTGTACACACAATTTTTCGCAACTTTACTTACTGATTGACTGATTGGTCGTAATGTTAGTGAGCTGAATACATTATTGATGGTGAGGTTAAACAAACTTCTATTTACTTTTGTATTGAATTACGTTACTTTATTTTGGCGGTCCGCATGAATCACTGCGCTGCCAAATTTTCATCCAACATAATAAATAAACTCTTCTACATTTTTATTGTTTTAATTATGCAATTATATCTGTTGATCACTACATGAACTCGCGCACTTTTTCAATTAGTTTTCAACAAAATGTCCTACAGTTCTTGAAGGAAATGACGGAAAAACACGGTAGAGAACACGGATCTTTCTTCACATGGAATAACATTGCGTCACATGATATACTGCAGATTATAACTTTACATGTAGATATTATAAAAAGCAGAAAAACAGTCTGCAAGTAAATACACTGGGAATTTCTGTACTATATGTGTTAACAATATTGTTTGAAATAAAGCTTTACTATTATTACTAAACAGCGAATTGTGGCAGCAGTTGATGAAGTCATGATTTCTGGTGTTTGATGAATTCAAGTTACTAATGATTTATTCTTAAGACTGATGCACACACACGGAGAAAACACAGGATTAGGGGTAAATTCCAGCTGATGAGACAATCATTTCAGCCGAGTGTTTAACTAACTAAATGGGTAAAGTGTAGCAGTAACAGACAATGAAATACACTGTTAATGTTGTTAACACTGCGTTCTCTTAGCTGGATAGTTCAACTGCAAAGCCTAAATTGTCCTTCTGGACGATATTTTCAACGCCAATTTCAAAATGAAGTTAGCTTTCGGAATTCATTCATAAGTAAAATGACTATCTTTCCCGAGGAATTTCACTAAAGTTAGTCCCTTTTAGAATTTTTTTCAATCCTTTAGCTGATTTGATTGTTTCGTTGATATGCTATCTGACCTTTTAGCCATGGCCAGATGACTATCAAGGGCGAATTAATTCGACTACAATGAGCCTACTGATTACACTATGGATTTTTAATTAAATGATTTCGATTCTCAAATAGATAAAATGATGGTCATTTGTTCATTTATTCGTGTGAACTTCACGTCACCCCTCATCTATACAGTAAATCATTTCTCCAATGTTCAATCAGAATCAAGTGACTATGGGCCACTGAGGTTGGCGTCATTAGATGAAAATATACCTCAATGAAGTAAGATAATGGTAGTTTGAAATCCGTGAATAATAGAGAAATCTGAATGAGGTAAGAACAACACTTTGTGCAGAATGACGTTATGTCATCGTTTATTTCGGCGACTTCTCATCAGCTGCTAAATGCCTGAAACTCGATTTATGTGTTAAGAAAGAAGCAGTTATCACTTTTTTCTTGCCCTGGTAACTATCTCATTTGATTACATAATCTTTGGCTCTAATCTCTCCCTCTTTTTGATGTGGTGTAACTTTGTTTGTCTCTTGTTTCTGTAATGTAAGTTGAACTCATCACTACAGATTACCAGGCACTCACCATCTTACTCACTTCTTGTCTTTATCATGTAACTCCTCTGCCACTGTAAGCAAACACTTATTTTTGTTTATGCTTGAACCCTCTAGGCATAATCAGATAAGCGTAGTTTTCTGAGCCGTGTTTAATAAGGTTGGAGCCTTCTGTCAGCTGACATCATGTGACATTTGCAAGTATGCTGAAATTTTTCTGTACATATAGTTAGTGATTTCTTTAGGCTTTTTGCAGCTGATTAGAAGCCATAGAAATAAATGGTGGCACCATATTATTCCGCGCAAACTGCTCTTCTTGTTTTATTCAAATTCATGAAGGGGAATAAATATGCGAAATATAGAAATCAATAACATTGATTCAGGCAAGTCATAAGGTTTCGTGCTTATTGGTAGTCGTTAGCAAATCGTTTCTACAACCTGAGTGAAACTGATGTAACTCCAATCGGACGTCACCACTGAGGCACTTCAGCTAATGATTAACATCCCACAGGGCTGTAAAGGTTATATTGATCGGTCCCTGGGATGTAATTAATGTCATTTGGTTTGTCCATATTGGGGCTGAATTGACTGAAACCTGTCAAGTTTGATCACAGACTAATGGCAGTCAAAGAACCACTGAAAACTGAGGAGCAGTGGACAGTTGCTTCGTCCTAGTTCAAGACTCTTCGTCAATAGACACCTCGAGGGATCGAACCCAGGATCTTCTCTCCAGTATTCTTTGATGTTCAATAGTTCTGTAAATGAAATCAGTCCGTGATCAAACTTGAAATAAGCCAGACACCTACAAACTGACTCATGGATTTAATCAGTTGATCTGTAATGCGGTCACTACTCTGGAAGACTTATTATCGTGATGCACTTTTTGAATTAATAACAAACTTTTAAAAGACGACAATACGAAGCCCGGAACCCTGCTCTCACTCTTGTTACCACCACACTGGAAACTGACTTTTCAATTAATACCACTGCCAACTAAACACATGACACCCGTTACCCCGAAGTGACCGATACATACACTATTTATTTCTGCAGTCTTGGTGAGCAGTTATCAAAGGTCTACTGTTTCCTGATCTATGTCATTGTGATTTATATCACATAAATTTTGGTGTGATTGTGTTCTCTGAGCTGGATAGTTAATTTGCGAAGCTTTCATCACCCTACTAGGTGACACCTTCAGTGCATACTTCAATTTGAAGTGAGCTTTTAGATTTCTCCACGAGTTTATTAATCATCTCTCCTGGTGACCTTGGACGTGATTGCTTGTTTTTGTGTTTTCAAACCTACTAGGTTACTTGCATTGGAACTGATTGTTTCCTTGACTTGAACTTTGACCCTTTGTGTGTGAGGTTTCTTTCTTATCGGTTGATATATTTTGTCTATCTCGATGTGTCTATTGATTGATGATTCACTGGAATGCCAAGCTTCTAAAAATTCTCTAGCATTCTTGTTGTTTCCTCTGTCTAATATTTGAACGTTGTCATGGTCTAATTGATGTCCGTGGTTGTCTATATGTAGTGATATGAGGGAGTGGATATCATGTCTTTTGACGGCTAGCTTATGTTCGTGGATACGAAGACGAAGAGGACGTCCACTTTGGCCAATGTAGTGTTTTTCGCAGTTGATACAATCTATTTTGTAGATGATGTTGGTTTTATCTTCCTTCGCTGTTGAGTCTTTTGGCTGACATAGAATTGAGTGAAGTGACTTTGTTGGTTTGTGTGTGTGGCGTCAATTCCTAAAGGTTTGGAGAGTCTTGTAGTGATTTCTGAGATGTCCTTTATATATGGTAAGGCGATTTTCTTTGTGCTTTCCTTGGGGCTTTTGGTTTGATAGGTTGGCTTGGGGGTATATACCCCCAGACAGACAACCACGGACATCAATTAGACCATGACAACGTTCAAATATTAGACAGAGGAAACAACAAGAATGCTAGAGAATTTTTAGAAGCTTGGCATTCCAGTGAATCATCAATCAATAGACACATCGAGATAGACAAAATATATCAACCGATAAGAAAGAAACCTCACACACAAAGGGTCAAAGTTCAAGTCAAGGAAACAATCAGTTCCAATGCAAGTAACCTAGTAGGTTTGAAAACACAAAAACAAGCAATCACGTCCAAGGTCACCAGGAGAGATGATTAATAAACTCGTGGAGAAATCTAAAAGCTCACTTCAAATTGAAGTATGCACTGAAGGTGTCACCTAGTAGGGTGATGAAAGCTTCGCAAATTAACTATCCAGCTCAGAGAACACAACCACACCAAAATCATCCACCTGAGCTACAAATCTTCTCTATCACTTCTATATCACACAAATATTTATCATACTTCGAAGCATCCATAACTTTGACAGTTCTATTGTCACTAAGATCCATTCATTTCCAAAGTCAAGAAAATTTACAGCTAAGAAACTCTGATGATGACTTCTCTGTTGTCTACTGGATTATGTGTGGGAATCAGTCTCCGGATTAAAACCAATGCAACTGTGCTTTACTTAGACCTAGAGTAAACACCGGCCGACGCACTCCTTTACCTCGCTAAGCCAGAAATAATGCTGGTGAAGAGGAAAGGTTGGGCATGAGGCTAGCAACCCCTTCCTCTAAAATAAACACTACTACAGAAACTTCAAACCAATGGCTTGGAACGTGATGGAAAAAAAGAACACTGTATAACACTGTGAGACTTTATCAAAATAAATTTTACCCATAATGGAATAATACTGTACCACAGTGCACAAGTTCCATTCTTATTCCAGAGAAAACACATTTTTTTATGTGTACTCAAATGTTGCTACAAAATAAATGATAATCAAAAGAAACTCAGAGCAAACATCAATTTTCCTAATTTACAATAAAGCGAAATGCCAAATTTCGCCTAATTATCAGTAAACAAAAAAATAAAATTCAGTTAACCCGTAGTTTGTATTGCTATAGTAACCAGTATCTGCGTAGTAAAACAAAATCAAAATACAAAACAGTTATGAATAGCTATAACTTTATTAAAAATCAGTACTTATATCCAGGTAACTGAATAGGTTACAAGGTCACTCACTCTAGGGGCATTTTCTTTAAATAATGATGATAAGAGGGAAATCTTTGCATTAGATAAGTGAAATAATAATCATACTGTGAACATGAAGTATTTACATGAAACAATAAATAATTAGAAATAGAGGCTGTTATGGGTGGGTGTGTGTGCATGTGTGACCAACTAAATACTTCCTAGAATAAGGTCAGATAAACTCATGTGACTTTCCAGAAGAATATTATCACCTAACTGGGCAATTAAATACCTAAACTGTTTTAAAATATTTCTGCACAGATGGGAAATTTTATGAGAACAGTTTAATAATTCATATTTTGAGTTTCAAATGACACTAATTAGAGAATCACTGAAAAACCAAGACTGTCCCTGGACAGTCATTTCGTCGCATTTACAGACTAATTAGCAAGGCAGGTCATCAGCCTCACCTTGTAACCTGAAGGCTCTGCGTTTTATTTCGTGTGGGGTTGCATAGTGTGAAGAGTTCCGACTTGGAATGAAACAATTGTCCAGTGCTGCTTGGGTTTTCAGCGATTGACATTAACAACAGCTTTGTTCTGAAAAATGCGTTTCTGTGTGGTACACGATTCTGTGCATGTTTTCTAGTAAACTCCTTACTGCTTATGAAGAATCTTCATTTCAAGTAAGAATCGGCTATATATGATTCCTCCCTTACAACCTGAAATGAACTTTCCCTATTTTCTTTAATAAACTGATAGTAGAAGGTTGGATTCCATTTGAGATTAAGAGTGAGTACAGATTCTAATTCAAGAACTTGATTGTATGGTTAAAACAACATAGTATGGAATAAATATGATCAATAGGCGAGGACGGATGTAGGTCTCTGAAGTCTACACTGAAACAGAGTAAATGATCACGGCAGTTACACAAAACACATTGTGATTAGAAGTTACAATTCAGACCACTGAAAGATGGGTGACTTGCAATTAGTAGTGTTCTCTGAGCTGGTTGGTTTAGTTGCGGAGCTTTCGTCCTCCTTCTGGACAACATTCGCTTTCAGCGCAAGTTTTAGCATAAAGTGAACTGATTTAAATTTTCCATGAGTGATAGAATTGCGTCTCCCGGTAACCATCTTTGATCGTATTGATCGTTTTTTATTGACTCGGATTTTAAACTTTCTCGTCACATGATTTACTTTTGATTAGTTGGTAGATTTGGTCTATGTTAGCATGTCTGTTAATCGCATATTCGCTTGGGTACCGGGCTTCTAGGAATTCGCTGGCACTTTTGGTGCTTCCTTCGTCTTAAATTTCGACATTATCCCAATCAAATTGATGTCCATAATTATCTATATGCATTGATACGAAAGAATAAATATCATGTCTTTTCACAGCTAATTTGTGTTCCTGGATTCTGATTTGGAGGGGACACACACTTTGGCCGATATGATGTCTGGTACAGTTCATACAATTTATTTTGTTAATGGTAATAATTTTATATTCTTTTTCTGTTGGATGAGTCTTTCGATTTGCACAATATCGAATGAAGTGATCGTGCTGGCTGGCTTGTGTGCTATATATATTTCAAACGGTTTCAATATTCTAGCTGCTATTTCAGAGATATGTTTTTGCATATGGCGGGACGAATGTTCTTGTAGTCTTTGATGATTATTTCTTGTTGGTGTTGTGACTCGATTTTAAACACTTTTTGATGAAATTGTGAGGATATGCATTATTTTTGAAGACAGTAAGTAGGTATTTTTCTTCGATTCTCTTCAACACTGGAGTGCCGCAGTTTGTTCCAACTCACTTAAACAATGTCTGCACACAGTTTCTTTTGTGGGTAATTGGGTTATTGCTACTATAGTTGAGTATTTAGTCTATGTGCGTTGATTTTCTATATACTTGTGTTTCTAAATTTCCTGTGTGAGTTCTCCTCAAGATGTTGTCCAGAAGGACGACGAAAAGTCTGCAACTAAAACAACCACCTCAGAAAACACAACTAGTTGGAAATCATCCACCTTAGCTACAAATCTTCTCTATTATTTCAAGATGGGTGACTTACTCATTGAGTCTTCCACCCTTATTTTTCACATTAAGGAGTATAGTCTACCAAAATGAAGTAATATGAATATTTGCAGAATACTCTCGTTAACCTGTAACAGCGTACTTCCAGAATCTCGCTAATAGGGTATGAATAAAACTTCTTCAAACATCAAAAGCAATGGCGATTCACAGGCTAAATCCTGAACTCTGCATACAAGAGAAGTTTATTCAAATCTTTAAATATTCCCATTTATAATATTAGAACAAGACATATAAGCGAACAATATTGTTTTCAATTAGATCTTCTTCAGGCCTCACTCTAATTTACATAGATTTATATATAAAATTTTAACCAATGACGGTGATTTTGGGAATCAAATAATAATCTTAATAGTCTTAATAATAATAATGTGGTAAATGTTTTGAACATAGTTAATAACGATGATTATAATGATAACAAAATATTGATAATAAAGTTTATGCAGGTGATAAGAATAACAAAGATAGTATATGTATATAAGTGTCTAAATAAATTGGGTCACATCTTAAAAAGGTGAAGTGGAACGATAATCAGAGTTTAAATAAATATTATAAAAGTACAAAGGAAGTGGAAAATAAGAAAGGGTGGGAGGGTTTTTGAATACAGTTCACCTAGGCCAAGGGAGAGACAAAGGTAGAACAAACTTCTTTTGTATGCAAAGACTAGGATTGTTCTCTCGAATTCCCATAGCTTCGGCTAAGTGTAAAAGACGGTTTCTGATTCCATTCGAAAGACTCGATGGAATACGATAGATAACTTTGAAAGCACTATTTTTGTCCACTTGGTGACCGCTATCAATCAAATGAGCCAAAATAGAACTTCGTATGGATTTTATTTGACCTTTTCCGAACCATGAAGGAAGATGCTCATTAATGCGTTTGTTCAGCTGTCTATTTGTTCGCCCTATATAGCTTTCTCCACAGGAGCAACTAAATTTATAAATACACATCGAAGTGGCACGACTAGGTAGCTTATCTTTCACTTGAGCAATCAAAATTGGTCGGCTGGAAAATGACAAACAAAGGGTGGCGGCAGTATAAGTCCGTTTTATCGCTCTCGATAATCTCAGATGTAAGACTTCACTAGCCACGTCCCCATTAAATTGAAGTTTCATGAACAGTTCTTTCTTTTTAACTGTTGTCAGTTTTTCTTTGTTGTACCTGGTATTCAGTCATTAAATCTATTTCAGATAAGTGATTGGATTTTACGTGGATGATTCTGAGCAGCAGCCATATGGGAATTAAGTGTTTTGAACTGATTCAAGTCACTTCAGTTATACCACTGATCATTTCAGAAATTATCGGTCTCCAGCTACTCATCATATCGAATAGTAGACTATCTAAAAGAGCTTCTTACACTCAGGTTAATTCCAACAAAAACTCAGCTAGACAAGTTGGGCAACCGAAGTTTCCAATCTACACCACTGATTATGACAACATTATGCCTTCATTAACAAATACGTACAGCGAAATCGCCACTGTTTAAATTAATTTTAACATCCTCTCTCATGACACTATTTAAAAATAAGGTGTTAATTACTTTGTACACTTGAAAGCTAAGTTCAAGTGAATAGAGTTTTACATTAGGTTTAGTGAAGTGTTAAGTCCATCATTAAGTGCAATGGAATACTGTGGCCCTGACAACCTTTATATCTCATGGTAATTGTTATTCCGCATGACTACTCACATAAACTTTAATTTAGGTCATTCTGATTCTCACAAATAGGTGTGTAAACAGAACACCATTCAATAGACTAACACTTCTAATAGTTTCATATCGTTCACTGTTACTTGGCTATGAAATTGTTTAAAAACACTCAGAGAAAAAGGTAACTCATTGGTCTAAAGTGGTAGGATGGGAAATAAGTTTTTTTCATGTCTATCACTTCTGTATGGGATGAGTAACCGTATGATCTAACTGTTTAAATAGATATATGACGTTAAGGCGCTTAACATTTTGCAAAAACTGACTGTCACTTGCCAATAGAAAGTCACATATATGCTAAATAACCAGCAGAAGGTTCTGCAATGGTAATCGATTTCATTATCGTAAGTAATATAAATTCCAAATGCGTTGTATTCAGACAAGAAGACTCAAATAGACATTACCAACTAACAGTTCAGAAAGACAGCTGAAATGTCATATGATAAACATTCAGTCAGAAACCACTAAAATGATAAAAATGAAACAATTTGAAACATCGGGAAGTGGACTAACTAGACAAATTTAAAATTAGTCCAAGTAATGCGCTATAATTTCTCATAAGTAGGCTAGAAATGTTAAATTACTTTGTTTGATAGTGACTAACGATGGGAACTAGGATTCCCATTTCGTCCCGTTTGGAAATCGAGATCCTGAAATACCTGGCCCACAAGGCCTAATAAATAATGCTTTGGCATTTGTAACGATGGGTGCAGGGTTCATGTCTCCATAGGAGGAAACCATCCTACTTCAAAATGAATTATGCGCTGAAGATGTTGTCCAGTAAGGCAATGAAAACTTCACAAGTATATCAACAAACTCAGAGAACACCACACCAAAACCATTCAAAACATCGTCGAAGCGTCCGTACTAGGAGCTGGCATGTCACCAGAGACCGAGCGTTTCAGTCCCATATAATCAATCAGTGGGAAATGTGAATTAACCTAAAAATTCATAGATATGTTTACTCCATTGAAAATGCACTGAAGATAATAGTGGTTACATTATTTGAAACTCTAGTATTAATAAACATAAATCATGCACACACACACACCATTTTATCGACAACTGTATTTACAATTATCTTAAAACATTCTCACTTTACTTTTCACCAAAGACAGACTTCTATGGAATCTACGACGAGCAGCTGATCTCAGTGAAACTATATATAATAAGGACATCCATTCCCTCTTATTACTTAATTACGTAACAATAATGGTCTCCATCTTCATGCTAAAGAACTAAATCATGTGGACGTTTTATATATTGATATTCAAACTGTATGCAATTGACAAGAACCATTGGAAATAAATAATGATATCTTGATCATTTTGTTGTTCTTGCTTTGTTTAAGTTCATCAAGGGAAAAAGGTTTGTGAAGTAACAAGTAGCCAGGTTCAGTAACTAGTATATTCGGAATTGGCTTGGAAGTACCTGACCAGACGGGACTAACAAAAAGTTGAGCGAAATTAATAATTGAACAACAACAGGTTGGTCGTCCTGAAGTCATAGGTTAGAATCACTCCTCCAATCCAACTTTTCGTTAACATTTCTGTCAGTATCACTTCAAAACGAATCAGTTAGGTAAATCAGTCCCATCTAACCTAGTTACATAATTAATTTACAAATTTCATTTAAATGCAATTTTGAATTATAAAAAACAACTAAAAAATCCTTCTGTGTTCTGTTCATTCAACGCACTATTAATGCTGAATGCAATATTCCCACTTTCATCGCTCAGATCGAATCAGTTCGAAGGATAGAATGAAACTCACAATCTCATTTTATCCGAGTTCTGGTTAATCAGTTTAAACAATCTACCTTTACAGCCTCGGGTTCTTCGCCACCTAATTCAGCCGGGGCAACAGTGGTGACTGTCATCAGTTATCAGTCTATAGGCGGCGCTTTTAGACTTTCGAGTAACTAAATTCTAATTAATGTAAGTGTAGAATTTTAGCGGTGTTGTAGAATGTAATTCCATTCTAGATGATGCTATTTTATATAACATACAGTAATACATTAGGGATAAGTGAAAGACGTTTCCAGCATAATTTATTACTCTTAATAATATTGCTGTTAGTGTATGATATACGATTAGGCGCAGTATATTATGCTCGAAACGTCATTCAATTATCAATACTGTATCACTGTATCTAGTCTGAATTCTAACCAGCCAACCAATTTACTAAAAATCTCATTTCATTAGCTTATCTACCATTCAGGCATCCATTTTCATAACAATGAATAAATTATGCAATATAATTTGAAACACATCAGGCAGTTTGCAAATTTTAATGAAAAGTCTGAATGAAGACCTGAATTGGCTCATTTTGATGCCAGTATGAATGACCTAGAGGCTGACCAATAGCCTTCATAGGTGAAGACGACAGATATCCATTATTATCATTATTGTTATCATTCAGTTCGTTATTTAGCTCCCTTTTTTTAAAAACTTTTTGCTTTTTGTCCTCTTCTCCTTAAGTGGGAAAAACGAATTCGAAATCAGACCTTCTAGGCGTTTACTTGTATATATTTTTATTTTTGTTTTACGTTTCCAATGATTAATTCGATAAAATTTTTCGACTACTTTCTCCCCCTTTAAGTTATATCACCATGGTTACTGAATAAATATCAAGTGCTTCATTTGAGAATTTCATAAATCATATGAGAGTTCACAGTGAGCTGTAAAGCAGCGTTTAACGAAGGTGAGTGACGTCTTAACTATTATTGAAAATATTCTAAATGCAGTGTCATGTAATAGTAGTACTCTTGGCATTCTTGCAGTAGCTTTCACAAAGTCGGGAGTAAAATAGTGTCTGATAATGAGGCGGGGTAAAATACAGACTCATCCCTGATGAAACATTGGAGCGAACACAATGAATCTCGCTCGAAATTTGCTAACTCGCATCACTTTTGACACAGGTGTAATATCTGAATAACAATCGAAGGATGTGTGTACTGCGCAGTGCTTGGTTCTTCTCTTCCTTAGTTTTGTGAAATATGATTGTTGGAATTAAAGGTTAAGGTTGATGGTTTCTGACTGCACAGGTATGAGCTTTATCTTTCGCGTTAAGTGGTGTAATTTTCTCAATAAAAGTGAGCACAGGCGTAGAGTGTTAGGTAGGAAAGAAAAGTCAATCAATAAGGCTATTAAGGACACCAGTTGATATGGATATGTGTTAGTCACCTAAAAATGATTTCTTCATTGATAAATAACATTAGTTGAAATAGGACATGGTTGAAATATAGTTGGTAATGGTCACAACTGAACATGGCAGCAATCCATGTAGACCTTACACGGTTCGTTCAGGTAGGTAAAAGGAATAAAGTCTGTCTAAATGGGTTCGAGATACTCAGAATTATCACTTCGTGACTGCTGGACACATGGCTTAAAATTAGTTACAACTGCTGCAACACTTTTACTCCTTTTTGTCATCCAGAATCTGGAAATCTTTATTCATACTTATATAATTAGTGTCTTCTTGGTACACCTCCATTGACTGTAGCTTCAGTGCATTTCCTTACTCTAATTTCATGTGTTCCTTTTTCCTTCACGTTCCCAAGTGGAACCTAGGGCTTCAAGCTAGTGGCTTGAAGTTTCTGTAGCAGTGTTTATTTTACAGGATGAGGTTGCTAGCCTCATGCCCAACCTTTCCTCTTTACCAGCATTATTTCTAGCTTAGCGAGGTAAAGGAGTGCGTCGGCCGGCGATTGAACCCCGAACCATGTGCGTGGTCGGCGAGCGTCCTAACCGCTATGCCACCGACACTATTATTTCATGTGTGTGTTTTTGTGCAAAGTTCTCTATTGATGAAAAGTCAGCCATTGGGTTCGTCAAAAGATTAGTATTGATTTTAGTACTAATCCATCTCTTTTTCCAGTCATCAAAGATGTTAATTTTATCATTGTGTCCAACTTCTAATTGTTATTTTATTCTCTGTTAGTTAGGTGGTCACACTTCAGGTATTCTGGCCTCGTTTCTTATCAGCAAAAACCCACCTGATTAGTTTCTACCAGTTTGCCTTTGTGATGAATCTGTCTTTTCATTGTCTCGTTTGTTTCTTCTTTTGAATTATCCAAAATTGACATTTTCTATTTTCAAGAGTTAGTTTTTGTGGGTTTCACCTGCTTTTCAAATTTGACCACGGACTGATATCAGTAAGAGAACCGCTGAAAACCACCAATGGTGTGATGGACAGCGGTTCCGCTGTAGTCTGGGATTCATCTGTGGTCAAAATTGATACAAACTAACCCTTGAAAATTAATATGATGCTAGCTACTGACTGGCTACAGAACGAAATTGACTGGAGTTCTAGTGAGAAATCGTGACCAGTGTGATCCACCGGGAAGGGAGTGAGGACAAATACTCGCCGATATTATTGACTGTAGTTACGCTAAAATCGGGAGTTGACAGAATTTATAATTCATGGGCTGGCCATCGAGATGGGTCCCAGCGGCCGAATCGTCTACCACCTCGGCTTGTGATCGGAAGGTCCTTGCTTCGAATTCCTGTGGTGGGTTCGTACTGGCGATGAGTCAGAAACCAGGACAAAACAGCTACCCAGTACTTTCTGGTCCCCAGTAGTTCTCTAACTGATATCAATCCATGACTGAACTTATATTTTATTGTACTTCATTTTATAAATTAGGAAACATTAGAAAATATTATAATAACTAATATATGTAATGTGGGCTTTTCTATTTTCTGCTGCACTGTAATGAGGAGAACTGTAATATAACATGATCAGCAGGAGAACCTATGCTTCCACTATCAACCAGTAGTTTGTCTGTTCTAATTCAAATACACTTATCAAATTTCCAACGGAAGGGTAGTATAGTCAAGTCTTAGATAATGCGTTCAGTAGACTACTTTATACATGTTTACTGTCAATATGTGTGCTAGATGACATGCGATCAGGACCCCAGTTGTTGAAAAGAAACACAAGGGCTATTTTTTGACTTAATCCTTTCCATAAGTTAGATTGTTTTGAATTAGTTATTGCATACTTTTATCAGAATATTATTTAGATAAAAAAAATCAACAATCACCGTATTTATCAGTTTGTTTCTGGCTGATTGATTTTACCCGACCGAAATGCCTAGTCCCTGTTGATTAGTCAGCTCCTAATACGAGAGATTCGATCATGCCTTCAGATAAAAATAATATTGCCTGGCTATTGGTGGCTAGCAATGGGATCGAGGACGCTTTAGAGGTCTAAATGACGGGTCATGTATCTGAGTATCAGTGGGAATACTATTGGCCAACGGGAACGTAAATCCATACACAGCTTACCACTCCCAAATAGGAAGCAATCTTGGCCACCACCAAGCAAGTGATATTCTTTCTAAGCAGTTCAGTTATTTACGGAACTTCATACGTTTATTCCACTTTATGAATTTGAATAAAGCAAAAACAACAGTTTGTGCAGAATTATTTCAAGGATGAATTTTTCGGCAATCAACGCCGTTTTAAAAACTACTAGAAATGTGAGGTCCCTTTTATTTCCTATGCGTGGTGTATATCCAAATGTTCTGAAAGGTATTTAGCCGGGGGCTATCAGAACTGAGGCACAAAAGTGTTACCATTAAGCTACTAAGTTATGATCTTGTGCTGCACAACGATCAAACACTTTTCTAACCACTATGAAATATCACCGATGAACAGCTGTTATCACGTTTTATTCGTCTGAGTCCAGCTGTGACGAAATCTTACTAAAACCAAGGTTATCTGCCTAAAAATAAGTAACTGGAAAATACCGAAATAGATGCTGTGACTTTACGTTACCTTGGAATGGCCACCCTCAGTTAATGTACTGGTAATGATTGAAGGTAAAATGAAAGTCTGACTAACTGACGGGTTCAAACCAGCGCTTCTGTACCAGCTGCAACTGCTAATTATGTTATCATTCCAATCTTAGATAACCTTACAGTCAATTTACAACCTTCCCCACTAATTTTAGTCCAGTGAAATTAGGACGGAAAGAAAACCGAACTAGGTAGAGGGTGTACTGAGGATATAAGAAGAGTTACGTATCATCCTTTCATATAAAATTTGGGTATTAGCTGTAGCGACTGCAGTCGAGTGAAGACCTGGAGCCTCCTATGTCATCTGTTAGTTCGGAGGCTTTTGCCTCAAGTCCAATCCCAAAGAGAATATCACTTCATCCTCGATCACCCCTCATTAGACCAATAGCGGTCTTCAAATTCATAGTTGCCTTAAATGGTTTCATTGATATAAGTATAAAACTTGGGCACTGTGGTAGAGTGTAACTCCATTGTGGATAAGATTTTATTTTCATAAATCACACAGTGTTACACAGTAATATTAACTGATGACGTTTCGAGCACAAATTATTGCTCATAATCATATCAAGTTACTCACACAACTTTTTAAATGGTTTCACCACGGGAGAAATACATTATTTAAAAATCCAGTTTGAATGAATACCTAAAGGTCGTACAGAATTTGTTATAAATTTTTACATTTTTGTTTCAAAATGATAATAGCCAAGTATTGATTATTAGGGTGTGGTTACAGAACTGTCATATGAATATGTTTATTCTAGCGGAGAGTAAAACAAAGCTCTTTTTTTTGAAAGACAAAAAGATGAGAACACTAGGAAAATTATTGAATTCGGTGGGATAGAAATCGTATATAAGTGAAGGTCAAACTCTCTGGAATATCACTGAATACGACTACTGATCTAGTGGGTGACGTTTGAAAGGGAAGTGAAAATCTGAATGAAAGCGGGTTTCCAACCAGTTTTCCCTAGTGTGTTCTCACTCTTGAGTGTGATGTTGTCAATTTTATTGTGTTAAGGTCGATTGTTTATTATTTTCTTACCGTTGGTAAACTTGATACCTAAGAAAGTGATCACTTTCTGAAGCGATAGAGACCTAATAATTCTTCTTTTTTAAATTAATGGAAAAATTACTGCCACTCAACTCTGAACCTTCCTTAGAAAGTCTTAATGATTCCAAAACATCTGCTTATAAACAGGGCAGAAGTACTTTAGATGCTGGTGCTGTCTCACATCATAATGTTTCCTGCCTGGACAGAGGGACCAAATATGTTCGACGTACCTCCCTTGACTACACATCCGCTTTTGAATCTGTATCCAGATGTATTTTGTTGAATAAGCTTTCCTTGACACGAACCGACTCCTTGGCTTTTAACTGGTCGCATTCTTATTTGTTGAACACAATGTAGTATACTGCAAATAAAGGAAAATCTTCCTCTGCCTTACTTACTGAATCTGGAATCTCTCAAGGTGTTGTTCTCTCTCCTCTTCTCTTTTTTCTCCTCTTATATGACTTGCTTCTTTCGAAAGAAATCAACATCGTTAAATTCTCTGATGATTTGATTTTCTCATTGCTGATGACGTCCCGATCTGACTCTTCCAAACTGAATAGCTTCTGTCAGACATCAGTCAGTGGTATTACGTTAAATCCCTCTAAATGTCAGACAGGTAACTCACCTTCAGGCACAAATGTGATCTACACGAACTAGCCCCTTCACAAGATGCTTGTAGCATAGCAGGCACTGAACTAGAAACTGAGTCAAGCATAAAATACCTTTAAATAATCCTATCCTCTGTCCTTTCTACGCCATCCAGAATCTTGTTGATTTCTAATGAAATGCTCCGTCTACTTCTACATTAAGAAGTTAAAACAATAAGGTAACATTTTACCTCTACTTTCACAGTTTTTAACTCGTGCATCTTACCTATCTTTCTTTATTGCTTCGTCTCAGTCTTTTCTGGGCTATTCAAAAAGGACTACATCATATTTCGAAGGGTATTAAAAGTTTTCACTAGGGTAAGTGGTGTTCCACTAAGTCATCTTATCATTATTTAGTCGACAGACATCTGGACTCATGCGAAAAATGGGCTAAATCCATATTGTCTGACTCACAGTTCCCTCTTTATTCACAAATCTCCCCTTGCATCTCACCAACTAGGACTACAAGTCATTGTAAAAGATTATATGCCGTCTTAAATAGGGACAATAACTCAATGATACCTTATTTGAACCTCGTTCTTTATGATAGACAGTGTGTTAAGCGTGATATTTATAAATTACCATGTGATTAACAAAATAAATGGTTATCTGATTTTTTTTGTAATATCTGGTGACACTTTTTCGATTATCTTATAATTTTAATTCTTAGTGTAATTATCATAATTTTATGCTTTCGTACACTTTTGGCCTTACTGTTATTGCTATGGCAAAAACGTTGCTATTATCAATTTTGGTTAACTATGTCCTGTGATACATATTTTTCGCCTCTGAGTAAATTAGATGCAAGATTGCATGAGATGCTGATAAATCCATAATGTATCATAAGTACTATTTTGGAATAGAGAAAAATGACTACCACTGTTATTATTACAATAGATTGTTGAATCGAGAAGCTTCCATGATCTGCCTAGATAACATAAAAGGAGGTTTTAGAATTCTCCATCGAAAAAATGAACCTGTTTCGTGATAGGCTTAACCGTGATTAGTTGTCCTCGAAAATTTGCTTACTGTTGTATATTTTAAGGTGCAAAAAATACGCATCCAGACATGTATGTATGTGGTGTGCGTGCAAATCCAGTCTGTCAAACATAACATAAAAATGAATTAGCGTGAATAATGGTCTTTATCATCAAAACATTTCAAAACACTGGAGACTGATGAGACCGTAACTATGGTGGCGAGAATCGGTTAGTTTAGATTAAAAGCTAAGTATTGTGAACAACGTTCAGAAAAACCTGATGTTGATGAAACAGTATAGATAGAAGTATTAAAATATGTCCTGTTTAACAGCGTGTGGAACACAGTGAACAAATAGGCTAGTCATATCAGAAATTGGAAAAAAGTATTATTAGGGAAACTCTGGTAGCAGATGAGCTTCCAGTTATACCCAGCGTAGAAGGAGGGGATGGAGAAGTTTCTTCTATGTGCACGAATCAAGGTCTTTCATCTGAATGACTGAGGCTATAGCAATTCAACTTATACGGAAATTTACTGTTTTCGGAAGGATTCTTTTATGTTTTTGTAGATAACTTTGAGTGGATTAACCTTAGATACTGAATGACCGGTGTTAGTCATGTATTTAATAAGCACTCCTTACTGATCCACTACGACTTCTCTGTAGACAAATGGGATAATGTGTCCCTGACTCCTGTAGACCTGAACGACCTAAATATCTCACCCCATCGGAACAAATGAATCCGTAAATACACACAAAACTAGTTCAATGCGATAGTTTATCTTTCGAGTTACTATGAAATATTAGGTTGTAGGAGAATAGCAGGTTAATTTTGATGCAAAAAATGCTCTTTCCAGGACGCTTAATACTCTCTTCCTTAGTGTTGGCTAGAATGTCCTCCTTCAACACTGAACTCATGTATACTATCTTCTTCAGCGGAAAGATAGGATTTTATTTGTTAGATTGGGTCTTATGTGTTTATATATGAAGCGTGGAAGGTGACCATTTTAAGCTGGTATCTTCCTTAAAAGTATCATCTCTTCATCTAACGACTCCCGGCTACAGATTCTTTGGTTTCGAGCCACAAGAGACATTTTTAGGTTTTATCTGCAATTTCCGGGCACCCAACTGTAAAAGTTTGTCAACTGATCGTTCCATGCAGAATTTTTGGTATACTAATCTGTTCAATGTCCTATCAGCCTTCATTGTTAGTTGAACGTCTAGAAAGCAGATTATTTGTCCAGTTTTACTTCAGTTGTAAATTCTGTGACTAACTGGTAACCGTTGGAAATATGTAGGACAATACTCAGATTGCATTTGTTATCAAATATGATAAAAGTATTATCAACACGCCCCCAGTTGTTAATAGTCCGTTTCAACTGATCACTTCCTAAACTTGCCATGAAAATGTCTTCCATTACCGTACTTAATGGTAATTCTGTCAGTTTGTTATCCTCCAAATATTCGCATAGGAAGGAAATAGTAATCGGGACATTTGTGGAGAGTAATCAATATTAAATTATATCACATTGATTAATCACCTTATTGATTTCCTCTAACGATCTCGACTAATTCAAACGTGTCTCAAAAAGAATACCCTAAAATTCGTTCCCTACCTTGCCGTAGGCGTTATGCCAGCTATTTCAAAATGTGACGATAAGGAGGCCCAGACAAATTCAAAATTGGCTGTTTTGGCAGTCTGTAAAGTCGAGATGACACTGAATCGGTCAAAAGAAGGTTTTCTCAGCTATCTTTAGTAATTATTTAATCATTATTTAGCTTTTCCAACATTTCTGTGAGTTAAATTTAGATCATTTTGGTTTTGTCTCACTCTGTGTTACATAGAGCGAACTTATTGTTGTCTAACACCTTGCTAATACAGATTTTTCTATCGTTTATGACTATGCCTGTACCTTCATCAGGGTATATGACAACAATTCTCTATGTCATTTCTGTTGGTTTTTCTTTAGTAAAAAGATTATGGCATTTAAACTAAGCACTTAGATACTGATGGGCTAATTCTAGAACTGTTGATTTCAGACGTTTAGTCTCCTGTCCAGAAACTGGGACAAGAACATTGGTTCGATTGGCCAAGTTTTCAGACTCATTATATGTATTTAGCTCGCCTATGTTTTGATTCACAAAGTAGAATTTCAACCCAACAGACAAGGCCTCCAGTTGTATAGGAGACATGTTTCCTGAAGAATGAGTGAACAAAATGTAGTGAGATCTTCCGGAAATTTGAGTTTTACTTCGGTGGCTTATAGACTTGAACGGATGGTGTATGTGCGTTTCTCTCCAACCATAGTGACATAAGTAGCAAATGCTGGGGATTCATCCCATTTCAGTTCCGAAAACCCAAAGGATAGTTATGCTGTATCCCTCTGCGCTTCTGGGACACGCGAAAGAGGGGAATTAATAAGGTTTCTGGTCTGATGTTTCACCTATTTTCAGTTGGTATACACATGACTGCTATGTAGAGCTTACCAACACCACTTCAAACACCTGTGACATTTATCTCCATACTGTTTCATTAAAATCCAATTTTTCCGAAGGTTTTTCATAGTACTCAGCCTTTAATCTAAACTTACTAAGCCATACCACTTTAGTAATATTTTGACTATTCTTCACTGTTCTGAATTATTTGATGATGTAAAGAATATTCCAAACTGATTTATTTTTGCGTTATGTCTGGCAGAATGAATGTGTACATGCAGGAAAATAGTTGTATATATTTGAGACTGTATATCTAGGTGAATGAATTCGCCAAAAATAGTCTCTTTTCTGAAGTGTTTGTTCTCTTTTGTACTATTGTGTCCACTGGCATTAGTACTGCTGCTCCTGCTGATTTAATATTCAACCTTTGGATAGTGTGATCAACTGTTTCATGACTAATATACGTGGTTGTAAGTTGATCTGAGTACAAGACTTTTAGGATTTCTCTCGTATTTAACATAATTCCTTTGTTTAAGACACTGTACACTATTCTCAGTCGAAGCATGCCATTCGGTGGACTACGGCCCTTTATGTAAAATACTCGGCTTGTTTTCATTGGTCGACTCAAGGTCTTCCTCACACAGTAATCGCTATTCTTCATGTTTGCCAATTTGTTATCAGCCTAGTAATAACCATTTATGTTGTCCCAGAGTGACTGTTTAAACTGTTTGAATTCAAATTATCAGGATTATATTTTTAAAACTAAATGATAATGTATGCAACGAAAAGCTTCTGTGTATTATGGTGTTTGTTCATTAGCATTTGGTGTAAGTTATACAATTTTTGGGCAGTACTCACTACTCAACTGCACAGCTAACTAGTGTGATCATAATGTCAATTAATTATGAAGAAAAGATGACTGATCACCGAAAATCTAGTGCTTAGTCAAACAAAATAATAATGAACTGATTAACAAAATGACAAAGCAATTGTATTGATTTGACTGTTTCCTAGTAATATTAGCCATTCTTTCCATACTGTCTGTATTTCATCGATTTCTTCTTAAAATAATAACACTCCTCTGGCATTTCATCTACACTAATTTTTCTACTGACATGAATTATCATTGTATTGTATTCTACTGACTGAGTAGCTGGGTAACGTACTCAACAATCAGTGGGTCTGGCTAGCCAAACTTGAGTGATCTGAACATTTAGACGGTCACCATTTTCATCAACGCTGTACCGAGTTCAATTTAGCTCAGACGACTAAATCAGTTCAGAAACCACCTGAATTCTGGAGATAATGTTCTCTTTCTTGGTAGTCATTTTGTATTATCAAGCAGATCACATATTGTGAACTAAGCGATTTCTTTTTTTCTAGAGGAAACTGTAGTGAGATTTCATCCCGAACTGTGTGAATTGCAAATCCAGAATTAATATGCTAGAAATCCAAATTTGATCCAAAGACTCTATATACTACTTACGTCTGTTTATAAGTAACACATATTACATAGGTAATATTCATCGTAGAGGAAATAGTATTCTTATGGATACATAATGAACTGTGATCGACGCAGAAATGTTCTCTGTATTATAATAAAAAGGTATTCAGATATAAGTAGAAATGATGGTGGATTGGCTGACATACCAATGTAGAATATAGCGGACACGTTTAATAATTCAAGTTATCAGGCTACTTAGAATCATACAAAACAGAGAAACAGGAGTGGAGTGATAATACCACAATAGATTAACATAGATATGAAGAAAAGAAGAATCCGCTGAAGGTGAATGGAGATCCTGAGGGCCTGGAAGACTTGAAGAAGCTACTAACAGGTAACCCTAGGAACTTATTGCTCAACAAATACGACAAAGAAAATGGGTATGGATCAGGGACACACTGAGGAGACCATCTGGTGACATCGCTCACCAGGTCTTCGAATGGAACCCGAGTGATAAATGACGCTTTTTTGACGTTGGTCCGAGGGTTAGATGGAGGAGATCGTCTGAGAAGGAGATGAGAGCTTATGGGCGACCGTGTGGCCAGCTAAAAAGTGACTGCAGAGAACAGAGTGAAACGGTGATGTGCTGTTGAAGCCCAACGTTCCACTCGCAACCCAAGGTGATAAAAATACTTTAGCAGAAACTTCTTTTAATAGAATAGAGAAAATCCAAGAAGTGACTAATTTTCAGTGTATATATCTGATTATTATTGATTACTTATAAGTACACCGAAGGACTTCGAAATGCTTACAAGATATGCACTACCACCTGGGTAACTGGTAGTCGCACTATTAAAGGAATAAATGTACATTATCCAGCGTCAAAAATTACATGAAACCAACTATGAAATACCATCATCGAAGGCCATTTCTTCGTTTTCTTTCAAATATACCTGCTTCAGAAGACACATGCCAAACGAAATCGCATTCAATAAATCCACTAGCTAACAAACTGACTTCACTCTACACTATGTCGAACAAAAGATGCAATGGCTAAAATAAACAAAATCAATCGAAAACACATAAGTCATTAAAGAGAGATCTCTTTCCGTAACTTCACTTCAAACCTGAACAGTTATTTCGGTGGTTTTTATACATGCAATGCAGACAGACAACAGAGATAAAACGTTACTGTCAGTTATTAACAAAGTAAATCAAAGTGCATGAGTAGTGATTATGTGTTTATGAAAAATTAGGAATAGTCTTATGTAATCAGAAGGATTGACAATTGATTAGTTGAGGGATGAATAATTGTTTGGAAACAGTTAATAAAAGACAAGAGAAGAAAAGATCGAAAATGGTTAGCAAAAACATAAAATGGACAACTGCAGAGAAAATAACAAATTGGTTGGAGGATTTCATCATGAGCTGACATCAGTTAGAGAAACACTGGAAAACTAGCAGGAAGTACTGGACAGCTGTCTCATCCTAGCCTGGAACTCTTCAACGGTATGCACACACCACAGGGGGTTCAAACCCACGACCTTCTGATTACAAGGCGAGCTCGTAGACCATTATTATTATTGTTTCCTTTAATTCCTAGAGGAACATAGGGCTTCAGCCATGCGTCTCCATTGCGCTCGGTTCTATGCTAGAGTCTTCACCTGGCTCCAAGTCTGCCCACATGCCTTCACCTCCTCTTCTCATGACCTCCTCCAAGTCACCCTTGCACTGAAGACCAACTCACCGCTTCCCTTTCGGGTTCCACTCAAGGGCTTGTCTAGTGATGTCACTTGATGGTTTCCTCAGAGTGTGACCAATCCATCTCCATTTCTTCCTGCCTATTTGTTTCACAATCGGTTCCTGGTTGGTTCGCTCCTAGAGATCCCTGTTGCTGGTCTTTTCTGGCCGCCATCTGATTTTGAGTATTGAGCGAATACGACTGTTAATGAAGGTCTGTAGTTTGTTTGAGATGCTCTTTATGACGCGGCAAGTCTCTGATTCGTAGACCATTAAACCACTGGAACCCAATCAAATGGCCCATGAATTCTAACTTCTGTCAATTTATGACACAGCGCAATGTCTTCTTCGACGAGTCACTGCCCAACCTTCAAACTGCTGTACACTACTGGTCACTGCTTTTCACTAGAACCCCAGGTAACCGCATGAATAGGGCCACTCGCTAATGAGCCTTGTAACCAGAAGGTCCTGGATTCGAACCCCGGTGCATGCGTAGTGTTGAGGTGTCCCAAACTAGGTTGACGAAACAGCTGTCCAGTACTCCCTGTTAGTTTTCCAATGGTTCTCTAACTGATACCAGCTCATGATGAAATCCTCCAACCAATCAAACAAAATCTCTACAAAACCAATACTTGAAAACAACTTATTGAAAATGCCTCACTTTCTCCACACATCCTCTTATTCACCAAAATGTCAAAGACAAGATCCTTCTGTTGGCAACTTCAATGTGCACTTACCAATTCACCTGCTCCTATGGTGCTAAATACATATGCCGTACCAGCAGGACATTGTCTAGACTTGCCCACAAATAAAATCAATCATCGCGTGTAAAATAAATTACACCAACTGTAAAAATGTCACCATAGTCAGAATGAAAATCACATTCGTCTCTGCTTACACGAAAATAAATCACCTGTTGTGATAGGTGACAAATAATCCTAATTTCTTTGAATACTAATTCGACTGGAAACATGTTTAAATGATAAATAAAGGGATGCCTACAAATCCCGAAAGCTCGGTACTCAGGTGAATCTACGATCAACAGATATATCGATATAAATCAGAATTATTAACCACTGAAAAATGAACATGATCATCGGAATTATCAGTATGTATACAAGGATGGCGAAAGATAAAAGAATGCTCTTCAGACAACTGGATACACTGACATTCCTCAAAAAAGATGGTTATTACGTTCATTACAAAATTAGAAAGTTAGTGCCCATCAAGATGTTGTTTAAACAAACAAACCTTCTACATCAAGAAGTTAAAACATTCTGGTGTAACCCAACCCTTACTCCTACAATTCGTTAACTCTCGCATTCTGCCTATTATTCTCTATTGTTCCCCCTTAGTTTTTCCAGGGCTACTGAAGAAAGACTATAACATATTACGCAGGATGTTAAAGGTTGTCAGCAGGGTAAGCAACGTGCCACTTAACCAGCTTGTTAATATTCTGGTTGACAGGCACATAGACTCATGTGAAAAATGGGCCAAATCCATTTTATCTAACTCACACCACCCTCTTCACTCACAACTCTCCCCTTGCATCTCATCAGGCAAAACCAGAAGCCTATATAGAAAACTATATGCTCGCACCAGCAAGTACAAAAACTCAACCATACCCTACTTAGCTCGTGTTCTGTGCGATAAAGAAAGCATTAGGTGTGACACCTATAATTCATTAAATAGTCAGTAGAACAACTGGACCTCGTCTTTCCAACTCATATCATTTATAGGTACAACATTTCTTTCTTTTCCTTTTCTCTCTCTTTCTCTTTTTTCCGTTATGTGCTGCTTTGTTTCTTTCTTCCGCTTACGCCAGTAAATATGACAGCTCCTACTTTTCTAACACCTTCAAACACTGTTCAACTGTGGCTTTGCTACCGACATGCCAATATGTTGTTGTCATAATGAACTGAGATTTCCTTAATCTATGTAGAATTTAATTTATTGATAATGTACTAACTGGATGCAATACTGTAGTAAAAATGCTGAGAATTCCATTCTGTATCACAAGTACTGTTTTGGAATAAAGCAAATTATTATAATAATTATTATTATTACGCTGAAAAGTTAGAAATCTGAACCTTTTCTCATCCCACACCTACATGTATATATATATATATATATCGAACAGGCTGATATAAGCGATATCAAGCACTTTAAAAAAATTGCACACATACTCTATGTATACTACTATACATATGTCTACAAATCTGAGAATGAAAACGAACTCAGATATCTGATATATGTATATATGTATAAACGGGAAACAATTGCTGAGAATCAGAACAGACGATAATAATTTACAAGTGTCCTAATTACAGGATACCCAGTAGTAGATATGAATATTTGTGCGCATATATGTAGATCATTGTGAGTGCATGTAGGCGCTGTGCAAAATCATATCAATATTTTGAGAGAGAAAAAAGGAAGATAGAAAATGATATTTCAAAAACATAACATCGAATAATCTTATTTTTTTTTAAATCAAAACTCTTAAAAGTATATTCAATTGGCTGTGATACACATTTGGCATTGTCTACTGGCAAGATTTATCAGTAGTATATAAATGCGAATTGACAGAACGCAGCCAAAATTGAAATTAATATTTTAAGATCAGTGACTAAAGACGTAGAAGTGTCTATACGTCAAATCTGGATTTAATGTACGTTGTGGACACGTAATAATCTCATAGGTCAACGTTTCATCTGGCTATTTAACCATGAAGAGCACCTCAAACAAACTACAGACCTTCATTTGCAGTTGTCTTCGCTCAATACTCAAGATCAGATGGCCAGAAAAGATCAGAAATAGGGACCTGTGGGAACGAACCAACACAGCAGGAACCGATTTTGAAACAAATGGGCAGGAAGAAATGGAGATGGATTGGCCACACTCTGAGGAAACCATCCAGTGACATCACTAGACAAGCCATTGCTAGAGTGGAACCCGAAAGGGAAGCGGCTAATTGGTCATCCAAGGGTAACTTGGAGGAGGTCATGTGAATAGGAGATGAAAGCATGTGGGCCAGGTGAAGACTCTAGCAGAGAACCGAACGCAATGGAGACGCGCGGCTGAAGCCCTATGCTCCTCTAGGAATTAAAGGAAATAATAATAATTTAACCATAGGTCAATCATCAACCAATCGGAACAGCTTGTTATTCGCTGACTTAGCCGACTTTTAAAGTGGTTAAAAAAGTACTCCGTTACCAATTCTGTTGTTTTCTGCGATTAAATACATTTATCAGAATAAAGTCAACGAGAAGATCTATCAATACACCATTGGTAGTACTACTGAGACCAATAATGATTCTAATTCCATCCGAAATATGACCATGGTAACAGTAAGCGAAGGAAACTATTCGAGCTCACCTTGGCCAGTTAAAGGCATGAGTCATCATGATGTTTTATTCTCAAATCAGTACACGCATATGACCAACATAAGTTATTGAAATAAAAGGATGTTTTTGATTTTGTTGTGTTCTCTGAGCTGGTTGATTTAATTGACAAGCTTCCATTTCATTACATCTCTTTTAATCATTTTTTTAATTTGGAATTTGAACTTCTCATAATGTGGTTTATGTTTTTACTAATTGGTAAATTTAATGTGTAGTTTTGTGCCTGGTAATCGCTGATTCATCCGATGAGCACCAGGATTCTAGAAAATCGTTGACATATTTTGTGTTTCCAATGTTTAAAATTTCTACATTCTCCCAATCAAACTGATGTCCATAATTGTTTACATGCATTGATATGAAAGAATATACATATCGTGCCTTTCTACAGCTAATTTATGCTCTTGGATTCTGAGTCGAGGGGGACGCTCACTTTGACCAATGTAGTGTTCATTGAAGTTTCTGCAATTTACTTTGACCTTGTCTTCTTTTTGTGTTGGTTCTTTCGGTCAGCACAATATTGAGTGAAGTGTTAGTGTTGGCTTTTGTGGTTATGTCTGTTTCAAATGGTCTTAATATTCTAGACGTTATTTTAGAGATCTTGTTTATATATGGTAGAATGAATTTTCCTTCTCGTCTTTGAGGATAGTTTCTTGTTGGTATTTCGACGATTCACTGACATGCAGTATGGAGAGAATTGTGATGGTTATATGTGAAAAAACTGTCGAGAAGCTACACACCATTAGAAATCATACAGCCATATATTAACTTACTGAGCTTTATTATCTGGATTGACAGCAGCTAACTGCTACTATTATAGATGTACTCATATATGCTAATGAAGTTATCGAGCGAGGTTATCTAATTTCATGGTCGGTACTCAACTTTGTTAGAACTATACTTACAGCAGTGTACCTGATCAAATTGGATTTTACAGAAATTGACTTTTTACCAGGAAAAGGAGTCATCAGTTTAGATTTCACAGAATACACAACTCTTTTAATTGAAGGCACCGACAAACTGTATGGTCTTTTGGGGTAGAACTTAAGGAAGAGAAGTTAAACCACCAGCTGAGATTGTGAACCTTCATTGACTGAAGTGGTGTGAACCCACATCGTGTCTACTGTACCACCCTCTACCTGAAATGATCAATATGAACCATGGCACGATCTCACGAAATCACTGACTGTTGGTGTTAACTAAGTAGAGAGGTGTATACTGCTTAATCAGGATCTTTGGATTGACAAGACAAATAGTTACAGATTATTTGTAGCACAGCTGAGAGCTAAGAATCTTAAAAAATGAAACTATTCATTACGGCATGATTTTTGGTGATATACTGAACACTAAATCAACCTGATTTCATATATTCTCACCTTGATTTTGAATCCTGTCTTCCTTTTAATCTAAATGAGAACACAGCTAAGCATGTAATTTACATGAGTTCATTTAGGAATAGTCGAATTTTGACGACAAAATCTTCTTCATTCATAATTTTTATGTGCTATGTGAATTTAGTCTCAAAATGTGATGCAGAGTTTCAGTCTTGGCGTTGTGTTTCAGTCTTTTTTAGGTATCCTGATTCCTCCCACCACTAGATGAAAATTGTTTTCCTTGAATTTCCTTTACACTTCGGCTGGTAGACTATTAGTGTGGCAATGAATGATGATTGGATGTGGAATGCAAAGTTGAGTCGTAACAGGCTTGAAGCGAGCGATGCCCGGAGAGCTATTGGATGACACACCAGACTCAACTACTAACAAGGTACCATTTCACTTCATTCACAATGCACACTGATTAGCTGTCGTGTGAATGAGCCAAACGTAAATGACCGTTTGTCTTCACACTAAATGTCCAGCCAAATATTCTCTCATCAGTTATAATAATATAGATTTAGTGGATTTCACTGTATCACCACTCATTAAAACAATAGTAATCCATGAACATAAGGTGCAGTAATAGAATACTCGCAAATCACTCACGTCGTCCGCTGTTTGATTCCTTCCTGACGCACTCTTAAAAACCTCGCTTAGTTAGTAGTAAGTCAGGGAAAGAGGAAAGATTAGGCATAAGTCTAGCAGCCTCCCCCTGTAAACGACAATGCCACTGCTACTCAAAGCTCAAAGCCAAGTTTGAGGACGTATGTTTCACTCAGAATGCAGATAGAATATAATCTTTCTTAAATAAACCCAAGGTTATCTGTGAAAATCTCATCGTTGAATAATGACCTGATTCTCTCCCAGTAATTTTAGTATGATTAGGATTGACGAGAGAAGATCTGGTTGGACATCTGGTGCAGTTACGAAGGGGAAGTTATATATCATCAATTCACCTTAAAGCTGGTCATTATTTTGGTAACTGGAGTGAAATGTCAGCCAAGTCACTAACGGGATTCCACAGCTGAGCCGTTAGACCGTTGGACTAATGCTTCAGAGGCCACCGGTTCGAAAACATTTATGTAATAAAGACAAAATTAATACTACTAATTCTTATTCTTCTTATTATTATTATGAAATAACTTTTATTCCACTGTTTCAAGCAGATGTCTGAATCTACACCTGAGAAAATTAGAACTCATCGTGATGCTGATAAACAAGACGAAATAATAATACCCGTCAGCAGAGAACAAATGGACAAGGCAATTGCTGCCTTTCGTAAGTAATGTATTTGTTTTTATACAACATAATGTATTGATTACTTCTAAAGAATTTGTTATAATGGTAGATATCAAAGCGAAAATAGTTGGAGAATGTGGAATCCGTAGATATTAAAAGTTATGCAATGAACTCGACGAGATTAGGAAAATATGCGGGCCACAGAATTTTAGTTCGTGGGTAAATCTTACCCATGACGTGACATCCCTGAAGGAGCGTCGTCCTAATGTACTGGTGATAGTGTGGAATAGCAAGTTAGAAAGTAACAGTCATACAGTGTCCTCATATCATTTCTCACTGTTGTTGACTCGCGATACCTCATATATATATATATATATATATTATATATATATATATATATATAGCTACAAGTGTTGCTAAAACTAGCAACAGTTCGACATTAGATCACCTCGTCCGAATAGACCGAAAAGCTAACACTGAAGAATCTTTCTCTATCATCTATTGGGCGTCGAATGGAACACTAAATGCCTCCAAACAGCAGAGGCCATTGCAATCCGTTTCAGTCGTCGGTACTTACTTCGGACGATTTACTTTGAAAGATAATTGATTAAGTTCGACACACAGGTTTCGATAAGGCTGCTAAATTTAATTGTAACACAGCTCCCCACCACATAACTTATCGTTGTTAAGCACTAAAAAAGAAGTACCGAAGAATGAAGTTAGGAAAGGAAATGCCGAAGAGATGTTATCTGCAAATTTAAATAGTTAATAGTTACTGTTTTGTTTTATTATCATGACTTTGATTTGGACATACTTGTGAAACATCATAAGTAAGGAGAAAACCAATAGTAAGACAAAACCTGCACTTAACTGGCTTTTCTGATAAAAATTATTTGAAAGTATTTTTCAGCCCACATGTATTTGACACAAAAATGACATACTAAAAAAGGGAAAAGAGATATCTCGACGACATATTTTTGATTCCAAACCTCAAGCAGCATAGAATTTGAAAAGTTTGATGGCGAAGATTTGTAACTCAGGTGAATGATTTTGATGTAGTTGTGTTCTCTAAATTGATAGTTTATTTGCGAAGCTTTCATTGCCCTACTAGGTAACATCTTCAGCGAAGACTTCAATTTGAAGTGAGCTTTAAGATTTCTCCAAGAATTTATTAGTCATCTCTCCTGGTGACCTTGAAAGTGATTGGTTGTTTTTTTTTGTTTCCACACCTTCTAGGCTACTTGTATTGGAAGTGATTGTTTCCTTGACTTAAACTTTGACCTTTTTCGTGTGAGATTTCCTGCTTATCGATTGGTGTATTTCTATACGTCTGTGTGTCTATTGATTGACGATTCAGTGGAATACCGGGCTTCTAAAATTTCTCTAGCATTCTTGATGTTTCCTCTGTCTAATATTTGAACGTTGTCCCAGTCGAATTGATTTCCGTGTTTGTCTGTATGCAGCGATTTGAGCGAGGGAGTGGATGTCATGTCTTTTGATGGTTAGTTTATGATCATGGATACGAAGATGAAGGGGACGTCCACTTTGACCAATGTAGTGTTTTTCACAGTCGTTGCAACTTATTTTGTAGATGATGTTGGTTTTATCTTCTTTCATTGTTGTATCTTTTGATTGACATAGAGTTGAGTTGAGTGACTTTATTAGTTTGTGTGCGATATTAATTCCTAAATGTCTGAAGATTCTTGCAGTGATTTCTAATACTTTTCTTGTTTGTTGAATTTTCGTAGCAGTTTGATTGATTTTCCAGGGTATGGTCAGTACTCTCACGCCTAACTCTCCGTCTTTACACGGACTTGGGACCGGCTAGAAAACTAGCGAGCTAGCAAAGTAGGAGAGGTTTTTGGTATAATCTGGTTGTGTAACATGTAAATTAAGCATCCTTCGTTACAAAGCAAACAATCAGAACCGACGAAACACAACAATCTAAATTTTTCATGAATTGTACTTGATTTTTTGAGATATACACTTTTGCTACTTATCAGTAGAAAAAAGCTCGGCTACATTTTCACAGTGATCACTGTTGTTTAAGAACCATGGCATGCAATAACTGGCGTGACACTTTCTTTTTGAAAATTGATTCTGTAATAAGGCCACATTTTTGAGCACTCTGACAAAAGATGTATCAGTCAGTCAGTCACAAATAGCATAACAACATTACAACACCATAATCATTTTAAGCCTACAGTTTTAACACGTGCAAAACCCCTTACACTGTTAATACTTATTGACAGGACAGGGCAGTTAAAAAGTTTTGGTGTTACCACTCAGTTTGGAAGAAGACCCGTTTGATAGGGCCTCCACAGTTGTGATTTCTCGGAGATTAAATAATTGTTTCTATCACAAATATAGTCAGAAACGTTGATATCAGGATATTCTAGTCAACTGAGACTGGGATGAACTCGGGAACCACACGTTATTCTATGCGGATGTCAATTGAACATTGAGAAGTGAGTTTAAAAGACTGATTAATGTACAAAGAATATTCTGCTCGATAAATTTGTCATCAGGTTCTAAATTTATATGACAGTAATAATTAAAGAAATATTGTTATTAACAATAGTGCATTTTTAAAATTTCATTGAATTAATAATAATAATAATGACAGATTATATTTGAAAAGCATCAGTCAGATATAATGATATTTTACTGAATATTGGACAAACTAAAGGAAACAACAGAGAATCTATGAATTTATAGGTTTGACAGCAGGTCAAAGTAGCAAAAGTGTCTGGACTTGCCTCTTTTGCACACATGGCTCCAGTTAATTCAAACAACAAACAACACTTAAGAAAATCCATTAAAAAAACTATCATTGACGGTAGTCTGAAGCTTATGCTCTCCACACAACCAGTTGTGATCCCTAAAATGAAAGAGGACGTAAGTGGGCTAGCCACCTCTAATTGTATCTACCATTTCAACTGCTCCTATGGAGCGAGTTATATTGATCGTTGCTGTAGGAACCAGATTTCTCGAGCTCGTGAAGACGAACCAGGGCAGTAAAATAAAGGTATTGTTAAAACCATTAATAGATCAATATTAGATCACCTCGTCCAACCAGGCCATAAAACTAGCGCTGAAGAGTCTTCGTCTGTCGTCTATAAGCTATCAGATAAATTCCTAAAGGCCTCCAGATACCGAACACTCCAAACAGAAGGTGCCATTGCAATTCCTAATACTGTGCGTGCAATCATAATTGAAGCCTACTAGAAACACTGATAAGAAATTATATTATTGCCTCGATGAATAATGAAACACGCATTTCATCTCCCTTCCTTTTTGTATTAAATCAAGTCTGCTGATCACTCTATCTGGTTTTTCACTCTTCTTCAACTTTGATAACATGTTATAGCACAGAGTAAACTGAACAGAAGCAGTTCAAATGCGTCACTACTCAGGATTCCACAGAGAAATGAGTAAGTGAAAGATCTGATTAACAGATTGATTTCTTTCATTGTAAATACCTACAATCACCTCATTATATGAAGTCTTATTTGTTTGCTAATTATTACTACTAATTTTTAACTATCTAATCGGATGAACTGGTAATAAGGAGAAATGAGGAAGAAATCTTTCCTCCTATATCATTCGAAAAAAGGAACTTTGAAGGTATACACCCGAAACTTGTGAAGTCTGACAACGGAGGAACCACTGAAAACCACCAGGAATTACTGGACAGCTGTTTCGTCCTAGTTTGGAACTCGCCAGTGACTGGTTGCAGGACAAAGTTGACTGGAGCTCTGGTCAAAAGTCATGACTAGTGGGGTCCATCCAGTCATTAATGAAGACAAATACTCGTTGCCGACACTGGCTGGCTCGAGCTAAAATCACGAATTGGGAGAAATTAGAATTCATAGAACGGCCGTTGAGTCGGAATGGCCACTATTAAGTGACCAAAGTCATGTTCTTTGAGCCTTAAATGATGACTAAATTTTGAACAGGTTGCCTGCTTCAGCTTTTGGCTACTACAATACCCTTTGTCATCAAACATGTATTGCTCCACACTACTCCTCTTGTTTTTACTTCAATTAATCAGAGTTGTTTTCAAGTTAAACCATTTTTATTTGTGCAACTTTAAACATATTTCAATTTATTCCTTGCCGTCATCTGCCTTAGCTCGATATTTATTTCATTTGTCGCAGCATGAGAATACGGAGAGTTCTTTTCTGTGTAAAAACCACTTCTAGGAATAAAATGTATATTCCCATTACTCCTAAACGGTTCCACCCACCAGGTTTATGATGCAGTTAATTTCCAGTCTGGCTGGCTGGCTGGCTGGATTCAACATAGAACTTGGCACCGAAGTGCAACAGTTCAAGTTGCCACGTTCCAAATAGCACACAAAGGTAGACAAGAAAATGAGTGAAGAGAATCAATAGAGTTTTGACAAGTATAAGAAAGAAACAGAATGAGTAATGGTAGAAAGGAATATGAAAGATTACAGAGACTGAATACATCTGCGCCATTGACAACGATTTTGAGCCATGTCCAGTCTAAGAGACTGAATACTATCAAGCATTCGTGAGTGAAGTTAGATACGAGTGACGGTGAGCCCGAGCAAAGATGAAACATAGTCACTGTGTAACTTTCTGTTAGACATAAAATCACCAACCTCCTCACTTAGCAGTTGCATTATACACTTACCCCATAGAATCCATCCAGGTCTTGGAAATAACCGATGTACCTAATTGAGCTTATATACAAATGTTGACTATTTCCCGAAAAAGTTATTAACAATCATTTTCACCGAACCAATGAGCAGCGATAGTCTGCGTCAATGATGTGTGATTTATTCCTTTAGAGTAAGCGAGTCCTGAGACCCATAAAAACCAAGTCAAGCCAGGCTTTCGACTTCATGTTAATACGGATGTTTCAACTAACTTTGTGATTATTGTCCGTTTTTTCACCACACTGTTGTATATTATTGTTCCGACGTTTGCATATCATATGTTGACGTGATCCCTATTATTTGTCATTGTTACTGTTTAATCTCTTATTTTAATGCTTCTGTTTATGGTTGTGTGATGATATTGTGATTTGTCATCTTACAGCATGATATTATTTGCGTGAAGTAGAGTGATTCTGAGTTTGAACTGTCTATGGGAATTGCTGGTGTGTGGGTTTTGCGAAAACAGTTTTCGATCCCGTTTTGATGTGAATAGTCTGCTTGATTCTAAGATGCTTCTTACAGTTGAATTTCGGTTAATTAGTTTTGTTCTACAGTACTTGTTTTGTACTAGAAACTTATCTAGACTGTGTAGCTGCCTAATGGCACTGTTGAGGTCATTCCGAGTTTCTGATGTTGTTACAGTTGAATAATACCACACATGGATCTGTTGATGAGTGACCATCTTTTTTCTGTCTTTGGAGAGTTTTGTGACTGTGCATTTCCCTAGGAAGTTTTGGCGAGCTATGCAGTATGACGCTCACATCACAATTAGCTGATTTTCGTCACTGTAGCCCATGTTTGAGCAAGGTTATTTAAATACTCAGATAAAAGGAAATAGTGTTTGAACTGATGAGACAACACATTTAAATATAGGGATAAAATATACCAGAAAAAAGACAAATGTCCAACAGATATCCTCCAGAATTCATCTGAAAATTCATGTGAATTTTCAAGTGTTAGGCTTGTAGAGGCTTTCGTGATGTCACGGGCGACTTCTTCACGAACTGCTATTAGAAAAAGAATCACTGAAAACCAAGAAGCACTAGACAGCTGTATCTTGACAGTTTATGACATTAGCAGTTTGCATCCACGTGTTCACAGAATATCAACCCCAGAACCCTTGGGTTGCAAGGCGAACACATTACTCAAAGGCCAAACGAGTTTTTACTACGATGAAAAGGCACACTGGGAATCAGACTAAGAAAGTGAAACGAAATGGTCATCTAATCTTTTTGGTCTGTAAGGATCTGAATAAATTTAATGTAGTTTTCGTCACTAACTGACATAAGTTAGATGACCAATGAGAGCCAGACAGCAGGGAAGTGAATTTCTTCGTTGAATTCACAACATTATTTGTCACTTTAAAAACGATCCCCTACCCTTTTCTGTATTTATTTATTTACTGGAATATTTCAAACTGCTGAAATTTGACAATGACATCTCATGTTATCATAGTATACACGGATTTTGAGCTTAGCAGGTTTGTGGAAGATTTAGAGTACAGTCAAAATAAAATGAACTCAGTTCAGTTATTTCTACCATACAGAATATGCTACTAATTCGTTGACTTTCATGTTTTTGTCTTCTTTTATCCACAACTGTTCATCCTGTCGCATTAGACGATCAGATTCTGATGTGAGTATATCAATAGTCAAAAGATTACGCGAACTTCGTACAAAATTCACCAATCGAACAGAGATAATAAAAGCTAAAGAAATCGATAAGCCTGAAGTTTCTGAAAGTGAATCTGAAGAAGAAACTGGTAAGTTAGTAATTATAACTAATATAATATTACTATTGTCTTTTGACTGCAACACTGAATCCTTTTTTCTAAACTGTTTTCCATCGGTCTCCTACAGAATTTTATATTTTAAACTTTATACTACTTATTAGTAACATGCTTCAATGTTTCGTCAATAGTAAATTTTGTCTTGTGATTATATTGTACTTGCTGTACATGTTTTCCCTATATCCAACTCCATCCCGACTGCTGCTTACTCTAACCCCTTTACCATGCACTGGAAAATTTATTGTTAATTTTATTATTATTCTCCTGGGTTACAGGGGGAATGCAGCGCTCCAGTAGGGCATCTCCATTTTGTCCTGTTCTTTGCAGTCCTTTTTGGATGGCTCCACGACTGCCCATAGACTCTCATCTCCATATCACACAATCTCCTCCATATTACTCAAATATCCACGCCAAATTCCTCTTTCCCACGCCCAAGCTATGAACCAGCATTTCATTCACCATATTTGTTGAGTGATTGGTTCCTGGTCAGTTCGTCCTCAGAATTCCTTGATGGTAGTCCTTTCTAATTGGCCATTTGGTCTTTAGTGTAGAACCGTCGAAGACGGCTGTTGATAAGAGGCTGTAGTAGCCCGTTGGAAATGCTTTTTTTTAAAGCTCCAAGACTCTGAACCAAGTAGAAGATCTGATATGACATTATTATTGAAGATCTAATTTTTTTTCTTTAAGCTTACTGCATTAGATTTCCAAAGTGATTTCACGGTGGTGAAGGTCTACCTTGGCCTTCCAATTTTGGCTGCTTTTGAAAGTGTCATCCGTGAATTGTGCCTGTAGTTGAAACGATCCTTCCTGGATCAGTGACGAAAGTGATCTCGTACCAATTTCTTCCATTGATAATGACTGGTGCTTGTTGATGTTGTTGGTCGGTGGGTATCTTCATCTTCTCTATGTTCACCTGAAGTCGTGTCTTCGCCCCCTGCTTCTTGTGGCAACTGTTTTCTCTTCGTCTGTAGACTTTCGAGTTTGTCTCATTTGACGAATCTGCTGGACTCACCTTATCTGTCCAACCTATTCCTGCCTACTCGCTCCCCACTTTCTTTTGCTCAATCAACCAAAAATATCATCAGTCATAGTAGGCAAGCTTGTCGCACTCGTGTATTCACTTCAAAGGCTTCTCTGAGCTTTTCGTTGTGAATTACCTGAAATGGAAAATTAGCGTATTCTTACTGTATCATATTGACACAGTTATGCCATTTATTGTTTGTCATGCTGTTATGGTATTTAGCACAGTGGACTCACAATTCGAGGTTTATTATTATTATTGTGTCCTTTAATTCCTAGAGGAACATAGGGCTTCAGCCGTGCGTCTCCATTGCGTTCGGTTCTCTGCTAGAGTCTTCACCTGGCTCCATGTCTGCCCACACTCCTTCATCTCCTCTTCACAGTTTCCAAATCACCTCTCGATCGACGCTGTCAAAGGCCTTTTCAAAGTCGGTGAAGTTGAGATAGAGAGGTGACTGCCATTCCAGGCTTTGTTCAATGATGATCCGTAATGTGGCGATCTGATCAATGCATGACTTGTTCCTCCTGAATCCAGCCTGAATTCGAGGTTTCTTATTTCTTAGTGAACATTCTTATATATATAATATAGTGATGTACTTTAGATAAATCCGGTGTTCTGGACTTTACGAGTAACTTGGACATTTTTATTATCTAATCGAAAGTTTGATTTCTAATCATAGTTCTGGATTTTACTGTGGAAATCCACAGTAAGACTATCTGCGGCCGAAAAACTGTTATTTTTATAATGATAACTGTGATGGTGTTGATGATGACAGGCAGACAGTCAGGTACCATTCATTCAATCACATAACAGATTATCCGATTACGCGTTATATTTACAGCGATATGTTGATTTCGTTAGCAGCTGGATCACTTATTTCAGCTTGTAGAACATTGGACTGGTTACCTCGAAGCTGTCAGACATGTTTCTGTCGTGACGTACACCTTCATTTCACATTATTTTGTTTCATTCTGTTGCTTTTTCCACTGATAATTCGCTTCAAATAATTACAAATGTCTAGCTAAGACATATACTAACCTAAATAACTACACTGTAACCTAGTAGCAATAATAGGAATATAAACAATAATCGATAGATATAATGAAGAAGATTTGTAGCTCAGGTGGATGATTTTTGTGTAGTTGTGTCCTTTGAACTGGATGGTTTGGTTGCGAAGCTTCCAACGTCTTACTAGACAACATCCTCATTGCATTCTTCAGTGTAAAGTGGCCTTCACACCTCTCCACGAGTTTATTGGTCGTCTCTCCTAATTGCCTTGAATGTGACTGGTTATTTTTGTGCTTCTTCTCACCCTGTAGTCTACTTGAATCGGTACTGATTGTTTCCTTGACCTGAAAGTTGGTCTCCTGTCTGTTTGATTTCCTTCTTATGGATTGGTAAATTTTGTTTATTTCAATGTGTCTGTTGATTGCTAACTCACTTGGATACTAGGCTTCTAGAAACTCTCTGGAATTTTCGGTCTTTTCTCTGAACACTATCTCAATCGAATTGGTGTCCGTGGTTGTCTGTGTGAAGTGATATGAAGGAGTGGATATCTTTTGATGGCCAGTTTATGTTCATGGATGCGAAGACGAAGAGGGCATCCACTTTGACCAATGTAGTGTTTTTCACAATCGTTACAATTTATTTTGTAGATGATTTTGGTTTTATCTTCTTTCGCTGTTGAGTCTTTTGGTTGACACAGAGCTGAGTAGGGTGATATTGTTATTTTGTGGGTGATTATTAATTTTAAGAAGTTTGAATAGTCTTGCAGTGATTTTGGAGATGTTCCCTATATATTGTAGGAAAATGTTCTTTCTATTTTCATTGGGGACCTTTGATTTGGTTCTTTGGGCTGAGGGTAGATATCTTTTGATGAAGTTTCGTGGATATCCACTTATCTGAAAGACGTTCACTAGATATTTTTCTTCAATTTTCCTCAAAGCAGGAGTGCTGCAGTGAGTCAATTTTTTTTCCTTCACGTTCCCCAGTGGAACATAGGGCTTCAAGCTAGTGGCTTGAAGTTTCTGTAGCAGTGTTTATTTTACAGGATGGGGTTGCTAGCCTCATGCCCAACTTTTCCTCTTCACCAGCATTATTTCTGGCCTAGCGAGGTAAAGGAGTGCGTCGGCGGGGGATCGAACCACGGACCATGTGCATGGTCGGCGAGCGTCCTAACCGCTATACCACGCAGTGAATCAACGGCTCTCTTGAATCATGTTTGTATGCAATTATTTTCGCTTGTTGTTGGATTGTTCCTGTTGTAATTGAGTATGTGATCTGTGTCAGTTGACTTTCTGCATACTTGTGTTTCTAATTTTCCTGTAGTTGTTCACCTGACGAAGAATTCTAAAAGTGGAATTTATTCCTCAGATTCCTCTTCTCTTGTGGATTTTATGTCGTTGAAGATGTTGTTTGTTAAGTTGTGAGCGTTGTCTAGGTCTTTTCTTCTGACTATCACGAATATGTCATCTATGTAATGCATCCGAAGTTTTGATTTAATCTCTGGTAAGATTATTTTTTCCAATCTTTGCATAATAGATTCTGCAGTCAGTCTTGATATGGGTGATCCTATAGGTATCTCATTCATTTGATCATATATTTGGCTTTTGAATTGAAAATACGTTGTCCTAGTTAAATACTGCTGAAATTATCCCCAGATAAAATAAGCGACATTTTTGGAATATATGCGAACTTATATTTAAGTTATATGGATAGAGTTCCTAACGTCTGTAGTGATGCCATGTAAATGTCTAAAATTAAAAACTCAACAATGATAGGATTATTATTTGTTATTATTGTCATTCCCTTAGGTTCCGAGTGAAACACAGGGCGTCAACAACACATCTCCACTTTATTCTATTCTCTGCTGTCCACTTCGGCTGGATCCACGATTACCCATAATCTCTCATCTCCTCCTCACACCATCTCCTCTATGTCACCCTCGCACCGATGACCCATTCGTCGCTTCCCACTGGGACTCCACTCGAGGTCCTGGTGCATGATGTCATTCGAAGGTTTCCACAATGTATGCCCGATCCATCTCCATTTTCTTCTGCATATTTGTTGGGCAATCGGCTCCGGGTTGGTTTGTTTCCAGTCAGAGTTTCTAGTTACTAATTCTTTCTGACCAGCTGACCATTTGATCTTCATTATGGAGCGAAGGCAGCTGTTGATAAAGGTCTGTTGGAAATCCTTTTCGTGACACGCAGTGCAAGTTTCTAACCCGTATAGAAGAACTGACTCACTTAACACTTATGCTGAAAATCTAAATCTTGTTATTTATGCAGCCGGGTGCAGAGGATTTCCGAACTGGTTTCAGGTTGATGAAGGTGCGTGTCTTGCCTTTCCGATTCTGCCTGGCTTTGATATCCTCATGCATTCCGACTGCCTGTGGTTGAAACGATGCTTCCTAGCCGGATAAGTGAAGGCAGGAAGTAACCTCTGTCAGATGGTGACTTGGTGCTTGTGGCAGCTGTTGTAGGTGGTGCGTGGTTATCTTCATCACCAACAACTATAGGAATAAAATAGCATTTAGACCCATATACTCACTCAGAAGTGAGCGTTATATATAAATATAATAATTATGCGAAACCCTGTGTCTGCTAAATATCATTTAATGATTGCGAGGGAGTCGACCTAGGCCTGAACACAGAAATCTTTCTAAATATAAACTGATAGATCTCCAAAATATAATTGGCGATACATGCACTGGCTCTTTTGAGTATAGTTTTCATAGATTTTTGTTAATGGAATTAATATCAAATGCATGCAGTCCGACGGATATATGGAGAAGAGACAGTGACACTAGGTAACAGTTTTGACCCCAAATTAGTTTCGGTTAGACAATCATTGGAAACAAGAGTACTGGACAGCTGTTTCTTTCTTGTTTGAGACTCTGAGGCATCACTCACCATCACCTTACGTGGAGTCGAACCCTAGAAGCTCAGGTTACAAAGTGATCTCGTAACCGTTCATCCACAGGGAAGGGTCCGACGGCCCATCAACTCTAAGGTCTACCAACTCGTTATATAACCCGACTGCCAGCCAATGTCGTCGGTGAGTATTGCTCCTGAAGCCCAACCTGGTGGACTCCACTGACCATAACTTCCTAGTTAGACCTCTAGGTGACTTCATATTGTAATGAGTCACCAGTGAGTATTGGATTAATTTTCAAGTACTTGTTTGCAGGGATTTCAGCGATTTCAGGTTTGGTCAAGGATGAAATTCACTCGGCGATCCAATGAAAACTAAGGTAATAGATAGCTACTAAAATCGAATCTGAAAGCTTATTGGTTAAACTGATATGATCTTGAGCAAAACCTAGTACTTAGAATGTCACTCTGCATGACAGTATGCTATATCACATGTTCTTCTCCCGTACGACTGTTTCTAAACCACATGCTTTCGGATCAGATCCCCAATACAGTTATTCCAAAAAACTCTCAAACTTTGACGAAATACATGTTTACTTGTCATTTTGGTTTTAACTTTAGATAACTCAGTACTTTATCAAGTTTCTGTATTGTTATTGATTAATCGATCGTTTAACTTTATTGATTCAGTTACAGGTACAGATCCAACGAAATCTGATGAAAAAGAACTTCAGCTGGGTGGTGAATTTGTCACTACAGAAGTTGTTGAAAAGTCAATCCCATGGTGGAAAAGATATCCTAATCGACGACTAATCATACGACAACCCTTATGTCTGATGTGTTTGAGTACAAATCGAAAATATTTCATCTCTAAACCTCAGCTACCATGTATCAGTATTCAGTGTGCAGATACGGAGAATAAACAGATGAAAGTTGAAGAAGGCATCAAATCACCTGAACAAGAAAATGAACAGTGTATGTGTCTGTACTGAAATTTTATTAAACTGATACATATATACATATACTTGAATAAAGATGTCTATTAGAAATTTCAGAATACCGATCAGTGTACAAAAAAGGTCTTTTTGATAACCTCTTCAGGTTCTTCAGATCCATATCCAGAATAGTTAGAGAATATTGGATCGGTCTCAATGGTGATGGTCTACGAACTCGACTTGTAACCAGAAGCTCCTGGGTTCGAACCATGTTTTCTGCAAACTGATGAAGAGCCCCGAACTAGGACGAAACAGATGTCTAGTACTTCCTGGTGGTTCTCAATGGTTCTCCAACTGATATCAATCCGTGATCAGACTTGAAGCAAACGAAATCCCTACAAACTAACTCTTGAAAGTTAGACAGTAATTTGGGAATCATTGGCAGTACGCACCCACTAGGGTTCGAACCCAGGACCTTCCTATTGGTGGTCGCGCCAAACCACGAATTGGTGGAATTTAGAATTCATGGGTTGGCCATTGAATCGGGTGCGAGTGGCTGAATAGTATACGAGCTTGCCTTGTAACCAGAAGGTCCTAGGTTCGAACCCCAGAGGGTGCGTACTGCCGTAGATAATAATTGTTTATTTAACTGAATCATTCAGATTGAAATTCCAGGATGTGTATGTTATTTGGTTCTCTGTAGATAATAGTTTAAAATGTGTGTTTTGCAATAATGCGCAAAACAATGTAGTACTGAAATGAACATCAGATTTCAAAAGTACATGATTATGAATACCACTGAATGCTCATGAATGATGTTTATGTTGAGTTCTGCTCAAACTGATAATACACTTCATATGAATGAATGATAATATAAAAAACAGGGAGAGAAAATTCATCAGTGTGTGTGTGTCTAAGTGAGTAATCAAGGATGAATTAGGAAAATTGAGTTAAGAGAAGAATTTGGTCGGTGTAGTGGAATATATTTGCATAGTATACATGTTTATTTAATGTAACACACAGTGGTACAGTATTAATAACTAAGCTTGCTTTATATGACCTTACTGCTTGTCGGGGTTATTCACATTAGGTTAGCCAAGCCTAGAATGATTGGATCCCGCTAAGTACTCAAGAACAAAGTCCTATCATTGCAATGCATTCGCTTGCAGATGATCACACCATAAGGGGGTAGGAAAGTAAAGTATTAAAAAGTAATATAGTTAGGTGGAGAGAGAAGTGATTCATTGGAGGATTTCATCATGAGCTGACATCGGTTAGAAAACCATTGGAAACCTTCAGGGAGTACTGGGCAGCTGTTCCCTCGCCCTAGTTTGGGACCAGCTCTTTAACTGTACGCACCCACCAGGGTTCGAATCCAGGACCTTCTGGTTACGAGGCGAGCTCTTAGACCATTAAGCCGCTGGGAACCAAGGTAACGCAGTAACCCAATGAAGGAGACACTGCAAAGTGGTCATGCAACGTCATGAATTGGCAAAAGTTAGAATTCATGGACCATTGAGTAAAGTCCCAGTGGCTGGATAGTATATGAGCTCTCCTTAAAGCCAGAAGTCATGGGTTCAAACCTCTGTGGGCGCGTGCTGATGAAGAGACCCAAAATGGGACGAAACAGCTGTCCAACACTCCCAGGTTTTCCTATGGTTCTCTAACTGATATCAGCTAATGATGAAATCCTCCAACCAATGAAACGAAATCCCTTTAAAACCAAAACTTGAAAAGAGAGGTGGTTCATCAAATATTGCTTCACCGAATCAACACCAAATACAGACGCGATTGAAACCATGCTGCACCTTTCGTGGGTATATAGAAATTTGCAGCAAAAATCAAGAGGCAGTAAGGCTATGTAAGAAGTTATTAAATCTGGTGAATACACTGATATAACTAATATAGGTGGATTGTGTTTGGAAGCCTATCCAGTTATTAATACAGAATCATTCTGTGTTATATCAAAAAAATCTATTCCATCGGTAAGTAAGACGTTTGATCGTAAAAGTATGTGGAGGGAGGCGGGAATTTATTCAAACACAACAGTGGGCCATTCCTAAGATTTTTTGCCTAATACAGCTTCTAGTGTCTAAAAGATTCCACAGCATGCCAGGAATGTAAAAGAAACAAGTTCAGCCACTATTGAAACCCTGGCCTGCTGCGGTACCTATGAGTTAATAAATACTACATCGCTTCATACCTTTTAGTTGTAAGCTTTCACCTGATATGTATACATTCCCGCATCCTTCGGTTACAACTTTGTTTCAAATAAAATTCATTTGGTTCATTCACATTTGTTTAGTTACACACTAATTCTGATACGATGACAGATACTCACTGACTATATTGACTGTCGGTGTCGACATATATTGCAAACTGGTGGAAGTTACAACTCATCGGCCGTTTGATTCCATCCCAGCGAATGAATGGCAACGTGCTCAGCCGGTAATCTGTGGGTCCTGAATCCCGACCTCCTCTGGGGCCGTAAGTGCATACTGCTAAGAAGTCGAAACATCTGACTAAATGACTACAAACAGATAGCTATCACATCCCAGCTTGGGAAAAATCAGAACAGATCAACCCTACGGACTTCAGGTCACGATATGAGAGTGTTAACTACTAGACCATTGGATTAGAATTAGATATCTCATGAATTCTAACTGCTCTTCATGATTCTTTGGTTTTCCGTCTTCTTCTAATGGCTACATGGTGAACTTCCTGAAACTCTCATGAGAATTCGTGGCCATGGCGTGGTAGAGGGGTCATTACATCAGGTGTAATGCAAATATTCATCTGTGACACTGGTTATAGGTGGTGTTATATCGCGAATTAATTGAAGTTAGTATACATATGTTAATCCAGTGTTTAAACGGGAAATTTGGCTCATTTGAGCTAGTAACCAGAAGGTGCTGGCTTTAATATTTGATAGGATCGTGACTACCCACTGTAGACTTGACTTCCGGTGATTCTATGAATGATGTTGATTCGTGACTAAACTTACATTAGGATCGATTAAAATCTTTACAAATCCGAAATTTCATTGACTTTTCTGTTTGAAATCAGTTAATCTCTTCATTTTGACCTTGATCATATTTTATATTATATTTATAATAAATTTAATTCATATTTCAGCTGAAGTTATAGGACAAGTAGATATCCAACTTAAACAGATTTCAATCCCACTGCCGACATGGTTTGTAGGCCTTAAAGATGTCTTCAGTGCAACGATATCACCATACAGTAAGTTTAAAATATTCTAAATATATATGCACATTTGATGAGAATATCTGAGATACTACAGGAGTGACACTGAAACTATGACCTGACTAACAATTACGCTTCGTAGTTCAGAGCAATCGACTAGTAATTCAAAGACCAGTGGTTCAAATCCTGACACAGCCCAGCTTTTCACCTCATCCTCAATCTCTGCTTGCCATGTCTGTTTTTCAACTCGTTGAAGCACTCCTGCGAACAACAATTTTAGGTGACTGAATAAGAACAGAGAAATAGTAGTAGTAGTACGCATAAAGACATATGTTTGTGAGCGGCCTACAGTAAGAGATTTATACAGTGCTGTGGGTGAAAAATGTTAACTTGCGATGCATAATGCTTATCGTGACAGATCTTTACTTTAAAGATAAATCAGTCATCGTAAAGAACTTTAACCAAGATGTTGATAATTCTGCCCAAATTGACTCTGGTAAAACTAAAAGTTACACGTAATTTGACAAAGATATGAGATAAAGGACGCTTCTTGTAGAAATATACAGGCTTCTAAGTAAGATAGTTTAATATGAAATATATAGATAATCGTCTATGCAGGCTTGTTATTTGAAGATCCAAATATTCAGAACACGCAGATGTGCATGTCGTCCTACGAAACTATTTGAAGATCTATAAAAAGGGACAATTTTTTTATTTAATCCCTTGACGTTCCGAGTGGAATAGAGGGCTTCAAGCTTCGGCAGCACTGGTGTTGTCTTTTACGGGGTAAGGGCGCCAGGTTCACTCAGAATCTTCGCTCTTTCCTGGGCTTACTATCAGCTAAGCAGGGGTTAGTAGTCAGCCGGTCGAGAGTCGAATTCCTGACCATGAGTGTAGTTGGCTAGAGGTCCAGAAATATTTTGAAAAATCATAAATGTCATTTAGGCGCGATGCTTCAATATCAAAAATGGGATCTAAGCTGCCCGAAGTGAACTGATTAGTAAATTGTAACCTGCCTGGTTCCAGTAAACATCATCCTATCAAAAGTTCGAACCACTAAAACATGTGTGAGGAAAATCTCCGTTATAATGGACACACGCAGTTTTAATTTCGTAATCTCTACACTTATGAAATCTAGTACGGTACTCTTATCTGTTTGAAAATTAAACCGAAAACAGAAACAATTTCATACACAGAAACTTTGATTCACTTCTTACATCTGTGCTTTGATTTGGTGAATTTTGATTTAAGAAGTTATAAGTGAAGGTGTAGTGATAGTGTGACACGATCTGAAATCCAGTCACAAGACTACTGGTCTAGCCAAATTCTGATTGAGATACAAATTTACATGAGAATCAGTCAACCTTTACAAGCCTCTCTCACATTATATATATATATATATATATATATATATGTATATATATGTATATATATATATGTATTTATATATATATATATGTCCAAACCAAGTTCACTTATAACAGTTTGAAAAAATCTGGGCACTAGGTATTTGATATTCATTATAATAAAGCTTTTTGTATTTCCCAATGAATGAAAAACAAACCGATATTGTTGTTTTTACTGACATTTCGCTATTTAGTGCTAATAGCTTTATCAAAGTATTATTAAACCAGAATTTACAAAATTTCAGCTTATATATAACAACTTAATCATCGTTCATCAGCATAGAGTAATTTGTAGGTTGTCAAGTTAGTCAAAAAAAACAAGTTGGTCAATTGGTAAAGATTGTTGGATTTGATAAGTGTATGAAAATATAAAAGCAGCGTGTGTCTACATAATGAAATTGCTTATCACATTTGTTTTTTTGTTGTTTTTTTTTTTTGATAGCATTATTAGAAGACGGAGATTATCTGAAAAATGTGATGTATTAGCGCTATACATTTCGAACAATCTGATCACACATTTACTTGTCAAGTCAATATATATGGAAAGGTTAAATTAAACAGGTGACAAAAAAAGAATTAAGAATAATTAACACAAACTTATAGGTTTCCAGGCCGTAAGTGTTACGAACTTCCTGGAATAATTTGAGCGCCGAGTCAGATTGATTCACTATAAATTATTTAAATTATTCCCAGCGTGTTAATCTTCTTTTGATTTTCTTAACAGTCAAATCTTGTTTTGATTTTCTTAACACGCTGGGATTAATTTAAATAATTTATAATTAGCACAAACGTTTGGTAATCCAATCAAATAAGGATTACCAAGGTAGGTTAAGAGTAATAACAAACTGTTTTTGAATACACAAGGGGGGATTAAGTTTATGAATGGCTATAGCCTCAGCGTATTTCAGTAAACGTCCTTGGTAATCCTTATTTGATTGGATTACCAAACATTTGTGTTAATTATTCTTAATTCTTTTTTTGTCACCTGTTTAATTTAACCTTTCCATATATATTGACTTGACAAGTAAATGTGTGATCAGACTGTTCGAAATGTATAGCGCTAATACATCACATTTTTCAGATAATCTCCATCTTCTAATAATGCTATCAAAATTTATAAAAGGGAGTAACTGTTTTAAATATCACATTTGTGTTGATTTTGTCGAATCATGGAGGGAGGTGTTGTGACCAGGTCAAATTCTGTTTTAGTCCATCATTCTTGTCCAGACAATTTGGATTCCATTAGATATGAAGTGTTTCTCACGATGTGAAACGTTCTTTGTGATATAAGTATAAAACTTGGGCACTGTGGTAGAGTATAACTCCATAATGGTTAAGATTTTATTTTGATAAATCACACAGTGTTGTACAGTTATATTAACTGATGACGTTTCGAGCACAAACTATTGCTCATAATCATATCAAAGTCATCAGTTAATATCACTGTACAACACTGTGTGATTTATCCAAATAAAATCTTAACCATTATGGAGTTCTCTGTGATCTCTGAAATTTCTTTGGATTATTTCAATATTATCAAAATCAATTTTGTGACCTGATTCTATAGCGTGTAGACCTATCGCTGATGATTTTTCAAGCTTTTCTGGTTCAACTAGATTTCTTAGTGGTCGAAAAAGAGGCGGCTCTACGGTGTTCATTTCCTCTCATTCTGATTTCGGTCAATGTTTGTCCGATGAATATCCCATCACATTCCAAGCATTTTATTTCATAGACACAATTAGATAGAGAATCTATGGGGATTCGGTGTTTTACATGAACAAGGTTGCTTTGTAGTTTGTCTGATGTTTTGAAGAAAATTCCAATGTTGTGTTCAGTGAGTACTCGTCTTCTGATATCGTCTGACATTTCCGATCCGACAAGGTTCATGTCTCCAGAATACACTTTCAACCATGTTTAATGTTGGTGTTGATTTCGGTAATAAAATTCTTCGGATAGTTATTTTCCTCAAGAATTTCAGTAATATTTGATATTTCTTCTTCTTCTTTTCATTTGCCTGTCTAACAAACGTCTCTCACAATGAGTGACTAGAAAATTCCATTAAGTATTATTTTAATAAAGTTTCATCCAAAATACTTAGATCTAGACATTGTTTAAACAATTTCATCTTCGAATAAGGCATTAAGAAGACAAATTTCGCGAGATGATATCATTTCGTAGTTTCTTTACAACCGCTTTACAACTAACATGGTTAACAATAATAAAATAAAATTCATGACAATATTAATGACTGTTTTACAATTATTTCACATAACTCTAATTCAAGGTTATTGAAGGTGATGGAAGCACTTTGGATTAATCACATACAGCCTAAACTGTGTGTACAAAAATCAATAGACTTCAACCTTCGCCTACCCTAGACTACTTGACCTATCTAAATATGATTGGTCATTAGTATGTACTTTTGTTTTTTAATATAACTGAGTAGTTGTCATGATCTTTATTTTATTATTGTTAACCATGTTAGTTGTAAAGCGGTTGTAAAGAAACTACGAAATGATATCATCTCGCGAAATTTGTCTTCTTAATGCCTTATTCAAATTTATCAAAGGGACTAATTGTTTCAATTTTATCTTCATTTATTGTTTTGTTAACCTCTTCATTATTTTTAATTAGGCAATCTATACCTCGGATGGTTGGGTTTCCTGTTGATAGCTGTTTTATACAATTATATAACAATACCGTTTCGTGAAGCCTTCAATATTTACGACGATGAAGACAATACAACTTTATGGTATACTCTAAATTCCATAATGGATACAATTTACTTATTGGATATTGTGTTGATAAAACCACGTGTAGAATTTTTGGATAGTGGTATTGTTAAGGTAAACCAACAAATAATAGCTACTGTTATTATTATTATTTTTAACAATATTAACAATTTACTCTTTGTTAACCTTTTCAGACAGATTTTAAATCGTGTGGAATGAACTATTTAAAAAGTACTCAATTTAAAGTAGGTTTATTTTTGAATTGGTCTTCTTTTAAAATAAATATTCTATGAAAATTCATTATGTATTTAATGCACTGTCAATGTCATCACAAAATGGCATCATTCAGGGAGTCATTGAAAAATAAAGAATAGTGGAACGCTGTTTCATCCTTATGCGCCACTTTACAGCGGTACGCACCAAAAAATGTACTAGGATATAAGGTTAACCCTAATGACCCTTCATTCAGCCACCCGTCGACTTCTGTCGACTCGCGATATAGCGTTATCAGCAGTCTATGCCATCGATGTGCATCCGATTCACACCTGATCCTACCGATCATAATTTCTCATTGGAAATGTATGCCATCTGTCGTGTAGTCATTAATCAGTAGATGATTGGTGCTCAGATCTCTGATGAGGTCACTGGTGTGCACTGTTGAAGAGTTCAAAACTAAGAGGAAACGGCTTTTATTATTGGTTCATAACAAAATCAAGCGAAAGCCCCACAGAACTCAAAACCTAAATATTTATTCATTGTCACTGTTATTTGTATTTTTAAACTACTCAGATTGTTTAGTTCCACTTGTACACTGTTGACCAGTTTTATTGTTAATCCTTTGGGTTCTAAATGGAACATGGGGCTTCAGCGCTAAATATTCATTTCATTCCATTCTCTGTAGTCTACTTAAGCTGGCCTCATGATTGTCCATAAACTCTCACCTCCGCCTCACACAATCTCCTCCACGTCGCCCAAACAAACACGCGCAACTCATTGTTTCCCATTCGTATCCCATTTGAGAAATAGCCCTGCAAGATGTTACCCAACAGCCTCCCCATCGTGTGCCGAATCCATCTCCATTTCTTTCGTCATATTTGTTGAGAAATAGGTCCTTGGTTGGTTTCTTTCCAGAGTCACTTGACGCTAATCATTTCTTACTGGTCATCTGATCATCAGCCAGTAGAGGTAGATATTGATTAAGGTCTGCAGTAAGCTGTTGGAAATATTATTCTTGATGCTTGCGTCAAGTTTCCGACTCATGCAGTGAAAATGACTGACTTAACACTGGGGTTGAAAATTCGAATTTCGTTCTTTAAGCTGTGGGGTGTATAATATCTCCAAATCGATTTCAGTGTGATAAGGAGCTGCCTGGCTTTCCCGCTCCTGGCAGGTTTAGCACCGTCATCTGTGAAGCGTACTTGCATTTGAAACGATGCTCACTTGATAAGTGAAGGAAGTGATCTTCTTCAAATTTCTCCAGTTGATTGTGATTGGTCTTCGCCTGCAAGTCCTCGAATTTATTTGACTTTAAGCACAGATCATCAACGAACTCCAAATTTTTCAGAGTTTCCCTGTCAGGCAAACGTATTCCTCTCTTTTCGCTCCCCTGAGCCTACCACACAATCCAATATATTTGATTTCTCATAGGCATTCATAATGTATCATTTCAATTAGAAACATAGTTCATAAACTTAAGAATCCAGCTTCTAATAAATCAGCCCCTGTTTCAAATCCCAGGCTGGGAGTTTCGGAAATATCATCAGCCCTTACACAGTAAATGTGGTAAATTGGACTGGTATATGCTGAATTCTTTCCGGGTAACTTTTATTCCACCAAGTTTAAAGTTGATAAAGCTCCAAGCCACTAGCCTGAGGCACTATGTTCTACAGGGGAACGTGAAGGAAAGAAATAAGATTGTTGGATCTCCCATTCTTCTAACTATTTTGACTGGATTCAGATAAAATATTATTAATGCATAGTTTTCAGGTGTTTCTCCATAGACTGATATAAGCGCTACACAAACGTATTAATATTAGTTGTCATAGTTGCTTTGTCAGCAATAAAGCTGAATGCCACAATATTATGCAGTCAAAATTGTAACCATTATGGGTATTTAAACTCTACCACAGTGCACAAGTTCTATTCTTATATCAAAATTGTAACCTTTTAGGGGTAGGAGAAATTTTATGGCAGGAATCATTCTTTCAAGTAACGTGAGTTAAAGGGAAAATAATCTATGTAATTCAATCACTCTATTTAACTTTCAGGGCATTGACGCAAGTACTAATTAACTGTGAAATATATTTTGTATCAATTTTTGACTACTTAATAGTAGTATAAAACCAAAATCAAAAATTGGCAAAAATTATTGGTTTGTATGATATTTTATGTGATGACAGCTCGTTAATGACGTAATGATGATAAGATACACATCGCATTACCGTCATGAAAACCCGTAAAAAATCTCTCATCTTGGATGAAATCTCTCTTACTATACTGCATATTGCAATCAAGCAGAACTCTTCCAAATATCAATCAGGAGTATCTGAGTTGTCACTTTCAAGGTTGCACTGAAAAGTCATATACACAAGTATATATATACATAGATTAAGGTAAATGATCACTCTTCACTATTCAGTCTATGGTGTAGTCGTGTTTTCTAAACTGAATGATTCTGATGCTCTCATCTTCCTTGTAGACGTCAATTCAGCGCTAACTTCAGTATAAAGTAAACTTTTAAGATTCTCTGTTTGTTTATTGGCCATCTGTCCTAATGCCTCTTAACATGATCGCTTTTTGCCATAGATCTCCTCACCCTTTTCTCTTTTTTTTAAAACCAAAATATTTAGATTGATATGGCATCAATTATTCCACTGGATTTATTTTCACTGTTATATGAAAAGGATATGGCACGTTTTCGAGTTCTACGTTTGCTGAAGGTAAATACCACTGACCAAACAGTTTATCATTATGATGACTTAAAAAATAAAATTATATTTTTTTCTTTTTAATCACATTTCTTATCTGACAGTAGTATGTAATGGAGTGGAGTGAAAAGTATAAGTTTCATTGGTATAAAATAGTATTCCAAGGCGTGAGGGAAGCATGAATACCACAAAATAAATACAAAATAATGATGCACGCTGAATTGAAGCTCGAGGTCTGACAGGTGATGATGAAATAAGGAGTTTGAATTATGAACCGCAATCAAATACTGGAGACATGATATGCTTAGTGTAGATTACAAAATCATGGAAAATTCCCATTGTAACATATAGAAAATCAAAATAAATGACTCAGCGAAAGGACTCTTTTCAACGAATTTATCATCAAGCTGTACAATCGTATATATATATATATATATGTATGGTTTTTAAGAAGTTATATCCGGTGAGGGAATTGAATCATAGGTGTGAATGCATAAAATAATAATAATATGAAATGCAATTCAAACCAAAATGTTACTAAAATGATACTGTGGAAGATGAGTTATACATCTTGAGGAAAATCCTAATAGAAAATGGATTTCCACCAAGTTTTATAGATAAGAATTTACATTCAAATCCTTAAAAACATGACTTGTCAACCGTACCAAAGAAAATGCTTTACATGAGCTTGGAAATCAAAGGGGATTTAGCTTCCGATATCATGAAACGAAGGATATCACAGTCCCTGAAAAGAACATTCCCTGCTGCATCTCTGAGAATAGCCTTTACTAGTCGACCATTATTGTTCAATAACCTGAAGGACAAGATCCCGCTGTTGACCAACTCTGTGTGTGTTTATCAATTCACCTGCTTGTGTGGAGCTAGGTATATTGGTTGTTCGACTCGAGTTTTGTCCAAGAGGATGCAGGTTACGAAGAGGCGGAAGTGGAGCAATAAGAAGCGTGATCATTGAACATCTGGTCGATAATGATCACCCTATCTCTATAGCCTCCGCCTTTAAAGTCATCTACAAGGAAAAGAGTAATCTACCCAAATCCCTACGTACCCGACTCCTCTGTATTTCTGAAGCTTTGGCTATTGAAACAGAAAAGCCAGAAGAAGTTCGTTCAACCCCTCCAATTTTCATGGTCTTAATCCCTCTATGCTAAAGTATGGTAATCCCCAATCATATTTTAGCTCTACGAATTTTTCATTTTTTCATCTTTTCATTTTTGTCTATTCAATTTGTATACTCTTCCTTATTACGTCAATTGTTACTACTACTACTCTCACTTTTAACTGTCCACGGTATTATTTCACTTGTTCCACTTGTCATTCTAAATCACATCCTTTTTACAACATTAAATTCTATGCTATTAAATTTCACACAATATTACGTAACGTTTTCATTTTAATCTTATAATTGCACACCTTTTTTCAAGTTCTATCCATCCTATGAATTATTGTATATATGACATTAATTTGCTTTGCCACTTGACATTTAACTGCGATTATAATCACAAACATTTTAGTTTTAATTGCATTTCATATTATTATTAATATTTTATGCATTCACACCTATGATTCAATTCCCTCACCGGATATAACTTCTTAAGAACGATATATATACGATTGTACAGCTTGATGATAAATTCGTTGAAAAAGAGTCTCTTCGCTGAATCATTTGTTCTGATTTTCTATAGAATACAAAAGTTGACACAATAAATAAGGATAATAGGGGAATGAAGTAAACTAGATGAAAAGGATTAAGAAAGGCAATAATATGACATGGAAATATGAAATGATTCTGTCTCTGGTGGCCAGAGTAAAAAAACAGGATGAATGTGCATCTTTTTTTACACACATAGGTCAGGTTTTTTTTCTCATTAATCTCTATAGCTTCAGCTATAGTTAGGAGACGTAACTGTGTGCCTTTCTTTAGTCAGATTGTTTGGTACTCGATATACAACCCTAAACGACTCATCTATTTTGATGTGGTATTCACTACCCTCTAGATCAGATAAAATGGCATTATTTAATGACTTGCTTACCCCTTCTCCAAGACAGACTGGAACATGTTCACGACCGAGTAGAAACAAATTCCTCTGAGTTCGACCTTTATGACTATCTTCACTGGAGCAGTTGAATTTGTAAACACACATTGATGAAGCCATCAGTGGTAACTTATCTTCAGTGTACTATATCATTATAGGCCTGTCTGAGAAACTGATGTGTAGTTCTGAGTCACACAAAGTTCTTTCAATTGATCTAATCAAAAGGAAATTGCATATTTCAAACGTACATAAAGACGAAGCCAGCATTAACATACAATGTCAATTAAGTATAATTATACAATAGTAGTGAATAAATAAATAAGAACTGGATTCAGTGTACACCTTGATGAGGGCGATTGAATAAGGAAACTACATTTCCACTACTTAACTGATGGTGGTTACCAGTGAAATCCGGTTTGAGACTTACAGGTTGGATGTACCTACATCCTAGTAAATGGTGATGTTCTCACTGAGACTTGAACCAATAACCTATCGCTCTGAACGACACTAGACCAATAAACTACGAGAGCTACCTCTTTGCATCCGGTCCGTCCTAGGAACCGATCGTTTCTGTTAACAGGAGTAGCTTGCACCATAGCGTCTTCAACTGTTGTACATCTGACAGTTACCTCAGTTAATAATCGAAACTATTTCGGTTAGGATAATTTCCTGAAACTGAGTTTACATAACTGTATAACTTACTCAGATTAGAAGTTTAGAGTCAGTTAACGATAACCCCTGTATTGGGTGCATCTTCTGCTTGCAGCCATTAGCAATGCATAAAAACGCTGCTGATTCTCAAGGTGCCTGGCATACCTACCTTAGAATCTCGAACAAACATCATTCAGGAGTGGGTTCTTAGATACGCATGATTGTGAATTTATCAGCTCAGTGATTACGTAAATAAGTCGCAGAATTAGGTCCATGACAGGAAGCAAATTTCTTCCACGAGGAATGTAATTCATTCTTATGGCTTCTAAAATTTACTCAGCTCCAGTTTGGCTTTTCCAGGCTGAGAATGTGTGGCGACCCCGTGTGTGTGTGTGGTAGTCATTGCCTACATAGCACTGCCTGCATCCATTGACAGTACCATACAAGTAATTTCGGTGTCCGGTGGCATGTGCTTGGACATAGATAAGGGCATCTCTTGGTATCAATACTGTACCAACTTTCCACCCAGATATTAACAGTAGTAGAGCCTAGAGCTGCATAACAACTAACCATCAGCACATAATACTGAATCATTGTAAATTACATGGGTAATAATAGATAGCTCTTGATTTCGTAATGTGATCAAGACACTCTAGATGACTTTGTAAGGTGTAAATTGATGGAAATCATCGAAGTAATGGAAAATACAATCAACACGAGTAAAACCTATACAATTACTCGATGTTGAATAGAACTCATGAATGTTGGATAGTTACAGACAATTGGCGGGAAACCCTGGACCTATATTTCGTGTTCATTATACCTCGTCACTAAAATGCATTTCAGACCTTTAAGGGATTTATGTCCTCCTCTAGATTCCGACCTTTTCATCCATAACTACAGTTAGAGAACTTACGAATTCAAAGTGTACTGTGATAGCCAGTCATTAGTGAAAACTTCACTGATAGAGTTTAGTTTAAAGTAAGGCTAAACGCCCTATAGGCGTTACCCCTATTGACCACAAATGCTCACTTTTGTCATCGTAATGCATCAGCTAGTCAAACGTTAGTGATGTCAAAATAATTTTTAATAACTTCATATTTATATCACCTAGATTCAAGCATTTTGGGAAGCATTTGAAAAGTTGGATCAACGTCTTAACGCTGGTTATGCAGTACGACTTGCTCGAACAATAATTTACATGTTATATATTATACATATAGAAACATGTGGTTATTACCTATTCAATCGATGGGAAGGTTTAGGTTCAACATCTTGGACAATTCAACCAGGTCAGATTTCACCGTAAGTTTACAGAATGTAGATCACATTTTTTTTCAATAAATCAAGTCTATTGAGTTGTTCAGCGCAAATAAACCATTATACATTGTGTGAAACCTCATTTCTCTTACGATAGAAAATGAAATTTTTGCTTGATGAGCGTATTTTAAATCCTACTTTGGTATTTAACTGTGTTTCTGATTGGTGGATAGTTTATAAATTCAAGAAGTTATTAGTAGTATCAGAAAGTATAGAGGTACGTCTAATACCCTCCAACTCACTTCATCTCTGGTGCTGACAAGGTGTGTGACAGCCTCTTAGTGGATAACGCACCACTTCGTCAGACCCACTGACTACAAGACATAAATGGAGGTGTCATATGCGATGATACATGAGATGAAATCGCAATCTTGTTAATCTTTACCAACAGATGCAGCTGGAACATTTGTCACGCATAGTTATCCAGTAACTTCCTAAAGCACTAATGTTGGCTGAAGTCTCATCAAGGCTAGAGAAGGTAGTGGCGGAAAGATTAAAACAGAACCGTATATTCTAACTTAAATTAGTTCGCAATATACACATACCGCCAATCAGTGCAATCACTGAGCCTTCGGAACCACAAAACTCATGACATCCAGCCTTAAGCAAGTCGTTAGCGCGAAGCAGGTCACCATCAAGATATTGGGTTTGTAGGGATCCGATTAATTTCAGTGTTAGAGAGTCTCTAAATAGAACAAAGTGGCTGCTTAGTGCATCATCGTTTCCAATCGTTCTCCAACTGATATCAGTTCATGACAAAATACCCAAGCGTCCAAAATCTGAATATCTCATTTCTTTTGAGTACTAATACAGTTGTTTTTGAGGAAAAGAACGACAGTTTGAAGTAAATTACTGCTTTCGTCTATATCTCTTTCCTGAAGCTTTCCACCAATTTATCAATGTATACAAATGTTTGTGTAGTTCAACTGTAAAACTTTTATTATTATTATTATTATTATTATAGTAATGATAACAATTATTGCTATTCCCCTGGGTTCAGAGTGGAATATATGGCTTCAGCAGAACATCCCCATTTCATCCTGTCTTCTTGAGATGGCCACACATCTGTCCATAAGCTCTAATCTTCTCATCACACGATCTCCTCTGTGTCACCCTCGGACGCCTAACTTGTCGTTTCCAATTCAGGTTCCACTGAAGTGCGATCCCACTCAACCTTCACCTAAGCGTGTGTCCAATCCATCTCCATCTCATTCGTCATATTCGTTGGGCTATAGGTTCTTGGTTGGTTCGTTCCCAGAGTTTCTTCTTGCTTATTCTTTCTGGCCGGCCATCAGATCAGTATGGAGCCAACGAAGGCAGCTGTTGACAGTCTGCAAATGGGGGCTGGAAATGCTTTTCATGACGCTCATTGTCATAACAATATAGAATCAAAATGGTTCTGTAAGAATATTGTGTAGAACAACTCATATTGCGTTATTTTTCGCACTTTAACAAGATGTCCCATCTACTTCTTACTATTAGGTGGTTGAAGGCAGCGGGTGGGGAGCACTGAGCCACTAGTGAACAGCTTATCAGCGTATCTGCGACCTTGAAAGGATTTATGTCCCCTCTGAAATTCAAAGCCCCATAACTCACTTCTACAGTTGTAGGCGCTACCACTGAGCTATTTGGGCTCACTATAAACCTCCCGTAGGATTGTAGTGGATACATTGACCAGTCACTATGGAATAACCGCTTGCATGATTCTAGTCCTTGGTGTTGGCGCAGACTGAATTCTATCAGTCAACTTTGCAGCATGTTCACCTAGCTGGGCGGTCTTGATTTTGATCTTGAGATATCCAGTCAGTAATATCGCACATGCACAGAGTAGATTTCAAGTCGACCATCCTCTTAACTGATAACTTACAGGCCTTAGTTTAAATCTAGTTTGCGATCATTTTACACCAAACAGATGTAATTAAATACATTTACAAATTGTACAGTCCAAGGTGAAACTTCACACGAATTTCTTTGGGAAATCCACAATATTCAAATCATCATATGCGATCTACTTGACATGATAAACTGAAATCAAGAGCAGCTTGAAACCACACATGAAAACTGACAGTAACTGCTAGTGTTTGCTCTCTCTGTGTTGAATTTATCCACGCTTGCGGCTGAAAGCTGCGCCCGAAATGAGAGAAACTGTCGTTCGGTATCTAGATAGTTTCGATCTGATTAAAAAAGCACTACTCGTTAACGTGAGTGGTTTTCAGCGGTACATATCAGTCGCGCTAAAGAAGTAAAAATAAATGTCACCAGAAGATAGTAAGTCGTAATTTCATTGATTTTGAGGTGGGAAATAATCTATTTGCTAATTCTCCTACTTCCTGATACCGATTTGTAACAACCATACCATAAAATTTAGTCTCTAGTCTACACTTTTAACTGATGAATATTTTATTTGGGACTACAGAACGTTATCAGTATAATTCACTTCCCACTGTTACGAACAAAATCGACTCTTTGTAGTCTAAGTACACGAAACTGATCTCTATGTCCCACTGTATATCTGACAAAACTTTCCCGAGAAACGCGCAGCCATGAAACGCTACAAAGACAGCAAAAAGACGCGTATTTTTCGCCGGAATCTGTGGTTAGATAGCTCAGGAGGGATTTTGCAAACAATTATTCCGTTATACTGGCCACCATAATCCTTTCTCACACTTTAAGATACCTTTTAATTTATTCTACCATGGCTCTGTCTCTTAATTATGGGGTCCAGGACTTGTAACAGCACGCCTCTGTAACCCCACCCTAGCCTAAATCAAGGAGGCGAAATCTTCAAACATCTGGCATATGCTTCATCACTGTTCTCACTAGGCCATGCATATTCTTGGCACACTTTACAGTTATTCCCATTGGCCAATGACCTCATGTTGTTACTTCATTGGACACAAGCACTGCGTCCCCTTCCATGAAATTACTGTGTCTTGAAAACCCCTTTCGCAGAACCTGTAATGACGGGACGCGTTCCCTGAACCTATCTACTTCAGAAGATATTAGCTAGGCTAGAATACCTGCTCGCATTAGTGTCTCCTGTCGTCATAACATCACAATTTCTGAACAGCAGGCTAGTGTTAGACGTTAGGGCTAAGTTATATTTCTCATCCTACGTCATTGGGAAAATGGGGAGATGGCTCAGAATTCTTTCAACCTCTACAAAATAGGTTGTTGAAGTATCATCTTATAAGATATGCTCCTCAGGAGTCACTAACAGCAGTCTGAGAACTGCGTGCATCATCCTTTCCCATATCCCACCCTGGTGACCAGTAAGTGGAGGACTTAAGTAACTTTCGATAGCATAAATGAATTTATCATATGATTATTCCAAATGTCCAGATGACTTCATAACTCAGAGACCCCTCCAATAAAATTCGCCTTATCGCCACTGTAGACTTCTGTGGGTGTCCTTATAAAAAGCATCAAATCCATTATGAAAGTATCAGTATGTAGAGTGAAAGCCACGTCTCGGTGTGCATTTGTTGCAGAAAAATTAACACTGCCATTAGTTAACGATTTATCGTGTAATCCTTGACGGATAGATGAATTCATTAAAATTGAACACAAAAGAGACGAATTACTCTCAGAATGAACAGAAAGATTTAAATTTTGGAGAGAAGGTTAATTATCCCAAAAAAATGGAGACTAATTAATACGACTACACTGCTACTGGCGTGTGACGAAAGAATAAGCCAATGCTTTAGTATAGGATTTTGTGACAGCAGTGCCTGAGCATACACATATAATGGGAAAAACAATAGCAACATATCCGTATCGTGCAAAAAGTATCCAGACTGTTGATGTCAACATGAAGACGCATTCTATTAGCTGAGCTTCCGCCAACCATCGAAGAACGCGTGAACGTCCCAAAACATCTCAAGATACTTGACCATCAGACTCTGAATATGCATCTGAAACCTGACGTCTTCGTCTATTCAATAGATAACCCTGCAACGACTACAGAAAACGCAAGACGCTACAGTTAAGAATTGGGTTTCTAAGCTGCATAAACGTCTCTTTCAAATTAGCAAATAAGGCTACCGATTCACTTACTTTCAAAGATCTGAATATTTCACAAACCTTTACGCCAACACCACAGGAAGAAACTAACAGGATCCTGTTGTTAATAATAGGGCTTTTGTGAGGCAGTTTATAGAAGACAGACTGACAGCAATTAGGAAGATGACCTTTCAGCTAACTAATAAAAATCCATGTTTTCTACTTTAACACTCTTAAAGAATCGTTTCACTTCAAATTTCAGTTTGAAAGGAATTATCACGATATATAAAACTAATGAAAGACAAAGAACACTGGGAAACTTAATTTGTGACTCTTTAGCAGCCGGTATCTAAGATCTAACTGAATTCGGGAAATAGATTGAAATTCAACGTTTACGGGGGGTTATGTGGCATATCCCTTTTTCGAAGTGGCTCCACCTGCTTTATCCGGTGATTTATTAGTGCGTTTCAATAAACAGGCTAAAAATACTGGCATGATTTCATGAAAATTCAAAGATACACGTTTAACTTGAGAGCCTGCTGCCTGCTTAATCTATTACATTGCTCAGATATCAGTATCAACCGACCTTTTTTGACGGTGTTACGCAGTTCAAGTACATTACACCGCTGATATTACGTGCATCAGAAAAAAACAAACATTTAACCCAAAATTTCATTTAAAGAGCATATAAAGAATATAACCAGTGACTAAACCCCCATAGCAAAGGAACTACGACGTTACTATTATCAGGGATACACAATAAAACCATTCCTCATCTTCAGGTATTACGGGATCTACTGTCCAACAAACCAGCCTGTGAATGCGTTAAAAATAAGGTGATACAATCTGTAGCTGTACAAGACAAATACTTTTCAAACTTAATTCCAACTATAATACCATATCTATCTTAAATGAGTGAATTAAAACAAAAAAGTAGATCATTTCATGACTATTTTTCAACTAGACTAATAAATGAAAACATCACATGATTTTAGTTGATGACAGGAAAAAATAAAGTCACACTAGGACAGCCTAGCGTAAACAACTTGCTCATATGATCGCTGAGATCGTATAAACAAACCACCTTCTTGTTCTTCTTATGTAGCTCGAAAATCTATTGACTAACTAACTAACTAACGGGTATTCTTCCAGTTATTTAGTGTACTCACGTAGTTTTCAGCTTCTGGATGGTATTTGAATTGACTGACATCACTTAGAAAACTACTAAAATCCAAGTAGCATTTGGAAGCTATGTCGTCCTAGTATGAAACTCTTCAGAGGTGTGTAGCGAAACCCCGGCAGCGACCCAACTCAGGAGCTTAAGTTTAAGAGGTAAGCCTATTTGCCATTTACCTACAGGGTGGATGCGCACTGTAGAAGGCTTCCAAACTAGGAAAATCGCCTGTTATTATACCCTGGTTTTCAGTGGTTCTTTAACTGATATCGGTGTTTGTAACAAAATTCGTTCTCATATTACCATGCATAATTAATGGTGAAATACTCCTCAAGTTAAAAATTAAATGGAAAATCTGTGAATAATCTAGATATTTGGCTTACAGTGAAATGATGGATTTTAAATGTGTTTTTTGTGTGTGTTGAAGTTCCTGTAGCAGTTCGATTGATTTTCCGGGGTAGGGAAGCTAGCCTCATGCCCAACCAGCCCTCTTTTCCCAGTCTTGGAACCGGCTAGAAAACTAGCGAGCTAGTAAACTAGGCGAGGTCAGTTCTATATGGGTCAGAAATATGGCACACCACGGAAAGCATTTCCTACAGGCCACAGCAGACTTTATCAACAGCTAGCTGTCTTCTCTGGCTGCATACTGAAGATCAAATGGCCAGAAAGAATTAACAACAAGAAACTCTGGCAATGAACAAACCAACCAAGAGCAAGTTGCTCAATAAATATATAGGAGAAAATGCAGATGAATGGGACATGGCACAATGCAGGCCATTGCTCGAGTGGAATCACTATAGAAAGCAACGAGTGGGTCTTCGGTACGAGGTTGACATGGAAGAGATCGTGCGAGGAGGAGATAACAGATTATGGGCAATCGTGGATCCATCTGAAGAGGATAGCATAAAACAGAAGAAAGTGAAGATGTATTGTTGAAGCCCTTTGTTTCACTCGGAACCCAAGGGAACAATGAATAAATAAAATAATAAAATGATGGATTTGAAAGTTAATATTCTCATGAATAAACACCACCTAGTGGGACATTGGCGACATTTACGATTTGCTTCCTGGTAGTACTTGGTTTTATCTTTTTAGGGTCTAGAATATATCTATCCCTAAAGTGACTAAAGCTGGGACCAAAAGATTGTCCAATGACTCCTTAACTAACATCAGTTCATGAGAAATCTATTGTGGATAAAATTACTATTAAATATTCGGAATCCTAAATCTAAGAGTAGAGGCTGGTGAAATACGGGAAAGGAAATAAACAGCCTACTCGTATAATGTTTAGGAATATGTGTCATTGGTTCCCTGAGAAGGTGGATTATTTGAGGATTGCGCCACTCCACTTTGTAGGGGAAGCTGCATTAGTTCATCTGTTGTTCACCCTTTTTAGGAGTTTCCAGAGGTCACCTGATCGTCACGTGGAGAAAGATGCCATGGAATGACATGGGCAATGGAGCTCCTCGCATCACGCCTAAGTGACTAAAGTTCTAGTCTCCAAGAGAAGTAAAAAGAACTCATTTTCTTTGAGGTTTAATTTACATTTCCCGTTGACTGATCATGCTGGATCGAAATGCCCGGTCTCTGTTGATATACTTTGGTGTTTGAAATGATGGATGCAAGGTTCGAGTCTTAGTGGGGACACTACTGCTCACTGGGAATGCAAGTAAATCCAGCTGTCAAGCCCCAAACAGTATGAAATGCTCATCCTGGATTCCACTACTAGTCGCCACCAACGCAAAAATAAGAACTTTGTCTCTTTTTTCAACCAATAAAGAGAACATGAAACCTAAGCTCACAGCTTTCTTTCAATTAACCTGTAATGCTTATTTCGGAATAGGTCTGCCATTGACTGTTATTATTACACACTGAATTACTCTTGTTCTTTAACTTATTTCAATTTTAGTTATGTATACGCATTCTATGTGTGCATGAAAACTGCAACTTCAATTGGATCATTACCGTCAGCAACAAATAGTTATGAATTTTTATTTATGACATGTTATTGGTTAAGTGGAATCCTGGTATCCGCCATTCTTATTGGTCAGGTAAGATGTAATTCAAGTAAATTCATAAAAATGAACAGTAATGAAAAAGAAGCATAAAGATAATAAAATTTAATACGAATTTAATACGACGATAACGAGCATGTCTGTCTAGTTTAAGGCGTAAAATCAAAATATGCTGATTATACGATTAGTCAAATAAAAGATAGAGGATTTCATCATAAGCTGACATCATTTAGAGAACCACTGGAAAACCTGGGAGTATTGGATAGCTGTTTCGTCCTAGTTTGGGACTCTTCACATTACGCACATACCAGGGTTTTGTAGGATAGCTTGATTCCACACACTATTTTGGTACAACTGTGGAATTTTCAGCATGTGATATCGATAGCCCAAATTTAGCAGGCTGACCAATCATATCAGGTGTGCGTCGGCTGTGGATCGAATCCGTACCATGTGCATGGTTGGCGCTATGTCGTGAATTGGCAGAAGTTGGAATTCATGGGCCATTGGATTGGGTTTCAGTGGCTTAATGGTCTCCGAGAACGCCTTCTAGCCAGAAGATCCTGGGTTTGAATGCCGGTGGGTGCGTACGGTTAAAGAGCTGGTCCCAAACTAGGACGAAACAGCTGTCCAGTACTCCCTGAAGGTTTCCAATGGTTTTCTAACCAATGTCAGCTCATTATGAAATCCTGTAATCCATCATAATGTTAGTAACTTTCATAGTTCTCAAATATCTCAAATCCCTAATACCTTCCCAAAGCTTTGATCCCAAGCGGTTACCAGTTCTTATCCTCATAAGATGTGTCGATATCTTTTGCTATTCGCTTACAAACATTTTCAATGCTTCTTTTTCAAGCAGTGTTGTACCCGTAGCATGGAAAGACATTAAAATTATCCCGGTACCCAAATCATGTTCTGGAGTAAATGTTAAATTTAGATACATTGCAATTACTTGTCCTTTTTTGAAAATAATGGAAAAATTACTGCTACTCAACTGTGAACCTTTCTTGCAAAGATTTAATGACCCCAAACAGTTTGCATATAAACAGCGCGTAAATAATTGAGATGCTGCTTCTGTCTTACGTTATAATATTATTTCCTGCTTAGACAAAGGCGCTAAATATGTCTTATGTACCTTCCTTTAATAAACATCAGCTTTTGACACTATACCCGGATGCCTTTTGTTAAATAAGCTTTCCATGACACAAATCCAGTCCTGGGCTGTTAGCTGGTTTCATTCTTATTTTTTGAACAGAATGCGGTATGCTGTAATATAAAAGCAAGTCTTTCTCTGCCTTACATACTGAAACTTATGTCCCTCAAGGTGCTACTCTCTCTCCTCTTGACTCTTCCTTCTTCTTACGTGAATTTCGTCTTTCAGGAGAAATCAACTTCGGTAAATAAGCTGATGATCAGACTGTCTCGTTGCCAGTTACTTCGCTATCGGAATGTTCCAAAGTGAACACCTTTTCCTCAGAAGTAAGCTGATGGTCCAAGCTAAATGGTTCGTCGATGAATCGCTCTAAATGTCAGACACTTAACTTCACCTTCAGGCATAAACGTGATTTACGGGGAACCTGCTAGTTTACGTGATGCTTGTAGCATGGAGGATACTGAAATAGAAACTGAGTCAAACATAAATAACCTGGAATGGTTCTTTCCTCTGACCATTCAGAAAGTTCTCATTTTATTACCGGTATATGGATGACACCTTCATTCTTTGTGATAATGATTCGGATAGGAGTACAATAATAACTCAATTCAATGAAGTACATTCGGCTATGAAATTCACGTGCGAAGAGGAATCCCAAAACAGAATTGCCTTCCTGGATGTCCTCCTTACAAGAAAACCAGATGATAGTATAAAGAGAAATTTGCATAGGAAAAGCACATGGACAGGACAATATACACATTTTCATAGCTTCCTTCCTCTCCAGTACAAAAGAAATTTAGTAAGGACCCTCAACCACAGAGTTAGAGCTATATGCTCAGAAGAAGTAATTGAAGATGAATTAAGGATTGTATATGACACCCTAATTGAAAATAGCTATCCCGACAAATTTATCAAGAAACACATGACAAAGAAAGCAGAAAAGGACTATTCTCCATTTGTAAATAAGAAGCCTTTATACATACGACTGCAATTCAAGAGTGACGCACCTAGTGAAATAATTACTAACAAGTTAAGAAAATCCATTCAAAGAACTTTTAATGCTGGTAAGCTACAAGTCATATTTTCTACACGACCGATGGTGATTCCTCAACTCAAAGATGAAGTACCTACACCAGCCACTTCTAATTGTATCTACCGATTCAGCTGCGCTTTTGGAGAGAGTTATATTGGCCGTAGCTTTAGGAACTTGATTTTTCGTGTTCGCTCGGGAACATCTACCAGTGTGGCTAAACCACCTGGTCCACACCGGCCACAAGCCAGCACTGAAGAATCCTTCCCTATCATCTATCGGGTACCAAATAAATTGCCAAAAACATCAAAGCACCGCATGCTCCAAACAGCAGAGGCTATCGTGATCCTCCTAAAACAACCAGCGCTTTGTGTTCAAAAGAAGCAAGTTCAGTCACTACTACTACTACGCTGGTCGGCCTTCAGTGGAGACTATAAATTCATGAATTTGTGTTATTATCTTTCCTAATTTTTCTGACATTCAGTTTATTGTTGTGTTGATGCTACTGAACTGTAATCTATTAATATTATTAATTCGATGTTATTTAAACAACATTAATGTTGTTCATAACACTAATTCATTCACTATAATGTATGCATAACTGTAGAGCCTGATGATGAAATTATCGAAAAGAGTATTCTTTACATCCTTTTTTAGTGTCAACTAAATCAAGCAAACACTGCGGTCTGAATGTGTTTTATTTTTCATTTCCCATGGAAACTACAGTGAAGTTTTACCTTGAACTTCTGTGTATATTTCGTTCATTAGCTTTGAATTAGTCACTTGTCCACTTGAATAAACTCGCCTCTTTGTTTTAATTTTGCTTTTGTTTTAATTTTTAGGTGATTGATATATTAGACTCAGCAAGTGCAAATAAAGTGAACTATCGTAAGATAATGGATGCCACATTATCATCTATGCAACATTTACATGCACCAGAACATGTTGTGAATAAAGTTCGCAGTTGGTTCATGTATAACTGGGATCAACAAAAAACATTCGGTAAGTTATAGGGGAAGATACAGAGGATACCTGTCTTCTTTATGCTACATTTTTTAGTAATCCTTTAAACTTTACTTAACTTACTTATTTACTTACTTACATTACCCGAAAACCAGGTCAGTAGTTTATTCAAAAGCTTCATTCACAAAGATATTGAGGCAAATAATACTACCTACCTAATGGAACCTTTTAAAGTCAGGTGGGATGCGAAGCGTTTTAAGTGAATACAGGAGTTGGATAAGGCTGTCTACAATCACCGATGATATTCTTAATTTTGGTGGACTGGATTATGCGGAAGTGGGGGGAGAGAAGACAGAAAAACGTTGGACCAATAAGAAGACTCAACAAAATTTGGACTTTGTGGACGATTTATGTCTAATGCACACAAACTCGAAGACTTGCAGGTGAAAAACAACAGAGTGGCAGAAGAGCTCCGCAGAGAAGACGGAGGTGATGAAGATAACCAGCCAATCAACAATAACAGCAACAGGAGAAATTTGAAAGAGATCACTTCTTCCACTTATCTAGGTGACATATTCTCAAACACGGGCACACCCCACGGATGACGATGTCAAAGCCAGATTCGGGAAAGCAAGACACATCTTCATCACTCTGAAGTCAGTTTTGACATCTGTACTAAGTGTAAAGAACAAAATTCGGATTTTCGATACAAATGTTAAGTCAGTCAGTTCTTACACATGGGTTAGAAACTTGGTGCTTCACCAGAAGCATTCCCAACAGGCTACTGCAGAATTTATCAGCAGCCGACTTCCCTCGATACTGAAGATCATATGGGTGGCCAGAAAGAATTGGCAACAAGGAACCCTGGGAACGAACCAATCAAGAGCCCTTTACTCAATAAAAATGTGCTTAGGAAAATGGAGAGGGGTCGGACACACACAAAGGAGACCGCTGGGTGACATTGCAAGCCAGTTGAACTCGGGTGGGAAACAGAGAATTGAGTCTAGGTCTGAGGGTGACACAGAGGAGATCATGTGAGGAGTTGAAGAGAGCCTGACAGATGAAGAGGACCGTAGAGAAAAGGAAAAAATGGAGACAGTTTGTTGAATTCAAATATTCCACTCAGAAAACAAGGATATGAAGTTAGAATTATTAGTTAAAAGCCCTGTGTTCCCCTGGGAATGTAAAGGTATAAAATAACAAAATAAAAAGTTGTTTTAACCAGGTTTTAGTTTGGTGTTTTGTATCTCAAATAAGCGGAGCGCCATTTGAGTATCTCTCATAATCATAGGTTATTGTTTGATAATTTGGTAAAATTAGTTATTAACGAATTTCAGCTTAGTGTGATAAAATCCACGTGTTAATCACTGGAATTCCCACGGTTCAATTGTAAACGTATTTCTGGATGTTCTAATGAGAAATTGTAGTCGTTAGGATTGCCCAGATTGGGACTGTAACTCCACAAAGAAGCAATAACCCTCTCAGCTTGCGAACCCATTACTTAAGGCTTGATCCCTTGAATATTCAGTTCATATTGGTGAATTGTATCAAACTAGACGACACATTTGTCTAATTCTACCTAGTTCTCCACTATTCTTAATCATAAGAATTATCCATAAGATCCAAGCGAGAATCCTTCTCGTGACAAGCGAAGTAGGACCGCCCACGTATTTGCAAACTTATATGCACACTATTTCAGCATCTATCGTGTAAAAAATACTGATTTATTTTATACAAATTAAACTACTTTTTAAAACAAAATATTTCCAGTCAGTTATTTTATTAAACAAAACTTACGCAGCTACTTACTAGTAGTATAGTATTGAAGCATTGAATTTGTTTATTTTGACTAATTAGCATTATAGGATTCCATAAACAAGTCGCTTATTGAAAGAAATTTAAAATGAGATTGAATCTTCTTTCGGAACTTGAATTTGCCACCTTGTAGACTGATTCTCTGCTGGATTATTAAATAGAGAAAACTATAATCCACTGGCCTAGTATTTATACTGCGATTCGGTCGTAGTATCCAGTTCTTCTGATGTTAAATAGTTTCCAGTTTGATCACGGATTGATATCAGATTAATGATACCTGCTAGCAGCTGGCTACAGGACGAAGTTTCTTGGAATTCTTGTGACATATCGTCACCAGTGGGGTCCATCCGGTTGGGAGTGAGCACAAATACTCGCCACAGATGACGTTGGCAATAAAATCACGAATTGGTAGAAGTTAGAATTCATGGGCTGGTCATCGAGACAGATCCCAGTGGCTGAATGATGTATGAGCTGGCCTTGTAGCCGAAATTTCGTGGGTTCGAACCCCTGTGGTGAGTTCGTACTAGCGATGAGTCCCAAACTTGGACGAAACAGCTATCCAGTACTTCCTGATGGATTGGATTTCACTGGTTCTGCAACTGATATCAATCTGTGATCAAAATTGAAACAAATCAGATCCCTACAAACTAACTCTTGAAAATGTCAGATAATTTTTTTAACAGATTAAATTGGGCTAAATGACGGTTATTACATATTTTTCGTTTCCGTTACCCAGAGTTTCAATTAGTTTTATTTCTTCCCCTTCACGATGAAAACCTATGAAGTAGGGAAACGTCAACGTAACTTCTCTTATAAACGAAAGATAAATATCAGTTCTGGTGTAGTTGATAGACTTAACATTGTGAAAAATAATTCTGTGTTCCTGGTGAATGAGTAGTTTTAGATCTTGTCTACTATTTAGAATTTTAAATTACCGCGAAGTAATTTGGAAACTACTCAAGTACTACGGCGTACCCCAAATATTCATCAACCTTATTCAACAGCTGTACGACAACGGCACATGTCAAGTCATCCACAACGGAAAACTCAGCGATGCGTTTGCAGTAAACACAGGAGTCAGACAAGGGTGCTTATTATCACCAGTGATATTCCCAATTGTGGTGGACTGGATTATGCGTCAGACAGTGGGAAACGAGAAGACAGGGATATCCTGGACCGACGTGAAGAATCTAGAAGACCTGGATTTCGCGCGTGGATGATTTATGCTTGATGTCACACAAAATCGAAGACTTACAAGCGAAAACCGACAAACTGGTCGAAGAAGCAGCAAAGACAGGACTCCAGGACAGTGAACATAGACAAGACGGAGGTTATGAAAATAACCAACCAACCAACAACAACAACAGCAGCAGCAACATCCAGCGCCAATCACCATCAACGGGAAGGATTTGAAAGAGGTTACTTCATTCACTTATCTAGGGAGCATTGTCTCAACTACAGGAGGAACGGACGAGGATGTCAAATCGAGAATCGGGAACTTGAAATCAATCTGGAAATCTTCGTCACTCAGCATCAACAACAAAATTCGGATTTTCAATACAAACGTCAAGTCAGTTTTGCTATACGGATCAGAAACTTGGCGAGTCACCAAGAATATTTCCAACAGGTTGCAGACCTTTATCAACAACTGTCTTCGCTCTATACTGAAGATCAGATGGCCGGAAAGAATCACAAACAAGAAACTATGGGAACAAACAAAACAAGAACCAATCGCCCAACAAATATGCAGGAGAAAGTGGAGATGGATTGAACACTCGCTGAGGAGGCAGCTGGGTGACATCGCGCGTCAGGCCATCACTCGAGTGGAACCCGAAAGGGAAGTGGCGAGTGGGACGTCGTGCAAGGGTGACATGGAGGAGATCGTGTGAAGAGGAGTTGAAACAGTATGGAATAACATGAATGCAGGTGAAAAGTACAGCAGAAGACAGAAGCAAGTGGAGAAGTGTAGTTGAAGCCCTATGTTCCACTAGGAACCCAAGGGAACAATAATAATAATACTATTTAAAAACCGTATGCCAGATAATTCAGGAGAAACAAAACTTTTCACAAGCTTACAGGATGAAACTGTAGAGCCTAATGATTACTCATATTAAGCGAAGATTTATACAAAGGCAGGAATAGAATCAATAGTCCTTACTTTGCTGCTTAGAACTTCTTAGCAGTTGTTAGCAACTGGCAACAACCCCAAGGGTAAATGCTTTGAATACTTCTGTAGCTCAGGTTTTCTTCTAGTTATTGCTATTAGTGCCACTTCTTCAACTTCCATTTACTACATCATAGCTACTTTGTGTATAGTTTAATCAATAATCTACAAATTTATAGTGAGAAGACACAGATGAATGACAATAAATACTACTCATTTGATTGAACTAATTGTCTGTCTCTTTTTCTTTACTCTTAGATGAAAACTCGTTGTTCGAATCTTTACCGATAAAGCTGAAAAGTGATTTAGCCATCAGTGTACATTATCATACGTTAAGCAAAGTTTCTTTATTTCAGGTAAGAAATGTAATAATTTTTCATGACAAAATCAAATTCATGATACTACTGTTGGATGTAAGTAGGTGTAAACTACTCAAGACAGATGGCTATGTAGCCGTGCAACCTCTTATACGTCTGTGCTCTTGAAAACACAGTGACTTCAATTAGACAACATGCTTCAGCAAAACAACAAGGAATTCTCACTAGTGACTGGCCCTATTCAGGTAGGTAGTTGCCTGGATTCGAGTGAGAAGTCCTTACCAGTGGGGTACAGCAGGTCAGGTGTGAGGACAAATACTCGCCCCGGATGCCATTGGCTAGTGGTCGTGCTATATCGTGAATTGGCAGGAGCTGGAATTCATGCGCTGACCACTGGATCGAGTCCCAGAGGCTTAATGGTCTACGACCTTGCCTTTAAACCTGTAGTTTCTTGTGATGATATTAGATGGTTGGAGGCAATCGGCAGGAAGCCTTGCACCTAGGTTTCGTGCTAGTTGGCACTCGTCAGCAAGGCGTATCTGCAACCCTGAAGGAACTGATGTCCCTTCTGAGATTCGAACCCACGTCACCCAGTGCTGAAGTCAGAGACGTTACCACTGAGCTATTTGGGCTCGCGTTTGACCTCCTGTAGGACTTTAGTGGGTATTTTGATTGAACACTACTAACTAGTGTGACGTATCTAGTCTTTTCTTTGGTGCATCACACTAGTTACTAGTGTCAAATCAAAATACTGTAGTTCCTTGGTTCATACTACGGTGGTGGTTGCATGATTACGAATATTCCCAAACTAGGAAGAAACAGCTCTTTAGTACTCTTACGTTTTCCAATGGTTCTCTAATCGGCGTCAGCTCGTGATGAAATCCTAAAATCAATCAAATCCCTGCACACCAACACCTGAATTCTTAATACCAGCTTGCAAATAATTATATAATTCTCTTCTCTGGGTAATTCGTTTACAAAAATAACTTAGAATCGATTCATTTATGAACATTGGGTTGCTACCAGGGTAACCACTTCAACGTTATCTAGTCCTTAGACCTAAATGAATTATATCTGTCCAGTTACAGTCAAGCTCCAGACATGACTTGCTCGCGGATGTCAGCAAGTACGGAAACCAAGCCCAAGGCTTCGTGCTGTTTATTTCCAACCTGGCATTGGAATCCATGACGTGCACTGGATGTACCTAAATCCGCAGTGAGAGATACTGTTCAGACTGAGACTCAAACCCTAAACACATCATTTCAAACATCAAAACATTTCCACTAGGCAACAGCGGTCACAACAGCTACCTCTCGTGCAGTGGGTGTCAGATGTTATTAGGAGCCGGCACGTCAACAGAGATCAAATAATAAATCAGAAGGAAATGCAAGTTAACCTAGAAACATTTAACATTGACTTCAACTTACGATAATTTTGTGAAAAAGCTAAAAGTATCAGTTAATATGGTATTTAATGTATTTTCTACGTTGTAAATCAATAGTTAAGAGGTAATATTTTCTCTACGACTCGTACTCAAAAACTCACACCTGTCTAAGTGGGTTTCAAAGTAAAGTGTGGAAATCAACAACATTCTTGAATTCATTAACTGTGAACATTAATCTCAAGCAAAAATATAATTCACTTTTCTAAAACAATGTCTATCATTACTATTTTTACTAAGAATAACTATGGATACAAAAAATTACTCAGGAGCCGCTAAACAGTATATCCTAAACACAGAAGGATTTCTACGACTACTTTACTACTATTTTGCAGTCACAAGTGCAGTTAGCATAGAGTCAGTGGCACATAACTTAGTTTTCTTAAACATTACTGAAATATTCATTTCTAAGGTGAAGGACAAGTACCTGTTCCATTTCTTTGTGAGACTGCTAACTTAGCTGCTTTTTCAGAAAAAGACACACAGGGCAAACAAGTACATATATATATAACAAAGCTATAGAAAAAAGTAATGCCTGAGGGAGATATAACTAAAAACAGTATTGTTCATTTATTTGGGTCGTTTCAATATTGATTTTCTGATCACTAATGGTAACTGCAAGACAAGAGTATACTATTAGGAGTCAAGCAAAATGTAGACAGTGATGCTGGTTAGATTTTTATAGGGACTTATCATCACATGAACAAAATTCAAACTTGAGAACTTCAAGAAGCTAATATACTTTCAGGCACAGAGACAAGTATAAATCAATGACGAATTCAGTTACTTCATCTCATTTGTAGAACCGCGTTATATCAGCAAGTCCGCTACCACCTGACTAATATTAAAACTACTGATTAGAACTTGATTGTTGAATTAAAAGTGATATTCGAACTGAAATAAATCGCTTTGTCTGTCATTCAGTCAATGTTGAAACATTGAAAATTTAAGGATCACCAAATATTTTTGTTTTTGTTTGTTTCTCCTCCGAATTTATACCAAATTTTATGGTGGGATCGCCTATATAGTTTGCTAAGCCATATGAAAGTCTAACGTAAATATGGTATCAACTATTTGTTCCTTGTATGTCAAATAAAATGCCAAATGAATCAGTGTGCAGCATTTTTACTACTGCTTGCATTCCAGTAATTTCTCGGCAAAACTTCACTAATCTTAATAATATCAGTATTTTATACTATCAGTTATGTTTCAAATTTGGCCACGTACTGATATCAGGGTGTACTGAACAGCTATTTCGTCCTAATTTGGGACTTACTGGAAGTAGGCACCCACCGGGTTCGAACCTAAGACCTTCCGGTTGCAAGTCAAGTTGAACGAAACAGCTGTTGGTTCTCAATGGCTCTCAAAATTGATATCAGTCCGTGATGAAACTTGAAATAAATCAAGTTCCTACAGACTAACTCTTGAATATTGTTCATGTATCTATAAGGCAGTGTTTTAGAATCTAATTTATGGCACAACGTGGACAATTCACAATCTTTACCGACCAATCAGAAAATGTCAATCAATTTTTTCCCATAAGTATAAAACTTGGGCACTGTGGTAGAGTATAACTCCATTATGGATAAGATTTTATTTTGATAAATCACACAGTGTTATACAGTAATATTTACTGATGACGACGTTTCGAGCACAAATTATTGCTCATAATCATTTCAAGTTACTCACACAACTTTTTCCTTCATTTATATACATGTATGGATTGACTAGATATTTGAATAAAAATCAATATGAGATAATGTACATTCAGAATTATTAATATGAGTGTTATTGATCAAATGCAATTAGATGGGGAATAAGACGAGTGTTTTTATAGTCATAATAAGTAACTTGTTAGGATGTTGTGATGTGCTTAATTGAAATAGAATTTTGAGATTATTTATTATCCTCTTCTGATTTGACTGACTGATGGTAATAATATCTTCAATATTTCTGGTATTTACATTGAGTCATTTCTGTTGCATGTGTTGGGTGTAGATTCAATGAACCAGGCTTTCAGTAATCAATCTTTCTCTCCACCTACTAGATTACTTCTTAGAATCTTAACCCTCTCCCACCCTATTGTGTGGTTGTGTGTTATTGCATTTAGTGCAATTACTGAGCTTTTTTCTAAATTAATTATCTTCTCGGGGTCAACCATTCTTACCTTGGCTAAATTCTTATGTTCGGACAATCTGATTACCCCCCATCAGATTGTCGGATTATAAGAATCATGTAGAAATCCACTTGCCGTCTTTGAGTTTGAACGTTGTATGCCAATAATGTTTTCCAAGTCGACAACGTACTTGTATTTCTCTACATACATTCAGAACAAAGATGTGGCATTGTGTCTTCTTCTTACTAGTCTATATTCGTGGATTCTTTGGACAATTCAACAACCGAAGTACCAACGTAGTGTCGTGGACAATTTTTACTGTTTGGTTTTTTTTAAATTATGTTTTCCTTTTCCTCCTTAGACAGTGAATCTTTTACTTCTTAGCAGGCTTTGTAGTCGTCTGACTGGTTTATAAGTCACTCCAGTTCTAAATGGACGAAATGAATGGTCGGTGACGTCTGAGAATTTTGTGGTAACTGGGTTGTCCTATATTCTACTGGAAAACATTTGCTGATAAGGTTATATGATAGAGAAGAAAAGATCATCAACATTGATCATCACATTACTTTTAATCCAATATCTAATCGATTCCACACATGTATATAAATGAGAGAAAAAAAGTTGTGTAAGTAACTTGATATGATTATGAGCAATAATTTGTGCTCGAAACGTCATCAGTTAATATTACTGTATAACACACTGTGTGATTTATCAAAATAAAATCTTATCCATAATGATTTTTCCCAGTTGCATATCACACAATTAATGTATTTTAACTATATAAAATGTTTCCTACAAACTAAGAATACTCCCTTGAGAGTGAGGATAAAATGGTCCACTTTTATTGGTGAATGCGTACAACAGAAGGGTAACAAATTATCACAAACCAAGTATTTGACCCCCATTATTTCATAAAGCAGATGCTACTCTGAAGTCATTTATTTCAATAAAAGAATCTTTGTAGACGTGGAAGGATTACTGATCACCAAGCAAATGCACATGAGTTCAGAGTTTTCATTATACTCAAAATGCATTTTACTATCTCATTCCCAAGATAAGTGATAAAAGCTTGCAATCAATAAAGTAAAAATAAAATTACTGACTTCAACAACAAATGCAGATCGTCGACTGATAAGTGGTACAACATTTGGTCACTCGCTTAAAATGGTTTTGTCTGATGTGAATTGGAATTTTATCTAATGTACTCTAATGTACTGTTAGGTTTTTTTTATAAATATGCATTTCTTATTTGTATTATCGAAATAAAAGCCTATTTTTTTTCCTTCAAAAACAATTACAGAACTGTGAAAAAGCCCTAATCTATGATATGATACTGAAATTGAAACCAGTAGTATTTCTGCCCATGGATTATATTTGTCGAAAGGTATGTATATAATCCTCATTTGTATTTCATTATCTATCCAGAGTTGTGCTTCAGTGTTTTTGTGAATACTGATTGTCATGTTAATCAGTAAACTCTGACGCCAATCTCACGTATATGTATATGTATTATTTCCCTGAGTACCGAGGGGAATATAGGGCTTCGACAGCACATGTACATATCACTTTCTTCTGTAAAGTCACAGACTCCCATCTGCTCATCACACGACAGCCTCCGAGTCACCCTTGGACCAACGCCAAACTAACCGTTTTCTATTCGCCTTCCACTCAAGGGCCCTCCACGTGATGTCAAATAATGGCCTTCTCAGAGCGTGACCCATCCACCTCTATTTCCTTCGTCATACTTGTTGGGTGATAGGTCCTTGACTGGTTCGTTTCCAGTTCTTTCTGAATAGCCATCTGACCTTCTCTATCCAGAAACTGAAGGCAATTGACGATAAAAATCTGAAGACAGTTAGAGATGCTTTCAGTGACGCGCAGTACAAGGTTCTGGCCCATGTAGAAAAACCGACTGGCTTAACATTGGTGTTTGAAATCCTATCCTCTTTTTTATACTGAGTGCTGTAGACTTTCAAAGAGATTTCAGAATGACGATTGTCCACCTTGCCTTTCAGATTCTCGTTTTGACATCCTCATCCTCTCTCTTGTCTAGATAAGTGAAGGAAGTAAACTCTTTCAAATTTCTTCCGCTGACAGTGATTGGTGCTTGTTTTTGTTGTTGGTTGGTCGGTTGGTTATCTTCATCGCCTCAGTCTACTCCGTGTTCTCGTAAAGTCGTGTTTTTGCAGCCTCTTCCGCCATCTTGTTGATCTTCACCTGCAGATCTTCGAATTTATGAAAAATTAAACATAAATCGTCCGTGGAGTCAAGATCTTCTAGAGTATTCTTGTAGATCCAACATTTTCCTGTCTTCTCTTTCCCTACAGTCTGACGCATAATCCAGACTACCACAATTGGGAATATCATCAGTGATAATAGGCAACCTTATCTTAATCCCGCACTCACTTAGAAGGCTTCACAGAATTTTTTATGTTGTGGATTACCTGACACGTGGTAGTGTCATATAACCAGCTGTTGAATGAGGTTGGTAAAGATTTGGGGCACTACACTGCACAGCTTTGAAGTAGTTTCCAAATAACTTCCCAGTCAATGCTGTCGGAGGCCCTTTCGAAGTCGATGAAGTTGTGGTAGAGATTTGACTGCCATTCTATGCCTTGTTCGATGATGATGCGTAGATTTGCTATTTGATCCATACATGATTTGCTTCTCCTGAATTCAACTTGTTGTGATCGGCGGAGTCCGCATCCAGTGCACCTTTAAGTCTCTTCAGGATGACGCGACTTAATATTTTACTTGGTGTGGGCAACAGGATGTTTGCGCGCCAGTTCCTAAAGTGGCTTAACTCGCTCTTCTTTGGTAATTTGACAGGGCTGCGATTCTTCCAACCAGAGGGTAGTTTCCCTGGCTTCCAAACTTTTTACAAAATTCCTTGAGCCTATCCTCTGCGGCGTTACTTTATTACAGGTTGGCCCGACCTCTCCTCTTTTTCGAGTTTATACCGGCTTGTAAACAAGGGGAAGTTTACAGGATGCGTCAGGTTAGAATCGAACTCAAACCTCCGGTGTGGGTGATGAATAATTATTGCACAAAACCGCTTCCGCGCAGCAGGCTGAACCCTGGCCGCCTGGTTGAAAACCAGAAATCTCCCCTTTCGGTTTTGATCTACTTTCTTTATACATTAATATTGTGAGTTCTGATCTGAGTTTCTATGCTTTACTACCAATACTAATGTCGCTATTTAATCTTCATATGTTCAAACGAATTGTTGAGCAAATTAAATTAATTATAGAAGATACTATCTAACGTATATTAGTAGTATCTTTTTTATGTGTTTCATTTCTTCATTTAAATCAAACAGTTTAAACAAACAAACTTCTCAACTTATAGATACGGTTTTCAGAACAACTTTCATTCTGTCTTATTGGCCTTCATTGGTAATTCTGCTTTATAGACTGTCTCAAAAAGCTGACTAAATAATAGTAAATCCTACACTTCATTATGTCGTGTACCACTGATTGGTATAAGCAGTTGAAAGCCACTTAGGGCGACTTGTAGTGTTTACCAGGCAGATCAAGGTGGTCTAAACATAATTTCTGTTGTTATGTACTTACTGTCTTCGCATATTTTGTTGTTTTCCCACTTATTACTGATGTCATGATGTTCATATACTGTGGTCTCAGTCTTACGGTTTCCTAAACGATGATTGAAAATCGATGGCGGACAAATGAACTCAGATGAGATGAATAAACAAGAAGGAAGAGTAGTTCTATAATAATCACGAAAATAATACGGAATACCGAAGATGGGAGAGATCAGGTAGTATTTTGTCTCGAAGACACAATGGTAGGTTTATATCCCAAGTACTTCGTCCACTGCAGGTTTTAACATCACACCAACCCTAATGTCCTACAACTAAATTCGACATCTATGTTTCTCACCAAAAATATAAGGAATTCAGTCTTTGATGAGATTCAATAAATAAATGATTTCCAATATATATAGTAACTAACAATATTCTACATAGTATCTTTATTTTATTAAAATTCTTACATTGTTTCAAAAATATGTTGAAAAATAACCATTTGTGTGAAAGTCTACGTATTTATTTATTTATTCCAGGGTGAAGTCGGCAAAGAAATGTATATTGTCAAAAGTGGTATGGTTGAAGTTGTCGGTGGGCCAAATAATTCAATTGTATTTGTTACACTTAAGGAAGGCAGTGTATTCGGTGAGATAAGGTATGGCGTAGATTGTTGTTTTCTCGTAATTTTGTTACTTACTATACTCTATATCCAGAATTCATAAACCAATCTTACTATAAATAGACTGAAACTTAAGTGAAAATGGAAACTGTACATGATGTATTTGATTTGATTTAATCAATGAATTGTGCTATATATGTGTACTAAGTAGTGATCTTGTAAATATGTATAATGAAGATAGGTCTCACAAAGCACTTATTACTTAAATAGCATGTCGTAGCTAAAGGATGGGCGTTTCATCTCATTTGCGCTTGGTACGTTCGCATCCGGTTACAGCAGACTGGGAGAACTGCCTACAAACTTACAATGAGGTAGATAAATAGTGTGCAGTATCGGCTGTTTGTTCACAATGGGTGTGTTTTTCAATTTGAAAAAGCCGTGGAACACTATAACTGGTTCCAGAATGCATTATAAGTATATATATAGAACTCGATGATTCAGGCTAAGTTCTCCCAAGGGATATCAGCTCCTTTGAAGTGACAGATTTGTGTTGCTGACGAGTGCCACCAGGAACGAAACTTAGGAGTTGCAAAGGCATTCACAAGCAGACAGCAGCTTGTTTTATTAGGCAAGAATATCTTTGATTGGCTAATACAGAAATAACGTTGTCACACTATCACCACTGAATGAAAATTTAGGATTTCTAAGTGTTTCTCCAACTTTATGTAGGAAAAATATTAAAACACTGTGGTAGAATATAATTCCATGTTACATAAGTTTGTTACAGATGTGATGAAGAAATGGCATCAGTTAGAGAACCATCTGAAGACCCAGGGAATACTGAACAGTCGTTGTTATCTGTACTGCTTTCGAGATTGGGTAGTATTAAACTTCTAGAGCTGTTTTCCAGTCGTGTCAGTCAGTTGTGAAACTTGCATGGAGGATTTCATCATGAGCTGACATCAGTTAGAGAACCACTGGAAAACCTGGGAGTACTGGACAGCTGTTTCGTTCTAGTTTGGGACTCTTCAGCAGTACGCACCCACCGGGATTCGAACCCAGGCAGTTAACCTGGGGTTCTAGTGGGAAGCCGTGACCAGTAGGGCACAGCAGGTTGAAGATGAGGCAGTAACTCATCGAAGAAGACATTGCGAAATGGTCACGCTATGTCGTGAATTGGCAGAAGTTAGAATTCAAGGACCATTGGATCGGGTCCCAGTGGCTCAATGGTCTACGAGCTGGCCTTGTAACCAGAAGGCCCTGGGTTCGAATCCCGGTTGGTGCGTACTGATGAAGAGTCCCAAACTAGGACGGAACAGCTGTCCAGTACTCCCAGGTTTTCCAGTGGTTCTCTAACTGATGTCAGCTCATGATGAAATCCTCCATGCAATCAAACAAAAATCCCTACGAAACCAGTACTTGAAAGTTGTGAAAATTATCCTCACTTTTTATTTCTGTGAATAAATCAATATTTATTCATGAGCCCTGTCTTCTTACATACAGTTCAGTGGTCTGAAAATTCTTCCACTCATCTTAGATACGCTGATGAAAACAAAACTCTTGATTCCTTGGAATTATTTATTGTGCAGTCAGTGATGATTATCTTATGCTAGTCAAAGATGACACTTAGGTCTGCTTGCAATGTTACAAACTTGATGACGGTTTGAATAAGACTCATTACCGATTGTCATTATTGGAGATTATTGCGTGATTATTAAAATTAGTTGTTTTTAATGATGCATTTATGAACATTTGGCTTCTTTTTAAATATCACCTATATGACATGCAATGATACATGTGTAAACGAATGTATTGAGAAGGGTTTCATTTGTACTTTACTAATCAATCAACCTCCTAACGAAATTCCATGATAAAACGTCCTTCTCATCTAACTTTTATGCAGATGTTGGTTGACCAGTCCATCCTCCACCACAAGATTTTCATTTATCTCCCCTCATCTTCCCCTTCCTGCTTCTCCTACTACTAATCATAATACTACTACTACTACTGCGAATAGTAATGCCTATTTGTTCTACTTATAAGTGGATATTAGTAGTTTGTAGAAAAACATCAAAAAAGCAATGATAGTTTGTATATCTATGACAAAGCCACTGAAGAAACAACTCAATAAAGGGACCGAAATTCTAATTAGGATCAGATAAAGGGATAGATAATGAAGAATACAACAAGAATGACTGATATTATTTGTAAATTTTAAAATTAGAATGAATTTTTTTTCATTTTGTCCCAACAAATACTGGATCTGTACTCATAAATCTTGTTCTCTCCAGTAATACTAGTAATTTGTCAGCTAACGGAGTATGCCAGTATTCCTGATTTAGTTATACAGAAATATATTTTCAAGAAACCTTACCAGTTCTTTAGAAATCAAGTTTATGTTTTAATGGTAATGAATAATGTACTTTTCACTAACCTCTACTGTTTTTAATTTGGTTGTAATTTGAATTCGGCAAAAGAATAAGAGATTTAAATATGAATGACAATCATGATATCTACCGATATATCTTCTTTGTTCACTAATGTACCGTTAATTGAGACAATGAATTTTAGATGTGATGAAATTATTAAGCGAAACACAGACATCGGTATTTCTGTATCCTCGATGAAGGAACTTACTTTAAGATATACGAAGAATTTTCAAGTATTGGTTTTTATAGAGATTTTGTTTGATTGGTTGGAGGATTTCATCATGAGCTGACATCAGTTAGAGAACCACTGGAAAACCTGGGAGTATTGGACAGCTGTTTTGGCATTCTTGGTACTCTTCATCGGTACTCACCCACCGCCAGGTTTCGAAGCCAGGACCTTCTGGTTACAAGGCAATCTCGTAGACCATTGAGCTACTGGGACCCGATCCATTAGCTAGCCTGGCTTCGAACCCTGGCGGTGGGTGCGTACTGATGAAGAGTCACTCCCAAACTAGGACAAAACGGTTGTCTAGTACTCCCAAGTTTTCCAATGGTTCTCTAACCGATTTCAGCTCATGATGAAATCCTCCAACCAAATATACGAAGAATGTTCATTTCTTGTTCAACAAAGAATACTATCGACAAAATGATAGTGTGCCTAATTTCGAAAAATGAAAATGAAGCAAGAAATATCCTCGACAAGTTCAATAAGCTTTATCGTTGAAACGTAAAGGAATGAAAGTATCTCATTCCTAGATGTGTTTGGTTCATACAGTTAGGATAATCTGTTCAAACAACTCTCTTAATAAAGAACCCAAGATTATCCCAGAATTACTCAGTAAAAATGGTTATCCAAATATTAATTTACCACCAAGGCAAGTCAGTATGGCAACAGCTCCAAAAATGCCTTTGTTCATAAAACTGCAGTTTCTTGGTAATAACATCAGCGAAAAAGGGACACAGTGCCTGAAGAGTGCAGTTAAAAGTGCCCTCAGTGCAGCAGAGTTTTTCTGTCTCTTCACTACCACTCCTGTTTTTTTTATCGAGAAATAAGGACAAACTACCTAATTTCGCCTCCTCTATGTGTATCTACCAGTTTCATAGCTCTTGAGCATCAAGCTACATCGGACATACAATTAGGCAGGTTCATTATCGTATTTCGAAACATCATCCTGCATGGTTAAGCATAGGACAAACAAGACCCATTCGTAGTGCTGTTTTAGTGCACCCGGTAGATAGTGAGCACAAAGTCGATAATAATGAAGCATTTAAAGTTATCTATCGTATTCCAACTAATCTTAATTGTCATACAGCCTGTTCCCTTTATTAGTTTGAATATAGAAAGAACAAACACATCTGCAAGATGACATGAGCTCGTTTTATTTTGTTGACCGTCTTCAACGGCGTACATCCTAAATAAATCAAACCAACACTTGAAAATCAATTATATGTTACAAAATTTCCCGAGCTTACTTTTTACAATGACTTGGATTCATAGGTAGAAATTATAAGCAAGATAATTTCAAAGATGATGTATATAGACAATTATTTAGTGTTAATTGAGCAACTATTTATATAGTATTTTTGACTGAACACTAGTCAGTAACTAGTGTAGTGTGTCTAGTCCTATCTTCGGTGCAGACTGAATTCTATCAGTCAGTCACGTTTGCAATGTGGCCACCATGCTAGGTGGCTCGCCATTACGGTGCACTGTGAATTGTTGGTACTAGATGGTTGAAGGCGATCGGCCACAGGAAGCCTTGGACCTAGGTTCCATGCTAGTTGGCACTCATCAACAAGGCGTATCTGCAACCTTGAAGGAATTGATGTCCCTTTTGAGATTCGAACCCGCATCACCCAGTGCTGCAGTCAGAGACGCTACCACTGAGCTATTCAGGCTCGCGACTGACCTCCTGTAGGACTGTATTGGATATTTTTGATTGAACACTAGTCAGTACCAACTAGCACGAAACCTAGGTCCAAGGCTTCCTGCCGATTGCCTCCAACCATCTTGTATTTATATAGTAATTAGATTAGATTAGATTTCTCTTGGAAGCAAGGATGCACTAGAGACAAAATACAAGATAAAACAACAAAGTTAATTTATGGCACTAATATGGTAGAAAATTCAGGACGGAGAGGGTGAATAGTGAAGTAAAATTATAAAATCGGAAAAATAACTTAGTAGATTTGGAAACTTAATAGTGAGTTCAACTCAGTGAGTGAAATAATAGTAATAATAATAATCAAGATTGAGTGGAGTGTTATGCAACGAACAAAACAATTACGGTTACTAGGGTGGTGAGAGAGATTAGTCACACTCTCTTTCTGTATGCATAGGTTTGGTTGAAGTCTTTTGATGGTAGTGGCTTCTGAGAACCGAAGTAACCATGTTTTTCTTTGTATACTGACTAATTTGAAAGCCTTACTAGTTTTCAGTGTATGTTCTGTGTCAATTAGGTGTCTGGCGATTACGCTTGAGAGTACTTAGTTGGTCTGAAAACGGAAACTTTGAGGGATATGCTCAGAAAATCTAGTAGACGCTCTCCTTTAGGTCTTTCCTATGAACTTGCAAATGCAGGTGAATTGGTAAATGCAGTTGGAGTTGACAAGCAGAACAGGATACTTATCAACTTTTGACTTGGTTAAGGAGCATACTGTTTTGTAAAGTGGAATGAGTCTAGCGGCGAAAATTGTACCTTTAATTCTGTTTTCCTTTCTTATGGATACTTTTTCCCCTTTGTACGCTAGACCGAGAAAAATTGGGTTCTTTTCAACTATATCGGGTTTCAGTCCGGGAGGTTTTTCCTTCTCATATTTTGATATGAACTTCTGAGGGTAACTATTTTCGATAAGTTTCTTTTCGATGACTGCAAGTTCCTCTTCGACCTAATCTTCTCAACACAACGCCCTAGCAGAGAACGTTTTCACCTGGCTCCATCTGTAGCCGACCGGGCAGAAACTGTGATAATTCAAATACTAGCCAGTCCATGTTTTATTCCTGTAGATGGATTTTTCGACTGTCCAGTTATTTCTACATTATATGTTGAGATCTAGGTAGTGGAAGTGATTATTACGTTCATGGTCCATTGAAAATGCTGTGAGGTTTTTGAAAATCTTGGATGCGTGATCCATATTGTTGCAAGCCACAAAAGTGTCATCAACATACTTGCAGTAATAGGTGATCCTCTCTATTTCCAGCTTCATTCTTGTCTGTTCAAGATGAGCCATGAATATGTCTGCAAGAATGGGACCCTCAGGTGAAGCCATAGTCACCCCGTCAATTTGCTGGTACAGCTGATTGATGAGTCGGAATTGGACGTTCTTTGTGCAAAGAAGTAGTAACTTTCGTAGCTGCTTTTCACAAGGAGGAAGTAGTTAGATATGCTAGCATATGATTCTCACTGTCTCTTTAGCGAACATACTTCGTATGATACGAGAGGTTTGTCTGAAATGTTCAGTTGGTTTAATTCTTGTGAGAATCGGAAGGAACCCCTGATACTGTGGACTGCCAACTTTTGTCGAATTGGTTCTAACTTTTGTGCCAACCACCTAGCCAGTTTATGGCATAGTGATTTCACCAATGACATAAAAGGTCTCATCGTGAGAAAAATGTTCAGAAAGGTTGTAATATATAAATGATTTATTTAGGATATACGCAGCTGAGGAGAGTCCACTAAATAAAAAGAACTCACATCATCCTGCAAATATATTCATTCTTTCTTTATTCAATCTTAATTTTGCCTTGCCAGGTCGTCTTCTACATATAACTAAACCCATCAGAATTCATCCATCTGACGAAATCAAGCATGTGTGTTCAGAAGAAATTCTCACTGCCAGTTTCCTTACCATAGACCTATTTACATGAATATAAAAGCCTGACAGTTTCGCCCTCTACAAAAACTTTTTAGAAACCATTGTTGTTCAAATTATTTTAATTATTTTATTTTTATGACTACTTCGTCTATAATTGCCTATTACGTAGTCAACTTGAACACTCATTTATTCCTGAATTGCTCTTCAGTTTTTCCAAAATTAAGCATTCTGCAATCCACTAATTATTGTTTACAAACACATCACCACTAGAGTGGCGAAATTGTTTTATATTGTATCAAAAAATGTCGCATTATATATATTAGAGTAGGGCCAGAGATGAGGATCTAATTGGAAGGTAAATATTTTGCGCAAAGTCCTTTTATCTTTTTTACTAATTTGTTATCTAACTGAAACCTCTATTCTTCTTCTTATCTGTTACTAGCTTATTAGCTTTATCTGGAAAGAACAGGAGAACAGCTGATGTCCGATCGAAAGGATTTTCAACACTATTCAGTTTGTCAAAACAAGACTTTGAAGAAATAATGAAAAATTATCCACAAGCACATGAATTATTGAAAAAACGATCACAGTTAGTCTATGTTTATAATATGCTTATGGTTGTACATGATTTCAAATTAAAAGTAACGGGAATATATATATATGAGTGGAATGCCTTTGTGGAGAGTTTGTCTGCCTGCTACACGAAGTTATCCACCTACAGATGTCAGTAACGTGAACACCAGATAATTGGTTTACCTAGATTTGAATAAAGCAAGAACAACAGGCTTTGCAGAATAAAATGGTACCATCATTGCTTATTTCGTTGGCTTCTCATCAGCTGCTTACAGGCCAAAGTCATTATTAAGTATATCTACAGAAACAATTTTAACATGCTTGCACAGAGTTCATTTTTAAACAAAAATCAGTCAATATATGCATACAGTAAATATATATGTATATATAATATTAAACACTATTCCGAACAATAATGATCATACACAATGGAAACTTTCAGCATTACGTAATCAGATGCCATCGCCAGGCATCTCCTTGATACGCACCATGAGGTGGACGTCGCAAGATCGTTCAAAATTATCAATAGGCAAAAGAGTTCAATTCTCCTCAAGTTTTGCTGAAGCCATCTCCATCAAGTGCCTAAAACCTGATTTATGCGTTCAGAAAGAAACAGTTTTCAGTCTTTCTTTGCCCTAGTAACTGGATATTTTCACCTCTTTGTCATCTATTACGCAATGGTGAAAGTTTCCATTGTGTATGATCATTATTGTTCGGAATAGTGTTTAATATTATATATATATATATATATATATATATTTACTGTATGCATATATTGATTGATTTTTGTTTAAAATGAACTCTGTGCAAGTATGTTAAAATTGTTTCTGTAGATATACTTAATAATGACTTTGGCCTGTAAGCAGCTGAGCTGATGAGAAGCCAACGAAATAAGCAATGATGGTACATTTTATTCTGCAAAGCCTGTTGTTCTTGCTTTATTCAAATTCATTAAGGGGAATAACTGTATGAAATTGCCTGACTGACTGGTCGAGCTGATATTCAGTTAGACTGACTGATTAAGGTAATTCTATTTGAGTAGACAAAAAAAGCCATCAAATAATTTATTACGCAGTTAATAAAATAGCAAAAATTTAAATTTAGGTTATGTAAATCATTAGTTCAAGAGATGAAAAGATATTATGTATAACTAAAAATTTATAAGTTCAATAAACTACGCAGTTATGGAAAAGGTCAAACAAACAATCGAAATGTATCAAAGTGCAATTAAATCTGTCATTACATGTTTACTGCATAGTTGCTTGAAGTTCATCATATATTAGGCGTCTATTTAGCCAGATTTATATTACAGTGAAACTTTCACCGTCTTTCTAGACAACAGCTTCAGTGTAATTCTAAACAGTAAAACAAACTTAAAGAATGGCATGGAATGGCAATCAAATCTCTACCTCAACTTTATAGACTTTGAGAAGGCCTTCGACAGCGTTGACCGCGAAGTAATTTAGAAACTACTCAAGTACTACGGCGTACCCCAAATATTCATCAACCTTATTTAACAGCTGTACGACAACAGCACATGTCAAGTCATCCACAACGGAAAACTCAGCGAGGCGTTTGCAGTAAACACAGGAGTCAGATAAGGGTGCTTATTATCACCAATGATATTCCTAATTGTGGTGGACTGGATTATGCGTCAGACAGTGGGAAACGAGAAGACAGGGATATCCTAGACCGACGTGAAGAACCTAGAAGACCTGGATTTCGCGGATGATTTATGTTTGATGTCACACAAAATCGAAGACTTACAAGCGAAAACCGACAAACTGGTGGAAGAAGCAGCAAAGACAGGACTCCAGGTGAACATAGACAAGACGGAGGTTATGAAAATAACCAACCAACCAACAACAACAGCAACATCCACCGCCAATCACCATCAACGGGAGGGATTTGAAAGAGGTTACTTCATTCACTTATCTAGGGAGCATTGTCTCAACTACAGCAGGAACGGACGAGGATGTCAAATCGAGAATCGGGAAGGCGAGAAACACATTCATCAACCTGAAACCAATCTGGAAATCTTCCGCTGTCACTCAGCATCAACAACAAAATTCGGATTTTCAATACAAACGTCAAGTCAGTCAGTTCTTCTATACGGATCAGAAACTTGGTGGGTCACAAAGAATATTTCCAACAGACTGTTGCAGACCTTTATCAACAACTGTCTTCGCTGGCTCTATACTGAAGATCAGATGGCCGGAAAGAATCACCAACAAGAAACTATGGGAAGAAACAAAACAAGAACCAATCGCCCAACAAATATGCAGGAGAAAGTGGAGATGGATTGGACACTCGCTGAGGAGGCCGCTGGGTGACATCACGCGTCAGGCCAGTGCTCGAGTGGAACCCGAAAGGGAAGCGGCGAGTGGGACGTCCAAGGGTGACATGGAGGAGATCGTGTGAAGAGGAGCTGAAACAGTATGGACTAACATGGATGCAGGTGAAAAGTACAGCAGAAGACAGAAGCAAGTGGAGATGTGCAGTTGAAGCCCTATGTTCCACTAGGAACCCAAGGGAACAATAATAATAATAATAATAATGAAGAAATCTTGAGGAATAAAACAACCCTCTTTCCTGAAAGCTTTAAAATATCAACTGTGATGTCTAGAGTATTCCTGGTCATTGTATTCGCTTTGAAGGATACTGGTATTCATTGTCTTATTGACCTTATATTTAACCTTTTGACCATACGACTTCTTGACTGTTTAAAAATGCCCATTAGAATTTTTTCAAAACAATGGCTACTGAACAAAGAATATTCTTTTCGATAACTTCTTTATCATCAGGTCCTACATTTATATCACAATGATAATTAAGGGAATATTATTATTAACAATATTAATGCTGTTTTAAATTACACTGAATCATTAGTCTTCATAGGTGACTACATTTCAAAAGCATCAGTAAGAGAGATTAATGTGCATCACTATGACAACACTAATAATACAGAAGATTTGTAGCTCAGGTGGATGGTTTGCAATTAGTTGTGTTCTCTGAGCTGGTTGATTTAATTGCGGAGCTTTCGTCGTCTTTCTGGACAACATCCCCTTTCAGTGCAAGTTTTAGCATAAAATGAACTGATTTAAATTCTCCATGAATGATAACATTGTGTCTCCTGGTAACCATTTTCCCAACTAATAGTCGATTTACATTTGTACTGATCATTTTTTATTGACTTGGATTTAAAACTTTCTCGTTACATGATTTACTTTTTATTAGTTGGTAGATTTGGTCTATATCAGCATAGTTGTTAATCTCATATTCGCTTGAGTACCTAGCTTCCAGGAACTCTCAACTCAACTATAGTAGCAATAACCCAATTACCCACAAAAGAAACTGTGTGCAGACATTGTTTAAAAGAGTTCAAACACACTGTAGCACTCCCCTGTTGAAGAGTATGGAGGAACAATATCGTCTTAAAAAGAACGGATATCCTCACATTTTCATCAAAAATTATTTAAAATCAAGTTACAATACCAACAAGAAACCATCATCAAATACCGCAAGAAAATTCATCCTAACATATATAAAAAAATATCTCTGAAATAGATAAAGTGCACAAGTCAGTCCAATCGCTTAATTCCATATTGTGCAAACCGAAAGATCCAACAGAAAAAGAAGATAAAATTATTACCATTAACAAAATAAATTGTATGAACTGTAACAGACATCACATCAGCCAAAGTGGGTGTCCCCTCCGAATCAGAATCCAGGAACACAAATTAGCTGTGAAAAGATATGATACATATTCTTTCAAATCAATGCATGTAGATAATTATGGACATCAATTTTATTGGGATAATGTCGAAATTTTAAACAGAGGAAACACCAAAAGTGCTAGAGAATTCCTAGATGCCTGATACTCAAGCGAATATGAGATTAACAAACATGTTAATAGAGACAAAATATACCGACTAATAAAAAGTAAATCATGTGACGAGAAAGTTCAAAATCCAAGACAATAAAAACACGATCAATACAAATGTAAATCGACTATTAGTCGACTGTTGCATAAGAACACTAAAATGATTGAACATCAGATAAATTAAGGAAAGTAATAGAGATTTTATTCAATTTGGACTTTCCCGTTGATTGATTGGACCGAAGTGATCGGTCTCAGGTTGACATTCTAGCTCTTTGTATAGATACTTCAATGATATCTGATTATTTAACATGAAGTAAACTGGTGGATGGCGGTTAGCAGTGAGGCCGTTCCCTTTGGGCTGATCAATCAACGGGAAAGTCCAAAATGCACTAAATGATTACTGATACCGGTTGCAAAAGAGGTGGCTAAAATAACCTAGTGGATAAAGCTTTGGCGTTTGAAACTACAGCTACTGGCTCCGAGCCTCAAGGGAAACAGCACAACTCTCTGGGTTATACAAATACATCCGGTGACGAGTCCTAAATGGGGCGAAATACACATCCTGGATTCCACTGCTAGTCACCACACACCAATTTACTGCAAAGTAATACAGAATTTAAGGGCTTATAGGTCTGACAAAAGGCTAGGATAGCAATAGTGGCTCTACCTGCTTCTTTTTCATGCAGAGCTCAGTTTGATTTAGCCTAAATACCATTACCTCTGCTGTTTGAAGCGTTTGACATCTAGAAACCTTTAGTAATGTGTTCGGTACCCGATAGACCATAGAGTAAGATTCTACAGTGTTATCTTTGTAGACTGTTTGGAAGTGGTGACCTAATATAGAACCATCTATGACTTTGACAGCGCCTTTAATTAGCCAAATTTGTAGGTTTCCCTTAGCACAACAAATTAGACTACTAGGCCAACGCCTGATGTAACTGGCTCCACAGGAGCAGTTGAAATGATAGTTAGATAGATAGATGAATAGGGTAACTGTTTCCATTTAACGTGTCGTCTATAAGCGTAAGTTTGTCTTATTATTTATCAGTACCATAATAAGTTTTCATATTTATTAAACCCTCTTTCACTTAATGTATTACTGGTTAGTGAAGCCTTTGTTTGAGTTACGTAACATCGAACGTTACATCAGTCATAGTTCTACACAACTACAAAATACCGATGGGCCTAATTAATAAGGCAATAAATCAGTAAATACACATTGTTCCATTGATATATTTCGATAAAACGCAACACCAGTGTAAATGAAGCCTTTGAGAAGATGTCCCCCTTACAGGAAGATGCAGACTTTCGGGTTGGGGCCCTCTGGACTTTAAGAATCAATAGCTGGAGATAATACGTGACATGGCTCAAAATAGTTGTCAGTGGCTTAGATGTATTCAGTCTCCGTAATCTTTCATATTCCTTTCTACCATCGCTCATTCTGTTTCACTCTTATACTTGTCAAAACTCTATTAATTCTCTTCACTCAACTTCTTGTCTACCTTTGTGTGCTATTTGGAACGTGGCAACTCGAACTGCTGCACTTCAGTGCCAAGTTCTATGTTGAATCCAGACAGACAGACCCCCCTTACAAAAGCGATGAAGCCTATAAATCCTGGCGATGACGTTATACAGCAAAACATTTCGACAGTAAACAAAGTTACTAACAGGGAATACAAACAAATTATTTATGATAAATATTATTTGCAGTATATTTGATATCAGCCCAGCTCGTTGACATATGTATATATATATAATTTTGCCTGACCGTGCTTACTGTTTCAGTGAAATGGAGTAAATCAATCAATTAATCTGCCCATAATTATTCATCAATTAAAAACTCACTTGTTTACAAATCATCATTGTCTGAAAAAACTAGTGGAATGTAAAAGAGTTGGTCACCAGAGAGTTATAAGCAAATTTCCACATCCAGTTGAAATTTTTCACTCATTGCTTATCAGTTGATGATGATGAATTTAAAGATATTATAATACTACATAATAATCTCCTCCTGTCTACACTCTAACTACAGGACGGGGTTACTGCATTTCCAAATGCCAAACAGTCAATTTCACCTTTAGGCATAAATCCGACTTAAACAAACTGGTTGGCTCTCACGAGGTGTGCAACATAGATGGCACTGAAATAGAAACCAAATCGGAAATTAAATACCTAGGAGTCATTCTATCTGCTGATCTTTCCTGGTCGTCTCATATCTTGGTGATTTCTAAGAAAATATTCCATCTTACCGTCTACATCAAGAAGTTAAGACTTTTTGGTATAACCCAACCCTTACTCCTACAATTCGTTAACTCTCGCATTCTGCCTATTATTCTCTATTGTTCCCCCTTAGTTTTTCCAGGGCTACTGAAGAAAGACTATAACATATTACGCAGGATGTTAAAGGTTGTCAGCAGGGTAAGCAACGTGCCACTTAACCAGCTTGTTAATATTCTGGTTGACAGGTACTTGGACTCATGTGAAAAATGGGCCAAATCCATTTTATCTAACTCACACCACCCTCTTCATTCACAACTCTCCGCTTGTATCTCATCAGGCGAAACCAGAAGCCTATATATGGAAAAACTATATGCTCGCACTAGCAAGTACAAAAACTCAACCATACCCTACTTAGCTCGTGTTCTGTGCGATAAAGAAAGCATTAAATAGTCAGTAGAACAGCTGATCTCATCTTTCCAACTCATATCATTTATAGGTACAACATTTTCTTTCTTTCTTTTCCTTTTCTCTCTCTGTTTTTCTCTTTTTTTCCGTTATGTGCTGCTTTGTTTCTTTCTCTCGCTTACGCCAGTAAATATGATAGCACCTACTTTCCTGATACCTTCAAACAATGCTCAACTTTGGCTTTGCTACTGATATGCCAATATGTTGTTGTCATAATGAATTGAGATTTCCTTAATCTATGTAGAATTAAATTTATTGATAATGCAATAATTGGATGTAATACTGTAGTAAAAATGCTGAGAATTTCATTCTGTATCACAAGTACTGTTTTGGAATAAAGCAAATTATTATTATTAAAAAAATTACAAGTAGGGCTGACCAAGTCAGGGTATGAGGAAAGACACTGGCCTATGATGACAGTGGATGATATTGGTGCGATACATTGTAATTTGGCAGAAGTTAGAATTTACAGGCCGACGAGTCCTGAGGTAGCAGTTTAATGGTTCACTGACTAACCTTGTGTCACAAACACAGTTGTTGGTACTAGTCACCGCATACAAGGAGTCGAATAAGTGCATCAAAATTGCGTAGTAAGATGAATAATCTAATGAATGAGTTTTAATCAGGATGTACTGAGAAGCGAATGGAAATATGAAACTATGTGTAAGAGTTTCAAAGAAATACGAGAGTTATAAGGAGTTAGAGAAACAAAAAAAAACAAACAAAATTGAAGTCAGTAGAAATCAATGATGAGGTTTTTATCATGATAGTGGGAGTGGTTAAATAATTTTCTTTTGCATGCATATCTCTGGTTTCTCTAACTGCATACCTAAAGCTTCAGCAATACAAAGGAGACGAAAGAGTATCGCCTTTGGCAGGTTATTCTCCACTTTGTAGATTGCTTTGAAGGAGGCGTTTGTTGATGTAGTCGGATGACCAGTGCTGACAAGGTGTTCGATTATCTCACTCCCTATAGAGCGACTACTACCTTTCCGCACCTATGTGGTGGGATAGTGTTTCTGAACACTTTTGTATAGGATACGCATTGAACAACCAATATACCTGGTTCCGAAAGAACAAATGAACTGATCCATACACAGAGAAGTGGTCAAAGGCTTCTGTAGACCAATGGAAGACCGTTAGTGTTGCTGAGAGGAATGTTCTCAAAGATGATGGAATTCTCCTCTTAAGGATATTGCAGGATAATTGTCACTTGAAATACAGGTTCATGTAAAGTTACTTTTTTGGAACAAGAAATGTATCCTACCTTCAAACTTTTGGTTTTATATTCTTGTCAACGAATCTTGATGGATATTCATTTTGGATCAAGGTTTTTATCAAAAGATCTACTTCTGTGGAAAGAGCTGTTTGCTAGCCAAAATTGGTAGACAACAATTTACGTCAATGTTTACGTCCCAAATCTTGGTCATGAGACAAGAACATGAACAAAGAATAACTCAACAACCAATCACAGCAGACTTTACGTGGGCGAATACGGTTAGTAGATATATGGTCTGGCCTTCAAAGAAGCGGCCACAAAGAGATGACAGAATAACTTTCAGCAAGAAAACAACCGATCAGAAGACGCTGTTTCTCTGCTAGTAATAAAATATAATAATGTACATAAAGATATATAAATATCTCTCGATTTCCTCAATAAGCGATCTGTCTCCTGGCCCTTGTCTTCTGTCGTTACACTTCTGCTTCTAGGTCGTCAGGACTACAGATGCCATGTCAGATCAGAGTAGTAAGGGATTTAATTTAATTTTGTTTTGTTCAGCAGGCATTCACCTCCAACTACCATGTTGTTGATTTCTACTAACTCTATATTTGCTAGTTTGTTTGTTTCTCTAACTCCTTATAACTCTCGTATTTCTTTGGAACTCTTACACATAATTGCATATTTTCCTTCGCTTCTCAGTACATCCTGATTAAAACTCGTTCATTAGATTATTCATCTTACTACGCAATTCTGATGCACTTATTCGATTCCTTCTATGAATTGACTAACGTTAACAAGCCTGTTTGTGGAAACTCATCACTTTTCCTACAACCCTGTTTCACTAAAGTCCCAAACTTTGCAAAATGGCTATTGCCTACTCCCAGGTTATCAGCTACCCTCGAAATGATATCTATCCGTGATATGACCTTTCTGGTTTTCACCTTTTTTTGACCTCACCCAATAAAACACTCTTTTTCTACAGACGAATGCTCAATCGAGATAAGAAAAATGCAAAAGATGGAACAAAGAAGGAGAAGAAAAAGAAAATACAAAAAGAAATCAGCATTGAAGTTAACGATGATGATGCCGCGATGGAAGTTATACCTGAACGACCTGCCACTCCAAAATTAGTAGAAACAGTTGTCAAGGTAACTATTAAATATATATATATGTATATGTACATTTGACATGCCTCTTACCTGGAAAAACACACATTCTAACAGTTTAAATTCAATTTTTGCGAAAGTGATTTTATCACTTATCAAGATTACACAATAGGGTCTAGTGATACAGTATATAGTATTTAGTGTGTCGTGTTGAGGTGCGACGAACCAATTGTTCAGTGCTTTGAGGTCGCAGGCGACCTTATGACTTAGATGGGTTTTTTTCTAGTGAAACATATCGCTAAAATAATCTATTCTGCATGGATATTCTATATTCATACTACTTCCCAATTTTGTAAACTGAGCAGTATACAAGTACTAGTATTTGACTGTTATACGGAAGGCATAATTTAAATAATAATAATAATATTGACTACAGTTGAATCCTACTTCGTTTATTAAATACATCAGTGTATTTCCGTGAAGTTTTGAAGATCCTACTACTCCCAGAAAGCAACAGTACTGAAGGTAGGCAGACGAATTCTTAGAATTATTGGGTTTATAACGCTGTGATCGTAAATCAGTCGAACAAATCGCGGAAACAAATATCCATCTTTAAATACAGTTTCATTATTATAATCGAATAAACAAGTTAGAATGTATGCGATGACTGGCCATATCGGTGAAATCATTGTCTTATCAGGACTTCAAGTACCTGGTGGTTCAGATTGAATCCTCTCAGTCAAGACTGCAATGTGGCCACCAAGCTAGGGGACCTGTCATCACAGAGGTAATTATGAGTAAGAACTGGACAGAGGTTTCATCCTACAGCAGGTCAGCACAGGGCCAGAAAAGCCCAGCTGTGCCGACCCCCACTGTAATGCTGGATGACACTGTTTTCAGTGTCCAGCGTGCCACTTTTTCTCCAATGAATATATACTATCATTAATATTATTCTCTTAGGTTCTGAGTAGAATATGTGGCTTCAATCCTCTTTAGCTTGCTCCACAATTAGCCACTTACACAATCACCTTCATTTCACCCATGAACTCACGCCAGACTTACCGTTTCCCATTCAAGTTCCACTAAAGCGATGATGGCCTGCCATACAATGTCACTCAATGGTCTCATCAGTGTGTGTATGAGATACATCTCCATTTTCTTCGGCATATTTATTGGGTGGTAAGTTCTTGGTTGGTTCGCTACTAGAGTTCACTGATGCCAAGCCTTTTCAAAGTCGACAAAGCTAAGGTGAGGTGTTGACTGTCATTCTATGCTCTGTTGGATGATAATGCGTAGAGTTGCGATTTGATCCACACATGACTTGATTTTACTGAGTCCAGTTAATTCGAGGTGAATTTTTGCATCCATAACACCTCCTGGTTTCTCCAGGATGACGTTATTATTATTACTATTCCCTTGGGTTCATAGTGGAACATAAGGCTTCAACTGCACATCTCCACTTGCTTCTGTCTTCTGCTGTACTTTTCACTTGCATCCATGTTAGTTCATACTGTTTCAATTCCTCTTCGCCCAATCTCCACCATGTCACCCTCGGATGTCCCACTTGCAGCTACCCTTTCGGCTTCCATTCGAGAGCCTGACGCCCGATGTCACCCAGTGGCCTCCTCAGCCAGTGAGTGTCCAATCCATCTCCACTTTCTCCTGCATATTTGTTGAGCGATTGGTTCTTGTTTTGTTTGTTCACATAGTTTCTTGTTGGTGATTCTTTCCGGCCATCTGATTGATCTTCAGTATAGAGCGGATACAGTTGTTGTTGATAACGGTCTGCAACAGTCTGTTGGAAATATTCTTTGTGACCCACCGCCAAGTTTCTGATCCGTATAGAAGAACTGACTGGCTTCACGTTTGTATTGAAAATCCGAATTTTGTTGTTGATGCTGAGTGACGAAGCTTTCCAGATTGGTTTCAAGTTGATGAATGTGTTTCTCGCCTTCACGATTCTCGATTTGACATCCTCGTGCGTTCCTCCCTAGATAAGTGAAAGAAGTAACCGCTTTCAAATTCCTCCCATTGATGGTTATTGGCGCTGGATGTTGCTGCTGTTGTTGTTGTCGTTGTTGGTTGGTTATTTTCATAACCTCCGTCTTGTCTATTTTCACTGTCCTGGAGTCCTGTCTTTGCTGCTTCTTCGACCAGTTTGTCGGTTTTCGCTTGTAATTCTTCGATTTTGTGTGACATCAAACATAAATCATCCTCGAAATCGAGGTCTTCTAGATTCTTCACGTCGGTCCAGGATATCCCTGTCTTCTCGTTTTCCACTGTCTGACGTTACTTAATATAATACTTTCAGCGGACAAGAGTACGACTTCACACCGAATTTGCAGAGCCTTAAGCATCTCTTCCTCAGTTTTTTGACAATCTAGTCTTTCTTCCATTCAGTATGTATCGTTTATTTTCTTTAAAACTTTCTTCAATGAATACATAGCAATGCAATTTAGCTATATGGCACAAACCTTTCATTGGTAAGAACTTCGCTCCTATGATACTAGCCAGATGCTTAAATACAACTCAAATCCTTTATGTTTACGATTCAGAATTGTACAACACTTATTTCCCTTATTGTAAGGAAGAATACACAAATAAACACTTAGACGGATAAAAAGCCAACAAAGGCTACTTTAATTTATTAGAATACTTTTTTCTCATAGGTGTAAATTGTGAGCTATGGTTATTATCACTACCAGCAGTTATACATTTTTGCAAATAGTGCTCACCAATGCGTTTCTCATTCATTTACTATTTGACTGTGACAAATCGTGATCTACTGTCTTTATTAGGAGTATAACAGTATGTCACACTATTCTTTGTATCTCAGTCTCGGATTCTGATATTAAGTAAATGTTGAACGCAAGAAATACAATACTTTCATATTAACCCCTAAAAGAAAACATATATTCTGACAACCAACCACATATGACTATATCAAAGGAAGTTATTGAATGGTTCATACGGGAATTCTTACAGTGAACAAATCGCTTTTCCCGGAGATACAATAAAACTTCACAATCAAATCACCTTCAAGAAAGGGGAAAACAAAAATTCCAAAATCCTTCAGAAATATACGTGTACACTGGTTGTCATCCAGCGAACTAGAACCGTTGGGGACCTCAGCACCTAAATTGCAACGTATCTCAATTTAGAAATGACTAATACATATGAGAATAGCGAAAGAAGTAGACAGTTGGTTAAGTGCAACTGTTGAATACAAAGAAACACGAAACTTCAGTCACTCTGCCAATTGACTCTTCCCAACATTCAGACTTTAAATGTATCATAACTAGTTAACATGTGAACTTCTGTGACAAATAGTCAATTTGCAGTCGGATAAAAACTTGTCAGATGAAGGTACGTGTGTGTGTTACAATCAGCTGCGTCGGTGGCACAGCGGTAAGGTGCTCGCCAACCACGCAGGTGGTCCGGCCACCGACACACTCCTTTACCTTGCTAAGCCAGTAGTAAGACTGGTAAAGAGGGAAGGTTGGACATGAGGCTAGCAACCCCATCCTGTAAAAATAATCACCACTGCTACAGAAACTTCAAGCCTCTAGCTTGAAGCCCTATGTTCCACTGGGAACGTAAAGGAATAAAAAAAATTACAATCAGCAAATGTTGAGATTTCTGTTGAAATCGAAATTCAGAGATTATCTAGGTAGAAGCACAGAAACTGATGTAATGAACACGAATAGTTTGTCTACCATGGAATGAAATTTAGTTTCTGTCAGAATGAATCCAAGTTCAAAGTATTTCTTCATTCATTGTGTTCAAAGTAAAACATTGGGGTTTAAACTTTTTGTGAAGTTCCACTAGCTGTGGTGTTGTCTTATCAAAAGGTAGGGCTGTTAGCTTCACTCTCGACTTTTTCTCTTCCTGAACTAACTGTGGGTCAATAAACTAAGTTAGGTTTAAGAGTACGTAGGCCAAGAATCGTCAGCGGATCATGTGTATGGTTGGCGAGCTTTCTACTAGTGGACCACCGACGGACAACAAAGTAGTTTGGCGGTACAAGTTAATTGTAATTATGATATCTGTTTTATGTTTTGCTAAGGAAAAGTTCCATGTGATTTTGCAAGTGAAGAACTAATGATGCATTTTCAGCGAACCAGTTAATTAATGCCTGAATATTACAATAACTAATATGTAAGTGAATTTAATTGATTCACTAGACCATCTTGTAGCTCAGGGGATTTGAATAGCCACCTTAGGCTAATGGAGAGATCTATCTCGATCAAGGAAGAGATTGTCTGCATTATCTCAGATTCATTTGGGAAACAATTCCCTATAGAAAAAAAAGTATATAAAAATGTTATGACACATTCTGATAATTATTGTGAGTAATTTATTACAGCATATGAACAATTTGCCGGTCAGTATGAAGTTTTCTAAACACACTTTTGTCATTTCACTTGTTTACATCCAAACTTTTCATCTCCATACCTAGTGCCATTTGGCTGACAGAGTTGTGTTACTGAATTAATACGACTTATTGCAATCTACTTGAAAACATCAAGAATTCAGAAAGTGAGAAATATGCACGACAAAAATAAACTAGGAGAATAAAGGCGAAACAAGATGAAAATTTCTTTTGAGTAGGAAGGAAACCCCAGTTAAAATAATCAGTTTTATGTATATTTTCTCCAGTAAAAATGTCCAAAATGTTAATGTACTCAGTTTTGAAGCTGCCTGTTTAAATGTGAGTACTTACTATTGAAATTGGCATTCCCTCAGGTTCTCCATTTCACTTTATTCTCTAAAGTCCTCTTTAACAGCTCCACCATTTCCCATAGTATCTCATGTCCTCCCTAAATTATCTGCTCCATGTCACACTCGAACCCAGACCAAAATTCCTCGTTTCCCCTTCAGGCTCCACTTGAGTGATGGACTAGTGCGCGATGTCATCCAGCGATCTCCACAGCGAGTGTCCGATCCATCTCCATTTTCTTTGGAATATTTGTTGGGTGATAGGTTCTTAGTTAATTCGTCCCCAGAGCTCCTTTCCGCTAATTCTTCCTGGCCAGTCGGCCATCTGATCTTCAGAATGGAGCCAACCAGCGAAGGCAGCTGTTGATAAAATTCTGCCGTAGCCTGTTAGAAATGCTTTTGGTGCGGTGCCAAATCGCAGAACCATATAGAAGCACTGATTTTACATCAGTGTTGAAGATTCGAATCTTGTTTTCTGTGCTGATTGTAGCGGAGTTCCACACTAATTTCTCAGTTATTATTGTCTTTCTTGCTTTTTCGATCCTGCATTTAACACCCTAATCCGCGCCGCCGTCTTTGAATGAAATAGTGCCCCTTAGATAAGTGAAAGAAGTGACGTCGTTCAAGTTGGACGTTCAAGTCAGTGAGTATCTTCATCACTTCTCCTTTCTCGATATTCACTTGAAGTTGCGTCTTTGCTGCCAGCCTCTTCTGTCACCTTGTTGGCTTACACCTGAAGGTCTTTCAGTTTGTGTGACATTAAGCATAAATCATCTGCTAAGTCCAGATCTATTACAGTCTTCTTATCGGTCCAACGTATGCCCGTCCTCTCTCTCTCGCTTTCCACAACCGACTACATGATCCAGTCCGCCACAATCAGGAATATCATTAGCAATATGATATATGTGGGTGCTACATGTAGCAGTTTGAGAGAGGGTTACTTTCCTAGCCAGAGATACTGCTTCAAATGGAAGTCAAGACGAAGGAGTTACATTTCTGCAGAGAATCTAATAAGATACAGGAGACGAAGAGCAAAGCACTGCTGATTACGAAATAGCTAATATTACTACCAATTAGTAGAATGAATGAGAGATATGCTACGAAATCAAATTTGACTTTGTCTATTCACAGTATGTACTCTAAACGCAAGTTTATAATATAATTAAGTGTAGAGGAGGTAACAGACAATGTATTTAAAATTCTCATCTCGAAATTAACATCTTTGAATTGTTTTAGTCTTTTCATAAGTTTTTTTGACAGAAATTAGAAAAAAATTAAAAAATGTTGATTTCTTCGCAAATCGATATCAGTCAGAGAACTTTTGCGAACCAGGAAGTGCTGGAAATCTGCTTTATCCTAGGTTAGGGCTATTCAGCAATGCATCAGTACGACCTTTTCATGGGTTGAACCCTGGACCCTCAGGTTACCAGGAGATCACGTTACCATTTCGCCAACGGGTAGGAGTCCAGTGACCCATAAGTTATAGCCTCTGTCAATCTGAAATATACTGCCGATCCCCCAGCTTACTCAAAGGATAAAGCTACCCATTGAGAAAATTTTATCTGAGGAATTCAGTTAAACCTCAAATCTACTATTTCTAAACTCCAGAGCAAAATATATAAACAAACAGAAGGGGCAGCAATGGGATCATCAATATCACAGATCGTAGAAATTATCTTTATGGATAGCTGAAAAAATATGGCTATTAAATCTTACTCCGAAAATGTGGCGAAGATATGTGTATGACACTTTCACAGTGATAAAAACAGAATATATATCTAGTTTCTTCACATATATAAACTCACTAGTAAATGGAGTAAAATTCACATTTGAATCAGAAAATAAACTAGGAGAATTAACTATGTTAGGTTGTAAAATAAAACGAACAGAAAAAGGTAAACTGCACACTATTGATATAAGGATAAAACTTGGGCACTGTGGTACAGTATAACTCCAAAATAGAAATTTTATCCATAATGGAGTCAAACTGCACACTAGTGCTTATAGAAAACCAACGCATGCTAATAGATATTTAGACTTTAATTCATATCATCCGTTAACTGTTAAGGCATGCTTAGTTAAGTGTCTAACAAACTGGACAGTAGTACTAAGTAGTACAAGAAAAGACCCAAATGATGAAGTAAAACAAATTGAAGAAGCGATGGTGTCAAATAACTATCCTATCAAATTCATTAGAAAGATCAGAAAAGCTCAAAAGCAAAATAAAAATAATTGTGAAACTAATAATGATAACATAAATCAGAAAGAAAGAATATGAGGCATCTACAGTAGTAGTCTTACCAATATAAGGAGGGAGGGGACATCTGAGAACCTACGTGGGATTCTCAATAAAGCAGACATTGAACCTACAAACTCACTCAGATAGGACAAGCTCTGTAGGCTGAATGACCCGGTGTACGCAATTAAACAAAATAATATAGTTTACAAAATACCTTGCACTGACTGTGAGTTAGGTCAACTACATAGGCCAGTCAAGTAAGTAGATCAGGCAGTAGTAGTTAGATGGCCTGTCAGAACATAAGAATTCAGCTAAGGTTAGAATGGTTTAGTCCGCGAAGATAAGTAATTTAGAAAAAGACTCAGCAATCGTACTGCAAGCATTAACGCACTACCACACAATAGGGTGGGTGGGACAGAGTCAAACTTCTAAAAAGTAATATAGGTATGGTGAGAGAGAGAGAGATTGATTACTGAATCCTTGTTCATCGAGTCTACACCCAACACATAAAATAAGAATGACTGGTCACTAATACCAGAGATATAGAAAATATTACTACCAATCAGATCGAGAGATGAGAAAAAATGGAACTATATAATAAAGTAGGTAAGTTGTGCGAGCACCTTGATATGATTACGAGTAGCAAAAAATTGTGCTCAAAACGTCAGCTTTATAAATTTTCTCCTTAATGAAATTATACTCTACCACAGTGGCCAAGTTCTATTCTTATATCAATGATACTGGCACTGCCTCAACTCCTTCTAGGGTCATGGGTATACACTGTTGATGAGTTCCAAACTAGAAAAGGATAACTGTCTATTTCTGCCTGGTTTTCAATGGTTCTCTAAATCACGCTGATTTATAATGAAATCTACTCAATGAACTGATGAAGATAAATTGTTTATCAAAAGTCACAATCAAATTTAACAATTAAATAAGGTATTTTACCAATTCCAAAGAAATACACAGTTACAGACAAGCCCTATCGATTAGTTTATTTACAAATTTGATTAATTCCACTGACTTTCATTAAACATTCTAGAATAATTTGAGCTCTTTCAAAAATATACTGAAATCACTCACCATTCCGTAGGTGTTTAAATCTTGTGTAAAAATTTCACTTATTCGCAATAAAAACAAAAGCACAATAAATATAATTTGTTAATGTTGCTTTTTGCTTCAGGCTATTGAATCCATTTACCCGGATAAACCGATAACAAAACGACTGAAGGGGAGCTTTTCTGATGAATCGGGCAAACGTCGTCGATCCAGTTATTTTATATCACCGAAGTATCATTTGGGCAGTATAAAGTCATCAAATTCAAGTGAAAAGGAGAATGAACGGTCTGGTGTTAATCTCAAGGCAAGTTTCATGATGGATTAAGATATAATATTAATAATAGTAATAATTTCACACAGAATACAATTTTCAGCATTTTATAATTAAATCAAAGTATATAATGACAAAATGTGTAAGTAATTCAAGGACTACCATTTGGTGCTGCATTGTTTGTTTCCATCCTTGAATTTGTGAGGAACATGGTAAACCATAGGCTGAAATGTTATTAAAGCTGTAGAGGTGAAAGCAGCATTATCTGACGAAATCACTGACTGATTTAAACAGAAACAAAATGGTAACTCTAAGCAACACTACGGATCATCATTGAATAGAGTTTGGAATGGCAGTCAACTCTCTACCTCAACTTCATCAACTTTGAAAAGGCCTTCGACAGAATCAATCGAGAAGTGATTTGTAAACTACTTCGCTACTACGGGGTGCCGCCAACACATATACACTTCATCCAACAGTTGTACGATAATACTGCATGCCAAATAATCCACAACAAGGAACTCATGGAATCCTTCGAAGTGAAGACGAAGATAAGAAGAGCTAGCTGTCTACTATCTCCAATGATTTTCATGATTGCAGTAGACTGGATAATGCGAAAGATAGTGGGCAACGAGGACACAGGCACAAAATGGATCTGGATTTCGCTGATGATATTTGTCTGATTTCCCACAAACTGGAAAATGTGCAAGTGAATAGCAACAAGTTAGCGGAAGAAGCATCAAAGATAGAACTTCAGGTGAACATAGAGAAAACACAGGTGATGAAGATTCCTAGCCAACAGCAACAACAACAGACAACAATCAGCATAAATTGGAGAAATCTGAAAGAAGCAACCTCCTTTACCTACCGTTGAGAAGCATCGTTTCAGCTACAGGCGGACGGAACTGATGAGAATATCAAAGCAAAGATCGGGAAAGCAAGACAAGCTTTCATTACTCTCAAGTCTGTGTGGAGGTCAACAGCACTCAGCATCAAAAATAAGATCCGGATTTTCAACTCCAATGTGAAGTCAGTGCTACTAAACCATGGATCAGAGACTTGGAGCGTCACGAAGGGCACTTCAAACAAACTACAGACTTTCATCAACAGCTGTCTTCGCTCAGACTACTCAAGATCAGATGGCCGGCCAGAAGAGATCAGCAACAGGGATCTCTGGTAATGAACGAACCAACCAGAAACCAATCGTGAAACAAATATACAGGCAGAAATGAAGGTGGATTGGCCATACTTTGAGGAGACCAACAAGTGACATAACACGACAGGCCATCGATCAAGTGGAGCCCCAATGGGAAGGAGCGAGTTGGTCGTCAATGCGAGGGTAACACGGATGCGGTCATGTGAAGAAGAGATGAAAGCATGTGGGCAGACGTGGAGTCAGGTGAAAAAGTTGGTGGAGAACCGGAAGCAATGGAGACGTGCTGCTGAAGTCCTGTGTTCCTATGGGGACTAAAGGAGATAATAATATTATAATAATAATAATAATAATAAGCACTAAATGTATGTCTTAAAAGAGGTGTTAGAATAACTGGCAGACAGCAAACAGCATTACAGCCAGTTTACACTTTAGATGCATTCTGACTATTCGAAATATAAAATATTAACTGAGTGTATTATTCCGTATTAGTCTGTTTATCAGATATATCACAGTATTATTTATTTACTTATGAATTGGAAAGTCAAGAAGAGGAGCTTCCGATGTTAGATTGTAGGGTAAAAAGGAAAGATGGTAAGTTAAACACTGGTGTTTACATAAGACCCACACATCCAGACAGATATTTGGATTTCCGATCATCCCATCCTATGTCAGCAAAACTACGATTGGTGAAATGTTTAAGTGATAGAGCACAAAAACTAAGTAATACCAAGGAAAATCCAAGGCAAGAATTGAGGCATATAAGAGTGAATATAGTTCAAGATCGTTAGGTTTATCAGCAACTTGTCATTCACTTGTGGAGTTTAAATCCAGTGATTAACATCTATCTAAATAATCTCAGATATAATCGATGTGCATTAGTCGTCATGTCTCAACCAGCCGACTCTGTGAGTGACCACCTGTGCTTTGTGATCCTTAGCAAAATGCTTCGTACGCGGTGTCACTCAACGGTTTTCTCAGTCTCTGTCCAATCGCTCTCCATTTCCTGTTGAATATTTAGCGAGCACTACGTTCGTCGTTATTTCGTTCACAAAGTAACTTGTTGTTTATTCGTTCTGGCCAGCCAACCACATGATCTAAAGTATGCACCCAACCAGCGGAGCCAACTGTTGATAAAGGTCTACAGTAAACTTTTGGAAATGCTTCCCGTGACGCCAACGACAATCTTCTCACCCACAAAGAAGAACTCACTGATTTAACATTGCTGTCAAAAATCCGAATGTCGTTCTTCATACTGCAGTGCATTGCAGGAGATTTCCAAACTGACTGATTCGGAGTGATGAAGGTCTGACTTACCTCTCTTGATTCTGGCTTATTTTCACACCGTCATCTGTGGATCGACCAAGTGCAGTATGGGGTTCAGTGACAAATCTTCAATGTACACAATCTTGCGGAATTACTTTCATTTGACTGCACAACTATCCACAAGATCTGATCGCCTCTCCACACGATCTTCAAAATTTCATACTCGAACCCAGAGATAAATCGACAATTTCGATTTGAGTATCATCCGTCAGCCTTCTTGCCGGGTAAAACTACCTGAATAATTATCTTCTCAGTATATGTCCAGTCGATCTCCATTTCCCTCTGCATATTCTTTGGACAGTACTGCAGTCAAAGACGTTACCAATGAGCAATTCGGGTTCGCAGCTGACCTCTTGTAGGACTGTATTGGATACTTTGGTTGGACATTAGTTACTGACTACTACTGTAATGTGTCCGTCCAGTCTTATCTTTGGTGCAAGGGCTAGACACGTTATTCTAGTTACTGACTAGTGTCCAATCAAAGATAGTTTCTTGTTGCTTATCTTTTCTAACTGGTCATCTCATCTTCAGTAACAAAGCAGTGGAGGTAACTAATGATGAAGTTAGTAGTAGACTGTTGGAAATGCTTTCGGTAAAACACATACCAACTCTCTGAATCATACAAAAGCACTGTGCTGCAGATCTCCACTGTGATTTGGGAGTGATTGACACTTGCTTTGCTTTCTTGATCCGATTATGGCTGACTTTGACGTCCTCATTGATTGGTAGACCTTGATCAACCTCTAAGGACCAGTTACCAATGACTGTCCACATACCGTTCATACAGTAGGTCATACTTGACTCTGATGATGTTAATGGTGACACATATTGTCGATATACGCTGTTGACAGACGCCTGGAACTTGGTGAAAGTGGAAATTCTTCTTAAGGACTAATAAAGCCTAATACTAGAATGCATTTTATCTGGAAAACGTTTGTCATTTAACCATGTTTTTGACTGCAGTCACATTTCCAAGCAATCATTATACTCAAGGAGTATAAGATTACTATCATATGACAAGAATAAAGTTTTCATTATAAAAGAAGCTAAGAATTCAGACAGGATTAAAAGCCCGAGATCACCAGACAGCTGCTTAATTCAACTTCAAAACTCTTCAGAAGCACTCGCCCGTGACCCCACCTTCAGCTAACAAGATGGAGCTGTTGAGCATTCAGTTGTCGGTTAGAAATCTAATGATTTCTAAGTGTGCATTCTAATGTCTTCATCATCACGAACCGTTATAATCAGCGAACATTCTCTTTAAACATGACATTGTCGATCATACAGTTTACGACTGTTTATACATAATTAGAACATCCATTATGTGAACACTAATGACGAGAAAATCAATAATAAGATTCCTTTGAGTTCATTGGAATTCTGATTAATCTCATTGTAATAATGTTAATGATTCGCTTTATTCTAAAACAGTGCTTATGTTACAGCGTGGATTCTTCGCATTTGATAGAATATTGCATCTAATTTACTCAACAACATCAAAAGCAAACACTATATATCAGGGTATAGGCAACGAAAATTGATAATAGTGACTTTTCGGCATTAGCAGTAACAATAAAGTCAGAAATGTACAAAAATTGTGAAGTAATAATACTGGTAATACTAATAATAATGTTAATAACTAAAATTATCAGATAACTGAAATAGTGTAACTGTAAATTGCAGATAGGAGAAGATAAGAGAGCCATTTATTTTGCTAATTACATAGAATGCTGGCCGAATGGGGCATCGTTGAATTTTTGTACTCAATTGTGGGAGTATGCAATCTCTTTTAATGACTTCTGGTGCCACTTGATTAAATGTAAGAGAAGAGGTATGAACAAAGTGGGTGTCGAGAGTTGAACAATATAGATTTAGCCCATTTCTCACATGCGTTCGTTTGTCTGTTGACTACAATAGTGCACTTAGTTCATTTAGGGAAATACCACTTAACCTACTGATAACCTCTAATATCCCCTCGAAATATGAAATAATCCTTTTTGAGTGACCTAGGAAAGACTAAGGGGTGGGGGGGGGCAAAAGAGGGGCTGGGAAATAAAGAACAATTCGTAAGATCCAAGAGATAACAAACTGTAAAAGTAGAAGTTGAGTGATTTTAGATCGTCCTAACTTCTTTATGTAGAAGATAAGACGGAACGTTTACTTAGGAATCAACGAGATATGGGATGACACTGGATGGTCAGAGGAAAGAACCTTCCAGCTTACTTTATGCTTGACATAGTTTCGATTTCAATGTCCTCTTTGCTACAAGCAACACGTAAACTAGCAGGTTCCCCGTAAATCACGTTTATGCCTGAAGGTGAAGTCTGACATTTAGAGCGATTCATCGACGGACCATTTAGCTTGGACCACCAGCTTATGTCTGAGGAAAAGGTGTTCACTTTGGAACATTCTGATAGCGAAGTAACTGGCAACGAGACAGTCTGATCATCAGAAGATTTAACTCAGTAGAAATCTGCCTATAAATAACTAAATTACTACGAACCAACACTTCACTAATGAATGACTACAGGATGAAATTCCAGTGAGAAGTCGTGATTCGAAGGGTCCACCAAGCCAGTTATATAGACAGAAAACAGCCAGTGGCACTGGAAGATGGTGGCGCTATATCATGAATTGACAAAAGTTCGAACTCGTTGATTACTGGGTCCAGACCTTGTATTTGGATGGTCAGCGTGCTTGTCTTCTCCCACTGACACGGTCAAGGATGCGAAATCCTGAAGAATGAAACAGATGTCCAACGTTTCATGGTTTTCGGTGTTTGCCTAAAGGATGTCCGTTCACAGCTAAATCTACACTGGAATTAATCACAATGCATACAATCCCAAAATGTATGAATTATAAACACTACCAAAAAGTTGTCTCAATTGTTGACTACCCACTGGCTTCTCTTTCGCTGCTTTACTGGCTTACCGTGCTTCAGTGGCCATAGCTACTCTTAACCAGCATCATATCAACTATACATTACCATCACTCCCTTTGGTTCTAAGTGGAATATAGGGGGGGTAGCTTCAAAATAACGACTCCATCCCGCCCACTTCTCTACAGTTTTATTCAGATGGCTCGACGATTGTCCATTGAGCCACCATCTCCTCCTCAAATGATATCCTCCACCTCACCCTCCGTCAATTACCACTCGGGTTCCAGTCGAGTGATGGCCTGGCGAGCAATTTAACCAGACGGTCTCCTCAGTGTGGCCCTGATCTATATCCACGTTCTTTGTCATATATGTTGAGCAATACGTTCGTCGTTATTTCGTTCACAAAGTCACTTGTTGTTTATTCGTTCTGGCCAGCCAACCACATGATCTAAAGTATGCACCCAACCAGCGAAGTCAATTGTTGATAAAGGTCTGCAGTAAACTATTGGAAATGCTTCTCGTGACGCCGACGACAATCTTCTCACCCACATAGGAGAACTGACTGATTTAACATTGCTGTCAAAAATCCGAATGTCGTTCTTCATGCTGTGGTGGACTGCAGGAGATTTCCAAACTGACTGATTCGGAGTGATGAAGGTCTGACTTACCTCTCTTGATTCTGGCTTATTTTCACACCGTCATCTGTGGATCGTCCTTGTAGTTGAACAGATTCTGTCTAGATAAGTGAAGGAGGGGAGTGACCTCACTCAAATTTATTCCCTTGTTAGGGATTCGTGTTTGTGGTTGTTGTTGTTGTTGAGTTGTTTGTCTTCATCACCAACATCTTCTCTGTGTTCACTTGAACTTCTGTCTTTACTACCTGCCTCTTTTAAAAAACTTGTTTGTTTTCACCTGTAAGCCTTCAAGTTTGTATTATGGTGACAGCTATCTGCAACCCAAAATTCTAGACAACAATTCACGTCAATGTTCACGTCCCGAATCAGAGTCACGAGGAAAACAATAACAAAGCTTTACCTTGAGAAAATCATCAGCCAATCACAGAGCAGTTAGAGTGTGGAAATATGATTCACAGATATATAGGGCTTGATTTTCTGAGAAACGGTCGCAAAGAGATAACAGAATAACCTTCAGCAAGAAAACGGCATCTTCTACGAAGAAGTCGTTTATTCAGCTCCATTAAAATCACATGAATGGAAGTTCAAAGTTTCAGTAAATAATTATGTAACTTCTTAGCACAGAGTTCACTGGATACAGGACATCAGTTTTTCTCATCGGATCTAATAATTTCTAATATATATAAAATACACTATAATATATACTACTGACTGACTAATTTTAGTAGTTGGAGATCACTCCTTTGCAGCTGTACTGTACTCAGATAGAAGTGATTGACGTCGGAAGCCTTTTTAGCTTATTTGGAAACGAGAAAATCAATGGTGTACTCTGGTGCACTCACACCATCAACTGAATATCGATTCAGGAATTAACTGTACAGAAATACAGAAGCCGAATGTGGAACCACAATTTTTAAGAATTGTTAGTTTTACAAAATAATGTCACGGAATTCCTGTGTATGAACTGTGGCACAAATATGCGCGATATCTTAAACATTGTCTCTGCTGACCTGTCTGCATAGTTACATTATGGATAAAAATTTTGTTTTGAAAAATCACACATTGTTGTACAGTAATATGTAATGATGACGACGTTTCGTGCACAATTCGTTGGTCATAATCATATCAAGGTATTCAGGTAGCTTTCTTGCTTCGTTTATATACATGAGTAAAAATTGATGATTAGACATTTGAATAAAATCAACAAAAGACATGCGTGAAACAGAAAGGAAGATAAAGTACATTCGGAAAGAATATTAGTGTTATCAACAAAATACAATGGGACGGGAAGCAAGACGAGAGTTGTTAGTCAATAAGATGTTTTTATTGTAAAATAAGTAGCTTTTTCGAATGTTATAATGTGAATTGAAATACATTTTAACATTATTTATTATCCTCTGATTTGACTGGTAATAATATCTTCCATATCCCTGGTATTTGCGTTGAGTCACTTCTGTTGCATGTGTTGGGTGTAGACTCGATGAACCAGGATTCAGTAATCAATCTCTCTCTCTCTCATCATACCTATACTACTTTTTAGAAGTTTGACTCCTTCCCACCCACCATATTGTGTGGCTGTGTGTTGATGCTAGCAGTACGATTGCTGAATCTTTTTCTCTAAATTACTTGTCTTCGCGGAGTAAACCATTCTAACCTTAGCTAACAGGCGATCTCACTACTCCTGACTGATCTACTAGTTTGACTGGCCTATGTAGTTGACCTAACTCACAGTCAGTGCAAGGTATTCTGTAAATTATATTATTTTGTTTAATTGGGTACACTGGGTCATTCAGCCTACAGAGCTTGTCCTATCTGAGTGAGTTTGTAGGTTCAATGTCTGCTTTATTGAGAATCCCACGTAGGTTCTCAGATGTCGCCTCCCTCCCTATATTGGTAAGCCTACTACTGTAGATGCCTCATATTCTTTCTTTCTGATTTATGTTATCATTATTAGTTTCACAATTATTTTTATTTTGCTTTTGACCTTTTCTGATCTTTCTAATGAATTTGATAGGATAGTATTTGACACCGCTTCTTCTCTCTGTTTCACTTCATCGTTTAGGTGTTTTGTTTACTACTTAGTGTTATTGTTCGGTGTGTTAGACATAATTAACTAAGCCAGCCTTTACAGACAACGGATGAGATGAATTAAAGTTTGTCTGCATAGTCTTTTACTAGAGGGTTCCTTATAGCTACTGTAATAGACAGTGACAAACTGGTGTTTTGCTTTCCTCTCGGAGCTGTTGTAGTGGAATAATTGTCTAGAAAATTCCTTCTGAAAGATCCAGTCACAATACTTATACCTATTTGGGTGTTGAAACTAACTCTGTAATTTAATTGGTGGATGGTGATTAACAGTGGAATCTAGGATGCGCATTTCGTCCTATTTGGGACTCGTCATTTGGATGTACCTGCATTTCTCAGTGAGTGATGATGTTCCCACCGAGGCTCGAACCCAGTGCCCATAGTTTCAAACGCCAACCTGAGACCGAACACTTCGGTACAATCAATCGACGGGAAAATCCAAAATTCAATTAACTCTGTAGTTATTATCCGTCTCTCTCCTAGACTGTTGTATGTCACTGTAATGAAATTTACACATTATATGCTGATAAGATCCTTGTTATTTGTCTCTGTTCCTGTTTACCCTCTAACTCTGATGCTTCTCCTTGTAGTTTAAAGATACATTGATAACGTTCTGTCTTATGATATGATTTCGTTTGAGCGCATGAAGGTCATTATAACTTTGAATTGTCTGCGGGAATTGTTGGTGTGTGATTCTTGTAAACAGAGGTTTTGATGCCACCTTGTTGGGAATATTCTACTTTGATTCTAAGTACTCGTTTTGCACTTAGACTGGACTGTATAGTGGCCTGAACGCACTGTCAGGGTAATAGAATTACACATAGGTCTAACGACGAATAACCGTCTTGTTTCTGTCTTTGGAGCTATACAGTGGGATGTAGAGATCGGCTCCCCGGGTTCAGTCCACAACGTGTATCACATGAATTGTCCTACAATTTAATTAAATCCTACCAGAATTCGCATTTATTCAAATGACATTTTCTTCTGGTCAGTGCTACGTCAAATGACATAGTTATGAAAACAAAATATCGCAGCAGAATCAAATGCGATTCAATATTCTACCAGCTAACTTCAACACATGATTAAAATTGCCATAAAACCAGTCAATTGCAGACGAATTATTCACTGCTGTATGAGCATATTTCTATAACTAACACTAGACTGCATCGACCAAAAAGCATTAATAGTATTAAGTTTGACCCAGACTTAAAAAAATTCTATATAGTACTCTCGGTAAGTTCAATCACGTTTTAGTGTTCCACTGGAAAGAGTCATATGACCCGCCATATGGATTTTACAATGTGACCTAAGCAAAAATATTAACAGTTTCAAAATAAATTAAGGTTACCATCAGCAAGGTGAATCATTTGATTGGACAATAATGCTATCTATCCATCAAATGTTGACTTCCGTTTTATACTTGGTTAGTATCAGAGTTTCAGGTGTACATTTTGCTATAAGCGGAGAAATTTAGAAGAATTTCTTTGTAGTTCTGTGAAACTTCAATAAAACATTCCATCAATCAATCAATCAATCAATCAGTCAATCGATCAATCAATCAATCGATCTTGCTATCATGCATATTATACACAATTTTGGTTCAGATATAATGAATCTGTTGTTACTCGCTGTGTAATTACATTTACACTACGAAGATGAGTTGATAAGCAGATATAAGCAGAAAAAAAACAAGTATCCAAAAGTGTTTTTTGGGTTCCTTCTCTTGTCTCCCTCCAACTACATCAGTATTCTTCCTGGCAGATATACAGGGGTCCATTTTTGATGCATATTAATATAGAGACCATTCATTTCTGGACCTATCCAGAAGTAATCTTTGGTTTTAGATTCTTGTCTATGAATCTGGGTGGGAATCCATTTTCCATCAAAATTCTTCGGAGATTTTGCAGTTCTTCTTCAATAGATTCCTCGGTACATATCTTCAGGATCCTCAAGAAAAGAGAATGTACGACGTTTCTGTTTCTGCTTCCTGCCTATTTTGTTATTATTACGTTTTTAATCTCTTATTGCACAAAAAGTCAATTTTCTCAGTAATTATGATCCTACAGTGTTTTCTTTTTGATCCGATCTTCTTGTTTACTATTACATTTTAATCTGTATTTGCAATTTTATTAATTTTCTCTGTTTGATAAAGTTTGTTTGTTTGATCCTTACTTCTGCCTTGATGGGTAGGTGTAGGCAGGATGTAGCAACTTGAAACACTACACAGTAATACTGGTTACTATGTTGACGACATCTCTGTTTGTTTGCTTATTTACGTTTTCGCTGATTTCTTTTCCTCTACAGTAGTGAATGATTTGAGGGCAACCTAAGTGGACACATTGTCGTGTGTGATTTTGTGTTGTTACTGTACTACGACAGATGACAGTTTATCCACCGATAAGATGCTCCCTTATTTAGCTATATTTACTGCCATTTAAGCATACGTTAATTAAATTCCGGACTAACTGTTGTGAGTGACTTCAGTACGCGATAAAAAATAACTTCAGTTCAATATATTATGTAAGACAGAAATACATGGGAGTTAAAAGAAGACTCTAGGGAAACTAGATTTCGTGGAAGATTTATACCTAATGTCATACTGTAACGACAGAAGACAAGGGCCAGGCAACAGATCCGTGTGTTGAGAAAATCAAGAGGTATTTGTAGATTTTTATGTGCATCATTATCAGCGTTATTGTCAGCGGAGAAGCAACGTCTCCTGATTGGCTGTTTTCTTGCTGAAGGTTATTCTGTTATCTCTTTGCGACCGTTTCTCAGAAAATCAAGCCATATATCTGTGAATCATATTTCCACACTCTGACTACTCTGTGATTGGCTGGTGATTTTCTCAAGGTAAAGCTTTGTTATTGTTTTCCTCGTGACTCTGATTCGGGACGTGAACATTGACGTGAATTGTTGTCTAGAATTTTGGGTTGCAGACAGCTCTCACCATAATACAAACTTGAAGGCTTACAGGTGAAAACAAACAAGTTTTTTAAAAGAGGCAGGTAGTAAAGACAGAAGTTCAAGTGAACACAGAGAAGATGTTGGTGATGAAGACAAACAACTAACAACAACAACAACAACAACCACAAACACGAATCCCTAACAAGGGAATAAATTTGAGTGAGGTCACTCCCCTCCTTCACTTATCTAGACAGAATCTGTTCAACTACAAGGACGATCCACAGATGACGGTGTGAAAATAAGCCAGAATCAAGAGAGGTAAGTCAGACCTTCATCACTCCGAATCAGTCAGTTTGGAAATCTCCTGCACTCCACCACAGCATGAAGAATTACATTCGGATTTTTGACGGTAATGTTAAGTCAGTCAGTTCGCTTATGTGGGTGAGAAGATTGTCGTCAGTGTCACGAGAAGCATTTCCAATAGTTTACTGCAGACCTTTATCAACAATTGACTTTGCTGGTTGGGTGCATACTTTAGATCATGTGGTTGGCTGGCTGGAAGGAATAAACAACAAGTGACTTTGTGAACGAAATAACGACGAACGTATTGCTCAACATATATGACAAAGAACGTGGATATAGATCAGGGCCACACTGAGGAGACCGTCTGGTTAAATTGCTCGCCAGGCCATCACTCGACTGGAACCCGAGTGGTAATTGACGGAGGGTGAGGTGGAGGATATCATTTGAGGAGGAGATGGTGGCTCAATGGACAATCGTCGAGCCATCTGAATAAAACTGTAGAGAAGTGGGCGGGATGGAGACGTTATTTTGAAGCCTCCCTATATTCCACTTAGAACCAAAGGGAGTGGTGGTAATGTATAGTTGATATGATGCTGGTTCAGAGTAGCTATAACCACTGAAGCACGGTAAGCCAGTAAAGCAGCGAAAGAGAAGCCAGCGGGTAGTCAACAATTGAGACAACTTTTTAGTAGTGTTTACAATTCATACATTTTGGGATTGTATGCATTGTGATTAATTCCAGTGTAGATTTTGCTGTGAACGGACATCCTTTAGGCAAACACCGAAAACCATGAAACATTGGACATCTGTTTCATTCTTCAGGATTTCGCATCCTTGACCGTGTCAGTGGGCGAAGACAAGCACGCTGACCATCCAAATACAAGGTCAGGACCCAGTTATCAACGATTTCGAACTTTTGTCAATTCATGATATAGCGCCACCATCTTTCAGTGCCACTGGCTGTTTTCTGTCCATATAACTGGCTTGGTGGACACTTCGAATCACGACTTCTCACTGGAATTCCATCCTGTAGTCATTCATTAGTAAAGTGTTGGTTCGTAGTAATTTAGTTATTTATAGGCAGATTTCTACTGAGTTAAATCTTCTGATGATCAGCCTGTCTCGTTGCCAGTTACTTCGCTATCAGAATGTTCCAAAGTGAACACCTTTTCCTCAGACATAAGCTGGTGGTCCAAGCTAAATGGTCAGTCGATGAATCGCTCTAAATGTCAGACTTCACCTTCAGGCATAAACGTGATTAACGGGGAATCTGCTAGTTTACGTGTTGCTTGTAGCAAAGAGGACATTGAAGTCGAAACTATGTCAAGCATCAAGTAAGCTGGAATGATTCTTTCCTCTGACCATCCAGTGTCGTCCCATATCTCGTTGATTCCTGAGTAAACGTTCCGTCTTATCTTCTACATAAAGAAGTTAGGACGATATAAAATCACTCAACTTCTACTTTTACAGTTTGTTATCTCTTGGATCTTACGAATTGTTCTTTATTTCCCAGCCCCTCATTTGCACCCACCCCCACCCCTTAGTTTTTCCTAGGTCACTCAAAAAGGATTTTTTCATATTTCGAGGGGATATTAGGGGTTATCAGTAGGTTAAGTGGTATTTCCCTAAATGAACTAAGTGCACTATTGTAGTCAACAGACAAACGAACGCATGTGAGAAATGGGCTAAATCTATATTGTTCAATTCTCGACACCCACTTTGTTCATACCTCTTCTCTTACATTTAATCAAGTGGCACCAGAAGTCATTAAAAGAGATTGCATACTCCCACAATTGAGTACAAAAATTCAACGATGCCCCATTCGGCCAGCATTCTATGTAATTAGCAAAATAAATGGCTTTTTTATCTTCTCCTATCTGCAATTTACAGTTACACTATTTCAGTTATCTGATAATTTTAGTTATTAACATTATTATTAGTATTACCAGTATTATTACTTCACAATTTTTGTACATTTTTGAATTTATTGCTAATGCTAATCCCGAAAAGTCACTATTATCAATTTTCGTTGCCTATACCCTGATATATAGTGTTTGCTTTTGATGTTGTTGAGTAAATTAGATGCAATATTCTATCGAATGCGTAGAATTTCAGGCTGTAACATAAACGCTGTTTTAGAATAAAGCGAATCATTAACATTATTACAATGAGATTAATCAGAATTCCAATGAACTCAAAGGAATCTTATTATTGATTTTCTCGTCATTAGTGTTCACATAATGGATGTTCTAATTATGTATAAACAGTCGTAAACTGTATGATCGACACTGTCATGTTTAAAGAGAATGTTCGCTGATTATAGCGGTTCGTGATGATGTAGACATTAGAATTCACACTTAGAAGTCATTAGATTTCTAACCGACAACTGAATGCTCAACAGCTCCATCTTGTTAGCTGAAGGTGGGGTCACGGGCGAGTGCTTCTGAAGAGTTTTGAAGTTGAATTAAGCAGCTGTCTGGTGATCTCGGGCTTTTAATCCTATCTGAATTCTTAGCGTCTTTTATAATGAAAACTTTATTCTTGTCATATGATAGTAATCTTATACTCCTTGAGTATAATGATTGGTTGGAAATGTGAGTGCAGTCAAAAACATGGTTAAATGACGAACGTTTTCCAGATAAAATGCATTCTAGTATTAGGCTTCATTAGTCCTTAAGAAGAATTTCCACTTTCACCAAGTTCCAGGCGTCTGTCAACAGCGTATATCGACAATATTTGTCACCATTGACATCATCAGAGTCAAGTATGACCTACTGTATGAACGGTATGGGGACAGTCGTTGGTAACCGGTCCTTAGAGACTGATCAAGGTCTGCCAATCAATGAGGACGTCAAAGTCAGCCATAATCGGATTAAGAAAGCAAAGCAAGTGTCAGTTACTCCGAAATCAGAGTGGAGATCTGCAGCACAGTGCTTTCGTATGATGCAGAGACTTGGTATGTGTTTTACCGAAAGCATTTCCAACAGACTACTGCTAACTTCATCATTAATTGCCTCCACTGCTTTGTTACTGAGGATGAGATGACCAGTTAGAAAAGATAAGCAACAAGGAACTATCTTTGACTGGACACTAGTCAGTAATTAGAATAACGTGTCTAACCCTTGCACCAAAGATAGGACTGGACACATTACACTAGTAGTCAGTAACTAATGTCCAACCAAAGTATCTAGTACAGTCCTACAAGAGGTCAGCTGCGAGCCCGAATTGCTCATTGGTCACGTCTTTGACTGCAGTACTGGGTTCGAACCTCAGAAGGGACATGATTTCCTCCAAGCTTGAAGATACGCCTTGCTGACTGGTTAGTGCCAACCAGCACGAAACCTAGGTCCAAGGCTTCCTGCCGATTACCTCCAACCATCTAATAACAAGAAACTATGGCAGCATATCAACCAACAACCTACTTACTGTCCAACGAATATGCAGAGGGAAATGGAGATCGACTGGACATATACTGAGAAGATAATTATTCAGGTAGTTTTACCCGGCAAGAAGGCTGACGGATGATACTCAAATCGAAAGTGTCGATTTATCTTTGGGTTCGAGTATGAAATGTTGAAATCAGATCTTGTGGAAAGTTGTGCAGCCAAATGAAAGTAATTCCGCAAGATCGTGTACATTGAAGATATGTCGCTGAACCCCCATACTACACTTGGAATGAATAATAAACAACATACATTCAGTGAAACAAGTGTTCATCTGCAGACTGCCTCTTCCACAAGTTTATTTTATTCTCTATACTAACTTACAATATATACTTTGATTTTCAATAATACTCGAATAATTCTGATAAAGAAGTCGTGACCTATGCAGCCAAGATGTCAGAAGAAATCTTCTTTTGTATTGCAAAACATGCCACGATTTATTGCTGGCCCCTAGGCAATAAGTAGGGAATTTGTGTGATTCAGGGCTTGCTCTGAATTCACTCACGAATACTTAAGTATAGACAGGGTACACCACACCGTTACATCACTCATCTTTTTGAATGAGAAACTTTTACGAAACACATGGCTACGCTGGTTACAATGACATAGCTCTTTTGCATGCATAATCCATCCCTGGCCGACGCATTTGTTTAACCTCGCTTAACAGGTAGTAAGCCGACTAAAGAAGGAAGGTTGGACATGAGGATAGCAAACTAACCCCGTAAAAAATGAACACCACTGCTGCTGAAACTTCAGCGTTCAAGCTTGAAGCCTTATGTTCCATTCGGAATCCAAAGGAATAAAAAAAAACATAATAGATAAGTATTCAAGCTAGTTCAGAGGTTAAGTTTAGTTGAAATTTCTTTTTTGTCCGTGTGATATTTGTACTCTGGTAAGTAAATGTAAGGTCATTTATTGACTCAATAGGAGGTAAATCTCGTAAGTATTAAAAAAACTTGTTTTCTTTTCAACTATGTTATATATCGAACTCTCGCAGTTTTTCTGTCAATTTTCACGGTCAGTCATTTCCACCTCCATAATTTCTCCTTCATACCTTTAGTAATCTAAACAAACATTAAAATTTAACAAGCAAAACTTGTCATTCACTTTTCCAAATCTCGTTTGTAGGGATTATCAGTTAGAAAATCATTGAAACCCAACAGGCAGTACTAGTGGATAGCTGTTTCGTCCTAGTTTAGGACTCATCGCCAGTACGAAGCCAATACAGGGGTTCAAACCCACGACCTTCCGGTTACAAGTCAAGTTCATACATCATTCATCTAACTGGATCCCACTCAATGACCAGCCCATGAATTCTAACTTCCGCCAATTCGTGTTACACGATGGAACCAGCCAATGTCATCGATGGCGAATATTTGTCCTCATTCCCGACTGGATGGACCCCACTGGTCACGACTTCTCACTAAAACGTCATCTTGCAGACAATCACTAGCTTGCATCAGATTAATTTTCTAGAGTTAGTTTGTAGGGACTTGACCACGGACTGATATCAATTGCCTGGAGCTCCAGTGAGAAGTCATGACCAGCAGGGTCCACCCGGTCCGGAGTGAGTGAGGACAAGCACTCGTCGATGACATTATCGTTGATTGTTTAGACTACACTATTCAGATATACGTCGTTGAAAGGTACGGACTGACATATATATATATAATTCATTTTATTTTATTCCTTCACGTTCCTAGAGGAACATACAGCTTCAAGCCTTTGAAGCTTCGGCAGCAGTGGTTTTATTTTTACGGGGTGGGGTTGCTAGCCTTTCACCCAACCTTCCCTCTATACCAGGCTTACACCGCGAGGTTTAGGAACGCGTCGGTCGGGGATCTAACTCAGGACCACGTGAGGCGTGGTTGGCGAGTGTTCTACCGCTGAGCCACCGACGCACTATGTATATTTATTACTCTCACTGTTATGAGTTATGCATGTAATTCCTGTTAACTTTTTTTCTTTTCTCCTGTTCTCAGGAATCTGAATTAAAAACTATCAATAAAACAGATAACAACACATTGAGTGTACCAGGTGAACCGCAGAATCAAAACTTGCTCAGTACTACTTCAAATGAAGACGCTAATGTCAACAATGACAACAATAATAATAGTAATAGTAATAATAATAATAATAATAAAGATAAGTACTATGATGGTTATGACGAGGACGACGAGGATATTGATGAGTGTGACGACTTCGATGAAAATGTTGCCCATGAAAAAGTAACTCAGCAATGGATCAATCTATTATCAGTTGATCGTAATCCTATAAAACGGATCACAAGTTACTTTCCGCATATATGTTAACACACTTAAAAAAACTAACAATAATGCACATACACAGACTAAACACCGGCATTCAAGATGTTCAGTCGAATTGAAGAAAATGAGTACAGACCATTTATTATTTGGGAATTTGTTTTACAAACAGGAAAAAAACTGCACATACATATACACACAGGCAGTAGTGTATAGTTACCAGGACTATTGTTTACTCATTAGAAGTATTCGTCACGAGTTCTTGTTGTTGTTGTTGTTGACGATGATCTTGTTGTTTACCTTGCTATCGTCACCAATTTTGGTTCCGTCTTAAATCTATACATTTAAAGAGTGTTTTACCTACAGAGATAGGTGTAATTTTTCGTCATAATGAAAAATAATACTAGAAAAAATAAATTGTAAATTCGACAGATAGAATTAATTACCAATCATTGCTGTTACTATTGTTGTTATTATTATTTGTATGCAGAACAATGATAGTTAAAATCGATTTTCATCTGAAGGTCATATATATGTAGCTTTAAAATAAAATTGGTGAAAATTTGAAGTAGACTGCTTCTTTTTTTATTTTTGAGAGGACAGTTTAAACTGTGAGTTTTGCACTTATCGGTATTCATCATCGGTTTTACAAAGTTTTAGTAGTGTTGTTATACGGTTGAAGGCAGTCGGCAGTGAGCGTTGGACCTAGGTTTCAGGCTTATTGGCACTCACCAGTGGGCGAGGCGTACCTGCCATCTTGAAGGAAGTCATATGTCTCTTGTGAGATTCAAACCTGGATCACTCTGTGAGCGATGCAGTCAGAGACGATACCACTAAGTTACTTAATTTTTTTAATTTTAATTTTGATTACAGCTTGATGCCACACCGTATTTTCAGTACAAGTATGGGATTTTCAGCATGGATATCGGTAGCCCAAATTTTGCAGGCCGACCATAGATATCGGGTGTGCATCGGCAGGGGATCGAACCCCGGACCATGTGCATGGTCGGCGAGAGTCCTAACCACTGTGCCACCGACTCGCAGTTGACTTCTTGTAGGACTGTATTCGATACTTTGATTGTTATGCATGTAATCCTTTATGTTGGTGCAGACTGAATTCTACCAGTTACTATTGGTATAACACGAGCGATAAATGGGCCGTAACATACCAACCATTCACATGACACCCGTGGTAAGTGGAGTCAAATGGTAACCTGGTTAACAGTTGGTTCAGTTGTTACGGCATCTGGCTACAGTAATTCGTATTCTTCTGGTTTGATGCCTGCTGTCACCCAGATCTGTAATTTTATCCTGAGACAACACACCTGCTACTGTCAGAATCAGTCTACTAATCCAAAACTATCTCAGATTGTCTCACCATCAAGTAATACGTATATAATTTGAAGATATACTATAATAATACAATTCAGATAATTTGTTTTAGCTCTTTATATTCATAAGTTAATATCTATGTGTAAATTGTTTTCCCTGAGGAATTAAATAATATTTGTGAATAAAAAAGTCAGTCGACTTCACAAATAAGTTTATTGCCAGGAAAATGTATAATTCGATATTGAATCTTTTTCAGCGGAAAATTTAATTCAGAGCAATTTTTAAATAATCCATTCGAAATAATGTCCACTGTCTACAGTAGCAGAATATCAGGCCGTAGGAAAAATAAAATAAGAATGCTTTTTTCGGATTAAAAATATCATAAAAGCAAATATTTTAGAGATCATCAACTGATATGTTCATTGTGCTATTCCCAGTGGAGACACTAATGTCCATTCATCAATTAACTCACATTTGCATTGAGTAGTTTTTGCGGAACAGCCACTTTCATATGTCTGCTCCTAAAAGGGGGCCAACTGGATCTATCAGTCAGGTTTGTGTTGCAAGCAACAAGCCACAAGACTCATCATTATCCGTGCACTTCGAAATGATGTTAACTGCTTGAAAGCAGTCTACTTCCAAGTCCTATACCTAAATTCCGTACTAGTTGGTACTTGTCAGAAAAAGATCAATAGTAAGCCCAAATAGCTCAGTGGTACTGTTTTTGATTTTTAATATATTTAATCACTTATCTAGGGAGCATTGTCTCAACTACAGGAGGAACGGACGAGGATGTCAAATCGAGCGAGAATCGGGAAGGCGAGAAACACATTCATCAACCTGAAACCAATCTGGAAATCTTCGTCACTCAACTCAGCATCAGCAACAAAATCCGGATTTTCAATACAAACGTCAAGTCAGTTTTGCTTTACGGATCAGAAACTTGGCGGGTCACCAAGAATATTTTCAACAGGCTGTAGACCTTTATCAACAACTGTCTTCGCTCTATACTCAAGATCAGATGGCCACCGGAAAGAATCACAAACAAGAAACTATGGGAACAAACGAAACAAGAACCAATCGCCCAACAAATATGCAGGAGAAAGTGGAGATGGATTGGACACTCGCTATAGGAGGCCGTTGGGTGACATCGCGCGTCAGGCCATAGCTCGAGTGGAACCCGAAAGGGAAGCAGCGAGTGGGACGTCCAAGGGTGACATGGAGGAGATCGTGTGAAGAGGAGTTGAAACAGTATGGAATAACATGGATGCAGGTGAAAAGTACAGCAGAAGACAGAAGCAAGTGGAGACGTGCAGTTGAAGCCCTATGTTCCACTATGAACCCAAGGGAACAATAATAATAATATACTGTTTTTGATTGAAACGCCGAGAACATGAGTTCTTTAGAGGTTACGGATAAGCCTTACTGGCAAGTGTCAGTGAGAAAGCAGCCTAGGTCCCAGGCATCCTACCGGTTATCTTCAAACTTCATTTTAATTTAGATGACTGATTATTATTGAACGAAACTAGTTTGATGCAGTAAACAGAGATTAATATCTTCAAAGCTGTATTTAAATTCTAGTAGTAATGTATAACGACAATATAAAACACAGATGAATGGCTTATTGCAGACCGATAACAAGTATTTATCACCAGACAGAGAGTAGGACACGTAAAGAAACTGTCTGGATCCTCAAGGACATATTGTTAGGTAGTCCCGGAAACAATTTTCAGCAAAATACCACTTAAATTGATTAAGGCGTAAGGCTAGATGATATCCAACATTAAAATATGGCAATCACAACTACTTCGCTCAAAGTGTTCATTCAAACATCCTTGTTACATTCGACAGTATTCACATTATTTCATAACTAGTAAGAATTGGAACTTGTTTTTCCCTTCACATTATTAGTTGTTTCTTTTTCGGATGAGTACGATTCTGTGTTAGTGTTAAACGCAAGTGGTTCTGAACAAATGAAACAAGCCTTTATTATTATTTATACGTAAACCAGGTGCAATACGGGCACTACACAAAAACATTAAAACAATATAAGAGGAAAAAGAAATAGAATAGATGACGGATAGCATCAATAGGACAAGTAAGCACACTTCGCATTACTTTCATAGAGCGAAGAAAGGAGGAAGCCATAGCATATTCGCCACTGATTACTACTGCATATCTCACTGATGGATTTTGGTGCAGAGCTCTACGTCATTAAAAGTCGACATCACTAAGCTCCAACGAAATCACTGATAGTTCCCATATCACACCTAAATGGTATCATCATAAGCGAATAGTTGTGAATAATTTGAAAGATGACTAAGCTGCTTTAGAAATCCGGTATATTTTTACTTGTAAGGGTAGTCACTTGTAAATCTTGAGAAAACGATAGAATGCTTGCTAACCATGCACGTCGTCTGGAGTTTGATTCCAGGCCGGCGCCCACCTTCATCCTCCCCTCCCCCCAGTAGCCTGTTTGTTGCAAGCTCAACAAAGACAGGAGGTTGGGCAAGAGGCTAACAGCCCCATCCTGTAAAAAGACGCCGCTACTACTGAAACTTCAAAGCTGAAGCTTGAAGCTTTCACTGAAACTTATTAAAGATACATTAATTTACAAGTATTGGTTTTGTAGGGATTTGGTTTGATTGCATGGAGGGTTTCATCATGAGCTGACATCAGTTAGAGAACCACTGGAAAACCAGCTGGGAGTACGAGCTTGCCTCGTAACCAGAAGGTCCTGGGTTCGAATCCCGTTGGGCGCGTACTGATGAAGAGTCCCAAACTAGGACGAAACAGCTGTCCAGTACTCCCAGCTGGTTTTCCAGTGGTTCTCTAACTGATGTCAGCTCATGATGAAACCCTCCATGCAATCAAAGATACATTAGTTATCATTTAAGTGAAATGAATTTATTGACAAAAGCATATATTCTGAACCATATTACATTAATATTAATACTTATAAGACAAATTTGGAAATTATCAAAGTGTACAATTATTACAAAACAAAACTTGTGATTTTCCATCTAATTATGGATAAGATTTTATTTTCATAAATCACACAGTGTTATACAGCAATATTAACTGATGACGCTTCGAGAACAAATTATTGCTCATAATCATATCAAGTTACTCACACAACTTTTTCCCTTCATTTATATATATATGTATAGAATTGACTAGATATTTGAATAAAAATCAATATGAGTGTTATTGATCAAATACAATTAGATGGGAAATAAGACGAATGTTCTTACAGTTATAATAAGTAATTTGTTAGAATGTTGTGATTTGCTTGAACTGAAAAAGAATTTTTAGATTATTTATTATCCTCATCTGATTTGACTGGTGGTAATAATATCTTCCATATCTCTGGTATTTGCATTGAGTCATTTCTGTTGCATGTGTTGGGTGTAGACTCGATGAACAAGGATTCAGTAATCAACCTCTCTCTCTCTACCTACCTAGATTACTTTTTAGAATTTTAACCCTCTCCCACCCTATTGTGTGTTATTGCATGTAGTGAAATTGCTGAGCTTTTTTCTAAATTACTTATCTTCTCGGGGTCAACCATTCTTACCTTGGCTAAATTCTTATGTTCCGACAATCTGATTACCCCCTATCTACTACCCATCTGATTGTAATTGATCAACAACCCTCATATTATTACCACCAGTCAAATCAGAAGAGGATGATAAATAGTCTTAAAATTCTATTTCCATTCAAGCACATCATAACATTCTAACAATTAACTTATTATGACTATAAAAACACTCGTCGTATTTCCCATCTGATTGTAATTGATCAACAACACTCATATTATTATCTCTGAATGTACATTATCTCACATTGATTTTTATTCAAATATCTAGTCAATCTCATACAAATATATATATATATGTGAGTAATGCCTTGATATGATTATGAGCAATAATTTGTGCTCGAAACGTCATCAGTTAATATTACTGTGTAACACTGTGTGATTTTATCAAAATAAAATCCCATCCATAATGGAGTTACACTCTACCACACTGCCCAAGTTTTATACTTATATCAATTTTCCATCTAAGTCTGTAGGATAGAACCGGTCAGCTCCTTTTGACATATAGATACTTTGGCAATTGTAACAATTGAGACTGCCTTCCATTCACAGTAATAACACTGTTATAGTTTTAAAAACAAAAGATACAGGTACATTTACATAACGAATTTTAAGTAGGACGGAACGCACGTCTAACTCCTGCCAAATCAATAATATCAAAAACAAATACGGCAAGAATAGTGACTTGACCACCCATCTGTCTTGTGTAGCTTAATAATCTTAGCAATTTTCATTTAAAGATACCGATGTGAGTAGAAAACAGAGTAAGCAGCTGAAACACTTTTCACAAATTTTCGATCATCTGACTTTAAAATTGAAGCTGAAGTCGTGACCAGTAGGTTGCAGCAGGTCGGGTGTGAGGACAAATACTCGCCGAAGACATTGGCTAGGGGTTGCGCTATGTCGTGAATTGGCAGAAGTTAGAATTCATGGGCCATTGGATCGGGTCCCAGTGGCTTAATGGTCTACGAGCTCGCCTTGTAACCAGAAGGTCCTGGATTCGAATCCCGGTGGGTGCGTACCGACGAAGAGTCCCAAACTAGGACGAAACAGCTGTCCAGTACTCCCAGGCTTTCCAATGGTTCTCTAACTAATGTCAGCTCATGATGAAAATCCTGTAACCAATCAACCGATCCCTACAAACCAACACTTGAAGCTGAATCCGTTGAAAAGTTAAGCTTTCCACATGTTCAGCTTTGATCAAGACAAATGAACGGATCCCTACAAAGATCAATTTACCAAAGCCAAAAGTAGCATGGATAGCTAGCAAACTTTTGTTTGTTTTTTTTCCCAATAAGTAGAGAAATAACTCTCACCATCACCACAGCGATCAGAAACTGTCGTTTTGGCACCAGACATATATTGGTTCCCTTTTTTTGATTTCAATTATGCCTTTAAACCCATATATAAAACAAGGTTAGGTCACATATTTAAATTTGTTGAAGCTTTGGCCATAAAAAGGCTTAAACCTGTCTTATGTGTCCAGAAGTTATTTGTTATTACTTTGAACCTACCTTGGTAATCCAATTTAGAACCAGGGTTCAATTTATTTAATGATATATTCACTCCCTCCCTACCTTTTTTCCTTTTTCTTTTCTTTTTTCTTACCCCACACTTTTACGTCATCCTCATACCGCTTATTTGTGACCTTGACCTGCACACAGTTTGACCTGCATTGTAGTAATTTGTGCTCACTTGCCTTCTATATAAATGTGTGTGACAGGTACGTGTGTGTGACCAGAATGTCCGAAATGTGTTGCGTAAATACACTGCACACTTCAGATAAATTACGTCTTATTGTTTTGTCAAAAAAGAAAAACATAAATTAAGTGTAGAATTGAGATACTTCAGAAACACTCTAATTACGAATTTGTATCCGACCTCTTTCACTCATCAATACTTTAAGAGGAAGAATGACGCTTCACGAAGCTGGATATATAGAAGAAATAACTTATTGCAAGTCTGAAATTCAAAGGAAGTTCTCCGAAGCCGTCTGTAGAGGGCAATTCGAAGAACGTTCTTCGCCGCATCTCTACGCATAGTCTTATTCACCAAAACCTCGAACACGGAGGGTGTGTACTGATGAAGTGTCGCGAACTAGGATGAAACAGCTATCCAGTACTCCCAGGTTTTCCAGTGGTTCCCGAACTGATCTCAGCTCATGATCCATCCTATAACTTCAGTGTGTATTTATTTACCAATTCACTGCTTTCTGTGAAATTAAGTAAATAGACAGTTGACACACTTATGAACACCTACCAGTATGTAGGATAGTCAATAGTTCAATCCAAGAGTACACTGTTACTTCTCATCACTCAGCATCAGCAAAGACTTAATTCAGAGTCGTAAATAAAGCAAGATTAGGCTTATGCTCTTTCCGTGCAGCCCACACAATTGCCATCCATAAGGAGAAAACTGAACTTTGCATTCAGAAACTTTTTATCCATCCTCTTTCATTACCACGCGTCCATTGTGAACTTTATTTTCGTGATTTCTTGCGTAATCAATCCTGTGTAACTACTTTTCTGAGTGACCCACTTTCAATTAACATTTCTTTTAACATTTGACAGAAGCAAATCGCATGCCAAACATTCGAAGATTGCTGCTCCTCAAGGTGTTCAGAAGACTGCATTTTATCAGTGTCGTCACCTGGATGGACTACATCATCTGAGTTCTAAGTCAACGAGATTATGCCCTGGTAACTAGTCAATCCCTGAGTTACTGAAGGCAGTTAGAGTAAACCCCACTAGTGCATCTATGATGGAACTAAACCGAAATGGGGACAGTGGGCATCTCTGTTGGACACCACTGGTTGTCACCACTTCAGATGACAACTCACCGTAGGGTCTTACCTGGCTGCATGAGTTCGAGTAGAGTGACTTGATTAGTGCGATGTAACTTTTCGGCATTTCTTTCACAGACAAATATCGCCACAGTACCTCTCCGTCAACGAAATTGAACGCCGCTTTCAGGTCAAGAAATATGGCAATGTTACAGAATCTGTCGAAGGGTGATCAATACACCCTCTTCCTGGTCTAAAGCCTGCCTAATTTTCTCGTGTTTGTACATCCCCGGCATCACTTAATCTACGCATGATTATTGAGCCTAAAACTTTCAAAACCATATTGGTTAAGCTAATCCCTCTGTGATTACCACAGGAAGACTTGTGTCCCATCTTGTATACTGGGATAATCAATGACTTACACCAATTCAACGGGACTATCTCTGATTCCGAAATGCTGCCTTATACCTTAGTTAACCCAGACAGTAATATGTCACCACAGTCCTTAAACACTTTTGGAGTAATCCCAGCAGGTCCTGCTGCTCTACCGCGTTTCAAAATAGTCTTTGTAACCTCAGCTATATATAGTAGCAATGATATCTACATCCTGTTCAGGTAGGTATCAGATGGTGGGCAAGTTGAGCGTGGCTACAAGCCAGTTAAGTTATTCCTCGAAATGTCCCTTCCAACACTTCAGTCTCCTATCCTGAAAGCTAATTAAGAAGCCAATTTTTCTCGAAGATTGTCTCACTTATCATTTACCCTTGGCAACCTGTTCCCCTAAAAGACTAAACAGTTGGCTGGTGTTTCCCATCGCCGATGCCTTTTTTCGCCCACCATTGTGCATGACCTTTGCAAAGACTTCTGTCAGTTTGTGTTTGATCAGCTTCCGCTCCTCATCATAATTGGAGTCAGTCTTCTAGCGTCAGTTCACATGAAATGGCAGAAATCCACTGCCGATTTCTAGCCTTCCGTTTAAAGTTATCAACAGACTCTACCAATGTTTCTACAGCTAACTGGATATTATGTCAGGCTTCCCCAGGATGAGTTATGCTGTCGATCTCAGACACGCGTTTAGCTATTTTTCCCTTAAATAAGGACTAGGTGTCTCGACCAAGTTAGAAGCATAACTGCTTCATTGCTGTCTGTTATATATGTCCGTTCAGTAGTAAGCCTAAACGTGCACGGAGCAGGAAGTGACCGGATTTCTACGCAGGTATTCCAGAAGGAGCGGCAGTCTTCTACCAACCCTCACCAACACTAGCTTATGGCTATCTGATGGTGGAGGTGGCCAAGTTAAGCATTGTCTCTCTGAGTTTGAAATTAGTGTTGGTCAGCAACGGATGATTATCCGAACAGAACTGTAAAAGACGACCACCATTGTTGGTTCGTAAGTATGAAACCCAGTAGATGCCGCCAGTATATACTGCTCAGAATGGTATGACTTCCCTAATAGAATACTGGGGTCGCCTGATAAAACGACTACATCTGCAAGTTTTGCTTTTAGCAGCAAACTAGACAGCTTTTGATAGAACTCAGCCCCTACTTCTTCCGAACTGATATTGGCGATCCCATGGGTGTTCCTTTGACTTGTTCATATATTTGGCCGTTGAATTGGAAGTACGTTGTAAGGCATAGATGTCAAGGAACTTAGCCTAATATCAGGTTTGATTGCAGAAGCAGTGATGCAAAGGCTCGAAAACATAATCGTACCAAAGATCAAACCCAAGATTTGGATACGTTACGTAGACGACACATTTGTAATCATCAAAAGAAACGAGTTAGATAAAACTCACAACTTAATAAACAACGCCTTCAACGACATCAAAATCACAAGAGAAGAGGAATCCGAGAACAAAATCCCATTTTTGGATGTCTTAGTCAAGTGAACAACTACAGGGGAATTAGAAACTCAAGTTTATAGAAAATCAACTCACGTAGACCAAATACTGAATTACAACAGCAACAATCCAATAACACACAAAAGGAGTTATATACAAACTCTACTCAAGAGGGCCAGGACTCATTGCAACACCCCTACCTTAAGGAAAATTGAAGAAAGATATCTCATGGACGTCTTCCAAAAGAATGGATATCCACGGAACTTCATCAAAAGATATCTACCTTCAAGTCAACCTATCAAATCAAAGGCCCCAAAGGAAGGACTAAAGAAAATCGCCCTACCATATATAAAGGACATCTCGTAAGACTCCTTTAACCTTTAGAAATTGACGTCGCACACAAACCAACAAAATCACTTCACTCAGTTCTATGTCAACCAAAAGACTCAACAAAGAAAGAAGATAAAACCAATATTATCTACAAAATAAATTGTAACAACTGTGAAAAACACTACATTGGCCAAAGTGGACGTCCCCTTCGTCTTCATATCCACGAACATAAGCTAGCCGTCAAAAGACATGATATCCACTCCCTCATATCACTACATACAGACAACCACGGACATCAATTCAACTGGGACAACGTTCAAATATTAGACAGAGGAAACAACAAGAATGCTAGAGAATTTTTAGAAGCCTGGCATTCCAGTGAATCATCAATCAATAGACACATCGAGATAGACAAAATATATCAACCGATAAGAAAGAAACCTCACACACAAAGGGTCAAAGTTCAAGTCAAAGAAACAATCAGTTCCAATGCAAGTAGCCTAGAAGGTGTGAAAACACACAAAAACAACCAATCACGTCCAAGGTCACCAGGAAAGATGATTAACAAACTCGTGGAGAAATCTAAAAGCTCACTTCAAATTGAAGTATTCGCTGAAGATGTCGCCTAGTAGGGCGATGAAAGCTTCGCAAATTAACTATCCAGCTCAGAGAAACACAACCACATCAAAATCATCCACCTGAGCTACAAATCTTCTCCATCATATCTAGAATGAGACATACAGTATCATTGTCGACGGCAGGCTGATTGAGTCACTGGGCTGCCTAAATTTTCTATCCATCAGAAGGCAGTGTTTTTACTCCATTTCATATTGTTTTAATAATCTAACTACCACAATAAGACACAATCTATACTCTCGCACAATTTCAAATAACTTTCTGTTTACCGCTATGGAATTTCCAAAGGGAATGGAGGAAGAACATTGTGGAGTAGTACTGGATCAAGCTTCGGATGGAGTAATACTGCCTTAGATGATATACAATCGATTATTATATTATTTGAAGATCCTGGACAATGAGCAGATCCCTTGCAACGAACCTCACTGAACCTCGCTGTAGTTGGGTATACACGCATTATTAATTATTGTAATTATTAAAACTCAGTTAGGCAGATAACACATTTCTTACGTGTCAGGGGCTATGAACCGTGCTTATCAGCTGCCCAGATTGATATAGGCGCGGAGGGATAATCACACGCAAGACCAAGAATGGCTGAAAAAGTTCACTGCGCGCATTAACAATACAAAAACACATCTCCAATATGCTGATGGGTAAATAATTCTTTCACAAATGCTTTCTTTGTAGACATCTAACCGATTACTACTTGGATCATCAAGTGACGTTAGAGTTAGAGAACCAATGAAAACCAAGGAGAACTGGACAGCTGTTCTCCTCCTGATTCGGGTTTGACTCTACTCAGCAGCACGCATCCATAAAACTTGAACTAATATTCTGCTATAGGTCATTGTACCAAAAACTTTTGTCGAACTTTCTTCAAAACTAAATATTATTTAAAAAAATAACTAGTTTCTTTCCATGTCCAATAGTAAAAAATAAATAACACCCCATATTAAAAAGGTCAAATCTTTTAATCTACAAAATAGGTAACTGCAGTAATAATAATAATAATAATAGTGATAACAGTAACAATAGCGGTAAATAAAAATAAAGATACTGTAGGATTAAAAATATGACAGGTGGTATTGTGATAATTGTAATGGTACAAAACATCGGAACATCTCAATTACTAATCTCCTTTTCTTCGAGCACAGTAGTAAGTAATATTACAAAAGACAATCAAAATGCATGTATATATATATATATATATATATATATAAATCAGAACAGCCTTGAAACAAACAAGGCGCAGAAAGTCCTGGTTCCGATAAACACACCGTAGAGGATGTCGACTTACGACAGGAAAGGAGGAGTTAAAAGTGAAGAAAGCTAAACACTAATCTTAGATATTTGTTATACAAACAACACCTGATAATCAAAAAGAAAAGTAGTAAACAGAAAAAAACAAACAGAAAACAAACAAAAATGAGGTTAGAGTTCACTGAAACAAATGAAGTGAGTAGTGTAAATGTGCCTGCCTGCCTTCAAAAAGATTGCATTGTCTTATTCACAAAATGCATAAGAAAACACACACGCGAGTTTATACATTCCACCACAAAATGTGTTGGGTGAACAGATGATTCCTCACATACACACACACACTTCAGGTTTTATGCAGGATCAAATTGCAGGGGGTCTCGGAATTACTTCAGAATGCGATGATGATGCGCTTTCCAGTGGCATACATACACATTCACTCTTTGACACTCCACAATTAATGATGTGTAATAAATGTAATCAATAAGACACAAAATCATCGCTTGCTGTTGTAGACGCGCACAGACACAGGGAGAAAATGAACTGAGGAGACAATGGGGATTGGATTCTGTGGTTTGACAAATTTCACAGTTTCTCTGAAAGTTTCACGACTGATAGAGTGTACATTATACATATACAATTGATACTAATACTAATATTAGTAATAATAATAATAACAGTAATATTAGTAATAACAATAATAATCAGATGGGTGACAATAATAATAATAACAATAAAACTAAGGTCTGGGAATATTATGTACACAATAATACTGTTTTTAAGATGAACAGACTAGGAATAATAATAATAATAATACATTGTTTGCTGCTAACAATGAACAATAGGCAAAAAATATTTGAAGTCTGCTCAACACAATCGTGTAATGCTTACATGTTCAGCATACATCTATCTAGGCATTACCGGAAGCACATACACAAACATACACACATGCAAGCACAGGTACACAAATTGTGTCGACTAATATTATTGTATGCATATATATATATATATATATATATATATATATATAAAAGAGGAATCAAAAAGTGCCATATTATTTCATCACAGTGAAAATAATAATGAAAATAGGTAGTTACAAAGAAGGAAAAAGGAACCTGGGAATAATTTTCGAACAATTTTACAGGAAATAAAAAAGGATCTAGGAGATTTTCGAATGCCTGTGTCAGCCCCCACCCCCGCCCCACTTTTCTTAAAGCTCATCTTCCTCCAATTCTCTTATACGACCACCACAATACATAAATAATTTATAGGATAATAAAAAGGAAGGGAAGAGAATGAAATTCACAATCATAATAATGATAGAAAATGGTAATCATCGCATTCACTAGAATGCAAAAAGTAATGCTTGTGACACAAGTGGAATCGAGGGCAACTCAGGACTACATATATTAGTTCTGGTGTACATATTATATATAGGTGGGAATCAAAAGAAAAGGACAGTAACACAAAAAAAACAAAGAAAGAAGACAAAGGCAATACATACTACTAATTAATTCTTGGTAATTTTAGTTAAATCCCAAGATTGTAGTAGAAAAACAACAAATTCATAAGTCCCAATCATAATACAAGAATTAGGTACCTGACGAATATAGTGCGTTGCCATACCACGATACAAACCACCAATGCCTTCTTCTTTACCCACTGTGTATAGAGTACGAAAAAATCCATGATATCTGCCACTATCTTCACGTAACCGAGTTCGAGCGACTTCTGCAAAGGTGAAGCATAAACACGCACACACAAATAAAAGGTGGAATAAACAACACATCACTGAGAACAAGAGAAACTAAAGTAACAGCAAAAAGGTAATTTGAAAAGAGTTCACAGCATAAAACCTAATTAATTTGATGGCACTGAATCGATGGTTTTGTGACTGAACGCGCGCCAACCACGCATGTGACCCAAGGTTCGATTCCCAAATGGGAAACGACAAGTTGCGTGTGTATCCCAGGTTGATATGATGGAGGAGGAAATGGGAACCCAATGGGCACTCTTTCAGTCAGATAACGAGGACTGCAGAGAACATGGTAGAATGGAGGTGTGCCGTTGAAGCCCTACGGAACCCAACGGAATAATAATAATACACCTTCGGCTACCTGAAAACTCATCTTCTAAATGTAGTAATCTTGAGACTCAATGTGTAACTAAAGGCAAAATGGATGAATCACTGAAAAGGAATTACGGAAGGGTATAATTTCTTTTATGCACGCGGAATCAGCATCCCTTAGATCATTGATTATGAGAACATTAGGATGCTCAGTCTATCAGATGCTAAAACAGTGTTCTCATGACTTCTAGTCGCCAAATCCACCGAGAACGATGAGACACAGTAAGTGATCCGATAGTTGTTTGTCAGGATCAAAAACCATTATATTTTGTTTGTAGGCGCCGCGCCTTGATAATGTTTCGTAGAGCTATGGCTGACTGATCCAGAGATAGTGTAAGGAGAAGAATTCGCTGACAAACATACAAAACGTTCGTTTACCTGATAAGTTAGTTACAATACATTAGTAAAAATTATGTTGTTAGTGTATGTTATTTGTGAATATTTTTTTTCTTAGAAATTTACTCTTAACCTTCAAAAATTTGCAAATCTCTAGGTTATATTCGTAACCCGTAATATTTTAACTTTAGAGCTAAAATGGCATCACAATTTATCATTCTATTCTTCGCTGTTTTGTATTTACTTGATTTAATACCACAACCTTATGGATCAACTTCGTCAATCTTTGTTTTTATTGGCTGTTACATTTCCGCTAATTGGTATCAAGGTCACCGTCTACAATGCGAAAACAAATAACAATTGGTACAGTCACATGCATTATAGTGATTATCAGACAGTAGCCAGGGTTTATTTGTGACAAGTTCGCATTTGAATGACAAAGTAATCACTTCAGGCATATGCGATATATATATATATATATATATTGTGGGCGTAACGAAAAATGTTCCGCAAAAGGTATATTGTGATTGTTGACCCAACCGAATGCTAAAACCTTGGAGTGAACTAACTGGTATATTATCGTCCTAATAGACAGAACAACGACAACAACAACAATAGGCCATAAAATGACCTCCGTGCTAACTGAAAAACCATAGGACCAATCAGAATGCAATCACCTACGTTTAGTGACCTAGACCCAAAGAATGTCACATGACCATTTTCAACCATGTGATCCGGCTACAAAAAAAGGTAAACTCATTATTCATTTCTCTTTTACCTTTTGTGTTAACGGCTGGATGGATTAAATCAGATGACAGAGATTAGAGAGGAGGTGACTACTTACTTACTTAGAGCGGAGAAAATGAGCCACATATTATTTATTTATTATTGTCTTGTCAAATAAATAATCAATAGTATCTTTATAGTCAACAAAATGCTGGTCACTTTCCAAAAGGTATTTTTTATACTACTAAAGTTATTGTGAAAACACTCTTTGAGACACGCAATCCTTTAAATAAGAAATTTCACTTTTCTTTTCATTAACAGAGAACTTGTGAAGGTCAAATTTTTAAAAAAAGCGGATATCACCAAGACACCAGTTAAAGTAATCCTGATCAACCTACCTAGAGCAAAAAACTTCAAAATGGGTTAATTTGTGAGGCAAGTGTATTTTTGAACGTAAAGACAGTCTAAGTGCGTTCTACTAGAAAAAGTCTTCCAATTTGTCACAGGGAAATTCACGGAAAGGTTAGACAAAATTCCATGCGTAGCGCATGTATGACTTTCATAGTTAATGTGATTGCTTGTAGTTCAAAGTTGCTTGCAAGCTTCCTGATTATGGCTGTTATAGTTTAACTTCAGCCCTGCTGAATATGCACACAACTCATTCTACCATGGATAATAAGAAAGCTAGACGGCGCTAGGGTTTCACTGAGAGTGAACTAATGGGTTCCATTCTGAAAGCTGACTGGTAGTTTACTAGCCCCAACAGGAGAGAATACTGTGGCTTCACTCCCGTCCCGTGAGGTGTAACTAGTGGCGAAATTCTTTCTTCTAGATTGAGATAGCTATCGATTATCATTCACTCTTCAATAGTCCCTTAAATAACACGATAATTAGCTCCAGACTAATTTAATCACCGCACATAGCTCTCAAAAATCTTGCATACACAAACACACATGAACTGACCTCAAAGTATATTTTAATATACAAAGAGAAATATTCACAAAAATTATTTTCAAAAGGATGGTTACTGAACAAAGAATATTCTTTACGATAACCTACTCCTCATCAGGTTCTACAGTTATATATACACATTAATAGTGAATGAATTAGTGTTATTAACAGTATTAATGTTGTTTAAGTAAAATCGAATCAATAGTAATATCAATGGATTATAGTTCGATAGCATTAATACAACAATACACGCCAAGATTGTATGGTCTACCTAGAGTACACAAACCGGGGACACCGTTAAGGCCAATACTTAATATGCAAAAATTCACCCTACCGTGCTCGAGATAGATGGTTAGTAAATATTCTCAAACCTCTGCATGAGAAGATAGTGAAACATAACATCAAAGATGTGTTTGAATTCGTAGACAAAATCAAAGATATTAATGTCAAGGATAAAACTATAATATCTATCTTTGGACATAACATCTTTATTCACAAATGTACCTCTAGTAGAAACAGTTAACTACATATGTGAGCAAGTGTATAACCAGTTGATAAATATTGGCATCACAACGGAAATCCTAAAAGAATTGTTATCAAGGTGTAACATGAATGTAAATTTCAAATTTGATGGCACACTTTACAGACAAGTGGACGGGGTGGCAATGGGCTCCTCATTGGGTCCCATTTTGGCAGATCTCCTCCTAGTAAACTAGAAAATGGACCTTTGAACAACCTTATTAGAAAATTCTCATTTTATCGCCGGTATACGGATGACACCTTTATTCTTTGTGATAATGATTCGGATAGGAGTACAATAATAACTCAATTCAATGAAGTACATTCTGCTATGAAATTCACATGCGAAGAAGAATCCCAAAATACAATTGCTTTCCAAGATGTCCTCCTTACAAGAAAATCAGATGATAGTATAAAGAGAAATTTGCATAGGAAAAGCACATGGACAGGACAATATACACATTTTCATAGCTTCCTTCCTCTCCAGTACAAAAGAAATTTAGTAAGGACCCTCAACCACAGCGTTAGAGCTATATGCTCAGAAGAGGTAACTGAAGATGAACTAAGAATTGTGTGAGATACTATATTGAAAATAGCTATCCAGAAAAGTTCATCAAGAAACACATGACAGAGAAAGCAGAAAAGGACTATTCTCCATTTGTAAATAAGAAGCCTTTATACATACGACTGGAATTCAAGAGTGACGTACCTAGTGAAATAATTACTAACAAGTTAAGAAAATCCATTCAAAGAACTTTTAATGCTGGTAAGCTACAAGTCATATTTTCTACACGACCGATGGTGATTCCTCAACTCAAAGATGAAGTACCTACACCAGCCACTTCTAATTGTATCTACCGATTCAACTGCGCTTTTGGAGAGAGTTATATTGGCCGTAGCTTTAGGAACTTGATTTTTCGTGTTCGTTCGGGAACACCTACCAGTGTGGCTATACCACCTGGTCCAAACGGGCCACAAGCCAGCATTGAAGAATCCTTCTCCATCATCTACCACGTACCAAATAAATTGCCAAAAACATCGAGGTACCGCGTGCTCCAAACAGCAGAGGCTATCGGCGATTCACCTTAAACAATCAGTGCTTTGTGTGCAAAAGAAACAAGTCCAGTCACTACTACCACTACGCTGGTTGGCCTTCAGTGGAGACTATAAATTCATGAATTTGTGTTATTATCCTTCCTAATATTTCTGATATTCAGCGTGTAGTATTAGGTTGATACTATCGAACTGTAATCCATTGATACTATTATTATTGATTCGATGTTATTTAAAAAACATTAATACTGTTAATAACACTAATTCATTCACTATTATGTGTATATATAACTGTAGAACCTGATGAAGAGCAGGTTATCATCAAGATTATTCTTTGTTCAGTAATCAGTCTTTTCAAAAAAAAGTTAATGGGCATTTTTAATCAGTTAAAAATTATTTTCTTATACAACTTACCATGAGGATAAAGCGCAGTTATAGCAATGGCTTTAGAACACGCACTGGCAAACATGCATAAGATCATGTCCTTTGAAGCGGATAATTTACTCCCACCAGATGATCCTCGTAAATCTGAGGCTTTTTGAGGTAGACATTCATTTTCAGGTAATGAGGATTGTTGAAATTTGGAAACACGACTACTGGTGGTGGTGGTGTTGTTAAGTAACAACTTTTGTCGACGTTTATGCTCTCTCCAGAGTAGTTCTGATTTGAAATTTTCATATATTACAAAATTTAAAGCTGTTTCTAGAGAACCAAAATACGATGCACTTACACCACGATAGAAACCACGTAATCCATCCTTATTCCATGTATTACGAATAACTTGTGATACAGTAATAGGTGGATGACCTGGCCTACAGTATACAAATCAATAAAGGGTAAGAAATGCATTTTATTATTTATTTTTTTTAGAAAGCATTACTAATCACAGTTGCAATAAATTCGGAATTTAAGCGTTTCAAGCTGGTGCTAAGTAGTAAATTATTATTATCATTATACTGTTATGGTCCCTCCGAGTTCCGAGAGGAAAGTAGGGCTTCAACAGTACATCTCCATTTTGTCCTGTTCATTGCAGTCCTCTTTAGATGGCTCAACAACTGCTCATAAGCTCTCACCTCCTCCTTGCACCATCAACTCCATGTCACCCTCTGACGCACGCCCAACTCGCCGTTTCCCATTCGGGTTCCACTCGAGCAAGAGGCCGGCACGCGATGTCATCCAACGGTCTCGTCAGGGTGTGTCGAATCCATCTCCACTTTCTTCGTCATATCTGTTGAACAACAGGTTTGATTGGTTCGTCCCCTAGAGCTTCTTATTGTTAATTCTTTCTGGTCAGCCGGCCATCTCATCTTCAGTATGGAGCCAGTGAAGGCAGCTACTGATAAAATTCCACCGCTGGCTGCTAGAGATGCTTTACATGACGCGGCAAGTTTCTAACCCATTTAGAAGAATTGACTGACTTAGGAACAGAGCTTGGGCACACTGTGGTAGAGTACAATTCCACAACCAGAAAGTTGTGTGAATAACTTGATATGATTATGAGTAATAAATTGTGCTCAGTAAATATTACTGTGCACAACACTGTGAGACTTTATCAAAATAAATTTTCGACTGACTTAAAATTGGTGTTGAAAATCCGAATGTCGTTATTTATGCTGCGGCAGAGTGCAAAAGATTTCCAAACTGATTTCAGAGTGATGAAGGTCTCTCTCTTGCCTTTCCCGATCCTGGCTGATTTGGGCATCGTCATCCGTGGGGCGTGCGTGCAGTTGGGATGATGCTTCCTAGATATGTAAACGAAGTGACCTCTTTCAAATTTCTACTGTTGATAGTGATTGGTGCTGGTTGTTTTTTTTTGGTTGGTCGGTTATCTTCATCATCATTGTCTTCTCTATGTTCATTTGAAGTCCTGTCTTTGCTGCCTACCTCTTCTGCCAGTCTGTTGGTTCTCACCTGTAAATCTTAAAGTTTGCATGATGTTAGACATAAATCGTCCGCGAAGTCCAGATCTTCTACATTCTTCTTATCGGTTCAACGCACTTCTGTCTCCTCCTTCCCTGTGGCCTTCCGTGTAATCCAACACACCACCGAGTTTTCCGTTGTGGATGACAATTGACATGTGGCATTGTTTGAAATTCTAAAAATCTGACCATTTTAGACTTTTTAGCAATGGAGTCATGAATCACTGAAAGCTCATGTGAAAAACATTGATGAGGCTTTAAACGAAAGTAGGTGATTTAGTACACGTATGCTGGGCGAAACAGGTATTCAATACCCTGCAATCAGCATGGTAATCTGCAGTCTTCAGCACTACGGAATAACATCTAAATTCTGTCTAACACTGTCAGTCAAGTCAGTGAGTAGTTTTATACGGTATAGAGGGCTTGGCGAGCGCGTGTCACTGCAAAATTTCATCAACAGCTGCCTTTGCTGACACGATAACGAGTACCCGATAGCCTGTCAGCAAGGATAAGAAACAAAGAACTCTGACAACAAACCAGGTAACATCCTCCTACCCAACAAATATGCAGAAGACAATGGAGGTGGACTGAACATACTCTGATGGGAACTGTAAGTGACATTTCACACACACACACACCAGAACCAGAACACCGAGTGGGACCCAAATGTGAAGCGACGAGTTGGCCATGGGTCCGAAGGTGACATGGAAAAGATCATGTGAGGCGTGGAGCCAGTTAAAAGTCACGGCAGAGAACTGAGTACAATGGAGATGTGCCGATGAGACTCTATGTTCCAGTCGGAACGCAAGGAACGAATGATACTATCCATGCGCGTTAAGCGTTAGACTGAATGAAATTCGAAGCCGAACGTATATACAGTGCCAACGATTCATGAATTTACAGGATTTTCATCATGAGCTGACATTAGTTAGAGGACCATTGGAAAACCTGGGAGTACTGGACAGCTGTTTCGTCCTATTTTGGGACTAACTAATGTCAGCTCATGATGAAAATCCTGTAACCAATCAAATCCCTACAAACCAACACTTGATTCATGAATTTACTGACTGCTGATCTGAGTGCAACACAAAAATCTTCTTAAGAAGAAATACATTTCACTACTTGTACATTTATCATAACATGAATAGGGAGCATAAAGTATTATTAAAACTTGCCGTGAATCTAGCTGAAGCCTTGTTTTCACAAACCAAATAGGATTGGTCAAAGAAGAAGCTGTTATACCTGAAAATCACATTTAAAAACAACCAACATAGTGTGTTAGACAAGACTGATGACTACTCACAATGTAAAGTGAAAGTCTTACAATGATGTAAAAATGAGTCTACCAATAAGTCAGAAATCCTATTTAACATAAAAATCGCAAATATGTTCATTCATATGTCACTGAGTTCCATTCTTATCGTGTGTCAAGATAAACGATAATGCCTGAATGCCCTGACTCCTGTATATAGATGGATATTCGAAACCTTGGGGTTCGTAGTCAACATGACTTATAATCTCTTCAGTCACTGGAACTAAGCCGGCATTATCGTTGGAAGCACAATATTTAGGTAAAAAAAAGAAAAAATCATCAAGGAAGACTTAAGTGGATATAGCAAACACATGTTAGTATATGCTGTGATGTGTTCAAAATTTTCGTGATATGGAAATATTTAAAGACTTTTGAACAGTTAACTGTCCTGTACAATGTAGAATAACAGTTGATGACTTTGCATATCAGTGTCTTCCGACATTGGTTTGAGCCATGTAGGGATGTGTAGAATATGCGTCGTTGGGGTCTCCTCAAGGTGCTACGAACCAAAAAGTGGTAACTGTTGGTGATGTGGCTCAATATAGTGCGGATGCATTCATTCTTCGTAATCTCCCAAATATATCAAGTCCTCGTGTTTCTCCACATAATCATTCTTTCGTACATTTCCGCTTATTATGGTTCTTTTGAGCTTTTTTCTTTTCTCCACCCTTTGTGTGGTAAATGGAGTGTGCCAAGTTGAAGTGCTGCTTTACTTCTGTGCAAAGTGCCAAGTTGGAGGACTCCTCAGTCAGTCACATTTCATCGAAACACTGTTTTATAAAATTAACTTAATGGATATTTGTACTGACTGGTTTCGATTTCTTGAACAGAAATCCTGACTAACCTCATCTCAATGACTCTGTCATCTATATGAAGAAAATATTTTAAAGTTACTACTACTGACCACCTATAAGCAATTAAGACTTTTGGCTAAACTCCAAATCTCAAATGGAGTACAACAGAACATACTGCTAGGCATAATGCACATTTAATTGGACACTAGTCAGTGACTAGTGTAGTATGTCTAGTCCTTTATTTGGTACAGACTGCAGCACTGGGTGACGCAGGTTTGAATTTCAGAAGGGACATGAGTTCCTTCAAGATTACAGATACGCCTTGCTGACTAGTGAGTGCCAACTAGCACGAAACCTAGGTCCAAGGCTTCTTGACAATTGCGTCCAACCATTTAATATCAATAATGCACATTTTTTTTTTATTACAGCTTGATTCCACACAGTATATTTTGGTACAGGTATGGAATTTTCAGCATGTAATATCGGTAGCCCAAATTTTGCAGGCCGACCATGGATATCAGGTGTGCGTCGGCAAGGGATCGAACCCCAGACCATGTGCATGGTCGGCGAGAGTCCTACCCACTGTACCACCGACGCACTTAGATCCTTTGAAATATTGGAGAATGATAGCTCACACTTAGATGGATGTCTTTTGGTAATGTGTTAAGTTCTCTGAGCTGGATAGTTTAATTATGAATAACTCATACTTCATGTTTTAAGTTGGCGCTGAATGTGTTGTTGTCGTCCACCAGAAGGACAAGGAAAGCTTCACAATTATAAACACCATGCACAACTGAAAGAACGGAACAAAAACAAATCCTCAGATCTGATGAATGATGACGACTAGCAGTGGAATCCAGGACAAAATGTGCATCCTGAATCCCACTGCTAGTCAACAGTTCACCAAATCACTTCAAGCCAATCATCACCACCAGACATTGTCGAAGCGCCCGTGCTAGGAGAGTCAATACGCCAACTGAGGTCGAACATTTCAGTCCAATCAATCAACGGGAAAATAAATTTTTTTTAAATGAATTAAAAACAAATAGATCCTCAGATCCTTTGTTTAAACATTTCATGGCGATAATGACGATTACCGGGGACGACAAACAATGGTCAAGTCAATTTTCAAACCATATTAACCACCTCTAAAACACATAAACTTAATAAAAATGTATGAAGATAAGATTTTGAAATAATGGAGAGTTTTGTTTTTATTCAATCTTTCCGACAAGAAAAAAATCTCTTCACAGTGTAGATTGCCGGTTTTTTAAGACTGTAGGCGGGAAAAAAATATACGCGAAATTTCTCCTAATTTACAGTTTTAGAGGTAAATTTTTTTATAGGAAACACTGAAGTTAATCTCCCCTACCCTCGAAAAAAAATTCATCCGAAACAATATTTTAAATTTTCCGTATATGATAAAATCTTACACGAAGAATATACTTGAAATTTGTTTCGTAGTCAACTCCTAGGTATTGTCTGATATATTGTCATAAGCACAGCGTCTCTATCTATAACTTGTATCAACGCTAAAAGGTCTACTGTAGACTAAAGTCTCCTTTAGTCTAGGCTTGCTTTGTCTATACCCTAAAGGTGATATCCCACTTACTATTAAAAATGAATTGCGATAATGATCTCTTTCTTAATTTAAAGGCTAGAAAAATACAGACAGAAGTAAAGAATATTCATGAATAGTTTCTTTTTTAGCATTTTATAGTATTGTCATGTCTATCTCTTAATAACTTACAAACCATAACCAACCCACTTGGAGTAATGAAGACTGACAATAAAAATTAGTTATCTAGACGCCGGTAGATGAAATGTGTACGATCTAAAAGTTGAAAGTTGGTGAGCGCTCAACTCCCATCCCAGTCAATGAGTCCTGTGGTTCTAATCTCACTCCACCTCTACTTGAGCCTGAGAGCACGACTGAGTAGAATCATCAAATCCCAAAGCAGTAAGTGTGACTCATAGCCCGATATACCGGTACAGGGTAAATGAGTTGTAACTAGATAACTAATTGAAAGTCGACTATTACTCATATACCAATAAACTATAATTTATAATGGGACAAATCTCTAAGTGAAGGGATCATCCTAGTCTAGTAGACGGGACAACTTTACCTACTGATGCGAAAGGAGTAGACATAATATGTGTGGACCTAGAGTAACTGTATGGTGAGAAGAACAAAAAAATAATAGGGGGAGATCACGCTTACTTCCGATTCCAGCCGCACACAAATAAACAGCTGAAGATCCTGTTTGGAAATACTTTTCAAAGAACAACTGCCCGTTGTGATATGCACAAAAATAGATTCCCCTGTTAAAACAAAGAAACAAGCAGTGATTTACAAAAATAGAAATATATTAGCTGATTATAGTGATAATAATAATAATAACACAATCCTCAAATGAACTACTGAGAAAAGATGTCTGATGAAATAAACATCACGTTTTCTCATGACCTAACATAACCTAAATGAACCAAGTGTTAAGTTTAGACCTATTCCTATTACCTCACCACTTTTAAAAGTGAAGGCGAAACTGCACTTACTTAACCTTGAACCTTAATTGAAGACTTTTAACGACTCTAAACAATTTGCTTATAAACACAGTAGGTATACTCCAGATGCCAATGTTGTTTTGCATAACTCTATTGTCTCTACTTTAGACAAAGGTGGCAAATATACTCGGTGTGCCTTCCTTGATTACACATCTGCCTTTGACTCTGTACCTAGTCCTGTTTTACCGAATAAGCTTGCTGCGACATGTGCAGGACACTGTATATATTGGGAATTTTTCCACTACCTTACTCTGGCCGGTGTTCCTCAAGGTGCTCTTCTTCCTCGTTTTCTCTTTTTTTTTCCTCTTATACGACTTGTCCCACTCTGATGAAGCCCATTTTGTTAAGTATGCTGATGATTTGGCTGTCTCCATGCCGGTTAATTCTCAATCAATAACTTTTTATTAGAAATTAGTCAGTGGTCCTTGTCAAATGGTCTGAAGCCAAATCCCTCAAAATGTCAGGTTGTTAATTTTACTTTCAGACGCAAGCGCGACTTACATGAACTGTTTCGTTCGCTCGATTCTGCTGTCATGGATGGCAGTTAAGTTGAAACTAAATCAAGTGTTAAACACCCTTGGATCATGTATTTCGTCTGATCTTTCCTGGTCTTCCCACATCATTTTAGTTTCAAGAAAGATATTTCGTTTAACCTTCGTTCTACGTAGGAAAGCTAAAGCAATCTGGTATCACTCAGTCAATATCTACTTTTAAAGTTTGTCAATTCTTCTATTCTACCTATTCTTCTTTATTCCTCCCCACCCACGCCTTGATCTTTCCTGGGATACTTAAGAAAAACTTTGTTACACTACGAACAGCACTAAAAGCTGTCATCAGGGCTAGCAGAATGCCGCTAAACAAACTTGTTAATACTGTTGTAGATGGACACATAGAAGAAATTACCGAATATTACCTTGTCGAACCCTGAGAATCCTCTCTATAAAAAACTCTCTAGTTTGGTATATATATATATATATATATATATATATATATGCATATAAACATATACATATATATATATATATGTAGTTCGTAGAACACGACATCTGTTATACAAGTCCTAACGAAGCCAACCATCTCAGTCCAATAAATCAGTAACAAGTGAAAAATTAGTCAGAGCGCCGTCTAATGTCAAACAAATGATTAAATTTTTGTGTTGGCTTCGTGCAAAAGTTTGATTGGTTACAGGTCACGAGGTGATATCAGTTAGAGAACTATTGGAAAACCTAGGAGTACTGCAGAGCTGTTTCATCCTAGTTTAGGACGCTTCATCAGTACGCATTTACTAGGGCTTGAACACAAGACTTTCCGGCCACGAGGTGAGCTCGTAGACCATTCTCAGTCACTGGGACCCAATCCAATGGCCCATGAATCCCAACTTCTAATTCTCTACGTATTTTTAGCAATGTATTTCGCACATTCGCACCGATATTCCTACGCCTGGGAATTTTTAAAACTACCCAGCTGTGATATTAATAAGAGCTGGCCAGTCACAAAATATAACCAAAAAGTCATGAATAACTAGAAATCTCACGAAGTGAAAAGCATACTTTGCTAGCCACTGAGGCAGATAAACGTTTTTCTTGTTCAAAGTCAACAACACGATATCTGAACAGATCTAACTAGGTATCAAGCAATGAGGCTATATACAAAAAACAGACAGCTTACAAATCACTTGCACAGTGAACTATCCACATTACACTACAGAAGTGTGTACATATCAGTTAACTGATTTTATTACATGTCTTTGTGAACTGTTTGCTTAGAAATATATAGAGTTGCTAAAGTCGGAGCTGAACGAATAGACCGAGTGTTCAGTATTCACAAATCAGCCCACAGATTACCTTCAGTGGTTTCAAAGTAGACAGACCGTTTGGCAATAATACATCTTGCTGATTAATAAATACCATTTATTACAAGAAAACAGAGATTAAGTTTAGTAATTATCATGTACACTAAATGGTGATGAAAAAAAAACCTTACCAACGATGAGTAATGATCAACGACTAGAGATAACGAAACATAGGATGTTGTATGTCAAAAGCAGACAAGTGTAATTTTGAAAAACAGGCACCTTAAAACTCATGAAATGAAACTTATTAGACAAATATTGTAAAAAGATATAAACTAACCGTGACGGTAACACTCCGAATAGTGTAGGGATGAGACCTTTAAATAAGGCTGTAGGTCCTTCATAACGACATATATCGATTAACGAACGAAGAATGACGGATCTTCGAAATCCGTGAGGTTTGGAATTTGATGGGCCATGTGATGCTGTAGAAGAGTCAATTACTGGGGACTTTATCGGATTATTATGCAAGGGATTGATTGACCTGAGATCTAAATCGAACCTCTGACCGTACTTATTAATAGCTTCTTTTTTACCAGACAATGGATATTTAGTGTGAGAAAAACGATTGCCAGACTGGTCTGAGGAAAGCTTGGAAGTAGATGAAGTAGACAATACAACTCCTTTTGAAGATTGAAGACGAACTTTAACAACTTCTAATGGACAAGTCAAAACTGCGCCAACTGTTCCACCAATGCTACAGAAAGCAGAATATACACAAAAAGAAAGATGTTTCGTTATCGTGATGTGTTAATATAGAATCTAACTTCAAGCAGAGTTCATTGAGTATAGATGTTTTGTGTAACAAGATTATATGATGTGTCATAATCAATTCTGAATTCATAAAAGATTTATGCGCAACAGATGACCTATAAAAAATTATTTTCCGATCATCTTATGATGAACTAAATATGTCAATTGGACTTGGGGTTGGAAATGAACGAGTGTTGAGTAAATGAAAAAAGACCCAAGCGAATTGGTAATATTGAAAACCATGCAGAAATGGAAACGCGCAAAGGAGATTACGATGGAAGTAAAACAGATCAGATGGGCCTCAATTGGAACATGAATCGACAAGCTACTATGCAGCTTATGGGTTGGAAACCAGTTTCATCTGTAGAGGTTTAAGTTTTACAGGCCCTAGGGATGAGAGTCACTTATTGCTGGATGATTGGAAATGCATCTTGGTTAACGTTTATCGTTATCGACAAACTAAATTCTCTCCCCTAGCTTAATGTTTTTTAACTCCCATCTTCTGATCTGTTGGTTACAACCTTTTAAAACCAACATTTTTAAAAGACGAAACAAAGCAGGATTCGAGAAAAAAGGGGACGAATAACCTGCTCCGACTTGTGTCACAGAAGGTCGCTTTTTTAGATTCTATTACCTACATAGAGTATGCTACTGATGGAAAAATCTAGTGTGCTGGGGTTCTTCACTGAGAGACTATAGTTTTATTTACATTCCCAAAGTAAATGGTGATTTTAGGATGTTTATGTGATATAACACAATGATACAGTATAAATAACTATAAAACGTCCTAAGCATGATTTATTTCTCACTTATCACATCATTGTATTCATACATCTTCCGCTAACTCGCTTTATATAGTTCTACTATCCCTCTATGTCCATACGATTTTTTCCATATATCCAGAATCGGTAACGCTTCATTTACAATGCGTGTGTTGTTTGCTGATTCAATGGGCAAAAGTGATTAACCTGTCCACCAACTAACAACTATATAATAATGAGCAGTAAATTGTGATCATAACGTCAACCAGTTAATATATGGAATTACATTTTACCAAAGTCCCCAAATTTTACTCTCACAATAAGTAATGAATAGTTAAACAATTATCATCCGGTAGATAGTTTACTTTATTACTAACCATTTCATCTGGATAGACTTTAATGCGATAGATAAACAAACAAAACGCGATATGCCAGAAGTTAGACATTTGCATCATAAGGACCAATTTTGAAACCTGCCACGTTTGACTGCTAACTACTAACTCTATACCGTCTGTCGAGGTGCTTTAATCAGACAAAGAAAGACGGGCTGTTTTCCTTAACAGTTTTACTCTTAATCACCATTTTGCGTCAGGGTAGATGAAAGCCTAATTTACGCAACAAATCACTCAGCCACATACATTAATCAACCCCGTTTGACAACTAAACTCGTTTGGTAATCTTATTTACTCGGAACTGTCAACGCAAACATTTTCCATAACAAAAGGATAATTAGAAAAGCTGATTATTTTCCTAAACAAGTATAAACATAACTTTGTCCTCAGACCTTCAATGGACACTATTTACACTTTGACCGCGATCGTTCTTCATTTCACAAATATCTATTAAGCAACGATTTTAGAGTGGCATGAGATCAATACACAAACAATCTAGTTCACACAGTGAATCAGTCATCGAAGTAGTGGTGGATGGTCACAACCACGTTATGTAAATAAAAAGAAAAGCCAACATCGTTGCCGCTCAGCTTTTGAAAACACCAAGACATAACTGATAATATAAAACTCTACAAGTCATTGTCAGTTCGAGACTTCCTGAAACCACATAAGTTATAAAGGAAATAAAAAAATTATCTACTTCGACTCCAAGTGTTCAAGCAGGAATAATTGTAAGTTGGTGACCTCAGAGTGGTTAAAGCGTAAACACCGAACTGGAGGATAGTTCAGCTATACCAGCTCTACACGCAGTTATGCACAACCATACAATAGGATTGGATAAGATGACACTACTAAAATCTAGCAACAGGTTTGAGGGAGAGACTAATAACTGAAGGTTTATTTATCGAATCAGTTGGAAATACGTGTAATGAGTGAAGAATCATAATCAACTATCCAGTGTCGTGCTTAACACACTAGGAAAATAATAATTTAGAGGAATATCAAAACTTCTATAAACGATACAATGATATATTTAGACCTGATTACTGCAGTAGCATAACGGAAATGGTGTAAGCAAAATGCGAGTTGTTAACCATGTAAGAATATTGAAGGTAATTCCTATTGTTTGACTTGTTCTAGCGTTATCCAGGTTTTTATTTCACCTTAATTGCACAGTGAAACGAACCCATCCAACTAGGCTCTCCTAAACACCGAGAACCCAAACTTATTATCCTAAGGTATCTGATTAAACAGAACTTCATATTGAATGACTAACTTCTATGTGGATGTCTATCACGACATAGAATCATTACATTCGGGAAAAATAAAGAGTGAGGTTTAGTTGATGTGTGTAAGCTATTAGCGCTACATGTCTTCAATAACCATGTCACATAAAAACTTTTCAAATTACTTGCACGGGAATGTTTAAAAAACATTAAATTCAGTAAGCATAAGTTTAGAGGATTTATGAAGATTAAAAACAGGTCTGGACTCTACCATAACCAACATAAAAATCAAACTAAAATTACAAGGGATACTCGGTAAGTACAAATCGTTACTGAAAACATAAAAAGACCTGTAGTTGCAAGTGGCAACAAAGGCTTCTAAAAATTCATCTATTCTCCCCTGATTGTTCTTATGCAGAAAAGAACTGAAATATTACTCAGCAACCAATTCGATTTACATGCGTTTGGCAGCGGATCTTGGACTACTGTGAGGCCTGGATGATCAAGTAGCAGGCAGAGCATATTTTGAATTCCTAAGGCGGTGGTCGGCAGTCAAGCACCAAACCAACGAGTACTACTTTAAAAGTAGTATCTGCATCAACCCTACAGCCAGCTTTCAGTGGTGACTACAGATTCAGACAGTTTTGTTACTTAAACCTTATATATGAGGTAAATTGTCTTTCAAGACAGTTAATCACTTGCCCTAATAACGTCAGCTTTATATTGTCATTCCTCTTGATTGTGCATTTGTTCTCCCTTACACATGCAACGTATAGAAGTAAACTGAAAAACAATCAAACATGGTAATTGTCTACAAACTTTAGTTTGTGTTGGACCATGGGAACTATCAACAAAGATCTGTGCTCATCATCATTTAGAATTAATTCGGTTTTAATCCTCTAAAAGAAGACACTTAATAACTAGGGTTAGGTTTATAGCAATCCGTAATTCCACAGGTTAGTTATCTCGCATAGAACTGGATATGAACCGCACTTTTAATGTATGGGATAATGACACTACCTAGGCAAACAGGCTGAAGTATGTGCAGCAGGATTTAGACATGAGACCTTCAAATTGCAAGCCGTGTAACTAGTAAGATGACCAACACAATAGTCTGCTTGGTTCGGGGAATGGCGAACTTTCCCCCAAAATAAAGAGACTGTGTGTTAAAACTGTGAAAATGCCACTGTTCCCCCACCCTAACGCAGTATATAATAGTGAAGACCTTCAATTACAATAATTCCCTTCCTTTCCTGGATAAATATTAAGACACATTGAGCACCTTAATTACTTCATTAATTGCGCCAGTCCCAATTGATATTGACAGAACCTATAGATGAATTATTTAGAGTGAAATAATTTGCAACATCCATGATGCAGACGAAATATTAGGTTCCTCAACAAAGGATGTGAATATGAGACTTTAGTAACTAAGGTGACTGCAGAATGAATATGCTTTACCATAGCTTTCAACTGCCAGTAGAGTTGGCTGATGCAGGTCTAAGTCATTAATGTGATTAGCTCATCAACTTTATGACAGTAATGTGACTGGCATTCATTTACAACGGCACAATTCATTTACTTCTTATGGCTGAATATTTCCTGAGGTCGTCAGAGATGTGTTAACCACATCCCAAGCTTACAACAATTCTAAACTTATTCTAACCTATTCTTCGATAATGCCTTTTAATGGCAAACGAAAATTTTATCTACCCACTGTGTGCTGAAATAACGCTGGTCGTGCTTAAAAAGAGAGCTGGGTGCTTAACTAATGCAAAAAAATCCTAAATATAAGATTAGCATATGAAATAATGCCTGTAGTACTAAAAATAAGCACTGCATGCCTAACTGCAGCAGTTAGTACTGAAAAAAGCACTGCCTCTGGACATAGTATAGTGAGTCCAACCAATCCGCAAAGAGTAGATTTCACACAGAATACGTAGTGTGACGACTACAGACTTGTCTGCGAATTGCATATAATATGATTGGTCTATTTGACCAGAAGTGTGATAGTAAATAAGAATACTACGAAAACATAATTCAACAAGGCTGGTAGGGGAAGGTGAATTGGTCACATGAATAATATATTTCGTTTGTGGAATGTAAGCGAATTCGAGGCGAGGTCACAAATGAAAAAAATTTATAAACCAGACAGGTTGTGTCTGATGTCTATTCTACGATCGTCATGATTTCTGTGCAGGATTTATTGATAACGATTCACTTATGACAGGTCCCCAATTGAAAAGCAAAAATCTATTAGAACAAAAAATGGGTCAAATACAACAGGCGAAAACACACACTTGTCATGAATTAAATCTAACGAATTTCGGTAGTATTTCGCTAGTGAAAATATTATTATTACTATTCTGACTCTGACTTGTTTCGACTTGTTCCACTTGTCATTCTAAATTCTAAATTGTTAATTTTTTAAAATTTTTATTTTTACTATATTGAATTCTATCTTAGCAAATTTCACACCATGTTACGTAGCATTTTATATTCGCCTACTAATCCTATAATTATGAACCCCTTTCCAACATCTATACACCCTATGTATTATTCTATATATGACATTGATTGTTTTGCTACTTTGCGTTTAACTATGATTAGAACCACAAATATTTTATTTGCATTTCAAACCATCATTATTATGTTATGTATTCACACCTTTGACCTAATTCCCTCACTGGATATAATTTCTTAAAAACCATATATATACGTTTGTAAACCTTGATAATAAATTCGTTGAAAAGAGTCTCCGCTGAATATTGCAAATATGAAACAAAAAAATTTAAAACGAACTAAAGGTGGAGGGAAGGGTGAAAACTCAAATCCCACAGATAAAAAAGGATACCTGTCATAAGTGAAATATAAATTGTTTCGATTGCTGAACACAGTTTACGAGTTCATATATTAAAACCTTGGGAGTCCAAATGAAACAAGGGGTGGCAGATTGTGTTGTTTCACATATGAAAACATATACTTGCTGTAAGGAAAATGTTAACAGTTGTGATTACAAGTTAATTGGTGGATTATAATTAAAGTTCACCTGTCATCCCTTTTCATATTTAAACAACTGATGTTTGCCTAGAAGTATATAAGCGGTACTCTATACATACAGAGACCATTCTTACAGGATTTATAAATCATGCAGGTGAGTTAGATTTTCGGTGTATTTCTATTATAAAGAAAACAACTCCGATAATGTGTTAGATACGGGTACTCAACATTCTGCAACAAGTCGTAAGAGAAGAATATTTTCTGGCAGACTGCATGAATGCCTTGGATACAGCTACTCCACATTTTATCGCCGTCAAAAGCGGTTACGTGATGCAGCATTTAGTGGTGACATAATGCATAAGGCCACGAAATCGTACTATCATAATTTGAAAGATCGTGGCCAAAGGCGTAACCTGAAGAAAGGAATTCAGGTAATATTGTGAAACGCCCGCTTCGTTTTATAAGTCAACGTTAAGTCAACATTTATTAATCACAACATTGTTTTTATCTCAAGGCAAATGGAAATGATACCAGGGGATATAACAGTTATGTAAGCAAACTTTTCTAAATGTAAATGCTGTGCACAATTTTTCATCAACTAGTACTTTATTTTGCTTATTTACAGGATGCTACCAATGGACCTAACTTGAGGGATTCGCAGTGACATTGTACTACACATTCTAAATGCAAAATTCCCTCAATTATAAAAAAAATTTTCCTGCAAATTAAATGGATTGCACCAGCATAAGACACAGACGATGATAATTAGGAGCCATCTTTTCGTTCTGTAGTAATGCTAGTCAGCGCTGAAAATAAGCCGAAAGGGCTGGAAAAAAAGCTGATAAACTAACCCAGTAGGTTTTGATCTACTCCTGAAAATGCCTAGAAAAAGAACACGGTGCTGAGTTTGTGACAGTCATGCTGAAAACCAGCACTAAGCTCTGGTCTGTGCCATTAGAGAATCCATTACAGAACAGATTCATTATTTACTCAATATAGAAAGAGACGATTATTTCAGAGTTATTGAGATTTAATTCAACACTATAGTTAGCTTGGGATTTTAGCTGACCTCACATATTATTTACGTCAGGTATATGCACCACATGAGTGACATTTCTTAAATAACGGACACTCGAAGATGTAAAAAAAGTGCAACCAGACTGTATAAAACGTGATACTTACCCGCCTCCCAGTACATGCACTGCAGTCTCATCGAACATTAGCCCATCCAATGGATGGTACAGCTAAAAGTGATTATATATATTTGCGATTAGACAGCAGATATTTCAAACAGAAGCAGGTGACTGAAGTGCGTTTCTAAGACATGCATTTACAACCTTCAGGCCAAACCACGAGCATTGGCCTTGAACCTAGATGAAGATGACCTTCAAATACTATCCAACTACCCATTAAAAGTAGTGACTGAATTATATGCAGTCTTTTTGACGTCCCACACATTAAAGATTGGGAGAGGGAATGGAACGTCAGCGGCCGACTACATCAGTATTTTCCTAGAAAAAACCATAACCCTAAAAGCAAGTCTAGCATCACTGGGAATATCATCACTCTCAGATATTGGTAAATCCAGTTACAAGTCCCAAATATAACGAAACAAGCTCCTTACATTCCTCCACTAGCCACAAAAAAAATTAATCACTCATTTTAAATTAATACACAATTTGAACATAAAACAAGATACGATGCCGCACACAACAAAGTTATATGGAGGAATTGACTTCAAGCTTTATTTTTTTCCCAAATATTTGTAATTTATCCGACACGTACTTGGGTTTTTTTTGTTAATGCGAAGACAATATTTCTATATTTCTTTATGTGCTCCATTGAACGACTAACTATCAGAATGTGCTCACTAACTGATGTCAGAGAGGACAGCAACCATGTAATTTCACCATAAATCAAATTCATGTAATTTAAATAATATTTATCCATGCCTGTACAACTGGTGTGTCCTACATTGATAGGAAATATATATTATTATTATTACTTCAAAAATCGTGTTGTCATAATAACCCGGGGAAATTCCTCCTCCGCAATCAGTTCTTATGCTTTCCGGAGTTCAAAGACGTCTCAAATACTTCGTGTTTCAAAGAAGGGAGGAGTCGTGATTTCACTGCACTGTAGGTGTGCATCGCCACAGCATCTCATAATCCTCTCCACGCAGATACATCCTATAATAGGGGTAAAACATACTGGCTCTCGCTCAGCTGATGAGTGAAGCTAGTGGCGGCCTTGTCAAATGAACTACGATTGGCTAGTAGTCAATCGTTAGTGTGTTCAAGACGTAAGTCGACCACAACAGATGGCCACTTAATAACAACTGAGGTTTTTTCTAGCTGGTGGCAGATAACAAACGAGTTGCTGCTCCTCCTAGCGGATTCATATACTTGCTTTCCAGATTCTATATAAGTCTGGGCGTGACTTTGTGTACTTCACAGGATCTGAGGAGCCAATCGGTTTCATCTGAGTCTTTTCTTACTGATACACACGAAACTGTAAACCAAGTGATAAGGTTAAACTGGCACGTTAGTTTGCTCAAGGTTACCATGTGCCTGTAATGGTGTGGCTTGTTTTATTTGCAAGCATTTGTTAGTAGAATCCTGCATGCGTCTTGAATATCAGAGAGATGAATTAAATTGCAAGAGGGTAAAGTAAAAACCACTGCGAAACAATATAGAAGGCCTGATATGAAGACAAAAAAGCAGGTGACAGATAACTTTTGCCAGTTGGTGTTTTGCTACCAGGTTTTATATCTCGCCAAACTAACATTTCTACCACTGAATATCACCGTACACTGCCGTCACATCAGTGGCGTCATTCCCTCCTATTAAGCTACAATACAGACATAACTAAGCAGTGCTGCCTATATTTCGCTCAAAGCATTTATCCTAGTTGCATGTAATTTGTATGGAATGTTTTGCCCAGGTTAGTTTTAATCTTCAGCATTACATATCCAAATTTTATGTAAAAGCTCTTACCAATCTTGCTTTTACGTTTCACGTGTATATTCAGATATTTGCCTGAATGAGTACTATGTTTGTGTCGTTTTCTCCTCAAAAGCCTTGAGCGAAGATAACGAAGACTTTGTAGCGGTAAATAATTCCCCAAAATTATTAACCACAGCAATCATCACTCAACATTGGATGCTGACCATCACTGTTTAAGTCGACTTGTTTAGCTGAAGGCTTACGGTCAAGCATCCCCGCCATTTGGTGCTTCGTCGTGTCACGTGCGTGCACGATTACTAGCTAGCTAAGCATTCATTCCTACCCGCGATTTGGTCCCAAAATATATATCGTATTTGGACGACAAAATCTGGTCTTTTGCTTTACCATTTGGTACTCGAAGAACGAACACTATAGTGGTTGTTGGTATAAGATCTTGCGTTAGTATAATCCGTACAACTCGCGAACGTCGATACCTACAGCCACCTAAACTGGTGAGCCCAACCTCGAACTACATCTTCAATTCACACGCAGATAAACCCGGTGAGTTCGTTCCTTTTTGTGTTTATTCTTGTACTATATTGTTATCGGCATACTTTTCGTCATGAGTTATCCTAGCCCCAAGGTTATTCAGATTCGCTCAACCGCCAAAACAATTCAGCTAGTACCATTTTGGCCAGATAATGCTGAAACGTGGTTTCAGATTGCTGAGTCCGATTTTTGTGAACATGGCATAACCGATCAACGTTCACAGTTCCTTGCAGTTATTCACGCCCTACCGCGGGAATTCAGCAAGTGCGTAACTCTGCAGATGTCGGTAAGTAACTCGTACGAGTTGCTCAAAGAATCCATCCTTAAGAGAAACGTTCTCACAGATCGACAACGTCTGGATGAGTTATTTCGTAACATCGAGTTAGGGGATCAGTCAGCCGTGAGCATGCTGGCAAGAATGAAAGAGATCATTGGCCAAAGTCAGTTCGATGAAGGACTGTTTAGAGAACTATTTTTATCCAAACTGCCACAGTCAGTTCAGACTGTACTTGTGACACTTCAGGGTGTTCTCATAGATGATTTAGCTGTCTCTGCAGATAGAATTCTAGAGATAACGAAACGGCCAGTTACTGAAATAAACTCTGTTACCGAACAGACTTCGAGAAAGGATTCTGCAATGATAGAGCTATGCAACTCCGTCCAGCAGATGCTTAGGTCAAACAAGCCTAGCAATTCTTCCTATCGTCGTTCTAAATCCCCTCAACGGCTAAACGTACGTGGACGATCTAAGTCCAACACACGTTCTCTCAAAAATCCTGACTGGTGTTGGTATCACAACACCTATGGCAAGGAAGCGAAATGTTGCCGAAAACCTTGTGATTTCGACAAAGCCTCCAAGTCTGTGGGAAACTATCCCGCCGGCACGCGTTAGCGGCAACCGTCGCCGGTGGCACTAGCCGCTTACTTTACATCCATGATGTAATTAGCCAGATTAGATATCTAGTCGACACAGGCGCCGAAGTCAGCGTCCTTCCTGCTACAGCAGCAGATCGACAGAAGGATCCTAACTTCAACCTACAGGGTGCAAATGGAAAACCAATTGCAACCTATGGTCGGAAATACGTCTATCTGAACGTAGGTTTACGCAAACCTATTCAGTGGATTTTCCTAATCGCTGACGTCACAATGCCCATCATTGGCACGGACCTACTTAATCATCATGATTTACTCGTAGACGTCCGCCGTAAACGACTAATTGACAACACTACTAGTTTGTCTATCAGAGGCATAACTTACAGTGGCCCCAGCTTGTCAATCGTTAAGATGAAAGCAATTCTCGATCCAACTTTTCAACCGATTGTTGACAAATATCCGGAACTGAATTGCCCATCTAACGATCTCCCGTGCATAACCAGCAATGTTATGCACCACATCATAACCTCAGGACAGCCCGTGACATCTAAAGCACGACGACTGGCACCTGATAAACTGAGAATTGCCAGAAACGAATTCGATCATATGCTCACCCTTGGCATCATTCGACCATCGAATAGTCCATGGGCATCCCCGTTGCATATGGTTCCAAAAAAAGATAGTAACGATTGGCGACCCACTGGTGATTACCGGCGAGTCAACGCCAAAACAACTCCTGATTGCTATCCATTGCCTCACATACACGACTTGACGGCAACGTTATCTGGAGCATCTATATTCTCCAAAATCGACTTGGTTAAAGCATATAACCAAATCCCGATGGCAACGGAAGATATTCCGAAAACGGCTATCATCACGCCCTTCGGACTTTTTGAATTCCTACGTATGCCATTCGGCCTCCGGAATGCGGCACAAACATTCCAACGCTTCATCAACGAAGTATTTCGCGGTCTCGACTTTGTATACGCATACTTAGACGACTGCCTCATTGCCAGTCCAGATAAGGAAACTCACCTTAGACACTTGGACTTGGCATTTGAAAGGTTACGCCAACATGGTGTTACCATCAATATACAGAAGTGTCAAATAGGCGTTGGCTCACTCGATTTTCTGGGTCACACTATTGACTGCCAGGGTATTCGCCCACTGGCTACCAAAGTCGAAGCAATACTGAACTTTCCGGAGCCAAAGACAGTAAAATGCCTTCGCACTTTTAACGGCTTGGTAAGTTATTACCGACGTTTTATTCCTAATTGTGCTTCTCTAATTCAGCCATTAACCGATCTCCTTCGAGGGAACAACAAGGCTATCGAACTCGACACGTCTGCTCGACATGCTTTTACTCAGGTAAAGAAAGCTATTGCAGATGCCACCCTTCTTATGTATCAAGATCCAACGGCACCGTTGAGTATCTCGGTTGATGCATCAGACACTGCAATCGGCGCAGTTCTGCAACAACTAGTTAACAACGAATGGCAACCACTCGCCTTTTTCTCGAGGCGCCTTCAAGTAGCTGAAACGAAGTACAGCACATTCGGAAGGGAACTTCTAGCTATGTACTGTGCTATCCGTCATTTTCGACATTCAGTTGAGGGTCGTGAATTCATCATTTTCACTGACCACAAACCTCTGACGTACTCTCTGAACTCAACTTCAGATAAGTATTCACCCAGGGAATCGCGACAACTAGATTATGTTTCACAGTTTTCATCAGATATTCGCCATGTTTCCGGAGTGAACAACACTGTGGCAGATGCCTTGTCACGTATTTGTTCTTTCACCCAAATCGATGGCATAGACCTTGTAAAACTGGCTCGTCTTCAAAAAGAAGATATTGAGCTTCAGCGTGAGTTGTCGAAAACAACTCTACAACTAGCCAAGAAACCCTTAGGTATAGGAAAGGATACTATTCTGTGTGACATTTCCACTAGTACTCCTCGCCCCATCGTGCCTAAAAGTTATCGCCGTAACGTCTTCAATACGTTGCATGGCTTATCCCATCCAGGTATTCGAACTACTGTCAAACTCGTAACTAGTAGGTTTTGCTGGCCTGGTATTAACAAGGAAGTAAGGGAATGGGCACAGACGTGTTTAGCTTGCCAAAAGTGCAAGGTAATACGACACACTAAAAGCCCCCTTGGCACTTTTCTTATCCCTGATGCCCGTTTCGAACACGTCCATATAGATTTAGTTGGCCCCCTTCCAGAATCTCATGGATATACTTATATGTTAACCTGCATCGATCGCTTCACACGATGGCCTGAAGCAGTACCCCTCAAGGATATATCTGCTGAAACTGTCGCACGCGTCTTTGTAGAGAGATGGATCGCAAACTTTGGATGCCCATCTTCCATAACAACTGATCGTGGGCGGCAATTCGAAAGCGGTTTATTCTTCGCTTTGACTAAAATCCTTGGTTGCATGCGTTTTCGAACAACAGCCTACCATCCTCAAGCGAATGGTATGGTAGAACGTCTACACAGACAGTTGAAAGCTGGTCTGTCAGCTGCAAGCAACACCCATTGGACTGAATCCCTTCCGTTAGTTCTCCTAGGGATACGAAACGCCTTAAAAACCGATGCTGGTTGTACTACCTCTGAGCTAGTATATGGCACAACACTACGACTGCCAGGTGAGTTTGTTTCTCCCTCGAGCTTCCCACCAGTAGTAGATCACTCCTCATACGTCAGCAGGCTTACAAACGCTATGCGTTCAGTTAAACCTGCTCCCCTCCGACCACAGTCCATTGATGTTTTTGTTCACCCTTGTTTAAAAACTTCTTCACATGTATTTGTTCGTCGCGACTCGGTACGTCGTCCTCTAGAACCCCCGTATGACGGACCATATAAAGTGATTAAACGTATGGATAAATTCTTCGTTTTAGACAAAAAAGGCCGCGAAGACACCGTCAGTATCGACCGTCTGAAACCAGCTTACTTGGAAGGTAACCCCATTAGCCTGGAGCTAAACGTACCCGATAATTCACAAGTTATTGAATCTACTTCAGTCTTCGAAGAACTCCCTAGCACGGCGAAAGCCACCGAAACTTCGGTCGATAACTCTAAGAAAACGCGTTCTGGACGTCACGTTAGATTCCCAGAATACCTTCACACCTATTTCACATAACTGAGTGACACATCAATTTTTTTTATGTTGCATCATTTAACACAAGTAAATGATATTTTTCCTATAACCGTACATGAAATTAAATTAGATCTTTTTTTTCCCGATATTTTGAACTTTACATTATTTTACTGTATAGTAGATGCACTTCATTTTTTGTAAAAAACGCTAATTTGGTACATTTTTCTTGACAAGGTTCTCAGCAGTCTTGTTTTCTTTTCCAGGTGCAACGGGCACTGGACAGGAAACAAACGAAGCACGGGATCCAACGAACAACACTGAGGAAGCTATGTACAGACACCCTATTAGCATAGGCAGACAGACCAGCAGGCTCTCCATCAAGCCGCTCGGAAGATTTTTTTCACCCATCAGGGAACCATCGAGATTTTTTTACTTCCGGCTGGTCATGTCTTAGGGTCCTCACAACCCCACTAGGGGGGGAGTGAGCTGTAGCGGTAAATAATTCCCCAAAATTATTAACCACAGCAATCATCACTCAACATTGGATGCTGACCATCACTGTTTAAGTCGACTTGTTTAGCTGAAGGCTTACGGTCAAGCATCCCCGCCATTTGGTGCTTCGTCGTGTCACGTGCGTGCACGATTACTAGCTAGCTAAGCATTCATTCCTACCCGCGATTTGGTCCCAAAATATATATCGTATTTGGACGACAAAATCTGGTCTTTTGCTTTACCATTTGGTACTCGAAGAACGAACACTATAGTAGTTGTTGGTATAAGATCTTGCGTTAGTATAATCCGTACAACTCGCGAACGTCGATACCCGCATCCCCTAAAACTTAAAATAAAGGATCATACTTCTGCGGGAGATCAAAGAAATTCGTCAATCCAGTTACATCTCAGTTTAATCATTGATTCTGGTTGAATCATAACTGCATTTTCAGGGAACAAGAGCGCAGACTCTGTGATGTGGTGATTTTGCATCCCTATATTCTAATTGTACTACCATCAATGTATACCTTCTTGAACAACCGTAAGAGTGGCGGCTTGTTTGAACGTTAAGCGACCGAAGCTACTATCTACGTAATGCACTTAATTTATCGTGTTTTATTTGTTTTTACGTATGAAATTATAATCTCAAATCGCATTGTTTACTCTCACAAACTTCTAAGGTGTTTAAGACTAAATGACTTTCAAGTTTCTAACAAAGTAAAGAAAAAGTATCATGGAGGGTGATCGCGTGCATTAAAACATGCATCTATACATCGTACTACCGTTCTTGTTGTCATCTGCATTAGTTGCAGGTCTCTGCTCATTCCATTTGGCCGATTTCAAACAATATCTTTTTAGAACTTTTGAATGACCATATTGATTGTATCACAGTCTAACGTCATCCCAAACACTATCCAAAGTACAGATATATTTTGCCCTTAGCAGACGAGTTCTCAATTTCTGCTGAATCTTGTCTTGGGAGCTCTCTATCAGTAATCACCGGAAACTTGAATTCCTGTAGCTGCTCTTTCCTTGAATCACTAGGCTATATAAACACCTTCAACTTCTTCGCTTGAATTGACAGAAAACCGTATCTAGTGTCCAAAAACGATTAGATGTAGCATGGTAACTTGCTCTAAACTGCATTATACAAGCGTTACTAGAATATATGGCAAGTCAAACACCGGTGTCTTCTAGCAGCTTTCCAACAGAACGAATCAGAGGTGGTACTCACGAAATAATATACACAATCTTAAGGTGTAAGTAAGGATTATCTTAAGTTCTTCCTAGACATTGGTTGCTCAAAACGAAAAGTATTCGGAAGATTTTGCTGTTTCTCTTCTCCTCATCTAATAATAATAATAATAATAGTATATTCTCAGTTTTTACATGAGGGACGCCAGTTTACAGGCATCATTAATTCGATAAATTACACATACGATTAGTAAGTATAGTTAGTAATGATAATATAATCAGGTACATATCTATTCATACAAATATAGGACACACAAGTTGTATAGGAATGGATAAGAATTATTTAAGTTACATATTTAAATTACATGATTTACGGTTAAATAACATGGTTGTTGTCATTTTATCTTTAGTTTGTGGGGAAAATCGGACAACTGGTGATTCAATGGAACACACCAACAAATATAGAGATATTGACTTCGCATTAACAAAAAAAAACCCAAGTATGCATTGGATGGATTACATATACTTGGGAAAATAAATAAAGCTTGAAGTCAATTCCCTCATAAAACAATAAAATGCGTCTTACAATAATATATTCCCACTTTATGCACATGAGGGACTCCAGCTGACAGACATCATCAATATGATAGTAATGCACACATGGAGTAAGAATGTTTAAAATTTTTCACTGACACAAAATATATATACAAGGGAAAATAATGAAACATTGACCGTAAGTACACTCTGCATAAGTTAAAACAGTTTATATGGCATAATCCTAGGCACAATTATTGTTTGAATTTGTTGAACATGAGCGTAACAACTGAGTGTTGCGTTACATTCGGTCGATATGGTGGGCTAGTCACAAAAGTATAAAAATGGCTTATAAAACGTTACTCAGTTTACCGTAAACGATGTTTTAAGCAATATAAACTGCAGAAGGCTCACCACAGCAGTTAGTATCCAGTTAAACATGCAGAGAAGTAATTATAATTCAGCAACTGGTGAATTTTTTATTCCTATCTGTCTGGAACCTGAGTAACTGCGAACCAATCCATACAAAAATGTCGAAAGAGGCATGCAGGAGCAGAATTTTGCCATCGAATGAGTCATTGGGATCTGAGATGCAGCTATCAGCATATTTTCGTCATTTCATAGATATCCAGATTTATTGACGCTGTATAGGTAGTGATTTGGATTTGTCATCATGATCGACATATGGACGAATATTCAAAATCGGAATACAACTTGTTTGCCTTTCGGATTTACTTAATTACATCGCGTGTTTGGTTTGATTACTCTGCGATTTTGATATATTCCGCGGTGTCGCCGTGATTATGGGAAGTGTGCATATGCTTTAAATGCATTACTTTGTTGGCTGCAATCCCCACTGAGTGTATACAACGGGAACTGTGGATTTATATATTTGCTCATAACTGTGAATAAAATATCGCCGCATTCCTTTTGGAAATGAGACCAGTTGGTGGATTATAAATAATGTCCAAGTAACTTATATCCTTCCATGTGATGTTGTGGTAAGTCTCGACCTTGTTTTCTCATATTTCATTCGTATGTTGATTATGGTTCAGGCTTTGTATCAGGTAGACATAATTCGATCGACTCTTATTTGTATGAGTGTTATTTTCATGACTGCTGCTTGTTTGTCTGAAATTATAGATAAAGGCAAAAGAAACAACAGGTGTAGTCTCTATGTTCATACATTAAATGGGCCTATAATTTCTGAAGCTCTTACATGGGAATTAGCACTGGTATCACTTACAAACCCACTTAGTGTGTCATTAAGAGCTTTTTCAAAGGACACTAGTGAGCTTGCTAGTCGCATTTCCTCAGGTAGTTTGTTCCATATTTGGGCATACCTAATCATGAAAAATTTTTGCCTGATGGCTGTTTTACATTGTTCTATAGCCACCGTACCTTTAGTGTGTCTAAGGTTATATCCAGTGTCTTCTGAAAACCGAGTACAATTAGTAGGGGTATACACTATGTGGTTAAGTAGTTTATAGAAGAGTACCAGATTTAGTCGCAGTCGTCTTAACCATAATGTTTCTAGTCCTAGAATTTCACATCTGGTAGAGTAGTTTGTGCCGTTTTCGGTTCCGATTACTTTCAGCGTGAAGTACCTCTGTACTCCTTCTACTTTTAGTTTGTCTTCTATGCGTATACTACTAAATATGAATGAACAATAGTCTAGGAGTGGGCGCACACAAACCTTGTACAGTAGTATTCTGGATTCACTTCTGTAGAAGTTCCTGAGTAGGAAACCAATAAGCCTGCGTGATTTCGATACTTGTTTCGAGATATGTTCAGAAAATGATAGATTGTGTGAATATGTCAGTCCTAGGTCTAGCACAGATTTGAGTCTAGGGATTTTGTGGCCCTGAATTGCTAGGTCGAGTTCTAGGTTGGGACAGCCTATGCAGAGCCAGCCACACTTTTCGACATTAAACTCAAGTCTCCAGGTGTCACACCATATATCCATTTTTGTTAGTTCTTCATGTATGGAGTTCATAGTTGTACCGATATCTGTGTTTGTGCAGGTATATGTTACCTTTAAGTCATCTGCATACAGTATTGGCTTGCCTATACTAAAGCACTCACATATACTGTTTATGTATATAATGAAAAGAAGGGGTCCCAATACACTCCCCTGGATGACACCACCTCTCAAAGAGTTGTGTAGAAAAAAGAAAAGTTGTACAAGTGTGGTCTCAAAAAGAATAACAGCTTGATGAAACCTAAAATCCGAAGTCTGAAAACTTTATGTTCAGGGATTGTTATCATGTATAACTCCCTCAAACATTTGGTAATGTTTTGATGAAATTGCTGATGCGGTAAAGAAATTATTGTTCTTCTGTCTTTCGAGGTAGGTACACCTGATCCGTCCTTCACACACTTTCCAACTGGCGCTATCAGTTCCAAACTTACATACCACGAGGATGGCAACTTTTGCGGTTTTAATACTCTTGATGTTCCCAAAAGTCTCGAATCCCTGAATCCTTCTCAATGGCTTGGTCCCTATGTTATGCTAGCTCTTATCCCTAGGAAAAGATCGAGTGTTTCATGCTATCCTCTCACGAACATTTTCAATGCTTCTTCTCCAGCAGTGCTGCACCCATCTCATGGAAGGACATGAAAGCTGTCCCGAAACCTAAATCATGTACCGGTATGAATGCTGAATTAAGACCTGTCATAACTACTTCCCCTATTTAAAAGCGATGGAAAAATCGCTCTTACTTAATCTTGAACCTTCCTTGAAAAGCTTCAATGACTCTAAACGGGATAAATGCACCTTAGATGCTACTGTTTCACATCATAACATTATCTTCTATTTAGAAAGGGGGGCCAAATATTTTCGATGCACCTTACTTGAATACACATTCGCTTTTGATTCTGCACCCAGATGCATTCTGTAAAACAAGCCTTCCTAGACACAAAACCAGCCCTAGGCTGATAACTGGTTGCATTCTTATTTCTCTGGTAGAATGCAGTATCTTGTATATAAATGTGCCTACTGAAGTTAGTGTCCCTCAAAGCGTTATCCGTTCCTCTTCTTTCCTCCCTCTTAGGCAACTTATGTCGTTCGGCTGAAATCAATCGAGCCAAGCATGCCGATGATTTAACTGTCTCGTTGCCAATTTCGTCCCGTCCTGACTGTGGTAAACTGAATAGCTTTTTGTTGGATGTCAGTAGGTGACACATGGTAGGTGGTCCCGCAATAAATCCCTGCAGATTTCAGGGAGTGAACTTAATCCTCAGAGATAAACGTGATCTTCACATGATGCTTTTAGCGTAGGGAGCACTGAAACGGAAACAAAATAAAGCATACCATAAATTGGCATAGTCTTACCCTACCCCTCTTGGTCAGCCCATGTCTTGTCGATTTCTAAGGAAATGTTCTGCCCTACTTTCTGTTTTAGAAACAGGTTTTTCAATCAAAATAATCATTCGGACTGTACATCGGTGGCATAGCAGTAGAATGCTTGCCAACTACGCAGAAAGTTCGGGGTTTGCTGCCCGGCCGACATACTACCGTACCTTGCTAAGACAGTAATAAGACTGGAAAAGAGGGCAAGTAGGGCAAGATGCTGGCAACCACACCCGGCAAAAACGAATGACGCCTCTGCCACTGAAACTTCAAAGCTCTACCTTGAAGCACTGTGTTCCACCGGAGGCGTAAAGGAAGAAAAAATTCAGACTGCCGATCGACTGCTCATAATATGGTAGAAGATCCATCATTCACCAGATAGGGAAGGTCATTAAGAAGGTATGGTTCAAACTTCGCTGCCTGTTCTGTCCTTCTGAACTCCTTAGTTACTTATTATATCTAAGTGGCCATAGCATAAAGTGTTGTAGAGGCTCGAACCACAATTGGAATTTGAATAAACTGGATATTAACAAACCTCTACTTTTACAGCTTGTTAACTCTCGCATCTTAACTTTTGACCTTAGAAGCACCTTCCTAGTCTTTCCTTGGCTACTCAGTACCATATGTGTTCTCGCCTCCCCCCCCTTGAATCCCATCAAGTAGGATTAAAAGTTATTATAAAAGGTTATGTGCTCGTACAGCTAAGTGTGACAATACAAAAATACCCTATTTGGCTCACATTCTATTTGATATAATAACAGCTAAGGGAGAAACCTATAACTTACTATGTAATTAGCGAAATAAGTACCTATTTGACCATCGCCTATTTGAAATTTATAGTGGGGCAGGGTATTAAAGAAATTCGTGCTTTCAATGGAATCTCAGTTATTTCTCTTATAAATGCCAGGTTGTCTATCTTTGCTGAGCTAATCGGATTAAGAACAATTGGACTATTAAAGGACGAAAGATAGGCTGCCGCTCCTAGATGTGATTGCGCATCTCTTTACTCTTTTCATATCGTCATTGAACAGCAATAACTATTGTATTCCCTTTTCGGTTTTTTGCGCATTGCACCATAAAACATGGAAGTACCGAATAAACCAGTAATAAATCAGGAAAGTTCAAGAGAGATTCTATCATTGAGGACCTTCGACACTGTCCGTCATGTGCAATTATATAAACTTCCTTTACTGCGCGTTTACCCCTTGTACTCTCTGTGTATGCCCTAAGTCACCAAAATTTGGGTGAAAAAATCCAACAACTTCCAGATTCGGTGTGTATTTACCAATCCGCTGGCCCCTCACTGGTTTAATTACGTTTAATTACTATGGTGACCTTACTTTTAACTTTGCTTTCTTGGTTTTCGAATAAAAAATTCTGGGTAGTTTCTTTCTGTAACCCAATTTCACTTCTTTATGCTCACGTTTCTAAGCAGTCACGCCCATATAACAATTCTCCTCTTAACTAGTAGCCAGTTTTACGCTACCATAATGCAAATGGGCGTCCAAACTGATGACCATAAGAAATGAGAAAAGCCGCGTAATCAGAAGAAATATATATTTAAGAGGAGTAAGTGGATGAAATTGATTAATAATAACACGTTTCCATATAAAGGAATTAAAAAACTTTAAAGGCATGCCATCTAATTGGGGTTTAGTAACTGCACACCAGATGTGATGATGCCAAAAAGTGAAGGTAGGTACCTGTATTTATGAAGAACGGTTGTCTAGCCAAACTGCCAAATAAAACTTGGGTCTGTGGAAGAACTGGCGAGACATCCTGCTTTTGTAAACACTAGGTAAAAAAGATCCTTATCATGCCACAAACACTGAAAGGTGCCTTGAACCGTTGAATTCAACCAGAACAGGGAGAACAAGTCACGTTTGATCCAAGTTGAAGCACTATCCGTTAACAAATGAGGTAGTGTGAAACAGTGATCAATTCTGCACCTCAACTTCGTTGTCTTCGGAAGTGATTTTCAGCAGCAACCTCCATGAAGTAATTTGACAACTGCTTTAACTCTATGGAGTGATGTACGGAGCACACATGCAAATAAACCCGGTTCATTAGCTTTATAGTGATACCATACACCAAGATACTTGCAACGGATAGCCCATTGAAGCGTTTGGTAGAAAGACAGGCGTAAGATAATTATATCTGAATATGGTATACTGGATCGTGTGGCCCACAGTGAGTAGTAAGAGGAAAGGCATACACTGGATCCACGAGACAGCCATAGAAATTTTCATTTTCGCGGATTATTCGTGCCTGATGTCTCACGAAATCGAAGATGCGCAGACAAAGTCGAATAAGATGTTAGAAGCAGCGACAAAGACAGGACTTCAAGTAAACAAAGCAAGCATAGGTTATGAACTTACCTGACCCATAATAACAAACACTAATGACTAATACCCGGAGCCATGTGAAGGAAATCGTCCGTTTGGATGACCTCGGCTACAGGGTCGTTCTACCTACAGGCAAGGTGGATGAGGAAGGCGAACTAAGCCAATATCAGATCTGAAAGGCATGACAGGTATTCAGTATTCTGAAACAAGTGTGGAGGTAGGCAGTACTGTACGCAAAGTAACAAGATACTAATACTAGTTTCTGTTTAACGTGTTGTTCAGATACTTAACATGTGGGGCTTATAAGGCACGATACTAAAGGCTTTCATCAGTTACTTCCGTCAGCGTCCGAATAATGAAGACCGGATGACCACCAGAAAATAAAAAATGATGAGGGACTCAGCCAGCGGTTGTGCTGAGAGTTCCCAACTCAAGATATGGGCGTAAAAAAGAAAACGGAGTGAAAATACACTGCGGGAGCCTTGAAGCGACATCACACGGCATGTTGTTGAGTGGAAACCGAAAAGTAAAGTAATAATTTGGACATGGGCAGGGAGGCAACATGAAAGTCGCTTGAGGCGGAAATGAAGGCATCTTGGCAACCAGTGATCCAGCTAAAAATGATGCCCGAGGAGCGAGTGCAAATGTTTCTTGCTGACGAGCCCTATACTAAACAAGGATTTTGACCGTCGAATGATATAACATTATGGTACGCCAACAGCCTACAATAGCCTCACCGTGTTTACTAGCTCCCTAGTTTCCTAGTCGGTCCCAAGACCGGGTAAAGAGAAAGGTTTGAGAGTGTGACTAGCGACCCTATTTGGAAAAATTATTGAAACTATATATATTTTTTACTGCAGAAACTTCAACGCACAAGAAAAATATTGAAAATACAAAATATATGCAAATCAGACATATTCTTCTCTAAAATCGGAGAGGTGAAATGGCGCAGTTAGGTGAAAACCTTCGGGAAGCCAGTCAGCCAGCGTGCATTCTTCCGATCAAAGCAGAAATAATAATGGGGACGTGGAATGATCGCTCAATGTATGAAGCTAAGAAGGCTGCCTAGGTACCCAAAGAAATGAGAAAATATGGCGTCGATGTGCTAGGAATTTGCGTGAGCTGGTGGAATGGATGTGGAATATCAGCATTGTCAAATGGAGAGTGAGTAGTCTACTCCGGTCACCCAGACGACAACAGCGAGTGTACCGAGTGAATGGCTTTCATGGCGGCCAAGTCTACACACCTACAAACAATGCGGAACAAGAGAAGGAAGATTTTTATAGACAACAATAAACAGCAATGGATAATATCCCGAATGGCGACATCAAAATCCTTATATGCAACGTTAAAGCCAAATTTAGGGTATATAATACAGGATGAGAACTCATAATGGGTCCAGAAGCTCTCATCTGGCGAAATGAATGAGAACGGAGAATTATTCTCAGACTTCCGAGCTTTCAGCGATTTGGTGATTGGAGACGTGTACAAGCACAAGGATATACACAAGGCCAGCGACATTCATTATGCCTGACGGACACACCACATACCAAACAGATTTCATTTCAATATTGCTCAGGGAGACGCAACCAGTGTGCTGGACGCAAAGCTGAGAAGGGGGGCAGATGTGGACTCAGACCATCATTCAGTACAAGGAACCTTAAATGTGAAGCTGAAATCCTTCAGAACAACTGGAGACAGGCCAGAGTTCAAGTTCAACATTCAGAGACTGAAGGACAAAACCACAAAGGATACCCACCTTCACTACAGATCAGATCAAAGCAAAGTCGGAGACACTACGTGGCATCACATAGGGCACCTGTGTGGAAGAATACTGCAACAAACTCTCTGACGGTGATGTTCGAGGAAGTGTGTGAAACCGTTCTAGGAGGAAATCCAAGGAGCGGCTCTCAATGGACACCTAGTTGGAAGCTAATAGAAGAGAGGAGAGGAGGATGACTGAAAGCAAAGATGGCAACAGATGGAGAAGTTGAGTTCAATGTACATTGCACTAAATAAAGAAGTGAAGAAGAGTGCTAGAAAAAACAAACGACAATTCTAAGACACATTGGTAACTGAAGCAGAACAAGCCGCAGGCAAAAGAGATCTCAGGGCATTATATCAGATAACTCGCTCAGAAATACACCACCTTCATCACGCACACAACTACCTGCCAGTGAACACCAATCCTCAAACGAAAGCAGAAATCCTGAATGCAATCAAGCTACTGAACACTTGTCGGGAAGAGTGCAGGACCAGATCGAACCCCCGACCCTGAAGCACTGAAAACGGACCCAAACACTGTGGCAGTTATACTCATACCATTATCGCTAAATATTTGGGAGGAAGGAATGGTACTCACCGACTGGAAGAAAGACTACCAAAGATGGGTGACTTCGGTTTGTGCAAGAACTGGCGTGGAATCATGCTGTTGACCACGCAGAGCAAAACAATAGGTTGCATTATCCTAGAGAAAATAAAGGATGTACTGGACTCCGAAATCCGCCCGGAAAAAGCTGGGCTCAGGAGAGGCAAGTCGTGTGTTGATCAAATCGCAACTGTACACATTATCGTCATCAAACACAGGATAGAGTTTCAGTCAAACCCGTATTTCAATTTCATCAATATTTAGTGGGCCTTCAACAGTACTGACCATGAAGTAATTTGGAAACTACACTAATAGTGTGGCGTGCCAGAAATCTTTTTCAAACTCACTCAACAGCTATATGACAGTGACATTTGCCAATGAGATATCCTACTAAAAGAACAAATGGTCTTCAGATATGGGATTCTCAATCATCGGATTTCCTAACACCTGTTCCACTAATTAAAATACTCAAGTCAATATATTTTAGAATTGCGTGTAGTGTTGCTGTCTACAGTGCTTTTGTAGACTATGAAACTATCATACAGTCGAAATGTGAATTAATTAGAGTGTGGAGATCAATTTCAGTCAAAGCACAAGCAGTGGAACATAAATTAACATCAATGCTTTATCAATTATCGGAAAATTTCCCCAGATGTGAATCAAAAGCACCCAAGTCAGAGAAGAGGTCTTTTTTTATAAATACTCCCCAAGCTGCAAAGTTATTTGATGATCTGTGAACAAATTAATTATTTCCGACAAACTTCAGATGCTGATGTTAGCTATTTAGGGGCAGTCAGCACGAAGATTTGGACCTAGTATTCGTGCTAGTTGGCACTTCGGATGTTGTAGGCTGTTATTATCATTGGATAAGTTTATTTTAAATAGCACACAAAATGCAGTGTTAATAACACCCAGTTGTTAAAAACATGAAGATGCGAAAGCAGCATTGATCATAGTGTATTTACAGAGCTGTTTTCCATACTTGCGTTACACTGCAAAACAGCTGGACGTAACATTTAATTTCGTAAGTCCGTTGTCAAGTTGAGTGTATTCGGCTTATTTTTGTTCTTTTCGGGACAGTAATTTCTAGACACAATTATGTAGAGTGAATACAAATATCTAGAGTCTTTTATGGGGTAGAAATTGAATTAAACTCTTTCATGCTTCAGTTTTTGACAAAGAATTGGAAGTGACTTCTATTAACGCCATCAAAATAGTCGCCTATTAACAATTCTTATTAATGTTAAGACCAGGGTTAGGATACAGGTCGGAATCAAAAACAGAATCTAAGTTTTGTCGTTAATTTACAACCAGTATTGCTATTCTTTAACTCCTACTTCACTAAGTTTTGATTTCATCATAAGAAAAATCACTTTTTGGTGAGCAGTAAATATGTTTAATAGAATTTTTTGTTTATCCAATGCATTACTGTTTGGGGAGGTTGAAGACGATATGTGGCTGGAGTGGATGGTATTGATGATCTTGTGTCCTCTTGATCTTGGTATTGATTGGTTGTTAATATGCGATTATGTGATTTATGCAGAATGCAGCTACTGAAGTTTGCACTTCCGATGTCTAGGGAGACAGTGAGAGTTTCACAAGTAAACCTCCGAGCTTACAAAACGCAACTACACCTTTTTAAATGCTTAGCATTGTTTGAACTCTCGTATTTCCTGCTAAGACATACCTGAATTCTATGATCTTTGTAGAAATGTTGAAGAAGACGATGTCCTAAAGCGAACGTCTGTGTTAATAGATGCAGTAGGAGTTTTCAAGTACACTCCAGATTTCCTGGAGTCCTATGTATGCTCATTGTAGTATTTTCTGCTTGTACGTCAGTAACTATATTTAGTGAATAAAACTGCAGTTTTTTTTCACTGTTGCGATTACGTTTTTCGTTAAATATCTTCGAAAAAAATGTGTGGGGACCACGTCTTTCATAGTTTTAGTTAGGTGTTGAACTCTCCTAACCTCTTAAGCCTTTACTAATTAAAACACTTATTGTCTAGTCCCTTGTTTAAACAATAGGTTTATGGCACAGAGATTACTTCTCTTAGGATTTGGCTCTAAAATTTAATGAATTGTTGGTAAAACCATTAGTACATAGCGATATATTTTCTCCATAGCTTTTGAACTCTCATTTTTTGACCTAATGGAAAGGAAAAGAAAGGAGAGATTCGAAGTCATTTCCTAAAATTGTGAAGACTGTGGTTGGATCTCATGTTTAATAAGGATAAGAAATTCAATGCTTTACGTCTTTCCCGGAATAATAATTTGGTAATGCCAGAAATCATATATGTGGATGTTCTTTGAAATATTTTCAATGCATATAATTCCTCTTTTAAGCAAGGGTTGCCGTATGGATACAGTTTTCTAGTTTTGATCTCTCTAGAGATGTGAACAATTCACTGGCGATTTCAGTAAAGGATATTACAGTACCTTTTAGTACACTACAGACGGTTTTGATTTAGTCGTGTTCTACGAGCTGGTTGATTTAATTGGGAAACTTTTACTGTCATTCTAGAGAACATCTTCAGCGTTGAAGATGTCTAGAAAGACAGCAAAAGCTTCGCAATTGAATCAACCAGCTCAGAGAACAGAACTCAATCAGAATCATCCGTCTTAGATACAAATCTTCACCATTACTACAGATGGTTGTCCAGGAAGAGTTTTGAATTGATCCTGACGGGAAGACCACCTACAGTTTCTAAAGTTTTCAGTTTCTTGAATAATCTTGCTTGAGACACTTTGTCGAAAGCCTCCCTGAAATCACCTACGTCAACGTCGGTGGGTTTCTTGCTATGACTGACTGAGTGGGTTTCAACGTGGAACTTTATACAAAAGTACAGTAGTTCAAGTTGCTACACTCAATACAGCACACGAAAGTAGACAAAAGAAAAATGAAATTCAAAAGAATGATGATGAGCAGAAATTCACGGGACAATTAGTAACTATAGAGGAAAAGAAACACCATGATTTAATGAATCTAGGAAATTAAGAAGAGTGCCATTCAGAACAATTTTGAGCCACATAATCAACAGTCTCTAGCCATTAGTCTTTAGTGTTTCGAGGTCCCCAAGCTACACGGAGTGTGAGCGGATGCCCGGCGCTCTTCACCGGGTTGACTGTCCATTGGATGACAGTCTAGGGGAGATGGCTAAACCCTGATTCCAAACCTCCAACGACTGGCGTATGAAGCTCACTGGAGCTCACCGGCAGACGTATGGACAAAGGGCTTGTTGGATGTCCTGGATGTCTGGCCCCATTCAAAAAGGCGTATGAACCGAACTCCGGTCACCGGCTGCCAATGGATAGTGGACTCCCTACTCCACTCCTACTGCCTTGTAGGTCACACTTGGTTGTGTAAAGGCTAGAGCTGCACTCTCAAACAAAAGGCCGAGCGATTCTGGGGACATCACTCGTACCAAATTCCCATGAAACTTCATGAACTCTCTTACATTCTCCTGTATGGCTGTGAAACCTGGCCTCTTCGCGCGGAAGATGTACGCAGACTCGAGGTAGTAGACCATTGGTGCCTCAGGTACATTCTGCATGTTCGTTGGCAGGACAAACTCTCCAACGAAGAAGTGCGTCGTCGTTGCTACAACATCAACCAAATTCCAGTACTGGTCCAACAACGTCGCCTTCGGTGGTTTGGCCATGTTCTGCGCCAACCAGATGACGATCTGGTCAAATCAGTTCTAAATCCCTCGTCATTACCATCTTGGCGATGTCGCAGGGGTGGACAGCTGAAAACATGGCTTGGTACAGTCAAGGCTGATATGGAGTACCCGGGGCTACAAACCGTCTACGGACTCCGTCTGTGGAACAAGAATTGGATAACCCTGTCGCAAAACCTTGCATCAGATCGCCGCGCCTGGGCAGCGATGATTCGAGATGTTCATGAAGCCGGCTCATCCTCCCGTAGGAGATATCCGAAGTAAAGTAAAAAGTAAAAGTGATGACTCTAACTGCTGCACATCGGTGCAAAGTTCTATGTTGAAACCAGTCACTCAGGTCCCCAAGTAGTCTACAAAGCCCCTATGTAGACGGTTCAAACCAACTGTCATAGACTTCATGGATTGATGCCGGGTTTTGATTTGACTACGCCAAACTTTTTTTCCAACCTAATCCTATGTTTGCTGGTATTTCTTAAAGAAGGAGACTAGGGCTTGACATACATAACATGTGTTGTAGCCATCTCAGTCAGTTTGCCTTCACGACCCAATCTATTGTCTTCCTTCCTTACCTAACCCTGAGACTAACGCAAGTATTACTCACCATAATATACCGTTTAACTTAGGAGAGAGAATGCAAACATCTGTGATCAAAGACAACTTACCTCTTCAAGTTTTCCACTTTCAACAATCATTCCTCAAAGCCACGAAGAGGGATAGGACAAACTGCTGCGCAGTACAAACGTCTTGCAATAGACAGCCGGTTATCACATCCACGCGAGGGATGACGTAAGTTGGTGAATTCCTCACTAACCTTTTGTTTTTGTGCTGAGATTTCGTCTGCAATTAGTTCATTGGACTTAACGCAACTTCGGAAATAGGTGAAGTGGTCAACACGCAAGACAACTTCACTCCCTACTTTTAGAGTGACAGTTTCTTGTCGACGTAAATTTCTCTTACTATGATGTTTGTCAAACATGATAGGTTTCCTCTATAACCGTACTGTGCGTTGGATTATGAGTTGTTATTAGCCAGGGTGCTAAATATGTTGGGGTTAAATTGTTTATCTGAGGATTTCAAGGCTATACACACAACTGAAATTTCATTTTTCTGTCATAATGATTAGAAGGTTGCTTATGCTATAAATTCCATGGGGATTTCTACAATTTTACATACCCTGCTATTGTCTTCTAAACGTTTTTGGTTAAAATAAAGGTAAAATTTTCGGATGAAGCTTTACTGCATACTTTCTACTCAAATAATTTAATATGAAAAATGATACTATCTACTATTTTCACTGATGAAGTGTATGTTCATTCCTTTTAATAGTGATGGAGAAAATTAAAGTTGTCGTTTGAACTCAGTTGCGCAGGAGGAATTTTTCGTGTACGATGTTATCAGTCACACTTATTTTTTGAAGGCTGATGATGTCATCCAGCTACACAGGCTGATGTAAATGGGGTGTGATCCGAACTCTGGACCTATTGACTGTAAGTGGAATGACTGACTGACTGGTTTCAACATAGAACTTTGCACCGGTGTGCAGCAGTTTGAGTCGCCACACTTCACTTAGCACACAAAGCAAGAAAAGAAAGTAAAAAGAAATACAAAACAGAGATAATAAAGAGATATGAGGCAAAAAGAATAGTAATATCGAAGAACCATATAGTTTTATTGGATATTTTAAGACACAAAGAGTGGATGCATCTGCTTTACGCATTGAGAACGATTTTGAGCCATATCACCAGTTGTTTCCAGCCACTGGTTTTTACTGTCCCGGGGACCCCAACCAGGAAGTGTGCATATTCCTACGTGACTTAAACTAACTTTTTTGGGTTTCATTAACTGATGTCATGTTTTGGTTTGACCACCACTTGCTCTTTTCCAGTTTGATCCATCCTATGTCAGCTAACATTGCCCGTCGAAGAAGACGATGGCTAGAAATGCGTGACACACGTCCTAACCATCTCAACAGATGTAGCTACACAATTGTGATAGATTTTCCTCCTTATCTAACACTAGATGCCTAATCATAGTACTACTCACCCAGTTATGCCACCTAACATGGGAGATAGAACGCAGACACCTATGATCAAAGACAGCTAGTCGGCCTTTTTATGTCTCCTACTTTCGATGGACATGTCTCACCTCCAGCCATTAAGGAGGACGGAACAAACTGCTGAGAAGTACACACATCTTTTTATTCGACCAGCTGGATATCATGTCTATGTCGGGAAGTGCCAGAGGTTGGAAACTGCCACACGAGCCTTCTGTATCCATGATGAGATTTTGTCAGCGATCAACCTTTTGGGACTGATGCAACTTCCCAAATAAGTGAAGTGGTCAACACGCTCAGCCACCACTTCACTCCCCATCTTTAAGCTAAGAGTTGATGCAGTCCAGTCCCGTGGCATCACCTTACATTTGGCGGGAGCGAATCGCATGCCAGACATTCGTAGATTGCAGCTCAAGGTACTTAGAAGACTCTGCATCTTATCAGCATCTTCATCTAGGAGGACTATATCATCCTGATACTCTAAATTGACGAGATTGTTCCACATATTCTAAGTCAACAAGACTATTCCTTAGTAACAAGTCAGTCCCCAAGTCGCTGAAGTCATTTAGGGTTAAGTTCATTAGTACATCTATAATGAAATTAAAAAGAAAAAGGAACAGTGGGGATCTCTGACGGACACCAGTGGTTGTCATCACTTCAGACGACAACTCTTCATTAGCTCTTACACAGCATCATGAGTTCGAGTAGCGTGATCAGTGGGATGTACTTTATTGGCACTCCTTTCACTGCTAAACATTTCCATAATACCTCTCGATCGGTGGAGTCAAATTCCGCCCTGAAGTGTTGCATAGCTGTTGTTGAGATTCGTTTGTTTCGCTCCTAAATTATTCACCCCCTCGTCCTCCGCATAATTCTTTTAACTAAAAAGCGAAACATTTACCTTCGAACGATCTATAGGTTCATTTTAGTATTGAACCATTAGCAAAATGCTATCCAATAAGAAAAAGAAAATACTATAATCCGTAGATTTAAAATATAAACATATTTATCGTCCGCTTTTGTCTTTCTAACATTTTTACCAAGAACTGCTAAATTTGTGATGGGTTGATTCTTAAAATAAAAGCTATCCCATTATTATTTTTGAAACAGCATTTTAATCCAGTGATACTACGGTTACTCATCCCATAGCCCGATGTCATTTGACGGTTCTCTCAGTGTATGCCCGATCCATCTCCATTTCATCCTATATATTTGTTGAGAGACTGGCTCTTGGTTGGTTTGTTGACAGCCGTAGTTTTTTGTTACTAATTCTTTCTGGCCAGTCATTTGATGTTCAGTATACAGCCAGCAAAAGCAGCTGTTGATAAAAGTCTGCAATCTGTTAGAAATCCTTTTCGTGACACGCAGTGCAAGTTTCTGACCCGTATAGAGGAATCGACTTGACATCGGTGTTGAAAATCCGAATCTTGTTCCTTATGCTGAAGATTTTCAAACTGGTTTCAGGTTAATGAAGGCGTATCTCGCCTTTCCAATTCTGGCTGGCTAGCTTTGACATCTTCATCCGTTACGAATTCCTGCGGTTGAAACGATGCTTCCTAGGTAAGTGAAAGCAGGAAGTAATCTCTGTCAAGTCTTTCCCGCTGATGATGATTGGTGCTGATTGTTGTTGTTGTTTCGGTTCGTTAGTTTTCTTCATCACCTCCTTCTGCTCTATGTTCACTTGGAGTCCTGTCTTCGCTGCCAGCCTCTCCAGCCAGTTTGTTGGTTTTCGCCTGTAAATCTTGGAGTTTGTGTGACATTAGATGTATATGATCTGCGAAATCCAGATCTTCTAGCGTCTTCTTACCAGTGGTCCAGCGTATTCCTGTCTCCTCGCTCCCATGAACAGTCTGACGCATAATCCGGTCCACCACAATTAAGAATATCATCGGTGATAATAGGCAGCCAGCTTGTCTCACTCCTGTATTCACTTCGAATGCCTCGCTGAGTCTTCCGTTGTGGATCACCTGACACGTGGCACTGTCATATAGCCAGCTGTTGAATGAGGTTGATAAAGATTTAGGCACTTCACGCCATAGTGTTGAAGTAGTTTCCGAATTACTGTCGAAGGCTGTTTAGATGGCGATGAAGTTAAGGTGGAGGTTTGACTCCATTATGTGCTTTGTTCCGTGATAACGATGTGTAGAGTTGCAATTTGATCAGCACAGGATTCGCCTTTCCTGAATCCAGCTTGTCCTGGGCTGGCGGAGTTCTGCATCCAGTGCACCTTTTATTCTCTCCTGGATGATGCGACTTAGCATTTTACTTGGCGTGGAAAAGAGCATGATTCACTGAGTCATCTTCTCTTTCACCGTCCTCTCTCTCTTCAAGCTAACTAGTCATGAAATAATATACTTTATGTCAAATGTAACATTGTAGTGAGTCAAATATCAATGGTGCTTGAATGGGCACCGCGTAAGGTAATTTAAGCAGAGACGTGAATGCATCAAATAATAATAGTATGAGATGCACGTGTTTCCTCATTCTATATTTGCACTCTTCTATCCTTCTCTGGTTTGTTTTTTTGAATTGTAGAAAGTTGAGCTGATGATGTAGGCCTGTGCCATGTTTTACGTTTGTATGTCAGTCAGTTTGTTATCGATTAGAGAGACTCATGTTGCTAATTGAAGACACAAGTTGTTGTTTCTTTTAAGGTGAAAAGGGATTTGTTCTTGTTCTCCATTGGTGTGGTTATAAGTTTAGTGTCTAAACTAATACTTGAATGACAAGAAATTCCACAGTCTTCAACTAAATCGCCATTCACATACCAGTGTATTAGGTAGACGTGTAATTGCTTTATTTTGGTGTATTGTGAATCACATAAATACTAAAATATAACTCAGAGGATATGTATAAATTGTATTTGTCAGAGAAATGACACAACTGTTTCCTAATACCTAATTATGTTTTCAAGAGTTTGGTTTATAAGGATTAGATTTGTTTATACGAATTCGACCACGGATTGGGCCATTGAATCGGGTCCCAGTGGCTGAATGGTATACGAGCTCACCTTGTAACCGGAAGATCCTGAGTTCTAACACCAGTGGATGCACCAGCGGATTGATTGGTGACGAAATCTCAGCACGGATCCAAAAAGCTCGGGCTGCTTTCGCTAACTTACACCGTCTCTGGCGTAGGCGTGACATCCGGCTACCAACCAAGGGACGTGTGTACTGCTCAGCAGTTCGCTCCGTCCTTATCTATGGCGGTGAGACGTGGCCATTGAGAGCGGAAGACATGAAGAGATTGTCTGTTTTTGACCACAGATGTTTACGATCTCTTTCTCGCGTTAGGTGGTATAATAAGGTAAGTAATGTTGACGTTAGGCGTAGAGTTTTGGGCAAAGAGGGAAAATCAATCGAAGAGACTATAAAGTTACATAGATTGAGATGGCTAGGTCACGTGCTGCGCACGCCTAGCCATCGCCTCCCCCGACGGGCATTACTAGCTGATATAAGTGCAGGTTGGAAAAGAGTAAGTGGTGGCCAAACAAAAACATGGCATCAATCCATGAAATCCCTGACAGTTAAACTGAGTCAGGTAGGGAGATGCAGACTTCCGGGTTGGAGCCCTCGGGACTCTAAGAATCAATGGCTGGAGACAATAGGTGACATGGCTCAAAATCGTTGTCAATGGCGCAGATGTATTCAGTCTCTGTAATCTTTCATATTCCTTTCTACCATTACTCATTCTGTTTCACTCTTATACTTGTCGAAACTCTATTGATTCTCTTCACTCATTTTCTTGTCTACCTTTGTGTGTTTTGGAACTGGCAACTGAACTGCTGCACTTCGGTGCAAGTTCTATGTTGAATCCAGCCAGCGTGATGCTACTGCCGATGATTCCCAAACAGGACGAAACAGCAGCTGTCCAGTACTCCCTGGTTTTCAATGCTTCTCTAACTGATATCAATCTGTGGTCAAGCTCGTATAAACCTAATTATGTGTTATTAGACAGACACTGTCAAAGAATATGTACGTTTAAATCGAAGAACTTAATGCTGAATATAGCGTCACTAAGTTTTCATTGTCTTATAGTACTCATTCATATAACTTCTCTTTTGTTACGAATAAAGTATGTCGTAAAATAAAGTTAGTGGTTTTTCTTTTTAGATTAATTATCATTCTAGAAGTTTCAGTAATATCTTGTTTCTTTTATTTACAGTGTCCAATGTCAGTACAATTGGAAGAGTTTCCACAATCCTCAGGTCTAATTGGTCATCCTAATCAGGCTAACACCTCCAATGATGTAAATGCATTAAAAAGTGAAGAGAGTAGAAAGCCTATAGAAATTGCTGAATATCTATTGGATAAGAAACTCTACTTATCTGCACTGGAATATTATTTTGAACAATTGGAACGTGGCAAAAATATTAAAATTCTACATGAATTTTTTACTAGTCCAAATTTTGTTGACAATTTGAATAATCTGTCTTCTGTAGAATCACCTAGTTTACTAATGGGTAAGCATCTGTTGTTTGTAGGTGTATGTAGATTGTATCCGTATAATTTTTAATTTTTCTGTTCTGTTTTGTTTCGCTAGGCAAATATCCAAGTTTGTCGTCTTTAGACTCATCCGATATTGGACGAATCTCAGATGATGGAAATACAGTAGAAGAAAAATTAAAAGGTAGTGTCAGTTTTACTCCTATTTTTTTAATCTATCCAATGGGTAATTAGTAACTGGTGGAAAATTCCTTTTTGGGATATATGGAAAATCAAAAGAAGTGATTCAGCGAAGAAACTCTTTTCAACGAATTTATTGTCAAGCTGTGAATTATTCTATATAGCGGGAATATTCATTCAGACATCTAGAAAAAACAAAGAGAATTGAGCAAAGAATATCCTTTTCGATAATTTCCTCTTCTGGTTCTACATTTGTACATATCTGTGGAAGTACAAAACTAAATATATGTATATATGCATTTGTATATATGTTTATATACATAGAATATTCTAGAATAGTCGTCATTAACAGTATTGATGTTTTTTAAATAATATCGATTTGTTAAGTAAGATCAATGGAATTACAGTTCATTAAAGATGCTTAAATTATAATAATAATAATAAAGATATAATAGCAAATAGAATATCAAATAAAATTAAGGAAATTCCCGCAACAAGTTGAGGATCATTAGAACCTTGATGGCCAAGGTAAGGACAGTGTCTGAACCAACTTCTTTTGGATACATAACTTAGATTTCTTAATGTAGATCCCAACAGCCTCAGCAAAATGTAGTAGACGAATTCTTAAGGTGAAGCTAAGATTTGTTGGTATGCGGTAAATGACTTTGAAAGCCTCTTTAATAGTCTTGTGTTCTGTATCCACAAGATGAAATAGAATAGCGCTACGAATAGATTTTGTTTGTCCTTTGCTTAACCACTCAGGGTGATTTTCAGAAATCCGACGAGAAACACACCTAACTGTACGGCCTATGTAACTGGCTACACAGGAACAGTCGAATTGGTAGATACACACAGAAGAGGCGAAATTAAACAGTTTATCTTTTACTCCCGAACGTGAAAGAGGAGTGGTTTTGAAGACACAGCGTAATTCAGCAGCAGGGAATGCTCTTTTTACCGCATTTCTAAGGCGTTGTGTTAATATCTCGCTGGTGTTATCCCTGAGGAACTGCATTTGTAAGAATAAGGAACTGTTGGTACCTTGGGCTGCCTTGGTTTTTGATTCATATTCTTATCAATGAATGTTTCTGGATAACCGTTTTCACTGAGCAACTGTATAATAATATCAAGTTCTTCATTAAAATATTCATCAGAGCAGATTGCTGTTATTGATATGATTATGAACAATAAATTTTGTTCGAAACGTCATCCAGTAAATAATACTGTTTCATTCTGTGATATATCTAATAAACAAACTAATATGGAATTACTTACTACCACAGTGCCCAAGTTTTACACATATATTAATATGACTTATGGTCTTCCTGTACGAAGACTTATCAATAAACTCACTCGACTTTCACAAACTGAAGCAAGATTTGAAAATCATCGTATTTTCAACAGTCGATGCCTAAAAACGAAATCATTCCTAAATATCTACGTCTACGAGCTCCAGTTCCAACGGACAGAGTTAGAAGCAGAATAGAAGGCCTACAAAAATTATGCCTGAAAGAAGAGATCCACAGAATCGTTAAAAAATTGCAACATTATTAAAACAAAAGCTAAAAGGAATAGTTACCAATGCAGATTGCTGTCCCTATTTACCAAGCACTTTATTCGATTGAGTTTGTATTTCAAAGGCACGAAGCTGAAAAATGAGCATACTGACCAGTTGATGTAGGTTTTCTATATACACTTCTTATTGTACCGTCCTCTTTTCCGGTCATAAGGACGTCTCAAAATGAAATACTAGAGTCTTTTTCTTTCTCGATGTTAAAATTTATTTCAGGATGAACATCGTAAAATTTGTACAGGATGTTCTTTTTTTCCTCCTCATTAATGAAAAGTGATTATTCTTATACATATCCAGACGGTAAAATTTATTTCAGGATGAACATCGCTGATTCTATATATGACATTATTTGTTTGCCACTTGACATGTAACTACGCTTGTAATCGCAAACATTTTAATTGCATTTCATACTACTATTTTTATTATTTTATGTATTCATACCTTTGATTCATTCAGTCTCTCCACAGGATATAATTTCTTTAAAAAAATCCCATATATAAATATATAGGTATACGATTGTACAGCTTGATAATAAATTTGTTGAAAAGAGTCTCTTCGATGAATCATCTGTTTTAATTAGTGATTAGCATTCATGTGGAAACGTGACAACTTTAGTCTCCGTTGTATATGACTGTGATTGTATACTGTCAGTGAGTCATAAATTACGAGGAAATCACTGGGCCAACATAAAGAATAGCGACCACGGAGTGTGAACGCACCAATCACCTTGAACGCATATCGTTCGTTGGATCACAGAACCTGCCGTTATTACATCGCCAGTATGAACTGTGTGCACGAATCAGGACGCGAATTTCATCGTGATCTTGTTTTTAAGAACCGTTTCGACATTAAGCTGATAGTTCGTTAGGGTTACGGATGTGATGAGGACTAGAATTAGGGTTAGGGTTAAGGTAAGGATTAAGGTAAAGATTGGAGTTGGGGTGTTTTGTTATTATTATAATTATCTGTATTTTTCTTGTAAATAGATAAATGAGAAGAGAGTGTTCCGTTGTTCATGTAGATGAAATTGTTTTGATAGCTATGAAAATATTATCCTTAATGTGTCCCACTATGATTGCGTTAATTTTTCTGTTAGATAAACGGTTTTTCAATATGTCACCTCTCTATCTCAACTCCATCGACTTTGAAAAGGCCTTCGACAGCGTCGATCGAGAGGTGCTTTGGAAACTACTTCGCTACTACTGGGTGCCACTGACAAATAGACGTCTCATCCAACAGCTGTACGACAATCCTTCGAAGTGAGGACAGGAGTAAGACAAACTGGCTGCCTACTATCGCCAATGATTTTCCTGATTGCAGTAGACTGGATAATGCGACAAACAGCGGGCAATGAGGAAACAGGCACAAGATGGGCTCACACAAAAAACTTGGAGGATCTGGACTTCGCCGATGATATATGTCTGATTTCCCACAAACTGGAAGATGTGCAAGCGAAAAGCAACAAGTTGGCAGAAGAAGCATCCAGAGAAGATAGGATTTCAGGTGAACATAGAGAAAACAGAGGTAATGAAGATTCCTGGACAAGAACAACAACAATAGACAACGATCAGCATAAATGGAAGGAACCTGAAAGAAACAACCTCTTTTACCTTCCCACCTACCTGGGAAGCATCGTTTCAACTACAGGCGGAACTGACGAGGATATCAAAGCAAGAATCGGAAAAGCAAGACAAGCTTTCACTACTCTCAAGTCTGTGTGGAGGTCAACAGCACTCAGCATCAAAAATAAGATCCGGATTTTCAACTGCAATGTGAAGTCAGTGCTACTATACGGATCAGAGACTTGCACTGCGCGTCATAAAGAGCACCTCAAACAAACTACAGACCTTCATCAACAGCTAGTTGTCTTCGCTCAATACTCAAGATCAGATGGCTGGCCAGAAAAGATCAGCAACAGGGATCTCTGGGAGCGAACCAACCAGGAACCGATTGTGAAACAAATAGGCAGGAAGAAATCGGGATGGATTGGCCATACTCTGAGGAAACCATCAAGTGACATCACTAGACAAGCCATCGCTCGAGTGGAACCCGAAAGGGAAGCGGCGAGTTGGTCGTCAGTGCAAGGATGACTTGGAGGAGGTCATGTGAAGAGGAGATGAAAGCGTGTGGGCAGACTTGGAGCCAGGTGAAGACTCTAGCAGAGAACAGAACGCAATGGAGACGCACGGCTGAAGCCCTATATTCCTCTAGGAATTAAATGAAACAATAATAATATAATATATACGGCAGGTTCTGTAATCCAACAGATGGCGTTCATTCAAGGTTATTGGTGAATTTGCACCCCGTAGTCGCTGTTCTTTATATCTGCCAATCACTGTCGGGTATCACGTTATTTTGTCGAGGCATAACTCCGTTACCTTCAGTGCTTGACTTTCAGTTTGTTAATGTTTGTCAAATTGAAGTTTTTTTCCAATGCGTAACCCCATATACATAAGAAAAATTTACGCCTTGTCGTTTGGTTGGTGGTAGTTTAATAAACAAAAAAAAACGAAGCTTGTGTAAATTTCGCATGCATAAAAACAATCAGAAGTTAATCACTTATCTCTCTCTATTTTTATTTTTTTATTATGATAAAATAGTGCTTGAATATGAGTTACGCAAAAAGAATGATGAAATCAGTACACTAAGAAATGAATTGACGAATTTAGTAGCCTGTGGATTTAAAGGTGGCAGTATCGCAACATCGTCACAAGCTGCAGGTAATGTTGTTTACCACAAGTTGTCAATAGTTATTTTATTTTATTTTTTTTGTTTTGTTTTGTTGATATTCTAAGTTGTAGCTTATTGTCTTAATCACATGACTTCAAAATTAGTTCAACCTCGGTTCTGTCTATCTAAAGATAAAATACCTTATAATTAGTAGTATAGTGTAGGCTGTTACACATCAAGTCTGGTAACATGTACAGTCTAACAAATAGAAATACATGTATAGAGTAACTAAGTGCGTGTTTTAATTTGTTGGGAAGCGGATGGGGAGATCTTGATTAGATTTCCTCTGTTACACTTCTATACATTTCTATATTAGAGTTAATTCTCACTTAGCTGGAATAGACTTCTTATGGAATGGGCACATACTTGTTGTTTGAGGGCTGATGTAATACTAGGAACTTGACCAGACTGAGACAGAGTGGAGCGGGATTCGAACAGCTGGACCAATTGGTTGGAAGTCCAGCTCTTAAGCCAGTTAGTCACATCTTTCTGTCAAAGTTGATTGCTATTTTAGGAGTGATTGTGAAGCGGTAATCAAAAATATTTAAAAAAAAACACTAAAACAAATACTGACTTATTAGACATACAGTCACCAATGTATTTTGCTACTTTATGCTATAAATGTCTTTAGTAGCTTCTTATTTAGTGTTCTCCTTATAGGACTTACTGATTTAAGCACTTGGCTTTCCAGCCATTTGTTTTTTTATTTTTTATTTAAAACGCATAAAAAACCTTGGTACAATATAGCACCAAGAAAGATGCGCCACACAATAATAATAAAACAACATAGATCAAAAGTAAAAATATAAGTAGAGAATGGGTAAAGAACTTCATCTGGAAGGAAAACAGTCATTTGTAGCAAGTTCAAAAATCATTCGTCAATTATTGTCGGAAAGGGAAGAAAGAAGGAAATTGCAACACGTTTGCCATTGATTAGGATTCTTGGCCATATCTGATAACGTTTCGAGCCATCGATTCGGGCTATCTCGCGGACCCCAACCAGGGAGTCGTGACGCACCAACCGATGCTAATCTAGCACAAATATCCTTCATCCCACGACGCCACATCATGGACTGACCACCCCTCCGCCTTTTCCATCCCGTCCCAGGGCTAGTGAACAGAGACCTGTACGGAAGCCTCTGGGATGACATTCGCAGCACATGTCCAAGCCACCGGAGCCGGTGTTTCCAGATGACGACACTCAATGAATGGTGATCTCCACTGTGTTCAAACACACGCCGCCGAACCTCAGAATTACTCACGCGATGATGCCATCGAACGCAAGCAATCCTGCGGAGACAGCGATGATCGAACACGCAGAGTCGCCGCACATCCTCAGCTCGGAGAGGCCAGGTTTCACAGGCGTAGAGCAAGACAGCCCACACCGAAGCATTGTATACCCGACCTTTGACAGCCAGGCTAACCTCGCGACGGCGCCAGAGGTGGCTCAAGTTGATGTATGCCACCCTAGCCTTCATTATACAGTTGGAAATCTCATCCGTCACCCCTCTGCCAGCACTCACACAACTACCTAGATACACAAACTTATCAACAACTTCAAGCGGTTCACCCGCAAGAGTGAGTGCAGGTACAGGCTCCTGCCAATCTTGTGACAGTACTTTGCACTTAGACGGTGCAAAACACATACCATACTTACAGACACTGATCGCCAACTGATTAAGTGCGATTTGGGCAGCCTGCATGCTATCGCACAGTAAGATGATATCGTCTGCATACTCGAGGTCGAAATGTCTATCTCCAGGTAGCAGATTTACACCACCTTCACGCACATCCTTCAGAGCTGACTCCAGAATGCCAAAGTTAAAGAGAAATGGAGAGATTGGGCAACCCTGTCTAACCCCACTGTTAGTTGGGAACAGTGATGATAGTTGGTTGTATGCCCTCACTCTACCTGAGGTGTTTCTGTATAGGGCTTTCAAGATGTTAACAAATTTCTCAGGTACACCCCTCTCTAACAGACAGTTCTAGAGCACATTTCTGTCCAACGAATCGAAGGCAGCCCTAATATCAAGAAACACAACGATCGTTGGCCTGCAATACGTGTGGCGGTGTTCCAACAACCCTAGGTTCAAGTTCCCCTCCCTCGCACAGTAAGTATAGCTCATAGCCTGGCACAGAGAAACACGTGATCTGAGTAATTGAATGCAAACAACTTCACTACTGATACTTATTCTTTATCTTTAACACTTGACTGTTGGAGTGTTTATCGCATTCGTTCATTTATTGGGTGGAGTGTTGTATCAGTGCTTTTAGGCCCTAAATCTATTATATTTATATTTTAAGCGAATGTAAATAAATCTCACATTATCAACACATTTTACAACATCTTATTTGGTTGAACGATTTAAAAGTAGTTACTATGACAACTTGCATGTGTCACAGAAAAACAAACTTTGCCCCCTGATTATGGATTCATTATTACAACAGGTTGAAAGTAATTGATTTCATTTGAAGATTTTAGGTAGCAGTGTATGCGTGTGTATGTGTGTATAATGTTTGACAAGCATATACTTTTCCCTATGTACGTACGCAACTGACAAATTTCATTAGTCTTCTTGGGGTGTTTAGCTGTAACTGCCTTATTTTTATACTTGTAATAAGCTATCTTAATCACAGAGGCATAGTTTTTGTTGTTATGATCGATATTAGCTACAGGATCAATGAAAATCAAGGAGCATGTCATCCTAGATTGGAATTCTTAAGCTGTGCTCACTTACTCATCATTCTATATACATCATCTATCCTCTAACAGGATCTTAAATTATGAAATCATCTCACTAAAGTAGTCAGTTATTTTGGCTGTTGCCCTAGGAATCATTAACAGTTTCTATGCTGTTGGATCACCTGGTCCAAAAAGGTCACAAAGCTAACACTGAAGAATCTTTGTCTATCATCTGTTGGGTGTCGAATAAATTACTAAATTTCTCTAGATAGCGAACACTTCTAACAGAAGAAGCCATTGCTATCCGCTTAAGTCGACCGGAGCTCTGCATGCAAAAGAAGCAAGTCCGGCCGTCACTGCTACCCTTGGCCTACTGTCGAACCTATCATTTCTTTAATTCTGTGTTACTTCATTTGATTTATCTGGTATTCAATCAGTTTAGTGTTGTTATATTACTGCATATTAGTCTCTCTCTCTCTCTTACTGATACTTTTGAACTGGAGTCACCTATCGATACTATTGATTGAATATAATTTAAAACAGCACTAATTTTGTTAATAACAATATTTCTGTAATTATTACTGTCATATAAGTGTAAAACCTGTTGGCGATTTCTTCATTCAAACCTACAAACTCACTCAGGGACAAGCTCTGTGGGCTAAAGGACCCGGTGGATCCAATTAAACAAAATAATATAATTTACAAAATACCTTGCAATGACTGTGAGGTCAACTATATAGGACAAACTAGTAGGTCTGGGGTAGTCAGATTGTCGGAATTTAGCTAAGAATGGTTGACCCCGAGAAGATAAGTAATTTAGAAAAAAGCTCAGCGATTGCACTACATGCATTAACACAAAACCACGCAATAGGGTGGGTTAAAGTCAAAATTCTAAAGAGAGTAATATAGGTGGGTGGAGATTACTGAATTCTGGTTCATTGAGTCTACACCCAACACATGCAAAAGAAATGACTCAATGCAAATACCAGAGATATGCAAGATATTATTACCAGTCAAATCAGAGGAGGATAATAAATGCCCTTAAAATTCTATTTCAATTCACGTACATCATAACATTCTAACAAGTTACTTATTTTGACTATAAAAACACTCGTCTTATTTCCCATCTGATTTTATTTGATCAATAACACTCATATTATTATTCTGAATGTACATTATCTTATATTGAATTTTATTCCAATATCTAATCAATTTCACTCATGTATATAAATGAAGGAAGAAAGTTGTGTGAGTGACTTGATATGATTATGAGCAATAATTTGTGCTCGAAACGTCGTCATCAGTAAATATTACTGTACAACACTGTGTGATTTATCAAAATAAAATGGAGTTATACTCTACCACAGTCCCCAAGTTTTATACTGATGACGAATTTATCGAAAAGAACACTTTCTGTTCATTAATCAGTCTTTTGAATTAATTATGTGAGGTACAGTCGTAAGTATTTAGAAAAATATTTCGCTTACAGAACAATAAACTAAACTAAGAGATATTTGTTTCCTTTCGGTTACTTCTCTGTGGATATAACTGACTGGTCTTGTAGGTGCTTGATTACCAACCATGGGATCACGGATGGTTTGAATCCCACTCCACCTACAAATGGTTTAGACAGTCAGGTATTGTCATTAGCCCTCACATAATATGATGTGTAACTCGTTCCCAACCGTATGAAATTGTAGACAGTCGCTGAGTAGTATTTCTAAATCACCTACTCATCAATAAGGTTTACACTCACACTGTTTTATCCTGTCTTAACACCACAGAACGCGATATCAGTCAAAGTGATGATAATTTAATTGAATTTGAGATTTTCCCGTCGATTGATTGGGCTGAAGTGCTCGGTCTCAGGTTGACATGTCAGCTTCTTGTTCAGATGCTTCGACGATGTCTGGGCATTTAATTAGAATTTAATTTGTGGATGATGACTAGCAGTGGAATCCAGGATGCGCATTTCGTCCTATTTGGGACTCGTCATCTGGATGCACCTGCATTTCCCAGTGAGTGATGATGTTACCACCGAGGCTCGAACCCAGTGCCAATTAAATTAATATGACCCGTTGCAAAAGAGGTGGCTCTCGTGGCCCAAGTGGTCTAGTGGATAACGGTTTGGCGTTTGAAACTAAGGGCACTGGGTTCGAGCCTCGGTGGGAACATCATCACTCACTGGGAAATGCAGGTGCATCCAGATGACGAGTCCCAGATAGGACGAAATGCGCATCCTGGATTCCACTGCTAGTCACCATTCACAAAATAAAGTGATGATAAGTTGGGTTATAATTATCACTTGGGGTAACCGATGTCATTCGTTCAGTCTTGAGCATTGTCGCTGTCATCTTTGCGGTATATGTTCACTGAGCAAGTTAACTCGCCATCATCTCGGTGCAGCTTCAATGGATGTTAAGTAAGTGGTTTGATGACACTGGTTGTAGAGGTTACAAATACGCCGTGCTGATGAGTGCCAATAAACACAAAATTTAGGAGTAGAATAATATTTAAAATAGATGAGTCAGTTGACAGTTGTACTAATGTTTTTCTATTCCTGTGAAGATTAACCAACAGAATAAAATGCATAAATTAAATTATAATGTATAATGTAGGGCGGTTTTCATTGTATGCTTAAGTGCATGCAAGTTTTTGCTAATTGTGTTATTCATACTTCTCAATAATCTGTAATATATATAAAAAAACTTTCTGTTGTTATAGATTTTTAATTTAAACTGAGGATAAATCAATTCTTGAAATGTTTGTTTAATGCGTGATTGAAACAAACAAACAAACAAACAATCAATATTCAATGGTGCTTATATGTCGTTGTTGTTGTTGTTGGTTTTTCAAAAAAAAAATTAGATTCTACTTTGGGCACACATCTTTGGCATAACTTCAATAGTGGTACACAGAAGACACTGCCTCATGAATTACGTGCATTGTCATTTTTAATTAATGAATACTTATTGGAACAAAATTTTCGTCTTACTGCAATTCAATTTGCTGAAGAAGTGGAGGAACACAATCTGCCCAGCTTGGAATCATGGCATGAAGTATGACGTTTTTAAATATATATATATGTTGTATATGTAATTATTATTATTATTGTTTCAGTATAGAAAAAATCCCCATTTAGACATTTAGAAAACAGAAAGATTGAGCGAAAAAATATTTACTTTTCAATTAGATCCTCATCTCACTCTGGCTCTACTCTAATATATATCCATAGCATTTTTATTACAATACACAACAATTTACCAAACAAGTGGCGATATGTTTGTTAACAATAATTAAACAGTGTCAAAATGTCAATGGGTTGATAATAAACGAAGAAAATCAATACACATTTAAAAGGTAGAAATGGTTAGAACAAATTAATTTTACAAGGATAACACGTAATTAAAGATGAAGTGGTCAAAATAAAATAAAATAATTGGACAATTATAATTTTTATAGTTTTTAAAGGTTTAGGGGGAGGGGGGCGAAGTAGTCCGGTTTACACATTCATGTAACGATGGCTAAGGTAAGGAAAGTGGCTGTACAAATTTCTTCTGAACACACAGGTTTGGCTTCTTCAGGTGGATTCCTATTGCTTCAGCTGTCTGTAGAAGACGAACTCGTAGAGCAAAATTAAGATTAGTAGGAATGCGATAAATAATTAATGCGTTATTACGTCCTTATGCTCACTATCTACAAGGTGTGCTGAAACAGAGCTACGAATAGATCTTGTTTGTCCCTTGCTTAACCATGCAGGATGATGTTCGGAAATACGATGATGAACCTGCCTAATTGTACGCCTAATGTAGCTGGCTCCGCAGTTGCAGTCAAACTGGTAAATACACACATTGTTTTCTTGGGTTCTAAGTGGAACATGGATGGGGAGCTTCAACAGCACGTCTCCACTTTGATCTATTCTCTGCGGTCCTTTTTAGGTAGTCCCACGATTGCCCATAGTCTCTCATCTCCTCCATGTCACCCTCGGATCCTATTCGGGTTCCTCTCACTGCCCTGTTCTACTACTATGACCCAAGTAAGATAAGAAATTTAGAGAATAGTTCACCTATACCACTCACTACATGCAATTACTCACAATCATACAATAGGATGGATGGGATAAGATGACAGTTTTAAAATCTAATGTCACAGGGTATAGGGAGAGATTGATAACAGAAGCTTTGTTTATCGAATCAACTGCAAACACGTACAATAGGGATGATTCAACACCTATCTCAGAAATCTGGAAAATTCTACTACCTCTACGACAAATAGGAGAAGACAAAGGAAACTATAAAACTCAAGTTTCAAAGTCGTGTGATTATAATTGATATGATTATGAACAATAAATTGTGTTTGAAACTGCGTCATCCAGTAAATAATACTGTTTCACTGTGTGATACATCTAATAAACAAACTAATATGTAATCACCAACCAATTAATTATTGTCTAAACGGACTTGGAACAATCTAGGCACCAAGTGGTGCATCACATTAAATGTGGGCTTAGAAATTTTGCGCGGACGCCAAACCGAATTAGTTGGTTGCTTTAACGGACCACACTCCTCGAGACTTTGACTTGACGCCTGATTCATAAACTAACAAAGCAGAGTCAAGAGCTGCATCCCCATGGTTTCCAGTGACCGAAACACGTGCATACCGCATTATTTCCTTCTGGATTCTGGAGCCCATGTACTCTGTAGATTTGAAATCAGCCTTTTCCAACTCCCCCTAGGTGGAATTCTAAGTCCTCCAGTTCGGAGATAAATAAGCACTGAATATTTGTACTTGTCTTTTCACTTGTGAGAATACCCATTGCCGTATGAAGGCAGTGAATAGGACTTACTTGGTGGAGGCGTTTCGAAGGGAAAGCCGTAGTCTACCCAACCTTCATTGCAAATGGTCATTTATAGGGGGGGACATTGTCATGTTGGTTAAATATTTAAGTTGATTCAAGTGAATCGCTGATAGTCTCTGCCTATCTATCGGTTAGGTCGTGTAAATTAGCTATTGAAAATCTGTCTAAAGTTTGCCAATTAACAGTTCTTTTAACTAATTTTTTTGTTTTTTTGGCATAACTAAAGTAGTGTGAAATTTTTTCAATAAAACCGTGAGATTTTCTCATCCTAAAGTAGTAGTAGTAGTAGTTTTTCTTTGCTTATAATAAATGTTCATAAAACACCTTTGGGAGAAATTGCTTCATTGTGAACAACATATGAACGGTTTCTTGAATATTCATTTATGTTCTTGTGTTTTCATATGTATGTGACCGCTTTCTATTCAATTTGGATATACTTCTTTATTGGTAATTACTTGCGAGAAAATACCAAAATTCTATTTTTTTTTCAAGTATCCTTCTGCGGTTGAGGTTAATCAACACTCAAGCAAGAAAGACAAATGTACCAAGATAGTATGAGCTCATGTTTTATGGTGAAAATGAGGACAAGTTTTATTTTCTTCACCTTGGTATCCAACGTGATATAGAAGGTGGTGAAATGGTAAGGTACAGCCACAGAAAAGAGACTTGGAGGGCTATTTATCTGAACTTCAAAAGCGTTTGCCGTATCACTTACAAAAAGGGCTTGGTTAGAGCATTGTTTGATCGTTTGAGGAAACTTTGCTCAGAAGAAAAGGTCGAGGAAGATTAATCCATTATGAAAAAATGCCTGTGTAATAATAGTTACTCACATAAGTTCATCCACAAACACGGGGAAGGTAGTGTTAAGAAAGTGAATTGTAGCACAGCAGAGAAAAGTTCATCTTTCTACAGCTTGCCTTCAAAGGTGGTGATATTGCTAGTAGAATAAGATGCAGACTGAATCCTGTTCTGAAAAGAACATGAATGTTTATCAAACGACCAGTTGCGTAAGACAATCAAAAGAGGACAAACTCGCACATCATGTTACCTCCAGCTGTGTCTACCAAGTTAAATGTACGTACCAAAGCATATATATTGAAAGAACAGAGAGGAGTGTTATTATCCGCATTTGTGAACACCTACCAAAGTACCTGACAGTAAAGGGCTCACAGGCGCCATCTACTGGACAGTGTTCATATTGTGGACAATCTGGACAAAATACACAACAGGCAAAGGTCACCGAGTTTGATATGTTTGACTGAGACAATCTCCATCAAACGATTTAAACCGACACTATGTACTGAGAAAGAGACAGCAGTGAATCTTGCACTACCTTGGTGAATAAACTTAAATTACAAAGTATAAAATTGTATTACGTCATGTGTTCTGCTCTCTTCTGTCCTGTGTTGAAAATTTTATTGTTTCATGTGAACATTACTCACCCTACCATATTTCTCTCTATTTTCCAAGAACATTTTCTGTAGATACGTAACCTATTATATTGTTCTACTCTATCTACCCAAACATTTTAAACTTTAACCCCAAGAGTATTGTTCTAATTATTCTATGAATAGTCAATCCTTTTTAACTCTTGATGATTTATCAACTTACATCATTCCAGATTTATGTTATTCTTAGTTCCTATCATTAATTACTCCTTGTCACTGTGATAAAAAGAAGTCTGTTCGAATCTTTATTGTATGTATATGGGTAAAGGAGAATGATGCTTGGGAAGGCTTCGTGTGTTCTTGGAAGTGTGTGGGCGGTTGTTACTTCCCGGCTGCCCACACCGCGGAAGTTGATTGAATCTTCGGGTACCTGAAACAGAAAGAGGGTTAGTGTTGCGTGACCGCAGAGCCCAGGGGACAACTGCTTGATGGTGGCCGGTCACACCCAGCCTGTATGAACTGGTTTCTTGTTTGGTTCCGTATTAGTAAACTTACCGCCGGTTACGAACCACTGTAGGGTAAGTCGGGATGTACAATTTTCGGGGTCGACCTTTTCTAACCCCCTCTCTCCGGAGTGGAGAGACAGCATAGCTGGCATGCTGGTCATCTGAGGGAAACACCTTACTGCTGTCACATCCCTCAGCAGTACGACTTCGCCCACAGACCCCCAGCATAGTGTAAAAAAATTCTTACACTATGCCGGTAACTGCTTTTAGTCTAATCGCTATCCTAACAACCTTCCTGGCATGGTAGGACCTGCAGGAACAATAGTTTCAGCCAGTGTAGCTTGTTGGGTCATTGCGATGTGCAAGCCCAACCACCACGTCAAGGTAGCAGCTTTCGGTTTTGTGTGCTTTGTGTGCTACATGGTTTGGCGACTCGAACTGCTGCAAAGTTCTATGTTGAAACCAGTCAGTCAGTTATTGTATGTGTGTTTCTGCTATTGTTCAGACTGCATGTAGCTAGTTGAGAAAAATCCTCTAAATAATAAGAGATTTGAGCTTATATTATGCTGGTACACACTTATCGTTCTTTCTCTGTTCAAGTTAATTAATGGGAAGAAGAATTTTATGAAGGTTTTAATTAACATCAGTTAAGTTACCGTAGGTAATGAAAAATCGTTTCGTTGTAAATCGTTACTTTTCAACAGTTTACATCTACATATGATGGAAGATTTTATTTTTATTTTGATTATTTACTATTTTATACCTTTACGTTCCGAGTGGAACATAGAACTTCAAGCTAGAGTTTTGAAGTTTCGGTAGCAGTGGTTTTATTTTACGAAATGGGGTTGCTAGCCTCACGCCCAACCTTCCCTCTTTGCCGGCCTAACGAAGACATAGTTATCTAGCCAGTCCTAAGTCGGGAAAAGAGGGGATGTTGACCGTGGGAGCTAGCTACCCCATCACTACTGAAACTGCAAATTACGGAGCAGTAAAGTGTCCGTGTTTTCACATTTATCTAAACATATCAAACAGTGAATGTCTGCAGTCTTTTTTTTCCAACTATTTTGTTATAAATTTCATACCGTACTTATGTAAAATCTCATTATGTCACATTCTTTTCTACCTTCTTGTGTTGTATCTTAGGTTGCAATAAATTTGCGTAAACCACCCAGCCTATTATCACTACTCAGGTCTTATTGGTATCCGTCTGCTGGTCAATCATCACAGTTATCTTCAAATCGTACAGAAGTTGTAACACGTAGTTTTTCAGAGGCAAGTGTTCAAACAGAATCTGAACAAAATGTTTATACTGTTACTGTTGGCTTTGGTGATCACTATTCAACAGAACTTCAGTCAAAAGTAAGCGAGTTCTCTATTATTCTTTTGTATTTCTTCATTGCTTGAATATGTATTTGTTTTAATTTTTAATTGACTTATTCAACTCGGTTTCTGATGACATGTTGACTTCCAGTACTGACTCTTCGACAGAGTTAATTTGATGTTGTTCGGTCGATAGTAGGTAATAATGGTGGAATCTAGGACGAGTGTTTCTTTTTATTTCAGACTTTTCAACTGAATTGAACAGCATCGCACCACTTACTGGGATTACAGCTGGACTAATGAGTAATATAACTCGGGTTCATATTAGCGTAACTCCTTCTAAAAGCTTAGAGACACAGATGTCAACTGCACGTATTATCCTAGTTAAAAGTAGACGTTGATCCGTAATACATTTGGTGGAAGTCTGTCATGAAGAAAATAAAAGACGATTCAACGAAGGACATTTTCTCTACAGGATTTCATCATGAGCTGACGTCGGTTAGAGAACCATCGGAAAACCTGAGAGTACTGGATAGCTGTTTCATCCCAGTTTGGAACTCTTCATCAGTGCGCACCCATCGGGGTTCGAACGCAGGACTTTCATGGGCCATTGGATCGGGTCCCAGTGGCTGAATGTCTATGTGTTGACTTGTAATCGGAAGGTCCTGGGTTCGAACCCCTGTGGTGAGTGCGTACTGTCGATGAATCCTAAACTAGGACGAAACGGTTGTCCAGTACTACCTGGTTTTCAGTGGTTCTCTAAGTGATATCAATCCGTGACCAAACTTGAGGAACTATATGCATAATTCGAACACCTGAAACTGCATATAGGAATATTATGAATATCGTCACAAAAGAAGCTTAACCGTCTCAAGACACCGGATTTCGTAGCTTATCCATTGACTGTTATATGAGCTTCCGTGGAGTTTAGTGTTTACTTACCTATTGCAAGTGTAAAGCTGGTCAACCTGTGACGCGTGGAGCTTTGCGATACAGAATAGTCGTGTCAATTTCTTGCATACTGATACATTCCACAGAGTAGATTTCTGGTTGAGGTATAGAAGAGTTTGTAATGGAGTGTCTGGAGAATTTGTCAGATGTGCATTTAAATCGACACCAATGAGTAGTATGGAATGGTTTTCTTGAATCTTCCTTTTAAACTTTCCTAAATCTACTGAGGGCTTCTTGAATTCACTTGTTGAAATTCTTTTTCTTTCGTTTTCTTCTTCTCTCATTTTGGTGTACATGGTGTATTGTTTAACATTGGTGTGTCTTTTTGGTTTAGGTACTCATCTTTTAGTCTATTGTACAGCGTGTAGAATGCTACTGTACTCTGTGAAGTCTGACCAGTCAGGTACCACCTCCCTATCTATGAGTTTAGTTTATAACCTAGCATAAAAACCTGAATGTAACTGTTAACTTGTATTTGCCGTCAATGGTATTGTATATGTATTGTATATTCAGATGGATACCTGCCTTGTACTCAGTTTATTTGAAATGAATATTTATCAGAATAATTCCTAGCTCCATTGTTTAACAAGGATTGTTGGACATATATTTCAGTTTCTTAGACTATCACAGCCATAATTTCTCAGTGCCTCCTTTGGCTTTTAGGGAAACAATAAGAGTCACTGGCTGTGTGATAATTGACTGTTAATAGTGCTGCTTTCTTTACTCTTTGTCCTCTTCTAGGCCGCCTATCTTCAAGCAATTAATTCACAGAGCATAATTATTACTCTGCCATCAATGCCCCTCCACTTGATCATTTTTAGTTACTGATGAACTCTTTCATCTGTAGGAATCATACTACGTAGAAGGACACCAGACAAAACTCACTTGAGTGTTTCTTTTTTGTATCACCAATATTTCTCAAAAGGATTTATTTATGTTACAACATTGTAGGTGTTGACTAAAGGTTTCTCGTATGTTGGCAGATTTTTTAAATACCTTTAAATCATTGTGTCTAAATTCTAGTTCAAGTTGAGTTGGAAGCATTTGAAAGGTCTGTCAATATGTTGGATATCTTTAGTTTCGACATTAATCTATATGGCATATATATTTCTTATTGGATAAACTAGCCAGTCAATTAGTCAGATCACTTCTCTGAACAGTGTAATTAAAGACTATGGGAAAAAATCAGGGGTTGGCCATTTCAAATCGTTTGTTCCTCTTGTTTTTTTTCCTTCACGTTCCTCAGTGAAACATAGGGCTTCAAGCTAGTGGCTTGAAGTTTCTGTAGCAATGTTTATTTTACAGGATGGGTTTGCTAACCTCATGCCCAACCTTTCCTCTTCACCAGCATTATTTATGGCTTAGTGAGGTAAAGGAGTGCACCGGCCGGGGATCGAACCCCGGACCATGTGTATGGTCGGCGAGCGTCCTAACCGCTATGCCACCGACTCTTGTATACAAACAAAATCTCATCAGTACCCTGATATTTCGTGCTAAGAAAAATCTGCACAATCGAAACCCTAGGCGATGAATTAAAGAAAATAGAGAAAAAGTATTATATGACGGCAGATATCCAGAGAAATTCGGTAATGTCTGCATGCCGAATATAGCTACCTCAGTGTGTGCATTTATAAATTTAACTGTTCTTTTGGAGACAGTTACATCAGCAGAACGACTTGGAAAGCCCACCATCGTCTTTTTGAGCACTGTCCAACGTGGTTAGTTAAAGTAGTCGTAAAGTCAGTTAGGAGTTTCATATTGGCTGGCACAGCTTGTGAATACGCATGACGAGATTTAATGAGACAATTCAGGCTTTACAATTTTATACAATGTGGTACCACCTCAATTCCCTAAGTCTGCACACCTTCGGTTGTTAAGAATAGCTGAGTCAGTAGCTATACAGTTTTTTTCCAGCGCAGTCTTTGTGTTCAGAAAAGGTTTGTTCAATCCCTCTCCTTCCCATGGACTTCAACCCCGACTTAGAATAGTTGTCCCGGTAGTTATTGTCCTACTCACTTTCTCCTCGATTATATTTGAATCTATTGATCCACACTGTTTTTCAAATGTCTGTGACTGATGTTTTTTCATGTAATTGTGAAGCCTGATGCGATTTCTCCGAAAATACGCATTTCCCTGCTTAAATCGTGTTCTAATTTCGAAATGCGTCGTCGTTTGCAGATTACACACAGATCAAGATGAAATCTTACCATGGTTTTTCAGATTACAATATGTGACCAGCTTGACACATAGGTAGATTTATGTAGCAAGCACTACCAGTTGACGTAAGGGGTTTCTAACTGTTCATACTGACAGTATGTGTAGTAACTGAAGGGGGAAACAGATGAAAAGTCACAATCAAGATAATGATCCCCGGATTCGGGGTTCAAATTCTCTTGCTACTCAGTTTTACATCTAAATTAAAATGGATATTTGTGCGTCAGTGGTATAGCGGTTAGGACGCTGGCTGACCATGCACATGGTCCAGGGTTCTATCCCCGGCCGACGCACTCCTTTACGTCGCTATGCCAGAAATAATGTTGGTGAAGAGGAAAGGATGGGCATAAGGCTAGCAACCTCATCCTGTAAAAATAAACACTGCTACAGAAACTTCAAGCCTCTAGCTTGAAGCCCTATGTTCCACTGAGGAACGTGAAGGAAAAAAAATGGATATTTCATTCTATTCGAAACTCAACAATTTATTCTATTGAAATTCTTGCAAATGGTTACTTTCTGTTGAGGTTCAGAGTCAAACGTTGTTGACGATTGTTCACTTAGCTATTGATTTATGATATGCATAAAAAGTGGATGCTATAAATGCAGAATTACTGCGAAATTGATATAAAATTTTCCAAAAAGGAATAAAATCTTACAAATCATGGAGATATTAATTTATTCAGATATCTTTTGGATTTGTAGACACTTGGATTAATTCCAGTGTAGATGTCCTCCTGACACAATATCAGTTTTAAAAAAACCCATTGAAAACCAAGGAGTACTGGGTAACTGTTTTGTTGTAGTTGGGAACTCTTTGGCCATGGGTATACCCATGACTCCATCAGACATCGAACTCAAGACCATCATGGTGACGTGAAGCTGATGTTCTTCTCTGGCATTAGTTACCGGTAGCGGTTTATCCCAAATTGACAAAAATCGAAATTCACAGACCAGTTGGTTGAATAGTCAGCGCGCCGGTCTCATAACTCGAATATCATGGATACGACTCCTGGTGGGATCATAGGTACCCACTGTCAAAGACTACCAAACTTTAGACAAAATAGCTGGTGATTCTCCTGCTGATGTTGTTGTTTCTTGGCGAAATCTACACAGATATTATTTTCTTCCTTTGTTACATGACTTACTTGTGATTCTGATGAAGCTAATTTCATGAACTGTGCCGATGATCTGTTTCCATGCCGTTTACTCTTCAATCAGATTATTCTGAAATCAATAACGTTTTATTAGAAATTAGTCAGTGGTCCTCGTGAAATGATCTGAAGCCAAATCCCACAAAATGTCAGGTTGGTAATTTTACTTTCAGACGCAAGCGCGACTTACATGAACTGCTTCGTTCACTCGATTCTACTGTCATGGACGGCAGTTAAGTTGAAACTAAATCAAGTGTTAAACACCCTCGGATCGTATATTTCATCCGATCTTTCCTAGTCTTTGCACATCATTTTAGTTTCAAGAAAGATATTTCGTTTAACCTTCGTTCTACGTAAGAAAGCTAAAGCAATCTGGTATCACTCAGTCAATATCTACTTTTAAAGTTTGTCAATTCTTCTATTCTACCTATTCTTCTTTATTCCTCCCCACCCACGCCTTGATCTTTCCTGGGATACTTAAGAAAAACTTTATTACACTACGAACAGCACTAAAAGCTGTCATTAGGGCTAGCAGAATGCCGCTAAACAAACTTGTTAATACTGTTGTAGATGGACACATAGAAGAAATTACCGAATATTACCTTGTCGAACCCTGAGAATCCTCTCTATACACAACTCTCTCCTTACATGTCGTCAGGTAGGACTAGAAGCAACTATGAAAGACTATGTGCTCGGAGGGTTAAGTATAAAAACTCCACAGAAAGCCTTATTTGGCCGGGAAACATTTCATGTGATGAGGAAAGTGTAAGTATGATACTACTACTAATTTACTGAGGAACACTAAGTAGACGGTCCTTTTTACTCTTTCTTTCCACTTAGGTTCCAAATTAATTTTCATGTTCTTACTGAACAATATTATCAAAGTAAATGCACTGTGTGATTATTTCCTCTTGTACGATGTAAACAGAAAATAGTATACACTGTTGCACTGCCTGCTGGAAATTCCAAGTCATACCAAAAGTATCGTTTGGCATAAAGGCATTACTTCAATTTTGACTACGGATCGATATCAGTTAGGGAACAACCATTGAAAACCGGGGAGTACTGGACAACTGTTTTGTCCTAGTTTAGGATTCATCGGTAGCACACACTCTCCGCAGGGGTTCGAACCCAGGTCTTTCCGGTTAAAACTCAAGCTCGTAGACCATTCAGATCTGACTCAATGGCCAGTCCATGAATTCTAACTTCTGCCAATTCATGATTTTAGCGTGACCCCACTAGTCAATGTCATCAGCGGCGAGTATTTGTCCCAACTTCACACTAGATGAGCCCCACTGGTCATGACTTCTCACTAGAACTCCAGGAAACTTCGTCCCGCAGCTAGTGACTGGCGAGTATCAGATTAATTTTCATGAGTGTATTTGTAGGGATTTGATTTTCTTTCAGGTGTGATCATGGACTGAAAGCAAAATGAAATCTCTACAAACAAATTCATGAAAAGCTATTATTATTATTATTATCCATAACAACTTATATTATTTCAAGACGGTATATACTACTGATTTATATGGTTGTTTGGACACCATTCATGTCAACTGGTATTGCTCGCTAGCTAGGTCAAGGTGGTCTAAACACATTGCACATCCATTCCACTTGTTTATTTCTCAGCTAATTAATCAGTGGTGAAAATTGACCACAGATTCTTTTGAAATTACGAGATATAATCTGTTTAGCATCAAGGAAGCAAGCAAGTAAGGGAGTCTTTGTTACAGTTACACTCTGAACTGGATAACTTTTAAATGATGAATGTCACTCATCATTTGCTATTGTTATGAAAAATGATTTTGGACTTTCAGCGTATTAAAATGGTACCAGTCCATATAGTGAGTGTCATGTATTATTTTTTCATCCCTTAGATTCCGAGTGGGATCTAGTGCTTCAAACGGTGGTTTTCTATTTTTGCCTAGCACCCAACCTTTCCTACTTTCCCCGGGTTTGCTACCCCAACATGTAAATTAGGAGTGCGTTGGCTGGTAGTCGACCCCACACACCACACTCAAACACACTCCTCCGCACCTCTAATGCATGGTGTATAACTTTAAGTGAGCTTGTGAGAATTTGCTTCCAGTGTACAGATAAACGCCATTGTGATAATATGCGTTCCATAAGTAACATAGTGGAAAATACAAAATAAAAACAAAAATCAGAACAAAAAACAATCATTGGTTGGTTTTCTAAACCAATTTTAATCGCCTCTTACTACTTGCAATAAATCAGAGTAATAAATTAGATTAGTAGGGTATTTGTTGATTAGTGTGTGTTTAACACCGTCTTGCCATCTCTAGTTTACTCTACAAATATTGTAGAGGGAAACTGGAAACTTTAACTATTCAGCTGACTTCTTCTGCCTCGTCATTTCCAAATGATTCTTAAATAGTGATTTAATTACTGGTGATGTTTTCATCAATCTCTATCATTGATAAGTGGGTACAATTCACAAGCGATAAAACACTAGTAGTTGGTGAAAAGAAAACGCTTTCACTCATGCGAAATCGATTAGAATTTGTTTATAAAGTCATCATTACTAGTGAAGATAGTTAGTCTCTTATCAGCTGCCTATTTCATTTGTTAAATAGATACTTTAGTGATAGGCAGTTGAAAATTTCAATTGAATTTTATGTACTGTGGGTGCGAGCGGGGTTGATATTCAGCTACCAGGCTATATGAGAATGGCTGGGCATATTAATCATTTCTCGAGGTTGACGTAGGTTAAGCCTGGATTCGAACTAGGTATTCATTAACTGAAAGTGGAGTACTTAAGCCAGTCTGAACTATAGAAGTTGATGACTCCTTGAAGTTTATAAAGTAGGATGCACTATGAGCTTCGCCTAACTAAGGTGTCTGTATGAAATCAAACCTGTACTATCTTTTCAAGGGAACTCATGTTCATGGAACTGATTCTGTCGTAGCTAAGAACCTCACTGACGAATACTGTGATGCGCACAGTAATCTACGGTGTGGCTATGAACCATACGCTTATTGTGTGAGGTCTGATGGTTCTATCCAGTTATTCAAGCTGATGTAGGTGGAATGGGATTTGAATTGTCTGCAGTATACATACAACTGATGACTTTATTTGTATCTGTTTTGCTCAGTAGGAGTTCTGTTAGAAAGAGTACAGTACAGTACACTACCCTGCCTAGTTCCGAAGAGTTACAAGAGGTTTTAAAGAAAGCCTAATAATTGTACATCATATTCATATTGAACCATTCTTTCAGAGTTTTGTGCCCTCCCAAAGTCAATGTAGGCTTACTTAATTTATGTTGCTGAAGGTTTAGCTACTCGAGTACTACGGTGTACCCCAAATATTCATCAACCTTATTCAACAGCTGTACGACAACGGCACATGTCAAGTGATCCACAACGGAAAACTCAGCGAAGCGTTTGGAGTAAACACAGGAGTCAGACAAGGGTGCTTATTATCACCAATGATATTCCTAATTGTGGTGGACTGGATTATGCGTCAGACAGTGGGAAACGAGAAGACAGGGATATCCTGAACCGACACGAAGAACCTAGAAGACCTGGATTTCGCAGATGATTTATGTTTGATGTCACACAAAATCGAAGACTTACAAGCGAAAACTGACAAACTGGTGGAAGAAGCAGCAAAGACAGGACTCCAGGTGAACATAGACAAGACGGAGGTTATGAAAATAACCAACCGACAACAACAACAGCAGAAACATCCAGCGCCAATCACATCAACGGGAGGGATTTGAAAGAGGTTACTTCATTCACTTATCTAGGGAGCATTGTCTCAACTACAGGAGGAACGGACGAGGATGTCAAATTGAGAATCGGGAAGGCGAGAAACACATTCATTCACGTGAAACCAATCTGGAAATCTTCTTCACTCAGCATCAACAACAAAATTCGGATTTTCAATACAAACGTCAAGTCAGTCAGTTCTTCTATACGGATCAGAAACTTGGCCAGTGTGTCACAAAGAATATTTCCAACAGCCTGTTGCAGACCTTTATCAACAACTGTCTTCGCACTACACTGAAGATCATATGGCCACAAAGAATCACCAACAAGAAACTATGGGAAGAAACAAAGCAAGAACCAATCGCTCAACAAATATGCAGGAGAAAGTGGGGATGGATTGGACACTCGCTGAGGAGGCCTCTGGGTGACATCACGCGTCAGGCCATCACTCGAGTGGAATCCGAAAGGGGAGCGACGAGTGGGACATCCAAAGGTAACATGGAGGAGATCGTGTGAAAAAGAGTTTAAAGAGTATGGACTAACATGGATGCGGGTGAAAAGTACAACAGAAGACAGAAGCAAGTGGCGACGTGCAGTTGAAGCCCTATGTTCCACTAGGAACCCAAGGGAAAAATAATGATATAATAATAATAAGGCTTTAGCTATGGAACTACACAGGTCGGAGCTGCACACGTTACGCAACACTATGTCGAGTCACGACATTATTTGTTATACATGAGTGACATGGAGAATATGCCTATAAAAAGGATAGCCAACTGCTTATCTAGTGTAATGTACACCTTTACACGTTTCATACTAATTGATTGCCTTGTATAATTAAAGCATGACAGAAACTATTATTCTGCTTATGATATGTACCGCTTGTATTGCTGAAGGGTTACACGTAAACTGAAACAGTTTCCGAACGTTCCTGATTTGGTTGTTGTCTCTGAGCCGTTTGATTTAATTGTGTGAAGCTTTATGTTGTCCTTCTAGACAACATCTTCACCGCAAGCTCTATAAAGTGAACTTATATGAATTTTAAATGAGTGATGATGATATAATTGTATCTCCTGAAAACCTTTTTCGCTATTAGTTGTTAAGTTACATCTTTATTGATCATTTTTATTCATCACTTGGAATTTGAACTTTCTTGTCATGTGATTTATTTTTTATTGGTTGGTAAATTTGATGTGTAATAGTAATGTGTTGTTTTAATCGCTGATTCAGCTGATGAGTACCGGGCTTCTAGAAATTCCGTGACATTTTCTGTGTCTTCAAGATTTCTACATTCTCCCAATCAGATTGGTGTCGTTGATTGTCTACACGATTGATTGAATCATATTTTTTCACATCAATAGTTCACTGATTGAAGGGACAACTACTTTGACCAATGTAGTGTTTATCACAACTTAAGCAATTTATTTTGTAAATGGTATTCATCTTACTTCCTTTTGCTGTTGGATCCTTTGTTTAGCACAATATTGAATGAAGTGATTGTGTTGGTTGACTTTTGTGTGCTACGTCTGTTTCAAATGGTCTTAATATTCTAGCTGTTATTTCAGAGATATTCTTTACATATCGTGAAATGAATTTTCTAGTGGTGAAATTGGAATTTATATCTTCACAGGAAGGCTTTCTCTATATTAATTCGTATGTATGAATTGCTAAAGAAGATCTGTAGCTCACTTGAGTGTTTTCGATCTTATTACGCTGTTTAAGCTACTTTGTTCGATTGCAGGACTTTCCGTTGTCTTTCTAGACCACATATTCAGCGCTAAATTCAAAATCCAACACATGATGAACGTAAAACTGCAAACGTCATATATTCATTCTCTATATTATTCTCTAGCTTTTTTTGTATCGTTCAATTAAATTATTACTTCGTGATACTTATATAGTACTGATTGGTAAATATAAGTAGTCTACATACTATTTAATCAGTAGTATACAGCATGCGGCTGTTTCGCTTGTTTTCTTGATTACCATTCATGGTATCAAGTAGATAACCAAGTAAATTACCGATTCCTTTACTCTAATTCAATTCGTACTTTGTTTTCTAACTTGTGTCATTTCAGAATGAAGAGATTGTCTCATTGAAATCGAAAATCAGCCATTTAGAGTTAGAGTGTTCAACTGCTACACAAAATGCCAGAGATTTGCATAATCAACTTATTTGTCTTCGACGGTAAGTTTTGCTGCCCTGCTCCTCTTTTTTTAGGTTTTCTCTATGTCTTGTTGTATGCAGTTTAGTCTACGTGAGATTCATATTGCGTTAAGCTTTGTTTCTTTTCTGTGGCTTAATAGCCTAAGTACCCATTTTTCAACTAGCGGATCCCTTACTCGAATCGTCCTGCCTTCTTCTGGCTTGGCAAAAGCTGGTGGCCTGGTACATGAGAAATTCATCCTGTTGACTGGGTTCTAACCAACTTGTTAGTTCGTTATGTAAGATGTTTTAAAACAGTTTGTAGAAAGCCTTGTAAGTAGGTTATGTACACTTTTTAAAGAGCAAAGTTTTTGAGAATGGTACCTCAGAGTATGTCGCGTTCAACGTGAGCGTGTGTCAAACAGTTAGCTCTTCCAGTTAATAAATCCTTATAAGGGAAGCGTTTGTGACGTGTGATACAGTATACTGATAAGTGATTGCTATCCATGTGTAGTCCACTATGTAGAATGTAGGGAGGGGAAGGGTCTTCCATTTAATGCACTGGATAGCAGTGACATTGTTAGAACTCAGCTGCCATTCGATTTCGACTGGTTGGTTAGCTGGTAATAGGCGCAATTTAAAACCTGATGGCGCCGAACTCCATCTCCTACGGAATTTCGGGTGAGCATTATTGAAGAATCCTGGGGAGGGAGAAAACAGCTGACCTTAGTTTTTAATAATTTTACAGCTCAATGGAGAAATCTGCTTAGAAATATTTAAATCGTTCTTTTAGTTTCGATACTTCATTTTAATCAAAACAATTTATACTCCTTTTGATTGGACACTAGTCAGTAACTAGTGTAATGTGTCTAGTCCTATCTTTGGTGCTTCCTGCCGATTACCTCCAACCATCTGGTACGAACAATTCACAATGCACAGTAATGGCGAGCCACCTAGCATGGTGGCCACATTTGCAAACTTGACTGATAGAATTCAGTCTGCACCAAAGATAGGACTAGACACATTACACTAGTTACTAACTAGTGTCCAATGAAAAATATCCAATACAGTCCTACAGGAGGTCAATCGCAAGCCTGAGTAGCTCAGTGGTAATGTCTCTGACTGCTGCACTGGGTGATGCGGGTTCGTATCTCAGAAGGGACATGGATCCCTTCGAAGTTGCAGATACGCCTTGCTGTTGAGTACCAACTAGCACGAAACCTAGGTGCAAGGCTTCCTGCCGATTGTTTCCAACCATCTAATAGCAAAAATTTATACGCCTATCCGTTAACAATGTTTCTGAGAGTTGTTCACGCTAGATTGTTTTCTTTTTTTATTCTTTGGTGTGAAATATTATAGTGAACATGCTGAAATGATGAACAAATCAGTACTGACTAAACGTACTACTACAAATGGGACTAATACTACTACTACTACTAATAATAATAATGCCAATGAAGTAAATGACTCCACTGACAGTGACAGTGTCTCGAATTCGCCAAAAATGTGTAATTTTCCTGACAGAACAAGAAAATCTAATCGGTAAGTCAATGGAAAAAAAGTAATAAAGTCGAATTATCTGTTAACTATTTATCAGTTTGAGGTGATTACTAGTGAAGGTTAGTGTTGTGTACATCAGTTTGTTATGTAATGTGAATCTCTATGTGTTTCTCATGGTGTTAGTAATTGGTTCGGTGGAATATTATTGTCAGTAATAATAGGTTTAAATGGGAAAAGAGTATCAGTCGATGGGGTTGTGCAATCACACTGACCGAGGTTACATGTCAATCCATTGCCTTATTCGTTGAGTAATGTTGGCCGAAATAGGATTGATTAGGCTGCAAAAGAGTTACGGATGGTCCAATCAAGAGATGGCACCAATCTGTGTTTTTACCTGTTTGTTTGAGGTGAGGTGCCGGGAGATGTTAAGGAGGAATAACTGGTGACATGGCTCGGAGTCTTTCTCAGTCGCACAGATATTCTCCTAGATCCATCAAATTCTTATTATCCTGATGTTCTTTCTTTCTCCCGTATATTTCTGTTTATCACAGTTTCTTTATACTTCTATGTTTCTTTTTCTCCACCCTTATGTGTGCTTTTGTGAAATATGGTACTCCCTAATTTTCTGTGGATCTCTAACCGATATCAGTTCGTGATCTAGCCTGAAGTTTGACCACGGATTGATATCAGTTAGAGAACCATTGAAAATCAGGGAGTACTGGACACCTGTTTCCTCCCAGTTTGGAACCATTCAGTAGTACACACCCATCGGGGTTAGTGTGGTGAGAGATGGTTGCTAGCCAAATTGGTTGACAGTAATTGAGGTCAAAGGTCAAGATGGACAGGCGGATACAGTTAACATATAGATGAACTGAAACAGCCACAAGAGATGCAAGGTTAACTTTGTGTGAGAAACAACCAATCAACAGACTGTATTTTCTACTAACATTAACCTACAATAATGTACATCAAAATGTATAAATACGTGTTGATTCTCCGTAATAAACGTTCTGTTGCCTGGCCCTTGTCTTCTGTTGTTACATTAGAACCTAGGGCCTTTCAGCTACAAGGCAAGCTCTTATATCATTCAGCCACTGGGGCCTGATGAGTCCAAAACTAGGACGAAACAGCTGCCCAGTACTCTAGTGCTGGTTTTTAATGGTCAAACTTAAAACAAATCAAATCCCTACAAACTAACTTTTGGAAATCTAACTTGAAATCATTCAAATCTGGGCAAAAGACGCTTGCAGATGAGAATCACTGATTTTCACTTTGCGTTATGCGTTAAATATACTGCAGTAAAATTTCCTGACTAATATTTTGCAATGCTTAGGAGGGTTTGTGGGTTCCATTATGGGTAAATTTTATTTTGATAGAGTCTCACAGTGTTATACAGTAATGTTTACTGATGACGTTTCGAGCACAATTTATTGCTCATAATCATATCAAGGTAATCACACGACTTCCTAAATTCATTTATATAATTCCGTTGTTTTTCACTTGATTTGATTGGTAGTATTATTTTCCATATTTCGGGTATGAGTGATGAATCATTCCTATTGCATGTGTTGGTGTAGATTCTATGAACTGAATCCTTGTTAATGATTATGAGCAATAAATTGTGCTCGAAACGTCATCAGTAAACATTACTGTATAACACTGTGAGACTTTATCAAAATAAAATTTACCCATAATGGAATTACACTCTACCACAGTGCACAAGTTTTATTCTTATATCAAGGGTTTGTGGGTTGTCTAAAGTAAGTTAGTAAGTAAGAGGCCTTCCTGTCGTCTGCTTCTTATAAAATGCCTACTTATCTCTATTTCTAAGCTCATTTTGATAACAACTCATTTAGCAAATTTCGAAGATCTCGTCGTTCATCAATATCAGCTAGAGAATCACTGAACAACTGTCTCGTCTCAGTTCCATTATGGATAAAATTTCATTTTGATAAATTAACACTGTGTCACTTTATACAGTAATATTTACCGATGACATACTCTACCACAGTGCACAAGTTTTATCTTTATGTCTCGTCTAAGCCTTAGTCTCTCCAGAATACGACACCAGTGACCTCATCAGTATTAGACAGCGAAACTTTTAGGTTCCAAGGCGATTATGTTATGGTTCAGTCACTTTGTCAGAATTCATTCGCTCATGAATTTTAACTTTTCTCAATTCGCGATATAGAGTCACCACCAGCAAAGTCATCGACGAACGTCTTCTGTCGCTACCGACTTGATGGACTCCACTGGTTAAGATTTCCCATTAGCCTTCCAAGAAGTTTATCTTGCCAGCCACTGATGAGAAATGCTTCATGGCAGTATTAATAGCTTTATTCCAAACAGTACTTTTGATACAAGTGTGGAATTTTGAGCATGTGGTACGGTATTACATCTAATTTTCTCATAACAGGGGTAATAATTAGACAGGGCATTTACATTGATAATATTGTTCAATAAGAACATGAAAATAAATTTGAAACCTAAGTGGAAAGAAAGAGTAAAAAGGGCCGTTTACTCAGTGTCAAAATTAGTAGTATCATACTTACACTTTCCTCATCACATGAAATGTTTTCCGGCCAAATAAGGTTTTTTGTGGAGATTTTATACTTAACCCTCCGAGCATATAGTCTTTCATAGTTGCTTCTAGTCCTACTTGACGACATGTAAGGGGAGAGTTGTGTATAGAGAGGATGACCAAGGTCAGACAAGATAATATTCGCTAACTTCTTCTATGAGTCCATGTGTCTATCTGCAACAGTATTAACAAGTTGTTTTATCAACATTCCACTCACCCTACTGATAGCTTTTAGTGTCGTTCATAGTGTAGCAAAGTTTTTCTTAAGTAGCCCAGGAAAGATTAAGGGTGAGCAATAAGGAAAAATGGATAGAACACAAGAATATAGCACCGAGGATTCCTCTGATTTCAGATTCACGAATTCAACGTCTGATTGGTTTTATTAGTGTATACTTCTCAAGAGTCTCAGGCTAGGACGAAACAGCTGTAGTAGTGTGCTCCCAGGTTTAAAATGGTTGGCTCACTAATGTTTCTTTCGTGACAATATCCACCGTGAAGTTGAACAAATCCGCTCAAACCAACACTTGAAAATCATACACTAAGCGTTTTTGGTTTTTGTGTCACTCAACTCTTCCTTCGAATTTCTTCAGTGTTATTAGATGCTTACTATTTCTTAGTCAATATTTTGTAGGCCTATCAACTTCGCAGTTGTTGAGGTGTTATCTTACTTGTTAGCATATTATTTTAGGCTGGATATTGTTATGAATTTGAAAAAAAGTCGAATATATGTTTGAAAAAGATAGATTATATATAATTATATGTATAATTTAGCTGTGAAAAAATAAAATTTCTGAAAACTATCTGTTCAGGGGACAATTTATGTTCTTGTTTTTGCATACCTTAATGCGAAACTCTCACGAATTAAACTTTCTCTCTGTCTCCTCGTCTTTTTCCCTCTATCCCACGTTCTTCTATACGTAGACATCTATTATTATTATTATTATTATTACGATTACCTTGAATATTTTTGTACGACTTATTCATTTTATTAGTTTCTATATGCGACTTAGATACTTGATTACATGCCTAATGACGTTTACTAGGTTAAATCTCTAAAAAATATAATATATATGAAGTAAGTTTGAATAAAGCAAGAACAACAGGCTTTGCAGAATCAAAATCGTACCATCATTGCTTATTTCGTTGGCTTCACATCAGCTGATTACAGCCCAAAGACATTACTAAGTATATCTACAGAAATATCTACAATTTCAACATACTTGCACAGAGTTCATTTTTAAACAAAATCAATCAATATATGCATACAATAATAATAATAAGCACTTTATCACAAACAATAATAATCATACACAATGGAAACCTTTGACATTACGTAATCAGATGAAAGAGAGAGTGAAAATATCCAGTTACCAGGACAAGGAAAGACTGATAACCGCTTCTTTCTGAACGCATAAATCGGATATACTTAATGACGACTTTGGTCTGTAAGCAGCTGATGAGAAGCCAACGAAATAAGCAATGATGGTACCAATTTGATTCTGCAAAGCCTGTTGTTCTTGCTTTATTCAAATTCATTAAGGGGAATAAATGTATTAAGTTTATGAAGAGTAAGTGTTTAAACAATGATGACAAGAAGTGAACAACTCATCACTACTTCAGTTACTACTTATAACATGATGTCAGTAGGGTGTGTATTTAGATGCAGAACACTCTACCCTCTTCTATTGAATTACTTTTTGTTAAGTAGGTATGTTGCTGTGTAAAATCAATTATTTGAAAAATTCCCCATTTAGAAAAAGAACAATGAATTGAGCGTAGAAATATATTCCCTTCCTTCCTATTCACTGTTGGCTATCGAGCATACATTTAACTCAACTGTTCATCAAACTTATCTGCCTCATTGGCTTATTTAGATTTTCAAGTATTGGTGTGTAGGGATTTCGTTGATTGGTTACAGGATTTCATCATGAGCTGACATCAGTTAGAGAACCAATGGGAAACCTGGGAGTACTGGATAGCGGTTTCGTCCCAGTTCGGGTCTCTTCATCAGTACCCACCCACTGGGCTTCGAACCCAGGACCTTCTGGTTACAAGACGAGCAAGCTCTTAGATCATTCAGCCATTGAAATCCCATCCAATGGCCCATGAATTCTAACTTCTGCCAATTCACGATATAGCGCAACCGCTAGCCAATGTCTTCGGCGAGTATTTGTCCTCACACCCGACCTGCTGCACCCTACTGGTCACGACTTCCCACTAGAACCACAGGTAACTACTTACCTGAATAGGGACAGTCGCCAGTGAACATCTCATTGATCTTCAAGTATTGGTTTGTAGGGATTTGGTTGATTGGTTACAGGATTTCATCATGAGCTGACATTGGTTAGAGAACCATTGGAAAACCTGGGAGCACTGGAGAGCTGTTTGTTTTCTCCGCCAATGGAAAGAAAAAAAATTACTCAACACACATTTCCATTTAAATGCATATTACTGTAAGCGACACCTCTTGTGTAAGGCATAATCATACTATCTGTTTGACCAAATCATCTAAGCGAAGCAGCTTCCGTAACCGGTGATGCCGGGATTGAATGCAGAATGTATAAACATATGAGCAATAGCTTTTGTGATATAAGGTGTCAGTGTTTTTGTCTATGGGAATGTGTTGAACACTGAAAATTCTGAAAGTTAATTTATCATATTTAAAACGTATGTAGTACTGTATGAGCATCAAGAGATAGATACGTTACACAAGTCGTTTAATGAGTTACTGCTCAGATATAGGCAGTTGGTTGTCTTAGGCGATTACTCTTCGAGCTTTTGACTTGAAGTCTGATTCATAGGAAGGACAGCAGAGCAAGGTCAGAAGATTCGTTCCCTTAGTTGCCGGTGACTGAAGCAAGTTCACTCGACACTCCTCCCTTCTGGATCGTGAACCTTATACTCACCATAGGTTTAGAATCCGGGTTTCCTAACTCCGTAAGATGAACACTCCATCCCTACCAGTCTGATGATGATCTCCAGACGATCACATTCGCTCTTTCACTTTTCATAAAGCAAGTCCAGCAGAGACTGCTGATGTGTGGTAATATGAGAACATTCCGAGGGCAAGGGTGGATGAAGACCTAATGACCCGCCTATACTGCCACTTATCTGTACAAGTCTCTGCGACCGTCACTTTGGTAGAAATATCTCCCTTGGGTATCTAATAATTATTTAATTTCACATCATGAATATTAAATGCCTTACTTTTATTCATGGTAATTCTTTGCTTTTGTGTATGTATTTTCCTCTGTCTTTATATTCAGTAATTTATCCAAGGAGTTTTCAAAGTATATCACGCATCTATTACCTGACGATGATGTAACCTTGAATGAAATTAATCAAAACTTCCGTCTAACTGATTCCTTGGATGAATTTGTAATATTTTTGGCACAACACACTGAAAAGATTTTATCTTATCTAGTTGACAAGGGAAAATTGGTAAGTAGTTGGTTTATGTGCATGTGTATTATTATTATTATTATTCTCTTGGGTTCCGAGTGGAACAATGGGCTTCAACACCATATCTTCATTTTGTCCTGTCCTCTGCAGTCCTCATTAACTGGCTCTATGACTGCCCATAGGCTCTCATCTCCTCCTCACACTATCCTCTCCTATAAGTCACACTCGGACTCACGCCCAACTTGTCGTTTCCCATTCGGGTTCCACTCGAGCAATAGCCCGGCACACGATGTCATCCAACGGGCTCGTCAGGATGTGTCCAATTCATCTCCACTGTTGGGCAGTAGTTTCTTGTTGCTAATCCTTTCCGTCCGGCCATCCGATTTTCACTATGGAACCAACAAAGGTAGCTGTTGATAGAAGTTTGCCGTAGCCTGTTGGAAATGCCTTAGGTGACGCGTGAGCCAAGTTTCTGACCCATAGAGAAGAACTTACTGACTTAACACTGGTTTTAAAAATCTGAATTTTATTCATTGTACTGAGTGCAGAAGTTTTCTAAACTGATTTCAGATTGATAAAGGTCTCCCTAACAAACTTCAGCGACTCAGGGATTGACTTGCTACTAGGGAATAATCTCGTCGACTTAGAATATGCAGACGATATAGACCTTCTAGGCCAGGACGTTGACAAAATGCAGAGTCTACCGAACACCTTGAGCAACAATCTTCGTATGTTTGGCATGCGATTCGCCCCTGTAAAATGTAAGATGATGCTGCAGGATTGGACTTCACCGACCCCTAGATTAGAAATAGGAAGTGAAGTGGTAGAGCACGTTGACCGCTTCACTTACTTGGGAAGTGCCATCAGCCCCAACGGGTTGATCTCCGACGAAATTTCAGCACGAATACAGAGGGCTAGGTTCGCATATGCCAGTTTACGCCGTCTCTGACGTAGACGTGATATCCGACTATCGACCAAAGGGCGTGTGTACTGCTCAACAGTCCACTCCGTCCTCCTTTATGGCTGTGAGACCTGGCCATTGAGAGTGGAAGACATGAAAAAATTACCTGTCTTTGATCATAGGTGTCTGCGTTCTATCTCCCGCGTGAAGTGGTATAATAAGGTGAGCAATATTGAGGTTAGGCGTCGAGTGCTAGGTAAGGCGGGGAAATCAATCGACGAGACTGTGAAATTACATCGACTGATATGGTTAGGACATGTATTACGTATGCCTAGTCATCGCCTTCCTCGACGGGCAATGTTAGCTGATATAGGGTCGGGCTGGAAAAGAGCTAGCGGCGGTCAAACCAAAACATGGCACCAGTCAATGAAATCCACAACAGTTAGTCTAAGCCACGTAGAAAGATGTAGACTTCCTGGTTGGGGTCCTCGGCACGGTAAAAACCAATGGTTGGAAACAAATGGTGACATGGCTCAAAATCGTTCGGAGTTGCTCAGATGCATCCACTCCTTGTGACTTATGATTTCCAATTAAACTGTTTTGTTCTCCGTTATTACTATTCCTTTGTCTCACACCTCTGTTTACTGTCTCTAATATGCATTTCTTCTACTTTCTTCTATTGCTTTGTGTGCTACATGGAGTGTGGCGACTTGAACTGCCGCACAGATGTGCAAAGTTCTATGTCGAAAACCGACCGACTGACCCTTGCCTTTTCGATTCTAGCTGCTTTTGACATGGTCATCTGTGGAGCGTTCCTGTAGTTAAAACGGTGCTTCCAAGATAAGTAAAAGAAGTGACCTCGTTCGAATCCCACCCTTTCATAGTGATTTGTGCTTTTTCTTGTTAGTCGGTGGGTATCTTTATCACCTCGGTCTTCTCTATCTCCACTTGAAATCACCTCTTCGCTGCCTGTTTCTTCTGCAAATTTGTTGGTTTTCGCCCGTGAGTCTTCGAATTTATGTGACATTAGACATAAAGCATCAGCGAAATTCAGATCTTCTAGAGTCTTTTTGTCAGCTCAACGTATCCCTGACTTGTCATTCCCCGTGTCCAGTCTTCAGCTTAATCGCTTCCACTACTATTAGGAATATCACCGGTGATAGTAGTCAGCCTTGTTCTTACTCTTGTCTTCACTAAATTTTCTGTTGTGGATCACTTGACATGTGACGTCGTCATATAGTTGTTGAATGAGATTGATAAAGGTTTACAGGCACTGCATTCCGTAGTGTTGAACTAGTTTCCAAATTACTTGATGGTCAATGCAGTCGAAGGCCTTTTCATGGTCGATTAAGGTGAAGTGGAGATTTGACTGCCATTCTGTACTCTGTCCTATGATTGTTTGCCTACTAATAGATTGCTTTGATTTTTTACAAATGTGTACTTTGTGTTGAAATGATATTAGTTAGAAAGAAACAATAAGAAAGCGAGAAGCTTTGAGTGGTCGTTTTTCTTGTCAGCTAAATAGTGCTCAAAAAAGTGTCCATTTAAAAAAAAACACTGGTGTAAACCTTACTTCTAACTGTGTAGTTTGCAAGCAACTCATTTTAACTGATGTGTCACACTAGCTCGCCAAAATGAATTGCCTAGCTTTGAATGGAATCAGTTTTCAGAAATGAAGGATTGATGCCAGACGAATGGTGAACTACCTTCTGTGATGCTTACGTTATCGGGGCACGATTGGTGTGAGCGATTTCTGAGCCGTGTACGTCATGTATTACTTATGCTCAGCGAAAGAATTGATTTACATTTAGTGCTAATGTGACTTAAGCACTCGACTTTAAGTTGGCGGGTCTCTCGCTTGAATCCAGTGTAGTGACCAAGACCGACGTGAACGCAGGAAACCAATCTTTGCGTTCTACTGTACAGCTGATCAAAACTTCCTTGAGTTGCTCACAGTCACAAAATGCCCCAACGACAACAAAAATGCAGTTATTTCTGACAAAATCAGGGGTAACATTTAACTGGGAATTACCTCGACAATGCCGTTGGGCAGCTATACAGATCAAATTAGATCTCTGTTGCAAAGGAAGTACTATGCAACAGAATTATTTGACTAAAATCAACTGCATGAAGTAGATGAGAGTCAAGATGAATATTCCCAGTAAGGTGAGATCAAAACTCTGTCAGCAACGACCACACGCTAAAATATTCCCGCAGACAGTTCAAGGTCTCAGTGACCTTGACTCACCCAAAGAAAATCATAGTTGTAAAACAACACATTATTAATATCATCACACAACCATTAAAATCAGAGATCAAACAGATGCATATACAAATAATAGGGATCAAATCATGGAGAAATAATCGATAAAACAAAGGATCAAGTCAACATTTGATATGCAAATGTCAGAACAGTGATATACAACAGTCTAGGAGAAAAACGGATAATAATTACAAGTTAGTTGAAACATCCAAATGAGTATAAATATTGTGATTAGATCTTTCAGGAGTGATTTTCCAAACATCTAGCTCCACCTGTTCCAGTAGCTTGGTGGTATCATCAGCCCTCACATACCAAGCATGTGGTGTTTAGTCTACTACATGAGAAATTTGTGTTCTAACAGTTTGGCATAAGTGTTTATTTAGCCCTCAACAATCACTTGAACTATGGATTTTGATGTCCCACGGCCTTGATTCAAACTCACGTCATTCACTGTCAAGCTTAGAGACTCAGGCAGTAAACTAAATAGATTATGATTCACTTCATGTTGCACTGTTCCATTTTTTGTTATTAGACGGTTAAAAGCAAGCGTCAAGAAGCCTTGTACCTAGGTTTCGTACTTGTTGGCACTCATCAGTGAGCAAGGCGTATATGCAACCTTGAAGAAACTCATGTCCCTCCTGGGATTCGAACCCGTGTCACCCATTCACAGACGCTATCACTGCGTTATTTTAGCTCGCGATTGACCTTGCTGACTGGTGAGTGCCAACTAGTACGAAATCTAGGTCAGACGGGGCTTCCTGCCGATCGCTTCCAATTATCCGATACCAACAATTCAAAGTGGTCTGTGATGGTGAGCTACCTAGAATGCTGGCCACACTGCAAACTTTGACTGATAGAACTTAGTCTGCACCAAACAAAGCAGTGGATACATGATACAGTGGATACTAACTGGTGTCTAATCAAAATATTGTTTCATTTGCTTATCACATTCCTTTTTTTTCTACATATGTTAACCATTTGTACTTTCTTTATTTCTTTTCAGATATTTTTACCCTTATTAGTTCAAATAATTTGTCTACATCCGAATTCTTCTGTACGTGATCGGTTTCTAGGCTTGTTATTCGACTTTTTCTCATCAACTTCAGCAACATCAACCTCGTCATTATTACACTCACCTTCATTAATTGACAATAAAATTTACTTTGATTTTAATTTACCAAATTTAACAAGTATGAATTATGAATCAACTACCTCAGTGAACAATAGCATTAATAATCATAATAATAATAGTAATATCATCAATAATAACAATAATACTGGCAACAGTAATAATAGTAGCCATAATGAATACTCTAAGCATATATTAAATGCTCTGGGATTATTAGCATCATATTTAGGTAAGTGTATAAATGTCGTATTTGGTAATATTATGTGTGTACTTGTTCTCTGTTCTTTTGCATAATTCATGAATGAGTCCCCATCCAGAAAAAACGAAAGACAAACAAGTCGTTCAGCGAAGAGTCTCTTTTCGGCGCATTCATTTTCTTTACACATTTTTGGAACAGCTAGTGGGTTGTTCCTCTGAACTTTTGGTTCGATATTCTTGTCAATGAATCTTGGTGGGTATCCATTTTGGATGGAGGTTTCTTTCAGAAAATCTACTTCTGCTACTTAGGCGTCAGGACTACAGATGCCATGTCGAATCAGAGTGGCAAGGGATATAATTAAATTTTGTTTTCGTCCATAAAGCACCCAAGTGTAGAAACTTGTTAGTTGACCTTTCCAAGTAGATTTACTGTGGACTGACCTTCTTAAGGTTCCGTTAGGTTTTCTTGTTAGTTCCATATCAAGAAAGGGGATTTCGGATTCGTTTTCCATTTATAGAGTGAATTTTATTACCGAATGACAGTTGTTAAATACTTGTAGGATTTAATTGTGGTCCTATCTTCTGTTGCAAATGATGAAAATGTCATCGACGAGCCTTGTGTACAGTTTGAAATCGTCAATTGTCGACCTTAATGGACAGCCATGAAGCAGTCTATTAATAATGGATCCAAGGGAGATCTCATTGTAATACCATCTTTTTGTCCGTAACCGATGTCATTGAATGTGAACTGTACATCGAGAGTACATCTCAACAGCAGTTCTTTCAAATACACTGTTGGTATTCCAATGTTGAACTTGTCATTGTCTATATGTACACACATAAAACGGACAGTTTCCGTAAGTGGGACATTGGTGAAAAGTGATTTGATGTTCAAAAATAGCCTCTTCACTAAATCACTTAGTTTAACCTTGTGGTGGTGTGATACAGACATGTTCCAACGGAATATTATTCTCATATATTCCCACAGTTCAATACTGCGTTAGCAACACAATACTGTGTATTTTTGATCATTCTGTTTGATGTTAGACTGACTGACTGGTTTGAACATAGAACTTTGCACCGATGTGCAGCAGTTCAAGTCGCCACAAGTCGCCCGGTCGGGCTTGAACACTGCAATGACCCAACAAGCTATACTGGCTGGAACTTATGTTCCCGCAGGTCCTACCATGCCAGAAAGGTTGTTTGGATAGCAGTTAGACTAAAAGCAGTTACCCAATCCAATCCTATATATATATATATATATATATATATATAGGACAACCGCCAACTAATGTCATAGGCGAGTAACTGTTCTCCTCATAACTGACTTGGTGGACTCCACTGGTTACGAATTCGCACTAGAACTCCAGGTAACTTCCTGCATAGAGCCAGTCCCCAGTGAGCATCAGATTAGTTATCAAGTTTGATCTTCAGGGATTTGATTATTTACAGGTTTGATCATGAGTTGATGTCAGTTGCATTGTCAATTCTCTTTGTTATGTTTCTTTCTTTCCCATTCCTACGTGACATTGAGATATGTGTTTAAATTATTTCCAGATTATAGGAACACCTACCACCACTATATAGCACTGTCAAGCGTTACGATAAAGGTTGCTTGGTGGTACATAATGTTATTAAAACACAAACTTGGTATACTACAGGCACCGAGACATGCACCACACAAAATCTCATAGTTTGTCTGAAGGTTGAGAAACCGCCCGGACGCCCAGGGCGAAGTTGGTGGTGGTTGTCCTAAACGGCCACCCCCTCGAGTATGTGACTTCAAGTCTGGTACACCAGATAGTGAAGCAGCATCAGGAGCTATGTTCCCATGGTTTCCGGTGACCAAAACATATACCTACACCATTTGTGGCTTTCGGATTCTGGAGCCTATGTACGCCATAGGTTCGGAATCAGGGTTTTCCAGATCCCGTAGTTAGACTTACATGCGCCAGATGTTCGCATCAACCTACCGATTTCGTGAGAAACACACCCACCGCGTGAAGGTAGTGAATAAGACTTACTTGGTCGAGGCTATAGAATTGTGGCCACATGAGAGCATTTCGAGTGGGACACTCAACCACCTCGCTTCTCATTTATTAACAATTTTCATCTTATAAAATTCCCAACCCTTCGATTGTTTCGTTGTTTTGGAAACCACCGTATCCATTTTATCAAATCTCTCTGTGTCTCAGTAATAGGCTGTCAAACAAATACGATGGTGTTTAGCCCTTGAAGATGACTTCATTGATAGAGAAAATTGTCTTCGCTGACTTTTCTTTCATCATTAAATACTTCAGAACTCTGAGAAGTTTCTACACCAAGTGAATTTGAGATATGTAGACAGGTATGCAACGGATTATCCTTTAGATGGTTGGAGGCAATCTGCAGGGAAGCCTTGCACATGCACCAAACAAAGGACTTGATACATTACACTAGTTTGTAACAAGTGTCCAATCAAAGAATTATTCTTTATCGGCGATATATCGATCAAGGTCAAGCTGAAAATAAACCAATCAGATTTGGCCTACGTATAATAACACCCACTATCTTATTGATCATGATTACAGATGAATTTACATAACCCTGGTGATTTTTTGAATCATACATTGTTATTGTGTAAAATGTACTGTGGCTGATACTGAAATGCACATTTCGACTCACGCCGTTGTATTGTAGCTTGAGTAGAGCGGGCTGGGGGGCAGGTGGCTGTCGTTATTATGTTGTTGGTGTCAGTCTAGTGAGATTGTGTGATCACCACGTCTGTGTCCAACTTGGCGTCCCTATTTTAATCTCAATATTATTGAGAAGTTTACTGTATGAAACCATTTCATACCTGTGTATACAGGATCACTTGAAAGCTAGTCAAGAACGACAAGATTCTATGACTTAATCATGCCTAATGTCAAATCATACTAGTTGTGCAACAAGTGGCTCTAGTGGCTCAATAACCTAGTGAATAGGGCTTCGATCTTTTAAACGGAGGACGCTGTGTTGAACTTTCAATGACAACACAACCACGCACCTGGTGGAGATGCAGGCATATCCAGATGATGAGCCGAAGATAGAACGAAACAGGGTTCTCGAATTCTACCTGCTAATCAAGATCAAAAACAGAAATAACTTCAAAGTTTTAAATCAGTCTAGATTATTAACCGAGGTCATTGTTCAATTTTGTAGGATTTGTATTGATGAAATATTCTATCAATGCTGTTTTCACTGCATCTTATTTTAGGTCCTGCCCGTCTGGAAGGTGAATTGTTACCAAGTCTATGGTTGCAAATTAACAAATGTTCAACTGATGCTTCTCGAAGACTTCTTTTAGTATCTGCATGTGGAGTGATTGCTCCACACCTTCCGGTTAGTTTGAAAGTTATCCATTGACGGTGTTTTTGTATTTTACTGTTGGGTACTATATGATGAGGAGACTTGAGGTTCCTGATTTGGTTGTTGTCTCTGAGCTGTTTGATTTAATTGTGTGAAGCTTTATGTTGTCCTTCTAGACAACATCTTCACCTCAGGCTCTATAAAGTGAACTTATATGAATTCTATATGAGTGATGATGATATAATTGTATCTCCTGAAAACCTTTTTCGTTCATTAGTTGTTAAGTTGATCATTTTTATTCATCACTTGGAATTTGAACTTTCTTGTCATGTGATTTTTTTTTTTATTAGTTGGTAAATTTGATGTGTAATAGTAATGTGTTGTTTTAATCGTTGATTCAGCTGATGAGTACCGGGCTTCTAGGAATTCTGTGACATTTTCTGTGTCTTCTCTGATTGAAAGTCTACATTTTCTCAATCGAATTGGTGTCGTTGATTGTCTACATGCATTGATATGAAAGAATACATATCGGTTTTCCAGTCAATTTATGTTCTTGGATTTGGACACGAAAGGGACACCCACTTTGACCAATGTAGTGTTTATCACAACTTAAGCAATTTATTTTGTAAATGGTATTAATCTTACTTCCTTTTACTGTTGGATCCTTTGTTCAGCGCAATATTGAGTGAAGTGATTGTGTTGGTTGACTTTTGTGTGCTATGTCTATTTCAAATGGTCTATATATTCTACACATTATTTCAGAGTGAATTTCCTTGTGGTCTTTGAGGACGGTATTTTGATTTGGGTTTGAACGCTTTTTGATAAAACTGTTATGGTATTTATTCTTTTTGAAGACAGCCAGTAGGCATTTCGCTTTCATTCTCTTCGGCATCGGAGTGCTACATTGTGTTTGAACTCTTTTAAACAATGTTTATACACAGTTTCTTTTGTGAGTATTTGGGTAATTGCTATCATAGTTGCATATTTGATCTGTCTGTGTGTGTGTGTTGATTTTCTATATGCTTGTGTTTCTAAATTTCCTGTGTTACTTCTCTTGATTAAGACATCTATGAGTGCAATATTGTTGTCTGATTCTTCTTCTCTAGTAATTTTAATGCCTTCAAATATGTTGTTTATTAATTTTTCGCTATATTCGTAATCATTTCTTTTAATTATTACCGATATACTATCAACACGACTTCAGCTATTAATCCTGATATAGGCGATCTCATTGGTATTCCTTTTATGCGTTCGTATATCTGATTATTGAACTGGAAATATGTTGAGTTCTACCCATCAAAATCATCATCATCCACCTGAGCTGCAAATCTTTTCCATTATTTTATCGCTTAATATTGCATACCATAACTATTTGAAAGTTAAATCTTATTAGCATTAGTCTTATGTCAACTGTCCTAAATTGTCAGCAGTGTCAGCCTAGCTTGACTGTCAGTGAATGAGAACAAAAGATTTTCGAGGTTAATATCGCTGAAGTGAACTGTCAACGTAGAATATCTCACCAAAGTCCAGCACACACAAAACAAAGAAATGAACAGAAACCCTAGTAAACAGAAATGTGCAAGAAAAACAACAACTACATGGGAAATAATGAGAATCTAATGGATCTGAGAGATCACAAAGGCAGAATAATCTGTGCAATTAAGAACGATTTTCAGCCATGTTACTAACAGCCTCTAGAGGACCTCATCTGCAGGTAACCTGCAGGGAGCAAATCATTCAGCAAAAACTTCACGGGTTGATATCATGCTCTGATTTTATTACCTCTTGCTGTTTTCCAATTTAACCTGATATCAACTGAAATAGCTGGATGAAGAAGGCAATGATTTGGCATTGATGGATTGTTATTCTTATTCACAACGCTTACTGGTCAAACAAAGTCCGGTTGTACTTTATGTTGTCAAATTGTGTAAACCTAGAGACTACAATCGTATGTTTTTTTAACTTCCAGTAACTCATTGGTTAGGGATAAATTGTATCAGGAATTAGGTTTAAAGTAATACTAAATTTCTGTATACAGAGAGCGCAATATTTATGAATAAGGTATTGGACTTTATTACTTCAGTGTCATAAATGTCACTTGCTACTCTGATAAGTAAGGTTAATACCATAGTCTAATCATCAGTCTCACTCTCTCATTTTCAATATCTATTGCCCATATCTTAAGTTAAATCCCGAAATGAAATCGGTTGGAGAACCACTGAAAACTAAGGAGTACTGAACTGCTGTTCATCCTAGTTTCCAACTCTTCAGCGGTGCATCCCACCAATGATCGAACTTGTTGACCGTTCAGTCACTCGGGTAGAATGCAATGGCCTAATAATTCTAACTTCTGTCAATTCGCAATATATAACTCCATCACCAGCCAGTGTCATAGACGAGTATCTCTTCTCACACCCCACTTGACGACCTCTCGTGGGGACTTCATGCAGTAGTTAGTCACTAGACTAACTTTCAAGTATTGATCTGCAGGCTTGATGCTCAGTGGAGTCATTTATGCCGAATTTGGATGAAGCAGATGTCCAGTTCACCGCGGTTTTCACTGATTCTCTAAGTGATATTTGCTCATGATCTAACTCTGAAATAATCAAATTTCTGTAAACCCCAACACTTGGGAAAACCTCTTATCATAGTTCATACATATTTGTGTGGTTACATCTATTCAAGTTCAATTTTTTTTTATTCCTTCATGTTCCCCAGTGGAACATAGGGCTTCAAGCTAGTGGCTTGAAGTTTCTGTAGCAGTGTTTATTTTACAGGATGGGATTGCTAGCCTCATGCCCAACCTTTCCTCTTCACCAGCGTTATTTCTGGCTTAGCGAGGTAAAGGAGTGCGTCGGCCGGGGATCGAACCTCGGGCCATGTGCATGGTCGGCGAGCATCCGAACCACTATGCCACCGACGCACATTCAAGTTCAATAGCCAATAAATATTCACTTGTTGGTTTGCAGGGATTTGATTGGTTTCAGGAGTTCATCATGAACTGACATCGGTTAGAGGACCATTGGAAAACCTGGGGGTGCCAACGCGTGACCAGGTAGGTAGTTACCTGGGTTCTAATGGGAAGTCGTGTCCAATGGGGGTACAGCAGGTTGGGTGTGAGGATAAATACTTGTCGATGACATTCGCTAGTGGTCGCACTATGTCATGAATTGTCAAAAGTTGAAATTCATGGGGTGGTCATTGGGTCGGTCCCCAGTGGCTGAATGGTCTACGAGCTAGCTCGTCTTGTAACCAGAAGGTCCTGGGTTCGAACCCTGGCTGTGAATGGGTACTAATGAAGAGTCCCGAGCTACAACAAAACTGGTCTCCAGTACTCCCAGGTTTTCCAGTGGTCCTCTAACCGATATTAGTTCATAATGAAATCCTGAAGTCAATAAATAACCTAACTGAGATACTCTGCCTGGGATGTGGACCGTGTTTAACATGTATTGGTTTGTGATACTGAACAGAACAAGATCCTCTTAGACACTAAAAGAAGCACAAACCTTTGATGTAACACTTTGCAAGTAATATCATCCAATCTGCACTATGCATATTTTCTTTAATCATTTTCTGTGGCTTTTTAGAGTAGTTTCGGCGTTTCTACCTTCTTCCTGCCAGTATTGTTTTCATTGGCTCTTCCATTTACACACATATCTTTCCAGGAGACGACATTACTCAATATAATTCACTCTCTCTTGTGTAGACTGTGCTGAGACAGTAAAAAGCTCTCTACCAACAGCTCGTCTTCATTGTTACTGCGCTCTCTCGGTGTTTGTATGATTGTGTTCTTGTTATTAGCAATTAAAGTTGGTCTACTAGAGGTGTAGGTTCATCCACATAAGTTTGTTAAGCAACATTTTGCTGGTCATTCCAAACCTATTATCTATGAAGTAAACTGTACGAAGGATTGTTGTCTACTGATGATGGATAATTATTGCTGTATGTCAGTGAAATAATGACATGGTTAACAGTTCGATGTCATGGATCACATGGACTAGTAATTTGGCGGCCGGTACTTCGAGACTTACTGTGACTCACACTGTCGTTTCACTTTCAATCATCAACGCATCACATATATAAATAGACTTGGAAAATATGAGCTTATAGATTTCAGAGGATTTTCGTTTGATATTGCAGAAAAATTACTTTCGAAATCTGTGCTTCTTTCCTTTGTGTTCTAAGTGGAACATAAGCTTAGGAATGTGTCGACTGGGAATTGAAAACTGGCTACGCGATTGTTTGGTGAACTTTTGCCACTGAACTACCGACACACATGACTGACCGGTTTCAGCATTGAACTGTGCACAGAAGTGCAGTAGTTCGTGTTGCCACTCTCCACGTAGCACACAGAGCAAGAGAAAAGAGAGTAAAAAGAGGTTCAAATGAGAGATAATAGATAACAGAAGTGTGAGGGACAAAGAATAGTACTATGGACATGAACAATAGAGTTTTATTGGATATGACAATTCACAAACAGTGAATGAATCTGTACCATTGAGAATTCGATTTTGAATCATTTCACCAATTGTCTCTAGCCATTGATTCTTAGCATCCAGAGGACCCCAACCAGCCAGGCAGTCTACACCTCCCTACGTTTCTGGCTCAAACTGAATGTCAAAGATTTATGGACTGATATCAGGCATGCGTAACACATGTCCTAACCATCTCAACTGATGTGGCTTCACCACCTCCTTACCTAACATTCAACGCCTAGCCTCAACACACATTCCCCTCTCTAGTTATTGACATTTTTTAAATCCTGATCACAATTTCTATTCCATTTCTCTCAGGCACATTTACAATCTTCAATTATGCTGAGTATTATCGAGTCAAGTCTTGATGAAGAACGTGATCCAGTCATTCTATCAGCCAGTATACGTTCATTATCTTGTCTAGTTAGTTCAATGTCTGATTCACATAAACTGCCACAAATCATTCGTCGATTAAATTCATTTATTATGCAAACAATTTATATATTTAATGATAAACAACAACAATATAATTACTACTTGTCAAATAAAAGCTTTTCAATACTGCTCACATCAAATCCAATATACAATGCTGTAATGAATTGGTTCCTGCCGTCAGTTGCTCAATGGTGTTTAGAATTAGATTCATTGCATCAAATTCTATTGGATCCATGGTTAATTCATTTCGATAATTATATTCTAGTAAGTTGTACTTCTTATAATTCACTTTTCTATTGACTTATTATGATGTTCTGTACCCACAAAGAGCATGAAGCGATGACTAAACAGTGTGTGGGTTTGTGTGATAAATACTGGGTATTACCTTTAACTACAAGCGAAACATCTCGTTTTAAAACTATCAGTTTGCTACAACCAGAACTGACCGGTTATTGTCTGGACGCAGATAACCGATCTCTGCGTCCTACTCTATACCTGTGTACGAAACTCCCTTGAGAAACGCGCTCCAAAGCAGCAAATAGACGAATATTCATCGTTAGATCTATGCATGGCTCTATTCAACAACAACAAGAACAAGGTGCGTCAGTGGCACAGTGGTTAGGACTCTCGCCGACCATGCACATGGTCCGGGGTTCGATCCCCTGCCGACGCACACCTGATATCTATGGTCGGTCTGCAAAATTTGGGCTACCGATATCCATGCTGAAAATTCCATACTTGTACTGAAATACGGTGTGGCATCAAGCTGTAATCAAAAATAAAAAAATAAACATCAAAAACTCAAAATTACCTCAACAATGCCGTTAGGTAGCTAGCTATACAGTCCAGCTAATTTTCTAAGTACAAAACAAGTACTGTAGAAAAAGATTAGTTAACCATAATTCAACTTTAAGAATTACCTTAGAATCAAACAGAGTATTCCCAACAAGGTGGGATCAAATCTCTGTCCACAGGAGTCACAGGCCAAAGAATTCCCGCAGACATTCAAGATCAGGGGGACTTTCATTCACTCACATCGTAAAACAACACATTATCAATGTATCACATAACCGCAAAGAGAAGCATTGAAATTGGAGAATAAACAGGAACAAAGATAAATAATGCGGATGAAGTCAACATACGATATGCAAATGTCAGACCAGTCTGGGAGAAAAACGGATAATAACTACAAAGTTAGTTGAAACATCGAAATATGTATAAATATTGTGATTAGACCTTTCAGTTACGCAATCCGTTTAATTTTACCTGAGAAATTATGTTTTATTCTTAGCTCTTTAAGTAAGAAGGCTGCTCCAACCTGCCAACAGTACTTCTCAATTAGACTGCTGGTTTTCAGGATACACACTAATCGCTAACAGGTTAAGTATGACTTCTGTAACCTGTATTTTGTCACACAGTAGGAGAATATCGTCCACATACTCAAAGTCACTTACTGCTTCTTCAGGTAAGAGATATACTACAACACTCATATCCTTCTAAGCTGCCTCTCAAATTTGATTGATGATAAAATTAGGGAGAAACCGTGAATCCGCGTAACCCTATGTAGCCCCATTGCTTGTTAGGTAGTGCAGTAATGACAGGTGGTTATATATGCTTACTCTCTCTGAAGCGCATAGGTGACCAGCTTCTTAAGGACTACTCTATTTATTAGATACAAAGAAATGTTTCATTTTGGGCCTTCAATAAACGACTTATGGAGAAGGGGCAGACAATCAAAGTATTCAGGGGCTGAATGTAACCCATTATACTTGCTGTAAGTCAATTTCTCATGCGTTTTATGATATTAAATAGTATATGTTGTAAGATTTTTGTTAGCATGGAGATAAACCAAAAATTTAGCGTGATACTGTATACTACTGATACTTTGGTATGAGTAGTTCGGAATCACTCATATCCACCAGGTCGAAGTTATCTGAAAACTGAGCTATTCAGGCTCGCGACTGACCTCCTATAGGACTGTATTGAATATTTTTGATTGAACACTAGTCAGTAACTAGTGTTATGTGTCTAGTCCTATCTTCTCTGCAGACTGAATTCTATCATTCAAGCTAGCAAATATGGCCACCATGCTAGGTGGCTCGCCATTACCGTGCACTGTGAATTGTAGACACATTACACTAGTTACTGACTAGTGTGCAATCAAAAAGATGTCTGTTTTGCACAGCCGAGATCAGCAGCTGCGTACTCGGTTAGACTATGCTCAGAAGTCCAAGTTAGTTCAAGCTACCTGAATCCGATGAATGTGATTCTGTATGTTGTCAGGTCGCCCAAACAGCTAGACAGAATTCAGGTGGTTTGAATTGATTCGGCACTCTAAGCTGAGTGAAACAGAGAACATGGCTAGTTAGGATTGTCTGCAAACGAACGAAATAGCCATCTAGTGATATCTGAATGCTCATATCAATCAATCAGTAATGCATAACATGAAGCTATTTGGCTTGCTTTGTTGATTGTCATTTAATTTATCAAGCAGTTTCCAAAGGGAGCTGTGGTGATTTCTCACCTCGAACTGTGTAGTATGCAACAATGGAGTTCATCATTGATGCTTTAAATCAACCGGATCGAAACCAAATTTGGTTTTAAAAACAAGTAGTACCTAGACAGTCTCACGTAAGGCCACCGTAAGTCTGCTGTGCATCTCTTCTCCCTCAGAACCAAGTAAAACGTTGAGCACCAGTAGCTATCATCGAGGTGCGACCGCACCAGTGACCTTGAGTGGACCAATGAATGTCTCCACGTGAGTTCAAGCTTTCATTCCACTTGAATCAAGTGGAATGCTCTCTCTAATGAAGTTACGTCTGAAATTTGGTGTAGACCAAATTTTCCTGTATTACTTCGATGTGGGATTAATTGGCAAGGAATGAATTTGTTCCTGTGGATGTATTGTGTGTAGAGAAAGCTTTAATAGACCGTCTGATGGACATATTCACAGTTGTGAAATTTGGTTGAGACGAGTTAGTGTGATGGAATATAGACCGATGGTTACACTATTCCTTAGAAACATTCTGTGCTAGATCCCTTGTGTCATCAACCCAGATCTATAATATATACAAATTAATGGAAGGGATATAATTAATTGTCATCCCTGGAATTTATTCACCATAGAGTAAACCACACTAATGATTTTGTGAATCCTATTACAGGGATCCAAACCAGTGGTACTGAGAGATTTTGAGGAATACTGATGAACAGGATTAAAGCCACCAAGGGATCCCAAGAGGAGGTTATTTTTTTAATGATTTTTGATTACAGCTTGATGCCACACCGTATTTTCAGTACAAGTATGGAATTTTCAGCGTGGAAATCGGTAGCCCAAATTCACCAGGCCGACCATAGATATCGGTGTGCGTCGTCAGGGGATCGGACCCGGACCATGTGCATGATCGGCGAGAGTCCTAACCACTGTGCTACCGAAGCACAGCCATTCAGATGAATACATGTATATAATACGGTTGGACATCTCTATTAGTACTCCTGTGGGAAACTGGGAGTCACTTTTGTCACACGAAAGGAGAAGGTATCCTGTGTAACAATTTTATGCCTTTTATACGTTATTATTATTAATATATAAATAGCCCTGCCATGTGATTGGTGCGTTCAAGGTTATTCGCTGATTGGTAGTGATATTACGATTTGTATCTCTAATTTCTGGAAATTTCCGCAACATTGAATTAATTTTATATGTATATTTTCTATGAAATAATCTCCGTATAATAGCGATAATATTTTCATTCCCTTTCTTTTCTAGGCTTGTCAGAATACCAAGGAAGTAGCACCGGATATGATACTTTTGTATTTAAATATATTGTACTATTTAGCACCATTTCTTCATGCTTGGCTACTGTTGTCAATAATTGTCAAGAATAAGACTGACAATTCCAATGAAGGCTTATGGACAGCCATGCAGAATTTAATTTCCGTCTATCATAATTCTGTTTCAGAATTTGAGCACCTATTAAAACAGAGTTTTAACTCAAAAGGTTAGTCATAGTATTTACTCCCTTCATATTTTTTGTTTTCACTGTCATTTTTTAACAAAACTATCATGTTTACTTTTATTGCTAAGTGGTGCATCATTGCTGATAATTTTATCATCGGAGGGGCTGTTTTCGGCGAATTCATTCTCTCCTTTTTAGCTGTATAATCGGATTTATATGCAGTGTTTTTCATAAAAGAGGGTAGTAAGAAAAAGGTGATGAGTTGTCACAAACATAGTTGTTAATATTAGTCAGTGTATAGTTACGTTATAAAATGAGTAATTTAATGAGTGAGTTTTGACCTGGATACTCATAGAAAGGGAGATAAAAATGTAATTACTTAACAGTTGTAAAGAAATACAAGAGTTAGAAAAACAAAATCAAACCAACACAAATCAAGTCAGTCGAAATGGACGATAATAAGTTTATTTCGTATGTACTATATTATTATTGTGTCCTTTAATTCCTAGAGGAACATAGGGCTTCAGCCGTGCGTCTCCATTGCGTTCGGTTCTCTGATAGAGTCTTCTCCTGGCTCCAAATCTGCCCACATGCTTTCATCTCCTCTTCGCATAGCCTCCTCCATTTCACCCTTGCACTGACAACCAACTCACCGCTTCTCATTTGGGCTCCACTCGAGCAATGACCTGTTGTGATGTCACTTGATGGTTTGCTTTCGAGTATGGCCAATCCACCTCCATTTCTTCCTGCATATTTGTTGCATAATTGGTTTCTGCTGTGTTGGTTCGCTCCCAGAGATCCCTTCCTGTTGCTGATCTTTTCTGGCCGGCCATCTGATCTTGAGCGAACTACTGAGCTAAGACAGCTGTTGATAAAGGTCTGTAGTTTGTTCGAAGTGCCCTTCGACTGCAGCGCCAAGTCTCTGATCCGTATGTTAAGTAGCACTGACTTCACATAAGAGTTGAAAATCCGGATCTTATTTTTCATACTGAGTGCTGTTGTTCTCCACATAAACTTGAGAGTAATTAAAGCTTGCATTGATTTCCCGATCCTTGATTTGATATCCTCATCATTTCCGCTTGTAGTTGAGACGATACTTCCCAGGTCGGTGGGTAAAGGAGGTCGCTTCTTTCAGATTTCTCATATTTATACCGACTGTTGTTGTTGCTGTTGGCCAAGAATCTTCATCATCTCTATTTTCCCTATGTTCAGCTGAAGTCCTGCATATGCATACTGAGCTCCACTTTCTCTATCTGAATGGCTTAATCTTCTCCAGTGCAAAGCAAACGAAAGCGTATTACCTTTGGCAGGTTGTTCTTTACTTTAATATATGTGTAAAACTTGGCCACTGTGGTAGTAAGTAATTCCATATTAGTTTGTTTATTAGGTATATCACACAGTGAAACAGGATTATTTACTGGATGACGTTTCGAACAAAATTTATTGTTCATAATTATATCAGTTGTAATCACACGACTTCGAAACTTGAGTTTTATAGTTTTCATTTTGAAAAGAGCACTTTTTCACGTGCTCGAAAGCATTTTCACCTACCAATGTTTATTCATCCAAGTGCTATCGCTTACTACAGGTGTTGTACATTACCAACTGTACTGTCTTACTTTTCTTGCATTATTGTTTATATTCATACAATGGTAGCCTGGTTAAAACATGTGCTACCAAAAAATCCCATCTCTCTATTGCATACATTTTCTCTCATTCGGTTTCGTTTTAATCGACTAAGATATGACCTCTATTGGTATTATCTACTCTTATGTGTTTTCAAAATGCTTACAAGTTGCTGATTCGCAAGTTCCTACTAATCTTGAGGAAAGGCTTGGTTGTGTGTGGCAACGTGTCCCAATATATGAGATAACTGTTCTTCAGTTATGTCCTCGGGTCTCAAAATGTGCTACTGAACATCTTACAATTGGCTTTCAACTAGATATCGTGAATTTCCTGAAGGAGACAAAGCAAACATGTAATAACGGAATGGTTTGTACTTCAGCTTAGAGGTCATTGTGTCACAGGATATACTGTCAGTTAATATTTTACTTGAAGATATTGTAAGAAGAGGAAATATCATGCAATAAACTCCTCTAAATATTTTGTACATTTTATAAATACTGTCCAGGATAAAAATATTATTATAGTAGTGTAATATACAAAAAGAGTAAGCCATTATCTTTTTTAAAAACAGCAAAAGAAATCTGTGTACACAAACCGTTTATTTTGTATACTTCGGAGTTTCAGTAGCCGACAAGGGTAATTTTGAGGGGTAAAATCACCATCCGCCATCCCTAGTCTTCTCTTTATTCCCGGGCTTATTATTATTATTGTTTCCTTGGGTTCCTAGTGGAACATAGGGCTTCAACTGCACGTCTCCACTTGCTTCTGTCTTCTGCTGTACTTTTCACCTGCGTCCATGTTAGTCCATAACTATCGAGCTAGTTATCTAGGCGGGGTTTTTCCCGGGCATAGGACCAGCTCAATAAACTAGGGGAGAAAACGTTCACATGTTGAACTTATAAAAAAACTCCCTCGAATGTCTCGATTTAATGGAATGTGTATGTCACACAAAGCTGGAGATTTACAACCAGAAACCAATAGGTTGACCGAAGAGAGATAGTGAAGATCGACTATCAAGTGAACATAGACAAGTCAAAGGTGATGAAGATGCCTGACAAGAGACACCAACAACAAACACTAATCATCATTAATTGGAGGTAGGTGGGGGGAATCGGAAAGAATTCAATGCTTCCACTTCTCTGGGCAACATTCCTTCAGCCACAAGCGTTATGGAAGAGGATGTCAAAGCTGTGAGCTAACCGGGTAATCAAGACTGGCATTCACTGATCCGCTATTAATGTGCTGATCCACAGCACTTAGATAAGACTTTTCAATATTAATGTGAAGTCAGTGCTCTTATATGATTCAGAGACTTAGACTGTGCTTCACTAGTGACATTTTCAGCGGACTGCTTTCGCTGTGTGAATACTGAAAATCAAGGTGCTCCCTAGAAAGGACAAGCAATAAGGAACTAGGGCAGCAAAATAGCCAAAAATCTTACACTTAACACAAGTATACAGGGAAAAATGGAGATGAGTTGCACATATTCTAGGGGGTGGGGGACGGCGTTAAGTAAAATCACTTGCTACACCCTCAAGTGGAACGCGAAAGGGAATTGACGGGTTGGGTGTCCGAGGGAAAAGATCATTTGAGCAAGAAATGAAAGTTTATGGTCATCCTTGAAGACCAGTTAAAACTGAATGTGGGGCGCAACAAGTACAATGGTTATGTTCTGTGAAAGCCGTATGTTTCACTTCGAACCCAAGGCAATAATAATGATAATAATACACTGTCCGTTGACTAAATCCATACTCACCGACTCTAGTAAAATTTAGGGGACGCGTCAGTCGTAAGAGTGTCTACAGTCACACCTCAAACTATTAGATGGAAGTTAGCTAGTACAGAGTTTCCCGGTGCATACTTCTTATATACTAGACTATAGACCATGCATATTTTGTATGAGAACAGATGATACTAGCCAGCTGTCTAGACTGAATTAAGCAGAGTAAGGATTCGAACTGTGATCCTATTGACTGAAAGTTAAAAAAATGTATTAGTTATAGACTATGATTTTCTTATGTCTGTCCTGAGTATTGCAATCAACCTCCTTAACTGATTAGATACAAAAACAGTTCAACCGCTTATATGCCTATTTTCTTACATTTAAACATTGCATTGTGGGCATTCACCGTTTACGAAACTCATCGTCGCCTATTTTATTCGTATCTGCCTACTTTTTTTAAGCTACTGGGACATCACCAGGCAAAGTAAAATGATGAAGTCTTTAGTCTCGTGATCATAAATCTGCCCACCTCTTGCATGGTTGTTTTTTCTTATAATTCTCAGCTCCGGTCTCACATTATATAATTATGCGTACTGATAGTACTTTTCCCCTAATTTAAGAATTGCGTTCGAAGTGCATACAGGAGTAAGGCAAGGCTGCCCACAAATAGCATCGATGATATTATTAATTGTGGTGAACTGGATTATGCGTCAGACTGTGGGGAGCGAGAAGACAGAAATACGCTGGACCACCGATAGTAAGACTCTAAAAGATCTGGATTTCGCAGATGATCTATGTTTAATGTTACACAAACTCGAAAACTTACAGGCGAAAAGCAGCAAACTGGCTGGAGAGGCTGGCAGCGAAGACAGGACTTCAGGTGAGCATAGAGAAGAAGGAGGTGATGGAAATAACCAGCCAACAGCAACAAAAACCAGCACCAATCTCCATCAAAGTGAGAGATTTAACAGAGGTTACCTCCTTCACTTATCTAGGAAGCACGGCTTCAACCACAGACACTCGGGTCGGATGAAGATTTCAAAGCCAGCCAGAATCGGACAGGCAAGATACGCACACCTTCATTAACCTGAAATCAGTTTGGAAATCTTCTGCACTAACTCAGCATAAATAACAAGATTCGGATTTTCAACAAAAACGTGAAGTCAGTCAGTTCTTCTATATGGGTCAGAAACTTGCACTGTGCGTCACGAAAAGGATTTCCAACAGCTTACAGACGTTTATCAACAGCTGATTTCCGTGGCTCGATACTGAAAATCAAATGGCCAGAAAGAATTAGCAACAAGAAACTCTAGCCGGAAACAAACCAACTGGGAGCCGATCGCTCAACAAATATGTAGGAGGAAGTGGAGATGGATCGAGGAGCATGCCTTGAGTCGAATGACATCACGCCCAGTGCAGACGATCGCTCAAGTGTAATCCCAATGGGAAGCGACGAGTGGATCGTCAGTGCGAGGGTGACATAGAGGAGACCGTGTGAGGAGGAGATGAGAGATTATGGGCAATCGTGGACCCAGCTGAAGAAGACGGGAGAAAATAGAAGAAAGTGGAGATGTGTTGTTGAAGCCCTATGTTCCACTTGGAACCCAAAGGAATAATGATAAGAAAAATATGGAAATCACAAATAATCAGTCCTATTCAACTGTTACAAACGCGCTAACACTTTATTTTGAGCATAACTAATAATTATAATAATGTTACTTCTCTCCTACTTTCTGGTGAGGCTGTAGTTTGAAATGAGATTATGCATTATAATTTGATTCACTTTAATCGGGATCACGTTTAATATGATGACTACCGTGTTTTTGAAATGTCCTCCTACTGTGTGAACATCCAATAGTTGGTTTGTAATTTAAATAATACCTAACTCTAATCATCTCTTTATTCTATCCACAGAGACTGAATTAGTCAAACCAACATCCACATATAATTCAATCAGTACGTCAATGATTCTTGGACAGGATAGTTGTAATTTATTAGAAGAAATGTTGAAATATGCCTGTCAGTCAGATAAAGCAACAACTTCAACTCCAGCCATTCCACCAACGCCTACATCATCAACAGTGCATCAATCTGTTGGCATAGAACAATCCTTTTATCAAAATCATACTTATTCTATAGATAAATGGATAGCAAAACAGTGGTTGGATAAACATTTAATATCAAAATTAATTATTTTATTAGAACAGTTACCATATTGTCGTGATAGTGGTCGTTGTTCTACAATGAAAGCGTTTCTTGATTTGGATTATGAGAACTGTTGTTTTGACGATGTAATCAAGGTAACTTTCATCGTGTTATATTGTAATTTAATTAATTATATTAAGTAAGATATTCTTAAGTGATGTGACTTATAGCCAGTAGGTTCGAGTTTTGTTCAATTTGTTTCAGCCTCACTGATCGCCTTCGTTATCAGCTTTCATACAATAAGTGTGAAGAGAAGGAAACAATGGACTAATCATTTCAAAGGTCTCCTGAACCTACTACGATTCATAGCTCGTTGAGAAATACCAATAACAAACAGGGACAAAACTGCTAGTGATCGACAATCCTCCTCCAAAAGCAGGAGTTCTGAATGCCATTAAGCTGCTGAGCGCCATGAAGTAAACAGGACCAGACGCGATTCCCTTGGTAGCACTGAAGTCGGATCTAGAGATGTCAGCGGATATCCTCATGCCACTACTACAGGATGTTCGGGAGGAAAGAAAGATACTTACAGGTTGAAACAATGGCTACTTTGCAAACGCTAGCTCTGAGTAGTGCTCGCGAAACAAAATACTGAGTCACGTCATTCTGGAGAGACTGAAAGAGACTCCGGAGGCAAAACTCTGCCTGGAACAAACTGAACTCAGGAAAAGCAAGTCATCTGTGGACCAAACTGTAATTCTACGCATCACCATAGGACAGGCTATGCAGAGAATGGCAGTCAAATCTCTACATCAACTTGATTGACTTTGAAAAATCCTTTGACAGAGTTGACCGTGAAGTAATTTGGAAACTGCTTTGGATTACCTAAACCTTCATTAACCTATATGACAATGCAACATGTCAAGTGATTTAGACAAGAAAACTCAACGAAACGTATGAAGTGAAGACGGGAGTGAGTAAGACTAACTTTTATCGCCAATGATATTGCTGATTGTGATGGACTGTGGGAACCGAGAAGGCGGGAACAAATAGGAAGACTCAAAAAGATATAGACTTCGCGGATGATTTATGTCTAATGTCAAAACTCCAACAGGCGGAAACCAGCAGATTGACTGAAGAGGTAGGCAACAAAGACAGGACTTCAAGTGAACATACAGAAGACTGAGACGATGAAGGCATCCACCGACCAAATACAACAAGCACCAATCATTATCAACAGAATAATTTGGGAATAGGTCACTTCTTTCACTTATCGAGATATCATCGTTTCAACTACAGTAACGCCTCATGGATGGCGATATCAAAACCAGCCAGAATCGGAAAAGCAAGGGAGACCTTCAGCAATCTGAAATCAGTTTGGAAATCTTCTGCACTCTACAGCATAAAGAACAACATTCGGATTTTCAACACCAATGTTAAGTCAGTCACTTATGTTTCCTTATGTTTCAGAGACTTGACGTATCATGGAGAGCATTTCCAACAAACTGCTGCAGATGTTTATCAACAGCTGCTTAAGGTGGCTCCATGCTGAAGATAAGATAGCCTGCCAGGAAGGATTAGCCAGAAGAAACTCTGGAAATGAACCAACCAAGAACCTCTCTCCCAACAAACATGACAAAGAAAAAATGGAGATGGATTGGACACACGCTAAGCAGACCGTTAGATGATATCGCGCGCCAGGCCATCCCTCGAGTGGAACCTCAATGGGAAAATACTAGATGTGTTTAGATCAGACAGTAAAATGGAAGAGAACTTGTGGTGAGGAGATGACAGCCTATGGGAAACCGTAGAGCCAGCTAAAGAGGACCAGCACCAAATAAAGATGTACCATTGAAGCCTTATGTCCCACTCGGAACCTATGGGAATAATAACAATAATAGCTTGTTACGTGCGAACTCTTTTCTGAGTAGTTTTTTTTTCCTTCACGTTCCTCAGTGGAACATAGGGCTTCAAGCTAGTGGCTTGAAGTTTCTGTAGCAGTGCTTATTTTACAGGGTGGGGTTGCTAGCCTCATGTCCAACCTTTCCTCTTCACCAGCGTTATTTCTGGCTCACCGAGGTAAAGGAGTGCGTCGGCCGGGGATCGAACCCCGGACCATGTGCATTGTCGGCAAGCGTCCTAACCACTATGCCACCGACGCACACTAACTAACCAAATTGGTCATTGGAATTTCAATACATAGAAAAAAGATGAAACCATAGTTATAACACGATTCAAATTGAGGATTTCTTCAGCTTGTAAAAGTTGATGATGTACCGGTTAAGCAATGAAATAAAAAATGTAGCTTTTCAACCAAATAACTCGGTTTAAACTTCAAAGGCATATAATTGTTATTGTGGTGAGAGTTGTCTGCAAGCCAAAATTGTAAACAACAATTTACGTCCCGAATCGGGGTCATGAGAAAAAAAACAATGAAAAAGCTTAACCTTGAGGAACTTACCAGCCAATTGCAGCGGAGTTAATATGTAGAAATATGATTCGCAGATATATGGCTTGATTTTCTGAGAAACGTCCACAAAGAGATGATAGAATAACCTTCAGCAAGAGAACGACCAATCAGAAGAGGTTGCTTCTCCGCTAACAATAACGCTAATAATAATGTGCATAAAAATCTATCATTATCTCTTGATTTTCTCAATAAACCATCTGTTGCCTGGCTCTTGTTTTCTGTCGTTACATTATGAAATAGTCAGTAGAACAACTGTATCTCGTCTTTCCAACTCATATTATTTATAGGTACAACGTTTTCTTTCTTTTCCTTTTCACTTTTTTTTCTGTTATGTGCTGCTTTGTTTCTTTCTTCCATACAAACTCTATTAAAAAATTCTTCTTCGTTCTTTCACACTCTGTATATCTCGACCTTTTTGTTACCCCTTATGCCAGTAAATATGCTGGTATCTACTTTTCTAGCACCTTCAAACACTGTTCAATTTTGGCTTTGCTACCGACATGCCAATATATTGTTGTCAAAACTAACTGAGATTACCCTTAATCTATGTAGAATTTTATTTATTGTTCATGTACTAACTGAATGCAATACTGTAGTGAAATGCTGAGAATTCCATTCTGTATCACAAGTACTGTTTTGGAATAAAGCAAATTATTATTATTATTATACAGTAACATCTCCAGGGAAGAAATGATAACTTTTTCGTTAATGGAAATACCAGTGTAGAAGAAGCAGGAGAAAGGTATTACAAATCAGGATAGAAATTTTATAATAGATGGATAATAAAAAATGAAACATCCGTAATACAGAATGGTTCGCATTATTTGCCACAGTAGTGAAGTTCGTGCGAAACTTATCCTCCCGTTAACATTCACTGGATGTCATCCCACTAAACAATTAAAAAATTTTATTCCTTCACATTCCAAGTGAAACATAAGGCTTCAAGCTTAATGCTTTGAAATTTCAGCAGCAATGGCGTTCCTTTTTACGGAGTTTGGTTGCTAGCCTCACGCCTAGCCTTCTGTCTTTACCGCGGTTACTTCTGGCTGAGGTTTAGGAGTGCCTCGACCGGAGATAGAACAGCGGGGGATGACGTGCGTGTTTGACGGGCATTCTGCTGCTGAACCACTGACGCAAAGATTGTGATGGAAGTGGGATTCAAATCCAAGCCTTTTCGGACCGCTCAGCAACTCCACCACCAAACATTTAACCAGCCAATACTAGTCTCGCTCTACTCATTATTTTTCTCTAGTACTGACACCTTAACTACTGATTCATCTTTGTTTCTATTTTTCTCTTCTTTTTCTACTCTGAATTAGTAATTAATACTTCTCAATGTAGATTTGTCATTGTGGTGTAAATTTTTCTTGTATATTTAAGTAAGAATAACTTGTTCTCACTTGTTCTGTCATCTCTGTACAGTCACCTTTGCACTGTACTAAAACAACACTGTGATCTACATATATGTGTATCGGCAATCAATGAGATTATTTTGTCAGAATCCGTAGTTTTCTTTTTTTCTGACTGGACAGTCCACAGTGGAGACCTTTTGGTCACAACCAGGGTTTTGCAATAAGATGAATTAGTGTAATTATGTGTCATTTTGTGTGTCGGTGGTCCAATGGTAGAACATTTGCCAACCACACAAGTGGTCCGGGGTTGGATGAGTAGTTGCATACCACTCATACTAACCAGCAGTGTTTGCTAGCCAGATCGAGGTCAACTAAACACCGGACGGTCGTTTCGCTCTTTCGGGGCCGAGTGGTGGAATGTCATTACTAGAACTGGGTAAATCGCAAATCGCTAACCGATTTTCAAATTGTGAGTATGGTTTACGGTCGCGGGTTTTAAACCCGGTCGATGCACTCCTTAACTTCGTTTAGCCGGTCGTAAGTACAATGCAGAGGAAAGTTTGAGTGTCAGTCTAGCTATCCTACTCTGTAAAAAAAAGCATCACTGCTACTAAAACTTCAAAGCTGAAGCTTTATTCCCTCATTTTCCACGGGAAACACAAAAGAATAGAATTTTAGAAAATCACTGAAGTCACAACTTAAGTAACAAGTAGACTATTTATGTACTTCTAAGCTTTTTTTATTTGAATAAAGCGAGAGCTACAGTTTTTGCAGAATAAATTGGTACCATCATTGCTTATTTCGTTGGCTTCTCATCAGCTGCTTACAGGCCAAAGTCATTATTAAGTATATCAACAGAAACAATTTTATCATATTTGCACAGAGTTCATTTTTAAACAAAAATCAGTCAATATATGCATACAATAATTATATACGTAATAATAATGAACAGTAATAATCATACACAATGGAAACTTTCGGCATTGCGTAATCAGATGAAAGAGATGGTGAAAATATCCAGTTACCAAGGCAAAGAAAGACTGACAACTGTTTCTTTCTGAACGCACCAATCAGGTTTCAGGCGCTTGATGGAGATGGCTTCAGCAAACTTGTGGAGAATTGAACTCTTTTGCTTATTGATTATTTTGAACGATTTTACGACGTCCACGTCATGACCCGTGTGAAGAAGATGTCTGGCGATGGCACTGTTTAAGTCATTTTGTTCCCTTTAGACATAAGTTTTTTTTAATTTTATTCAAATCCTTTATTGGAATTCAGAGTGGATAAAGTCGTCTGTAGATGAACGGTGTTCAAATCGCTTGAAAAATTCCTATTTACACATTTAGGGAACAAAAGGGTTGAGCGAAGAACCGTTTCCTTTTCACACATTTTACCAATCAAGTGGAGATATGTTTGTTAACAGTGATTAGTCAGTATCAACATGTCAATGGGATGATAAATAACGAAGCAAATTAACACAGACAATTAGAGGGTATAATTGATTACAACAAGTGGATTGCGTAATACATAGTTTTGGAAAAACTGAAGAGCAATTGAGGAATAAATGAGTGTTCAAGCGGATTACGCAATAAGCAATTATAGATGAAGTAGTCATAAAAATAAAATCATTCGAACTATGATAACTTGTAAAAACCTTATGGGGAGGGCGAAATTGTCAGGCTTTTACATTCATGTAAATATGTCTATGGTAAGGAAAGTGGCAGTGAGAATTTCTTCTGACGACACAAGTTTGTCTCCTTCAGTTGTATGTATAAAACTAACTCACAAAGCAAAATTAAGATTAGTTAGAATGCAGTAAATAACTTTAATGGCTGTATTGACATTGACTTTATGCTCATTGTCTACAAGGTGTGCTAAAACAGGGATACGAATAGATCCCTTGCTTAACCATTCAGGACGATGTTCGGAAACACAATGATGAACCTGCCTAACTCTACGCCCAATGTAACTAGCTCCACAGTAGCAGTCAAACTGGTAGATACACACATAGAAGGGGAAATTAGGTAGTTTGACCTTATTTCGGAGTAGTTGTGAAGAGACAGCGTATCTCTGCTGCCTTGAATGCTTTTCTGACTGCATTCTTCAGGTACTGTTTTACTATTTTGCTGATGTTATCACCAAAAAATTGAACCGATGTAGTCTTTTGAGCAGATTACCCTAGCTGTATGAACCAAACACACTTTACCAAGTTGCATTTATATTTAAAAGGTGAAAAACTCAAAAAGTGAGCATACTGACCTATCGTTGTAGGTGTTCTGCATACACTCATTCTTAGGGCATTATCTTTCGTGGTCAGAAAGATATCTAGGAACGAAACACTTCCATTCGTTTGTCTCTCAATGATAAAGTTTATCGCTGAATGCATATTATTGAACTTGTTGAGGATGTTCGTTGTTTCATTCTCATTTGTCTTAGTCAGAAATGTATCATCCCTATATGGACAGTAGAATTCCAAATCATTAATTACTCCTTTCGGTGGTCCCTTCTCTAACTTAGCAAAGTTGAAATCAGCTAGAACTGGACCTAATGATGAACCTGTGGCCATGCCATCAGTTTCACTATAGTATTCCTTGTTGAACAAGAAATGAACACTCATCGTATATCTTAAACTAAGTTCCTTCATGGAGGAAACAGAAATACCGATGTCCATATTTCGCCTAATAATCTCATCCTATGTAGAATTCACTGCTTCAACCAACGGTACACTGGTGAACAAGGATGATACATCGAAATATATCATAAATGTGTCATTCACATTTAAATCTCTTATTCTTTGGACAAATTCAAAACTATCTTTTACACTTTGGTTTTTTTGCTAATTCCTGATGCACAGTCTTTAAAAGCTTCACCAAGCAAACGAAATAATTATTCATCTTAAATGCTTTTCATCGTTTCCAACTGTATTTTTTTGTCATAATTTTTTCTAGCATCAATATGATGAATACTTTGCATATCCGTGTATGGAATCATTACAGTCGAATAACTTTAAAGTCTGCTTCGCAATATGCCGATTTCTTGTTTCACTTGGTAGCGCCTTAAAATCAGATGCTGTAACGCATCTTATTGCACCACATTTTAAAGTCAAGTTAATGAAGCCAACAGAACATGGAAGTAAGTTTCATATTTCATAAGATTAAATAAATGTTAGTACTTACAAATGAATATATATCTAACAACAACGTATTATTTATCTCAATTTGATATTTTTCAAGAGTCAGTTTGTCAGCATTTCATCTGTTCAAAGTTTGATCACGGGTTGATATCAGTTAGAGAACCATTGAAAACCACCAAGGAGTCCTAAACAGTTGTCTCATTCTAGTTTGGAAAACATCGGCAGTATGCACTCAATAAGGGTTCAAACTCAGGTTCATTCAAACACTGGGACGCGATCCAAAGGGCAGCCGATGAATTGTAACTTCCACCAAAATCAAATCTCTACAAACTAACCGCTGAAAATTAATTTGATGCTCACTAGTGACTGGCTTCAAAACAAAGTTGACTGGAGTTCCAGTGAGAAGTCGTGACCAGCAGGATCCGTCTCGTTGGAAGTGAGGTCAAATACTCACCACCGATGACACTGGCTTGTGTCAGTTGCGCTGAAATCACACATCAGTCGAAGTCGGTCGGTCGGTTGGTTTTCGACATAGAACTTTGCACATATGTGCGGCAGTTCAAGTCGCCACACTCCATGTAGCACACAAAGCAAGAGATGAAATTACGAGAAATGCATATTAGAGACAGTAAACAGTTGTGTGAAACAAAGGTATAGTAATAACGAAGAACAATATAGTTTCATTGGAAATCATAAGTCACAAGGAGTGGATGCATCCGCACAAGCAACTGAGAACGATTTTGAGCCATGTCACCAATTGTTTCCAACCATTGGTTTTTACCGTCCCGAGGACCCCAACCAGGAAGTCTACATCTTCCTACGTGCCTTAGATTAACTGTTGTAGATTTCATTGATTGGTGCCATGTTTTCGTTTGACCTCCGCTAGCTCTTTTCCAACCTGACCCTATATCAGCTAACATTGCCCATTGTCGAGGAAGGCGATGACTAGGCATACGTAACACATGTCCTAACCATCTCAGTTGGTGTAATTTCACAGTCTCGTTGACTGATTTCCTCTCCTTACCTAGCACTCGACGCCTAACCTCAATATTGCTCACCTTATTATACCACTATCAGTCGAAGTTAGAATTCATGGGCTGATCATTGAGTCAGATTCGAGTGGCTGAATGGTCCGAGAGCTTGACTTGTAACCAGAAGGTCGTGGGTTCGAATCCCTGTAGTCACAAACTAGGACGAGACACCTGCCCAGTACTTCCTCGTAGTTTTCAATAGTTCTTTAACTGATATCAAATTTTATATTTTTTGTTACACGAACTAACCTACTTACTTACAAGTAGTTCATCATTTTCTTACCTAAATTATCAAGTTACACTGGTGAAGAATTGAGAATTTACACCTCATAGGAGTTAAAAGATTTCATCTCTTATACTTCTGCCTAATTGCATGAGACGTCTTCCCCTTCTGTTTTAGAGACAGCTAGTTTTTATTGACTCAAGAACTTCAAATGGCCTTTTTTCTCGGGCTAATTATGTGGAAACGTGTTCAGTTAAGGTTACGTCTTAAGTGTTTAGTTAGCTGTAACAAGCAACTTCCTAAATGGAAGCTTGTTATACTATGTTAGTCATGACCACATAAGCACTAAATTACATTCTTGGAGCACACCTAACTTGACCTATTCAAGGCGTATTATACTACGTCTATGTAAGTCAGTATGTTCGTATTATTGGTAAAAAGGGCCGTCGATTAGTCGCTCGTTCCGATCCCTATTATACATCACTTTGGCTACAAAGGTAGATAGTATAACAAGACTTTATATGATACATACATATCCCACATTTACCAGATTGATAAATGACATTGTCTCTTATACTTTGCATTGACATTTAATGAATATAAATAGTTTAAAGGTTCTCTGTCTGTGAAGCTGGTTGGTCGAATTATCTAAATTACAAGTGTCATTCTGGGAAAAAGATTACTGGAAATAAGGAGAATGCTCCTCAGGATATTAGATGGAAAACAGAATCGCTGCAAAGATCTTTTTCTTCGATTTCCTTCTCAAAACCTGTCTCTCTCTCTATCTACGTTTTTCATTCTGAGTGGAGCATTGGGTTAAAGCTTTTAAAGTTTCAGTAACCGTTGTATTGTTTTTCTTTTTACGAGGTGGCGTTGCTAGCCACACATCCAATACTTCCTCTTATCCGAGCTTGCTACCATCTAAGCATTGAAAGTGGAAGACATGAAAAGGTTCGTTAGCTGTTTTTGATCTTAGGTGTTAAGTGGTATAATAGGTTAGTGAGCAATATTGAGGTGAGGTCTCGGTTGAGCGCTAGGTAAGGAGGAGAAATCAGTAGACGAGACTGTGAAGTTACATCGACTGAGATGGTTAACTCATGTGTTACGTATGCCTAGCCATCATCTTCCTTGACAATGGGCAATGTTAGCTGACATCGGATGGATCAGGTTGGAAAAGAGCCAGTGGTGGTCAAACAAAAACAGGGTTTCATCAGTCAATGAAATCCATAACAGTCAGTTTCAGCTGGCCACGTAGGGATGTGTAGACTGCCTAGTTGGTTGGGGTCCTCGGGATGATAGGATCCAATGAAGGCTGGAGACAATTGGCGATATGGCTCAAAATCGTTCTCAATGCATAGCGCAGATGCATCCACTCTTTGTGACTTATAATATCCAATAAAACTATATGGTTCTTCGATATAACTATTGTTTTCGCCTCATATCTCTGTTTACTGTCTCTCTTTTGAATTTCTTTTAACTTTCTTATCTTGCTTTGTGTGTTGAGTGAAGTGTGGCGACTCGAACTGCTGCACATATATGCAAAGTTGTATGTTAAAACCAGTCAGTCAGTCACCGACTAAGCAGGATTTTAGGGGTGCGTCGTTGTTTGGGGTGGTGGGATCCAACCAGGATCACTTGCGTTGTTGAAGAATATTCTACTACTGAATCAACGAAGTACAGAATGTTTGGCTCTTGGTCTTGCTGAAGCGTGAACGCGGGATACTAGTCTCAGAGTCCTGTACGCTAACCGCTACATCATGAGGCGTACAATTTCAGTTTTACGCGTTTTCCTAGGACTGTTTTAAATATAATGTAATGGGACATGGTTGTAGGACCGAAATTTAAAGGACATTTATTTTTCTCTCAGCGTGATATGAAAATTTGTAAGTCAAGGTGAGGGATAAATATTAGTGACAAAGAGAATGAAACCGCAAGTTATAAGAATTAAGAAATGTGGTTATAGAGTGTCTTAAGTAATTTATCGAAAAATAGTTGTTTTCTGGATATGCATCGAAACACAATGAAACGAGCTTTTATAACCAAACTGAGAAAAGATGATTGAAAAACTAAGTCAAAGCAAATGAAACTAGATCAATGGTAGATACAGAAGTTAAACCAGCTTCTTTTGAGTTCCGGCCTGTTCGCGCATAGGACGTGGTATTCTGCTATGTTAAGAAGTCGGAAACAGTATATTCTTTCCTTGTAAATGATTGTGTATCATAAATCAGTTGAGTTGCTCGGTTATAGAACGTTTTGTTTCCTCTCTCAGATTATTGGAAACAATCTCCCCTATGAGTGAACCGATTAACAGTCGGACCTAAAACCTATCGTTTTCACCAGGATACTGAGCCAGCCATAAGAACTACCTCTTATGTAACGAGTGTCAATTGTCATTTTATTGAAATTCTTTTGTAATTTCTCGTTGAATACTTTTACTGTGCTCAAATTCTCAGTCTCTGTTGATATATTGGCTCCGAATGGTGACACTCCGACAATGCCTTGAAAGTTAAACAAGGTCTTACAGTTGTTGTTTGGTTTCCACATTTTCCTCTTTTTACTGATCTTCATCTTTCTTTTAGATTACGAATATGATCATAATTCTATGCAAACGGGACTTTTGGCTGGCTATTGTTGTCTACTTGCGTCTACACAATCGGTATGTAATCATGGCGGCATATTTTTTTTGTTTGATAATCCTGTTGCGTTTGTATTTTATGTCCTCAAATGGAGACGAGTTGTTAGAGTAATTTTCTGTGTTCTACAATTGGCCTTGCTAGTGGGATTGGTTATTTAATGTTTGAGAAAAGGGTTATATATATATATATATATTATTATTCCTTTTACGTTCCCAGTGGAACATAGGGCTTCAAGCGAGTGCATTGAATTTTCGGTAGCAGTGGTATTTATGTTTACGGGATGGGGTTGCTAGCCTAATCCTTAACTTTCCCTCTTTACCAGTGTTATTACTGGCTTATCGATGTTAAGGAGTGCGTCAGTTGGGGCTTGAACCTTGACCCCGAACCACCTGCGTCGTTGGCGAGCATTCCGCCACCATGCCACTGACGCACACAACATTTATTCATATATATTATATATGATTGTTCCCTTGGGTTCCTAGTGGAACATAGGGCTTCAACTGCACGCCTCCACTTCCTTCTGTCTTCTGCTGTACTTTTCACTTGCATCCATGTTAGTCCATACTGTTTCATCTCCTCCTCACACGATCTCCTCCATGTCACCCTTGGACGTCCCACTCGCCGCTTCCCTTTCGGGTTCCACTCGAGCGTTGACCTGACGCGCGATGTCACCCAGCGGCCTCCTCAGCGAGTGTCCAATCCATCTCCACTTTCTCCTGCATATTTGTTGGGCGATTGGTTCTTGTTTTGTTTGTTCCCATAGTTTCTTGTTGGTGATTCTTTCCGGCCATCTGATCTTCAGTATAGAACGAAGACAGTTGTTGATAAAGGTCTGCAACAGGCTGTTGGAAATATTCTTTGCGACCCGCCAAGTTTCTGATTCGTATAGATGAACTGACTGATTTGACGTTTGTATTGAAAATCCGAATTTTGTGGTTGATGTTGAGTGACGAAGATTTCCAGATTGGTTTCAGGTTGATGAATGTGTTTCTCGCCTTCCCGATTCTCGATTTGACATCCTCGTCCGTTCCTCCTGTGGTTGAAACAATGCTCCCTAGATAAGTGAAAGAAGTAACCTCTTTCAAATCCCTCCCGTTGATGGTGATTGGCGCTGGATGTTGCTGCTGCTGTTGTTGTTGTTGGTTGGTTATTTTCATAACCTCCGTCTTGTCTATGTTCACTGTCCTGGAGTCCTGTCTTTGCTGCTTCTTCGACCAGTTTGTCGGTTTTCGATTGTAAGTCTTCGATTTTGTGTGACATCAAACATAAATCATCTGCGAAATCTAGGTCTTCTAGATTCTTCACGTCGGTCCAGGATATCCCTGTCTTCTCGTTTCCCACTGTCTGACGCATAATCCAGTCCACCACAATTAGGAATATCGTTAGTGGTAATAAGCACCCTCATATCGACTTCAAATTAATTCATATGCACTTACCGTAACTAGTATGTAAGATGGCCTAAGAGGACGTAGCCTATCATCTGAATAGTGACAAAGTGTGTACAAGTTCAATAACCACACAAACTGACCGACACGGAACACAGCGAAAGTTATCCAGGTTTTCCTGATAATAAATAAACGATGGGAACATTAGTTGTTTTCACTATGGAAAAAATTTATTTTGATAAAGTCTCACAGTGTTACACAGTAAAATATCAGTAAATATTACTGTACAACACTGTGAGACTTTTTCAGATAAATTTTCTCCATAATGGAATTATACTCTACCACAGTGTCCCAGTTATATTCTTATGTCGTTGATTTCTTCGTCTTACAGGGGTTATTGCTATCAAACAATTTCAACCTAACCTTTATATACATAAAGACAGTGTGGTTAACTTCGAACCATCCTGGTGAATGTCTTTATGTATTCTTATCACGTCAAAATATTTACTTGATCTTGTTATTTTCACTCACAGAGAGCTAATTGCATATTTAAGACTTTCAATTTGCTTAACTGTTTGCTAACGCAACTTACGTACTATAACTCTCTCACCCTTCTTAATTTCATAGCATGAAATGTATAGAAATCCTGTAGTTATCTAATTTTTTAAATTTTAGCTGTCTTCTAATGATTTTTTCTGTTCCCTTAGTATTATTATTATTATTATATCCTTTAATTCCTAGAGGAACATAGGGCTTCAGCCGTGCGTCTCCATTGCGTTCAGTTCTCTGCTAGAGTCTTCACCTGGCTCCAAGTTTGCCAACATGCTTTCATCTCCTCTTCACATGACCTCCTCCAAGTCACCCTTGCACTGACGACCAACTCGCCGCTTCCCTTTCGGGTTCCACTCGAGCAATGGCTTGTCTAGTGATGTCACTTGATGGCTTGTTTCCTCAGAGTATGGCCAATCCATCTCCATTTCTTCCTGCCTATTTGTTTCACAATCGGTTCCTGGTTGGTTTGCTCATTGCCAGAGATCTCTGTTGCCGATCTTTTCAGGCCGACCATCTGCTCTTGAGTATTGAGCGAAGACAACTGTTAATGAAGGTCTGTAGTTTGTTTGAGATGTTCTTTATGAAATAAGTGACCTCGTTCAAATTTCTCCCTTCGATAGTAATTTTTGCTTGCTGTAGTTTCTCGGTGGGTATTTTGATGATCAACACTGTTCTCTCTATGTTCACTTGAAGTCCTGTCTTTGTTCCCTATCCCTTCTGTCAGTTTGTTGGTTTTATCCTGTAAGTCTTGGAGTTTGTGTGACATTAGACATAAACCATCGACGAAGTCCATATCTTATTAAGTCTTCTTATTTTTTTTTCTGCTTTATTCCAGCCTTCTGGCTCCCCACGCACGGTGTCCTGCATAATCCGGTCCACCACAGTTAGGAATATCATTGCTGATAGTAGCTAGCCTTCTCTTACTCATGAGTTGACTTCAATCGCTTCGCTTAGTTTTCTGTTTTGGATCACTTGACATGTGTTATTGTCATATAGTTGTTGGATGAGGTTGATAACAATTTTGGGGATTTTATGGTATTACCAGTTCACGCAAATAGCTAGGCAGAATTCGGGTGGTTTGAACTCATTCGGCTCTCTGAGCTGAATTAAACTGGATACACTGCTGATGAGCTCGACCTCGAACGATCGAAGCAGCCATCTGGTGTTTAGATCACCTACTACTTGTTGATGTAAATAGTATACTACTACTTGTCTCAATCAATCAGTAGTATATGGTTTTCTACGTCTACTAGTTATTGATTGATTCTTATCTTTATACACTGCAGACTGGGTTTTCTTCAGTTGATGACTGACTTTTCTTTCTGTTCATTCCCCCCAAAAAATAATCGTTGGCTTATAATTTCATGTGTGAATAAACTGTCCGATTTCATATAATTTTCTTTTTTTTTTCTTTACAGAAATCAGAATTGGGTCAAGTGAGAATGCTACTAACCAGTGCTATATTCTTACATGCACGTGAAGGTTTTCCACTTCACTGTATAACTTTGACAATTTGGTGTCTTTGGTAAGCACAATTAATTAGTTAATCAATTTTAATGATAGATTTGTGCTTATTTCCTTGACTTGTTCGTAGATTTCGTCACGTGTTGAGAGAGAGAGCCATTGAAAACCAAGGAGCACTGAATGGCTGTTTTGTCGTAGTCTGTGACTTTTCAGCAGTAAGCCTTGCATTCTAAAAGTTCGAGGTTGGAATCATGGTGAGGTCATGTAGAGAGGGAGAGAGAGATAGCGAGAGAGAATTCAGAACCAAGGGGAAACACCAACCAGGTGTTCTCTGGTTTCCAGTGGTTCTGTGATTGTTGTTTGCTCATGGCTCTGTCCACCTTGATAATATTACCTTTTACTGTAAAGTTCTTCACTTATATTAATGGTATTTCTCTTTCTGTAATTATCAATTCAACTTCAACAAAAGCTTTGACATCACGCAGCTTTAGGAATCTCTTTTGTCCTTATCGAAGACGAAATCCTCTCACATTATTAAAATCAATTACTCAAATGCTAATCAGTGTAGTTGTCAGGTTTTAATTGTTATTTCGAAATCTCAACTGAATTTATGTGTGATCTTTATACTTTAATGTTGGTATTCTCCGTTTTTTTTTAAATGTCATTAGTAAGTAGGTTGTGTTAAACTTCAGCCTTACGCTTGGTGATACTCACTGGCTGTATGTGCCCGCTAGAAATGACATAAACACTGCCGAAAGAGAGAGAGAGCGATGACACTGGTCTTTCCTCGAAATGCTATTATTCGTCAAGATTTCATAGCCCATGCAAGGTGAATCTTATTTTCAAGAGTTAGTTTGTAGGCATTTGATTGTTTACAAGTTTGACCACGGACTGATACCATTCAAAACCAGAGAGTACTATACAGTTGTTTCGTCAGTAGGCACATCTACCGTTCGAACCCACGACCTTGCGGTTACAAGTCAAGCTCGCAGACCATTCAGCCACTCGAATCTGACTCAATGACCAGCCCATGAATTCTGACTTCGACTAATGTGTGAATTCAGCAACACCAGCCGATGTCATCGGTGGCGAGTATTTGACCTCCTCACTTCCAACCAGACGGACCCTGCTGGTCACGACTTCTCACTAGGACTCCAGTCAACTTCGTTTTGAAGCCAGTCACTAGTGAGCATCAGATTACTTTTCAGCAGTTAATGTGTAGAGACTTGATTTGTTTCAATTTCGACCACGGATTTATATCAGTTAAAGAACCACTGAATACTAGGGAGTATTTGATATCTGTTTCGTCTTAGTTTGGGACTAATCGGGAGTACGATCACGTGATGGGAGTCATTTAAAAAAAGTGAAAAGGTCAAGGAGAGTCTATTTCGCATATTACCAGGCCGATGGATATTTAAAGCACCCAGGATCAGTGGTTTGTACAGCTGATCAGCAGATACTAGACTATTACAGGTTAGATAATTGAAGGCGTTTTTTAAACCTCTGTGCTCATCACAATCCAACTCTATCTATCACCCTTGTCTCACCTCATATTATATATGTGTGTAGTTCAAACCTGAGCTCAGATACCGACTACATAAATGCATAAAAGACTGTTGTTCTTTCTGGAGCACTGAAATGGATCATACTTCAGTTTGTACCCGATTTCTTTCGCGTCCCATTTTTCTATAAACTTTGAAATATACAAAGTGATGATAGTAAACTGGTTACGCCTACTACTGCCTATTCTCACTGAAGTTGTTCTGACTTTCGAAGACACATGCTTAAAAAACACTAGAAACTGTCTTCAATAGGTGATTTCATCTTAGCACGTATTCGCTGGATTGGGCAAATGTAGACGTATTCAGCGTCGGTGGCACAGCGGTGGAATGCTCGCCAACCACTCATATGATCCGGGGATTTATCTCCGGCCGACGCACTCCTTCACCTCGATAAGCCAGTAATAACACTGGCAAAGGGGGAAGGTTGGGCATGAGGCTAGCAACCCCATCCCGTAAAAATGAAACACCACTGCTACCGAAACTTGAAGCCCTGTGTTCCACTAGGAAAGTAAAGGAATAAAAATAAATTAGACGTATTCAACTGATAGTATAGGGTGTTAGTAAGTGGGCTGATTATATTGAATTAGGCTTTTACGGTGTATCATGCCCCTGTCTGCAGGCTGCGACGTTCATGTGGCTCAGTGTCATGAAACGTAATAGATTGTGTATCAGTATCGAAATGCATGGCCACCGTACTTCTCCTGAATGCTTATTTGAGTAGTATTTGATTAATGAGCTTATCTGTCTTCTTATATCTACTCTTGCTTTACTATTCACCTTTCTTCATATTGCTGTTCGAATATTTTGTGTGACTTATCTCATGATGTGTTTCCAAGGTTACAGAAAGACTCGTGCTTTCTTGAATTTATCAACATTTCTTCCGCGTCAGTTTAAGAGTTACATTCTCGTTGGTTGAAGTTGCAAACTGATGTGTTCACAGGTCAAGAAAATAACTTCGGCTAGAGGATTTTTCCGCTGTTAGAACACAATTTACGGAATAGATAATCTTTTTTGTATTTCTACCTTCCTCTAACTTTATATATATATATATACATATATATATGTATATAAAATTTTTAAATCAATGAATGTGTACAGAATAGGAACAATAGTCATAATAATCGTGATGGTTACAATTGTTTACATCTAACTAATTCTTTATATTATCATTTAAAGTAAACCAAATTTTGGATAGTGTTCAATGCATTGATTTTTTGTTGTTTTGTTTTGTTCTTATTTTCGTTTTCATTTACAACTATTCTCATTCCATTAGTCTAACTACTAATTTAGAGACAATTATCCAGGATATTCTACTTCCAGCACTTCGTCCGTGTTTAAGTTGTGCTGATAGTTCAGTTCGTCGAGCTGTTGTAAGTCTACTGCACGCATTCATTGAAATTATACGATTTATCAGTGGATGGCATAACAGTGCAATAACAACAACAACAACTGCTACTACTAATACTGGTAATAGTAGTATCGGCGCTACCACGAATACTACTACTACAACTGCCAACAGTGGTTGTAGTCCAATTCTACACAATGATATTTATCAGTCACATTTACTAGAATTAATTTGGCCATTTGTCAGTCAAGTAACCAGAGATGATGTGACGGGTCAACGGAAACGAATTACACCAGATCAAGCAGATTGGAGTGTACTGTGCTGTTCACTAGGCCCGTTGTATGCCTTCCTTATGCTTGTCTGTGTACCATTTTTAAATTCAACGCATTTATCTTCCACATCAGCGACATCAACAACAACAATGACAACTAATACTAATGCTATCGTTGATACAATTGGAAGTTGTAAAGTAGACAATAATATTTCAACTGCTATGGAGAATGTTCCTTTAGTTTTGACAACAGATGCGCCCAAGCAAACACTGTTAAGTGAATATGCTAATTATCGGACTATGGTAAGCAGTTTACGTGTACTATATTTCATATTCATGTCAATTCATGGCCTAGGATAATCATATCTGAACAAAAGGAACATCATACTCACTCACAGGTTTCAACATAGAACTTTTCACAGAAATGCAGCAGTTCCAGTTGCCACACTTCATGTACCACACAATGAAAGATAAAAGATAGTAAACGAGGTATTTGAAACAACGATAATAACCAGAAATGTGATGAAGAAAGGATAGTAGTAACATGGAAAAAACAGTAGGGTTTCATTGGACATGACAGATCACAGAGAGTGAATGCATCTGCATCACTGAGAATGATTTTGAGCTGTATCACCAGTTGTCTCCAGCCACTAGTTCTTAGCATCTCGAGGATCTCAGACAATCAGGCAGTCTACACCTCCCTAACTGGCTGGTTGGCTTAAACTAACAGTTAGAGATTTCATGGAGTCATCCCATGTCTCCGTTTGATCAGTACACTAGCCCTTTTCCAACCTGATATATCCGATGTCAGCTAACATTGCCCATTGTCGAGAAAGCCGATGGATGGCTAGTCATGCCTAATATATGTCCTAGCCATCTCAATCGATTGACTTCCCCTCATTATCTAAGACTCGACGCCTAGCCTCAATATCACTCACCCTATTATACCACCTAAGACGGGATACAGAAAGCAGACACCCATGATCAAAGACAGCTAGCCTACCTTTTCATGTCTTCCACTTTCAATCGCTGTGTTTCACCTCCAGCCATAAGGGAAGACAGAGCAAACCACTGACAAGTACATACGTCCTCTGATCGATAGCCAGCCGGACATCACGTCTACACCACAAACCTTTCTTAGGAGTGCAGAGATTTTGTCAGAGATCAACCCGTTGGAGCTGGCAGATGTAACTTCCCAAATAAGGGAGGTGTTTAACAGATTCTACGACTTTACTCCCTATTTTTGAGGTAGGATTCGATGTAGTTCAGTCCTGTAGCATCATCTTACATATGACAGGAGCAAATCGCATGCCAGTTTCTGGCTCAATACCTCACCACATCATGAATATGCGCCTTCAAATAGTTATATACTGGAAAAAACCAGTTCTTCAGGTCTCTTTACTTTTCCTTCCTTTTTCTTCATTTGATACCAGTTCATAAAAGAAGTCCAAATTGGTATCAGTTATAACTAACACATTCCACTTTTTTATCTTTTTCTGTTCAAGGCATTCGATTTACTCAGTTTACAGTATGATTTAGTTATTGGTCGAGCAACAACACCTTCGAATGAACTGAACGCGAGAATAGATTATACTATGGATCGGTTAATAATTTCGCAACATCGTTTTTGGAGTACACTAGTTCATAATCTTTTAGAATTGACTAATCGTCTATTGCCAACATGTGATGAGAATTTCCAACAGAATAGTAAGTGTTATTTATGATAATTGTTCATCACAATGTTCTTATACAGCTTGACTCTTTTGAGAGAGAGAATCACTGATTCTTTCTTGGAGTCTTGTATCAAAGAAGAGATTTTTAGGGCCTACCACTCTATCGCATCTTCCATGTTTCAAAGGGCAGACTCTTTTTTCCAACTTGTGTCATCTGGCCATTGAACAAAGATGGTGTGCACCGCGCCACTGCACCCTCCACTCTTCTTTATGGTAGTGATACATGGCAGTTTGACGGTGAATGACTTGACCAGGCACCAACGGATTGATTGGTGACGAAATCTCAGCACGGATCCAAAAAGCTCGGGCTGCTTTCGTTAACTTACACCGTCTTTGGCGTAGGCGTGACATCCGACTATCAACTAAGGGACGTCTGTACTGCTCAGCAGTTCGCTCCGTCCTTCTTTATGGCGGTGAGACGTGGCCATTGAGAGCGGAAGACATGAAGAGATTGTCTGTTTTTGACCACAGATGTTTACGATCTCTTTCTCGCGTTAGGTGGTATAATAAGGTAAGTAATGTCGACGTTAGGCGTAGAGTGTTAGGCAAAGAGGGAAAATCAATCGACGAGGCTATAAAGTCACATAGATTGAGATGGCTAGGTCACGTGCTGCGCATGCCTAGCCATCGCCTCCCCCGATGGGTATTACTAGCTGATATAGGTGCAGGTTGGAAAAGAGTAAGTGGTGGCCAAACAAAAACATGGCATCAATCCATGAAATCCCTGACAGTTAAACTGAGTCAGGTAGGGAGATTCAGACTTCCCGGTTGGGGCCCTTGGGACTCTAAGAATCAATGGCTGGAGACACTAGGTGACATGGCTCAAAATCGTCGTCAATGGCGCAGATGTATTCAGTCTCTGTAATCTTTCATATTCCTTTCTACCATTACTCATTCTGTTTCACTCTTATACTTGTCAAAACTCTATTGATTCTCTTCACTCATTTTCTTGTCTACCTTTGTGTGCTCTTTGGAACGTGGCAACTCGAACTGCTGCACTTCGGTGCCAAGTTCTATGTTGAATCCAGCAGCAGCAGCCAGACTAATGGTGTCTGACGACACATGCATATGTTCTAGGTATCCTGTTAGGTGGTACGATATGGTTATTAATAATGAGGTTAGCCGTAGAATGTCAGATAAGGAGCGTATGTCAAATGACGAGGCTATGACATTGCGTCATTTAAGATAGGTATGACATATGTTACTCATGCCCAATGTCAGCTGACATAGAAGTGGATGGGAAGAGAGTTATGTGTGGTGGTGAAATGGCTCAGAATCGTTATCAATAGTGGAGATCTCCCGTATGGATTAAACTCTCACTATTCTCCATATATTTTTTTATTTTATTTTTGATTACAGCTTAATTCCACACAGTACTTTTTGGTAGAAGTATGGAATTTTCAGCATGGATATCGGTAGCCCAAATTTTTGCAGGCCGACCATAGATATCGGGTGTGCGTCGGCAAGGGTTCGAACCCCGGACCATGTGCATGTTCGGCGAGAGTCCTAACCACTGTGCCACCGACGCACACTTAATAATATAATAATAATAACAATAGCTTTCTTCTGGAAAATGCATTTATACGCAATACAAAATTTTCAGAAAGCTTGCTATTACAAGGTATTTACTCCTTGTACAGAATTTTCAAGTAATATAATAAACGTTCGATCCCCTGCCGACGCACTCTCTCACCTCGATAAGCCAGTAATAAGACTGGTATGGAAGGAAGGTTGGGCATTAGGCTAGCAACCCCATCCCATAAAAATAAATACCACTGCTACGGAATCTTCAAAGCTCTAGCTTGAAGCCCTGTGTTTCACTAGGAACGTAAAGGAATTAAAAATAATAATAATAAACGACAATATATCAGCTGAGACGATATTATTTTATCCGAATTATGCTCCAAAAATCCAAAGTGTTTCTCCTCCATTTACTTTAGACTTGAAAATACGCCTGAGTATACACTGCGATTCTTAAAAATACCTATATGATTAAAACAACAGCATAGATAGATCGAAAATTTAGGTCACCCAGTGATTTAAGCAGGTCACTGGAAGTCCACTCATTTTTATACTAATATATGTACTAAATATGCGAATAGAAATTGATTCGGTGATTTGACTAATACTCATTCCCATTTTTAATCCTATTTAACTTTTTTCCCCACAGAGTTTCTTCAAATTTATTTATTAGTAGTGTTTATCATGATGCAGAAGACTTGATGCCCAAGTGAACGCCTTAATGTTGTATTTTGTTTTCTGAGGTCGATCTTTTATTGTCCTTCTGGACAGCAGAACACCTTCAGTGAGAAAGTCACCTGTGGGTATAAAATACTAACTATGGTTTTTGTGAATTTTACCGGTAGCATGCATTTTACTGGGAATATTGATTTTAAGCGTTGAATTCAACCAGCTTAGCTGTCGCAATGCATGTTCTGGAATAGGATGAAAGTTCTAAAATTCGATATAGGTAGGTGTACAGAGAGGGAGAGAGAGAGAAAAGAAGAATGAGAGAGACTGATTACCACCCAATCTTTGTTTTGACATCCAATACATGTAATTGAAGTGAGTAAACGTTCATTGCAGATATTTGGAAAATTCTTCTACTAATATAAATGAAGAAGGAGAATGCCTTTGGGTAAATATAGAAATTCAATTGGAGAAATTGTATTATACGATTATTTGAGCAATGGATTATGCTTAAAATGATGTAGAGTAAATGATACTGTATCACTATGCACCGCGTATGTCATGAATAGGCTAACATATAATTAGGCTCTGCTGTAATGCCGACGTTTTGATCTTATAGAGTCAGTTAGAACTCAGTTACCTGTAACGCATTTCCCTTTGTGACTGTGAAGCGTGTTCATCGAAACTGGATAACTTGAAGTGGCTAGCTGTCTTCTAACATAGGTGTTTTTGTTCTACCTTCCCTGTTAAGTCGTTTAATATAGTGAGCGACATTGGGACTACGTATACTGTTGGGTGAGGAGGGAAAGTCAATCCACGACGTTTGGAAGCTGCATCGAATCAGATGTCTAGGACACGTGATATGTATGCCAAGCATTCGTCTCCGTCATTGAACATATCATGTTAGCTGACATTGGATTATGTTGGAAAAGTGTTGGGGTTGGTCAAACTAGAACTCGGCATCAATCCATGAAGGCTTTGATGGTTGGTTTGACTTCTGCAGAGATTTGCAGACTGCCTGGCTGGGGCCTTCGAGATAAAAACAACAAACCGGGACAATATTATGACTACTATTATTCCGTTTCGTTCCGAGTGGAACACTGAGCTTCAACAGAACATCTCCATTTCGCATCGTTCTCCGCAGTCTTGGTTCCGAACCCCAGCCGATGATTCTTAAACTAGGATGAAACAGCTGTCCACTACTCCCTGCTTTTCAGTGGTTCTCTAACTGATATCAATCCGTGGTCAAACTCGTAAAAACAAATCTAATGCTTACAAACCAACTGTTAAAAATATAAAATACTGTCAAATTTGAATTAATAAAGTCTTCTTATCAATGTTAACAATAAGATATTCGATAAGTCTAGTTATTGAGAAAAACAAAATAGTGTATATACACGTTCCTTCTCCTGTTTTTTTTTGTCATGTCTCTCTCACTTTTGTTTATTTTGATTTTATCTTTGCTTTTTCTTTACAGACATATTACCGTGGCTGTTTAATCTAGCTGAGATGAATAATGCTCTGCCAAATTTAGATCAACGTACGGAATTAGCCAACCACTTGTTCACGGTGTTTTCAACAGCTGCATACTGTATCCTTTTTTGTTTACATTGCCTTATATAATAAATGGTTAGTGTAGAATCCCAGGAAATATATATATATATGTTGATCACTTCACGCATTTGAGTAGTTTCATCAACCCCAATGGGCTAGTCGCTGACCAAATTTCACCACAGATACAAAAAGCTCGTGTGGAATTTCCAAACTTACTCTCATTCTCTGGCGTAGATGTGATATCCGGCTGAACGTGTGTATTGCACATCACTTCACTCCGTCTTCCATTATAGCTGTGAGACATGACTATTGAAAGTGAAAGACATGAAAAGGTTGGTTAGCTGTCTTTGACCATAGGTGTCTGTGTTCCATGGTAAGTGGTGTAATACGGTGAGTAATATTGAGGCTAGGCGTCGAGGGTTAGATAAGGAGGGAAAGTCAGTCGACCGAGATGATGGCTAGAATATGTATGAGTCAAGCATGACTAGCCATCGACTTCTTCGACGGGCAATGTTAGCTGACATCGGATGGATGAGATTGGAAAAGAGCTAGTACTGATCAAACGGAGACATGGGATGACTCCATGAAATCTCTAACCGTTAGTTTAAGCCAGCCAGCCAGTTAGGGAGGTGTAGACTGCTTGACTATTTGGGATCCTCGTGATTGTTAGAACCAATGACTTCAGACAATCGGGGATATGGCTCGATATCGTTTTCACTGGTGCACATGCCTTCTCTCTTCACTATCTGTAATACTGCAATACTATTCTTCCTCCCTCACATTTCTGGTTATTATCTTTTTGTGTGGTACATGGGGTGTGGCAACTGGAACTGCTGCACTTCTGTGGAAAGTTCTATGTTAAAACCTGCCAGTCAATAGAAACCTAGTTAGCCGATTACTCCACTGAAATTATTAGAATGTTACTTCTTGGATTGGTTTTATATTTGGCGATTTCAATGCAAATGATGCTATAAGCTCTTAGCAATATGTTGAAATAATCGAGAATCTCCGGAAACTACTAATGTCACGGTCAAGATCAACAAGAAAGGCGGCGTTTATCCTGCAGTAAGCACTGAAGTTGACGACAGCTTCGCAATTAAATCAACTAGCTCATTGCAAGAGCACCAAAATATCAGCATTGTGTAGTCTGCTGTCTGTCTGATCTATGTTCTAATCGTCTCAGTGAATGGAGGTACACAACATTAGTAACTGACATATTATTTTCACGAAGACTGTCAAATTATAAGGCCAGCATGTTATTTATTACGCAGCCTTTAATGGCTTCCTAGCAAAGACGTTCCCACCTGATGTATCTCATCGGCTAGATGTCCTTTTTATAAGTCAGACACATCAATAGTGGTAGGTCACATTCTTAGTCACGTGTGCATAAGTAGTTGGTGTGGTTGATGGGTTGACCTTTTTTAGTCACTCTAAACAATTAACTTTATAATAGGTGAGACATTTCAAATAGGTTCTTTCGAATGTCATCATATTTGTTATCATACCTTAATTCTATGCATTACTATGACACTATAAACTACAAATCGATTATTATTCAAGCTGTACAAAATGAATCAAGTGTACTGCAGTGGTTAGTTCCTGGCTTAGATCGTATACGCTTAGATTTTATAGAAAGTGGAGATAATCGTCGAGTTCGTGAAGTGGAACAATTTCTGTCTGATTTATACTCAAAACTTCGATTAAATGATCAAGGACGGTCATGGTAAGTTGTTCATTATAATCATACTATTTACTATGGACTTATTAAATAATAATATGTAGTTGCTTTTTCACTGTTAGTACCGTAGTATTTTCCGGCATGAATCAACACTTACTAAGGAATCATTGGTCTAGACACTTGACTTCCAACCTCTGGGTCATGGTTTTGAATCCTCCTACACCTAACGAGGCTTACTCAACTAGTTGGTATCATTAGCCCTTACACAACAGGTATGACCCAATACCAGCTGCATGGAATCTCAAGTACTTGTTGAATAACATTTTCTTTCAGCGAACCATTGAAAAGCAGACTTCACTAGACACGTGTTCCGTCTTACTTATACTCCGTTCGCCTTGTTTCATATATCTGGTATTGGTGATGAGTCATTCCTACTTACTGCACGTATTGAGTGTAGAGTCGATGAACAAAGATTCAGTAATCAACGTCTCTCTCTCCCCACCTACCTACAAATTTGTTCGCCTTTGTTCAATGCCTACTTTCGGCCTGATACAATGGTACTCTCTGATATTTTTATTTCTTTTGCATTTGTGGCTTCTGTTTACACCCTTTTAATCAGTTGTCCAGGTTTCATTGTCAAACATGACTAATAATTTCTCCCTTTCGTCTATAAAAGTGTGGTGTATTTAATTTTGTCTCGTTGTGAAACAATTTCTATTCACTTTCTGTTCATAGGTGGCACAGTGGTTAGGTCTCTTGCCAACCATGCACATGGTCCGGGGTTCGATCCCCTGCTGATGCAGACCTGATATCAATGGTCGACCTGCAAAATTTGGGCTGAAAATTCCATACTTCTACCAAAAATACGGTGTGGAATCAAGCTATAATTAAAAAAAAATAATGGTCATAGCCTTCAAGAGTTTCGGATACTGACTTAGTTACTGATTAGTGTATAGTAACTTGTGAACCTTGCTATTCACTCCTAAAGTATCTGAATGGTATACAGAGTTCGTGGTTGTATTGACGAATTGCCAATGCCTCCACCATGGACAAATGCCGAAACTTGACGCCTTTTGTACCATTTGGCCTCACCTTGTAGATAATCTTGAAAGACGACTGTGGTGGAGCTACGTGGCTTGAGTTTACCAAGTGCTTGAGAATTGAGCTAGTAACTGTCTTGCATTGTCCTTTTGCTAACCATGCGAGATAATGTTCAGAGATGCATTTGGAAAATGTGTGCTTTGTGCTGCCAATATCCGAATGGTACTTCACTGTAGCACAGGTGAAAATTATTCCATGTGGCGTTTAAGTGTTCACCACTTGTAATCTTTATGATTTTGGAAAGCTTCAGTAATCTTCCTGTAATTATCCTCTCCCTTACGTTTATATTTGCCTATGATAGTGTTATTACATTTCTGTTCTCTTACCTTCCTTATTCTTCGAAATGTGGCAATTTTAATTGATTCACTTCTTTTTAAAGATTTTCGTCCATCCGTCAGATGTGTGAGTTTGATTTGTAGTCATATCAATTTCTGATTCAAACTATCACCTACTTCAGCTTTGTGTAAATGGATATTACCAAATGCGGATGCGCATGGATTTGATTGTGTACTAGTATGATCACGAGCTGGCGTCATTTAAGAGAACCATTGGGGGCTCTTCATCGCTACGCACCCACTGGGTTTCGAACCCTGGACCCTCCGGTTACAAGGCGAGACCTTAGACTATTCGGTGACTAGGACCCGATGCAATGACCCATGAATTCCAACTTCTGCCAATTCGTGATATATATAAATATAGTGCAACCACCAGCCAATGTCACAGGCGAGTAACTGGTCTCTTTCTCTCTCTCTCTATCTTACACGGTGGACGCCAGTGGGTGCCTACTGAGGAGAGTCCCAAACTAGGAAGAAACAGTTGTCCAGTACTCCCTGTTGGTTTTCCAATGGTTCTAATATATCAAACTTATAAATGGATATTATCACAATCTGTCACACAGTCAACTATATTCAGACATGTGTGTATATTGGTTAAACTGAATGTCATTCACTGAATATGTCGTTATTGTTTTCTTAAACGAGTGTTAATATGTTAAATTTCGCGTAAAGCATGATAATGATTTTCCACAACTATTTGATCATTTATTATGATTGTGATTGGTTAAAAGTTATCCAATCAAAGGTGGTGTACTTTCGCCATCATAATTAGTTATAACAAACATCTGTCGTGCATACAATATTTCAAGTTTAATCAGGAGTTGATATCAGTTAAAGAACCATTGAAAAGGCACCAAGGAGTCCTAAAAAGCTATCTCATTCTAGTTTGGAAGTCATCGGTAGTATGCACTCAATAAGGGTTCAAACTTAGAACCATTCAGAAACTGGGATGTGATTCAGAGGCCAGTCCATGAATTCTAACTTCCACCAAATCAAATCTCTGCAAACTAACTGCTGAAAATTAATTTGATGCTCACTAGTGACTGGCTTCAAAACGAAGTTGACTGGAGTCCTAGTGAGAAGTCGTGACCAGCAGGGTCCGTCCGGTTGGAAGTGAGGTCAAATACTCGCCACCGATGACATTGGCTGGTTGGTGTCAGTTGCGCTGAATTCACACATCAGTCGAAGTTAGAATTCATGGGCTGGTCATTGAGTCAGATTCGAGTGGCTGAATGGTCTGAGAGCTTGACCTGTAACCAGAAGGTTGTGGGTTCGAACCCCGGTAGTGTGTGTACTGCCGACGAGTCATAAACTGGGAAGAAACACCTATCCTGTATTTCCTGGTGGTTTTCAATGGTCCTCTAACTGATATCAATGCGTGGTCATACTTGATTTTTGAATTATTGAGCTGTTAGACTATTAAAACCTTATCAACTTTAATAACAGATGTCCTTATTCATGAACACATGTATATTGTATTTTATCTTTTTAATTCAATTTCAGCACATTTAATACATCAACCAAAGAGACAAGCAGTGTTCGATCAAGTGTATCAACTCGTTGGAGTAAATTGACTTCATTCAATACATCTAATACTGGTAATACAAGCAATAGCACTACTGGTGGCGGTGTTGTAAGCGGCAGTGGTATCAATAGTGCTACAGCTAGTGGAATTAGTGCTAGCAACACTACTTCTCTCAGTTCTATGACGACTACCACTTCTACGTCTAGCACTACGCCTACTACCTCAGATCATACTCGCGCCTCTCCACCGGATAATGAAACAAAGAAATCACAGTCTCGGGTGAAAAATTCACGTTTCACTTTTCGTAGACATTAAAACAAAAGGCGCAATAAGTTGTTGATTTGTACATTGACTTTTTTACTTTTTTTTCTCTCCCTCTCACCGGGTTGTTTTCTTCTTCATTCCACTTCCTTCTCTCACTCACTCTGTCTCGCTACCTCCTATTTTTTTATTGCCTTCGTGTTTGTCTGTTTGCGTACTGAATAATTTGTTTTATTTCCAAAAGAATCAGCCTTAACTGTGTTTTTTTTTAATTGCAGCTCTTTATATAAGCCTTGATTGTGATTACTGTGATTTGAATCAATACAAATGCTTCTTTTTTTTAATTACTACTTTAATTTGTAATTTATTTAATTATTTAATTGAGTTACTTTCTCTAACTCACTCACTCTCTCGTCTTAGATCACACACAAGACACGACGGATCAACAACAACAACATACGTGTTTGTTTGCTTGTTTGCACACAACGCCACTGATACTATGATGACCTAATAGTATTTCATTGTTGTGTCACAAGTTAATTTACGATTATCACTGTCTTTTTTTTATTTCTTTTGATAAAACATTGTCTATACTTACTGATTGTGTACTTCATAGATAAAATTGTCTTTCAAAACTGACCACAACTTACTCTATTTGTTAATATGTAATTTACGAGTACTCATCAGTGTGTGTGTGTGTGTGTGAGTACACTACATATCCTGAGGAGGAAACAACAACTAACGAATCAACATATCTCCCTCTTTTTTTAATAAAAGAACTATTTTCTGTTACTCCTGGAAATAATAATTGTATATTGGTGTAATTATTATTATTATTTTTAATATTATTAAAATCTTAATTATAATTGTTTAATTCTATTTTTTGTTGTTTTGATTTGGTTTTCTATAATTTATACTTTTCTTTGCCTTATTTTGTGTTCAACCTTCAATGATCAATGACAACTGATTTACTTGATGAGCACCATTTGAATATTGATCTCCCCCACCCCTATTTCTTTTGATTTGTTTGTTGTGTTTTCTTTGCAATGTTTTTTTCCCTTTTTTATTTATTTATTTTTTTGTGCTTTCATTCTCTTTGTGTACATAGATAATAGAAAGAAATCTTTTGCTTTCATTGATATCTTGACAGTGATTGGGTTACTTCACATTAAGTGTAATATATGATATAGATACACTGACCCGCGGGGTCCAGCATCTCAGTCGGTGGTGGTAGCACATGAATTCGTCGAATTCACACATTGTTGAATTCCAATCCAGTGAGTGAATAGTCAACAGGCCCGGCCAGGTAACCTTAAGGTTTAACGCTCGATCATTGTTAGGTTTATCGGTGTGTGTGTGTGTGCACCGCGAAAGAGTCTAAAACGAGAATGAAGTACAGCTATCCAGTACTCCCTGGTGGTTTTCAGGGAGTTTTCTCAAACTTATGAAATCGATCGAAAGCTGTACAAAACCTAAAATCTGAATTTGTACATATTATAAAGCGAATATGAATACATTTCTAGACCTAATCGTAAACACGACCAGACAACCAATCAGAAAATGTGTCATAAAAGTGTACATCTATAATAGTCAGTGTTTCGATAGGCCTTAAGATGAATATCGATCGACTGAATGGACAGTTTAACCTAGAACTGAAATCAGCACAGTTTAACGAACTAAGGGTATTCAACTAGTACACTGAAAATACTAATCAATCATCTCGATTCAGTTCAAATGAACACTATGAAAAGATGCAATATGGTATTGTTATATTTTTCGAAAAAGAATTATTGATTGTCGACATTATAGTAGTTCTTACTTGTAACTAGTAAATTATTAGGCGTACATTTCAATATATTGTTTGAGTTACTGAAGAACTAAGTCATTGACTGATCGACGAATCTACGTAGAACTTTGAATAGATGTCCAGTAGTTCTCACCGTTACCCTTCGACACTGGGACATAAAGAGAAGAAAAAACAGTGCTAATACAGTGGACAGAAATCCTTATTTGAGAAAGAGAATTATTATTTGGTGTTTTTATCCAAATGTAAAAATCTTTATTGACCTAGAATTATGGGGTGAAGTTGAACGAGAATTCTAAAGATGATGAGGAGTGAGTAGTCATATCTGCTTCATGACTAATAGTTTTGAGTCGATACTATCAACAATCTCTACACAGCTGACACTCTCCTACATGGCTCAAGTCAACGATGATTTCATGGTTGTGTACCATGTTTTGCCGGGATCATCTTTATCCTTAATATTACAGTCGTTAATAGAGCCATAATTATTTTGAATAAATCGGACATGCGTTATGTATCCCGGGGTGTGTGCTTCCTGGAGTCTATGTAGTTCTGTGCAATTTTTATTAGTAATCGGTAGCTCGATTACTAGGCACATTTTACATGTATTCTTCTCCATCTTCATAATAAATTTACTGATATAGTATCAAGAATACCAATTTGTGATTTAAACTGTTGGATCATTGAATTATTAGTTTATTTATGTGGCGCTTTGAATTTAATATGGTGTTGAATCTGTGGTGACAGTATTCCCGTTAAAAAATACTCCTGTTAGTCAGTCAGTCAGTTAATTAGTAGTCGATGATACCAGTTTACGGAAGCACCATTTCTGCATAGTTGTCCGAACTCTGACACCCTTCATATCTTCATAGAAAGTAAGACAAAAGAGTGAAAACAGTATACTTAAAAACAAAAGTGGAAAAGCGCATGAAGAAGTGTGTGAATATAATTAGGAGGAAAATGTGTCTGTGCTACTACTGTGATCTATTCTGATTCATATTCATTCATAACCATAGGCTCAGTAAAGTGGCCACATGGAATGGAAGGAAGTAAGGTTCAGTCAGTTACCTACCACAAAGAGCCAAGTTTAGAAACTCCAACCTTGTGACTTCATTGATTTCTGACACGTTCTCTCCTGGTGATCTTCCGCTTTTCATTCAATATAATCTCTCTTCTGTTCCGTCAACTATACATCAAGGGAGGCAGTGCGTATGCGGGGATAATTCATGATCTAGGGATCTCAGATGTAGTGTCGCGCACCACACTTTGCTCTTAACCAGTAGTCGTATATTCCGCGAAAGTTAAATGAATCTCCCATATTCCAACGGGAAGAAACCGAATATCCGCAGATAACATGTCACTTTATCGTTAATATTAGTCTTTCAAGTTGAATATTTCTCAGCTGTGAAATAATTATGCAACTGATGGTGTTATCTGTTGCTCGCCGTGTGCTACAAAGAACACTACAGTTGCATGCATGCATAGTATAACTGTCTTTGTTCTTTGATTCCCCTACCGATATTGCGTCGATCTAGTACTGGGAATTCCATTTTTAAGCTTACAAGACACGGCTATGTGGAATACTGGTTGCATGTAGCTAGTGTTGTGGTGTGCACTTCACTTTTACAATGTATAATTTTGACCATTTCACCACTCAGTCAAATTCTACACCGTTCAATAATTCATCATTGAATGTTCTTCTGTCATCAGATACTGATTACTGCTGTTAGTGGGCAATTATAGCTTCCACAAGAGTTTACTAGTTGTCGGCTGACCAGTGGTAGTGGTAGAATATTAATGGTGCAGCGGTTAGGATTCGCCCTGTATTCCATCCAGTTAGTGTTGGTATTCCCCTGTATGAATAGAATAGAACCGAGAACTCATATTTTAACATGCTCAAGCGTTACAGCCACTAGGCCACTTGTTCAGCGGATATGATTCAATGTCATTCGTATATAATTGAGTCTTGTTGACATTTCTGGACTGAATAGGTCAGTTAAATATTAAGGCTTCTTGTATAGATGCGTTGGGAATGTGGTGGTGAGTTCTAATTTAGTTTAACAATTCTGATTGTTAACATTATACGATTAGGTTGTGGCACTAGTATTATTTCGTGTGACTCTGATCGAAGTCAAGCAGAGAAGTAAAGCCTTCTTAGCACTCAAAAATATCCTAGAGATGAAATACAATGAAATTGCGGTGAGTATTCCACTATTCAGTCAATTGTTCAGAGTACAGTGATCAACACTTTCCAAGTCCACTCGATTTCCTGAATAATTCCCATCCAAGAAAACTATTGATAAACAACAAAACGAGTATTTCAGTGAATTCATCGGGAAGAATCTCTTCGCTGAAATATTTGTTGATTTAAAAAGACAAACTGATACATCATAAGCCATGACTTCAAGCGACATCCTTCTCTTTCAAACATTAACAGACCTTGTGGACACAATGTCGGTCCGATAGGTATTTACACTTTCTGAGTACAATTCACACAATTTTTTATCGTCTAAAATTATGTGTACTTCCAAGATAATTCATCTCAACTTTACAATGAATACAGTTTGTCAGGATTCCGTTGATACCTCTGATCAATGTTATGTTTGGCTAGCTGTTGAACTATAAGTAGTTACGATCATGACGTAAGTCACTCATATTCTGTCGAGGGTCAGAGGGAGAAGTCGTACTGCTGGTAAATACGCATGTAGGAGCAGTGATTCGTTCCCATTGGACCACCAGCCATGTTACCGTTCCAGTCTGGTGTGGAGGGCGACAGCACCACGAAAATAGAAAACTCCGAAGATTGCACATCCTGACTCACTTTGCATTAGTCGGTAGCAGAAGTGGTAAGACACAAATCCAAATTCTACTTCGAACGGAGTGTGCGTGATTGGCCTCAAGAAGTTGTCTACTGGACTCTGTGGTTACGCAACACTGTTGCTCCTACTGTAACATCAGAAAGGCCAAGGTATATTTTCAATTGACCAAACCACTATTTATATCTATGCAGTTTTATATTCTCTAACCAATCATTTAGCGTGTGATTTCGCCTTACATTAAACGACATGAAAAAGAATGTTCAAATATACAAGTATTATGTCGCTAACGCAGTATCGAACTGTGGTAAAAGTGTTCTGACTCCAGCAACAAGTAGAATGTTCAAATGGATAAATCGTATTCTGTAGCTAATGTTGTGTTGAACTGTGGGAATATGTGAGAATAATATATCGTTGAAACACATTGTCTGTATCACACCACCACAATACTGTCCCAGATACTTCATGAAGAAATCAACTTCCACAGTGTAGGCAGCTGGGTAGTAATAACTGCCCACACACATCCACAAGCACACGAAGTTTTCTTGACCATCACCCAAATTCACCTCCATCACCTATTTCTGTAAGTAATTTTCCACTAGTAGATCCCTCGAATTCTGTGACGATTATCAACTACCTGAGTCGGGAAAACACTACAAATAGTTTCTTGAAATCACATCGTTGACTTCCTATTGGGGCATTCAACGTCAGGAATTTCTACCGAAACCGAAAACAAGCTTCACTATCCAGAGCTCAGTCATCTCAAGATATGGATGTATCTTGTGTTTCGGAGACAAGCATATAAAATCCGATTGTGGATATTCACTTAAACTCACCTGAACAACAGAGTGAATCTGCGGAGTTCAGCTTATGGGTATCAGGACATTCCGGTCAGTTCACGAGGATTTGCTGGTGTAAGAATAAGATTGAGTGCTAGGGCAGAGAAACCGCTAGTTGATTGGATTCCAGTGAATAGTTGTATGAGTGATGTCCGGCTGAACGGATTCGTGAAAAGAAGGAAAGGTCGCGAAACCCGTCCACGATCTGAAAGGACATAATAGTCTCCGCCTACATCCTGACAGACTCCAGTTAAGACAAAGTAAAGGATTAGTTCAATCAAAAGCAGCTGTCTACTATGCAGCCGAAAGCAAAACGCTCAGATATCCCTAATTTAACAAGTGATCTCAGTGGTCAAGGAGGGAGGCTGTGATAGTCAGAGCAGTATATTGGTGGCATCTAGGGAGTCCCATACCGACGAACCGATAACTTTGGTCGTCTCTTGCAATCCTGTTCAGATAATCCTCTTTTCCTGGTCAGCACCAACTTCGAACATGAGGAGAGACATTGACTAACATGGTGACATCCAATATAAAATCAGTGATGAAGGAGAATAGATGACATAGCTATAAGCTTTCGATGGAGAGAGTTGGTGGGAGATTGCTCTCCTTAGGGAACATTTGTGTGGGCTCCGATCACGCTATAGTCCGTGCATGTATATGCCTACAACTGGACGGACATGGAAAACAGGCAACTACAAAGCCTTTTCGCGCCCAACTTGATGAAAACACAAAGTCTTCATTGAAGGAAGAAATAACTAAACGCGTAGCTGGGATTTACAACAACACTCATCCTGAGGAAGTCTGCAATAATATCGAGTTGTCTGTAGAAACAGCAGTGAAGGCTGTTTATGATCTGAAACCAAAGATTGGTGAATCCGTTGCTTCATCCGAGATGACAGGCACAGAAAGACCGATTCCAGATGGCCTCAGACATAACGAGGAGTGACAGGTGCTAAAATGCAAACTGACTAATAGGCTTCACAACGCCCGTGAACAGTGTTAGGCAACAAGAGGAAAATAGATGAAAAAGGTAAGAGCGTCAAGCAACACGAAAGAACTATTTAGACTCACTAGGGAAATGCGTTGTAAGAAAACAATGACAAGTCAGACAATTTTCGAGAAGAGCAGTACTTTAACCACTCCTCAGAATAGAAAACTGGAACTTTGCAAACAACACTTCGAAGGGGAAATTAATTGACCTACAACCACGCTAAATTCGCCCACCACCTGATGCCTGCCTGTGTGGAATGTAAATATCCACCCTCCAATTGTAACTGAGGTTACGGTAACTATCTTTAATGTGAGACGAGGCAAAGAAGCAGGACCTGATGGAATGATACAGTGATACAATCGAAGAAGATCAAGAAAAAGCAGGAGCAATGGCAAACTACTTCTCCCAAGTCTTCACTCAGGAGTCATCACTGCCTATAGGATCAGCTCTGGCTGCATCAGAATAACATGGGATAGATTCCGCTGACATCGACCAAGGCATCGTGCTCAACTGCCTAAGGAAACTAGATGCAGCGAAATCAATGAGTCCTGATAATCTTCATCCAAGGCCTCTCAAGGAGCTATCAGCCCACATTGCCGGCCCTTTGACTACGATCTTCAAGCTTTCTCTCCTAAATGGAGTGTTACCGCGTGACTGAAAAGATGCCATAGTAACCCCCATCCACGAAGGAGGATCAAGATAATGCTCTTCAAATTACAGACCTATCAGTCTGACCAGCACTTTAATTAAGACACTGGAAAGAATCATCAAGAAAAGCACCATGGCATATCTAGAAAGTAGAAGCTTGTTATCTAGAGCACAGCATGGCTTCCGAAGGAACCTCTCGTGCCTGTCAAATCTTCTCACTGCAAGAGAAAGCTGGGTTAAATCCAGGGACAACAGAAGACCCGTTGACGTCGTCTTCATAGGCTTCAGCAAAGCCTTTGATAAAGTACCTCACAAAAGACTACTCATGAAGTTGGAAAGTCTTGGTATCAAAGGCAGCTTACTAAACTGGCTCAAGGAATTCCTCATAGATAGGAGGCAGAGGGTTAGGATCAACTCGAAACTCTCCTCTTGGACAGCAGTACGCAGCGGAGTGCCACAAGGCATGGTACTCGGACCTCTCCTATTTATTTCGTATATCAATAAGTTATCTCTACTCACCGACTCCCCTATGGTCCTATACGCAGATGACTTAAAAATTTAGAGAGAGCTGAAGGGCAACAGTGACACGTCCACATTGCAAGAGGACCTCAACAAATTATCAGAGTGGTCCATAGAATGGATGCTCCCGATAAATGTGGCAAAATGTGCAACCATGCGCATTGGACAAGCAAGCACGAGCTCCTACGAACTAGAGGGAATAACACTTCCATCAGTTCAGACTCACTTGGACTTAGGTGTCATAGTTAGCCACGACTTAAAAACTACAGCACACTGTCGCGCGGTGGCTGCACGTAGTTTCAGGTCATTATGGGCAATTCGCAGAGCCTTCACTAGAATCACCAGAGATATGTTCACCTCCTTATATACATCTCTGGTGAGGTCAAGACTGGAAAACTGCATCCAGGCCACCAGTCCCTGTCTAAAAGGGGACTCACACATTCTCGAAAGAGTTCAAAGGAAGGAAATACGTATGATTCTCGGATTGACTAATATATCATATGAGGAAAGACTAGACAATTCAAATCTCCTCTTCCTGTCGTACCGTAAGCAGAGAGGAGATTTAATCACAATGTTTAGAATTTTAAATAATGATTACGGACCTGACATATTCTATCTTTTCCTTCACACCAGGTCGGAACACCTTAGAGGACATAGCAGGAGAGTTCAAAAGCCAAGAAGTCATATTGCTGTTGAATACTCGTTCTCATATCAGGTCATAAACACTTCGAACCGAATCCCAGAAGAAGTGGTGTCAGCAACCTTAACTGATTCGTTGAAGAAGGGCTGGGAAAACCACGAAAATTTACAAGAAAAGGATAGACATAGGCTCCAAGCCTTCGATCCTCACCCAATAAACCTCAATCTTAAACTAAAAGAGAATGACTCCACAGATCTTTAGGAATGGTGGTGACCAGTAGTTGTCTAGAACAATTAATGTGTGCGATTCCGAGATATTTCCGTTGTACTATCATAAATCATTGATTATCCCAGGTTACAAGAATGGAGACCAATAATTCTGTGAGAATCTCAAGTGACTAGCTTGATTGACATGGTTCCGTTTAAGAGAAGATCATTTAAGCTTATCTAATACGGAATTACATTCTACCACAGTGGCCAAGTTCTACACTTACATTGAAACTGACTAACATAGTATCTAGAATTCTGGATTCAATAACCCTGTGTAGACTGAATCGTGCTCGAGATTAGTAAACCCACGAAAACTAGTCAGGCTTTAGCGTCAGACAGTAGTGTGACGATATTACCTTCACTAATCAATGCACTCTCTTCGAACTCATGTGACTGGCTGACTGACTGGTTTCAACATAGAACTCTGCACAGATATAGCACACAAAGCAAGGGAAGAGAGTGAAGAGGGATTCAAAGGAAAGATAAAAAATAGCAGTGTGAGGCAAAAAGAATAGTAATATGGAAGAATGATATGATTTTATTGAATATGACTAATCAAAGAGTGGGTACATCTGCGCCATCAATGAGAACGATTCTGAGCCATATCACCAACAGTCTCCAGCCTTCATTGGTTTCTACTGTCCCGAGGACTCCAACCAACCAGGCAGTCTAAATCTTCCTACGCGGTACGCTGGCTTAAGCTAACTGTTGTGGATCCCACTGACTGATGTGATGTTTCGGTTTGACCACCACTAACTCTTTTCCAACCTGATTAATCCTATGTCAGCTAAGACTGTCCGTAGAGGAAGCCGATGGATGGCTAGGAATGCATGCCTAACACATGACACAACCATCCCAATCGATGTAGCTTCACAACCCCATCAGCTGATTCACCCTTCTCTCCTTACCTAGTACTCGATCGAAGCCTAACCTCATTATCACTCATCCCATTATACCACCTAAGACGGGATATAGAAAGCAGAAACCCATGATCAAAGACAACTAGCCAGCATTCTCATGTCTTCCACTCTCAATGACCATGTCTCACAGGCAGCCATAAAGAAGGACGGATTGAACTGATGCTACTGTGCAGTACACACGTTAGTTGATCGATATTACGTCTACGCCATAAGTGGCGCAAGTTGGCAAATGTCCTATCCCACGTGCCCTCTCTAACCGTGCTGAGATTTCGTCAGAGATCAACCCGCTGGCGCTGGCTGATGCAGTTTCCCAAATAAGTGAAGTGGTTAACACGCTCAGCCACCACTTCACTCCCCATCTTTAAGCTAGGAGTCGATGCAGTTCAGTCCTCCAGGATCACCTTATATTTGACAGGAGCGAATCGCATGCCAAACATTCGAAGATTGCTGCTACTCAATGTGTTCAGAAGACCGTGTCTGAATTTTGTCAGCGTCTTCACCTAGGAGGACTATAAAATCCTCATATTCTAAGTCAACGAGATTATACCCCGGTAACAAGTCAATCCCTGAGTCTCTGAAGTCAATTAGAGTGCATTCCATTAGTGCATGTATGATGAAACTAAACAGAAATGGGGACAGTGGGCATCTCTGACAGACACCACTGGTTGTCATCACTTCAGATAACAACTCTCCATAGGTTCTCACCTGGCTGCATGGCCACACACTGCCATAGTACCTCTTGGTCGACTGAATCGAATGCCGCTTTCAAGTCAAGAAATATGGCAATTGGTGGACGCCGGTAAGTATGCCTATGTTCCAGAATCTGTCGAAGGGTGAAGCTATGATGAATACAACCCTTACCCTATCTAAAGCCTGCCTAGTTTTCTCATGTTTGTTTCTCCTGAGCATCACTTAATCTACGCATGATTATCCAGCCTAGAACTTTAGATACCATATTAGTCAAGCTAATCCCCCTGAGATTATCACAGGAAGACTTCTCTCCCTTCTTGTATATCTGGAGAATCAAGGACTTACACCAGCTCGACGGGACTATCTCGGATTCCCAGACGTTACCTAATACGTTAGTTAAAACAGACAGTTAATTGTCTCCACCATCCTTAAACACCTCTGGATTCATTCCATCAGGTCCCACAGCTTCCTCTCGTTTCAGATTAGGGACAGCTGCTTTCGAATCCATGTGGCCGTGTACGAGTCTATGGAGAGTTGTTATCTGTAGTGATGAGGACAAGTGGTGTCCGTTAGGGATGACAACTGTCACCATTTTCGTTTAATTTCATCCCAGATGTAGTGATGGATGTCCCCTTATGGACTTTATTGATTTAGAGAATGACTTAAGTCACTGGTAACAATTGTTACCAGTGAATATTTTGTCAATTTAGAGAATGCGGATGATATTTTCCTTCTAGGTGAAGAAGATGGCAAAATATACAGTCTGCTACATACGGAAATAAGATGGGTATTTTTGGTGAATCTTCCAAATGCCCTAAGCAGGAATCTTAGTATATGTGGGATGCGATTGAGTTTTGTCAAATAAAAGACGATGCTGCACGAGTGGTCTGCATAAAATCCTAGTTTTAGAGATAGTGAGTGAAATGCTTGAGTATGTTGACCACTGATTTTATTTGGGAAGCTTGTATCAGCTGTAATGGGTTGATTGTTGATGAAATCTCAGCACATATGTAAAAGGCTGATGTGGTATTTGCCGACTGTCAACATATCATGTGTAAATTGCATATCTGGCCGTGAATGAATGAAGGTGTGAAGTGCGCAGCAATTTGCATGGAAGTAATTGGAATTTGTGAGAAGAGAACTCTCTGAGGATGTCTGCCAGTTCAGTGGTTTAGCGACAGGAGGCAGCTCATGCAAGCACGAACTTATCCGCATGGTTACTTGAATTCCATCAGCTTGAGACACCAAAGTTTAGATAGACTTCCTCTCAATCTCACGAAAGTGGATACGTAGTTGGCTGGACGAAAGATCACGAAGAGCAACAGATGGAGACTCAGATTACTATCAGTTTTGAAGAAACGTTCAGGATCAAGTTGAAAACTTTCAGAGGAGCTGAAGTGAGACAGACATTAAGCCTTATTAAGAATAGTGCCCAGCAATCAGGTGATTGCGTCTCGATAAACGTAACCGAACAATCTATGTGTCATGTAATGTATCAAGTCAAAGAGTGCATGAGTATGTGATGAATTCCACGTCTGGCAGTCACAAACGTCTTGAAAGATAGCAGTAACCGACATACCTAGCAAGTTTTGAAAACTACTCTACTTCATCCAAGTCACTGGCGGCCAGCAGAAAGGCGTTAGTCACGCCCATATTTCGTCAATTATGTCTATAGAGATGCCTTGCAAGCTGGCCACCACAGCCATTGAGGAACTCTTCAACTGACCTAAGATGTCACTGTCCAATGTTCTCAGTCACAGTGATCCACGACCAGCTAACACAGATCCACCTAACAAATCGAAGGTCCAGGATGAATCCCAATTACCCATGTGCCATAAAACAATCACTCAACCTACACTGCTTACATGAGACCTTCTCCAAAGATGTTAGCGAAACTCTGGTCAGAGAACCTATTAAATTATTTCAGAACGTATGGGAATTGAGTGTCTCATCAATATGGAATGAGGCCATCATCGAGTTTACCTTTCACAAAGACCTACCTAATATATGTAGAAATCGCCGATGGATAAATTTGTCACTAGGAGTGTCAAAAATACTGGCTGCCATCGTTCTTCTCAGACTTCGTAAAGCACGTGGAAAATTAATTCACGAAGACTATAAATTCATCTACTTTGTGTTCAATATCTGAGAGTGTTTAGAATACCGTCACGATTATTGCAGGTAGGAAATGGTTGCATTCTTTGGTATTATGTTTGTATTCTACTCTTTAGCGAGGTCATTTCTTTTTTAATATTTGACAAGGAAAGGTGTTCGCAAGATATTGCTGTCAGCATTCTCATTGAAAATTATTACAGGCAGGATGTAGATATATGCTCTCTTATTGATATTCTTTCTAACTCGCAGTAGAGAGAAACTGAATGAGGCTTCAACGCATAATTGTGTACATATGAGTAAGATAAAATCCACCTGTGAAGGTGGCATTTGTAGATCCATCCCAAAGCTTTGAAGTAAAAGACATGAATTTAAGTCTGTCTTCAGCTCCTCTGAAAGTTTTCAACTTGATCCTGAACGTTTCTTCAAAACTGATAGTAATCTGAGTCTCCATCTGTTGCTCTTCGTGATCTTTCGTCCAGCCAACTACGTATCCACTTTCGTGAGATTGAGAGGAAGTCTATCTAAACTTTGGTGTCTCAAGCTGATGGAATTCAAGTAACCATGCGGATAAGTTCGTGCTTGCATGAGCTGCCTCCTGTCGCTAAACCACTGAACTGGCAGACATCCTCAGAGAGTTCTCTTCTCACAAATTCCAATTACTTCCATGCAAATTGCTGCGCACTTCACACCTTCATTCATTTACGGCCAGATATGCAATTTACACATGATATGTTGAAAGTCGGCAAAAACCACATCAGCCTTTTACATATGTGCTGAGATTTCATCAACAATCAACCCATTACAGCTGATACAAGCTTCCCAAATAAAATCAGTGGTCAACATACTCAAGCATTTCACTCACTATCTCTAAAACTAGGATTTTATGCAGACCACTCGTGCAGCATCGTCTTTTATTTGACAAAACTCAATCGCATCCCACATATACTAAGATTCCTGCTTAGGGCATTTGGAAGATTCACCAAAAATACCCATCTTATTTCCGTATGTAGCAGACTGTATATTTTGCCATCTTCTTCACCTAGAAGGAAAATATCATCCGCATTCTCTAAATTGACAAAATATTCACTGGTAACAATTGTTACCAGTGACTTAAGTCATTCTCTAAATCAATAAAGTCCATAAGGGGACATCCATCACTACATCTGGGATGAAATTAAACGAAAATGGTGACAGTTGTCATCCCTAACGGACACCACTTGTCCTCATCACTACAGATAACAACTCTCCATAGACTCGTACACGGCCACATGGATTCGAAAGCAGCTGTCCCTAATCTGAAACGAGAGGAAGCTGTGGGACCTGATGGAATGAATCCAGAGGTGTTTAAGGATGGTGGAGACAATTAACTGTCTGTTTTAACTAACGTATTAGGTAACGTCTGGGAATCCGAGATAGTCCCGTCGAGCTGGTGTAAGTCCTTGATTCTCCAGATATACAAGAAGGGAGAGAAGTCTTCCTGTGATAATCTCAGGGGGATTAGCTTGACTAATATGGTATCTAAAGTTCTAGGCTGGATAATCATGCGTAGATTAAGTGATGCTCAGGAGAAACAAACATGAGAAAACTAGGCAGGCTTTAGATAGGGTAAGGGTTGTATTCATCATAGCTTCACCCTTCGACAGATTCTGGAACATAGGCATACTTACCGGCGTCCACCAATTGCCATATTTCTTGACTTGAAAGCGGCATTCGATTCAGTCGACCAAGAGGTACTATGGCAGTGTGTGGCTATGCAGCCAGGTGAGAACCTATGAAGAGTTGTTATCTGAAGTGATGACAACCAGTGGTGTCTGTCAGGGATGCCCACTGTCCCCATTTCTGTTTAGTTTCATCATATATGCACTAATGGAATTCACTCTAATTGACTTCAGCGACTCAGGGATTGACTTGTTACCGGGGTATAATCTCGTTGACTTAGAATATGAGGATTGTATAGTCTTCCTAGGTGAAGACGCTGACAAAGTGCAGACATGGTCTTATGAACACCCTGAGTAGCAGCAATCTTCGAATTTTTGGCATGCGATATGATCCTGTCAAAAATATGGTTATGGCGGAAGACTGAACTACATCGACTCCTAGCTTAAAGATGGGGAGTGAAGTGGTGGATGAGCGTGTTAACCACTTCACTTATTTGGGAAGTCCAATCAGCCAGTGCCAGCGGGTTGATCTCTGACGAAATCTCAGAACGGTTAGAGAGGGCTCGTGAGAGGGGGCATTTCCCAACTTGCGCCACCTATGGCGTAGACGTCATATCGATCAACGAACGTGTGTACTGCACAGTAGCACCAGTTCAATCCATCCTCCTTTATGGCTGCCTGTGATACATGGTCACTTAGAGTGGAAGACATGAGACGGTTGGCTAGCTGTCTTTGATCATGGGTGTCTGCTTTCTATATCCCGTCCTAGGTGGTATAATGGGGTGAGTGATAGTGAGGTTAGGCTTCGGTCGAGTGCTAGGTAAGGAGAGAAGGGCGAATCAGTCGATGGGTTTGTGAAGCTACATAGATTGAAATGTCAATGTCATATGTTTTGCATGCATTCTTAGCCATCCATCGGCTTCCTCGACGGACATTCTTAGCTGACATAGGATGGATCGGGTTGGAAAAGAGTTAGTGGTGGTCAAACCAAAACATGGCTGCATCAGTCAGTGGAATCCACAACAGTTCGTTTAAGCCAGCCTGCCACGTAGGGAGATGTAGACTGCCTGGTTGGTTGGGGTCTTCGGAAAGGTGAAAACCATGAAGGCTAGAGACAATTGGTGATATTGCTCAAAATCGTCGTCAATCTCGCGGATGTATCCACTCTATGATTAGTCATGTCCAATAAAATCATATCATTCTTCCATATTACTATTCCTTTTGCCTCACACTGCTGTTTATTATCTTCCCTTTGAATCTCTCTTCACTCTCTTCCCTTGCTGTGTGTGCTACATGGAGGGAGAGTGGCAACTCGAACTGCTGCACATCTGTGCAAAGTTTTATGTTGAAACCAGTCAGTCAGTCAATCACATGAGTTCGAATAGAGTGCATTGATTAGTGAAGGTAATATCATTACACTACTGCCTGACACTAAAGCCTGACTAGTTTTCGTGGGTTTACTACTCCCGAGCACGATTCAGTCTACACAGGGTTATTGAATCCAGAATTCTAGATACTATGTTAGTCAGTTTTAATGTAAGTGTAGAACTTGGCCACTGTGGTAGAATGTAATTCCGTATTAGATAAGCTTAAATGATCTTCTCTTAAACGGAACCATGTCAATCAAGCTAGTCACTTATGATTCTCACAGAATTACTTGTCTCCATTCTTGTAAACTGGGATAATCAATGATTTATGCTAGTACAACGGAAATATCTCGGAATCCCACACATTAGTTGTCCTAGACAACAGCTGGTCACCACTATTCCTAAACACCTGTGGAGTCATTCATGTTTAGATTCCGATTTATTGGTTGAGGATAGTAGGCTTGGGGCCTATGTTAATCCTTTTCTAGTAAATTTCTCTGATTGTACAAACCCTTCTTGAACGAATCAGTTGAGTGTGCAGACCCCACTTCTTCTGGGAGTCGGTTCCAAGAGTTTATGTCTCAGTGTGAGAACCAGTAGTCAACAGCAATATGATTTCTTCTTGGCTTTTGAACTCTCCTGCTATGTCCTCTAAGCTGTTCCGACCTGGTGGAAGGGAGAAGAGAGGATAGGTCAAGTCCGTAGTCATTATTTAAAATTTTAAACATTGTGATTTATTCTCCTCTCTGTCTACGGTATGACAGGAAGAGGAGATTTAAATTGTCTAGTCTTTCCTCATATGATAAATCAGTCATTCCGAGAACCATACGTGTTGCCTTCCTTTGAACCCTTTCTAGAGTATGTGAGTCCCCTTTTAGACAAGGACTGGCAGCCTGGATGCAGTTTTCCAGTCTTGACCTCACCAGAGATGTATATAAGGAGGTGAACATATCTCTGGTGATTCTAGTGAAGGCTCTGCGAATTGCCCATAATGACCTGAAACTACGTGCAGCCACCGCGCGACAGTGTGCTGTAGTTTTTAAGTCGTGGCTAACTATGACACCTAAGTCCAAGTGAGTCTGAACTGATGGAAGTGTAATTCCCTCTAGTTCATAAGAGCTCGTGCTTGCTTGTTCAATGCGCATGGTTGCACACTTTGCCACATTTATCGGGAGCATCCATTCTATGGACCACTCTGACAATTTGTTGAGGTCCTCTTGCAACGTGGACGTGTCACTGTTGCCCTTCAGCTCTCTCCAAATTTTATGTCGTCTGCGTTTAGCACCATAGGGGAGTCGGTGATCAGAGATAACTCATTGATATACAAAATAAATAGGAGAGGTCCGAGTGCCGTGCATTGTGGCACTCCACTGCCTACTGCTGTCCAAGAGGAGAGTTTCGAGTTGATACTAACCCTCTGCCTCCTATCTTTGAGGAATTCCCTGAGCCAGTTTAGTAAGCTGCCTTTGATACCAAGACTTTCCAACTTCATGAGTAGTCTTTTGTGAGGTACTTTATCAAAGGATTCGCTGAAGTCTATGAAGACGACGTCAACGGGTCTTCTGTTGTCCCTTGATTTGACTTCGCTTTCTCTTGCGGTGAGAAGATTTGACAGGCATGAGAGGTTCCTTCGGAAGCCATGCTGTGCTCTTGATAATAAGCTTATTTTCTTCTTTTCTTGATGATTCTTTCCAGTGTCTTGAATAAAGTGCTGGTGAGACTGATAGGCCTGTAATTTGAAGGGCTTTGTCTTGATCCTTCTTTGTGTGTAGGGGTTACTATGGCATCTTTCCAGTCACGCGGTAACACTCCATTTATGAGAGAAAGCTTGAAGATCGTAGTCAATGGGCCGGCTATGTGGGCTGATAGCTCCTTGAGAAGCCTAGGATGAAGATTATCAGGGCCCACTGATTTCCCTGTATCTACTTTCATTAGGCAGTTGAGCACGATGCCTTGGTCGATGTCAACGGAATCTATCCCATGTTATTCTGATGCAGCCAGAGCTGATTCTATAGGCAGTGATGACTCCTGAGTGAAGACTTGGGGGAAGTAGTTTGCCATTGCTTCTGCTTTTTCTTGATCTTCTTCGATTGTATCATTGTATCATTACATCAGGTCCTGCTTATTTGCCTCGTCTCACATTAAAGATAGTGACCGTAACCTCAGTTACAATTGGAGGATGGATATTTACATTCAATACAGGCAGACATCAGATGCTGGGCGAATTTAGCGTGGTTGTAGGTAAATTACTTTGCCCTTCGATGTGTTCTTTACGAAAGTTACGTTTTATTTTCTGAGGGGTTATTGAAGTACTGTTCTTCTCAGAAATTTTCTGACTTGTCATTGTTTTCTTACAACGCATTTCCCTAGTTAGTCTAATTAGTTCTTTCTTGTTGCTTGACTGTCTTGCCTTTTTCACCTATTTTCCTTTTTTTGCCTAACACTGTTCACGGGCGTTGTGAAGCCTATTAGTCACTTTGCATTTAAGCACCTGTCACTCGTCGTTATGTTTGAAGCCAACTGGAATCGGTCTTTCTGTGACTGTCATTTCGGATGAAGCAAAGGTTTCAGATCATAAACAGCCTACACTGCTGTTTCTACAGACAACTTGATATTATGCCAGACTTCCTCAAGATGAGTCTTGTTGTAAATCCCAGCTACGCGTTTAGTTATTTCTTCCTTCAATGAAGACTTTGTGTTCTCATCAAGTTGGGCGCGAAAAGGCTTTGTAGTTGCCTGTTTTCCATGTCCGTCCAGTTGTAGGCATATACATGCACGGACTATAGCGTGATCGGAGCCCACACAAATGTTCCCGAAGGAGGGCAATCTCCCACCAACTCTCTCCATCGATAGCTTATAGCTACGTCATCTATTCTCCTTCATCATTGATTTTATATTGGATGTCACCATGTTAGTCAATGTCTCTCCTCATGTTCAAAGTTGGTGCTGACCAGGAAAAGATGATTATCTGAACAGGATTGCAAGAGACGACCAAAGTTATCGGTTCGTCGGTATGGGACTCCCTAGATGTCACGAATATATTGTTCTGACTAGCACAGACTCCCTCCTTGACCACTGAGATCACTTGTTAAATTAAGTATATCTGAGCGTTTTGCTTTCGGCAGCATAGTAGACAGCTGCTTTTGATTGAACTAATCCTTTACTTTGTCTGAACTGCAGTCTGTCAGGATGTAGGCGGAGACTATTATGTCCTTTCAGATCGTGGACGGGTTTCGCAACCTTTCCTTCTTTTCACGAATCCGTTCAGCCGGACATCACTCATACAACTATTCACTGGAATCCAATCAACTAGCGGTTTCTCTGCCCTAGCACTCAATCTAATTCCTACACCAGCAAATCCTCGTGAACTAACCGAAGAATCTCCTGATACCCATAAGGTGAATTCCGCAGATTCACCCTGTTGTTCAGGTGAGTTTAAGTGAATATCCACACTTGGATCTTAAATGTCTGTCCCCGTGACACGACATACATCCATATCGCGAGATGACAGAGCTCTGGATAGTGAGGCTTGTTGTCGGTTTTGGCAGAGAGTTCTGGCGTTGAATGCTACAATAGGAAGTCAGCGATGTGATTTCAAGAAACTATTAGTAGTGTTTTCCCGACTCAGGTCGTTGATAATCGTCACAGAATTTGAGGGATCTACCAGTGGAAAATTACTTACAGAGTGAGGTACACGAGGATGTTAAGGTGATGGAGTGAATTTGGGTGATGGTCAAGAAAACTTCATGTGCTTATGGAAGTGTGTGTGGGCGGTTATTACTACCCAGCTGCCTACACTGTGGAAGTTGATTTCTTCATGAAGTATCTGGGACAGTATTGTGGTGGTGTGATACAGACAATGTGTTTCAACGATATATTATTCTCACATATTCCCATAGTTCAACACAGCATTAGCTACAGAATACAATTCATCCCTTTGAACATTCTGTTTGTTGCTGGAGTCAGAATACTTTTACCACAGTTCAATACTGCGTTAGCGAGAGAATACTTGTATATTTGAATATTCTATTTCATATCGTTTAATGTAAGCCAAAATCAAACAAACTACAGACCTTCATTAACAGTTGTCTTCGCTCAATACTCAAGATCAGATGGCCAGAAAAGATCAGCAAAAGGGATCTCTGGGAGCGAACCAACACAGCAGGAACCGATTGTGAAACAGATATACAGGAAGAAATGGAAGTGGATTGGCCATACTCTTAGGAAACCATCAAGTGACATCACTAGACAAGCCATTGCTCGAGTGGAACCCGAAAGGGAAGCGGCGAGTTGGTCGTCAGTGAGAGGGTGACTTGGAGGAGGTCATGTGAAGAGATGAAAACGTGTGGGCAGACATGGAGCCAGGTGAAGACTCTAGCAAAGAACAGAACGCAATGGAGACGCACGGCTGAAGCCCTATGTTCCTCTAGGAATTAAAGGATACAATAATAATAATAATAAGCCAAAATCACACGCTAAATGATTGGTTAGCGACTATACAACTGCATAGATATAAATAGCGGTTTGATCAATTGAAAATATACCTTGGCTTCTGTGTCTTGCCTTCCGATGTTACAGTAGGAGCAACAGTGTTGCGTAACCGCAGAGTCCAGTAGACAACTTCTTGAGGCCAATCACGCACACTCCGTTCGAAGTAGAATTTGAATTTGTGTCTTACCACCTGCTACCGACTAATGCAAACTGAGTAGCATGTACAATCTTCGAAGTTTTCTATTTTCGTGGTGCTGCCGCCCTCCACACCAGAGTGGAACGGCGACATGGCTGGTGGTCCAATGGAAACGACTCACTGTGCCTACATCCGTATTTACCAGCAGTACGACTTCTCCCTCTGACACTCAACAGAATGTGAGTGACTTGCACCATGATCCTAACTACTTATATTTCAACAGCTAGCCAAACAACCGTTCTAGCATGGTAGGTCCTGCAGGGAGATCAGTTGTTCCAGCCAGTGTCTCTCGTCGAGTGATCGTAGTGTGTAAACCCGACCACCACGTGTAGGTGGAAGCTGTTATTTTAGTGATAACTGCTACTTAAATACGCTTCTCATACTCAATGGAATAACAGTTGTCATACTGATTATCAACAACCATTCTAGGAGTACCAGTCATTCCTTTATTGGAATGTTATGTTGATCAGAGGTAAAACCGTGCAAGAAGTATCAGCTGAATCCTGTCAAACTGTATTCATTGTAAAGTTGAGATGAATTATCTTGGAAGTACACATAATTTTAGACGATAAAAAATTGTGTGAATTGTACTCAAAAAGTGTAAATACCTATCGGACCGACATTGTGTCCACAAGGTCTGTTAATGTTTGAAAGAGAATGATGTTGCTTGAAGTCATGGCTTATGATGTGTCAGTTTGTCTTTCAAAATTTTTTTTATTTTGATTACAGCTTGATTCCACACCGTATTTTCAGTACAAGTATGGAATTTTCAGCATTGATATCGGTAGCCCAAATTTACAGGCCGACCATATATAACGGGTGTGCGCCGGCAGGGGATAGAACCCCGGACCATGTCCATGGTCGGCGAGAGTCCTAACCACTGTGCCATCGACGCACAACAAGTATTTCAGCGAAGAGATTCTTCCCGGTGAATTCGCTGAAATACTCGTTTTGTTGTTTATCAATAGTTTTCTTGGATGGGAATTATTCAGGAAATCTAGTGGAGATGGAAAGTGTTGATCACTGTACTCTGAACAATTGACTGAATAGTGGAATACTCACCGCAATTTCATTGTATTCATCTCTAGGATATTTTTGAGTGCTAAGAAGGCTTTACTTCTCTGCTTGACTTCAATCAGAGTCACACGAAATAATACTAGTGCCACAACCTAATCGTATAATATTAACAATCAGAATTGTTAAACTAAATTAGAACTCACCACCACATTCCCAATGCATCTATACAAGAAGCCTTAATATTTAACTGACCTATTCAGTCCAGAAATGTCAACAAGACTCAATTATATACGAATGACATTGAATCATATCCGCTGAACAAGTGGCCTAGTGGCTGTAACGCTTGAGCATGTTAAAATATGAGTTCTCGGTTCTATTCTATTCATACAGGGGAATACCAACACTAACTGGATAATACAGGGCGAATCCTAACCGCTGCACCATTAATATTCTAACACTTCCACTGGCCAGTCGACAACTAGTAAACTCTTGTGGAAGCTATAATTGCCCACTAACAGCAGTAATCAGTATCTGATGACAGAAGAACATTCAATGATGAATTATTGAACGGTGTAGAATTTGACTGAGTAGTGAAATGGTCAAAATTACACATTGTAAAAGTGAAGTGCACACCACAACACTAGCTACATGCAACCAGCATTCCACATAGCCGTGTCTTGTTAGCTTAGAAATGGAATTCTCAGCACTAGATCGACGCAATATCGGTAGGGGAATCAAAGAACAAAGACAGTTATACTAATATTAACGATAAATTAACATGTTATCTGCGCATATTCGGTTTCTTCTCGTTGGAATACGGGAGATTCATTTAACTTTCGCAGAATATACGACTACTGGTTAAGAGCAAAGAGTGGTGCGCGACACTACATCTATGAACCCTAGATCATGAATTATTCCCGCATACGCACTGCCTCCTTTGATGTATAGTTGACGGAACAGAAGAGAGATTATATTAAATGAAAAGCGGAAGATCACCAGGCGAGATCGTGTCAGAAATCCATGAAGTCACAAGGTTGGATTTTCTAAACTTGGCTCTTTCTGGTAGGTAACTGACTGAACCTTACTTCCTTCAATTCCATGTGGCCACTTTACTGAGCCTATGGTTATGAATGAATATGAATCAGAATAGATCACAGTAGTAGCACAGACACATTTTCCTCCTAATTATATTCACACACTTCTTCATCTGCTTTTCTACTTTTGCTTTTAATTATACTGTTTTCACTCTTTTGTCTTACTTGCTATGAAGACATGAAGGGTGTCAGAGTTCGGACAACTATGCAGAAATGGTGCGTCCATAAACTGGTATCATCGACTACTAATTAACTGACTGACTGACTAACAGGAGTAGTTAAAAGGGAATACTGTCACCACAGATTCAACACCATATTAAATTCAAAGCACCACATAAATAAACTAATAATTCAATGATCCAACAGTTTAAATCACAAACTGGTATTCTTGATACTATATCAGTAAATTTATTATGAAGATGGAGAAGAATACATGTAAAACGTGCCTAGTAATCGAGCTACCGACTATTAATACAAATTGCACAGAACTCAAGACTCCAGTAAGTACACACCCCTGGATACATAACGCATGTCCGATTTATTCAAAATAATTATGGGTCTATTAACGACTGTAATATTAAGGATATATATATACCCATGAAATCATCGTTGACTAGAGCCATGTAGGAGAGTGTCAGATGTGTAGGGATTGTTGATAGTATCGATTCAAAACTATAGTCATGAAGCAGATATGACTACTCACTCCTCATCACCTTTAGAATTTTCGTTCAACTTCATTCCACAATTCTAAGTCAATAAGATTTTTACATTTGGATAAAAGCACCAAATAATAATTCTCTTTCTCAAATAAGGATTTCTGTCCACTGTATTAGCACTGTTCTTGTCTTCTCTTTATGTCCTAGTGTCGAAGTGTAACGGTGAGAACTACTGGACATCTATTCAAAGTTCTACGTGGATTCGTCGATCAGTCAATGACTTAGTTCTTCAGTAACTCAAACAATATATTGAAATGTACGCCTAATAATTTACTAGTTACAAGTAAGGACTACCAATAATTCTGCTTACAAAATTATAGCGGTACACTCCACCGTATATGAATGCATATTGCAATCCAGAGCTCAACTTTCAGTTTAGATTTAATAAGTATATTTCAGAAATCAGTACAAACAGGAAATTGTTTATACTGATAAGTTACCCGCGATGGCGAGTCACCTAAGATGGGTGATGGATGGCTGTTGCAAACTTGAACAACAGGATTCAGTTTGCACCAACACCAAGGGCAGGTGCATGACACTGGTTACTCCTCAGTGACAACCAATCAGTGTATCTATTACAAGAGATCAATCGTCAGGCCGAATAGCTGAGTGATGACTTTTATGACTGCAGCACAGAATGACAACTTTTACTTCAAGGTCGCCTTACTGATGAGTGCTAACAAGCACGAAACTTAGGTTCGCCGAGTCCTTTCTATTGCCTCCAGCCATCTAACACGAAGTTGTTTTGATGTTATTAAATGATTAACAGTTAGAATAACAAATAATGGAAAAATGAAATAGTGGAGTGAAACGAGGAAAAACAAAGCAAAGATTAACTTTTTTCGCTAAAAAATTATATTTAAACGGTTATATAGGCTGAAAAGTTAAAACAAAGACTAAATTATTAATTGGGTATGAAGTATTAACAAAGGCATTTTTAAGATAATGTTTGGCAGATATTAGGCTGTTGTAACTGCTGAAATCAAGCACACACACACACACAGGTTATACAAATATGGGATAACAATATATCTTTAAGAAACACATGGTTCAACTTCGTTCCAACAGATCCCGATCAATTTATCCTAATTCAATAGCAGTCCTGTAAAATAAAAAGGGAAAATATTAGCTAACATTAGCAGAAGCCTTATTTACAATACTTAAATGATTAATAAATGAATTAGCATTAGTGTTTGGTAACCTCGTTTAGTTTACTAGCTCACTAGTTTTCTAACCCGTCCCAATCCTGGGGTAAAGAGGGAGGGTTGAGGGCGACCTTACACCACTAAACCAATCAAACTTCTACAGAAACTTAAAAGCACAACAAAAATATTAAAATACAAAAACTTCGAATATCAATCTTATTCTTCGCTTGAATCGGAGAGGCGAAATGACACAGAAGGCTGGTGAAAGCCTTCAGGAAGCCAGTCAGCCAGTCTATGAGTCTTCCCTCGATGAAAGCAAGAATAAAAGTGGGGACGTGGAATGTCCGTACAATGTACGAGGCTGGGAAGGCCGCCCAGGTAGCCAAAGAAATGCGAAGATATGGTGCAGAAGTGCTGGGAATCTGCGAGAGCAGATGGAATGGATGTGGACTGTCAAAATTGTCAACTGGTGAGTCAGTAATCTACTCCGGTCTGGTCGCCCAGACGATAACCACGAGCACACTGAAGCAGTGAGTGGCTATCATGACGTCACCAGTGGCAGCCAACGCCTAATGCAGTGGGAACCAATTTCATCCAGGACCACAACAGCAAGATTCAACTCAAAAGGAAGGAAGGCTGGTCACAATTATCATGCAATGCTAAGCACAGTGCTACAAACAACGCGAAACAAGAGAAGAAGGAAGATTTTTACAGACAACTACAAACAGTAATGGAAAACACCCCGGATGGCGACATCAAAATCCTTATGGGCGATATGAATGTAAGACGAACTGCAAGCGGATAATACAGGAAGAGTACTCATCATGGGTCGGGAGGCTCTCAATCAGCAAAATGAATGAGAATGGGAAACCCTTCGCATACTTCTGCGCTTTCAATGATTTGGTAACCGGAGGCAGTGTGTACAAGCATAAGGATATACACAAAGCAAAATGCATCTTGCCTGACGGACACACCACACACTAGATAGACTTCATCTCAATGCTGCTCAAGGAAGTGGGGACGCAGCCTGCTGGATACGAAGGCGAGAAGGGGGTCAGATGTGGACTCAGACCATCATCGAGTTCAAGAGACATTCAAGGTGAAGTTGAAATCCTTCAGAACAACTGGAGACAGACCACTGTAATTCAAGTTCAACAGTCAGAAACTGAAGGTTGCAACTACAAAAGATACCTCCACTACACATCAGATCACAGCAAAGTCAGATACACTAAGTGGTATCACTTAGAAAACCTGCGTGGAAGAACATTGGAACTAGCTCTCTGAAGTTGATGTACGAGCAAACGTGTACAACTGTCCTAGGATGAAAGAAGAAACACGACAAGGTATGGCTCTCAAAGGATACCTATCCGGAAGCTAATAGAAGAGAGGAGGGGAGGATGATGAAAGAGAAGATGACTCAATGCAAAGATGGACGACAGAAGGAGAAGCTGAGTTCACATCAATATACACTGCACTGAATAAAGAAGTGAAGAAGAGTTCTAGGAAGGACAAAAACAATTCTACGACACACTGGCTGGCGACTGAAGCAGTACAGGCAGGCAGGCCGAAGGTCAAAGAGACCTCAGAACATTATATGAGATAACCAGGCTGCTCGCTATCCGGGAAGAGATCAATCCAGATGATGAAACCAATGAAAGATGTTCAAGGGACCCTGATTACCAAGGAGGAGAAACAAATAAAACAATGGGTTGATCACTTCAAATATCTATTGAGTCGACCACCACCTGCAACTCGCCCAGAAATACACCACCACCAACAGCACGCATACAACCGCCTGCCAGTGGACACCAATCCTCCAACAAAAGCAGAAATCATGAGTGCGATCAAGCTACTGAAGTTCGACCGGGAAGGCAGCAGGGCCAGACGAAATCCATCCACCCACCCAAAGCACTGAAAACGGACCCAGAGACTGCGGCAGATGTGCTCACGCTATTATTGCAAAAGGTTTGGAAGGAGGGAAGGAAAGGTGCCTACCTACCAAAGCTACCAAAGAAAAGCGACTCAGGCCTCTGCAAGGGCTGGCGTGGAATGGTGCTTTTGCCAACGCCAAGTAAAGTACTAAGTCGCGTCACCCTGGAGAGAATGAAAGATGCAGAACTCCGGTAGCCCAGAAAAAACTGAATTCAGGTAAGGTAAATCATGTGCTGAGCGAATTAAAACTCTACGCATCTTCATCACCGAACAAAGCATGGAATGGCAGTCAAACCTCCACCTCAACTTAATCCACTTCGAAAACGCCTTCACCAGACAGCGTTGACCGAGAAGTGATTTGGAAACTGCATTATAGATAAGATTTTATTTTGATAAATCACACAGTGTTATGCAGTAATATTAACTGATGACGTTTCGAGCACAAACTATTGCTCATAATCAATCATATCAAGTCACTCACACAACTTTTTACTTCATTTATATACATGAGTGGAATTGATTAGACATTTGAATAAAAGTCAATATAGGATAATGTACATTTATCAAAATTAAATCTTATCTATAATGGAGTTATACTCTACCACAGTGCCCAAGTTTTATACTTATATCGATTTGGAAACTTCTTTAACACTACGGCGTGCAGTGTCTCCAGTCTTTATCAACCTCATTCAACAGATGACTATATGACAATGCCTGCCACGTGTCAGGTAACCCACAACATAGAGAAGAAGGAGATGATGAAGATAACCAACCAATAGCAACAAAAACCAGCACCGATCACCATCAAAGTGAGAGATTTAACAGAGGTTACCTCCTTCACTTATCTAGGAAGCATCGTTTCGACTACAGGCCGATGACACGGATGAAGATGTCAAGGCCAGACAGAATCGGGAAGGCAAGATACGCACGCCTTCATCAACCTGAAACCAGTTTGTAAGTCTTCTGTACTCAGCCTCAGCATAAAGAACAAGATTCAGATTTTCAACACAAATGTGAAGTCAGTCAGTTCATCTATATGGGTCAGAAACTCGCACTGCGCGTCACGAAAAGGATTTCCAACAGCTTACAGACTTTTATGAACAGCTGATTTCCGTGGCTCCATACTGAAGATCGAATGGCCAGAAAGAATTAGCAACAAGAAACTCTGACTGGGAACAATCCAACGAAGATCCGAATACTAAAATAATATGTAGGGGAAAATAGATATCGATCGGGCATATGTTGAGGAGGCCGTTGAATGATATCGCGCGCCAGGCTGTACAGTGCAGTTCATGTGTGTTACCATGAAAAATAATTACTGTTGATGCCTCACACGTGAAACGGTGTTTTAGTGACTGTGATCCATCACTTCAAAGAAACCCAGGGTACTTTACCATATACTTCGCATATTCTGAAAAGTTATTGGCCAACATATGCGATGCGACCGGTTACAGACTAACAGAAAGCAGGACTAGGTTGTTAGAGAGAGAAGGTGGTGCTCATTCGTGGAACGTGCACGGTTTACCTGTGATGCACGTGACCCTCATAATTTACGATATGAGTTTCCTCAAGTTAATCGATACACCTTACTAGGTGAATACCAACAAGCAGGACTATATTGCCTAGCATCGATCGACTTATCCAAATTGTATTTTGTTTTGTAATTTCAATTCCCCGTTGTTATCAACACTTTTTTCCTAAGGTAGTTTGCAAGGTACTACTACACCCAGTGAAGTTAATCACAAATACAATAAATCGTGACATTCAGTATTGGCTGGCCAAAAGTAGTCAATAAAAACCCATCACCTAGGGAGTTAGCTGCATTTTGACACTACCAAGACTAATTTTTTTAAAGAAACTCACAGAAAGTCGTACACAGCTTAGCGTTGCTTCACTAAAATATTACCAAACAACATCTTGAGTTTCAAACTAACCACCTGATCTGATTGTCAATCAGGCTGCTACCAACAACATAGGGTCTAATATTGTATATCTTATCTCCACACAAAATTTTGAAATAATGAGGATATAAAAATCACAGGAAACTTCAAGAAAAGAAAGCAAATAGAAAATGCGGCATTAAAACTATGTTAATAAAACGCAAATACTTTCTCACTACTTAGTGACATTTTGAGCGATATCAGTTGGAGTTAAGATACGAAACCCAATAGTGTTATTTATAGTCTCCCACTCGACTCAGACGAACAAATTTTAAGCAATATTATATCGCCAACTGTGAACACTAGCATTGTTTGGTATCGAACAGTTGAATGCAGTTAGTTAATAGGAATGAAACTGTATTTTTAGATGATACCTCAATAAGTCTGATATAATTTTCAATTAGAAAGAAAACAAAACTAACCTAATATGAACGAAGTTTCGGTGGAACAGTTGGACAGCTTTTAGCATCTAAAGTAGTATCGATCACAGGACGATATTGCAATTTCACAGCACCAGTTTTAGGATCTTGATAGGATAAGGTGTGTTTTCGCCAATGTTCTTCAAATGGTTTGGCTTTTTGTCCTTCAATCGGTTTAGAATAGTCATATTCATCTACTCTACTGGCAAAATCTTCACGTGCATGAGCACCACGAGATTCTTTACGAGCTTCAGCTCCTACAATAGTCTGAAATCAATGAAAAAATTATAAACGCATACAACGTGTTCCCTTGATCATCTTGTTCTTCTTGCTTCAACGAAGAAAAACTTAAAAATTAAAAAACAAGCAAGATTAAGTGCTATTTTTTTAGGTCAGTTACAATGATGACAATGTTCAAGTGATCGCTTATTGTTCATGTAAACAAACTTTATAAATGCATCTGATGACCATAACACTATTGTACTTCATTGACTCCTAACTTAGAGATAGGGAGTGAAGTGGTGGCTGAGCGTGTTAACCACTTCACTTATTTGGGAAACTGCATCAGACAGCGCCAGCGGGTTGATCTCTGACGGAATCTCAGCACGATTAGAGAGGGCATTTCCCAACTTGCGCCACCTATGGCGTAGACGTGATATCCGGCCGGCTATCGATCAACGAACGTGTGTACTGCACAGTACCACCAGTTCAGTCCATCCTCCTTTATGGCTGCCTGTGAGACATGGTCATTGAGAGTGGAAGACATGAGAAGGTTGGCTAGCTGTCTTTGATCATGGGTGTCTACTTTCTATATCCCGTCTTAGGTGGTATAATGGGGTGAGTGATAGTGAGGTTAGGCTTCGGTCGAGTGCTAGGTAAGGAGAGAAGGGCGAAACAGTTGATGGGATTGTGAAGCTACATCGATTGAGATGGTTATGTCATGTGTTACGCATGCATTCCTAGCCATCCATCGGCTTCCTCGACGGACAGTCTTAGCTGACATAGGATGGATCAGGTTGGAAAAGAGTTAGTGGTGGTCAAACCAAAACATGGCATCAGTTAATGAAATCCATAACAGTTAGTTTAAGTCGCGTAGGAATATGCAGACTTCCTGGTTGGTTGGGGTCCCCGGGACAATAGAAACCAATGGCTGGGAACAGCTGGTGATATGGCTGAAAATCGTTCTCAATGCATAGTGCAGATGCATCCACTTTTTGACTTATAATATCCAATAAAACCATATCATTCTTCCATATTACTATTCTTTTTGCCTCACACTGCTGTTTATTATCTTTCTTTTGAATCTCTCTTCACTCTCTTCTCTTGCTTTGTGCGCTACATGGAGGGAGAGTGGCAACTCGAACTGCTGCACATCTGTGCAAAGTTCTACGTTGAAAGCAGTCAGTCAGTAAGCCTATTGTAAACACATTGAACTAATAGAAAAAACAGCAGGATGTGTGTGTGTATGTTGAGGATGTATTTAAAGAAGACTATTACCGCAATAAGTCAAACTGCACTATTCAACAAAGGAGAACATATCTGTTTACCGCCTCAAATTGCGACCTGAGCAAAATTTCGCATTGGTCCATCGACGGCACACTTGGATATGGATCTCGATATCTATGGCGTCCAAGTACCATGTTATAAAACTGCTAAATACGTGATTACACTAGCCGAAGTAGATTATAAAACCACTAATACACGTATCTGTGGTACAAGTACATATGACAGTGAAGAACTGATTGACATTCTGAATTGTAAGGATGCACCTTGAAATCCCAGATTCAGACTAATATCTTTTCAAATTGAGTTTTTCAACAAATTCTGATAGCTTTAAGAGGATTGTTGTGGAATCTAATAACTTGTTTCCTGATATGATCATTCTTTTACTGTATGATTCATCAGATGATGAGATGTGGCTAAAACTGAATATATAATATATATTATATAGGAGAGAGAGAGAGAGAAAGGGCAGAAACCTATAACTTCAAATTAATGCCATCCAGTTGCCCAAACTAAAGCAGGACATTCCAAATCAGCTGGATGAGGCAAGTTATAGGCATCAAACACAATTCAGACTAACTGTAAAAATCAATTATCACAGTACTTTAAATGATAACATTATTTTTCTGAATATACACTTACCTGTAAAGCGTTCAACATTAAATTTTGTAATTCTAAGGCCTCCATTAAATCACTATTCCATATTTTACTTCGATCGCTAAGTTTTAAATTATTCATTCTGGAGGTGTACAATTCATACATTTTCTTACAACCTGTTTGTAGTGTTGGACCATCACGAAATACTGCTGCATACTCTTGCATTGTACGTTGCATCTCTAATCGAACCTAAGTGTATGTGAGAAAGAATAATTCAATGTAAGTATTAGCAATTGCATTAATGAATACTGAATAAGGATTGCTTTTCAGAATTTTATAACCAACATTTATTGTAAAGTAGTGGAAAAAACCTTAATAGATATCACACAAATAATCAGTGTAGAATACTACTGAGATGTTGATGCAGAATTCAAAACTGCCACTGCCGAAAAAGCATTGTTCAGACTGCTCTATTTCAAATCTTTCAAGTCATGTGCTTTTGGAAATGTTACAGCGAGAAGCATGCATTGAAGGTACACTATAATACCGATAAGAAATATTTTCCAATGTTGAAGCATGAATGTAACTCAACAACCACGAGCAGTTTCGTCTGGCAGGCAGCGAGTCATAATTACTACTTGAATCGAGAGAGACAACAGGGTTTGAACGGTAATCTGGTGGATAAAAGTCAATCAGTAAGCAATAATTTTTTCAAAAACAAAACAGGGAAAATTTCATTGAAAGTAACAACAAACTGGATTCTTAGAAAATGTATTAGCAGTCAAGGATACCACAGTATTCTCTCGTTTATTACTTAATGCCTTTCGCTTTTTGCTCCTATTTATTGTTTTACATTGCTTTTTGTTCTCAATTAGATCTTATTCAGGCTTTACTTATGTAAAAATTTCAACAAATGAAGGTGTCTGTGGATTACGTAATGCCATAGGTACATACACAAATGTCGCTTCTAATAAAACACTTATCTGGATTCCTATGATGGTGTAGGCTATGTCACTCTCCTTTTCATGTTTGGCCCATTCACAAATTTCATCTCAAACAGGTTGGCGTTAGAAAACTAGTTCAATCTACTACTACTACTGCAGCTAAATTTCTATTCCGTCTGGATTCACGTATTCACGAATATTAAATGCACTTGGAGGACGCCATGAAGATACCGAATTGAGTCACTTGCAGATCAGAGGGGTGTTTCTGACAGCCTCTTGCAACTCCTTGATTCTAGTCAGTCCATTTAAGTGAAAAGTATGGTAATCTGAGTCAGTTTGTTATGTATCAGGTCAAACAGTGCATGAGTATGTGGAATTCCACGTCTAGCAGTTACAAACTTCTCGAAAGATAGCAGTAACCGATATACCTAGCAAGTTTTAGAAACTATTCCGCCTCATTCAAGTCACTGGCGGCCAGTAGAAAGGCGTTAGTCACGCACATATTTCGTCAATTATGAGCCTATAGAGATGCCTTGCAAGCTGGCCACCACAGCCATTGAGGAACTCTTTAACTCACCTAAGATGTCACTGTCCAATGTTCTTAGTCACAGTGATCCACGATCAGTTAACACAGATCCACCTAACAAATCGAAGGTCCAGGATGAATTCCAATTACCCATGAGCCATAAAACATTCACTCAACCTACACTGCTTACATGAGACCTTCTCCAAAGATGTTAGCGAGACTCTGGTCAGAGAACCCATTAAATTATTTCAGAACGTATGGGAATTGAGTGTCTCATCAATATGGAATGAGGCCATCATCGTGTTTACCTTTCACAAAGACCTACATAAGACATGTAGAAATCGCCGATAGATAAATTTGTCACTAGGAGTGTCAAAAATACTGGCTGCCATCGTTCTTCTCAGACTTCGTAAAGCACGTGGAAAATTAATTCACGAAGACTATAAATGCATCTACTTTGTGTTCAGTATCTGGGAGTGTTTAGAATACCGTCACGATTATTGCAGGTGGGAAATGGTTGCATTCTTTGGTATTATGTTTGTATTCTACTCTTTAGCGAGGTCATTTCTTTTTTAATATGTTTGACAAGGAAAGGGGTTCCCAAGATCCTGACTTCGGCATTCTGAATGCTCCATACAAAAACCCTACAGGTAGAGTGGGCACATACCACTAGCTATTTACCACCAGCAATGGAACTGCAAAAAGTTTCGCCATTTTACTACCTCTGCCTAAACTTGCCATCGATCACATTTCAGGCATGCACGAAGGCTGATTTAAACCTCCTGTTTGTAGAAAGACTGGGCGATTTTGAGTAAACAGACGATATCATCTTAGAGTGCTATACCATACAGGTTTCTTTTCTGTTTATCAGCCAGAGACTGGTTGGAATAGGTGGAGGATTGGACGTCTCATCACATGACGCTGTGGTTTGAAGGACAGTCAAGTTGGGTTGTCATCTGTCGGGTGACTCGGGACGTTAGCAGATATGATTCAAAACCAATATTAATAAACATTTTAAAGTTTCTTAGTTTCCTTCACTCCCTAAGGTTTTCTTGAGTTTACTTCACAAATATGTTCCCCTGTTACATTCTCCTAGTCAGCTATTTCTCACTTCACTATACTATTGTTGAATTATTTTATTTGGAGCTTTTCTTGGAACCAATACTGTGCCAAGTGTTCTCAAAATAATAATTCAAAAATAGTAAAAAATAATACTTAAACTCCGAAAGTCTCTACTGTTTCGCCTACTGGAATAGGAATGAGGTGGGATTTATTGTTTAAGACCCACTTGTGAGGTCCACTTAAAGTATCAAAAAGTTACAAACTGAAAACAAATCATTATTAAGTACTAAAATATTAACACGGACATACTTGTGCTACTGGGAACTCTCCATTGGCCGTTCTAAGTTTCTCGTAGTTAGCGATCGAAGCTTCTCCAGAATCTGCCTTTAATTCTGGACCAGAATCTCCGGGTTTGTGTTTTGAAGCGATATCCAATGCACATGCACGACCAAACACAACTATATCAAGCAGTGAATTTGCGCCCAGTCTGTTGGCACCATGAACTGAAGCACAAGCAGCTTCACCAGCAGCATACAGTCCGGGAACAACTTTGTCTTTCTTAGCAACAGGATCATACGTCAAAACCTGTAATGAAACAAAATAAGCATATGGAGACACTTATACATCTTGTTTGATCATAAATAGGCTGACACATCACATAATGGATGATAGAAAGCGAAGGGAAACCTCAATTGAAGCACAATCTGAACTGGCAATATCCAGAATATCAGACTGCAGCCTTGTAGGCTGAGTTATGAGACATAATTGTTAACCAGGCTTTTGTCAATAAACTAGATAATTACTAACTCTAAACTTGGGAAAAATATTTTAGTTGAACTACTACTACAAGAAAACTACTTTTTGAAACAATAATTGTTGTTGCATTAGCTAGTTTCTTTTTAAATTTACTTTAATAGACGTTGACGTCGTTCCTTATGAAATGGTCGTTAATTTATAGAGTGAAGTGCTACTAGATCTGTAGTTGATTCGCTAATCTGTATTACTAATAGTAGCTTTAAGTACACCAATGTGATACCAGTGTCAACACCATATGCCGTTTAAGTTCTGTGAGAATGTTTTTATACATGTTATACTAGCTAGAAAATTAGTCTCTTGAGACTTACTTCTCTGTAAATTGACTGAGTAGTGACAAAATTCAGTATATGATACTGCACTTGCAAATACTTTGCAGTGTAGTTACAGTTGGGGTTTTTTAAGCGACTTTATCGGGAATGATGCAGATTTACAGCCTTTGACGAGGCTAATTATGAATTAATGGCCTTAACTCATATTAATATATATGTAAAACTTGGACACTGTGGTAGTAAGTAATTCCATATCAGTTTGTTTATTAGATATATCACACAAAGAGACAGTCTGTGTGTCTGTTTTCGACGTAGAACTTTGCACCGATGTGCAGCAGTTCAAGTCGCCACACTCCATGTAGCACACAAAGCAGGAGAAGAAAGTAGAAAAAGAGACAGTAAACAGAGGTGTGAGACAAAGGAATAGTAATAACGAAGAACAATAAGAACAAAGAGACAGTATTATTTACTGGATGACGTTTCGAACTAAATTTATTGTTCATAATCATATCGATTATAATCACAAGACTGAAACTTAGCCACAACTTGTGTTACTAACGTAGATATAGCTTCCAAGAGATATAATTTGAAATCCAACACATGGTTGTATCCAATCATGAAGTTGCACTGCATGAAAACTTAGAGAAAAGGTGTGGCTAGTGTAAAAGGAGGAAATAGGCTGTAACAAACGCTGCAGTTAGTAAGACGTTTCACAGGCTGCGATTTACCTACATAACGTATATGTCCTAATTTGATAACAAGAAAATGATGAGTGGTGTTACAATGAAAGCAACTAAGTAAATAATAATAATAAAAGTAATAATAATAATAATGGATAAAGTACACAAAATAAAACGACGTTCCCAAGTACGGAAACACAAAAACAAGTGTTCCAATGAAGATTAAAAGGGAGTACTCGTCGAGGACAAAAAACAACACTTCGACGTAACCATGTTGTTTCATATTTATTTAATTACTTTCTCTTTTTTTTAAAACTCTTGTTTACACCAACTTCCTGTAGACTACGACAAAACATATTCTCCGACTTACGCCATTTGTAAAAGACGATTCAATATAGTATAGTATAGGTTACCACACTTTAAAAACACGATTTCAGTGCAGTAAATTTTTCAGCGTACTAAGTAAACCAGATATCTAGACCGAACAAGCTGGTAAATGGTCTTTCACATCTGAATAGTAACTGGGTCGCTACGTATTTCTTTGTTTGATTTGGTACGTAGCAATGCAGTTTCAATTGTAATGAAATACCAACTAACCAAAAGGTAGATGGAAATATAACGTTTCAAGGCAAGTAGGATCTCTCGTGAATTTTATTAGATCGGATTTATCTTAATAAAAACCAGCCGCAGTTCTATGAATGTTGGGCTTTGAAAGTTAATAAGAAAACTCAAGTTTTTGAAATCACCTCGACACTGCCAAATATATCATATCAATCTCAATTCCACAAGTTATCTAGGGGAGATTGAAAATGACATCGTTGAGAAGATTGGGATCGAGACAAAATCGTTACTTAACACCGACAACTAAACACTTTACATTTGCTTCTTTTCCTCACGATTTAGTCTTCAAATAGTGGAAGTTGTGTTGCGCGAATATACCTTTCCTAAACTAGTACTCCCTATATGTATTATTCTTCGCCCTTATATGCCACAACATTTTGAAAAAATGGAGATTTGTGGCTCAGGTGAATGATTTTTATTTAGTTGTGTTGGCTTTATTGAAAAGATTTCATGGTTTTCCTAGACAAAATCTTTAGCGCAAGCTTTAACACGAAGTGAACTTAACAGAATCACAAGTCGATAAAAACGACCAATAAAAATGTAAATTTAAAACCAACCACGACGGAGGTTGTCAGGAGGCTTGCGCTGACGACGGACGGACGACGAAAGCTTTGCAATTAAATCAACCAGCCACAACCAAGTAAAAACAATGGCATCCATCGATCAGTATCTAAATTGATGTGGCAAACAAAACCTTACACTACCTAGTGACAAACTGATTCTGGCAAACCACATATAAAATTTCACTAACCTGTCCTTTGTAATTCGTCGGGATTCCTCCCATATTATAGTGTACAGTTGGTAAGACAGGAATAGGATCTCTTGTTACATCAACACCAGCAAATATCTTTGCCGTCTCTGATATCCCAGGCAATCGGCTGTGAAGTTGCTCTGCCGGAAGATGGGAAAGTTGCAAATATATATGGTCATTCCTAGGACCAACACCACGTCCTTCCCGAATTTCAATTGTCATGGCTCTTGAAACGACATCACGAGAAGCTAAGTCTTTGGCGTTAGGAGCATATCTTTCCATGAATCGTTCGCCTTTGCTATTTATAAGATATCCACCTTCACCACGACATCCCTCAGTAATCAAGCACCCAGCACCATAAATACCTTAGGATTTACAAATAACTATACTCTTACTCACCTGTAGGATGGAACTGGACGAACTCCATATCCTGGTTGGGCAAACCAGCTCTTGTAATCATAGCAGTCCCATCACCGGTGCATGTATGAGCTGATGTACATGAAAAGTAGGTGCGACCGTACCCTCTAAAACACTAGATTACAACCTGAAACATACCCTGTAGCAAGAACGGTGTTCCTTGCGCGGAAACGATGTAACGTTCCATCTTCTAAGCATACAGCAATAACACCACGGCATTCACCGTTTTCCATCAACAAATCCAAAACAAAATATTCAATAAAGTAACTAGCATCGTAGCGTAGCGACCGGCCATACAATGTGTGCAACAGTGAATGCCCAGTGCGATCTGCAACTGCACAACACCTATGAGCCTGACCACCACGTCCATAGTCTATGCTTTGTCCACCAAAAGCCCGCTGATAAATTTTACCATTCTCCAGACGACTAAACGGTACTCCATAGTTTTCCAACTCAATAACGGCTTTTGGAGCTTCCTCACACATATATTGAATGGCATCCTGATCGCCCAGCCAATCAGAGCCTTTCACAGTGTCGTACATGTGGTAACGCCAGTCATCAGGCTCCATATTGCCAAGAGCTGCATTTATCCCACCCTGTGCAGCGACGGTGTGTGATCTAGTGGGGAATAACTTCGTGATAATCGCAGTCTTAAATCCTTCATTAGCGAGACCGAACCCTGCTCGTAGACCTGCACCGCCTGCACCAACAACAACCGCATCGAATGAATGGTCAATGATGGTGTATCCACTTGAATGACTCAAATTCCTACACCTTGATCCCAGACATGTGTTTAATGAATGGCTTAGTCTAGGAATTTTACTAAGAGAGCGCGACAAAAGACTTAAATTCACCATAATACGATATACGTAAGGAACTAATTCAATGGAGGCGCCACACAGGGACGTCAATCAATATCCAATATGTGCAAATCATTTGATTTCTTTCTCTCCCCTTAATATTGTTAGATATTTCTCGATTTTTAGTGAATGTTTGCGTTAATCCAGCAAAGGCCGGAGGTTTCAGGAAATCATTAAGAATTTTCTATCAAATGTAGAAACATCAGAGTGCATTTTAACCTATTTTGTCACGTATCTGAGCTTGTATCTTCCTCTCCAATGGGAAATTCCTAAATACCACCAATTCCAAGAGTTATCGTTTCATAGGAAGGACTAGTACCCCACTTCCAATTGGCCCAACCTGATTGGAAGGTAAAACGGAGAAATTTTGGGTCTAGAATCACTTTCTAGAAGTCTACATATTATTGTAATGTCCCTACCCTGAATAAGATAAGGAACTTTTTTATCGTGCCTAATATGATAAGTCAGTTTTGCCGTTCCCTGAACCTGTGTTGATTTGTAGCGGCAAATGATTCCCCAAAATTATTGACCACAGCACTCATCACTGAACATTAGATGCTGACCCTCACTGTTTAAGTCAACTTGTTTAGCTGAAGGCTTCCGGTCAAACATCCACACCATTTATTACTTCGTCGTGTCAGGTGCGTGCACGATCCCCAACCAGCTAAGCAATCCTCTCGCACTCCGATTTGGTCCCGAAATATATCTCGTAATTTGGACGATCAACTATCGTGTTTTGCTTTGCCTCTGGTCAAAGCGGAATGAATACTGTAGAAGTTGTGGGTATTAGATCTTGCGTTAGTATACTTCGTACTATCTATGAACGTCAATACCATCAGCCCCTAAAGATTAATTCCCTAAAGTCATTGGCCGGTAGTTATGTTTTTATTCATCATTGGGTGTTGACCATCACCGTTCAGGTTCACTTGTTAAGCTAGTGAAGTCAAGTATCTTCTCCACCCTTACTGCTCGTGCATGATCTCTAATTATCTAAGCAAACAACACTGATCGACTGCACTGACCTCAAAATGTATTCCGCATTTTGAGGATCTAACGTTTTTTTTTGTGGCCTGCTAACTGTTCTCAGGTTGACTCTAAACAAGAACATTTTAAGCTGGCGGATATTGTATACGTGGTTGGGTATCATCCCGTCAACCTCTCCCACCGGTATGTAAGACTTGCCTTTCGAGAATTTATAAACTGGAATTTTGCCAGAAATATACATAGGGCATGGATCATATCACTGTTGATCTTAGTAAGGGTTCTATGCCGAATATGTGAAACATCAGGAAATAGAACTACATAAGGCAGGTGGCCAAATTATACGAGGGCATTGAAATGATTATTAGTAATAAGTCGTGTGTGAAACGTAGTACAGTAATTAATACAGTATTACTACATTTTATAGCAACTAAACCTATCTACTTTACTGAGCACAAATAAGGGAGTTCTTCATTTGACTGTTACGTGAGTAGCTTGCCGAAATGCAAAATAATTATTATTATTTCCCTAAGTTCCGAATGGAGCATAGGACTCTAACACCACGTCATTTCGCCTTGTGCAAAATAATAATACACAAAAACAATCCTATTGGCACATCTCCTACAACATACATCCGGTAGCACCTCTCCGAAGATCCCAAGGATACAGATATTTTGGGATGCCTTGGTCATCTTACCCAGTATTCCAATGCTTAACCTCTTCTAAAACAGCCGAAGGCATTTTTACGATACTTGGAATAAAAACTTGTGCCTGCCTTCCATAAAAGTTGCCTTCAAGTTGCAGTGCGAAACTAGCGGTACGCGAAACATTATCAGCCGCGAATAACCCACGCTGGTCCAAGTCACTCACTTTGGTTCCCCTCAGAACACGAGATGTAATGAAGGCTCATGCTTTGCGTACTAATGCACGGCTAATACATGGAAAGACACAGAGACTACTGGGTGATTTATCTTACTCTCCAGCTTACCGCCAAATGTAGATCACACCTGGTAAGTCACTTGACTCACAAACGTGGTGAGTTCGGTTAAGCTGTATTCGCTCCAATAGCACCCAATTGACATTTCTATTCGTTTATGTCAAGCAACCTCGCACGCACACTTGTTCCTTATGAATTTGAACATCAGTCATACTACATGCCAAATACAGGCATAAAACCTATAGACAAATTCTCTACTTCAGACAAAAATTGGCCCCAAAGACTGCATTAGTATAGACCGCTTCAGATCAGCATACATGAAAGACAGCCCTATGAACCTCGAGCTAGTCTTTCTACATAACTGCTGTCAATGTAGTTGAAGAATGAACGGTTAATTCATGGTTGTTTACCCAAAACCAACCCCATATTCTGGTGGGAGTCACCGATACTGCAGTCATCGTTCCATCGTTCACTGTTCGTTAGAAGACGGAGAAATACTATCACAAGTATTATTGTGATTAATTAATAATAATATATTCTCATTTTGTACATGAGGAACGCCAGTTTACAGGCATCATCAAAATTATAAATTACATATACGATAAGTAAACATATTTAATAATAGTAATTTAATAAAATACATTTTTTCCCACCTGTGTAGGACACACCAGTTGTACAGGCATGGATAAGTATTATTTAAATTACATAAATTTGGTTTATGGTTAATTATATGGTTGCAGTCGTTTTTGTCTTTGGTTTGAGGGAACGATATGATAACTAGTCATTCAATGGAGCACATCAAGAAATATAGAAATGTCTTCGCATTAACAAAGAAAACCCAAGTATGTTTTGGATGGATTACAAATACTTGGGAAAAAAATAAAGCTTGAAGTAATTCCCCCATATAACTTTGGTGTGTACGGCATCGAGTCTTATTCTTGATTTATATCCAAATTTGATAATAATTTAAAATAAGTAATACACTTGTATACTTTTGTCAGCATTTTCATCGTAACATCACAAGTGAATAGTACTCAAGGTAGACTAATAATAATGACAGTTTATATTTTCTTATAAACGGGTGTTTTCAAGAAATGCAAGCTATTTTTGCAGACACGATCAGCTATGTTGTAAGTTATTATCGTGAAGTATTATAAATCAATACTTTTTTATTGGTATAAAGGTATATTTCACAACTGTAATCCAGGTTGCGTCGTGGGGAAATGTAATGCGTAATTCACGAGGGAATTGTTAGATATGGGACCAATGATGTTTGCAGATCATTTGTCATTGTAAATGGTCGAAAATGCACATTCTTTGTTCTCTTTCAAAAAGTTAAATGGAAGCTGAAATGGTGAGAGACAAAAGAAGACAAACAACAACAACAACGCAAAAGAAAGCAAGTGGAGTACTTAGGGAGTGATTAATATGTATATATACATTTATATTCTGTTTAGTAATTATAGTTATTTTGGTGCACTAACTAACTAGTCCCGTGATGCTAACTTTTATACTATGTGTGAACTAATGTTGTTGTCCTGTTTAGAAATGTTTGTCATGTACTTCCAACAATATTAAAATGTATAATTGTAGTTTTTTGTAACCTACACGTTTAATGAACTTAAAATATCTATGTAGGGTGAAAAAGAGGGTGTAAGAGTCAGACGCAGAAGTGAATTGTCATCTTTGAGCAGTCTGGTGACTGAGGAGATGAACACTGTGAGTGTGTTTGCATCACGCACATCAGCTGGTAGTTTATTCCAAATGACTGAAACTTATTTAAGAAGAAGTTGTACCGCATGTAAGTCTGACAATGCTCTATAGCAGCTAGGTTGTGATGATTTCTAAGATTGTAACTGATGACAGCGGTAGGTTTAATTATTGGCTCGGAGGAGTGCACGAGCAGATTAGTTAGCTTGTAGTAAAAAATTAGGTTTAGCTTAAGACGTCTTTTCCAGAGTGATTCTAATCTTAGTCTCTCGCAACGCTCATAGTATTCGAGACCACTTCCTAAACCAAGAATTCTTAAGGTAAATTGCCGTTGCACTCCCTCTAATTTAAGCTTGTCATTTTGTCTCAGTCCGCTAAGAATAAACGGGCAGTATTGTAAAATAGGTCGGACACATACTTTGTATAATAAAACCCTAGTTTCACAACAAAAGAAATTGCGAGTTATGCAACCTAGGAGCCTTCGTGTTTTACGTCTGGCATAATCAGTTTGTTCAGAGAATGTTAAGTTACTAGAGTATCTGATACCGAGATCTACGACTGAGTTGAGCTTGGCTAGTTTACGCCCATTTATTTCAAGATTTAGGTCAAGGTTACTGTTTCCGATACAAATCCAGCCGCATTTGTCAATGTTAAACTTGAGACAGGATTCAGCACACCATGTTGCGAGACTACTTAGTTCAAGATGTATTTTACTTACCATATCGCTTAATTCATGAGCGTAGCAGGAGTAAACGACTTTGAGGTCGTCAGCATATAGGAATGATTTACCTGAGGTGAAGCATTTATTCTCAGACCTTCTGTATAATAACCTTGTGGTTGGTTCCTTATAGGTACAAGAATAAAGGATTCTCGAGTCACCAATCTATGTTCTGTTTTTTCGCGTTGGTTATTGCACATTGTTGCTGAAGGTCTTCTAAGGACAGCGTTAATTCCAGTGTAGTTAGACCTGAACACTGACAACTGCCTACATACATTATTTCCTTGTGCTTTCAGAGATAGACCGGTCCACAAATCAGACATAAATCTCCAGTAAGGCAAGAGCAAAAACACCTTCTGAATGGCCCATCATGTTCCTACGGCATCTTCATGTATATGTTACAGGTTAAAACAAACGTTTCAAAAAATCTGTTTGCTAAGGGCACTCTTATATCATTCTATGTCATAAATTTAGTGACATCTTTATGGCTTCAGATGTACTGCGTCTAGTGGTTATGGAGCAAGCACCAATTTCAAAGTCGTCTCGTTTTCGGCGTAATTGATAATTTTACAGAAAAATTTATCGGCTCTAGTGTTTTCTCGACCAGGTGTGACAGGTGCTGAACAGGAGACGGACAGAACACGAGGACCCATGAATGACCGTAACCTTGGAAGGTAAGTTGTAGGGGTAAATAATTCCCATAGCTTATCAGCCTAAAGTTTCCATCATCCAGCGTCAGGTTAAGCTGAGGGTGAGTGGTCGAGCACCCTTAGCATTTTGGTACATTGTATTCTTACATTTGGTTGTTCGTGTGCAATATTTGGTGGGCTAAGCATGCATTCCTATGCAGGAGTACTGATACCGAAATATCATGTGTATTTTGGACAATTTCAATATTTTTTGGATTTGGGATACTGAGTGATTCCTGAAATACTCAGAACAAGTCCTCTGGGGGTTGGAGGATGCATATGCGCATTGTCATATAACTGTATTTTAGAAGCATAATTTCCTATCAAGGCGATCGCTCAAATTACTGACTGACGACCTGCGATATGGTAGAAGACTATTGGTATTTATGAGCTTTTATTTCTGAAGGCGCGGAAAAGAGCAAGTGAAGCGGGGCATACCTAATCAGACAAACGGAAGGAAATTCATCATTCAATAGATAAAGAAAGCCTTGCAAATCGTCAAGAAGATACAGATCCTACTCGGTTGGTCGTCCCACCCTTCTGAGTTCCTTAATCATCTGCAACATCTGAGTGACCATATAATACCGTGTTGTAGAGGCCCTATGCCACTCTCCCCTAGAAATGACTTCCTTAAAAATGTCGGTTAGATTTGTCTGTCTTCCGTAGCTATGTCTAGACTTCTACATCGAGTGCATTTGGGGCTGTGGCGTCAGCTGATTAATCGTTACTTGGGATCTCCCCAACATGAAGATGCCGAATATCAGCAGCACATCCACAAGGAACAAGTTGTAAGTGTTCATCTAGTCTCTCACGAAGAGAGAGAGATGTAATAATGTCATTTGTCATCTTAGTATATTGAGAACATTTCCGATTAAAATTGCTATACCAGACTGTTATCGGCTGTCTCACAACTTAAGCATCCTCTACTGCTACTAATAGTCGATATCTGCAAACTAGTTTTTCTGGCAGTAGCGCGTTTATCAAAAACTGGTTTCGATTCTATCCCGTTGATTTCAGCCCGTAGCGTTTTGAGACTTCCTTATATGCATTAGCTTTATGATTTAACCGGATTACATTTCATGCGCGTAGTGGACAGATATGACCGGGTAATCAGTAAGAGTGATGAATTTAGCAATGCTAACATCTAGCCACCGTAATTGGTGCTTTACACCATGAAAGTCTTGATGTTGTGTTTCGTCGATCTCTCGTCCACTATGCTGCTTTCATAGTAATGCTTATCAGTAGAGTTGACCAAGTGATATATTCCGCTGGAATGGATGCGAGTTCATCTTAGAATAATGGTTAATGCACTCATGTTAGCTTACAAGTTTACGTTACGCCATGAGGTCAGAACTAAATGGAGATAAGGTTAAGCTGAGAAAGAGACTATTTGAGGAAATGGAGCAAGCAAGTTACCCAATACCACGTCGGTGATGTTGGATTTCACCTAGTTCTGACCGACGAACAGCTGTTTGCTCACCTGCCTCTGGGCGCTCTTGTGACGCAAAAAAGGAAGGCGCCACTTAAAGAAGTAAACAACTTCTCTGTCCAAAATAACTGTTAAACGCACTAACGAAATGCCAGAGTAGGCTCGTAGGTAATTTTCTCACAGATTCAAACTTGCAATTATATTCTGTGCTTTTGGATATCATGAACTTACATTCACCTGATCTTTGGTATAATGCTGTTTTCTCCTGTTTTGTTTCTTCCTCTGAAGAATACTCTGAAAAATACTTGATTATACGGAGAAAAGGGTGAATTTGATTCGCACTTGCCAGAGTTGAGGTGGCTTGCGAGAAAAACTGACTCACCCAGCCATGTGGTGAGAATAATACATCCAACAGGTCTATTCGTTAAGTTCGGAATCGGATTATTCGTTAATAAGTGCTGTTTTAGTTGCTTTTGCCATTTAACAATTGAAATGTAACAGTGTAAACTGGTTTCCGACAAAGTAAGAATAAACTGTTCCTTTAAAGAGAAATAAAGGAAACCCTCATGCACATTCTTTCTTGTTTTTTAGTGGTTTTTGGGAAAAAATTCAACCAGTGTCGTTTCATAGGAGGAAAATGAATTTAGATATTTAGTCCACCGATTATTTATGCCGTATTTTGCTAGAAACTTTTCCCAAACCAGGGGGTTCAGTCCATTTAACTCATTTACCAGTCGTAATGGGCTTCAAGATGGTATTCGCGCAGTCTGCTACCGCCTGTGAAAGTCTTCTTATCACCAGGTAGGGAGAGTCTTTGTCCAGATAGGCAAGTTTTAGCTTGTCAATGTTAACACCGTGAATAACAAAGTACCAAGGGTGTCTTCTGGTGAATTTGAAGGGTCCTTCGAATGGTGGGCTGAAGGGTGGTCCTTTTTTTCTCACGTCCCACCCATATATGACAGCAAAGTCAAGGTCCTTGAAGATGGATGCCACCCTTGATTGTTTTCGTGAGGGAATTGGCCTCCATTTGGCCATTTGTAGCCAAACTCTGTCAACATACGTAGCCTAGTCAATGTTATGCCAATTAGCACTAGGACAAATAAACTCGCCAGATAGTCTCCATGTGCTTCCATACACCATTTTGTCAGCGGAACATTAGACATCAGCTTTTATAGATATTCAGAAAACAATCATTACCCCTGGTAGGAACTCTGTCCAGCAAGCAGGGTTAGAGTGAGAAGTCAGTGAAGCCTTCAGCTTTCGATGAAAGCGCTCATCATCTTGTTAGCCTGAGGTTGATATGCCTTGCAGTGAACTTTTTGACAAGCTGTTGAAAAGCCGTGGCTCAAATTGAGCCCCTCTGTCAGTTAGTAATAATAATAGTATATTCTCATTTTTGTACATGAGGGACGCCAGTTTACAGGCATCATCGATTCGATAAATTACACATACGATTAGCAAGTATGGTTAGTAATGATAATATAATGAGGTACACACTTATTCCTACAAATGTAGGACACAAAAGTTGTATAGGGACACCGAACATAGCTACCCAGTGTTGAAGAAAGGCTTTCGACACCATTCCTATTATAATATCACTGAGTGGTGCAGATACCGGGAACCTAGTGAACCTATCAATGTATGTGAATATGTAAGTGAAACCGTTTGAGTACGGTGGGGGACCTGTTAAGTCCAAGTGAACTTGGGTGAAATAAGTACCTGGCTGCAAGAATGTTCCTAAGGGTGACATTGCGCGTCTGCTTATTTCAGGCGAGCACCGTCTCACTCCCACCATGTTGTTCAGTCCCTACAGTATCTTGCTTCCTCGCCGACATCCCTCGTCTCCTATACCGTTAAATTGATAAGTAAGCCTCACCCTGCTCCAGTGAGTTTGTTCCATTTTGCACCTGTTCACTTCATAAGTCTTGTTTTTAAAACGCTGTTCCATGTGACCAGACACAAAAACTCAGAAACGCCAAACCAATCAAGTGATATTTGCATTCCGATAACACGAAAACTTGGTTTCGTGAGGTGAAGCTGATTTCCATGAGCCTGGAGTGGGCAGCCTACGTTTCCGTCTCCTGACGGTTATACGTAATCCCACGCGAGAATTCAACAAACGCGTCAGCTCATTCTTGTCCTGAGGAACTGAAACGCGTGCGAACCAACCAATGATTTATATTTCCTCAGATGTAGTGATCCTAGAGTTCGTCCTTTGGCTAGAGAAGTACAGTAACCGCGGGGAATGGGAATTATTGGAAAGAAGGTTGTGAAGGCTCTGTGCGCACACTTCAAATTTGAATTTCTGTTGACAACATGTCCTTTGTTCAATTCGTGTTAAGTTTTCGTTATTTGCGTGACTTCCGGTGTGTTGACCACACACGAAAGAACTTTCACGTCAGATTCACAGCACGAGAAGTTGTGGGAACAATATCGCCAGTGAAGGAATGAATTTACACTCATTAAAAAAATCAGGACCAAAACCCACGGTAGTAACCCAAACAGTTACTACTCATTCATTCATTACATTTCATGCGGAACACGAGGAGGTGGGGACCAAAGAATTCAGTGAGTTATTCACTTAACGTTCAATCATCAACATATTCATCTCCGCGGATGAAGACCAAAGAAATCTAATCGTGGATGATGGATTTTCAAGGAACAGGAGTGAGGTTACTGAGCTGTTTCATGACTGTGTATCCCAATGTACTGTCAATACTCTCATCAAATAACTCCATCCTTAATCAGTCGTGGGTGTTATTTTCTGCCCTCATTATCTGGGGGCAGGAGTTGATAGCAGCTTTTCTATTGATGACGCCTGTAAACTGGCGTCCCTCATGTTAAAAAATGAGAATATAATATTATTATCTGGTTATGGTGGGTCAAGGAGGTTTAGAGTGATAGATGGCTACATACCTATCGTAAACTTTTTCTCAAGATCTGTCCAGCGGGACATCATGCTCGAGGTCCTTCAGGCAGTGAAACTGAGTGGCCTCAAATGGGGTTTTGCAAATTTACTGCACCCAGCACTCTACCATCACATTCAAACAGATCCACTACCGCCTACAAGCTTTAGTTTCCCATTCAGATGATCTTCTGTCACGTCGGAAGCTCATTCGGTCTCACTTAAGAGTTACCTGAATATCTCCTTGGGGTATGCGTAACGCAGGTGCTTTTTCTACCCCATTTTTCACGGCTAAATATTCCCGAAATTTTTTCTGCAATGCCTCTGTGTTTCCTATTGCCATAACGGAGTGTTGCTGATTTGTGACTGTCACTTTACTTGATTGGAATGCGTCTCCAGACACAAAAATACAAACCAACCGATATTCATCATACTGAGATAGACATAAAAGTCAGGTTAAACTGCGACAATAACGATACCAGCATCCACTTTTTGACTATCCGCGGTGCATGGTATTTGAATTTTACGAATCATTCGAAAAGTTTAAGTCATAAAAGTAGTCCAAATTCGACTGCCTTTGTTGCCTTGAAAATCCCCATAAAAATCAATCGAAAACTTTCAAGTCAGATTATCGGGTTACTGCATGCATGAATCATGACTTAACGGTTAACGAGGGTAGACCCTTCTTCCTAACATATATCAGTCCTGTCCGGCGACCTCAACTACACTAAGGAGTGAAGCGGGAAGTAGGTGCAGAAGACTTTTTGCATGTCTAAACACCACAAAGAGAAATTATTTAAAACTCACTTATGCCTCATCTCTTTTGATACTTAGATCCATCAGCTGAAGTCCTTCCATCGCTGATGTTTCCGCAAACTTGTGGGTTTACGTCTCCATTTCTTCAAGATTATGTGACATAAATCAGAAATTACTTGAGAAATTCAGAATTTTTAGGGTCTTTCGTGGTTAAACGCACGGCCGCCATATAGCACTACATGGTCTGCTGCCTGATTCAGTCCACCACAGCCAAGAATGTCGTTGGTGATAGTATACAGCTTTATCTTACTCCTGTTCTCACTCCAATGGCTTCTCTGAGCTTCGTGTTGCGAAGTCGCTGGCATGTGACTTCGTCAAATCACTTTCAAACGATGTTGAAATAATTTGGGGGGACTGTGGTTCACTTTTTTGGGACAGTTTCTAAATTTTCCCGTGGCCAGGTCTGCTGAAGGCAATTTCAAAGCCGAAGAAGTCGAAGCAGAGGTTTCCACATCAATCTATGCTGTGCTCGATGGTGATGGCTACGGGCCCTACAACACGGCATTATATGGTCACTCAGATGTTGTAGATGATTAAGGAACTCAGAAGGGTGGGACGACCAACCGAGTAGGATCTGTATCTTCTTGACGATTTGCAAGGCTTTCTTTATCTATTGAATGATGAATTTCCTTCCGTTTGTCTGATTAGGTATGCCCCTCTTCACTTGCTCTTTTCCGCGCCTTCAGAAATAAAAGCTCATAAATACCAATAGCCAGTCAGTAATTTGAGTTATCATTACTACGAAACAGTCAGTTTCCAATGGTGCGTAGAGTTGCGATCTCCTTCGGTAATTTATTTTATTTCCCTCATTCCAATCTTATCCGGGAGAACCCTTTCATCCAGGGAATCTTTCAGTCTTCGCGGGATGATGTGGCTTAATATTTTGCTTGGTACGGACGGAATCATGATTTGCACCGGTGTTTGCAAAGTCTTGGTTGGCCCTGCTTTGGTGTCCTTTCCTCCAACCTACAGCTAACTTTTCTCCACTCCAAGCGTTTTGCATTCGTGGCGTCAGCATATGCTCTACGGTCTCTGCATTCGTTTGCAATACTTCCGGCAGGACTCTGTCTGACCTTGCTGCCTTTCCGGCTTTTAATATGTTTATGCCCCTCCGAGTCTCTGCTTCTGTGAAAACACTGGTGTTCACTTACAGTTCTGGGGCTTTCAGTGTCATTCCTGGGCGAGACGTGAGTGGTTGCCCTTTGAGGAGTCGTTTGAAGTGATCAGCCCATTGTTTATTTTGTTCATTCTCTCTTGCTATTAAGTCCCCCTGGTTTTCTTTCAGTGGTTTTAACTGTATCAGTCCCTTCCCAGACAACCAACTGATTATTTAGAATAATGGTCTCAGGTCCGTCTCGCCTTTTGTCTTCCCTAGCACACTTCACAACTTTATGCAATAGGTTGCGGATTTAATTCAGCTTCACCTTTCGTTGTCCACTTTTGTACTTGTTCGTCTATCTCCTCATCTCTTTCCATTCTTTTCGCATCCGCATATCCGTATAGCGATCTTCCATTTTCACTAGCTAAGGAGATTATTATTGTTTCCTTTAGTTCCTATAGGAACATAGGACCTCAGCCGCACGTCTCCATTGCGTTCGCTTCTCCGCTAACGTTTTCACATGGCTCCACGTCTGCTCTTCACATGACCTCCTCCATGTCACCCTCGCACTGACGACCAACTTGCCGCTTCTCATTCGGCTTCCACTCGAGCAATGGCCTGGCGTGTGATGTCACTTGATGGTTTTCTCAGAGCATGGCCAATTCCATTTCTCCCTGCATATTTGTTGTACAACTGGTTCCTACTGGGTCGGTTCGCTCCCAGAGATCTCCCTTGCTGATCTTCTTTTTTATTTTTTTATTTTGATTTACAGCTTGATTCCACACCGTATTTTCAGTACAAGTGTGGAATTTTCAGCATGGATATCGGTAGCCCAAATTCAGGCCGACCATAGATATCGGGTGTGCGCCGGCAGGGGATCGAACCCCGGACCATGTGCATGGTCGGCGAGAGTCCTAACCACTGGCCATCTGATCTTGAGTGAAGTATTGAGCGAAGACAGTTGTTGACGAAAGTGTGTAGTTTGTTCGAAGTGCCCTTAATGACGTGACAAGTCACTGATCCGTAGCACTGACTTCACATCAGAGTGGAAAATCCGGATCTTATTTTTGATGCTGAGTGCTGTTGACCTCCACACAGACTAAAGAGTAGTGAAAGCTTGTCTTGCTTTTCCGATTCTTGCTTTGATATCCTCATCGGTTCCGCCTGTAGTTGAGACGATGCTTCTCAAATAGGTATAAGAGGTTGCTTCTATCAGCTTTCCCCCATTTATGCTGATTGTTGTCTGTTGTCGTTGCTGTTGCTGTTGGCCAGGAATCATCATCACCCCTGTTTTCTTTATGTTCACCTGAAAGCCTATCTTTGATGCTAATTATGCCAACTTGTCGCTACTCACTTGCACATCTTCCAGTTTGTGGGAAATCAGACATATATATTTGGCGAAGTCCAGATCCTCCAAGTATTTGTATGGATCCATTTTATGCGAATCAGGAAAGCCATTGGAGATGGTAAGCAGCCAGCTTGTCTTACTCCCGTCTTCACTTCGAAGGATTCCAAGATTTTCTCGTTGTGGATTACTTGGCATGCAGCATTGTCGTACAACCGTTGGATGAGGTGTATAACTGCCGGCGGCCCCCCATAGTAGTTGCCAAATCATCTCTCAATCGACGCTGTCAAAGGCCTTCACAAAGTCAATGAAGTTGAGATAAAGATGTGACTGCCATTCCAACCTCTGTGCAATGATGGTCCGTAGTGTTGCGATTTGATCGATGTATGACTTGTTCCTCCTGAATCCAGCCTGTTCTGGTTTAAGTTTTTCACCCGGGGTGTATTTGATTCTCTCCAGGATGATGCGGCTTAGTATTTTGCTTGGGATGGACAGGAGCGCAATGCCGCGTCAGTTCTTGCATTGACTCAAGTCTCCTTTCTCTGGCAGTTTGAGTGAGTAGCTTTTCTTCCAATCCGAAAGTACCTTGCCCTCTTTCCACACTTTTTCCAGTGGTGGTGTCATTAACTCCACTGATGTCTCTGGGTTCATTTTCGATGCCTCTTCTGGGATTCCGTCTGGTCCTACTGCTCTTCCAGCTTTTAGCATCTCGACAACCTTCAGGAGTTCTGTCATCGATGGAGGGTTGATGTCTACTGGTAGTTCGCTGTTGTTATTATTGGGCGCGCTGTAGGAGGCGGTCGATTTAGAAGTCTTTTGAAGTGTTCAGCTCAGTGCTCCACTCCCTCCGTGATCGGCTTTCCATTGTCATCCTTCACTGGCTTTATTTGTGCTGATCTCTCCGCCGAAGGAAACCTAGTTGTTTGGTAGAGTTTTGCGAGGCCTCCTTTGCCTGCAACGGCCAAGTTAAACTTTAAGCACCACTAACTACCAATGGAGTGCCACCGCTCCAATGACCTTGAAAAGCTCACTGAGCAAGTTAGTGGAATCCGGCAAATAATATTGTCATCATCAATAAAATATGCTCATCGAAGTATTATATTATTAAATAGGATATCTGGCAAGTTTCAGCTTGGGTTTGCGAAAGATTAAGTTACTCTTCAAGCCAAGGCAAGTTAGGGTTAGGTTAATCTAACAAAGGCGACAGTAGGTTTGGTTCGAGTTAGATTACCGTTAGTTTAGGGATATTTTCACTTTAGGATTAGGTTCAGGAAAGATTAGGGCTGTTGTTAGGGTTAGAAGACCTAAATCATTACATGCATAGAATGTGGTTAAATTACTCTGTTGACATGAGAATAGAACTTGTGCTGTATGGTATAGTTTAATTCCATTGTGGGTAAAATTTATTCTGATAGTCTCACAGTGTTATGTAGTAGTAATATTTACTGATGAAGTTTCGAGCACAATCTATTACTCAGTAAATATTGCTGTATAACACTATGAAACTTTATCAAAATAAATTTTACCCACAATGGAATTATACTCTGTAGATACACCAACCTAAAACTGAGAACTATTTTTATCCCATATGGGAGGAAGCTATCCTCTGTAACACTTCTATACAGTTTATGCAATTTTTTCATAAATATATGTATTCCGAACACAAAAATGCCTCCTTCACGTGACTGGTGCTTTCGAGGCCATTTACTGATTGGTAGTTAGTGGTGCTTAAAGTTTAACTTTGCCCCTGCAGCTTGCTCTGCTTCACCTGCCATAACTTCATAATATTTTCAAGCGTCTTCCCTGGCACTCTTCTTTATTCCTTTGTTCAGTGTATTGTAGATTGCATTCAACTCCTGTTTCTGTTGCTCGTCGATGCACTGGATAATCTTCTGTTTCACCATCCTCCTCTCTTCTATTGGTCTCCCTGTGTCCGTAGTGAGTCACTGTTTGTCCTGTCTTTTCTTTATGCCTGGAACTTCCACGCAGGTTTGACTCCACACCGCTTTCAGGCTGTTCCGGTGTTTTTCAACACTGGTCTCTTTGCTAGTGTTGATTTGTGTGTCCACCTTTTTCCTTATGATTGCAGTAAAGATACCCCTTGTATCCTGACCCCTCAGGTTTTGGGTATCGAACTTGTTTCGGTCTATCTGTAGCTCCTGTTTCTATGAAAGCTTTTAGTTTGATTTGGAGTGTTTCTTGTATGAGATAGTGGTTTGAGCCAACGTCTGCTCTCCTTCTGACTTATTTGTCCAGTAAGCTGCGTCAATTTGGCTTTCGGTTCGCCCGTCTGATGACACCCATGTAGGCTTGTAGATATCCTTGTGTTTGTATACTCTGATACCAATCATTAGTTCATTGAAGGCGCAGAAGTCAGAGAAGAGTTCTCCGTTTCCATTCATCTCTCAGAAAGCTTCTCTACTCATGATGAGTTCTCTTCCTGTGTTGCCTGGTCCCAGTTTGGCATTCATGTCTCCCACTAGGATTTTAATGTCACCAACTGGAGTATTGTCAGTTGTTGCTGAATACACTACTAGCTCACTGCGCTCAACCCTACATTGCTCTATAAAATTTTGGAAATTAAACATGTACATATATATTGTGTCAGTCACTGCAAATACACACTAATATCTAAATTTCGTACGCATCCTGTCTCACTCCATAGTCTGATAGTTATTTACGAATGCAGTAAAAAGTATTTCGCGGACCAAGAGTAGCACTTCGTACTAAGTAGAAGTGTGGGCACTTAGTGAAAGTATTTTCGAGAACTAATACGGCCAGGTTAACTTTTTTCTAATATATACCCACCTATCAACTCAATGAAAGGATAATGACGAATTGTTATCACAAGCATTGTATTTACTATGTAGGGAATGTTAATACAGGCAAACTTCACAGCGACATGTACAAGTCCTGCATTTCATTGCATCAGTAATATAAGCATACTAACTGTACTACAGCCCGAAGTGAGTAATCTCAAGGCTTCATACCAACAAATTTGTGGGAGGAGGATGTATTGAAAGACTGCTTGCAGACACTATAGATGACGACATCAAGTAGAATGTCGACGAAAACTAACAACCTGCAACGAGGAAGACAAAAATGAAACAATTAGGAGACACATAACGCATAAGTATTTTTGATAAAAGAATAAGACTTGGGCACTGTGGTAGAGTATAACTCCATTGTGGATAAGATAATATTTTGATAAACCACACAGTGCTGTACAGTAATATTATCTGATGACGTTTCGAGCACAAATTATTGCTCATGATCATATCAAGTCACTCACACAACTTTTTGCTTCATTTTGATGCATGAGTATCTTAGTTAAGCGCACTAAAGGGATAAAAAATCACCCATCTCATTCACTTCTATTCATACTATTTCTTATTTCCGTGTTACTGACTTTCGGCTTATGTTTTCTTCGGTGCACTTTATCTGAACAATTTAAGGAATCAGGAAATGCATAGAGTACCTAGGAAACGGCATAACTGTTTAAGACAATTAACACTAGTGAGTTGTGACACTAGGCAGCTGCAGTGACAAAGCTGATTGACTGAGTTTTAACATAGAACGCAGCACAGAATTGCAGCAGTTTGATTTGTTACATTCTCCACTTGAAAAATATCATATTTAGTTGGTAATAAGCAAAAAATATTTCATCAAATGTATTTTGACTTAGCATTTAGGCTATATGATAAAATAAACTAACTCATGAGATGTAACGAGACAGAGTGTGAAAGTTATCTCGGGTAAAGGGAGAAATTATTGTAAGATAACCCTTTTTTCAGTTAGACAACAACCGAATGGAAAAATACGATTATCGTTTGTTGACATTTCGGTGATTATTATCCACTTTTTAACATTTCGTTATACCTGGACTATATGTCATTCTAACTTAGTGACTTTCAATACGGAAGCTTGCACACAAGTGCACCTGTTCAAGTCACCACATTCCATGTACTACACAGAGGTAGAGAGGAAAGAAATTAAACAGAACTATAATGAGTATAAATGTGAGGGAGAACGGATAGTGATAAGAATAAAATATAAGGGTTGATTAGATACGTAAGATCACACAAAGTGAATGCATCTGTGTTATTAACAATGACCCGGAATCACATCTCTACCTAACACTATGCGTTTAACCCCATTATTACTCACCATATTATACCACTTAATACAGGAGATATGGCACAGACACCTACGATCATACACCAGTAGTACTTTTTTATATCTCTCAAATTCAATGGTCACTTCTCACAACCTAGGTGGACAATATCATCACCACACTATTAGTTGACGAGAATGTTCCCCGGCAAGTCCCTAAAGTCAATGACAGACAATCCTATTAATACACGTACTAATAAAGTGAACTGAAATAAGGACTACAGCTAGAAATGAGCCTTGAATTACATCCTGCTAGGAAATATTAGTTCCCTCACAGTTTAGTTTCAGTACTAAGTGAATAGAATGCAATCTGCAGAATCCATGAGACTCACAAAACAACGTGCTGCCTTCTCAACAACCCAGTTAGTGTTTCCTAAGTAAAGTGAGAAATGGGCATTGTGGTTGTGTAAACTCAAGAGATTGTGAACTGCTGCCACTGAAAATGGCAACAATACTAGGAATTACAAGTTATAATTTTAGCTTGATTGTAACATTCAGCATTGTTACGTGACCGTAGTATGATTGGGATACGGGAGAGGCTTTGGATGCTGACGGTATCGACGTTCGCGAATTGTACGGAGTATACTAACGCAAGATCTTATACCAACAACTCCTATAGTATTCGTTTCTCGTCCAGACTTAGTCGTCCAAAGTACGTGATACATTTCGGGACCAAATAGTAAACCGTATCGAGTGCTTGACTAGCTAGTGATCGTGCACGCACGTGACACGACGGAGTACCAAATGGCGAGGATGCTTGACCGGAAGCCTCCAGCTAAACAAGTCGACTTCAATAGTGAGGGTCAGCATCCAATGTTCAGTGATGATTGCTGTGGTCAATAATTTTGGGGAATTATTTACCGCTACAAGGCTGATGACTGTCCTTGTAACTGAAAGATCCTGGGTTCGATCCAATGTGGTTGGTGATTACTAAAGAGTCCTAAACTAGGGCGAGAAAGCTGACCAGCACTTCTAGGATTTCAGGTGGTTCTCTAACTAATGTCAACTCGTGGGCAAACCTGTGACTAAATTTTTGTGCACAGAAATCGAACCTAATGCTTAAACTAGGAATGATGAGACAACGAATTCAGCGATATGGAAAAGATTACTACAATAAAATCAAATGATGTGATGTAATTATGTGAACGAGGTTTGGAAGATGTGTGAGTGCCTTAATATGATTGTATTTAATTGTGCTCGACATGTCATCAGTAAATAAAGCTGTATTCCAGGAAACCAATTGGTTTGGCTGCCTGAACGGCTTCGAGCGTGGTTCCATTTGGTTTCGAATAGAATTGACACTCACAATTGGTGTGTGGCCGTCTATTCTGCCAATCTTGAGCTCTGTCCACGCTACTGTTGACATTTTGGCCTGGACTTCCTAACGAAAAGGCCAACTGCTCCTACTGGCAAAGAGAGAATACGGAACTTACGGCTGCTGGAAAATGTATATATTGATAATAAGTTGGATAGAGTGTAGAGATTCATAATCCCGATGCCAAAATCCTGTCCCTTGAAAACCTTTTAGTCCACCCTGTGTTTCACTCTGCACAAATAAACGAAGTGATCTTTGGGGGTTCGACTGATATGACGAACTTCTTTGATCCCCCACAGCACGACCGTATTTTTATCAAATAAGATGAGTCTATTACTACTGTCAGTTTAAGTATTATTATTGTTATATGGCGTTTACCTCTTTGAAGCAAGTTACCAAAAGGACGACTGGCCCCTATCGATTTCTTCGAAGGCTCAGTTCATAACCACAGTAACTTCACTTTCACGTTATGTAACACAAAGGGAACTACGAAGTACAGTCTCTGGAAGGTTTAAAAATTGAATATATCTCCTTGTCACGTCTTAAAAGGGTAAAATAAAGCGTTCTAACAAGCTTTTACAAAATTCAAGGTTGAACTAATTGGCTATAGACTAGGGGTTTTTCTAAAGCTTTATGCGCTTCTGTGATTAACTCCGAGAAATGCTACCCTCTACTGGTTTTACCTTGCTGCAGTCAAAGGAGATGAAGAGTTCTTTAAAAGAATATTAGAAGGAGATAAACGTATTCTTTATTCATGTTAAAAACAGAGGTGTCATGCAAATCACTGAAAGTTTTTTCACACCATTTTATTGCACTTTTAATTTGGCGCGAGTTTCGTTCATCGCTGTTTGTTATTGATTTTTCTGTGAGTCAAAAGTAGTTATCTTTTTATTTATGAGATAGAATGTATGGCGTTATTAAATTAGTTTTGAGTTAGAAATATTAGAATTTTTGTTGCTGCATTTAAGACTATATTTAAAATCATTTGAAAATACTTGTAACAAAAAGAGTTTTACATACACTGTCAGTTTCAGTTAATTAGAAGAAATTTGATGTATATTGTGATGTTTCACAGTGTACTCAGAAGTTAACCTCCGGCTTTACTCGTTCATTTGAGTGACTCCTTTTGAAGAAATACCATCATATAGAGTTACTTCAGTGACTATCAACGTTGCTAGAGACACTGGTGTACACTTAAGGATCTTTTTTCGATGAAAGGTTTATTCCACAGTTTCTTACCATGACTCGTAGTCTGACGATGCTCTTGATGTACTTTTGATGTCCACACAAGTGCTTTTATTCAGTAACTGGCAATCACCTGAAACTTGAGTTTCAGGTTTTGAAAATAGAATGTCAGGTGTTTAGGTTTTTGTTGAATTTCGTGTTTGTATTCGGATTAGTAAATAAACTAAGCTTTGACCGTAGGTGATATCTAATATACACCTCCACTACCCCGTGCCAAAAATGGGTCACTAGCCGAAGACAGTTATGCTGTAGTTTTTGAACTCTAAGATGTTCTTGGCATGTTGTCAGTTTCAAAGAGAAAAATATAGAATAGAATTGCCTCAAGACGGCCTAATTAAGGGTAGTGTAGGTTGATGTTAATTTCTGTGTCATCAGTGAAGATACAGCAAGTAACATAGTAGAAGTTTTGTTGAGAGCCTTCAGGGTTGTTTAACCGTTTGAATTATTACTTCTTGAACTCGTCTTGACTCTATAGTTCCATAGAAAAATATGACGGTGTAGTTAACATTGAGCAATATTAGAAAGACAGCTGCAGTAAAAGAAATTTTCTTTTTGCCGAAGTCATCAAGTAAACTGAATGTTCGTGTATTTATTGTAAATGGGTAAGAAAGTTCCAGAACTATTTCCGATCAAGCGTCGAATTAGTAAAATTACTGTGTAATAAACAGAAAGACTGGATTTAAAAAGCATAGTAGGTTCGTTTTCACTGAGAAATTAGGGATTAAAAACGGATACACTAAGCTTATTATTACCTTCGCTTTAGTGGCAGTTCTCTAAAATTTGTCATCTCTAATATGAGAAATGTTTTGCTGAAAATCGGCTACTGCCCAAAAATTTTTACTAGAGTTTTGCTTACTTATTGTAACTGGGCAGAATTTGTCTGATCGTGTGAACTCCTGTATTTAGGACTGGTGTTGACTTTCATCCACTGTCTTTCCCGTTCAAATTCTGCATTGTCTAATTTGGCACACGCTTGACAGTCTGTTTGACGTACTTCAGATGTTCATGAGTGTGTAGATAAAGGTTATGAACAACATGTAATAATCACTGGCCACTTTTTTCAAGTTGGTTTTGGTCGAATCAAGTAGATTTCATTGGTGTCCTTTGTTTATGAGTTTATTCGTTGATGCCAAATGCCATTGATGAACATGAGGTATGGGCATTAATTTTCGTTATGCATATTTTAATACCGTTGCTTAAGTGATTCTAACACTAGTTATGAATCATGAATCTTTAAAAGCAAATGAACTCGCTAGTTGTGTGATGAATACCCACCCACCACTCACTCGAAAGCTTAGCTATATTTGGCCTCAGCTTAAAAAATGGTCCTATTCTGAGTAGACTAAAAGTTTAATCCATAGTCTGTTTGCCATACCAACATAGGATAATCGAAGTTGTTTGTCTCGAAATAGCAAGAATCACTTGTTGCAGATCCTTAGTAACGCGGCCGTAAATTGTTCACTGTGTCTCAGACGCATTTACCATTTATCACTAATCTTTCGAAAGATTTTGCTAAACTTTATTATATTGTTCCCTTTTTATGCCTTTTTCGGTTACCGAAATATTATCCTTTCTTAACTCGCCCTCGTTTATGCTGTTTTAGTGAGTTGAATTCGCGTGAAGCTATCTCATCATAGCATAATTTTATTAGATAAAAACATGGACACAATATGAGGTTTTGAGCACAACCTATTGTTCGTGATCGCTTACTCTACCATAGTTCCGTAATTCTATTCTTATATCAGTGAATTGGCTTCATTTTATTCACGTGTCTGCGATACCCTGCACAAATCTCTAGTGTACAGTTTTCGAGGACCTATTTTTCAGTAGCATACAAAACAAAATGTGTGTGTGCATGAGCATCAATAAATGTGCTACAAAAACCAACATAAACACTATAAATTTTGATAGTTTTATTAGAAGAGGAAGCTTATCTGAAAAATGTGATGTATTTGCGCAATACATCACATTTTTCAGATAATCTCTGTCTCCCAACAACTTTATCAGAATTTATGGAAAGGACTGTTTTAAATTTATAAACATTATAAACAGAACATAAAATATAGGTAGGAATAGCAAAATTATAATGTAAAGATCCAAAAATACGTTTGTTACTCAGTTTGGCTTCCAATAAAAACAAGAACTTCCACATGAATTCCATTGATTTCGACGCCAAGCTAATTTTGAAAAACCTTCGAGTCACTGATATGCATTGTTTCGCAAACTCCATGGGGCTTGTAGTCTATCAGCGCTGAACCTCATAATTAACTACGTGTTATCATTAGTGAATTCTAACATTTCTATTAAGACAGCAACGATTGAGTTCACTGAGTAGACCAGCCCAGAGGTGTTAAACTTCACAAATGGAGAATGGAACTGTAAGTGCCAAAGAGCTGTTAGCTTGTCCTTTAATAGTCTGAGTAAAATCATGAATACGCCAAAACTGTGTGCGGCTCTGACTTTTTATACATTATACACAGACCCTCACATCAACCTTTGGATACTTTTGAGCGTGGATGCAGTAATAGAGTCTTGCCAGTTTCGCAGCACTTTTCAGTTTGATTCCGCAAAGTGCATACATATTGACAAAATAAATCAGCAAAAACAGAAACTATTAAAATGTTTGGTGAAAAAGAATGGTTACAAAAATTAAGACCTTAGGAGCTGAAAGCGAACATATGGTTACTCGTTTGCTCTTGTACTCATTCTTGAGCAATATCCCTTGCCATCTCCAATACATGGTTTCTAATATTACAGATATCTAAGGTTGGCCTGCAAAATTTGGGCTACCGATATCACATGCTGAAAATTCCATACCTGTACCGAAAAATACGGTGTGGAATCAAGCTGTAATCAAAAAAATAAAAATAAAAAATAACATTATGTACCAAAAGGATGGTTAGAAACAAAGGTATTGAACATTCCCTAAGAATGCTACCAAATATATTTATCTTCTGTGACAATCTTTTGCTTAAAAATGACACTGCATATTCTGAGTTGAAACCTAGATTAAGCTTTTTATGTATGCATCAAAAGTAAAACGATGTCCTTTCACTATTGTAACGAGTAGCTTATACATATTGCAGATATTTGTTCGCATTTTGACATCTATTGTGATTATCATGAATCATATGTTTACTGATTTATTTTTGTTCAAATTGATAATGCGACTATGTGGAGAATAGCTTTGTGCTGACAGAGTACCGTTTATGTATTGAGTAACAGGTAATAGTCGCGACAATATTCGAATTCCTGGACTCTTAGTGCAGCCCTCTATCAGCTGCATCTCTAAACCCAACATCACGGGCATTGTCTAGCTGCAAGGTGAGCGCACAACATGTAGCTATCTGTTTATCACCATAATACCTGCCAAGCTATGTCTTTTGTCAATTGTAATTGTTCTGAATTAAGAAAGTGGGTGGGGGGGGGGCAGTCAAGTTGTATCCTGCCACGATTTCGATTTTCGTTTCACTTTCGATCATCACCCTTTAAATTTTATTCAATTATCAAAGCCAGGTAGATGAAATTTCATTCTCTTCCAGAACTAAATCTCCATTATTTCATCTGATAGCATTATTATAAATTCTTGAGTGTTTTCAACAAAATCAAGTTCTTAAGAACCTACTTATTCTTTTCAGTCTATTTAATCAATAGTCCGCTGTTTCTGATCGTAGTTAGTGTAAAGGTTATCAAATTATATAAACCAATTATGCGTTCGTTTTTCGAATCTTTCCGTTTAGTTTTGATTAGATGCAGACATATCTAATGGGAATTGTTTCCCAATTTCTTTCATTTTGATAATTCAATGAATTTTTCCAGTCTTTACCCATCATTTATTTCTTGTGTAAATTATTCTGTTTATAATAGATGTTGACTTTATTGGACATCAGTTGCTGGCTACAAAAGACAGAAGTTATCTAAGTGTAATCAGGACTAATTCTTCGAAAATTAAGGACTACTGCTCTTTGTAAAACTATGATCTGTTCCAGTATATACAGATATGTTACAACATGCTTAATGAGAATATTCAAATCAGTATAAAAAATGGTAATTCCTTGTCCAAACTAGAATCCAGTTGTGCTCAAAATAGCACAAGATCATGCAGTTGTTCCCATGGCTTTCAAACATTTGACGGTATGAGTACGGAACTAAATTCAAGAAGTCTACAAAATGATACAATGTTAACTCATTCTGTTTCTGAAAGTTCTAATACTCCAAGAAATGCTGAAATACCACATAATTTAAGTTCGTATAATCACAGTGTCCCTCAAACATTCAACTTGCCAACAAATTCTGTTCAAGAGCTCCGTATATCAGCGGTCTCACACTCCGCTTTTCCAACTCAGATCCCTGCAGTCATACCAGCTGGAGTGAGTTCCTCAAGTATACCCTTATCTCCTCTGTTGTTTCATCCACGTGGACCTTATATTCTTCCAAATCCGACTTCAGCTAATCTTTCTTCTACTCATCTGCAACCTGTTAACCATCAATTACCAAATCTACCTTTAAATACAGAATATAAAAATATTTCGCCTTCCGGTGTACTGGAAGCAACTACACACAATCCATTGCCACTTGTAACTGGTACTCTTGATGGATCAGTAACAAATTCTACCAAAACATCACCCAGTTCACAGTCAATTGGTGCCAATAAGGGTACAAATGAAAATGGCAATTATTATGTAATGGTTCATGTGGATGCTGGAGAAACATTTTCAGTGCGTGTCGGCGATCAAATTCAACATATACCTGGTAAGTCCATAGAACAATGAATCGTAGTTTTCCCGTTATTTTTTTAGTAATTTTGTAATAACTTAACTGTAGTCAGCATGTTTTACCTTTATTCTACTACAATTACTGTGAAGACATTTTTTCTATAGCTTTTCAGAAGTAAAACTGGCACATTTTTAGGGATCATAGAAAGTGTGGCTGTATGAGTAGCAAAAGCATTTTGTTTGCTTATCAGCGATCAACGGAATACTTTTCAAAGTGTTACTTCTGTCACCACATTCTCTAAAACCAATCATAACACTAGGTTGCCGAAATAAGAAAATCGAATTTAGGTTAAAATTTATGAATGTTTGCGTTTCTTGCTGATCCATAGTTTTATTATTTTTTACGAAGATCAGTAAATTTAATTTGTGGGTCATCCATATTGAACTTTTCTAGAGACACCTCATGCTGGTGTTATCACAACAAGACTAATAAATGTCAAATCACCAAATAAATCCCAAGTAAACAAATCTTTTAATGATATGATGCTCATTATTAATTGATTTAATGCCATATTCACATTGTTCTCACCAAAGTTGCTTCTTACAACACTAAACTGTGGGATTCTTTCCCACCTGGTTTTGGTACAGATATTCTTAGGCTCTTTCTCTCTCTCTCCTTCTTTCGATGATTTCTCATATAATGAAGCTAAACTTATTCTCTTCAAGTGTCATTTTCCATTTAGACCGGTAACATATTTCTTTAGGTGATTATTCATCCACCTGAGCTACCAATCTCCTCCACCATATCTATTCAGGGAATGCAAAGAACCCAATAAATGAATTTTTGTAACTAAGATAACAGATGCAGTGATACGCTCAAACGTTTATATGCTATAGATAAATGCATTTTGTTTGGTGTGCTTGCTAGATATTTCCTCTAATGAGTGATACATCCACAAAACCTCGAAATCGATGGAGTTACATATATGATTTCCCGTTATAAAAGAATACTACTTGTGTCATACAGAAGCAGAGAAATATTCTAGGATGAAGATTCGGTCTCTACATCTATCCAGGTTTGAAAACTGCATATATGTCCCAAAATGTGTTATATATCTCTAAATTAATACCACATGGTTATAAAATTGGGAAATTGTTGGTTGGTGTATTTTTCACTAACTGTCACAAAAAGATTTTCCCATTCCCTTAGCCTCAGTCGCTGATAAAATTTAGTCACAGGAAAATTTTTTTTATAACCCAGGTAATTTGTCAAATAGTCTGGATGATAATGTTTATTCACTAACAACTGCGCTGATGTGGTAGTTGAGGTTGCTATTGCAGTTACCCGACCAACTATGTTGGCTGGAATAAGGGTCAGAAATATCGGATGGATAGTTGTGAGACTAAAAGTGGTCACCGTCATAACACACAGTAAGGACCCAAGGCAAAGCAGTACTATTTGTAGAAAAAGGTATAGTAGCAATAAGGTATCAATCTCGAAAGTCCAGGAGACTTTAAAGTTTGCACATCCTGCCTCTTAATAGCTGTTGCTGTCTGCGTCATCTGTAGACTGGTTGCTCCAGTTAGATGTCCCATGGTTTCTACATTAATCACACATTATCATCTTTTTACTTCTAAGATAACACAAGGAAACAAGACTTCTATGATGTTGACAGTAGGGGAGTACCAACTGCCTATAAGCTTCCATCATCACATGGAACTTATCTGTTTGCCACCTATTTTCTGCATCCTCGTCCTTATTTCGATATTCACTTTCTGTTTTCATCAGTTTGGCTATTTATTTTTTTGAATATCGGTCGTCCAACTTTGGACGCAGTTGAAAAGTCTCTCTGTAGTCTCCAATGAGGTCAAGTAACAACACTTTTTATTTTGACTTTAAGAGTAGCAGAAAAGAATTATTGACTATAATAACTAAGATACTAACTAAATGGGTTTATGAGAATACACTATAGTTCTATCAGGGTAGTGAAGACTTTTGATCATCCTGGCCTATAAAAATGCAAAAACCCTTGCAATAATCATAGGTTAGTCAACTTGACTCCAAGATCAGTAGTCACATCAAGACTAAGTGGAGGCTTGGTGAAACAAATCCGTGAGAGCTATGCAGGTCTAAGGTCTCAACAGAGGTGCACTGATCAGATCTCCACCCTAAGTTATCAGCCTCCATCACTTGCCATATTTCGTTATCTAAAGGCTGCATCTGACTCCCTCAGTCGAGAGGTGTTATGGTAATGTTTAGCTACCAAGAAGCACAGTTAAGGTGTATTATTCCAATAGAACCTTTACAACCATATAAGAGTTTATGGAGATTTGTCATCTGAAGTGACACTAACAACTTGAATACCAAATGTCACCGTTCCTGTTTAATCTTATCATAAACTTATTTGGAGATATGAATCTAGTTGGCTTTGGCATCTTCGACAATAACTTGGTATCGGAGAAAAGGTTTCGTTCATTTAGAGTATGCATACTATGCATCCCTTATAGGTGGATGCCAAGGCAAAAATTTAAATATTTTTGTGTTTTTCTGTTACCATTTGTTTGATGATGCTTGGATTCTTGACCTAAGTATAGGGAGCAAAACAGTCGAATGTGTTGATTATCCCACTCATTCGGGTGATTGTTTCAGCACTGGTGAATTGGTTTTTGATGAAATCAAAGCCAGTTCGGGACCTGCCGGCTTGTATCGTCGTTGATACCAAATATGTGTCCGGTAAGGGACAGTACACTGCTCAGCAGTCTGCTCTGTTTTGTGTTCTGGCTGCGAAGGATGACCACTGAAGTTGGAAGACGTGAAAAGCCTACAGGTTTCAGACTTTAAGCGCCTTGATCCCTTTGGTCACGTTTGATGGGAGAACATAGCAAGTAATGTTGACATAAGACGTAGAGTAAGGTTAGGCAAGTTAATAGGTGAGGTTGTGAGTGTTTATTGATTGAGGTTTATTAATTTTGATTTGACACTAGTAACTAGCGTGATGCGTCTAGTCCTCTCTTTGGTGCAGACTGAATTCTATCAGTCAGGTTGTAATGTGGCCACCATTCTAGGTAGCTCGCCATCACGGTGTACATTATTTGTGATGATATTAGATGGTTGGAGGCAGTCGGCAGGAAGCCTTGGACCTAGGTTTCGTGCTGGTTGGCACTCTTCAGCAAGGCGTATCTGCAACGTTGAAGGAACTCATGTTCCTTCTGAGATTCGAACCCGCGTCACCCAGTGCTGCAGTCAGAGACATTACAACTGAGCTAATCGGGCTCGTGATTACCTCCTGTAGACTGTAGTGATATTTTGATTTGACACTAGTAACTAGTGTGATGCGTCTAGTCCTCTCTTTGGTGCAGGTTTACTAAACCTGTATTACTGATGCCAAATCATCACCTTCCTCGAAATGCAGTGTTAACTGAAGTTGGATGGATCTGGAGAATAATTAGGAGTGATAAGATTGAAATATTGTAGCACTAATTTTATCTGACAAGAAAGTTACGAGCTACCTGTCGGCGTCTTTGGAATATTGCGAATTAATATTTATAGACTCTTGGTGAGATGAATAAAAATCTATCACGGTAACTCAGAATTTTTCTCTTTTTATGTACTGAAATCCTAAAAACTTCACTTATCGCTTGCTTCTCTCTAGTAGAAATAGGTGTTTACATTTTAACATAAGGACATTTCTATTCTCTTTTATCATGTACACTTCACTGAATATTTTCAATTTGAACTGATGAACTAACTGTCCGAATTCCTAGGTTAACATATCTATCTTTATCTATTTGTCAATGGTTTTCATAATTTGGTAAATTTTTGCCATTTATTGTGAAATGGTGTTCCAGTAAGAGTATTAAAGTGATCAGCTAGTAAAATATTCGTCCAGTTATCGTGTTCACTTAATGCGATGCAGAAAAATTGATCGAGTAATGCAGTAGATATAAAAATAAAGGGATTAGAACGGAGAGAATAATTACACTTTCAGTGTATGCTTGAAATTAATTGATGATTTTTCAAAATAGCTCTTTGCATAAAAGTGTACCAGTTCAAGTTACTACACTTAGTAAACCACATATAAAATAGTAGGAAGGAAATGTAGTGGAATTAAAATATGTGAATTTTGTAACGGAGTATTCATAATTCGTCGGGTTTCGTCTATTTTGACTACAATTCGCCTCCAGATACAACACTCTAATCAACTGTTCACTTTGAAAATATTCCCCCAAACTTGCATAGACCACAGAAGACAGTTTTAACTGTGACAACCACGACAACAACAACCTTTTATTATTCACAATACAGAGTATGTATATCGTTTACACATCAACAGAAATTTAAAATACAAACAGACAATCAATATCTGATTGACTGCACGACCTTGAAGAACCTCCAAAACAAATTAATCAAAAATTCGCGAAAAATACCCATTAAGACATTGAAATAAGAACAAATTAGTTCAGCGAAGAGTCTCTTTTCGGCGAATTCATTCACTTAGCTGTACAGTCGCAAATATATACAATTAATTTTGTGTGTGTGTGTGCTGGCTGATATTTTCATGGCAAGTTTGGAAAACGGTCCGCTGAAAGCAACCATCGACAAATTCTTCTTATACAAAAGGTATGTTGATGATACTTTCGTCATCTGCGATAACAATTGTGATCAAAATATTGTTCTTCAAGTTTTCAATAGTTGCCACCCCGCCATCAAATTTACAATCGAAGTAGAAACCAAAGAGACAATCTCCTTTCTGGACGTTCGTTTAAGTAAGAAGACCGATGGTACCTTGAACAGATCAGTACACAGAAAACCTACATGGAACGGTCAGTTGACAAACTTCTACAGTTGGGTACCAATTAGTCGCAAGCGAAACTTGATAATATCTCTGGCGACTAGAATCCGAAAAATCTGCAGTCCTGAATCAATAGAGGAAGAGATCGCCCTCTTAAGGAAGACACTGCTCGAGAATGGCTACCCACCCCGTTTTATAGACAAGCATATTAAGCCTAAGACTTACAAAGAACAACCCATTACAGTGCAGAAGAAGATGGTCTACATGAATGTACCCTTCAAAGGTGACCTTCTGGCTGATACCTTGAAGAAGAGGATATCTACTGCTCTCAGAAGGACATTCTTCGCTGCCACACTACGACTGACATTTTCCTCCCGGCCATTGTTCTTCAACTACTCTAAAGATAAACTATCGCATTTGACCACTTCCATGTGTATCTACCAATTCACCTGCTCTTGCGGAGCGAGGTATATAGGTCGTTCGATGCGAGTTTTATCTAAAAGAGTTCAAGAACACTATCCCGCCTGGCTACGGAAAGGTAACAACGGAGCAATAAGGAGCGCCATTATTGAGCATATACTCAACACTGGTCATTCGATTTGCAAGGAGAAGTCGTTCAAAGTCATCTATAAAGTCAAAAGAAGCCTTCCAAAATCGACAAGCTTCCGTATACTTTGTATTGCCGAAGCCTTAGCGATTTGGATAGAAAAGCCTGATTTATGCACACAGAAGAAACTTCTCCACCCCCTCCTACTACCGTGGGTTTAATTTCAAGTTTATCTGTCATCAACATTTTGTTATCAATTTTTTTGCAATTTTCGTATAATAATTTTTAGTAACTAACCCATTCAATCTTTTCACCTATTATCTAGTTTATTTTCATAATTGTCTCCATACTCCTTCACTAACATCTAATCTTTCTAAACATGTCTATATTACGTAACCCTACTCACATCTTACCAATCTTCACCCCACTTAGTTACAACTTTGATTATTAATCACACATTTTAATTTCTTAATTATTTTGATGATATAATCAACAACCCACACTAACTGTTATTTTGATTTTGATTTTGACAAACCTAATGTACACACACACACACACAAAATTAATTGTATATATTTGCGACTGTACAGCTAAGTGAATGAATTCGCCGAAAAGAGACTCTTCGCTGAACTAATTTGTTCTTATAATCAAAAATTGTCCAATCATATTATTGATTCGGCACATGCATCAATCAAAACTTCACGGCTAACAAAGATAGTTAGTCTGTCCTGACAATGAAGATGTACACGAGACAGAATATTTGGAAGAGATTAGTGGGGATTTTCAGAATCTTGAATTTTACGAGTAGTAAACACAACTGCACCTTTGTGAATCATTATGAAACAATGTCACTAACAGTCTCCAACCAACAGTAGTAAATTACTTCATGAATTGGTTTTGTGTTTTGGTTTGTTCACCCCTAACTTCCTTTAACATTGCTCGTCCAGGATGTCGGTATTTCATTATAATGCAATCTTGACGCTAAAATAAAGTTTACTCAAATGAAGAAGCAACTTACTTTTTATGTAATAGCGTTTTCGATTAAAACTAAATATATGATTGGTTGCAGGATTTCATCATGAGCTGACATTGGTTAGAGAACCACCGGAAAATCTGGGAGTACTGGACAACTGTTTCGTCCTAGTTTGGACCCTTCACAGTACGCACCCACTGGGGTTCGAACCCAGGACTTCCTGGTTGCAAGGCGAGCTCCTATACCATTAAGCCACTGGGACCAGATCCAATCACCCATGAATTCTAACTTTTTCCAATTTACGATATAGGGCAACCGCTAGCCAATGTCTTCGGCGAGTATTTGTCCTGACACCCGACCTGCTGCACCCTACTGGCCACGACTCCCCAGTGGAACCCCAGGTAACTACCTACCTGAATACGGCCAGTCGCTAGTGAGCATCTCACTGATATTCAAGTATTGGTTTGTAGGGATTTGGTTGATTGGTTCTCTAACCAATGTCAGCTCATGATGAAATCCTGTAACCAATCAACCAAATCCCTACAAACCAATACTTGAATACTAAATATATAATGTTAATCACAGTTGTAACGGTAGAAGATAAAGGAATTGGTTACACTTTCACTGAAGAAAAACGCATCATATTTATACATTTTTAACCACATCGATAGTCTGCTAGGTCGGTGGACAATAAACTGTTCTAACCGTTTGGCGACTGGTCCAAGGTTAAACAAGTCGCCCAGTCAGGTTGCTTTCGGATCCCAACGTAAACTAAATCCAAATATGAGGAATAATAAACACTGCTGATGAGTGCCAACTAGCACGAAACCTAGGTCCAAGGCTTCCTGCCGATTGCCTCCAACTATCTAATTTCAAATCAATGTGCACCGTGATGGCGAGCTACCTAGAGTGGTGGCCACATTGAAAATACCTGACTGATAGAATTCAGTCTGCACCAAAGAAGGACTAGATACGTCACACTAGTTACTAGTGTCCAATCAAAATAAACACTTCTACCTCTGCAGCCATTGACTTGAAGTATTGATTTCAATTTTTGACCGCATCCTACCAGTCTGCATCTAAATAGCACGCGCCACAAGTTCCACACTGTTTTAATAGTTGTTTTCCAGTAGACGTTATTATCAGTTTTCATAAGTCCGTCATATATAATATTAACTGTGTCTATCAGGTTGCCTAGGCGAAATTAACCACTTACTCATGTTCTCTGCATACAACACGGTATGATAAACTGATACCTGTAATACGATTTGAGGTTCGGGGTTCGACCCCGGCCGACGCACTCCTTTACCTCGCTAAGCCGGAAATAAAGCTGGGCATGAGGCTAGCAACCTCATCCTGTAAAAATAATCACCACTGCTACAGAAACTTCAAGCCTCTAGCTTGAAGCCCTATGTTCCACTGGGAACGTGAAGGAATTAAAAAAATACGATTTGACATATTCGTCAGTGTAGTAGTAGGGTGTGAGAGTGGAATTCGATAACTGGGCTGAAGAATATAAGTTTATTTGATATAACACTGAGAGATACAGTAATATTGGGATGTTTTTTGATTTTGAAAAAAACAAAACAATAGTGAGTTCACTTACTTAATACATTTTCAAATTTCAAGGTATATATTTCCACTAACCAAAAGTAGCTTTGAAAAATGACTGACAATATTTGAGATGAGTTCTCTAATGGAAATTCACTATTGTTTAGGTCACACGCTTACAAATGATAGTGAATGTTGATTGTGGTATAGGATGAATTACTTGCAATTGAAAATTGTCGACTATTGGATGTTCGCCATGAAAACTGATGACATTCAATGCAATCTCCAATGGCAATATGTATATGTTAATACTAATGAAGAGTCCCGAAACAGGACGATACAACTGTTCAGCACTCCTTAATCTTAAGCAGCCTGTTAAATGTCGTTGTTTTACTCGAAAACCTAGATTCACACCAATCAATGCTGTCTACATCTAACAGCTGAATATTTTCAAATGGTTGGAAAAATGCACTGTAATCAAAACTTCTTGACAATAACCAAATGGGGGAGTTGTCTGCGAATATTTAATGGAAGTGAATTATGTGAATCTGACCTAATCTTGTCTTTTACTTCTTTTGTTTCTTCTCTATTAGGGTGCTTTTTATTTCTGTGGGTTTTCTTAGCTGTTTGAATAGCAGTGATAATCTTAAATAATAATAATGGCTTTATTTTTTTTTTTATTCCTTCACGTTCCTAGTGGAACATAGGCCTCCAAGATAGAGACTTGAAGTTTCTGTAGCAGTGTTTATTTTTACAGGATGAGGTTGCTAGCCTCATGCCCAACCTTTCCTCTTTACCAGTTTTTATTTCTGGCTTAGCGAGGTAAAGGAGTGCGTCGGCCGGGGATCAAACCCCGGACCATGTGTATGGTCGGCGAGCGTCCTAACCGCTGTACCACCGACGCACCGGCTTTATTCTGAACAGTGTTTATATAATGCACAGAATTTTCAGGGGAGTTTATTGCCTGATATTTTATCTTCGTCCAGGATCTTCAGACAAAATATTAATTGACAGTAGATAGTGTAACACAGTGCTATCTCACCTGAAGCACAAACTAATCCATTGTGATATTTTTTTATCTCCCTCGAGAAATGCACGATATTTGTTTGATTGAGGAGTACATTTTGTGTACCAAGAACACCAATCAGGAACAATTATCTCATGTACTGGGAGACACTGCCACCCAGAATTATGCTTTCTCCCATATTTGCTAGAAACTTGTGAATCAACAGGTTGTAAGCACTTTAAATATTCGTCAGAGTAAAAAATACAATTAAAAGTCATATTTTACTAAATTTAAACAAATTGAATAACAGAAACTATATGCAACATATCGATGGTGGTTTTCTTTAGCCCAAGTTTTAAGCAGGCTGTCTATATTTTTATGAGGCTTGTCTCTTTCTAAGTTAGTGCATCCTCTTACTTCCTCGTTTTTGTTCTCATTGATCAAAACTTCAGTAAGCCCGATAGTCTGCTGGATTCTAATAGTTCAGCTGTTTATGAATAATTAATCTGAACAGAAATTCTAGACGATTTTACTGCAATGATAATAATAATAATAATTATTATTATATCGTCTTGTCCATTAACTCCTAATGTTTTTGTACACATTGTTTTTATTAAGGTAAATTTTTGGGATTATAATATTTACCATTTTATGGAAGCTCTCATAGATTATTTATTACATTGACACAGGCACAGGTACATAATTGCACTTGTGCACGTATTGTGTAATACCTTTGCATGTGTAATTAACTGGTTACACAATCACACACACACATACATTCCACTATGATCATACGGGCAAATGTGTTAAAAATCTATATTACTTCGTATGTGTGTGTGTGTGTTTAAATTATAATTTATAGAATTTTATAAATCAACAAGATGTAGAATCCTTTCTGTGAATGTAGTGTCTTTAAGCTCTATATATAAAGTGGTATACTTAATCTCAGTGTGGTTGCATCTATTTGGTAGGTTCATGAAAACCTAAGTTTTGGGCGAAGCTAAGTACCAAGCCCGTTTCTGACGTTTCTGACTGCAGAACTGGGTGACACAGGTTTGAATCTCGAAGGTGCGTCGGTGGTTCAGCGGCAGAACGCTCGCCGACCACGCCACATGCAGTCGTCTGAGGTTCGATCCCCGGCCACTGACGCACTCCTTAATATTACTAAGGCCGTTAAAGAGCGAAGATTGGACGTAAAGCTAACAGCTCCACCCAGTAAAAATAAAACCACTGCCATCGAGACCTCCTAAGCTTCAAAGAGCCTCTAGTTTGAGGCTTTATGTTCCATTCGGAACGTAAAGGAGTAAAATAATTTTTTTAAAACAATAAAAAGTATTGTTGCTGTGAATGCCATCGGTTTATGGTTAAAATCCAAATTAAGGCAGCTTTTAGAAAGCTATAATAGTTATCTGTGACTAGCTGTGAGATTCCGATGTAAAAAACACTTTGAGATGCATCTCTTGAAATTGTGACGTGAAGCAGGTTGGATGACAGTTGGTCTTCACTAGTGGCCCTAAATGATAATTGAAGTGTACAATGGATTGGTGGATGCGTAAGTTCTTCAGGATGCTAAGAATCAATTGCTAGAGACTGTTGGCTTATGTGGAGTTTTCACCATGTGATCTTCTAAACCCATTCGGTCCTAATTACTTTTCATGTACTTGTTTTCGGTCGCGTACATTTCCGTTTATTGTAGTTTCATTGCGTTTCTTCCCCGTTACCTTTGTGTGTTTTGAACTGTTGTACAATGGCCTACGTTAGTAATTCAGTTCATTTTTTACCTCAAATTGGTGGGAATTGCAGCCACTGGGTTCCTACCTGATTGTTTTGTTATCCACCTAGATTTAGGTTGTGAACAGATATTTCTGAGCAGTCTCAAATTGAAGTGAGGTTTTTGTGAAGTATCATTTGTTTTCCAATAGTTTTCCTCCTAAATTAAAGATTAATGTTGAGAAAAATGGAAACAAAATGAAAGTTAGGTTTCAGAGAGGAGATAGTAGGCTGTTATACCTGCACTAGAAATCCCCCTGTTTCATCTTAGTCTGGGACTCTTCATCAGTACACTCCAACTGGGGTTCGAACCCAAGACCTTCTGGTTACCAGGTGAGCTCGTAGACCATTCAATTACTGGGGGCCGATCCAGTGGCCCATGGATTCCCACTTCTGCTGTTGGATCGGCTCCCAGTGTCTGAATAGTCTACGAACTTGCCTTGTAACCAGAAGGCCCTGGGTTCGAACTCCTGTGGTAGGTGCGTACTGCCAGAGTCCCAAAATAGGTTGAAACTGTTCAGTACTCTCAGGTTTCCTAGTGGTTCTCTAATTGATGTCAGGTCGTGACCAGACCTGTGACCGATCAAATCCCTTCAAGTTAACATTTGACAATTTATTTGCTACTGACTTGTAATCATTGAAGCTTCCGTGTTTTAACTGATGATCAAAATGTATTGGTCTGCCGGACAATTTAACAACTAAACGATATGAAAATATGATGTTATTTATTTAGTCTTCATTTCTTCAAGTCGACTAACCGCAAGTTCTATTTGCCTTAGATTTTTTTAGCAAGTGGCTCAAGCACGATGTGTGTAAGATCTGTGTGTCAATTGTGCATTGACCATTGAACGACTTCAGTTTGTAGAATGTAGTGACACTAGTAGATAACTAAGATGTCTTGACCATTTTTTCTGTAATACAATGTGATATAGACATGACTGACTGACTGACTGGTTTCAACGTAGAACTTTGCACAGATGTGCAGCAGTTCTAGTCTCCACTCTCCCTCCATGTAGCACACAAAGCAAGTAAAGAAAGTAAAAAGAAATTCAAGATAAAGACAGTAAACAGAGATACGAGGTAAAAAGAATAGTAATATCGAAGAACCATATAGTTTAATTGGATATTATAAGTCACAAAACGTGGATGCATCTGCGCTATGCATTGAGAACGCTTTTCAGCCATATCATCAGTTGTTCCCAGCCATTGGTTTTTACTGTTCCGGGGACCCCAACCAGAAAGTCTGCATATTCCTAGGCGACTTAAACTAACTTTTATGGATTTCATTAACTAATGCCTTGTTTTGGTTTGACCACCACTGGTTCTTTTCCAACCTGATCCATCCTATGTCAGCTAACATTGCCCATTATTGAGGAAGGCGATGGCTAGGAATGCATACTTACCTTATGTCGATGTAACTTCACAGCCTCGTCTATTGATTTCCTCTCTTTAGTTAGCACTCGACGCCTAACGTCAATATTGCTCACCCGATTGTACCACTTCACATGGGAGATAAAACTCAGGCACCTATGATCAAAGATAGCTAGCCTTTTCATGTCTTCCACTTAAGATATAAGTAATACATATTCATATCGTAATGTGGGATATTAGATATTCGGCATACTTCCGAAAGTAATCCTTCCTCCCCCGTTTTCCCGCATAAGTTCATCTTTTAATTAGTTGACTGTTCTGTTGAACAGCAGTTTGCTTTTTGAAATGTCCATAGTTATCTGAGCAACTGATTTACAACTCTACTGAACTCAGCTAGTTGCCCCTACTTTGATATTTGTCTACATATATATTAAGATCAGTAAGCCAACTATAAAGAATTAAGGGTATAGTAGAAATTTTTAAAAAGAAAAGATTTCAACATCTGTATTATTAGTAACCACAACATCTTAATTATGATACATTTTTCATATAATTCATTGAATTATTGTTCATTTTAATTAAACATGATGTGACTGCAATTGTTAAGGGTATAGTAGAACACTTGATAGATAATGATGTAACATACACATACGCACACACACACACACAGACGCACACATTACTCTCTCCAGTTTAATTATGTTATCTGTGAATTGATAAATTTTACAATCAATACAATTGGCCGTGCTGGCTCTACTATGTCTTGTTAAGTGTTAATTACAATAGTGTTGATGTGGTTACATATGATAGCCGGGTGTTCAGATGCATTTATTGCTGTGTAATTTAAGTGAAATTTCAGCTAATAAAAATATATACTGTTTAACCTGTGTTTCTGTACAAAAAGGCAGAAACAACATACACACAGTACCTGGCGTAATTGCAAAATTGGTGTTAGTTAACCTAAATGTTATTATCGTGCATAGTACTCAGGGGACCAGCAATCACCAGAAAAGATGGGTATTTCATTCGTAGAGAATTCCTAAAATCCAACGGAATAGTGAACTTAGTGCTGAGGATTTGCTGAGAAGAACAATACAAGCTTCACAATTAAATAATGAATTTATTATTATTATTACTATGATTAAATCGTTCAGGAGACACAAAAACACCAAAATAAATCTAGTTATTCCAATTTTTAGAGTGAAATGATGTTATTTTAACAAAATTTTATTCCTTTACTTTCCCAGTTGAACATAGGGCTTCAAACTAGAACTATAAAGCTTCAGCAGCAGTAGTGTTTACTTTTACGGGATGGAGTGGCTAGCCTCATGCCCAACCTTTCCTCTTTACCAGTCTTATTACTGGTTTAGCAAGGTAAAGGAGTGCGTCGGCCGGGGATCGAACCCCGGACCATGTGCATGGTCAGTGAGCGTCCTAACCGCTGTGCCACCGACGCAACATCATGTTATGATGTAATTATAAATAAAATAAAAATGCAGCTTTAGATAGTAAGTTTATGGAGCAGTAAATCAAATTCACAATCTGATCTGAAAATTAGCTGGCAATTTACAATGTACACCATATGTGATCTGCTTGATACCATAAGTGGTAATCAAGGAATCAAGCTTACTTGCATAGAAACTATATACTACTGATTGATTGAGGTGAGTACCTGTACAACAGTTAGCGAGGTGTGAACTGGTGTGATTCTCTGAGGTAAGTCAAATCTGGTACACCACTGGTGAACTCGGCTCCAAACAAGCACAACAGCCGTTCGGCGTTTAGATCACCTTGATCTGGCTAGCAAGCCTTACTGGTTCATGTGAGTGGTATAGAACTACTGATCTCAGTCAATCAGTAGTATATGGTTTGGTGCATCAGTCATTGAAATAAAATCTTCATACTGTTTATTTGTCACCTGCAATTGTGGGGACACCCGTATATTCATGAATAATCCCCATCCAGACATTAATGAAAATAAAACACGTAGTTCAATGAAGAGTCTCTTTTCGTCAAATTCATTCACTTAGCTGTACAGTCGCAAATATGTATGAGTTATTTTGTATGTGTGTGTGTACATTAAGTTTGTTCGATAAGAATAAAACATTTCAAAAATATAATGAGTAATCATATTGTAACTAAGGGGGGGGGGGAAAGATTGGTAGGAGGGTAGTGGTGATGCGTTGTCAAAATACATAGTTATTAATGTGAAAAGAAGTTGAATAAGTGTAATACACTTGAGTAATAGGATGAATAGTTTAGTCAGTGAGTTGTAATTAGGAAACAAAGGAAAATATGGAATTATTTAAGAAAAGAAAAGGCGTTCAGCAAAGAGTTACTCTTTTCGGCTATATCATTCTCAAGCTGTACAAACCGCAAATTTATAGTAATTTTTCTTGGCAACAAAAGGAATATTTCCAAAGATGTGTTAATGCAATTGTTAATTTTTTGACAACAAATTACGTAATTTAGAAGGCGTTAATCAGTTAGAAACTAAAATAAAGTTACAAAAGTAGGTTGGGTGACGTAATCTAATTGATAGGGTTCAATGAAAAATGAATGAGAGTCAAGTTAATAATCTGAGTAGAATTCACTTGAAAATGAATGAGAGTTAAGTTAATAAGCTGAGTAGAATTCACTTAAAAATAAACGAAAATGGAGTTAGCAACAGTCGTCATGAGGGTAGAGATTTAATAGAGGGTGGGGGTAGAAAATAATGCAATTAAGAAACAGACAAACAAAGAAGAAAGAGGTAAGACAAAATTACGTATTTGGTGTTTAGATAGACCAGAACCACTGTAGATTTAGTGACTGAACAAACTTCTTTTGTATGCAGAGTTCAGGATTCAATATGTGAATTGCCATTGCTTCTGCAGTTTGAAGAAGTTTAATTCGTGCTCTTTTGGCAAGATTCCCACGTATTGTGTAGATAACTGAGAAGTTGTTTTGTGGGTTTGCTTGGTGTCCGGATTCGATCAAGTGTTCTAGGATAGAGTTGTGGCGGGGGGATCTTCTTTCTCCTTTATAAAACCATGAAGGTAAGTGTTCGCTGATTCGTTTGGATAGCAAACGCTGGGTACGGTCGACATACCTAGCTCCACATGAGCAGGTGAATTGGTAGATGCACATTGATGAAGCCCTCAGTGGAAGCTTATCCTTCACGTTCGTGCGAATCATTTGCAGTAACACATCTTTGGAAATATTCCTTTTGTTGCCAAGAAAAATTACTATAAATTTGCGGTTTGTACAGCTTGAGAATGATATCGCCTTTTTTTTTCTATGACTGAATGGGAATTTTCAAATTATTTAAGAGTTCTAAAATTACAAATGTTATAAGGAGTTAGAAAAAATAAGCACACAAACATCAAGTCAGTAGAAGTCAACATGGTTGTTACCAAGATAGTAGAAGTGGTTGGATGATTTTCGTTTGCATACATAACTCTGGTTTTTCCAACTGAACGGCTAAGGCTTTAGCAATACAAAGGAGGCGAAGGCGTATTGTCTTTGAATCACTTTGAAGGAGACGTTTGTTGAGATGAATGACCAGTGTTGACTAGATGTTCGATTATTGCACTCCTTATACAACCACTATTATCTTTTTGTAGCCATGCGACCAATGTACCTGGCTCCACAGCAACAGGTGAACTGATATATGCACATAGAAGTGGCCAGATGCAATATCTTGTCATTAAGGCTTCTGTAGATCATTGGATGACTGGAGAACACTACTCAGCGTTGCCGCGAAGAATGTTCTCTTCAAAGATGCTAAAATTCTTCTCTTTAAGGATTCCCTTGAAATCCAGATTCATGTAAAGTATCTTTTTCGAAACAAGTGATGTTTTGTTCCTCTGCACCTTCGGTTTGATATTCGTGTCGATGAATCTTGGTGGGTATCCATTTTGGATGAGGGTTTCTTTCAGAAGATCCAGTTCTGCTTCCAAGGCGTCAGGAGTGCAGATGCGTTGGTTCCGGTGGCAAGGGATTTATTCAGATTTCGTTTCCGCTCAATAGGTACCCAATTATAGAAATCTGTTAGTTGATCGTTCCAAGTGGGTTTTCTATGGATTGACCTCCTTAGGGTTCTGTCAGGTCGCCTTGTTAGTCGCACATCAAGAAAGGGGATTTGGGATTCGAATTCCATTTCTAGAGTGAATTTTATTGCTGGATGACAGTTTTTAAATATTTTTGTAGCAACTGATTTTGGTCGTAACTGTTGTCGCAAACGATGAAATGACATCTATATATCGTTGGTACAGTTGCAAATTGTCAATGGACGACTTGAGTGGGCCGTTCTCAAGGCCTAGCCATGAAGCAGTCTGCTAGTATTCGGCCCTAGGGAGATCCCATTGCAATACCGTCCTTTTGTTCGTAGATGGTGTCACTGAATATAAATTGTACATTGAGAGTACACCTCAGTAGCAGTTTTTTCAGACATGTTGGTATATATATATATATATATATATATATATATATATATATATATATACAGTCCAGTCTCATCCATTGCAAAGCATTTATTAATGGCTTGTCACAAAACCGATAGAATAAATAGTTCAGTGAGCATACTACACTTACTGTCAAATGTATACTTAAAGAAATAATTTTTTCATTACTAAACCAATGTTTGTGTGTGTAAGAGAGAGAGAAAATCTGTTGTTATACGGATTTCTGATCATAAAATTCATGCATTGTTTTGTTAATGGAATAAAAACTGTATAGGAGGGATGATATAGGTGTTTTTGTGAAATCAGTGTTATTGTATACATTTAAGTAAGTTAGGAAACAGATATCAGTAACAATATCCAAATGTTCTGACTTTGTTACCTGAAACTAATTTCTTCGTTGACCATCACATGAGGACTGATGAAACTTTCCGGATGCCTTTGTCTGAAGTAGGCAGAGTAGGATTTGAACATGGAATACTATGCCTGAAAACTGAATATTCAAATCAATCAATTACGTGAACACTAATAATATTTTAATGATATAATAGAGGTTACTTTTTATTTCATGTGGATTTCCAAGTTTGACCACCGACTGATATCAATTTGAGAAATACTGAAAACCGCCATGGAGTACTGGACAGTTGTTTCATCCTAGTTTGGGACTCATCGTCAGTACACACCTGCCACAGACGTTCTAACCCAGGAATTTCCGGTTACAAGGCGAGCTCGTAGACCATTTAGCCACCGGGATCTGACTCAATGGCGGGGTCACGAATTCCAACTTCTGCAAATCTGTGATTTTGGAGTGAAGCGGTTGTCAAAATCCAAATAAAAGTGGAATTTTCAAACGAATGGATACTGAACAAAGAATACTCTTTTCGGTAACTTCATCATCAGGCTCTACAGTTATATATACATTATAGTTAATGAATGAATTAGTGTTATGAACAACATTAATGTGTTTAAATAACATCGAATTAATAATATCAATAGATTACAGCTCAATAGCATCAACATAAAATAAGCTGAATGTCAGAAAAATTAGGAAAGATAATATTACAAATTCATGAATTTATAGTCTCTACTGAAGGCCAGGGCAGTAGTAGGGGCTGGACTTGCTTCTTTTGAACACAGAGTGCTGGTTGTTTGAGGAGAATTGCAATAGCCTCTGCTGTTTGGAGCATGCGGTACTTCGATGATTTTGGCAATTTATTAGGCACCCGGTAGATTATAGAGAAGGATTCTTCCACGCTGGCTTTGTGGCCGGTTTGCACCAGATGGTTCAATATCGAACTGTTAACGGTTTTCACTACACCTTTACTTAGCCATAGTGGGAGATGTTCTCGAGCACGAAAAATCAAGTTCCTAGAGCAACGGCCAATATAACTCGCTCCACGAGCTCAGTTGAATTGATAGATACAATTTGAAGTGGCTAGTCTGAGTACTTCATCTTTCAGTCGCGGTAGCACCATCGCTTGTGTAGAGAATTAGAAGTTCTTTGAACTGATTTTCTTAATTTCTTGGTAATTATCTTACTTGATATATCGCACTTGAATTACAGTCTTATATAAAGAGGCTTCTTGTTTACAGATAGTGAGTAGTCCTTTTCCGCTTTCTTTGTCATGTGTTTCTTGATAAATTTTTCGGGATAGCTATTTTCTATCAAAGTATCATTTACAATGCTTAATTCATCTTCAATTACTTCTTCTGAGCACATAGCTCTAACTCTGTGGCTGAGGGTCTTCACTCAGTACAGAAATTTAGTCAATAATAATAAAAATCTAGGTTGTGATGTCTTAATACTTCTCTTTCACATAGGATGAGGTTGTTCAGAGAGAAATAGACGGAGTTTGCACTGTGTAACTTGAAAAGATAAATTATTTTCTATATTTTGTTTGAATAAAATTCATGTGTCTTTGGGTGACAAAACCAAATCCGTCTTCTTCTTAGTTATTCTTTTTCCTATATACATGTTTGTCAATATATATATATATATATATATGAAGCATGTTTAGAATACACATGTTGCCTTAATATAGGTCAATCTTCATCCATTATCAAGATTAAATTGATTCTTTCTATTTGACTTGATAATGAAGTTGTATCTAGAATGCTTTTAGCTGGAAAATAAAACAACACTATGTGCTTGGTACAGAGTGAGTAGTTTTGCAGATTTGATCAAAATACTGCGTAGGCTGTTCGCCTTCCACACGCTCTATCATCAGCTGAAAATTTTATAATGATCACAGTTTATTATATATATGCGTGTTATTTAGTATTAGTAAACAAACTGAAATTTCTTCATATCTTTACTCCATCCAATGTTGTTTTAGTATTCCTCTTCCTCCCGATTGAACTTGACTACGATAAAATTAGTTCGCCCACCTGTCTGTCTGTCTGTCTGCCTATCAATCCGCCTCTCACCCTTCCTACACTTTATATTGTATTTTGGGTTTTTTTTGTATTCATTACCGAAGAACATATTTCCCCTATTTCTGTTGTTGTTGTTGCTGTTTTACTCACTCTTACTCTGTTTGTTCACCTTATCTATTTCCCTAATAGTTCATGTTATAGAAATCCTGAAATCGATATACATATATAATATATATATATTGTATGTATGAGTTCATATACGGGGGAAGTGTTGCACAACAGAAAATGTTACATGTATAGTATTTAAAAAAAAAGAAATTATCTACACCATTTTCTAGCGTGTCTTTCAAATCAAATAAATAACTGTTAAACAAAAGGTGGGTTATCATCATATCTAAGTTAGACTAGAAGAAAGAATAAACTATAAATACAGAAAGAATAAGCAGCAAATGCGAATCAAATATATCTCTTTTCCTCTGTCAGTTACAAATGAATATGAGAGAAACATACGTAGACTTTGTCGGTAAGACTATTGGAAATGTACTCTTCATTTCGATAGAGAAAGAAAGACCAGATTTGCAGTATAACATGACATCATCAGCTGCAAACTACCTGAAATTACAATGGTTATAAATAATAACATTTCATACTTCATTGTTTGAAAGGTAATAGAGAAAACATTATAAGATGAACGCATCCGGAATATAAGGATTAAAATTTACAGTTTAAGTTACCATCAATTTATATACTATCAAACTATGAAAAAAGGAAAAAAAAGGGGGGTGAGAGAAGACAGAAAACACAAAAATCTAAAAATCTAATTACTCATAGACACTAGTGAGCTCAACTCACTAAGCAAGTTTTCAAATTGATGAACTTTGACCTTGTTGAGTTGCTATATTGACAGTGTTTATGAGATTTTTCTGTTTTCTGTCTTCTCTCGACCCCCCCCCCCCTTTTTTTCCTTTTTTCATAGTTTGATAGTATATAAATTGATGGTAACTTAAACTGTAAATTTTAATCCTTATATTCCGGTTGCGTTCATCTTATAATGTTTTCTCTATTACCTTTCAAACAATGAAGTATGAAATGTTATTATTTATAACCATTGTAATTTCAGGTAGTTTGCAGCTGATGAGAACCTGTGAAATAGAATGATATCATTTTATACTGCAAATCTGGTCTTTCTTTCTCTATCGAAATTTATCAAGGGAACCAAATGTACTCTTCATTATTATTGCGTTTCTTGTGTTCCAAGTGGGACATATGCCATTCACCAGTCTCCTCAATATTTGTCCAATCCAACTGAATTTTGCTTCTGTATATTATTTATTGGGCAGTAGTTAGTTGTCTGATTCCATGCGACCTAAACAGGAAGATCCAAGTAAATGGGTGTTATGATTCTGATTAACCAATCAGACGAACCCATAATAAAAACGCTAAAATATAGACACAATACATGAATTACTCTGAAAATTCCATCAATAGTTAGTAATCGAGTAATGTTGGGATAGTAGACTTATAAGAACCTTGTAGATGTGGAGGAGTAATCCCTTTACAGAAGTACGCAGCCGCTGTTGATGGATATGTTTACAGACTGTCGTTACGGAAATTCTGTCCGAGAAGATGTGTCATTGCTTTTTTCTTGGTTCATGGATGCTACAGAACAGTGAGTGAGTCATGAAACAGCATGATCTACTGTTATCTGGATGAGTATATGTACAGAAATAGGTTCGAACTATCACTGAAGACTCCAATTAGGAATTAGAAAATTTCCTTGGGACACATACGAGAAAGTTACCCTGTATAACTAACTATTTTTAACTCTAACTTTGATATCCATAAAAGTTTTTAAATCAAGCGTATTAACTAAGGATACGTCTGATTGGCTGTTCAAGGTCATTACGTCCGTTTACTTGGGTCTTTCGTTTAAGTCGTCACATCTTAGAGCTATCGATTATTCTATCTCGCCAACCATCTGATTTTCAGGATCGAATTCAGCTATTAATGAAAGTCGGCAGTAGCTTGTTGAAGACATTTTTGGTGACTCGTCAAGCCTCTGAACTACATAAAAGCAAAGTAGCCTTAGAGATAGGAAAATTATAGTGTGTTATATATAATGGGATGATAGTTGAAGTTCAAGTGAAACTCCTCGCCTTTATTGAGTTCCTTATCAGTTGTGTGTAGTAGCATCATTCGATGAAATTGTTTTCGATTCCTTAATTTTTGACAATTATCTAAAGCAAGTTCGAGTTCTATTGTGGTTATCACTGTTATATGATAGGTAAACTGTTTTGGATGCACAAATGAACTACCTTGTGTCTGAAGTAATAGAAAGTTTCAGTTGTTCACTATCCACTAGACTGTATATTAATAAAATGACTTTGTTACTTCTGTTATGACTTATTAGTCTAGTGGATAAACGCTTTATCTATTAGAAAGATGCTTGCTGACTTTCAGTCTCAGGGAAAAACACTACCAGTCACTGGGATGCAAGTGCACCGAGCTGACGAGTCCCAAATGAGACGAAACAGGCCCACTGAATTCCGCTGTTAGCTGCCTTCAACTGAATAAATGGCTTTTCGCTAACTTATTAGGACTTTTTTTTAAATTCATCCATTAGTAAATGTTACACTAAACTGTTCAGTCAGTATTTGTCAATCATATATCAACTGTCTAACTGACGAAATCATTAACTCTAATTTATAATTTTTAATCAGACGTTATAGTAGAGCAAATATTCTTTATCAATAGTGCCAAGTTGGAATATTTTATTCTATTAAGAGAAATTTTACAGTATATTGACTAAGTGAATAGCCAGCCAGTTATCCAATGTACTCGTTCTTAATTCATTTGTTACACAGATTATGAGATTTAATTGTTGATTCACTCAAAGAAGATTAGATAAAAATGATTATATCACATCAATATTTATTCTTGTATTTAAAACAAAAAAGGGCAATCATGAAGTCTTTTATCTGTAAAAAAAAAATCATACGTTATTATTTACCACAAAGTGTCTACATCTATGATTCAATTAATACACAAATCCTTACAAAATAACACTGATAACCGATTATGTTATATTACTAATGGTGACGTTCACCTAATGGGTCCTGAGTTCGAATGTATCTCCCGCCCCCCGCCTACTACAGTCTGGGAAAATAGCTAGTGGTATTAACTCTTGCACAAACATTATTGTAGCTTGTAGCCTTGTGTATGGGGAGTCTGTTCAGAGTAGTTGAGTTCTAAGAACAATAACAGTAATCTAATAACTACAATTTAAACATTCAAAAAAATACTTATCGTAATTTTCCCTTCATCGGTAAACAGGATAGAACAGTATACAGAACATTATCTTGCTTTTCACCACTGATAATTCGAATGCCTGTCGTGCAGTTTTTTTTTAAACAGTGAACACAATATTGCAGTACTTGGTATGGAGGGAGAGCGATTAGTGGGCTTTTTCAACAACAACTACTGATTAAGACATCCCTGTCATATACTTGGGCAGCTGTAGATTATTGAACGTACGAATTCGGACCCAATTCGACCTAACAAAGTTTGGACAGCTTAGGTATTATTATTATTAGCAGTAGTAGTGGTAGTGTAACGGGAGAAGATAAGGGACTTGGTGACAGATTTTCTTTATTACGGAAAAACACCATATTTATATGATCTTAGCTACATACATTATGGTTCGGTTACGTCAGGGAAGAATAAATTGTTCTGATTGGTCGGCAGTCGGCCCAAGGTTAAACGAGGTTGTCCAATGAGGTTATTTCATGTCCACAACATAAACTGAATCCAGTTTTAGTGAATAAACATTTCTACTTCTGCTGCCATTTACTTAAAATGTTGGTTTCAGTTTTGGCCGCATCCTATCAATCTGCATCACGTTACAGAAGTACGCACAGAATAGATATGGCTCAATTCTATATGTATAAGCATTCAGATAATTGCTCTAAGTTACAGTCTGATTAAAGCCTGTTGTAAAGGAAGACAATAGAATGTTGAAGTGGACATGCAATTTTTCTACAGTTAGTATCCGCATCAATATATAGACTAGAGTGAAACTGTTGGACAAAAGCTTAAAATGCAATTTACCTAAGATTCAAATTAATTTATATTGGTAGTGATAATCAATAGTGAAATCGTATAAGAAGAAATTGCAGATTGAATTTAACCAATAATTATGGAGTTATTATTATTTTTATTATCATGTTATGTGCGTGTAATGTCGAAAGTGGAATGAAAGCCGAAATGTGTGTTTTATGGTGAGATAAAAACGTGTTAAGGTCAAGTCAATTAAGGGTCAAAAAGTAATAAAACAATATTCACACTATATAACAAATAGTCCTATAATCAATACTTACCTTATGAATACAATATATCTATGGTCGGCCTGAAATTTGGGCTACCGATATCCATGCTGAAAATTCCATACTTGTACTGAAAATACGGTGTGGAATCAAACTGTAATCAAAATAAAATAATAAAAAATATTAATTTGTGACTTGACTTAGGTAGGATTACGTTGTCACTTGTCTACAGTAGGCACCAGTCTTTCCCGTTTTTGAGTTTTTTTAATATTATGTCTCCTTCTGCTTAGCACATATTTTTAGCACTAGTAATCAATGCCAGCAAACTATGTACACCTCTTTTCTGTCTTATAAACGTGGTGTGATAGGATTGATTGATAGGATGCGGCCAAAACTGAAACCAACAGTTCAAGTAAATGGCACCAAATCTGTATTTAGTTTGTGTTGTGGACATGAAATAACCGCATTGGACAACCCCGCTTAACCTTGGTCCGATTGCCGACCAATCAGAACAATTTATTCTCTCCTGACGTAACCGAACTATAATGTAGTCTAAGATCATATAAATATGGTGCTTTTCCGTAAAAAATAAAATCTGTCACCAAGTCCCTTATCTTCTTCCGTTACATAGACACTAATTATAAACAGATGCAATAGTCGAATGTTTTGATCAATCAACTTGCCTTTTTTTATGGTTGCATCGCTTTTAATGGATGGCTCGATGAGGTAATCAAAGCGTCATACTTTTCAAAGGGCTGTTTCTCATTCACTGATTTGTTCCATTTTCGACTAATCAACTGCCGTATTGAGTATCAGTGAATAATCAGAAAAAGGTAGATAGTTAAAGGTAGAAGACATGAGGAGATCGTAGACGTTCTCGTTACATTATGCGACACAACAACTAAGTGGGCTGGGTTAGAGCTACTCGATCGATGAGATCATGAATATTCTTCATTCAAGGACTCTGAAATATCTGCTCTGTGAATGCCTATGAAACAGGTCAAATAAAGTAGAATTGGACTGGAGATAAGCAAGGATTAGTTAGCCAGGCTATGACATGCAACCTCGGATTAGCATTCTAGGGAAAAAGGTAGGTATCTTGGCTGTTGTCCTTAAAGTATGCGAATCAACCGTCGGAGGAGGGGTTCTTGATAACATGCCTATCTCAAAATTGTGAGCGTTTTCATTATTCGCTTTCATTCAATATCCGTTTCCGTATGTCTCGATATCACTTTATATTTACCTGCTTCTTTTTTATCCGCCATTATATGACAAGGTTGTGACAAGTTAAAGTGATGCCTTTTGCAAGTAATGCTGATCAACTGACTGGGTGAATTTTTCTTTTTTCAACGTAAAACTCTGCACAAAAGTGTAGCGGTCTAAGGACACATAAAAAAGAAATGCGATAAAACTACAATGAGTGGAAATCTGAGTCAGGAAGAATAATGTAGTGTTAATGGAAAGGTCGATTACTTCAATGTGTGTGAGCTAGTGACAACAATTTTTAACTAATATCATCAACAGTCTTCAGTCACTGGTTATTCTTTTAGGTTTCCCTATATGGTTCAAACTGACAGTCAACTAATACTGTGGTGGTGTGTTACAAACAAAATGTGTTCCAACGGAATATTATTCTCACATATTCCCACAGTTCACTACTGCGTTAGCAACAGAATACAATGTATATTTGAACATTCTATTTCATGTCGTTTAATGTAAGCTGAAATCACACGCGCGATGATTAGTTAGAGAATATAAAACTGTATCTACATAAATAGCGGTTTGATCAGTTGAAAATATACCTTGGCTTCCATGTCTTGCCTCCTGTTGTTAAAATACGACTTTGAATATGACGTTAGGCTTTTTGGTATCAGGCATTACTGGACTCATTATACTTGGTTGTTAAAATCTGATCACCACTTAGTTACTTTAACTATTTTTTTTTATTCCTTCACGTTCCCACTGTAACATAGGGCTTCAAGCTAGAGGCTTGAAGTTTCTGTAGCAGTGGTGATTATTTTTACAGGATGGGGTTGCTAGTCTCATGCCCAACCTTTCCTCTTTACCAGTTTTTATTTCTGGCTTAGCGAGATAAAGGAGTGCGTCGGCCGGGGATCGAACTCCGGACTATGTGCATGGTAGGCGAGCGTCCTAACCGCTGTGCCACCGACGGACAACTTTAACTAATAGTTCGATTAAATCTACTAGAGTTTTGGGATACGGAAGGCGTTTATATGCCTATTAGATATTAGACAGAAGACTGTGAAGCTATTTTTTGTACTTATTGACACTCAGAAAGCTGAAATTCTTGTTTCCTTTATGATTTAAAACTTGTCTTAACTGATTTCAAAGTGTGAAGATTTGACTAATGTGCTCTTCAATTTATTTCTAGTCTTTTTTAGGATTAGGTTATGCGCACTATCTCGTGACTACTATGTTCTGTGAATTTCAGTTGACCCTCACTATCTAGATATTTAGTAAATCAATTTTTATTGATCCTAGTTTTGAAACCTTATATAAATACAAGGAATATTCTTATTATGGGGTAAACAATCTAAAAGATGAGATGTTCATCATCATCATTATCCAGTGACTGAAACTGTTTAAAGGCTTCAGTAGCTTAATTGACCTAGGTTTCGTGCTTGTTGGCACTCACCAGTTAGCAAGGCACGTCCTCTCTGATAGAATTTAGTCTGCACCAAACAAAGGACTAGACGCATGACACTAGTTACTTACTATCTAGTGTTCAATGAAAATATCTTAAACAGTCCTACAGGAGGTCGATCTCGAGCCTGAATAGCTCAGTGGGGATGTCTGTGACTGCAGCACTGGGTGACGCGCGTTCGGAGAGGAGACATGGGTTCCTTCACGGTTGCAGATACGCCTTGCTGACGAGTGCCAACAAGAACGAAACCCAGATGCAAAGCTTTCTACCGGTTTCTTGCAACCATCTAGTAGCAACAACGGCTTGAGTAATTGTTGTGTATCATGCTAATTAGTTTACTTGTTACTAGTAGTGAAATTCAAGACTGATGTATGCATGCTTCCAGTTGCAACTCCGCGGCTGAACATGGTAGTATCCTAAAGTGAATATTGCCGCCTCCTCTGAAACTTATAACGTGTATCTACCATTTTAAACTCCAGATAGTTATTCAAGTAATCTACTGCTTTTAATATAATCATATTAGATTACGAACTTTTTTAAGCATTATTTTGGTATTAGAAGTTAATTGGTGAATGGTGACTAGCAGTGGAATCCAGGGTGCGCATTTCGCCCTATTTGGGACTCGTCATCTGGTTGTACCTGCATTCAGCAGTGAGTGATGATGTTCCCATAGAAGCATCTGCACAAGAAGCCGACACGTCAACCTGAGACCGAGCACTTCGGTCCAATCAATCGACGGGAAAATCTAAAATTGAATTAAATAATTATTTCGGTATCTTAGCACTCATTTAGTCTATGTTTTGTAATATGTGTAAGACAGAATAACGCAAGCTTTAAAATTTCCTGAGATAATAATCTATCACATTCCGAAATATTAGCCTACTTGTAAAGTTAATCAGTTATAATAATTTCATTATTTTAATTAAAAGTAAATGATGAACATCCTTCTTTAATGTGTAATCAATTTTTCAAAAATTATCACAGGTCCAGCTACTGTTAGAATGGTCTCCAATAGTGGTCCACCTTTACCCATGCCTATGCAAGTCCCACCTGGTCATTTAGTTCAACAAATTGTTGATGAGGAAGGCATTCTTACTCATGTCATCCTATCACCCTATCCAACTCCTCCATTATCAATGGTTGCAACTGGTGGTGTCCCAATGTCAATTAATCAGACAAATGATGTTTCTACAGCTGGTGCTAACCTAATTTTAAATCCTAATCAGCATTTACAACCTCATCATCCTCATCCTCATCTCCATCCTTTATTACCATCTCCTGGTATACCAACCAATGAAAATCTAATCCATATGAATCCGTATACATTACCACATCCACAAGCTATTCCTGGTCATCCGATACATCCATTTCCGCCACCGCCTCCACAATTTATTCATCCGCATCTTCCACATTTTCACCAACAGTTTAATCTTCATTCACCACAAGCGCATGTTTGTGCCGCTGCTGCAGCTGGTGGTATCGGTGAAGGAGATTTTTCAACAAAATATCCAGTTCCTTCTGACATTGCGAACGATACAAATCACTGTGATATGTCAACAGGTTCAACAACATATTTAACCAATGACGTTTCAGAATTACCCTCGAATAATCCTTCCAAACAAAGTGTCGTTAAAGTAATCCCTGATTCAACCACGACAAATATCACCACTACTGCTTCCAGTACTATTAGTACTAATTCTACGACCAATAATTGTATTAATGGTGATAATAATAATAACAGTAATAATAGTAGTTCTGACATAACAGATACACATTCCGATACAGTTACAATCAATAAACTACATCCACTTGTTGATGGTTATTGTGATTTAGCAGAAAATGATGTTGACAAAGTGTCAATTCCGAGTAACAATAAAAAGTCAATCAGTCCAGAGTCATCTTTAATAACGGATTCATCGTTGTCAAATGATGATACAAAAACGCTTAAATCTTCTAAGGTAAGCAAGCCTTCATTGTTTATCTCTTGTAGTTTTTTTTAATACTTTACTTTTACATACATTATATGATTATCGTTGTCATTGTTCAACCAACAGCTGAAATCTTGATGCAAATAATTCACAGAGCTATGTTTGTAGAGTCATTCAGGAATATCAGCTGAATAACTGTAAGACCATAAGCTGATCTCATTATAGTATGAACAGTTTACTCTACAGTGGGATCTGAAAGAGAAGTTATACTTTTCGACCGAGGAATTCGATGGTACTAAGGTCTTTAGTTCTAAAAATCTGTTTCCTTGTTGTGTATATTTATTATTGCTCCCCTGGGTTCCGAATGGAACATAGGGCTTCAAGAGCACATCTCCACCATACCATGTTCTCTGAAGTCCTCTTTAGCTGTCCCCACGTTTGACCATAAGCTATAATCTCCTCCTCGCATGATCTCCTCCATGTCATCCTCGGACCCACGCCCAACTCATTGTTTTCCATTCAGGTTCACGTGATGCGATTTGACGGTCTCCTCAGCGTGTGTTCGATTCATCTTCATTTTCTTCGTCATATTTGTTGAGCACTAGGTTCTTGATTGATTCGTTTCCAGAGTTTCTTGTTGTTAATTCTTTCTGGTCGGTCATCTGATCTTCAATATTGAGCCAGAGAAGGCATCTGTGGACAGAAGTCTGCAGCTGGTTGTTTGAAATGCTATTCGTAATGCGCGAAGTTTCTCACCCGTATAGAAGCAGTGGCTGACTTTATATTGATGTTGAAATTTCGAATTTCGTCCTTTACACTACTGAGTGCAGTAAAATTCTAAACTGCTATTAGTGTCATGAATGCACCTGCCTTGCCTTTCCGACTTTGGTTTTGACATCGTCATCCGTTCAGCCTGCCTGTATTTGAAACGATGCTGTTACTATATGGTCCTCGAATATAATGGGGAATGTACTAGCAAGCAAAGATCTGAAAAACCAAATGGTTTTTCATTGTGGATGATAAAGTTTTGTATTTGTAAACCGTAGATTATATGTCACAGAATCGATTTTACTCCTTACTCAGATTAATTGTATTATTATACTTTTATGTTTACCTAACTTTTCCTTCTTTTGTCTGGATCATCTGCTTAGTAACCACCTTTAATCGTACCATTCTCATTTCTTAGTCTTTCTTCCTATTACTTACTTGATTGTATAGGTGTTGAGCGTATCACAAATACACTAATGCTTAATATTACAATGTTTGTAATTTCCCTTTTTTTGTCTATTATGTTGAGATGTTGTACTTCAGCCGTGTTTGATGCACTTTTGTTTAATGTTATTTTGTCTTCCATATTCTCAGTTAGTGTCTCTAACTCTATATATTTTATATATTGACTGATTTGCACATGTTTGCGTGATAGTATGCTTGTTTGTCTGGGCCAAAACAAGTGAATTTTGTTAACACATAAATGTGTTAGTGTATTTTTAAAACGCTTCCAATACATACAATACAATACGATACAATGAGTGCATATCATTATTTCCCACATTGTTTAATCCTTACCCAAAAAACCTCGTGTTTTATTATCTAAAATTGCTTTTCTTGTAAGCATGCCACAGGACTCTACTAGCCTTTGACATAACATGTAAAATGACTGGAAAATTTGCTATCAAAAAGGTGTGGTACTCAAAGCACATTATTTTTTATTCATGTACCTACAAATACCCAAAATTTCTGAGGCCTAATGGGAAAGTTTCTAAAAGGATTCCTGCTAATTAATTTAAGGTTATAATTAGGCATGCAGATGAAGAATTCTTAAAAAGAATCTTTTAAGTAAGCTGACTGATTCTGAGTGTTTTCAAAATCTCTCTGGCTTTAGCTTTTTTCCCGTTTAGTGCAGTTTATGCTATACTCCATTGACATGAACAGTTTGGTCTGCATTAGTATGACAGGCAGCATGGGTGAGGATGTCCAAACCAGAATCGTAAAGGAATACCAGACCTCCATCACTCTGAAATAAGTTTGGAAATCTTCAGAATTCACTATAAAGAACAAAGTTCTAACTCTCAACACCAATGTCAATTCAGTCACTTCCTCCAAATGGGTCAGAAACTTTACCAGCGAGTCACCAAAAGCATCTTCAACAGGCTACTGAAGACCTTCATCAACACACCTGCCTTCAATAGCTAATTCCACACTTACTAACGATCAGATGGCACTGGCTGGCCAGAGAGAATTATCATCAACAAGAAACTCCAGGAACGAATCAATCAACCAGGAACGAATCAATCAAGAACTTAGTGCTCGACAAATATGTTGAAGAAAATGGAGATGGATCGGACACACGCTGAGGAGACCGTTGGGTGACTTCGCGTGTCAGGTCATATCTGGAGTGGAAGTTGAATGGGAAACGACGAGTTAGGCGTATGTCCGAGGTCGACATGCAGGCGATCGTGTGAGTAGGCGATAAAATCGAATGGGCAGACGTGGGACCAGTTAAAGTGTATTTCAGAGAACAGGACAAAATGGAGATGTTCTCTTGAAGCCCTATATTCCACTTGGAACCAAAGGGAATAATAATAATAGTAATTGTTTTGACTGATGTTAGGTAATAGACATCATAATTTTGGAAGTACTCATGAGTTATTTTTAGTCCTACTGTGAAAGTTTTTTTAAAATTCTGGCACCACGGGTCATACACCAGATAAGTATACTAATCTTTAGGTTTTACGAACATTCTGTTCACCCCATCAGTGGAAAAACAATAATTCTCGTTCGCACAACACACCACTAACTATCAAATAGTTCAAACAAAAGAGTGCAGTAAATTTCACAAGTCGCCTCATGTTTTCATGTTATTCAACCATAAAGAATAGGATGCATATACTCCGATTCAGTTTGCTAATATTTCTGCAAATATTAGTATATATTTGTAGATATGAAGAGAACTTAAAGCAAACTGTACTTAATTTGTATAGGTTACACCTATCCACCAATGTAGTTCACGATCTAACTGATCACTAGGTGATATAATGAAAACCTAGTTGAAAAATTGGTCTGGTCCCATGTCTATTATCAGTGCCTTTTCTTCAAATATGTGTATTCACACTTTGTAAGTATCATGTATGGATATTTTAACCGTATCCAGCGACGTATATCTGTTAATAATCGCCTATCCGAAGAAGACATGGGTTTGTTCCAGTAACAGATGTCTCTATTACTGTTCCCTATGGCAAATGAACATAGTGTTTACTTTTACTGTTGAAATTTCTGTGTTGCTAACATTTCTTATGTAAGCTTCAGGCTGCGAAACGGGTTTTGTACATATGTTAACTAGCGCCAAAATGATCAGTGATCTCAACATAGATTTTGATACTATTTAAAAATATGCCTAGGCAACTGATCAAGAGGTAGCTCATTGTGAAAGAAATTGGATGGATCAATTATGATTACTTTGAAAGGAGTTGAAGTTTTCTTGTAAGTTTAATATTAATCGGTTAGTAACACGAAGAAAGTTACATTTTTAAGCAAATATGAATCTGAGTTGTGTTTGGTAGGGAATTCAGTAGTGCAGATAGGGAATATGCAAAATACAGTTGTTGACGCCAGCAACATGGACTAGACTGATAAAATTGGTTACTTCCTACTGTCCAAACAATGTGTCTGTTACACTCTTACAGGAGGTCAGTCACGGAACGAATAGCTCAGTGGAAACGCCTCTCTTTTTGGCGCTGGATGGTGAGTGTTCGAATCTCAGTGAGGATATTAGTACCATAATGGTTGCAAATACCCTTCGCTGATTTGTACCAACAAACACGAAACGTAGCTTCAGAGTTACCTGCCAATCGCCGCCAGCCATCTAACATAGGAAATATTATAGGAGAGAAAACATTCTTAATCTAATGATTTGACAAGAATTATGCATTATCCCACCAGTGGATTGAGTTTTACAAAGTAGTTTCTTTTTCACGCGCAACTGCTGCATCATCAGTTGACAGAGGTTAGAAAGGGTGTCAGTCGTTTTATTCTCATGTACTGTTTGAATGACCATTTTTTAAATTTTATTTATTTAATTCCTTTCGCCTTCCGAGTGGAACATAAGGCTTCAAACTTGAACTTTGAAGTTTCAATAGCAGTGATGTTTTACGGGATGGGTTTGCTAGCCCCACCTCCAATCTTCCCTCTTTGTCGGGGTTACAGTCAACTAAGTGAGGTGAAGGTGTGCACCGGCGGTGGATAGAACCCCGGCCCACATACATGGTCGGCAAGCATACTTCGGCTGAACCACCGACGCACCATGGCCATATCATAATAAAGCGTCATGTCCTGGTATTGTGGTTGAGCAATGCTACTGATTCTGAAATTATGACGAAACAGATTATTTAGTGTTACTTAATTTCCAGTGTTTCTCTGAGTGATACTTTAGAACTGAATAAATCTGCCTTTAAGGTGATAGGATTCATTATTTGTAATTTTTTGAACACAATACATTGATGCGCCTCCGTGGTCTAGAAACTCAAATCGTTTGTCTAACTGACTCACACGACACTACCCATCTTCAGTAGGTATTATTTCAAGTTTTCGTATTTTTAATTGATACCAAATTTAGACATTTTCACCCCCTTCTGCAATAAATAGTATGACTCAGTCCTTGTATTCACACAGATAACTAATAACATTATTTGATCCAGGCATACTTTTCAGGTTGTCGAATTTGTTGAAGATCAAATGGATTATTATTATTATTATTAATTAAGTCGAATCATTTGTTACTATTTCGATTTAAAAGTAGCTTACACAATTGCCTGGAGTATTTTAAAACATAGCTTACGTACGAATTTAATAATGTGTTATCTTTATTTAAATTCCTTTTTTGAAGTGTTGCTAGAGTGTAGAGGGATTAAGTTGAAAGCATATATTATTATTACCCTTAATATTCTTAATAGGAGTAGTAATAGTTGCAGTGCATATACTCTTTCTTAAAACTAAATAAAAAATATATGAAAGTGTGAGTTGATTAATAACTATGTTCTTATATTTATCTTCCTTTCACTTCCCTTGTATACTTGTCTGTCTATCCAGCTATCCATTTTTATATGATTTTTTATTATGATTCCCTTTATTTCCAAGCGGGACATGGGAATTCAACAGAACATCTCCATTTTGTCCTATTTTCTGCAGTCCTCTTTAACCGAGTACACGATTGCCCATTCGATTTTATCGCCTCCTCACACGATCGCCTGCATGTCAACCTCAGACATATGCCTAACTCGTCGTTTCCGATTCAACTATGACCTGACACGCGAAGTCACCCAACGGACTCCTCAGCGTGTGTCCAATCCATCTCCATTTTCTTCACCATATTTGTCGAGCACTAAGTTCTTGATTGATTCGTTCCTGGAGTTTCTTGTTGATGATAATTCTCTCTGGTCAGCCGGTGCCATCTGATCTTTAGTAAGTATGGAACTAGCTAGTGAAGGCAGGTGTGTTGATGAAGGTCTTCAGTAGCCTGTTGAAGATGCTTTTGGTGACGCGCTGGTGAAGTTTCTGACCCATATTTAGAAGAAGTGAGTGAATTGACATTGGTGTTGAATGTCAGAACTTTGTTCTTTATAGTGAGTTCTGAAGATTTCCAAACTTATTTCACAGTGATGAAGGTTACCTTATGTGATGATTACTATTTATCGTTTTCACCAACCAGTAACATACCTACCGATTACTACATGTCATTCCACTATATTCAATAATCCTATAGACTATTTGTGTTTATTCATTAAGCTGTTAGCAACGCCAAAATTGGAAAGATTAATAGTAAGTACTGTTCAGCTATTCCAATTGCCTGTAGTAATCCTACTCATCTACAACGACAGAAATAGAAAAAATACTCTGGTGTTCCTTTTTAGTTGTTTGACATCCTATAGAGTTGGTAAATGCGGAAAAAAATATGTTGCGTAATTGCAGACTAGTTACAAAATGAGTTCAGTTTGGTTGTTAGCAATATTTAAGTAACATGCATAAAAATGACGTTGCTTATGCCTTACTTAATTTATTGTGCCAGCAAAAGTGAAAAGTATATTAGAACAAAGCTGAAGGTGACCGTATCATAACGCGTCAGCAACTAATGAATTCATTGGCTGTTTGTTTAATTACTGCAAGTAACTTTATCCTTTTTGTCGAGATTGAAAAGACTGCTAACATGAAATATTCAATCACTATTACAATTATTGATGTTACTATCACATTAATGTTATTCTTATTATATGTCCCTTGTGTTCCGAGGGTTTCAGTAGCACACCGTCATTCTATAATCAGTTCTCTCCCATCACTTTAAAACGGCAGCATGCCTACCCACATACTCTCGTTTCCTCTTCTCATGATCTCCTCCATGTAACCTTCGGACTCACATTGATTTCGTTGCTTCTCATGTGAGTTTTATTCGAGAGCCCGGGGTGTGACATTACTTTGATGCCTCCTCAGTGTATTTCCAATCCACCTCCATTTCCTTCTGCACATATGTTGGGTAATAAGTCTTCGGCAAAGACCAGATCTTCTCGAGTCTTTTTGTCTGTTCACAGTATGCCCGTTTTCGCTCTTCCTGCGGTCCTTTGTGTTATCCAATGCACCACAAACAGGAATATCGTCGGTAATAGTAGGCAATCTTGTCTAACTCCTATCTTCACTTCAAACGCTGTTGCATAAGATTTATAAATGTTTCGCGTACTTCACTCTGTATTGTTGAAATAGTTTCCAAATCAGTTTGCGGCCGACGCCGTTGAAGATTAAAGTCAATGAACTTGAGGAAGAGAGTTGATTGCTATTTTAGACGATGATGCTTAGTACTGCACTTTGGTCTACTTATGACTTGTTTTTTTATTTCAGCTTTTTCCGAGCGGAGTTTCTCATCTAGAGTATCTTTTAGTCTCTGCAGGATGACGTGACAATCACGATTCCGTTGCCATTCTTGCATAGGCTTAAGTCACCCATCTTCGTGACAGAGTTCAACTGCACTGACACAATTTTATTCCTTGCAGTAATTTTCACTTCTTGACTGTGTAACTTAAATATCTTTGTCTTTACTTCTGTGTCTTTCAGATGAAATGCAAATACAAAATAATTACTCTGAGTCTTACGTTAGAATGCTCACCAACCACATATGTGGTCCGGGGTTCGATTCCCGGCCACCGACGCACTTCTAAACCTCGCTAGACTGGTAGTAAGGCCGGCTAATAGGGAAGGTAGGACGTGAGGTTAGCAACCCTACCCAGTAGAAATAAAACCACTGCTACCGAAACTTCAAAGCTCTAGCTTTAAGCCCTATGTTTCACTCGGAACGCAAAGGAGTAATCTTTTAAAAAGAATTAAGTCGCTACTATAATTGTGGCTCTGTTTGTAAGACTAAAACTGCCCGCTGATGTTACTGATATCTTTAACCCTAAACAGACTGAACAGGTGTTTACTGTTCGCAAATGGATAAAATAGTCTAGTCAGTCTGACTGAAATTAAATTGTTAGAAGTTGTTCAGCAACACAGAAATGCTTGTGTTGAAAATAGAAGTTTAGATCTTGAGTTTTATAGTGTGTTTTTAATTAATTTCAGTGTGGACTTGATCACAAATTATAGCTATTTTAAGAATTCTTGAAAATCAAGAAGCAATGAGCAGCAGTTGTTTTGTCCTAGTTTATGATACTTTAGCAGGGGTCAAACCTAAGACCTTTACATTACGAGGGCAGTTAGTTGACTATCTATCTATCACTCGCTTAGAATTCAATAACCCATGAATTCCAACTTATGTCCATTTGCCATATAATAGTAGTGCTACTGATAACCACTTCCATCGATTAGCATTCACAAGCTAATCCAAATCCCTGCAAAATCTGAAATCTTAATATCAATTTCCAGTTTCCATAATGGCTACTGGAAGTTCTGATGGAAAAAGTCATGACTGATAAAGTTCCCCATGTCAAGGTGAAGTTGTTTCGCCTAGCATGAGGCTCTTCATCAGTATGCATCAACGACCCGAATGGGGTTCGAATCTAAAGCGAAATCTTCCCTGAGATAAATCGAAATCCTTATAAATCAGAAATCTAGAATTTATGTTTTTGTTTTAACTTTCTGACTGAGAGCGTTTTTTTTAATTCTCTCCTAAAAACAATCTCAATCAAAGGCTAATATTATTTGTTGTGTGTGTGTGTGTGTGTACCGTCTTACCACTATGTACTGAATTATTTCAACTTTATTGAGATTTAAACTTTGTACTGTATACATAAATCTAACTGAATTTGTTGTAACTTTTGAAGTGTTTAAAGGTTTATACAGCTTGCGGATTAAGCGTGGAAGGTGATTTACTGAAATTAACATGCCACTAAGCTATTGTAAATAATCTACTCATGACTTTGATATTGTTAGCATTGTTATTATTATTATTGTTATTATCAATTGTTTTGTTAAAACTGTTTATGCGTGTAAATAACAAGTGTGTTTTTTCTTTCTCCTTCAGTTTTATGAAAGTAGAGATTGTTTTATGTGTTGATGTTGAATTGGATAAAAAAAAAACAATGTTTTTATGCGTTACACTTCAATTTCTGAAAAATTAATTGACAAATACTACCCACCCAGTTCATGCTACGAGATGCTACACTGAATTTATTCTGGACAGATACACTAGTGAATGACAACTCAATGGCGTTAATTTCGACTAAATACGATGAATTTTTCTTTTCTTCTTCTTCTTCTTCGTTCTCTTTTAATGAATTTTCCAGGGACACTAATCAGTCCATATTTTATATATTACCATCATATTACTGGTCGTCGCTTACTGTGTAGAGGCATAAAGGGTTGATAAAGACTTTCTGATTTCTCTCATTATAAGCACATGCATAACTGTCGACAGTGATGTATGCATGCGTGTATCTGAGTGAATACAATGAATTCTTGTTTATTTTCTACTAGATTCTATTAATATTTACTCTTAACTATGCAGAACAAATAAGTAAATTTCTTCTTATTTAGTAAAAAAAATTTTGTTGTCGTTTTTTTATCACATGAATGATGGAAAGAATGATTAGTTTTTTTTCTAATTGATCTGCCAAAACAAAAGTAAGTGACGTTGATTTCTATAGAACTGAAAACAAAACAAAAAACGTTAGGGTCATGACCAGACCAGGCACTTCTGGTATCAGATATCTCATACATCTCATGATTCGGAGGTGTCGTTGGATTGGATTACATAGGTCTAGAACTATTGTAAAAATGCTTGTTTTTGAAGGGAGTGTCGAGAAAGTACGTTATTCTCATCAAGGCATCTTGGGAAAGTCAACGCAGTTGTGTACGTGCTTTTGGAGAGTTGTCATTGATTGCCTCCAACCAACCTACCTACCTACCTACCTGCTTAACGTTGTCCAACATATACTATTCCAAAATCAACAATACAGCTACCTAATAAGCTGATATGAAGTTATTTTCTACCATTTTTCTCAAGTTCTGCTTCTGAAGAAACTATCAGGTTGATTAAATGAGTTATTATTATTTTTATTACTCTCCTGACTTCCGAGTGGACCACAGGCCTTCAGCAGAAAATCCCCATTTCACTCTGTCCTTTGCCTTCATTTTTAGCTGTAACCTATACGACTGTGCATAACCTAAAGAATAAAACAAATGCAAAGAAACTATAATGAACAGAAATGTACACGAGAAACAGTAAGTACATGGAGTATAATGAATTTGTAATCGATATCGGAGTTTATAAAGAGTGAGTGCATCTGATCTGTAGACAACAATTCTCAGCCATGTCACGAAGGGTCTGCAGCCATTGATTCTTAGCATCTTGAAGGCAACAACCAGGCAGTTTACATCTCACTCCATACGTGGCGGGTTCAACCAAACAGCCAGAGACATCATGGATGTATTATGCTATGTTTTGATTTGACCACCTCAACTCCTCTCCAACTCAGTCCTATGTCAGTCAGAATCGCTCGATCAAGAAGGTGATGACTTGTTATTCGCAACATGCGTTCTAGGTATATCAATCGATGCAGCTTCATAACCTCATCGGTTGACTTTCCTTACCCAACACTCTATGCCTAATCTAAATATCTACTCACCATAGTATACCACTTAACATGAGAGATAGAGTGTAGACACTCGTGGGCAAAGACAACTAACTAGTCTCTACATATGTTCCACTTCCACCGGCTACACCTCACAGTCATAAAGAATTATTATTTATCATTATGGTTTCCTTTAGTTCCTAGAGGAGCTTAGGGTTTCAGGCGCACGTCTCCATTGCGTTCGGTTCTCCGCTAACGTTTCCACTTGGCTCCACGTCTCTCCACATGCTTTCATCTCCTCTTCACATGACCTCCTCCATGTCACCCTTCTCACTGACGACCAACTCGTCGCTTCTCATTCGGGTTCCACTCGAGCAATGGCCTGGTGTGTGATGTCACTTAATGGTTTTCTCAGAGTATGGCCAATCCACCTCCATTTCTTCCTGCATATTTGTTGCACAATCGGTTCCTGTTGGGTTGGTTCGCTCCCAGAGATCTCTGTTGCTGATCTTTTCTGGCCGGCCATCCGATCTTGAGTGAAGTATTGAGCGAAGACAGCTGTTGATGAAGGTCTGTAGTTTGTTCGAAGTGCCCTTCGTGACACGCCGAATCTCTGATCCGTATAGTAGCACTGACTTCACATTGGAGTTGAAAATCCGGATCTTATTTTCATTTTCATGCTGAGTGCTGTTTATCTCCACACAGACTTGAGAGTAGTGAAAGCTTGCCTTGCTTTCCCGATCCTCAATTTGATATCCTCATCAGTTCCGTTCGCCTATAGTTGAAACGATGCTTCCCAGAACGGCAGGTAAATGAGGTTGCTTCTTTCAGAGTGAAATCTTGAGCAGTACATGCTTCGTTTGATGGATAGCCGGATATTGTTTCTTTACCAGATATGAGTCAAGTTGAAAAATGACTAACGAGCCTTTGTGGCTAAGCTGATAATTCACCAGCAAAATGGTCCACAGTGAATTATAATTAATGTTACTTATGCTAATAGTTATGATGATTTTGTCCATGATAAGATTTTTGCTTAAAAATTGTTTCAGTTTGTTGTTTTCTGTACCCTGTTTATATAGTTAGCTTAGTACTATTTTGTTTAAAAGTTGTTGTAATTAGAGTCTAAATATATTCTCATTTCTTCCTTTCACATAACATGTGCTTTCCTTAGTTTATGCGTATTCAGCAATAGTGTGTGCAAATAACACCATTAAGTTTTTTTTATTCAGTGCCTCCTTTTTAAAGAAAAAAAAGTATTCAGTTAAACACAACACTATGTTCCTCGAGGGACTAAAGGAAACAATAATAATAATAATAATAATAATAATAATAATAATAAACACAACACTCAGGTTTAAGCAATACAGTTAAGTTGGTTTTTGAGGCGTGTTCAGATTTTTTGTTAGAAAGAAAACAAAAAATATGTTTTCAGTATGTGACAAGTAAAATACTTACTGGAACACTTTTATTATGGGGTTTGGTTATTGTTAAATAAAAATTAATTAATGATACACTTTATTTTGAACATTGAAAAAAGATTGTAAAAATAACAAATAACAAAATGTAATTAGTGAATTAGTATTGTTTCTATGATAGAGAGAGAGATAGAGTTAGGAAGATAAAAAAAGTGATTTTCGAAGGCGTAAATTTGTTTTCTGAAATACACCTTGCTTGTGTTAGATAGTTGGAGGCAATCGACAGGAAGCCTTGGGCCTACCCAGGCTTTGTACCAGTTGGCACTCATCGCCAAGGCGTATCTGCAACCTCTAAGGAATTCATGTCCCTTCTCAGCTATTCGGGCTCGCGATTGACCTCGTGTAGGACTGTACTGGATATTTTTGATTGGATACTGGTCAGTGACTAGTGTAATGTGTCTAGTCCTATCTCCAGTGCAAACTGAATTCTATCAGTCAGTCACGTTTGCATTGTGGCCACCATCCTAGGTGGCTCGCCATCACGGTGCACTGTGAATTGTTGGTATTACACGGTAGAATTCAGTCTGCACCAAAGATAGGACTGGACACATTACAGTAGTCACTGACTAGTGTTCAATCAAAAGGTATTCATTCTTGGTGATATGCTTATTCAAGTGAAGTTTTAATGCATTTTTCCTCGCTTTATTTTATGCTAAAAATTCACCATTAGTGTTTTGGCTTTACCTAAGACAATATAAGACAGACAGACAGGCAGAGAGACTTGTAAGAGTAGAAAAAAGTGGTATTTAGAAACAGAAATGTTTACTTGACTTAGTGACGTATAGTCTTGGAAAAATGTTTTTAAAAATTACACTGAAAGTACAATTTTTCATAAGTTATTCATTCATCTAAATTTGATCCACCACTCCGCTGTTCAACATTCCTATCATTAGCACACGTCGCACAGAAATACATGTGAATCAGAAATTAATTTCATCCCTGTTTAAACTGAAATGGATTTTCTTCGTCAGGGATATGCGTTGATGTTTCGCTCGTTTTTAGGCCTAACTCATCGGTATTCATGTATCCAGTTTGACTCAGCTCAGAGCGCTAAAATTAGCTGAAACCACCCGAGTTTTGGCCAGGTGTTTGGGTGAGCAAACTAATTTGCGATTTACACACAGTTCAAGGTGAAATTGGCATCAATCAGTTTCTAGTAGTATATAGTTGTATGTAGTTATTCTTGATCTCTGGATTACCATTTATAGTGTCATGCAGATCACATAATTCTGACCTGAATAATTTTGGTTTCCAAGGTCAACTGTCTGGTAAAATTTCACCTCGAACTGTGTAATTTGCCAATTGCGAATTCATTCATAGGCTAAGTAGAATTAGATTTAACGGAAAATAAATCCTAGACAGGTTTCAGGCATGATCAAGCATTCCTTTGGCAAACCTTAAACTTTTTCTTACTTTCAGCAACACTGACTGTCACCATATCGCAAGGTGATATTTTACTTTGTTCAGTGGCATGGTGTTACTGTGAAAAAAGTTTTTTTTACCGTCCCGAGGTCCCCAACCAGGAAGTCTACACCTTCCTATGTGGCTCAAACTAACTGTTGTAGATTTCATTGACTGGTGCCCTGTTTTGGTTTGACCGCCCCTAACTCTTTTCCATCCTGACCTTGTGTCAGCTAACATTGCCCGTCGAGGAAGGTGATGGATGGTTAGGCATGCCTAACACATGTCCTAACCATCTCAGTCGATGTAATTTCTCAGCCTCGTCGACTAATTTCCCCTCCTTACCTAGCACTCGACACCTAACCTCAATATAATAAGGTGAGCAATATTGAGATTAGGCGTCGAGTGCTAGGTAAGGAGGGGAAATCAGTCGACGAAGCTGTGGTATTACATCGACTGAGATGGTTAGGACATGTGAGGACAATGTTAGCTGACATAGGGTCAGGCTGGAAAAGAGCTAGTGGTGGTCAAACTAAAACATGGCACCAGTCAATGAAATCCACAACAGTTAATTTAAGCCACGTAGGAAGGTGTAGACTTCCTGGTTGGGGTCCTCGGGACTGTAAAAACCAATGGCTGGAAACAATTGGTGACATGGCTCAAAATCGTTCTCAGTGGCTTGTGCAGATGCATCCACTCCTTGTGACTTATGATTTCAAATGAAACTATATCGTTCTTCATTATTACTATTCCTTTGTTTCACACCTCTGTTTACTGTCTCTAATATGCATTTCTTCTACTTTCTTCTCTTGCTTTGTGTGTTACATAGAGTGTGGCGACTTGAACTGCCACACGTCGGTGCAAAGTTCTACGTCGAAAACAGATATTAAGAAAGTATTCACTGAAACTCACTCAGCAATAAAAGAGCTTATGAAAGGCTTTTTTGAAGTAAAGATATGCAAAACTTTGCGCACACCTAGCATGCCATTTTTTTTCCAGTCAAGTATAGGATCATGTTATGTGGCAGTTTTGCACCGATTCCTAGTTTAAAGATATCAAATGAAGTGAATAAATATGGTAAAAAAAAAGCATGTAACCAATTTGTACGTTCGTTGACTGTTGGCCTGAGTCGTGAAGGGAAATTTAAATTCCGTGGTTGACCACAGGCTGTAAATCACTCACAATGGTGTAAACGTACACACCTTTCCTCACCTTCAATGGGATCCAGTATTCACGTTCCGTCCCATGTAAAGACTTATCTGCCGGATGTATCTACATCCAAGTAAGTGGTGTTCCCATCGAAGTTTGAACCCAACACCCGTCATTTCAAACATCTAAAAGTTATCCATTGGTCAGCCGAGCCTTGAAAGTCACCTTTTGTCCGATGAGTACTGGTTTTTATTTATTGAAATTATTTTAAATTTCCCTTTTACAGTATGTCTATGTGTCAACAGAGAGTGGGTATTTTAGCTTAGTTAAACTAATTAACGAGAAGTTCAAAATAATTTTAATATATGAGTTAGTTTTTAGGGATATGTTTGCTTTCAAGCTTGATCACAATTGACATCAGTTTGAGAATCATTGAAAGCCAGGGAGTAGTGGACAACCGTTTTGTCCTAGTTTGGGACTCATCGTCAGTACGCACCCACTCAGCTGGCCAAATGGTGTGTGAGCTTACCTTGTAGCAGTAAATTCCTGGGTTCGAACGCCACTCGATGCGTACTCCTGGTGAGTCCCAAACTAGGATGAAACAGTTGTCCAGTACTCCCTGGCTTTCAGTGGTTCTCTAACTGACGTCAATGCGTGGTCAAAATTGGCATAACAGGTGAAGTTGGTTTCTTTTGCTTTTTGAAAACTTAAAAATCTCCTGCTGTGGTGTAGTTACTAAGGCGCTAATTATGGTTAAGAGGTATGAAACATCGGTGGGACGAAATTCCTGCTTATTACTAATTACCCTCTATTACCTTTTTGTATATTGTGTTTGTTTTTAAAGCTCTATGCCTAGAGTCTATTTCACGGTATGCCCATATGAAATTGTTCTCAAGCCTTCACTTAACACTTCATCATACTATTTACCACCATGCAGAAATAGTTATTTTTGCTTTGGAACACGGTCTTTTTTCAGGTCAAAACAAATTATTTCATTAATGTGAATTAAATAAACATTCTAAGCCTGTGATTATTATTATTATTTCACACATAAGGGCATTCATAGGAAGCGGTGAGTAATCTTCCATCTGTTGACCAAATTCTAACGTTTATTACTGAATCAAAATTATATTTCAGTGTCATATTACACCCTAGTGATGATCACATTTCATATTTTGTTAATAGATTTCGGTCAGCCTTTAAGGCAGCAAATAGCGTACATTGATTTTTATTCAGTTTGCAATTTACATAAATAGTATGTTACTACAAAGAGTAAGTCTTAGTCAAAGCAGCCTGTTGAAAAGTCTCCAAATCTGTGTGAGGCAGTTGGGTGGGTTAGGGTGTTGGTATAATGGGAAAATTAAGTTGCCCGAAGGGGGTTGTGTTTTGTTAGCCAGCACAATATCTAGGTGGTGTTTTGAATTTCCTCTGACTGTCTCTTAATATCCTGCAGTAAAATTAATAATTTGCATAAAAGTTGCTTTAGCCAGTGAGTGCTATCTTTTGAGATTATGTAACCAGTTGAGCACCTCAAACAAGCTACAGACCTTCATTAACAGATGTCTTCGCTCAATACTCAAGATCAGATGGCCGGAAAGGATCAGCAACAAAGATCTCTGGGAGCGAACCAACCAGGAACCGATTGTGACACAAATAGGCAGGAAGAAATGGAGATGGATTGGCCACACTCTGAGGAAACCAGCAAGTGACATCACTAGACAAGCCATTGCTCGAGTGGAACCTGAAAGGGAAGCGGCGAGTTGGTCGTCCAAGGGTGACCTGGAGGACATCATGTGAAGAAGAATTGAAAGCGTATGGGCAGACTTGGAGCCAGGTGAAGACTGTAGCAGAGAACCGAACGCAATGGAGACGCATGGCTGAAGCCCTATGTTCCTCTAGGAACTGAAGGAAATAATAATAATAACCAGTTGATGTTATTAATCGTTGATTTTTGGATGATTGTGCCTTTGTTGTTGCAAAATTTTTGATGATGTTTCGATAGTTTTATTTTTACTACAGAGTTGAATGAATTAATTGCATTTCATTCTTGTTTTTTCCTTCTTTATTGTTCTGTATCTACCTCTTTCTCTCTCACACACTCACACTTTTGCAAGAAAGCACATCATTGTTCTGTACAGACTTTGTTGTTGAGAGAAACAAACTGTTTTTTATTCGATATTTTGGATACTGGTCATTTCTCTACCTTCTGTATTCTCTATTCTTCTATAAATCTCCTTTCATTGTTTTTTCTCCTCACTTTTTATTCGATTATGTAAAATCTTTCCTTACTCTGAATATGCATGTTAATTAACAGTCATTAGTAGTAACACAGTTAATATTCCTCTTCCCTCCCTCGTACGACCCCCCCCCCCTTACACACACAGACAAACTCACACACGCACAGAACACACAATTCCATCAAAATTACAATTTCCAATTTTACAAGATCCACTTATCCTTCTTTTTTCTGTTATACGTGTATAATTGTTATTCTCTTTCAATAGTATTTGATACATTATTAATCTAAGTCCTGGATGGGCTTGTCTTCCATCTGTGGGCACACAAATTCTCGCACACGTGTGTGTGCGTGTGTAAACTGTTGGAAAAAAAAGGGAAATATATTCTGCACAAATATTCCCTTCTGTTGTTAATGTTTCAATCAAAAATTCATTAACTGTGCTGCATGTTCGTTGGTTTGTGTCTGTGTATTTTAATCTAGGATTTTTCACCAGGGCTCTTTTTTTGCACACGATGTTCACTTGTTTTTGTCTTCATTTAATGATTACACAAATTGTATTTTTGTTTGTTTGTGTAGTATTTATTTTCTGAAGAGTGGGCAAAACTGTGAACATACTTACTGATGAATAAGATATTGGAACTAAGCCAATGAATTAACCCTATCATTTTTCTCTCAACTACCGTACTTTCTTCTCTTTGCGTGCTTTCATTTAATTGCCCTGAATTAATTTAATTCTTTAAAAATAAAATATTTTTCAACTGAAAGGAAAAAAAGCATTTACATCAAATGAAACTTGTGTATTTTTTAGGTGTGCAAGGTGGTTCAGCGTTAGAATACTCGCTGACCACGTATGCGAGTCTGCGGCTCGATCACCGACCGATTCACTCACTCCTTAACCTCCCCTATCCGACAGTTATTCCTTGTGTTTCACACTTCATCAGTCAGCTTTATGCATTACACAGAAGATGGTGTATGTAATACAAATTAGTGGGGAAAACTGACATCATTGATATAAGTATAAAACTTGGGCACTGTGGTAGAGTATAACTCCATTATGGATAAGAGTTTATTTTGATAAATCACACAGTGTTGTACAGTAATATTAACTGATGACGTTTCGAGCATAAACTATTGCTCATAATCATATCAAGGCATTACTCACACAACTTTTTCCTTCATTTATATATATATATATATATATATATATATATATATATGTATGGAATTGACTAGATATTTGAATAAAAATCAATATGAGATAATGTACATTCAGAGGTAATAATAATATGAGTGTTATTGATCAATTACAATCAGTTGGGAAATAAGACGAGTGTTTTTATAGTCATAATAAGTAACTTGTTGTGATGTGCCTAATTGTTAATTGTTACCTGGTAGAAATTCTGAATATTAGAAGAAAATCTAGTTTTGTGAAGGGACTCGAAAGTTAAGTGACTTATTTTCATTCAGTTAAGTTCATTAATATATTATTACATCATTAATATTAATATATTATTATATTATTATTAATACTCTAAGAGACATACTTATCAAAAGACTGTATTTTAATCTAATTCGAGAAATATTTTAATTATTTATCATGAATATACTTTTTGTGTACTATCAGTTATCTAAAGTAAACGTACTGTACGCATGTCAATTTTCACTCATACATGTATATTTCCATGATAAGACGTGCTTTTTGTTGTGGTGGACAAGTTTTTACTGGTTTTGAGTAAAGATGTGTGGCTCATTGTCATAAGCATTCGACCTTTAGCCAAATGGCTCCTGCATCCTACCGTTCTCTTGTTCTACCCTACTTCAGCTTAAGCAATAGAATCGTGCGATCAGTTCTCACACAATCAGTGTGAGACCTCATAGGCTGAGGTCTTTTCTGTACAGGGATGTAAACTTCACTCTACCTACCTACCTATCTATCTATCTATCTACCTACCGTGAACTGGATGACTCACATATGGTAGGTGTGGTTTACTGTCAAGTATATTTGTGTGCAGCTAGTTTCTCAAAATGATGTGTATAATATCTTAGTCTGACTTGAATGTGGATGCAGTGAAACAGTAAAAATATCACTATCTCAGCGTTAATAATTACTTCGTTCGTTCACAGTAAATTAAACGGTTTAATTTGTTAGTACATGTAGTAAAACATTACGGCAATAAAGCGTGTTACACACACTGGTGTTATACAAATGAGACTCAGTGCTAATCATAGAAATTTTCTCATATATATGTATATATATATTATTCTGTTTGTTCTCTTATTCCACAATTCTCATATATTCATCTATTTCATTAAATCTACTTCACTTAGTGCTCATCTAATCAAACAAATGGTTACAAGAACACTAATGGTGTCTGTCATAAACAATTGTGTACTTTACCGAAAAAGAAAGCAATAAAATGTAATAATAATAATGGATCCAGTATTGCTGATCATACTATGAGTAGTGAAGAGGACAATACTCATATTGTTACGCATAATGGTGAAAATGATGATGATGATTAGTGACAATGACGGTGACGATGATGATGGTGACAATGACAATGAAGATGACGATGAAGATGATGACGATGATGAGGATGCTGCAATAACTTCCACTTGTGGTTATTGTGATGACAATGATTCAATCAACTGTGAACAAGGTTAGCTAATCATTATTTTTGTTGTTTAATAATCAGTTCATAAACTTATTTCTCAATGATATGTCACCTCTTAAAATATGATTTGATATAGCTGATGGGTGGATCTGAGGCTTTTAGATTTGAATATCTAATATCCAGGGATATCCTGAACCGACGTGAAGAACCTAGAAGACCTGGATTTCGCGGGATGATTTGTGTTTGATGTCACACAAAATCGAAGACTTACAAGCGAAAACCGACAAACTGATCGAAGAAGCAGCAAAGACAGGACCCCAGGTGAACATAGACAAGATGGAGGTTATGAAAATAACCAACCAACAACAACAACAGCAGCAGCAACATCCAGCGACAATCACCATCAACGGGAGGGATTTGAAAGAGGTTACTTCATTCACTTATCTAGGGAGCATTGTCTCAACTACAGGAGGAATGGATGAGGATGTCAAATCGAGAATCGGGAAGGCGAGAAACACATTCATCAACCTGAAACCAATCTGGAAATCTTCGTCACTCAGCATCAACAACAAAATTTGGATTTTCAATACAAACGTCAAGTCAATCAGTTCTTCTATACGGATCAGAAACTTGGCGGGTCACAAAGAATATTTCCAACAGCCTGTTGCAGACCTTTATCAACAACTGTCTTCGTTCTATACTGAAGATTAGATGGCCGGAAAGAATCACAAACAAGAAGCTATGGGAACAAACAAAACAAGAACCAATCGCCCAACAAATATGCAGGAGAAAAGTGGAGATGGATTGGACACTCGCTGAGGAGGCCGCTGGGTGACATCGTGCGTCAGGCCCTCGAGTGGAACCTGAAAGGGAAGCGGCGAATGGGACGTCCAAGGGTGACATGGAGGAGATCGTGTGAAGAGGAGTTGAAACAGTATGGACTAACATGGATGCAGGTGGAAAGTACAGCAGAAGACAGAAACAAGTGGAGACGTGCAGTTGAAGCCCTATGTTCCACTAGGAACCCAAGGGAATAATAATAATAATTGAATAGTTTAAAGCAGTGGATAGAAGCCCTTAGTGATGACAGCGGCTACATGCACTACTTTTCGGCACTTTTTTTTTAGTAAGGTGTAGTTAAGAGGATCTCAATAGTGCAAACCTGTATAATCCAATAGGGAGGTTATGAGCTGTCTATATAACTGAGTTATGTGCACTACAGTCACCTTTAGATGTGAAGCATTCAAATAACATCTGTTGAAAGTGTTCTGTGGCGGTGAACAAGTTATTTTTTAAGCTGCTTGATATATATTACATGGTAGATCTGGTCATTGTAATTTAGGAAGAATAAGTGATCAATCAGTTAATCTTCAGTAAGTGTATTTACTTCCACCGTACACTAGAAAATCAGTCATCTAGAACAACCTGGACAAATACATACATGGATGGTTGATTAAATGAGTGAGATTAAAAAGTTGACAGTACTCTCATAATATTATCTCAAAATGTTTTAGTTCACAGTCTGTTGTTTAGATGACACCAAAAAATTTGACAGTACAAAACTTTTTCTACATATATATGCATCATAGCTAGTAAGTGAAAAGAGTTAGTGTCTTTTGATTTGTTTTAAGTTTAACCATGAATCGATATCATTTAGAGAACCACTGAAACACCATCAAGGAGTACTGGTCAGCTGTTTCGTCCTAATTTGGGACTCTTTGGTAGTACTTACGCGGGTCCGAACCCACGACCTTCTTGTTACAAGGCCAGTTCATAGAGCATTCAGCCACTGGGACTCTTGACTCAACGACCCATGAATTCTAACTTCTATCAATTCGTGACTTTAGAGAGACTGGCATCAGCCACACTATCTTTGGTGAGTATTCTCCTCACTCCCGACATGGTGGACTCCACTGGTCCATGACCTCTCACTAGAGCTCCTGGCAACTTTCTCCTGTAGACAGTCACAAGCGAGCATCAGATTTGATTTGTTTCAAGCTTGACCATGGATTGATATCATTTAGAGAACCACTGAAAAACCATCAAGGAGTACTGGTCAGTTGTTTCGTCCTAGTTTGGAACTCTTCATCGGCACGCATCTACCAGGATTTCAATAGTAGTTCTCTGTATGATATCAATCTGTGGTCAAACTTAAATGAAAGGAATTTAAGGCTTTATTTCATAACTGACAGGGGTCTTACAGTTGGCCGTCATGAACTCAGTTTCTCATATACGGTGTGTGTGTGTGTGTGTGAGTAAAGTCATCGATTATGAAAGTGAAATAAAAAAAGAGTTATCCGGTCTATATACTTGAATTATTATTGAATTCTCCTCTGCATCATATCATGCGTAATACAGTGAGATAGAGACTCTGAGAAATAGTAATAATGCGAAATCGATAGTAAAACGCTTGTTTATCTTTTTTTTTAAAAAAACTTTTGTTTTGTGTTGTATTGTACATGTTGGTGAAAAAAAAACACAACAATAACAACAAAAACTATTAACAGATTGTGTGTAAACGAGCCTGTGTTTCAGTCTAATCCAGTTAACAACTGTTTTTTTTTTCCTGATTGGAATCTAACTAACAATTAATTGTTGGTTCTGTTTATACAGATGACAAAAAATTTGATAATCATTTAATCGAATAAAATACAAACAATAATGATGCAAAACACTAGTAATATCTGATTATATATATATAAATTATTGTTCAACTGAACTTATAGGTCGTATTTTGACCATGACCATGATTCACAGTCTAAATATCTCTCAGAATATGATAGCTTCTTATGCAGTGAATGTGGGTTCAACCGTTACAACCAAAATCGACTTGTGGTGGCCTGACCACTGCGAACCTCTGACAAGGCACTCTTGACACACAAACACACACAGTCTCAAAACGCTGCAAAGAGTTACTGTAAAAAACTGATTATTTTTCAATATATTGCGCGAAAGTGAAACCACAGCATCGAGTAATGTTTCGATTTCTGAGTCGTTTAAGTAGGCTATTAAATCTAAAGTGAGAGCTGTTTTAAGTCCTGGTCAACCCAGAAGTGATAGTGCCAGTTTTATGCCATCAAGAAATTTAGGCTTCGAGACGGCCTCCTGTATCGTCTCCAGTGAAGGAAACTATAAGTACGCTTTTCTTTTCCGACAAGCAATACCGGTTGGGAACAACTTCCGTAAACTACCAAGATTACCCTTGAAGTTTGGAATCATTATATTTGGGCCATCTAGCATATTTCGAAGTTTAGGCTTCTGCATCAGTTTAGCCTGCATAGCCTGATGCATACCAGAAAAAGTATTTACTCCAGCTTTCTCTCGGAGTTCCCCTCACATTTCTAACTACTGAAGATGTACCAGTTTCTTCCACCTGTGGAGGTTACTTTTGTCCCAAAATCCCCAAGTGAATATTGAAGTTACCCTTAATCCTGAGCTATTTTATAGTGTCTTCATCCTTAAGAACCTTTCATTCGAAAATAAGGATTATTAACCTTTCCGATGACAGTTTAAACGCTTTCAAGACTTCTTCCCTCAGTTCTTTAACTGAACGTGAACTGGGTATGGAAACGTTCTTCACTTCTTTAGAGGCGTTTATTCGTGAACTGAAAGTATGTATTAAAGACGGCGCTGTCTGAATTACAGGATCTTACAATCTCTCATCATCATAGAGCAGGTTTAACAGGCCCATCCCTCTTTGTAAGAATCGCATTTTAGCTTTCTGTTGAGCCTAGAGCTCACGAAATCCCCTTTCCATTTTTTGTCTAAACTTATCTATGGCTAGTCTAAAGTTAGACGTAATATCATCATTAACTACGACCTGAACATGGTGAAAAAAGGGACTTGCTGCCTTCCTGGAGGTGCATCCAATGTTGTCATATTCGCCTTCTTCACAACATTATCCGTAGATATCTTCATTGAGCGTCTGCCAATCATAGTGTCACTGTGTGTTGAGAATTCAAGGCTTCGATGGTACTCATGTATTCGGAAGGAACATAAAAGGCTGTACACTAAATTCTCAGGATGATGTTACGTTCTTTGAGTCGGACAGTTTAATTCTGAAAATGTCATTGCTTTTCTTTCTAACTTTAAAATAAAATGGTTCTTTGTTGATTATCTTGATTGCGATATGATTACCCTTGAGATTTTCCCGAAATAATCAATATGATGAATACAGGTGAATTGATTTGTAAGACTATCTATAGGAACTGCTATTGATGTTAGAATTCATCAGGAAAGATGTTTATTTTATTCATGGGTAATTGCAAGGATTTGAAAATGCCGTCTATATGGATAATGATGAAAGCAATCTCAACTAAGTTATATAGCTCACAGGATATAATAGTACCAAAAAAAACATTCATGTGAGATAAAAATCTTCTTCATTATTTCTAAGATATTATATTCTTCGATAATATCTTCCTGAAGAATTTCAGACCAGTTTATCATCAAATGAAACATTTGTATTATTTTTCAAGAGTTCGTTTGTAAGGATTAGATTTGTTTTTATGGGTTTGACCACGGATTGATATCAGTTAGTGAACCATTAAAAATCAGGGAGTACTGGAGAGCGGTTTCATCCTAGTTTGGTAATCATCAGCAGCACGCACCCGCCACAGGTGTTCGAACTCAGGACCTTCCGGTTACAAGGCAATCTCGTATACCATTCAGCCACTAGGACCTGATTCAATGGCTCATGAATTCTAAATTCTGCCAATTCGTGATTTAGCGCGACCACCAACCAATGTCATCATTGGGAAATCCATTCTCACACTTGACTGGTTAAACCTCACAGGTCACGACTTCTCACTATAACTCCAGGAAACTCCGTCCTGTAGCAAGTCACTAGCAAGCATCAGATTTCAGTTGATTAAAATGTAAAAATAAAATAAATAATGATAGTAGTGATAGTGATAATAATAATATTAGTGACGACATGCAATTCAAATGTGCGCAAGATAGCATCAACAATAAGGAATCTAAATCATCAGTAGTAATTACATACAAGGAAGGAACCTCGGAAACCTTACGCAGAATTCTTAACAATGCTGACAGGAATAAAAGTGGCATTCAAACCCACAAACTCAATTAGAAACAAGCTTTGTTGGTTAAAGAATCCTGTGGAGCCGTTAAAACAAAACGATTTCGTTTATCTAATACCCAGCAATGATTGTCAGGTCAAACTAATAGAACAGGGGCAGTCAGAGTAGCCGAGCATAAAAACCTAGCAAAATCTAGATTAGTTGACCCGAATAAGATAAGAAATCTAAAGAATAGTTCAACTACAGCACTACATGCAATTACACACAACCATACAATAGGATGGGATAGGATGACAGTTTTAAAATCTAATGTCACAGGGTATAGGGAGAGATTGATAACAGAAGCTTTGTTTATCGAATCAACTACAAACACGTGTAATAGAGATGATTCAACATCTGTCCCAGATATCTGGAAAATTCTACTACCCTAACGACGACAAATAGGAGAAGACAAAGAAAACTATAAAACTCAAGTTTCGAAGTTGTATGATTATAATTGATAAGATTATGAACAATAAATTTTGTTCGAAACGTCATCTAGTAAATAATACTGTTTCACTGTGTGATACATCTAATAAACAAACTAATATGGAAGTTGAAAAGTAAACAGTAAGTATATCGATGATTAAGTGTAATTTGTGAATTTAAAATCATTTTCTTTTCTATATACTTAATTAATCAAACACAGTCAATTTACCTAAAAGAGTTTTAAAGGATAGATTAATTCTAAAGTAAAAGGCACAAACAGCGAAGAAAATTTTCTTTTCGACGATTCATTTTCATGAGCTGTACAATCGTAATTATAGTTAACAAAGAAATCTGTAGACCAATCAGATACTGGTAAATTTTGTCCTTGGAAAATTGTATTACATAATGTAAGGTGTAAGAAGGGATGACTAATTGTAAGTTAGAAAGGAGACAGAAGTTGGCATGAGGTGATAAGTGTGAGATAATGAATAATCAATAAGCTCGTGTAAAATGGACAGGAACTAGTAGAAAGGCTATAAAGTGTTTTTGTGTAAAATATGTATGAAAAGCAATGTTATTAATGAGCAGCAATAGAGTGGTAATAAAATGTGGATGATGGGGACAATAATGATAATAAAAGTATTAATAAAATATAATAATAATAATAATAGTAATAATAGTGAACTTACATAATAAAGGAAAGAAGCAAAATTGTGGTGAGAACTTTACTCTGGCCATGGTAAGGCGAGAGAATGTATGTATCGCTTTTGGATGCAGAGGTTTGGTTTCAGATCTCGAATAGCTAATGCTTCAGCTATGTGCAGATGGCGTAACCGAAGTCCCTTTGTACGATATTGAGGGACTCTGTGTAACACTGTGAAGCATTCATGTGGGGGTGCTCGATGTCCAGAGATGACAAGGTGATGAATGCTTCACCTCTAATGCGTTTCATTACTATTGTCATCATCATCATCATCATCATCTGTATTTTTCTTCTAAATAAACGGCTTTTTATCATTGGTCTTCTCAAGGCCACTAGTGCGTTCGCGCTCCTTGGTCGCTTTTCTCTATGATTTCACACTTTTCTCCTCAGTAATTCGCATCCTTGCCCTGTTTGAGAGCTCAGTAGGTTTTGCAGTATGTTAATAATCCGATGATCTGCAGTGTAACCACTAAATCCCATTAATATGTTACCGTTTCCAGGCCTAATCTCTGGTTATCTTCACCGGTCACGGATTCTAACTAGAACTTTGACAAATCAATCCTGAATGCACTATTAGGTTGATTCTTACTTGGAATATGTATTTTCGGGGAGGTGGAATTGTGTTACTGCACTAGTGAACTTCAATTTTAAGGGAATGTGTTCACGAAGTGTAATGATAACCTTGATGTCACACTGTTTAGCTAGAAAGAACTAATTTAGATTCCGTGTTTTTCGCTTCATCTTTTTATTGATTCCGGTTCATCTTGAAAACTACTTCTTAATACTAATGAATTTCTTTATCAATTGAATAATCTTTCTGTGTGCTTTTTTATGTTTTAAAATAAATTTTATTTAGTTGGATCCTACTGTACCACCACTACTACTACTTCCGCTTCAATGATAGTTGCTGATTCATCATCAAGTATAACTGATGTTAAACATCTTAACACTAAAAATCACTTATCAATGGAAAATAGCCCTGTACTGAATGGTAGTATGACAAATTCAGATCCTCCTAAGTCTAGTCCTAGTAACACTGCTGCTGCTACTACTACTACTTCTATTCCTACTACTACCGTCCCCACCACTGTCTCTACCAACAACAGTACTAGTGGCCGAACAAAGACAACTATTCCTGCTAACTCTACCACTACTGCAACTACTCATACTGTCAGCCCTACTACCACTACTGTTACCACTGTCACCACTTCTACTGGAGATAATGGGCGTACTACCTCAGGTCTAAATGCTTTTTCTTCTTCCTATTCTTCTTCATACCCACCAACCACATTCCCATCTTATCGCAGGAGACGTGGTGGAGGTGGAGGTGTTATGGGTATGAATTCTACCAGTGGGATTGCGAATAATAAAAGTAAGTGATTTCGTAAAACATGATTTACACTCTAAAGGGAAAATTTCCTTTATTCCATTTTCAGCCAGTGTATTATTTTTTCCAGATATCGTCTGTTTGTTTTTTATTCCTTTATTAATTGAATATTTCTAGATTTATGTAATGTGATCCTAATAGAGGAGATAGTACAATCTGGTTTGTGAATTCAGGGGAATGGATATTTTGACCTATTTGTCATGCGTTGCTTATATTCGATGAACCATATCCCCGTACCTGAATACTGATCAATGTATCTTATTTATTTGTATGAGGAACTTAACCGTGGTTAGTTTGTTTCAGTTTTAACACCTTTAAAAGTGGCACTGTAAAACAATGATTGAAATCTCTAAACAACCACTAGATTTACTGTGATTACAGAGATATGTCTCAGGGACTAGCGCTGAAATGCACAAAACCTAAATGGCAAAGAATTAACAACATGTTTGTCTTTATTTCATATAATTATTATTCGTTCTTTGCATTCTGAGTGGAATATAAGACCTCAGTTGCACATCTTCATTCCACTCGGTCGCCCACCATCACTTTCAACTGGCTCCACAATCGCCTACAATCGTTCTCGTCACCCACCATGTTACCTACACGGCGATTGGGCGTTCGATGACACGCGAATGTCTCCTTGGCGTATGTCCAACGCATGAATACGTAAAACTCCATACTACTGATAGTAAAATAGTAGTATAGTAGTATTTAGGTTTGCACATTCCTGCTTGCTTTCTTGATTACCATTTATCATATAAAAACAGACCACCTGCTGTGATCAATAATTGATTTCAAAGAAAACTACGGTGAAATTTCACCTCCTCGAACTGTGTAAATTGCGAAGTATGTCCAATCCGTCTACCTTCATTTCCTTCTGCCTATTCGTTGGACAACAGGTTGTTGGTTGGTTCGCCACCTGCCATAGTTCCTTGCTGTTTATCTTTTCCGGCCAGCTATATCTAATCTTTAGCGTCTACTTAAACCGTGTGTTGATGAAAGCCTACAACAGTCTGTTGGAAATGCTTTTGCTGGTGGTATGCCAGTCAAGTGTATGAACTACACAGAAGCGATGACTTGACATTAGTGTTAGAAATTTGCATATTGTTCCTTCTGATAATAAGTCCTGTGGATCTGCTTTAATAGTGGTAAGAATTTATAGTTCAAGACAATGCTTAATCATTGTTTGATATTCGAGTTGATATTTAGATCATAAAATTCCGTCATCGGGTTAATTTACTCCTTCAGAATGACTACTGCTACTACTACTACTACTGATACAGACAATGTGTGCCAACGAAATATTATTTTCACATATTCCAACACTTCAATTTGGCATTAGCAACAGATTACGATATATGCATTTGAACATAGTATTTGATGTTAGATACAGAATACATTTCCCACGGTTATATACTTCCTTAACAAAAGAATATTATGTATATTTGAACATTCTATTTAATATTGTTTGATGTAAACGGAAATTACAAACTCAGTGATTGGTTAAAGAATATAAACTATATATATAAACAGAGGTTTGATCAATAAAAAATGAACTTTGGCTTCCGTGTCTTACCTTCTGCTGTTACATTTGGTGTCGCTGCCTGCCGATAAACAAAAAGCCTATGCCCTGCAGTTTTTGATGGAGATATATGGATCTTCGGGCAGGAATTCAAGACTGTTGCACAGTTGCGTGGCGTTCAAGATACTTCAGCGATAAAGCTGTTACTTGTGACGCTGCTGGGAGGTCGGACGAGGACAGCATATGATAGTGTGAGGCGAAAAACCGATGAATACGAGCCAGGGTCATGCAAACTGCTCCCAAAGTGGGAAGGACCATACATGGTCACCGTGAGACGGGGTCACGTATATACGATCAGAAATGCAAACAAAGAGGAGCGGGTGAACGTCAGCGAGCTCCGGAACTCGATACAGCAAGACAAGCTAACAAAGCCGCTAGCACCAAGAATATCAAACCGACTTCGGTGGAAGGTTTTTGACGAGGAGATGAGTGTGGTGGTGTGGTACAGACAATGTGTGGCAACGGAATATTATTCTCACATATTCCCACAGAACATTCTATCTCATGTCGTTTGACGTAAACCGAAATCACACACTCAGTGATTGGTTAACGAATATAAACTGTAGATATATAAACAGCGGTTCGATCAATGGAAAATATACTGTGGCTTCCGTCTCTTGCCTTCTGTTGTTATACTACTATTACTACTACTACTACTAAATGAAAGAGTAGTTATCAAATACTCAGAGCTACACATTTACACCCACCGTTAAGAATGTATGGTGTTCACTACGCCTAAATGAATATTCTATAGTTTTTTGGATATTTATTACCAGAGTACAGTAAAAAAAAATTTCCCAACTGATATTCACAGTAAGTAGAAATAACTTTGCAGCCAGTTCATTTGTTAACTAAAACAACAAACTAACCAACTAATAGTGTTTAACTATTGGAGTGCGTTAACTTGTATTTTCTTTTGTGTTAGTTTTCTAACCTTCAGATATTCACAATTTCACGTTTAAGTTATACACAGTAGTGGAATGAAGGCTAAAATCATTAGAACGAATTCGTACTGCTGTTGGAAAAAGTTTTCAAATTCTTTTTTTTTTCAAAAATGCTGTCTTACGTTTTGGTGGTGTGCAGCTAGTGTTAAAGGTTTTCACACACGGTTGAAATGTCATGAACCCGTACATCTGTAAACGGAATGTGTGTAATTGGCCTTAATTACAAGTTATTCTGGGATCTTCATGCAGAAAAAAATGCAGTTATTTCTGAAATATAACAATAGAACATCAATGCTGAAAATGAGAGTGATGAAAAAAAGCAGACAATCCAAAATAAGTTTACCTCTGTCTACAAGTCATCCAAAGAAACACTGAAAACCAAAGCGTATTACATAGCTACTACTTCACCCTAGTTTTCCACCACTCAGCAATACTCACTTTATGCCAAACAGTAATGCTAGGTCGTCGGTCGGTTTTCGACATAGAACTTTGCACCGATGTGTGGCAGTTCAAGTCGCCACACTCCATGGAGCACACAAAGCAAGAGAAGAAAGTAGAAGAAATGCATATTAGAGACAGTAAACAGAGGTGTGAAACAAAGGAATAGTAATAACGAAGAACGATGTAGTTTCATTTGAAATCATAAGTCACAAGGAGTGGATGCATCTGCACTATTGAGAACGATTTTAAGCCATATCGCCAATTGTCGCCAGCCATTGGTTTTTACCGTCTTGAGGATCCCAACCAGGAAGTCGACACCTTTCTACGTGGCCTAGACTAACTGTTGTAGATTTCATTGACTGGTGCCATGTTTTGGTTTGACCGCCGCCAGCTCTTTTCCATCCTGACCCTATATCAGCTAACATTGCCCGTCGAGGAAGGCGATGACTAGGCATACGTAATGCTAGGTCGTAGTACAAAAACACCATTCAAGACCTACAAAGTTAGGTCAATAAGTGAGATTATGAATCTGTTATCAGCAGTGGTTTAAATATGCATTATACATACCTATCCACCGTTAGCCTCAACGCCCTCCGGTAATTAGAGTAGCAGTGAAAGCAAAACTAATTTAAGCTGATCGGGTGAAAGAGTATATTAAGTCTGCGAAGAGGCTAGCTATTACTTCAGTCCTATGTAAGTAAAACACAGTCTGTTTTTCTTGAAAAGAATAAAAAAAACACTGTAAACATCAGTGCCTAAAAACTTTGAGCAATGTAATCCCCGTCCATTTAAATATTTTCGTGTCGTGGTAAAGCTCAAAACAAATGAAGTTGTTTTCTAACCACTGGTGTCTAACTTGTGATGCAGTTTAAACTAGAAATTAATTTATTATAACGTTTAAAAATCAGTAAGAAAAGAGATTTCTCTCACCATCTTTTCTATGCAGAACACATCATGTCCAACTTCTGACGTTTGTGTTTTTTTTCGTATGCCTAAAGTATGTTCTGTGTGTAGGTATACAATTCATTGGATGAAATATCCAACTGTTAGACAATCAGTCAGTCACATAACTTTGAACTCTTCTTCACCTCTCCATTCAGTTTGCAGTCATCGGTCATTGCTGAATGATGTCATTAAGCCTGTACACGAACAAACGTTGTGACCTAGAGAACAAACACTTAGTAATTCCCGTAGTGGAGATGTGTAACATTTAACTGGATCACCAAAGAAACTTCCTATATTTTGACGGCTGGACACTGATACACAGGAAAATAATAAGAGAATAACGCATTGACTAAAGCGGGCAGATAACTGTCGTATGCGTGTTGGGATAGGTATTCACCTTTTGAAGTTGTCCAATGTGTCCACCAGCGGTTGTCGTTATCTTTTTAGGTGATTATAATTTTGTAGTGATCACGTGTGCAAATACAGACACACATACAGACAGACAAGTGATTATTGTTACTATTTTTGTCACTTTATTCATTCGTTTAGATTATCCAAATTTTCGCTCATACAATCGGCCGGTTAACTTTGGTAATAATAAATCACTACAAAATTCAGTATGGAATCAATCATCCTTTATTACTTCTAAATCGAATTCAGATTATTATCATCATCATCAACAACATCCCGACGGTCTACAAAACGGTAGCATTAATAATAATAATAGTAATAATAACAACAATAATCATACAAATCATTACCAACAGCACTATCCATCACCATCTTATCATCATCAGCCGTATCCAAGTCAACATTCTCAACACACGTATCATCGTGGTCCTGTTATTACTGGTGGTGTTGGAACGGCAGCACAAGAATTGGACATGGACTCTGAAGCAGAGATTGAGAAAGGCGGTATAGCACATCTATCCACATGTGCACATCTTCCAGTAAATATATTATTGCCTACAGTTCAATCACCGTCGGCTTACTGTCCACAGCCTGATTGCATTTTAAATTCACAATGCTACGATCATCACCATCATGATGATCACCATCACCATGCACATCCTCATCCTCATCATTTACATCAACAATCCACTGAATCGTTTGATGCTTGTCTAAATGGTGATACAGTTGGCGTAAATGGTTCAATAGCAATAGATAATGATGCTGTTGTTATTAGTACTACTAATACTACTGCTAATAATAATAATAACATCGGAGGAGATGATGATGATTTCAATTCAACTGCAACAAATACTGCTTGGAGCACTCAAGATAAAATTATTCATAATCTATTATCTAATCTTTTAGCACCACAAGTAAGTCTGGGAAGATAATAGTTATTATACAATTTATATATATAAATGTATTACTTCCTTTGATTATCAGGCATAATTTGAATCACTTCGCGCTCAAAATGTGTATTCTACAATATGCTAGTAAAACATCACCATGTAACGTCGATAGATAGTTTGAGAGGAGGGATTACAGGTATTTACTCATCATAAACGGCTTTTGATAGATTCGCCACTAGACAATGAAATTATAAGCCTTCATCAATTGCAGCGACTAGAACATGTGCTCAAAACACTTAGCTACTGTCTAGCCGAAAACTCTGTTTTCGCAGACTTCGGATTAAAGGGGATAAATACGATGTTTCACTAGATTACGATGTCGTACTAACTAGTGAATTCTCTGGCTATTGGTGTGGAGACGTGTTTGAGAGTATAGTTTGCCTGTCTGATACGGATGTTGGTGTTTTTGGACAATACAACATGAAAATATTGGTCTTAATGGTGCAGATTTACGCATACTTTATTTTCCCATTCTCATCTTCTATGTTTGTCTTCAAGAATCCTACGAAATTTAACTGTATGGGTTTCATGTATTAACCTGCTAACTTACGTGTAAATATGAGTTTTACCAACCTACTTGGTTTTATTGTCAATATCATACTTCAGTTTGTTTGCTGCAAACTACTTCGAAATTCACTTTGAATTTCACAAATGCTAAGCCAAAATCAAGTAAATCTGTTATATTTTTCGCAATACTTTGAGTTGGACATAAACGCGCTGATCATGAATATACCGCTTGGCTGAGCCAACAGCCTTATGTGACATTTCCTCAGCCAGCACTACTGCTTAAGCGAGACCACACAAAACGATGTAAGCCAAAAAGTCTATTTCGCGCAGTAAAGTATCATATACATCAACAAGGATATGTCAATTAGTCTGTAATCATGATCGATAAAATAATGGGCTGTCATACAAGAATTCCCTTTTACAAATTTGAGCAGAGAAAGAACAAATATTAGTGCAGGATAACATGGGTCCATTTTATTTTGTTGGTACTCATCAACTGCATACAACCTATACTCTTTGATGAATAAAAGTCAGTGTAAAATTTAGCATACTTTTGTCTATCAACAAGCATATTATAAGAGTGTCATGGTGAGATGAAACATCAGGATGACAAGGTAACTGGAGTGTAAATATGTATATCTTATTGGAGAGAAGTTTCTAGGAAATAAATGAATAACATAAATAAAATGGATCCGTGTTATTCTGCACTAATATTTATTCCTTCTCAGCTCAGAAATAGTGGGCGTTATTTCACAGAGGTCAATTCTGATTGGTTAATTTCCAAACTGGTCATCGATAACCATATTACGGATAAAGGTTAATCCAACCATCTAATAACGAGAATTCAAAATGCACCGTGATGCCGAGCCAACTAGCACGGTGGTGACATTGCAAACTTGACTGGTAGAATTCAGTTTGGTTACAGGATTTCATCATGAGCTGACATTAGTTAGAGAACCATTGGAAAGCCAACTGGGAGTACTGGACAGCTGTTTCGTCCTAGTTTGGGACTCTTCATCAGTACGCACCCACCGGGGTTCGAACCCAGGACCTTCTGGTTACCTATGCTCAATACAACGGGTTGAACCAATACTAGAATTCAGTTTGCTATAAACAAAGGTCTAGATACATGACATTAGTTAGTCTCTCTAATCAAAGGATAACCGATTGTTTATCCGCTTACATATTAAAATTTCATTTAACTTCTTGAGTAGATAAAATGAACCAAGAAAGCAAGTGACAATTTCTCAGGGCTATAATCTGCTCAGTGTTTAAATTTGTAGATCATATTCAATAAATGGACTCTAGATTGGAAATCTACGTCATATAGTGAGATTTGAGCAATCAGATACAGTAGCTGTTATCAACTAGCCAATGAATTAATGTGTATATAGTTTTTAAGTAGCATTTATTTTCTCAAGCAATATACTGATAACATCATGCTCCTTCTTACAAAGCTGTGAAATGTCAGGAAGCAGTGTATACATTTCCTATAAACCTGTATAATTGTCAATGTCTTTCTCTCTCATTTTCTTCTTCTATATTCAGGTTACAGAAGTTAAATCTCATAGTGCATTAATTCAGCTGTCATTCCCCCAAGATTTAATTCATTCATCTATTGGAAAAGCAGAAACAGAAACAACAACCTTATTGTCATCAACGTCATCATCAACAACAACATCAACAACAATAACTACAACTAACTCAGAGATTTCATCATCAACGACAACAGCAGCCTCGACTGTACCCACTGATTATTCCTCATTATCCTCATTACAATCCCGAACATTTCCTACAGAAAACAATACTCATACTACTAATACTACTAAGTCCTGTAAGCCAATAAATTCACCTGTAAAAAGTCCACGTCACAAGTACAAAGCATCAGTATCGTCACCTCCAACACCGAAAATGACTACAACAACAAAAATGAATTCATCGAAGTCCGAGTTAAATAATGGTATTAGTAGTAGTAATACTAATAATAATAATAATAATAATAATGATAATACTGATGAGTGTTACAATGGTAATGGTAATCATGAATCGAAAGCCAACAGTAATACAGTCACTTCGAATACTAACGGTATTGATAATAATAGTCAACATCAGATTACAATTGACTTGGATGCTATACAGTTCGAATTACACCTAACTGAAAGATGCAGTACACCCCAGTTCAAATGCGTTTTTATGTAAGTTTACACTTGTCACTGTTGTCTTTGACTCCAATTCTATTCTGTTCTATTCTCCTATTTCTTTAATCAATGAATATTAAGGTAAATTCAGGTGAAACGAAATAATGGATAATGTGACAAACAGCGGGCAATGAGGAAACAGGCATAAAATGGACCCACACAAAAAACTTGGAGGATCTGGTCTTTGCCGATGATATATGTCTGATTTCCGACAAACTGGAGGATATGCAAGCGAAAAGCAACAAGTTGGCAGAAGAAGCATCCAGAGAAGATAGGACTTCAGGTGAACATAGAGAAAACAGAGGTGATGAAGATTCCTGGACAACAACAACAACAACAACAGACAACAATCAGCATAAATGGAAGGAACCTGAAAGAAACAACCTCTTTTACCTACCTATCTGGGAAGCATCGTCTCAACTACAGGCAGACGGAACTGACGAGGATATCAAAGCAAGAATCGGAAAAGCAAGACAAGCTTTCACTACTCTCAAGTCTGTGTGGAGGTCAACAGCACTCAGCATCAAAAATAAGATCCGGATTTTCAACTCCAATGTGAAGTCAGTGCCAGTTACTATACGGATCAGAGACTTGCACTGCGCGTCATAAAGAGCATCTCAAACAAACTACAGACCTTCATTAACAGTTGTCTTCGCTCAATACTCAAGATCAGATAGCCAGCCAGAAAAGATCAGCAACAGGGATCTCTGGGAGCGAACCAACCAGGAACCGATTGTGAAACAAATAGGCAGGAAGAAATGGAGATGGATTGGCCATACTCTGAGGAAACCATCAAATGACATAACTAGACAAGCCATCGCTCGAGTGAAACCCGAACGGGAAGCGACGAGTTGGTCGTCAGTGCAAGGTTGACTTGGAGGAGGTCATGTGAAGAGGAGATGAAACCTTGGTGGCAGACATGGAGCCAGGTGAAAACGTTGGCAGAGAACCGAACTCAATGGAGACGTGCGGCTGAAACCCTATGCTCCTCTAGGAAATAAAGGAAACAATCATAATAATAATAAATTCATGCACACTGAGTTCACTTCATGCTCCCATAAAATGATGAAGATGAAGACAACCAACCAATCAAATAACAACAAGCATCAGTCATTCATTATCAACGGAGGAATTTGAAAGAGGTCCACCGCCTTCACTTATCTAGGAAGCGTCATCTCAAATATACGCCCCATGGATGATGATGATGTCAAAACCAGCCAGGATTGGAAAGGCATGACAGATCTTCATCATTCTGAAATAAGATTGAACTGAACTGAGACTGAACTCAACATAAACAGCAAAATTCGGATTTTCAACATCAATTTTAAGTCAGTCACTTCTTCTATATGGGTCAGAGGGAGACATGGCCAGCGCGTCATAGAAAGCTTATCCAACAGCTGGCCACACGATCGCCCAAAAGCTTTCATCACCTTTTCCATATCAGCCTCGGACATACTCGTAACGCAGTGTTTCCCGCTTGGCTTCCACTTAAGAGTTGATCTGGTATGCGATGTCTTTCAACGATCTCCTCAGTGTGTGTGTCCAATCCATCTATGTTTTCTTCAGAATATTTGCTGATCTAATAGGGTTTATGAGTGATTCGTTCCTGGAGTTTCTTTTTGTTGCTAATTCTTTCTGGCCAATTGATCTTCAACATGGATCGAGATCAGCTGTTGATAAAAATCTGCCGTTCCCTATTAGAAATGGTTTCTATGACGCTACTGCCAAGTGTCTGAACCATATAGAAGCTCTGATCTACTTGACATTAATTTTGAAAGTTGGGATCTTATTCCTCCTTTTGCTGAGTGCAGTAGATTTCCACATTGATTTCAGAGGAGCAAAGGTCCGTCTTCCTTGTCCAATCCTGCCTTTGATATCCTTATCCGTGCTGCCTGTAGTTGAAACGACTCTGTCTACATAAGTGCAGCGTATGACTTACTTTAGATTTCTCTCTTTGATGATGATCGATGCTTGCTGTTGTTGTTGTTGTTGGTGGTGGTGGTGGTGGTGGTGATTAGGGATCTTCATCGCATTCATCTTCTCTACGTTCACTTGAAGTCCTGTCTTCCTCTGCTTCTTCCGTCAACTTATTGATTTTTGCCTGTAAATCTCCTGCTTGCCTAATTGTAATACAATGGAATATAGTGATTAGAAGTCTCTTGTTGTTGTAGCTGTTATTATTATTATTGTGTGAGTTGTTTACGGTGTATCAATGTTACTGCAGTAGAAAGAGATAAAAAAAAGAGAAAGAAAGGAAGATAGTTTATTACAATTCATAATTTTGTTTATAACGATATACTGATAGAGTTTGATAATTTAATCGATCATCTCACCTGAATTATGAAAAGTTTATCAAAACAACTAGCAAAAGAGGAAATCAATAGCAAAATGTATTATTTTTTTTAATACTTCATTCATGTTAAATTATTTGCTGGTGTAGAAATACAACTGTTTATACAGCTATATATATCTTGATGGCGACTAACAGTGTATAAGCAATGCTATAGCCTTTTGGAAATGCTTTCTATGACGCGCTGGCCAACTTTCTGACCCATATAGAAGAAATACCTGACTTAATGTTGATGTTGAAGACTCGAATTTTGTTGTTTATGCTGAGTACTGCATGTACTTACATCTCAGTTAGTAGTGATGTTGCAACTAGAAGTAGGCAACCATTTTTCCAAATACCATATTATAATATTATTATTATTCCCTTGAGTTCTGAGTGGGTGCGTCGGTGGCATAGTGGTTAGGACGCTCGCCGACCATGCACATGGTCCGGGGTTCGATCCCCGGCCGGCGCACTCCTTTACCTCGCTAAGCCAGAACTAAAAGCTGGTGAAGAGGAAAGGTTGGGCATGAGGCTAGCAACCCCATCCTGTAAAAATAAACACTGAGTGTAACACAGAACTTCAACAGCACATCTCCATCTCATCCTGTCCTCTGTAGTCCTTATTAGCTGGCCTCACGGCTACCCATAATCTCAAATCTCCTCCTCACTTGATCTCCCCCTCGGAACCACGCCCAACTTGTCGTTTCCAATTCGAGTCTCACTCGAGTGAGGGCCTGGTGCGCGATATAAACCAACCGTCTCCTCAGTGAGTGTCCGATCCATTTTCATTTTCTTCGGAATATTTGCTGATCAATGGGATTGATGATTGATTCGTTCCCCGAGTTTCTCGTTGATGATAATTCTTTCTGGCCAATTAATCTTCAATATGCGTCGAAGTCAGCTGTTGATAAAAGTCTGCCATAGCCTGTTGAAAATGCGTTTCGTGACGCTCTGGTGAAGTTTCGGACCCATATAGAAGAAGTGACTGACTTAACATTGGTGTTGAAAATCCGAATTTCGTTCTATACAGTGCTGAGTGCAAAAGATTTCCAAACTGATTGCAGTGTGATGAATATCTGCCTTGCCTTTTTGCGGTTCTGGTTTTGACGTCGTCATCCGTGGGGCATGCCTGATCTTTTAGATTCTTCTTATCGGTCCAACGTATTCCTGTCTTCTCCTACCTTGTGATCTTCCGCATAATGCTATCCACCATAATTAGGAATATCATTGGTGATAATAGGCAGCTTTATCTCACTGCTGTATTCAGTACGAAGGCTACTCTGAGCTTCTCGTTGTGGATCACCTGACACATGGCATTGTCATATATCCGTTGAATGAGTTTGATGGAGGTTTGGGGCACTGCACTCCGTAGTGTTGAAGTAGTTTCCAAACTACTTCGCGGTCAACGCTGTTGAAGACTTTTTCAAAGTCGATGAAGTTGTGGTAGAGAGTTGACTGTCATTCTCTGCTGTCGATGGTGGTGATGCGTAGAGTCGCGATTTAATCCGCATATGATTTTCTTCCCCTGAATCCAGTTTGTTCCGGTAGGAGTTTTGCATCCAGTGCATGTTTTATTCTCTCCAGGATGATGCGATTTAAAATCTTACTTAACTTGAACAAGAGCATGATTCCTTACCATAGCATAATGTCTACTAAAAAATGGTGTGTGGTTTATTGGCTAAAGAAGTTGACTTTCAGGCAGTGGATCATTGGTTCCAGTTGCTGATCGGCACTAATCAGATTAGCCGTCAGTCCTCAAATAATATGTGTATCTCATAATGTGTTTAGTATATATGCGAAGTCTATCCCCGTTAGTGAAGTGCTAATGTCCAAAACAAAAGGAGAGTAAATGTTATGAGCTATTTATTTCGGAACAGAGATAATTTATTCTTAACTTTTCATACTTGTTATGCATATTTCATGAAAATATCACGGCGAAAGAAATGCAATTAATAGCAATAAAATAATGTGTTAAAGCTGACAAGATACGCGGGAAGTTAGCATACATAAAAATAAAAGTTATTCTGATTGTCTTGTTGCTCTTCAAGCTCTTTAGGCTCTATTGACACAGCTTTTGATGTTAACCTGTCTTCGGCCACATGATGAAGTGAACTCTGAGTATTCACCACCATACCCCAAATGAAAATTATTGTAGTGCTCAAAGCTAGTAAGGAAATAAATAACCTATACCATTGCGACTGACATTCATTTATGTCTGTCTCTGCTTCTGTTTAACCTGTTATTCTATGCCTGCTATAATGCAGTACTGATTTCTTGACATGAATAAATTCAGATGTTTATTCTCTCTCTCTCTCTCTGCATGTCACTTTAGGTAAAGCTTATTCACGAATTACTTTTCTGACGAAACAGTAAAAAGGTGGCGCAAATAAATGACGCCTTTTTATTGTTTTTTTTCTTGTTTGTTGAAATGCCTAATAGAACCCTTTTCTCATGTTTCTTGGCTATAAAATGCAAAGGTGTTTCTACGATTTTTACTGTATTTTATCGCTATTAACCTGAAATATTCCTTTCGGAGACAACTGGTATAAAGTTTTGTTGTACTTAAGCTTCATACCTGTTAACTAAATAAGTGAATCAGTAACCTAGAAGAATCTTATATTCTGTAGCGAAGTAAGAAATTTTACCTTTAAGCTATCATGACCACCAATAATCTCCAGTATGACTATTCACGTTCTCTACTGGATCTTTATAGTCGGTGGCACAGTGGTTAGGACTCTCACCGGCCATGCACATGGTCCGGGGTTCGATCCCCTGCCGATGCACACCTGATATCAATGGTCGGCCTGCGAAATTTGGGCCATCGATATCACATGCTGAAAATGCCATGCTTGTGCCAAAAATACGGTGTGGAATCAAGCTAGAATTTTAAAAAATGTGTTCATGGCACTATTACTTACTGTGTTCTACCATGACTCGGTATTGAATTTTCTTCGTTACGGAGAAACCCATGAAGTTGGATAGCTTTTCTCAACTGTACAGGGATAGTAATGAACAATGGCGTTATTAACAATCGGGTATCATAAACAGGCTTGATTCCATCTCATTTAAAACTTGGCAGTTGGATGTTTCAATGTCGTACTGTTTAGATACTCCTGCATGTTTTCAGTATTGATTTTCAAGTATTGGTTTTGTAGGGATTTTGTTTGATTGCATGGAGGATTTCATCATGAGCTGACATCAGTTAGAGAACAACTGGAAAACCTGGGAGTACTGGACAGCTGTTTCATCCTAGTTTGGGACTCTTCATCAGTACGCACTCACCGGGTCACTGGACCCATCCAATGGTCCTTGAATTCTAACTTCTGCCAATTCACGACATAGCGCGACCATTTCGCAATGTCTTCTTCTATGAGTTACTGCCTCATCTTCAACCTGCTACCAAACAAATCCCTACAAAACCGATACTTGAAAATTAATCTGATGCTCACTAGTGACTGGCCCTATTCAGCCAGTTAACCTGGGGTTCTAGTGGGAAGCCGTGACCAGCAGGTTGAAGATGAGGCAGTAACTCATCGAAGAAGACATTGCGAAATGGTCGCGCTATGTCGTGAATTGGCAGAATTCGAATCCGGCTCTAGAGCAATTTCAGTATTGCTTGTGCTGTACTAAAAACCAAACAGTGAGCAATAATGAGCTTAAGCATACACTAATAGGTGATGAAGGTAATTTAGTTGAAAAGATTTTATAAGTATTCATGAAATAACGTATCTGATTCGTATGTCATAATGTCGTCACAAGGTCAACCTAAGTTGTATAGCTAGGTGCGATTCAATCCCTCTACTACTTCCTGATTATTGTAATAGGCTTGAAACTCAGATAAGCTACGATCTTCAGACTACTAACTGTCAACATGAAGATTATATGTAACTTGTTGGATGTACCTACATTCCCCAGAGAGTGATGGTGTTGTCCACACTGGGGCTCGAATCCAGTACCCATGGTTTCAAACGGCACAGCGTTATCCACTAGACAAACCACTTGGTCCCTAAGAGCCACCTCTTGTGCATCAGATGTCACTTATTATCTATTTTTAATCCGATTTCTGTTTTCCCGTTGATTGATTGGGACGAAATGTTTGGCCTCTGTTAGACATGTCGGCTCCTTGTGTCAGCATCCGCATCCTCACAAGGATCTGACATGCCGACAGAGGTCGAACATTTCGTTCCAACCAATCAACGGGGAAATCAAAATTGAATTAGAAATAAATAATAAATAATTTTTATTGAATTTAATTAATACTAAATGCTAGCACACTTATCAATGTTGTTTATGAGTTGTCCTCACTGTCAGTATATTATTGTCGAATAATTCTCTTTTCTTTATGCTATAATTTTTACTAGTGGAGAAGCCACTTTCATATCACTACAAGACCTCCGACCTGGAACAAATTATTGTGTAAAGTAAGTATTAAAATTGATATTTACATGTTTATTTTTGTTCTCCCTTGTGATGACATGATTTTCTCTCGATTAATCCTTTTATCCACCCTACAAAGTGTATATTCGTAAACAGAGAGATTAGTGCATTGGAATTTGTGTGTGTCTGTGAAACATGATCACTCTAGTAGTAGTAGTAAAGTATGTTGTTCTATATATCTAGTAAACAATACTATTTCATCACAGTATGTGGTATATTTAGTAAACAAACTAATGTATTAATAAAAAGGTTTTGTGTTAATCGGTATCGAGGAATAAATTTTTTTCTCTAAAAAAGGATATTTAGAAAACCTTTGAACACATGGAATGTTTTGCTAACACGCATGAAATTAAATCCTTTTTATGTTTAGTAGAAAGACTGACCAAAGTTGATAACGTAAAACTTTGCATTAAAAAAAGTTACAGTTCAACTCGATACACTTTATAAAGAAAAATATAAAGGTGAAGGAAAAATGGAAGGTAAACGAAAATTTACTTGAGCAAGAATGTAATGGGTTTGGGAGTTCATGAAGGCCAAATGCATCTGCCCCGCTGAAATCAATTTTCAGTTGTTTCATCAAAAGTCTGCAGTCATTAATTCTTAGAGTCTCGAGGACCACAGCCCCAGGTGGTAGAGTACACCTCCCTAAATGGCTGGAACAAATCAACAGTCAGATATATTTCATGAATTTATGCTGGCATGTTTTGATTTGACCACCTCAACCCCTTTACAACCTAATCCTATCTTAAGTAACATCGATTTGTGAGACGAGCGATGATTTGTCATTCGTAATATGTGTTCTAGTCATCTCAATAGATCCCGCTTCTGCATCTTACTCCACCATAATAAATCGCCCATCATGCAAGGTAGGACGCAAACACATAAGGCTAAATACAACTGGCCTTTTCATATCCTCTGCCTTCGATGGCCATGTCTTACAGGCACAAAGGCTGGCTGAAAGAACCTTTGTGCAGTGCATGCGTTCTTTGATAAAGAGCAGAATATCTTTCCTGTACCAAAAGAGTGATATAATTCGGCAAACGCCAGTTCAGCATTTTGTATCCGAGTTGGAACAACAAGTTACAACAGACTGTTTCGCCTGTAAATGTTGTTGCTTACTTAAAAAAATAGTACTCAGGCTAAAGGAAACCGCGGGGTGTGTAAAATAATATTTTGAAAGGTTTTAAATCTCGATTGAAATTTAAGATACTGTTAAGCAATTGCCAGTTTAACAGTTAGGGCTGTTTGTTTATAAACGCCTAATTTTGTTATATGCATTTTAATTTAATTTTGATTAGTAGAAATTTGACTCCTAGTGGCGTTATTCTTTTTGTTGTATTCTCTACTTTGTTTTTTGATTTGATGAAAATTTTGCTCGAAGAATGAAATAGAATAATTATAAGACCGTTTATGTGGATTAGTGTTAGTTGTACAATTTCAAATTATATCGTCTTTGTCTGCCTCCAAGTGAAAAATTACTTAACAACTGATGAAAATGTCCTCTTGAACCGTTCTTTGAAGTAGATGTATAAGAGCTACCATGTTTGCTGAAAATATTTAAGAATTCCCCATTGATTGATTTTCTTTTGGCGCAAGGAGATTCATCGTGCTGAAGTTTCTGTAGCAGCTTTGTTTACAGGATGGGGTTGCTAGCCTCACGCCTGAGAAGGGGATTGTTACATTAAAATATAGTTTAGAGAGAAGCGACCTTGTGGGTTGCTCCCCTTAAAACCAGGAAAACAAGGAATAAAACAATCAGAACAACACCAGCACAGGAAAATAATTCACAACAAGAAGGGTAACAAGCGACAACAACAATAATAATATCACAGTCAAGTACAGTTAACCAAAATGATACCAAAATCATAGACTCACTGACTTGAGCCAACTTGAACATGTAAATCCATCAATATATATACAATTCTAGATATAAGTTAGTGTTAAACAAGCACAGAGTGGCAAATAGGTAGTTATAGGTATTATCTGTCAACAGTTTTATATCCAAAGATTCAGTGTTTCAAAGGCAAATAATTGCAATAGTTTTTTGCAACTTTTTGGCAAGATATTCCACAGAAATAAGAGTTTTAGGTAACTATGTAAATGTAACGTAGTAATCAACCAAAGTGGTCTGTCATTGTTAACATGTCGACTTCTATTGTGGACTCTATGAATACGTCTTTGGGGCTGGTGACTAGCAGTAGAAACCACGACACACGTTTCCTTCTATCTTGGAGTTGTCAATTAGCGGCACCTGTACACCAGTGAGTGATGATGTTCCCCTCAAAGACTCGAACTTTGAACCCATCATTTCAAACAGAAACCGAGTCCGATATAAATTAATCAACCAGAAATGCAAAATAATGTAAAGAATTAACAAATGATACCCGTTTCATAAGAAGTAATGCTCGTGATCCAGTGGCCTACTGGAAATCGCCTTCACATTTGAAATGATGAATGGTGTGTGTGTGGTGAGTCCCAGCAGGAACATAGTCACTCATGGATGTGAAGATACATCCGACTGATAAATCCCAGATAGCACGACTTCATAGCAGCGTGGATGTTACTGTTAGCCACTATCAACCAAGTAATATTTGTCACTGTGTCTTAATAATCAACTCGACTATATATATTGGAAATTTTCACCAAAAAAATCCAAGGCACCGTTTCACTTTGGATTACGTATTTTACAAAAACTTGATTTAGTTGTTCATTTTAGCGATTAGATTATTGAATTCAAGGGACTGATTGAACCCTGAATCACATATTTTTTTCTTTAGCATCATTTGTTCTTCTGAATTCCAGTCGTTGTTTTTTTTTTGGATTTCATCATGCAATAAATTCAAAATAGTTCCTCTTGTATGCTTGTGTTTGGGTGCTATTAGCCTTTGTAAAATAAATTTTCACATGACCTCATGCAGAAACTTACAATGGATTACTTATTGTGTATTGTTATTTTCAACTAAAATGGATGGTTCTTACCGCTTCATCATTATATAACTTCATGAATACATCTAAATCTATACAAAATAGCTGCCGGAGGGTTATCGGTTTAGCCATCTAGTCTTAAATTTGGTCGTCGAAGTTTACCAATCAGGTGTGTAATGTTGTCACTAAAATCAATGACACCATACTGATGCTAATTGTGGTGTACTGTTATGGAATCAGCAACAGTCGCAAAACAACAGGAAAGTATTACATCACAAATGCTTGAATACTTAGTTAGTAGTAAATTGTTTCTACAACCCGGTAGATGTTACTTATTAATTTAGCAAGTAGTTAAGAAAGCTATGAAGTCGGAAAATAGAAAGTGTAGCGAACAGATGTCCGATCCATCACTTTGCTAACTAGACTACCAGATTCAACTACAAGCGGGTCATAGTTTCACAATAGTAACTACTGGAGAGTTTGACCAACTTGGCGACTAGTGAGATGCGAAATGGACGCTCAAGTGTCACACATTTACAGCAAGATAAGGAATTAAAAGCACCACTTCTGAACTTAGAACTCACATGGAAACTGTTGAATTACTAAATAGTGTGCTTATTACAAACAATTTGATGAAAGATTTGTGAAAACAAAGTTAACCGGATGCTGCTTAAAACTTGTATTCTCCTGTAGATGAAAAACCAGGAAGAAATCAGCTGGCAGTGTACATTAAGATCCCCGAAACGAGAACTTTTCCTTCACACACCTTAGAGTCATCGGAGGAGATTATCTATAGTTGAGTATTACTACTACGTTTCTGCTCCTTATGTCATTGGTCTTTACACAACACTTTCATTTTTATTTGAGCTGTACTCAATCAGTCACTCAACTTACTCATTGAATATTATTTTAGTTTCTACTTGATTAATGCTGTCTGTATTGCGGTACTCTTATCGAAAAATTAATTTTAACGACACATCTTTGGAAACATTCCTTTTATTCCTATGCAAGTGGAGTATATATTTATATGATTGTGGAGCAACTTTAGAATGATATCGCTGAAATGCATAACTCTTCTCTGAACGCCTCTTCTTTTATAACATTGTTTTACAGAACTAAGCGAAATACGTGGATATTTATGCAACATCGCTTTTTTCATCTGATCCCTCAATAGAAGCATTTATACGTTAGATTATTTTGACTAAGTTGAAAAACTTGACTTCCAGCTGATAGGTGCGAGGTTCGATACCTACATCACCCACTTAAACCTGGGCAACTGGATGGCCATCATCAGCCCTCACACAATCAGTGTAGTTCATATCCTGATACATGAAAAATCTGTTCTAAAAGAAAGACATCATTCATAATCGTAATTTTCAACAGTTACTTTGTAGGGATTTGATTTGCTTCAAGTTTGACCGCGGATTGATATCAGTTAGAGAACCACTGGAAACCACCATGGAGTACTGGACAGTTGTTGCGTCCTGGTTTCGGAACTCCTTAGCAGTACGTACCTACTATAGGGATTCGAACCCAGGACCTTCCGGTGACAAGGCCAGCTCGTAGACCATTCAGCCACTGGGATCCGACCCACTTACCAGCCCATGAACTGTAACTTCCACCAAATCGTGATTTTGGCGCAACTAACACCAGCCTATGTCATTGTCGTCGCTTCCAACTGGGTGAACCCTACTGGTAACGACTTTTCACTAGAACTCCAGGCAAATTCGTCCTGTAGCGAGTCCCTAGCACGCATCAAATTGGTTTTCCAAAGTTAGTTCGAACCTCAGTTGATGAATACTCCCTATGAGTCCCCAAACTAGGATGAAACAGCTGTTCAGTACTCCCTGCTAGTTTCCAGTGGTGCTCCAATTGATATCAATCCGTGATCAAACTTGAAATTATGGTAATGGTTGATAATGATAAAGATCTTCAGTCATTAAGCCAACTAGTTATCGATTTATCGTAAGCTGTCATGGAATGGTCAACTGACAAATTTCTACCGATTGGTCGAAAACGAAACCTGATCCGGTCGCTTGCCACTCGTATTCGGCGCATATGTAGCCCTGATACTGTGGAAGATGAGTTATACATCTTGAGGAAAATCCTAATAGAAAATGGATTTCCACCACGTTTTATAGATAAAAATATACATTCAAATCCTAAAAAAGTGACTTATCAACCGTACCAAAGAAAATAATTTACATGAGCTTGGAATTCAAAGGGGATTTAGCTTCCGATATCATGAAACGAAGGATATCACAGTCCCTGAAAAGAACATTCCCTGCTGCATCCCTGAGAATAGCCTTTTCTAGTCGACCATTACTGTTCAATAACCTGAAGGACAAGATCCCACTGTTGACCAACTCTATGTGTGTTTATCAATTCACCTGCTAGTGTGGAGCTAAGTATATCGGTCGTTCGACTCGAGTTTTGTCCAAGAGGGTGCATAAACACTATCCTGCATGGTTACGAAAAGGTGGAAGTGGAGCAATAAGAAGCGCGATCATTGAAAATCTGGTCGATAATGATCACCCTATCTCTATAGCCTCCGCCTTTAAAGTCATCTACAAGGCAAAGAGTAATTTACCCAAATCCCTACGTACCCGACTCATCTGTATTTCTGAAGCTTTGGCTATCGAAACAGAAAAGCCAGATCTCTGTGTACAGAAAAAGTTCGTTCAACCCCTCCAACTTTCGTATAATTGATATAAGTATAAAACTTGGGCACTGTGGTAGAGTGTAACTCCATTATGGATAAGATTTTATTTTGATAAATCACACAGTGTTACACAGTAATATTAACTTTCATGGTCTTAATCCCTGTATGCTAAAGTATGGTAATCCTCAATCATATTTTAGCTCTACCAATTTTTTCATTTTTTCATCTTTTCATTTTTGTCTATTCACTTTGTATACTCTTCCTTATTACGTCAATTGTTACTATTACTACTCTCACTTTTAACTGTCCCCGGTATTATTTCACTTGTTCCACTTGTCATTCTAAATCAATTCCTTTATGCAACATTAAATTCTATGCTATTAAATTTCACACAATATTACGTAACGTTTTCATTTTAATCTTATAATTGCACACCCTTTTTCAAGTTCTATCCATCCTATGAATTATTCTATATATGACATCAATTTCCTTTGCCACTTGACATTTAACTACGATTATAATCACAAACATTTTAGTTTTAATTGCATTTCATATTATTATTATTATTTTATGCATTCACACCTATGATTCAATTCCCTTACCGGATATAACTTCTTAAAAACCATATATATACGAGTGTACAGCTTGATGATAAATTCGTTGAAAAGAGTCTCTTCGCTGAATCATTTGTTTTGATTTTCTAAACTAGTTAAGTCACACAGACACATACGCAACTTAGCAATCTATAAAAAACATGAGATGAAATAAAAAAACAGGGTCAAAGTTCAATCATCACAGAAAGATTGACTTTGCAAACTAGGCTATTAGAAGCCTTGTGTAGTTTGCTTCTGTTGTTAATTTATGCTGATAATATTATGTTATACAGGCTGAAATTTAGCAACAAACAACTAAAACACCATCATAATCTCATACATCTCTTCGGTAAACATTGTTAATCTCAAAAATGAATAATAATGCAACCATGGTGTGTGAACGCATCATCTTGACCTATGAACTAGTGTTTCACTTTGACAGGAAACACATCATACTGACTTATTCCATGTGAAATAAAGTTGTGTGCGTGTGCGTGTGTGTGTGAGTCATCTAATGAAAGTAAATCAAACTATGTGTAACTGCTATTACAAGCTTTTCAATATACCAACATACACTCTTATCCATGCTGGTTGGTAATATACTACTGATTGATTTAAGTAGGTGCAAATAATGAATTTGATCTTACACTCTGTCTAAACCGATCATTTTTCTTTCTGCAGATTTAAACAACAACCGAATACACAATAATAAATCAGAATAACTTTTACTTGTCTAGAGTTTCTTTATAAGTTTTTGTAAGCAAATCGGCATGGAGACGACTAGGTGTTGAGTTCTAATCGCAATATATATGTGTGTGTGTGTGTTCACTTATGTGTTGAACCACTGTAACTCACTGAGGGAATCAACATTTTGACAGATTATATAGTTTAATTTATTATCAGACTTTAATAATCAATTATAGCCAAACTCTGTCCCACTTATACATACTAATTGCTAGTTAGTATTTTTAATAGATGTCTAAACAGTGGTTTATTCTATGCTACATAAGTAATGCCTGATTAAGTTACATGTTTTAATAACTATGATCAGTAAGTATTATTTTATTCCTTTGCGTTCCCAGGGGATAAGGGCTTCAGGTCTCAACTTTGAAGTGGTGTTGTCTTTTACGGGTGTGGTTTCTAGCCTCCTGTCCAAACTTCCCTCTTTTACCGGTCTTACCACCGACCAGATGAGGTTTAAGAGTGCGTCGACTGGGAATCGAACCCTGGATCACGTACATGGTTGACGAATGTTCTACCATTGAACTACTGACGCACAGAAGTAAAGGGGACACCTGGTCGTGAACCGGAGACCTCTCGACTTGCAGTCGAATGCTCTTCCCCTGAGGGTCAGATCCAGAACCTTCCTTTTACAAGGCAAGCTCGCAGAACATTCAGCCATTGGAGGACCCTAAGGGTGGCCTATTACTCACTTGTCCAGCCACTGGCAAGATAAATTCCATTTGATTATATACGTGTAATGACTTCTACACTAAGCACAACTCTTTAGTTGCATAAAACAGAGTGAAGTACCATCTTATTGCTATTACTAAGTCAATTGAAGATTGTACTTTGCTTAAAATTATATTACTTATAAAAAAAGCTTTCATAATCTCTCTACTACTTGTTATTTGTTTGTTTTTCTTTTTTTCACCTTTCTGTTTTTCTTTATTTTTCACAGAGTATGTTGTAATTATGCTGGAATACGTGGAGATTTCAGTCCAATTGCACATTTTGTTACATTACCATCTAAACCAAATCCACCACGTACCATACAAATAATATGTCAGACACGTAATTCTCTACACATAAAATGGGGACCTGGTATTGACAATGGTTCACGTATCACATCATACAAGTTGGAATATGCTCAAGTATCAACAAATTCATCTGAAATGGGAATGGATAAAAATGTAAGAGCTGTTTACCTAATATGTACATGTTGTGTGCGTGTTTGTGCTTGTGTGTATTATATATATGTATATATGTTAGTAAAGTGGTTAGCGTTGGAGGTTCAGCGGTAAGATGCTAGCCAGCCACGCCCGTGGTCCGGGTTTCGGTTCCCAACTGGTGAATACCTTTACTTCCCTCAGTCAGTTGTCAACCTGACAAAAAAGGAAAGTTCGGCGTGAGGCTAGGAACCCCACTCCCTTAAAAAAAAACAGAACACCACTCCCACCGAAACTTCAGAACTCTAGTTTAAGCCATATGTTCCACTGGGAACACAGAAGAAAAAAAGAAAAACACAGAAATAGGTTAGCGGACTTTACACTGATATACGTCTTCTTTCATTGGATATCCTAAAAATTATATGATGAATAAAATCCCCTATTTATCATTTCTGGTGTGACTTATTTTCATTTGAACATACACAGAATTAAGCATTTGAAAGGTTTTATAGAACCATAATATGATATTTTATTATTTTGTTTATTTATTTTATTCCTTTGAGTACTTAGTGGAACATACGGCCTCAAGCTTCAGCTTTGAGTTTCAGTAGCATAGGTTTTATTTTCACGGGATTAGATTGCTAGCCTCACATCTCACTACCAGTTTAGTAAGGAGTGCGTCGGAGATCGAACCTCAGACCACATGTAGCTTAGTTGGCGAGCACTGAATGACCGGTGCACATAATATAATAAGTGTTGTTTAATGTTTAGTGATCAGTTAATGCATATTTCAGTAATCATGTTTGTCCTGCAATAGTTGTATGACTGATCAAAAAAGAAATACATTCCGAATTACAAATTCGTCCAGGTAGCTGGTCAGATATCGGAGAACATCTCTTTGGGCTGATTAGCCCGATTCTAGGCGAGTGTTTCGATTCTAAGCAGTCCAGTGTTTAGATCATCTCACTCTGATTGGTGAGTACTACTGACTATCATTATATATTATTATTACACTAGGTTACGAGTTCTCTATAGTCCTACTCAGCTGGCCTCGAGATTCCCAATAATGTATAGTCCCATCGCCGCACGATCCCCTCCATATCACAATCGGACACCCAACTCGTCATTTCCCGTCCGGGTTCCACTTGAGCTGAGACCTAGCACGCAGTGTGATTCGACAGTCTCCTCAGCGTATGTCTGACCCATCTCTATTATATTCGGGATATTTACTGAGTAATAGGTTGTTGGTTGGTTCGTTCCTAGAGTTTCTTGTTGATACTTCTTTCTGACTAGCTATCTGGTCTTTAGTATGGAGCCAGCGAAGTTAGCTGTTGATAAAAGTCTGCAGCTGGCTGTCGGAAATGCTTTTCGTGACACCGACGTCAAGTTTCTGACCCATACAGAAGGATAATATCGTGTTTCAAAGTGACTATACAAGGCTACATGGTGATAGCTTGAAAATTATCAAATCTTCTAGCTTTTTAACAGCCATATATAATTGGGTTCATCCGATCAGAAATATTGACGTTGATTTTCCTATCTCTTCCGTTTTATCCTGCCTTTCCCGTGTGTGTGTGTGTGTGTGTGCGGGGGTGTCTTCTCTTCCATATACTATGGATTTCTTAATATACTATTCTTTCAATAAATATGTAACAACTTGAATGGATACACCTTTATATATCAAGTAGTATATATTGCTTTCGTATTTGTTTTTCTATATTAATTTTTACATCAGATCTGCTCGACGAATTTTCAATAGATTTTTTTTGTTACTTCAATTAGTTGAGTATATTAGTCAATAGACTTTTATCACTAACGATTTCAGTATGTTTCATTCAGTCGTAATATGACGTAATATAACTTTCGGGGGGGGGTGAAGAGTCTATGTCTACATTGGCATGTGAATGGTACAAGTAAAGGTGCGCTCCTGTCTGCTGTTGATGTTGTTGTTGTTGTTTTTTTCTCTCAAGCAAAGTTGCCAGTTTCAATGTAGTTATCATTTTTGGAAAAGAGTTTAAGGTAGTCATACCAGGACATGGCACCAATCCATGAAGTCATTGACTATTTGATTAAGCGAGCCATTTAGGGAGATGTACACTATACCTAGCTGAGGCGGTCACTATGGTAACAACTAATGGCTCAACATCGTTTTCAGTGGCACAGATGTTTAGCAAGTAAAGACTGTAATAGTACTCTTTCTCTTTACAAAGTTGCTCTAGGAAAGTGTTGGTTTTTTTTAGATTTTTTAAGAGTTGTTCAATAAGCGTCGAAACATTCTCTAGTAGAATACTCTACCACAGTGCCTAGATTCTGTTCTTGATAAGATTGGTAGAAAGAGGATTAAAAGTATATAACGAGGAGGAGGAGAGGTTTTATAATCAGTTGGGTGTTCTCTGTCCAAATAAGGGATGACTGTAAGTGTTTTACATGTTGTTTCACAAACATCATTCATCAATGCCATCTCCCCACTATTTGACACTCTTGACTCTGACATATATATGCATCTATATGCTACTTATAAATCTTGTCAGTAGTACATACCACACCAAGGGCCCCAACTATCAGCAATAGATAAATACGAAAACCATTAGGCAGGCTCAACAGGATGTGAGCATCTCGTGTGGAAGAAAGTATCTTTTTCAAGTTACAACTTAACGGTGTGGTGTAATAATAATAATAATAACGTGTGTGATTCTCAGACATAACTGGATGATGAAAACAATATGTAGTCTATGTAAGCAGTGGGAATTGCTTTCTACTGACTGGCAAGAACTATTCGGTGGACATTCCATGGGTCGAATTTCGCCTATCGTTTTTTGGTGGACGAATTGCAGTCATTCAAACTAAGGATAAGCTGGTTAGTTCTGTCACAGCCAACTGCATTTCTCTTAATTCAACCGATCCTATGATGACAGTTATACTGGCTGAATTATTAGACAGTTTAACCAACATGTCACAGAAAATCTTCCATCGTGGCTGGATAAAGGATGAATAAGTGCTATCGACTCTATCGATCTAGAGGTGCTATGGCAATGTTTACCTGTGAAGGGAGTTCCAAGAAAGTATATCTCACTAATCAAGGAATTCTACTCGAACTCACGAAGCTGTGTAAGAGCTTTGTCATCTGAAATGGTAGCAACGAGTGGTGACCGTCAGTGATGTCCACTGCCCCCGTTTTTGTTTACTTTCATCACAGATGTACTGACGGAATTGGACGTAGTTAACTTCAAAGTCTAGGGGATTCGCTTGTTATCAAGAGTTAGTCTTGTTAACTTGAAGTATATTGTTGGTATTTTATCTCCTATGTTAAGTGGTATAATATTTTAAGTAATAATGAGGTTAGACAAGAAGGGCAAGTCAATCGATGTGGTTGTGGAACTGCATCGATTGAGATGGCTAGGGCGCATATTGCATATACCGGACCATCACGTTCCTCGTTGAGCAATGTTAGCCGACATAAGACCAGGCTGGGAAATAGTTAGGGGTGGTCAATCTGGGAAATCTTCGACAGCTGGTTTGAGCCAGCCATGTAGGGAGGTGAATACTGTCTGGTTGGGGTCCTCGGGATGCTAAGAACCAATGGTTGGAGACTACTGATGATGTGGCTCAAAATCTGTCTTAATAACGGAGATGCATTCACTCTTTGTGATCTCCCATATCTGTCAAACCATAATGTTCTTCCCGGTTACCATTCTTTCTCCTGTACATTTTGGTTTAGTGTAGTTCTTTTGAATCCCTCTTTATTCTCTATTTTGTCTACCGTTGTGTGCTATGTGGATTGTGAGAACTTGAGCTTCTGTGCAAAGTTCTATGTTGAAACTCCATTCAGTTCATCAAGGAGTATCCTAAGCTCTATTTATTTCATAGTAGTCACACGGTGGACAAAACGGAAGCATTTAAGGTGACTGATAGTATCCAATGAACCACTTCTTCACTTCACTTCACATTCTCGCACCGCATGTGGCTGAGACTACTGACATTCAAACTAATACTCTTAGATTAAGTATTTGCAAAAAGATATCACAGTTATTATTTTCTTCCGTTGACCAGAGAAGGGCTAACTAATTTTACCTATACTGTCAATTTGAAAATCCTCATTATTTAAGAAAAACAAAAGATATTCATAGAAGCGTGACTGACTCTCTTCAGAGTTTCATTTTCTAGCTGTTTGCCAACCCTTCTTTAGCTTTATTATATCTTCATTCAGACTCGGGGTTTACCTAATTTCCTTACAAATTTTATCACGTAATATCATAATTATTTGTTCTCTAAGTCTTTTATATACTGCTCTGATATATTTTTGTGTGTAACCATTATGTTTTCGTTCACCACTTTTATTATCACACATATTTCTCTGTTTTTCAAGTATTGGTTTGTAGGGATTTGATTGATCATGAGCTGACATTGGTTAGAGAACCATTGGAAAACCTGGGAGTACTGGACAGCTGTTTCGTCCTCGTTTGGGACTCTTCATCAGTACGCACCCACCGGGGTTCGAACCCAGGACCTTCTGGTTACAAGTCGAGCTCGTATACCATTAAGCCACTGGGACCCGATCCAATGGCCCATGAATTCTAACTTCTGCCAATTCACGATATAGCGCGACCCAACCATTGTCGTTGGTGGGACATCCATCCACACACGCGACATCTAACTGCACCTCACTGTTCACGACTTCTCACTAGAACTCCAGGAAACTCCATCCTGTAGCAAATCACTAGCGAGCATCAGATTAATTTTCTATAGTTTGGTTTGTAAGGGTTTGTTATGTTTTTACGAGTTGATTACGGACTGATATCAGTTAGAGAACCATTGAAAACCAGGGAGTACTGGACAGCTGCTGTTTCATCCTAGTTATTTTTGGAATCGTCGGCAGCATATATATATATATATATATATATTAAAAATTTGATCATATTTTTGTGAATACTACTCATTAGTAAACATCAAAAAATAATGTAAAGTGTATCTGCCTTCCTGCCTGATTGACTACTGACTGACTGTTTACACTATATTACTAATTAGTAAGACTAATTAGTTAATTAATTTTTATTAATTCATAGTGCGATGGTCTGACGTTAACACAGTTCACTAATTTTTTTTCTCTCACTAAGGTATCCTGTTTGTTCCGTACTAAAATGATTGATTAACTTTCAAAGTAGACAGGTTAACTTGTAATGTGACAAAATGTAATTATGATTTGTAAAAAAAATTTGAATATAGACGGGTGATGGGTCATCTGACTGTATTTCAACTGTTGGGTGTACACTATCCTTCTAGTCTTATTATCATTCTGAAAGTCGTGCTTTACGTATATGTGTTTAGAGTCTTGGAGTGCAGTACTGACAGCTATGCAGGACTGAAAAGTTCCTTCGTCTGATTGCTTCCAGGTTTTAAAGAAATTTTTTGTTGAGTCATACAAAAATTGGAACTATCGAAGGCACTCATTGACACTGTTTCAATTATTTAAATGGAATTCAATTAGTTTTTACCTAATTTTGATGACTGATCATTTCGTACTACTCAAACTGTACTTACTGGATGAAAAAAAAATGAGGACAGAAGACTCCCCCCCCCATACGATGTTGAAATTCTGAAAAAAAGACTTTCATTGAGGAAAATAAGTAACTTAGCCGTAATGTGAGCTTGTTCCAAGATTGTTAAATTGAACCTGTACTAAGCCAGACTAAGGTCTACACTTATTGTGTTTCGGCTGGTGATACTCTCCAGTTGCACAAGCAGAAGTAAATGTAGTGGTATTCGAATCAGAGGTCCATTTACTGGAAGGGTGGAGGGTGTTGGAGTCAATGAACATCTTCAAACCAAATGGGGGTGTCTGATGGCCATTTAAGAATCCCTTCCCCCATGCAAGCTGTTCAGCACTCTCTCTGGTTTTCTAGTGGTTCTCTAACTGATGTCAACTTGTAATCAATCCCGGAACAGAGGGATGTCAAATCTCCACCAACAGATTTCGTACTTGTCAGCATGATGCATCTGTGACTTTGAGGAAAAGTTTTGTTTTATTTCCCTACAGATTACTCAGATTTTCCCTGTATTATTCATTTTATTAGACTGCATGCATGTGTGTCTGTGTGTAAATATACGAATCATTACTTAAAGTAGACTAACCAGAGTAGCCGTCTAGATCTTCACAATGTTCAGCCTCAGCATGATACGGTGAAGGGGTTGAATAATAATCACAGTCTGATTAATCATTGCAACTACTCATTTAATGTGTGCACGTAGCCAAAGTCTAACTCATATCTGCCGATTAATCAGATGTTTTGAAGATAAATAATAATGATAATAATAATAATATAGAAAAAAGTAATTCATTTTAACTGCTTTTCGATAATTGTAATACTCTTTAGTCATTGAGAATAATTTTGTTTCAGTCCACTCGTACTTCTGTTAATTACTTTTAAATCAATATTTCATACGTTTGCATGATGTCTGATTAGTCGACTTTAACAAGGATTAGTGACTATATATATATATTTGATGAATGATCTGTGTTTTCTTTCATAACCGTCAAAAAGACCTATTAGACATAATGCGCTAAGAAAGTCTAATGTTAATCGCTAATCACAGCGTCGAACACAGCCACCGTCACCACCGAAAAGAACAGCGATACCAATGGCACACGAAAACAGGAAGAGAAGACCGACTCGCCGAAGACATTGGCTAGGGGTTGCGCTATGTCATGAATTGGCGGAGGTTGGAATTCATGGGCCTTTGGATCGGGTCCCAGTGGCTTAATGGTATACGAGCTCGCCTTGTAACCAGAATCCCGGTGGGTGCGTACTGATGAAGAGTCCCAAACTAGGACGAAACAGCTGTCCAGTACTCCCAGGTTTTCCAATGGTTCTCTAACTGATGTCAGCTCATGATGAAAATCCTGTAACCAATCAAATCCCTAGAAACCAAGACTAGAATACCGACTGTTAATAAGAAAGATCTCACTACCTCAAACAACGATGCTGAATATTATTACTTACCATTATTATTATTTATTATTATTATTTTCTTAAGTTCCAAATGAAACATAGAACTTCAACAGCACATCTCCATTGCATCGTGTCCCCCTGAAGTGCTACTTAACTGGCTTCACGATTACCCATAAGCCTTCATCTCCTGCTGACACGATCTCGAACACAGGCGAAACTCGTCGTTGTTTCTCATTCGAGCTCTACTCGACCGACGGCCTGGCAGGAGATGTCACTGAACTGTCTCCTTAGAATGTATTCATTCCATCTCCATTTTCTTCATCATATTTGCTGAGCAATAGGTTCTTGACTGATTCGTTCCCAGAGTTCCTTGTTGATAGTCCTTTCTGGCCAACCGGCCAACTGATCTTCAGTATGGAACCAGAGAAATCAGTTGTTGATAAAAGTCTAAAGTAACCTGTTGAAAATGGGTGTGGTGACGAGCCAAGTCCCTGAACCATAAAGAAGAGCTGATTTCACATTAGTGTTGAAAGTTCACATCTTGTTCATCATATATTCAGTGCAGTAGATTTCAACACTGATTTCAGAGTGATGAGGGTCTTTCTTCCTTTTCCGTTCCTGCCATTGACAACTTCATCCGTGCCAATATATGCGTTTAAAATTACGTTGACGCTAATGGGTTTATTGAGTTAGCAGCCGATAGGCGTGGAAATCTCACAAACTTTGAAAAGTAGAAAAAGGCGATAAGGGTGTGTGCGACAACTGCAAAAAATAGTTTTTTTTAAGCTATTAGACTGCCCCACGAAATTAGCGATGTTTAACATCTTTTTTCTGGCTTGAAATTGTCTGTCTTGTTAAATTGGACTTGTCTGACTGGTTAAAAGATGGAAACCAGTTCCATTTCAGTTAGCGAACACTCTAACCACCTTAGTATAGTTACTGTCGATATGTTGCACTATAGTTTGCGCTTTAATTGTAGTAAGACTTTGGTTTTACTTTTTTTGTTTTAAGTTCATTTTCTTCCCGTTTTTGTAAAAAAAACTACTTAGTCAATACTTTTTTTGTCGTTCATGATGAATTCATGAGAAACGACTTATTTCCAATGTAAATTGTGTTATGAACTGACATCAGTTAGAGAATCACTGGTTTTCAATGACTGTATCATGTTGGGGCCCACCCACTATGCCGGGGAGAAGTGGATACTCATCCTACGGCGTTGGTTCACGGGTTATTGAATTCCAACCCTTTGTTGCATCAAGATCATAGGTTCAATCCCTTGTGTAGTCATCGGTACCCACTTCTAAAGCAGATAGGACGAAGCAGCTGTCCAACTGTCACTGATTTTCAATAATTCTCTAACTGAGGTCGGTTCTTAATGATATATATGTGTTGAAGAAAGTTAAAATGCCTACAAAACCCAGTATATGAAGTGGTTATAAGATGACGTTACAAATATTGTAGACTGTTCACATGTGAAGATAACAAGCATAGTAAAACCAGAGTAAAAATTAACACGTTTCTTGGCCTTCAATATCTTATTACTACCCTTAACTTTTTTTCTAGAAAGCTCACCTATATTACACACAATTGTAACGATTCATTATATTTTGCTACCTTAACGTTGCGATTCCATATATATATATATATATATATATATATATATCCGTTACCAGTGGAATATAGGGCTTCAAGCTTCAGCTTTGAAGTTTCAGTAGCAGTGGTTTTATGGAGTTGGTAGTTTGACACCCAACCTTCCCTCTTTACCGCGCTTACTATTGGGATTTGAACCACGGGCCACGTTCGTAGTTGACAAGCTTTCTACCGCAGAACCAGCGATGCACGACTGGTTAATATGTATCATTATTTTGCAACCAACTGAAGTTTTATAAAATCATATTAAAAATGCTTACTTCGACTTCTCTGGTAATAGGTAGTTGACAAGGTATTGACGGAATAAGATAGGTCCGTTTTTTTCTCTGCTCTATGTGTTGTTATCGCGTTGTTCAAATTCATCAGAAGAAATTTCTGCATGAAGTTAATTATTTTTAAAACCAACTAACTGATATCAGTCCGTGGTCAAACCTGAAATAAATCAAATCCTTACAAACTACTGAAAATTTATTTAATGCTCGCTAGTCACTGGCTATAGGACAAAGTTGCCTGGAGTTTTAGTGTGAATTCGTGACCACCAGGGTCCATCTAGTGGGGAGATGAGTAGCAATCCTCGCCACAGATGACAATGTCTGGTGCCAGTCGGGATAAAATCACGAGTTTGGTAGAAGTTAGAATTTATAGGTGAATACCCTACTAGGTCTCCTGGACCCGACCCCTTGTGGTCGGTGCGCACTGACGACGAGTCCTAAATTAGGACGAAACAGCTGCCCAGTACTCTTCAGTGGTTCTCAGTGTTTCTCTAACTGATATCGATCCGTGATGAAACTTGAAAAAAAAACCAATAGTGTTTCAATAATTACTACTGTTCTCTTTAAAATACGCACTGTGTAATTTTAGTCAATTATGTGTGAATTTCAGTGGAACTCATTAAAACAAGTCAATGGGAGTTTTTCTTTTAGAATCGAATTCTCAACTTGCGAATTACACAGTTCGAAGTGGAAATTCACTACAGTTTTCTTTGGGAGCACTCACAGGTATTCAAGGCATAATATTGCGGTCTACTTGATACCGTAAATGGAAATGAAGTTAACAAGCAAAATAATATGATGGTGTATAATACTGATAGCTGGAAACTACTCACGTGAACTGGTAGCGCTTTCTAGTCAAGTCGGGTGGTTTGAAGTGATTTGGCTCTCTAAGCTGATTTAAACCAGGCACATCGCACTGATGAGGTCGGCCAAAAATGAGCGAAACAACCATCCGGTGTTTAGATCACTTCTATAATCTGGTTAGCATACACTATCGATTGATGTGACTGGTATACACCTACTCATCTCAATCGATCAGTAGTGTATACCTCCATAATCATACTCTTATGGTGAGAATTGGCTGCAAGCCGGAATTGTAGACAACAATTTACGTCAATGTTTACGTCCCGAATCAGGGTCATGAGAAAAATTTAATCACCAGCCAATCACAGCGGAGTTAATATGTGGAAATACCATTCGCAGATATATGGCTTGATTTTCTGAGAAACGGCCACAAAGAGATAACAGAATAACCTTCAGCGAGAAAACAACCAATCAGAAGACGTTGCTTCTCTGCTAACAATAACGAATAATAATGCACATGAAAATCAATAAATATGTCTTGATTTTCTCAATAAACGATCTGTTGCCTGTTCCTTGTCTTCTGTCGTTACACTCTGTCTTCTTTGCTATTTTGTTGACTGGTTTTAGATTTTGTTATGGTTAATATGATTTTTAATTCTCCCATTTTTCTAAATACGCATTGCTATAATACACCTATCATTGGATTGTATATTTCTTTTTTAAGGCTAATCGTCTACGCGATAAATGATCTAGGCGCCATAGTAACTTATTTTGCTGTTTAGAGAATTATTTCATTACCTAACAAACTCAGCTGTGTATCATTTCAGTAAATCTCTTTTCTTATTACACTGGCGTCATTTTCTTTATAATGATTTTTCAACCGGTAAAACTGCAATACTTAATTTAGGTGTGTGTATCTTATAATTCTGTTATTTTGTAACGTGTATGAAGTAAATTGGAGAGAAATTTACACACTATGCACTATGCTAATTAATTCCTGTCAATCACACATCAAGTTGATGTGAACATTAGATAACTGAGTTCATATTGCCGAAAGCTGATTTGTTCACATATAGATAGATAGATAGATAGATAGAATTCTCTTGTTAATCTTTTTAAACTAACTGATGATTAACAGAATAGAATGAAATCAGCACTTTTCAAAGTGAAATTATTTGCAATAGTGTAACAAATGATCGCATGACTGCATGAGAAAAATAAACTAATCCTGTATTTGCTACTGATGTGAAACGTTGTTCGAATTTTTCAACCATAGGCGTTTTCCCATGTTAAAGTAATCAAACAACACTACAGCATAACAGATGGTGAGGTAGAGTAGGGCAGATCTATCAACTAGTCTGGCAAGATTCACGTTATACATACATATACACTACTGATATATATACATATATCAGTAGTATGTGCAGAGCAATAAAAGGGTTCAATATAGTTTTGAAATACATGTCCCACAGCACGTCTTACGTACGGGCACAATTTATCAAAGTGAAGTATACTAGATGACCAGTCTGTGTAACTTTATCTACTTTAGAAAGCCTGTTTTAAACGTTTATTTTGCTTGATTAAAGATGACCATTCAAAATTCCAAAAGACTGATTATTTAACAAAGAATATTCTTCTCGATAACTTCTTCTTCATCAGGTTCTAGAGTTAGTTATATGACTATAGAAATTCAAGAATAATTGTTATTAAAAAGCATTAATGTTTTCTCCTGAATTACATTGAATCGTTAATATCTGTAGACCACAGTTCAAAAGCATCTCTATAAGTAAGAATATGCTTTATTATAATACTAAACTGAACGCAGAAATCCAATTGATTTAAGTGAATTGCAATGGCCTCAACTGTTTGGAGTATTCCATTCCTAGAGGCTTTTGGCAATTTATTTGGTACTCGACAGATTTAACTAAAAGAGTTTTCAATTTCAGTCTTTCGGTTTGTTTGGACGAGGTAGTTTGATATCGAACTGTCGACGGTGTTTCCGCCAACTTTGTTTAGCCACACTGGTAGCTGTCATGTGTGTGTGTGTGACGGGGGATGAAACCTGATAAAGAAGTTATCAAAAAGAATATTGTCTGTTCGTTAATCAGTTCACTTCTGTTTTTCGTAAGGTATGCAGTATTTTAAAATGCACCAGCATTTTGCTGATAATAACACGGAATCACGAAACCTAGAGTAATAATTATAGAGTAATAATAATATACAATACAAAATATGAAACTTCACTAAATGGTGTTGACTGCTGATAATGAAGAACTCATGCGTTATATATATATATATATATATCATATATAATATATAATTTTTTATTGTATTCCTTTACGTTCCTAGTGGAACATAGGGCTTCAAGCTAGAGCTTTAAAGTTTCGGTAGCAGCGGTGTTTATTTTCATGCAATGGGGTTGCTAGCCTCATTCCCAACCTTCCTCTTTACCAGCCTTATTAGAGACTTAGCGAGGTAAAGTAGTGAGTCACCCGGAGATCGAACCCCGGACCACATGCGTAGTTGGCGAGCATCCTACTGCTGTGCCACCGACGCCATATATATACATATATATATATATAAACTGTTCTTATATAAATACTGTTGTTTTTATTATATTTGTAGTTAAGCTAACCAAGAAAACAAGTGTAGCAAAGTCGCCCGATAAAACCACTTGAATTATAAGAGAAAATAATTTTGTCTTAACCATATGCATTAAACTTTATTTGTTATATATTTTTGTTTTGTGATTCTATGCAGACGGATCCAGAATTTTTTGAACCTATTCAAGTGTTCGGTAGATCGTATAAGATAAATCAACTGTCTCCGTCTACAGAATACTTGATTCGTGTTGCAGCGATAAATCAATACGGACAAAGGTAATGCCATTCACACTGTGTATATTATTATTAGTAATATTTCTGTATGAACATTATTATTATTACTATTATATTATTATTGCAATTATGTGTTTCTATCAAGAGTATGGAATTTACCCTCTTTTTGTTGACGCGTATTTTGTTTATGTCTGCGTTATTATTATTATTGTCTTCATGTAACCCCTTGGTGTATTTAAAAATGCTACCAAATGTGTTTTGCAGGCTTCTTCTCAGTTTGTCTGTATTTTTTTAATTATCCTCCTGCTTCTTCTTCTTCTTCGTCTGGTTCTCATAATAATTATAAATCTTATTATTTTGCATAAGATAAAATTTCGGAGAGATATTCAGATGTAGATAGTAATGAAATACGTAATGCATATCTGTACGCATGTGTGTGTGTGCGTGTGTGTGTAGTCTTACAAAAATGGCTCACTATCCAGGTGTAAAGATATCCTGGTGTGTTGGTTTATGTGCACATAGTATGTGACGTGGAACTTGCTTTTACCTTACCACACTGCTAATGATAATTTATCACATGAATAAAAATTCTTGTCAAAGTTTGTAATTTCTCATGGTTATTTTTTTCTAAATCACGTGGATATATATATCAGTTCCTAATGCACTGAGTTTGGAACTGTCTTTCGCATAACTCTAATAGTATTCCGTGGGACTGGGGATAATCAATTCCAGGGCATAACTTACTTTTAGTTTAACACTAAAGCAGTATAACACATCTCTGTGTTTTAGTGTAAATTTGTGTTCTCTAGGTTTAGTTACGAAGCTTTCATTGTCATACTAGGCAACATCTTCAGTGCATACATACTTCAGTTTGAAGTGAACTTTTAAATTTCTCTACGATTTTGTTAGTCGTTCCTCCTGGTAACCTTGAACTCTGTCATCTTCCACCTGAGTTACACATCTTTCTTCATTATATCTACACATCTGTGTGAATTGGTAGGTTGTATTCATTCAACTTGATTGTTACTGTACCTAAAATGCATTTTATACATTCGTATGAGGAAGTTGTGGACAGTGAAGCTAACGGTCTTGTATTCTGAGTTCAAAACACGCACTCACTGGTTTCATTAGATTATTGGAGTATCACTCAACCTCTACTCCTACAGTTTGTAAACTCTTCAATCTTACCCGTCATTCTTCATTATCTCCTACTCCCCACTCCCCCCATATCTCCTTAGTCTTTTCTGGGATACTCAAAAACAACCATGTCATATTGAGATAGGGATTAAAAGTTTTCAGTAGACCAAGTGGTGTACCACTAAGTCACCTCGTTACTATTGTACACGACAGACACTCGAACTCATGTGACAAATGGTCTAAATCCATATTGTCTCACTCTCAACGCCTCCTTGATTCACATCTCTACCGCCCCCAACACTCCCCCAACGCATACACAATCAAATCTCTTCAGAGCGGATTAGAAGTCATTATAAAAGAGTATATGCTCGTTAACACAACCAAGTACAAAAACTCAACGATACTCTATTTGACCTGTCCTCCCTCTATGTGACACAGATAGTATTGTATTACATGTGAAACAACACAACTCTCTATGCGATAAGCAATAATAGAGGGCTCTTTTATCTTCTCCTACTTACCATTTATGGTGACACCATTCCAATTATCTTATGATTTTAGTCATTAACATTATTATTATTACTACCATTCTACACTTTTTGTACATTTTTGGCTTTTTTGCTTCTGCTAATGCCGAAAGGTTGTTGTTATCAGTCTTGGTTTTCCTATACCCTATAATGTTTTGTTTTTTGCTTTTATCGAGTAAATCAGATACAATACTGTATTAAATGCCGAGAATTCCATGCTGTATCATAAGTACTGTTTTGGAATGAAGCAAATTATTATTATACTGACGATTATTAGCAATAACATTCAATAAGCACTCAGTCTACTCACAGCTAGTTAGAACTCAGTTGGCTCTAACAGATGCCTCCTCGTACCAGGCTATGCGTCTATTATGTGTGTGTGTGGAGAGAGGATAGAGTTGACGATACTACCCAGTTGCTCATGCTAAAATCTGTACAGCATGATTTGAACCCAGTACCCACTGGCTGAAATTCGAATGCCTAGGTCAATCATCAGTCGGATTTTATTCACAAACACTCTCGTAAAAAGTGATGACTAGTCATTCTCGAAACTGATCAAATCTCTGGTTAGACCGTAGCGAGAGAAAGTAAGAGATTCGGTAACGGACTTTTAACGGAAAGCATCATATCACCTATATCTTCAACCACATTAAAGTTCGTCGACTTCAGAGAAGAATAGATTGTTCTGAATTGCTTGCAATTGGCCTAAGGTTAAACAAGCTGTCCAATGAGATTATTTCGTGTCGACAATGGAAACTAAATTCAGCTTTAAGGTTTGAACACTTCTGCCTCTTCAACCATTGACTTAAAATGTTGCTTTCAATTTCTGGTCACTTCCAATCAGTCTGCATTTATATACTACTGATAAATCTTGTCAGTAGCACACGCCACAAGATTAATCTACTTTTTCCACCAAACTATAGATGTTGGTGTGTAAACGTGTAGTTGAGTGTTAAGCACACAGAGATATTTATGTTTACTTTATAGATAGATAATTTATCTGATGGAAAAAAGGCTGAAATCTTGCTGAAATTAACACGCGAATAAATATTGCATATTTTTATTTTTAACTCTCTAATGGGCGCTGTAATATTTGTCATTCCTTTATCAGTAGTTTGTATCCATGACTTCTTAAAAAATTCAGTCCACAATTCCTATTTGTTCCCGACTGATTAACTAGATGATAACTTGATCACTCTTAGAAAATGATTAGAAGAAATTCACTATCTCTTGACTATTATCAGCTAAGCTCCGAAGGTTTGACCCATTGGCTTAAGCCTTTAACTTTTAGCCAAGTGCTGCTTCATCTAACAAGGTTTAGTCTGCCAAGAAGTATCACTAACTATTTCTAATAGTGCTAAATAAGGTCACTTAGAATTGACAAACAGATACATGAATGATGATCGCATCGATTATCTTTTTAAATGTAGACTGGTTGCGGGCACACACACATAGGCAGGAGAGGTCACGCTTTGCATGTGAGGGTGGTAGAGCATATTCGAAACTGGGCATAAAAACAGATGAACTTCAGAAAATCAATAGACACAGTTGGCAGACTACCGAATTCATAGGTAGCTAAACATCTAATTGGCATCAACCACAAGATTGATGTCAAAACAGCTTTTAACGTTATTGTTAAAAACGGTCAAGGGCAATCATTGAAAAACGCTTAGGCTATAACTATTCATTAGCTTAAGCCTCCCCCCCCCTTTGTGTATCCAAAAGCAGTTTATTATTACTTGGTAATCCGTATCTGACGATATACGCAAACGTGGTGTTAATTATTCTTACTATTCTTCAATTCTTCTTATCCCTTTGTGTCACTTTTGAATTGGCCTTTATTTGTTCACATATATTGCCTTGACAAGTAAATGTGTGATCAGATTGTTCGAAATGTATTGTGCACATACATCCCATTTTTTCAGATAATCTCCGTCTTTTAATAGCACTATCCAAATAAACTAACTAATGGATTGATAGATGTTCACTAAAAGTATATAAAGCAATAGAATTGCATATATTCTAGGTGTTGTATATCACTTCAGTTAGCGTGTCAGTTGTTAGATGTAACTTAGCAGTTCAAAGTCAACATTGCCCATAGTTTGCTTTGAAAACTTGAAATATTTAGAGCACAACGTGTGGATCTTCCGCTAGCATCAAGAAAGGGAGAAAATCACAACATGATATATACAAGTCATTGATATGAATAATTGGAAACTACAATTACTGATAGACGTGAACAGTTACAAGGTCAGCTCGCAGACCATTTTTTAACCACTGTGACCCGGGATTCAATGACCCATGAACTCCAACTTCTGCCAATTCGCTATATTTGAAAATTCCCATTCAGTCATAGGAAAGAAAAGGCGTTCAGCAAAGAGTTACTCTTTTCGGCTATATCATTCTCAAGCTGTACAAACCGCAAATTTATAGTAATTTTTCTTGGCAACAAAAGGAATATTTCCAAAGATGTGTTAATGCAATTGTTAATTTTTTTGACAACAAATTACGTAATTTATAAGGCGTTAATCTGTTAGAAACTAAAATAAAGTTACAAAAGTAGGTTGGGTGACGTAATCTTATTGATAGGGTTCAATGAAAAATGAATGAGAGTCAAGTTAATAATCTGAGTAGAATTCACTTGAAAATGAATGAGAGTTAAGTTAATAAGCTGAGTAGAATTCACTTGAAAATAAACGAAATGGAGTTAGCAACAGTCGTCATGAGGGTAGAGATTTAATAGAGGGTGGGGGTAGAAAATAATGCAGTTAAGAAACAGACAAACAAAGAAGAAAGAGGTAAGACAAAATTATGCATTTGGTGTTAAGATAGATCAGGACCATTGTAGATTTAGTGACTGAACAAACTTCTTTTGTATGGAGAGTTCAGGATTCAATATGTGAATTGCCATTGCTTCTGCAGTTTGAAGAAGTTTAATTCGTACTCTTTTGGCAAGATTCCCACGTATTGTGTAGATAACTGAGAAGTTGTTTTGTGGGTTTGCTTAGTGTCCGGTTCGATCAAGTGTTCTAGGATAGAGCTGTGGCGAGGGGATCTTCTTTCTAAAACCATGAAGGTAAGTGTTCGCTGATTCGTTTGGATAGCAAACGCTGGGAACGGCCGACATACCTAGCTATATGCATAGTTCAACTGCCAGCCAGTGTCATAAGTGAGTACTGTCCTCTCAACGGACTTGATGAACTTCTCGCTAGAACTCCAGGTAACTCCGATACTCTCTAGTTTCCTAATGTTTCGCTTACTGATATGTCAGCTAGTGATCAAACCTGTTACTGATAATTTTGTTGTGAGTAGTTTCTTATTGATGTTAATTAAACTTTCTGATGATTACACTTCTCTCTGAAAATTATAGTTTGATATATGTTGTTGTTGTTTTTCTTTTCTCAAGTTCATGGAGTCCAATACTTTCAGCTTCAACATCCGGTAGTCCACCAGATATGCCATCTCCACCGTTTTTAATTCAAGCTGATGTTCATTCATTGACACTTGGTTGGCGTCCACCAAGTAATTTAACTGATCAATATCAATATCACAGTCATCATTATCATCATCACCACCTTCATCATCATCACCTTCACCATCATCATCATCATCTTCTTCATGATAATCTATGTGAACAAACAAATCCGTCTAGCTATTCAAATCATTTAAATCCAATCACATATACGCTTGAAATGGATGATCAAGCTATGGGGCATGGCTTTGTTACTGTTTTTGACGGTACTGGTACAGAACATTGTGTTGATAATTTACGCCGGAATACACGATATCGATTCCGTCTGGCAGCATCTAATCTAGATGGTCGAAGTCGTTGGAGTGAAACAGTAACTTTAGCCACACTTCCAGATCATCCATCTCCACCGAGAAATTTAAGAGTAAGTTATTGTATTTCTTTAAGTATATTAAAAAAAAACTTTCGAATAAACAATTTTAAATAATTATAAAGGTAGCGAAATTGTGAAGAGGTAGAGGAACTGTTGAATAACCAACTGGTGCATTAGCTTACAGACCTACTAATCACTGCCTACATTAGCAATCAATTTTATCTTATATAAGATTAAATTTGAAGACATTTAGGGATGGTCAGACGAAAATATGATACGGATACATGAATTTTTTCAACTTCTGGTTTGAGTCCTTGGACTGCTGAGCTTCAGTTGGTTGACGCTATTGGTGAAATGACTCAAAGTTATTCACAGTGACGTAAATGTATCAATTCCTTATGATCTTTTGGGTTCTGAAACTGCAGAGTGGTGTCTTCATCTTTCTTCCATACATCGTCATTCACTATAGTTTCAATAAAGCTACTTAGGTTTGGCAACTTGAACGATTGCATTCCTATGAAAAATGACTAACCATCCTTACCAAACACTCTGCGACTATTAGATGGTTGGAGGCACTCGTCAGCAAGGCTTGGACAGAGTGCCAACTAGCACGAAACCTAGGTCCAAGGCTTCCTGCCGATTGCCTCCAACCATCTAATATCATCAAATCAATGTGCGCCATGATGGCGAGCTACCTAGAATGGTGGCCACACTGCAAACCTGACTGATAGGATTCACCAAAGAAAGGACTAGACACACAGCACTAGTTACTGGTGTCCAATCAAAGTACTCTACGACCACATTGCTTCACATAACACAAGATATAGAAAGCAGATACTGATAGTCAGTAGTTGCTAAAAACTACACGTCTTCCATTTTGAACCTTCATGTTTCATAGTAGTTAAGTGGACAAACTAAACTGTTACGCAGTACAAACATATTCTGATAGATAGCCAGATATCATGCTGACATCAAAGATGACGCATACTAGGCAATATCAGGCGAGCCTTTTGTATCCTCCATATCGAGGTTTCGTCAGTAACCAGTCCATAAGGTGATACAATTTCAAATTCAATCATTTCAACATTCATTCTCAAACCAATGGGTCTGTACATTCCAGTTCTGCAGCATCACCTTACACTTGATGGAATCGAGTCGCATGGAAAGCTTGTTTAGATAGTTATTTATCGTCTTCAAACAAACGTACAACATCATCTACTTTCTCTAGATCAGCAAGACTTTCCTGTTGTTATAAGCAAACGCCTAGCATATCTAAGTCTATGATGTTCATTCTACAAGTACACCTACAATGAAGTTAAATAAGAATGGTGAGAAAATGAGTTCTGCGTCTAAAAGTGGATATATCTGTATTATTATTATTGTTCCCTTGGGTTCCTAGTGGAACATAGGGCTTCAACTACACGTCTCCACTTGCTTCTGTCTTCTGCTGTACTTTTCACCTGCATCCATGTTAATCCATACTGTTTCAACTCCTCTTCACACGATCTCCTCCATGTCACCCTTGGACGTCCCACTCGCCGCTTCCCTTTCGAGTTCCACTCGAGCGTTGGCCTGACGCGCGATGTCACCCAGCGGCCTCCTCAGCGAGTGTCCAATCCATCTCCACTTTCTCCTGCATATTTGTTGGGCGATTGGTTCTTGTTTTGTTTGTTCCCATAGTTTCTTGTTTGTGATTCTTTCCGGCCATCTGATCTTCAGTATAGAGCGAAGACAGTTGTTGATAAAGGTCTGCAACCTGTTGGAAATATTCTTTGTGACCCGCCGCCAAGTTTCTGATCCGTATAGAAGAACTGACTGACTTGACGTTTGTATTGAAAATCCGAATTTTGTTGTTGATGCTGAGTGACGAAGATTTCCAGATTGGTTTCAGGTTGATCAATGTGTTTCTCGCCTTCCTGATTCTCGATTTGACATCCTCGTCCGTTCCTCCTGTAGTTGAGACAATGCTCGTCCTAGATAAGTGAATGAAGTAACCTCTTTCAAATCCCTCCCGTTGATGGTGATTGGCACTGGATGTTGCTGCTGCTGTTGTTGTTGTTGGTTGGTTATTTTCATAACCTCCGTCTTGTCTATGTTCACCTGGAGTCCTGTCTTCTCTGGCTGCTTCTTCGACCAGTTTGTCGGTTTTTGCTTGTAAGTCTTCGATTTTGTGTGACATCAAACATAAATCATCCGCGAAATCCAGGTCTTCTAGGTTCTTCACGTCGGTCGGTCCAGGATATCCCTGTCTTCTCGTTTCCCACTGTCTGACGCATGATCCAGTCCACCACAATTAGGAATATCTGTAACATTGCGAATTATTTCAGTAGTCTCGATAAGAACTTCCAGCCACTTATCTTCGCACCAAGAGAACTCCAGTCAAGTAACCTGAACCTTTTTAATATGATTTAGAATAAATATTCCACTTATCTACAGAATGTGTTGTTCTAGCCACACTATCTGTTTTACAACCGATACCTTTTGTCATAGAATTTCTTAAATAAAAGAGTTGGTTCTTCGGTAAAACATTTCAAAGTACCGTGTTCACTGAAGACCCATCACTCCATTGACTAATTCACCTTGCTAATGTTGCACTGTCTCTAATTTCGCTATTAGTTATCGTGTGGTTCTAAGTAAACTTCAATTTTTGCGTATCTGAAAGCAAGTGCATCGCAACAAGCTTAAACTAGTAGACTTCGAAATGACAAGCCATCGTTTTTTTGTTAGTAAAAGTGTTATTAAACAAGGAATTCAAAAACAGGAATGAACTACTGAGAAAGAAGAACTTCTTCAGTAATAGCGCTAGGCTGTATGCGTAACATCGTCAGTCGTTCCAACATTTTCCCCTTTTCCTGATTGAAATTCAGACACACTGAACTGTTATACTTCTGTGTCAAGATCGACATTGACCTATCTCTCTGTTCCTCCGGAGTGTGGTCTGAAAGGCACCTAGTTGCGTTTATTTGTGGAAGTGATCCCACAAAGATTCGAACCAGTAATTAGCCAGAGCTGCATTCAGTGACATTACCGATATCATCATTTCCTTCTAGGCTGCAGACAAATGCCAATAAGCACCAGAACTTTGTTCAAGGCATTCTACCGATTGCCTTCAACCAACTATTATTAATTGTGCGTAGGTGGTACAGCGGTTAGGACGCTTGCCGACCATACACATGGTCCGGGGTTCGATCCCCCGACGCACTCTTTTACCTCGCTCAGCTAGTAATAAAAAGCTGTAAAGAGGGAAGGTTGGGATGGGCTAGCAACCCCATCCTGTAAAAATAAACACTGCTACAGAAACTTCAAGCCTCTAGCTTGGAGCCCTATGTTCCACTGAGAACGTGAAGGAATAAAAAAACTATTATTAATTCAATGTTGCATTTGATTTACTCGATAACATCAAAAAACAAAACATTGATAGGGTGTAGGAAAACCAAGACTGATAACAACAACCTTTCGGCATTAGCAGAAGCAAAAAAGCCAAAAATGTACAAAAAGTGTAGAATGGTAATAATAATAATGTTAATGACTAAAATCATAAGATAATTGGAATGGTGTCACCATTAATGGTAAGTAGGAGAAGATAAAAGAGCCTTTTATTATTGCTTATCACATAGAGAGTTGTGTTGTTCCACGCGTAATACTGTAACAACAGAAGACAAGGGCCAGGCAACAGATCGTTTATTAAGGAGAATCAACACATATTTATAGATTTTAATGTACATTATTGTAGATTATTGTTGGTAGAAAATACGGTCTTTTGATTGGTGTTTCTCACAGAAAGTTAACCTTGCATCTCTTTGTGGCTGTGTCAGATCATCATATGCAACATCCGCCTACGCAAAGCCTTTTCTCATTTTCTCACCACCAATATTGGGGACATAAACATGACGTCAATTACTGTCTACCAACTTTGGCTAGCAGCCAGCTCTCACCACAATACAATACTATCTGTGTCACATAGAGGGCGGACAGGTCGAATAGAGTATCGTTGAGTTTTTGTACTTGGTTGTGTTAACGAGCATATACTCTTTTATAATGACTTCTAATCCGCTCTGATGAGATTCGAGTGTGTGTGTGTTGGGGAGTGTGTGGGGGCGGTAGAGATGTGAATCGAGGAGGCGTTGAGAGTGAGACAATATGGATTTAGACCATTTGTCACATGAGTTCGAGTGTCTGTTGTGTACAATAGTAACGAGTTGACTTAATGGCACACCACTTGGTCTACTGAAAACTTTTAATCCCTATCTCAATATGACATGGTTGTTTTTGAGTATCCCAGGAAGGACTAAGGAGATATGGGGGGATTGGGGATTAGGAGATAATGAAGAATGACAGGTAAGATTCAAGAGTTAACAAACTGTAGGAGTAGAGGTTGACTGATACATAATCGTCTTAACTTCTTAGTGTAGAAGGTAAGATTGAAGATTTTCTTTAAAATCGACAAGACAGGATATTTTAGATTGGACACTAGTCAGTAACAAGTGTAATATATCTAGTCCTATCTTTGGTGCAGATTGAGTGAAGTTTGCAATGTGTTCACCATGCTAGGCGGCTCGCCATCATGGTGCACTGTGAATTGTTGGTATAAGATGGTTGAAGGCAATAGGCATAAATCCTTGAACCTAGGTTTCGTGCTTGTTGGCAATCGTCAGCAAGGCCTATCTGCAACCTTGAAGGAGCTCATGTAGCTTTGACTGCAGCACTGGGTGAAGCGGCTTCGAATCTCAGAAGAGACTTAAATTCCTTCAAGGTTGCAGGTACGCCTTGCTGACGATTACTAATTAGCACAAAACCCAAGCCCAAAGCTTTCTACCGATTGCTCCCAACCATTTAATACCAACAAGACATGGGATGGCTGAGAAAGATCAGAGAATAGAACTATTGCAAGGTATTTTATAGTTGACTTAGTTTCTATTTTGGTGCCCTCTATACTTCAAGCATGTTGTGAATGTGCCAGCTCGTTTAGGTAACATTTATGCATGAAGGTGAAGTTAACTGTCTGACATTTAAAGGGATTTAACGTATGGTCATTAAACTCAGACGACTGGCTGATATCCGACAAAAGGCTATTTAGTTTGTAATAGTCAGATCCGCAAGTAACTGACAACGAGACAGTTAGACTGTGGTGGTGTGATACAGACAATGTGTACCAACAGAATATTATTCTCACATATTTCCACAGTTCAGTTCGGCATTAGCAACAGAATACAATATATCTATTTGAACATTCTATTTCATGTTGTTTGATGTAAACCGAAATCACATGCTCAGTGATTGGTTAAAGATATATATAAACAGCGGTTCGATTAATGAAAAATGAACTTTGGCTTCCGTGTCTTACTTTCTGTTGTTACGAGACCACCGGCATATTTAACGAAGTTGATTTCTTCAGAAAGAGGCAAGTCGTGTGAGAAGAAAGAAAAAAAAGGAGAGGAGAGAGAACAACACCTTGAGAGACACCGACTTCAGTAAGCAAGGCAAAGGAATATTTATATTTATATACAATAAACTGCACTCTGTTATAGAAATAAGAAATGCATTCAGTTAACAGCCCAGGACTCAGTTTGGGTCAAGGAAAGCTTATTTAACAAAAGACATCTATGGATGGAATTAAAGGTGGATGTGTAATCAAGGCAGGTACATTGAACATATTTGACTCCTCCGTCTAAGCAAGAAACAATATTATGATGTAAGATAGCAGCGACATCTAAAGTACTTCTGCCCTGTGATTATTACTACGCTTTAGTAACCTGTTCGGGAATTTACACTGCTCCATATGACTCAAGCCATTGGTTAGTAACTTCATTGATAAAACTACTTTAATATGCATTTCTTTTTGAAAAAATTGACCTGTATGTATGAATATATATATATATATAACCTTTGTTAAACATATTTATCTTATATTTGTGTCTAGATCTATGGGTCACTTTTACAACCAACTCGATTAGCATTAACATGGGATCCACCAGAGGACGACGGTGGTATTCCTATTCAATCCTACCGTTTGGAAGCACTACTACCCTATAGTAGCAACAGTAACAATGCTAACCTCATCAATGGGATACCATTAGCCAGTATTAATAATGAATCAGGCCTAAAACTGAATGATGTTAATAATTCGAATGTCAATTATTCTTTAGAAAAAATTGACGACCACTTAGATGTTATACAAAAATTGACATGTTGGCCACATGTTACTGGTAAGTGTATTATTATCCTTATTAAAACGTAGTTGTATTTAATTTTCACTATATTATCATCATCAGCCATTTTCCCGATACACAACTAATTAAATAGTGGACTACAGACAGTCACAATTGACCAATAGAATTATTCGAGTTATACACACCAATCATATTAAAAACATAGTAAAACTGCTCATTAGTATGCAATATGTTTTGGATACAGAATGAATCTGTATGTGATCAATGAAATTCAAATGACAAATTCTGCTTAATATATACCACTAATTGAATAGTTGGATATCACTTGCATCAACCAAGTCGCTCATACCAATCACAGTCAGTAGTATATGACGTGATGAGATATTTATGCTTGGTTTTCTGATTGGCATTTCTGATAGGAAGCAGATCACATATGTTGTGTGCGATCTGACTAATTTAGATTTCTAAAGGAAACTTATGGTGGAATTTCACCTTGAAGTGTGTCAATTGCAAATTGCAGAATTGATCAGTTCCACTGACAAATCTACATCTTTTTACAGATTTTCCTTGCTTAAGATTCTGTTCCATCTTTTGTATAGTGTTATCCTAGTACAAGGCAGCCGTATAAACCGACTACTTTTTTGGCAATAGCTGGTTGTATGCTGTCATTCTACCTGAAGTGTTTTGTTTTCGTTTTTGTTGTATAAGGTTTTATAGATGTTCATAAACTTATCACTGGCACATCTCTATTATGTACAGCTTTGAAAAACAGTATTAATGTAAAGATATACAATGGTTTTTTGACCTATAGTAAGTGTAACCATATTTCAACAACTTACGGAGAATGAACATTTGATCGAGATAGCACAACAGCAATGACTGTGCTAGAAGGTGTTGTTGGTGGTGGTACAAATCTGTAACCAGCTAGTCTCCACCGTCTCCTTAAACTATACTCTTCCGAGCCTAAATACCCGATGTGTGTATTCAATTTTAAAGTCGATGACTTTAGATTGAGGTCACACAGTCAAATTCATTTCTAGATGGATCCATGCTTCAATCTATTGGTGTGTGTGTGTGTGTGAGAAGGGATGGCTGTGAGACAACGCTCTTCTGTCAAGTTACCTCTTACTTTGAGATGCAATATATGCATTAACTGCAAGACTTTCTAATGTCCAGACCAAACCTGTATTGTTGTTTGGTTCGCATCAATGTTTAGACATTGTAAGCGACAAGTTTCAACAAAACATGTGGTGTTGGTACAAGTTTGTACCTCTTAAATCCTGGAGTGTGTGTGCGCGATGGGTTGGAAATCAAGGCTTCTCAACCCTCTAGGTTGTTGTACGCTCCATGATTGCAGGCATATTGGTATATGAAAAGAATTTGAACACTGTATTAGATAGAATGTATTTCGATAATAGTATAATTTTATTTGATATAACACATTGTGTGGTATTATCTATTTACTGATGACAGTTTATCGTTCACAATCATATCAAAACGCTTACATCACTATCAGATTTTATTGCAATGGTTCTGTTATATCTTATCCTAGGATTTTATTGGAAGTTATGTTTTCCATATCTCTAGTGTTGACGTCACCCCACCCTTATTGCAACTGTTTCGTGTAGACTCCATGAAGAAAGATGCAGTGATCAGCCTTCCCTCCCAACCTAACAGTATTACTTACTTTAGAACTGCATCTGTGTTCTTACCGTGTCGCGTGATTGTGTATTAGTGCATGCACTGCAGTTGCTGAGAGTTCCTCTGAGCTGGGACACCTTGATATACTTATGAAATAGGCGCTATCAGTAAATAAATAAATATTACTGTGTGTGTGTTGTATCTAATACAACTATCCTGTTATGGAATCATACGCTGTCATGCTCTGTTCGATTCTTATGTAGGTAAAATGTGATACTTTAAATTATTCAGTTTAAAATACTACAGTAGGAAAATTTACAAAACTGTAATTCAGAGTTATCATTAATCTTTTGTTTGATTGCATGGAGGATTTCATCATGTGCTGACATCAGTTAGAGAACCACTGGAAAACCTTGAAGTATTGGACAGCTGTTTCATCCTAGATTTGGAACTCATTATCAGTATGCACCCACCGGGGTTCGAACCCAGGACCTTTTGGTTACAAGGCGAGCTCGTAGACCATTGAGCAAGGACCATTGGATCGGGTCCTAATGGCTCAATGGTCTACGAGCTCGCCCTGTAACCAGAAGGTCCTGGGTTCGAACCCCAGCGGGTGCGTACTGCTGAAGAGTCCCAAACTAGAATGAAACAGCTGTCCAGTACTCCCAGGTTTTCCATTGGTTTTCTAACTGATGTCAGCTCATGATGAAATCCTCCATGCAATCAAACAAAGAAAATCTCTACAAAACCAATACTTATCATTAGTCTATCAGAAAATAGAAGATTTAAGATTTGCAAGGAGTGAGAAAGGAGTATAAAAACAAAAACACAAATAGAAGAAAATGCTTAATCTTTATTTTGAAAAATCAGTTTAATACACTGAAATATTCGCAATGATCAGAGTCGACTCACTAAATTGTAAGCGGTAGGTGAACAGCGTTATTGATGATACACAGTACAAGAAAAACAGTCAGGTTATCTTCATCACTATGGTAATGAGGAACTAGTCTCTCTCTCTCTCGCTCTCTTTTTGCGTATGTATATATATAACCCTGATTGGAAAAGTTTTTCTGAGAGACTTCTTTGAAACAAAATACACTTGAAATATTTTGATTATTTTCGCGAATTAAAATGTCTCAGTTTCATCGAGTCTGTCTGCCTATATTCGCGTGATATATCTAGTAGTAATATAATTGCGCAAATGAATAAACGGTTTTGGTTTCTATGGTAAATTCTTGATATATATTATATTTTTTTTTACATAGACGAATGAAAGCTTAAAATTTTGTAATCTCAGTTGGGATCTGTTGTCAACAGATTTTTGTTAGTTTACTTGTCAGTATATACTTAGTGTCAAATACTGATGCAAGTTTCATAGCACAGAAAGTTTGGTTTCTTTCGCAATTCGCCATTATTGGTTGCGAATACGGTTTAACATATTAAGTCTTCCTTGAGTTTATAACGAATAGACTGACATTAATATTGGAATCAAATTCGGATCACAATATTTGATCTGTCTGGTACTAAAACTGGCAACTGAGAAAGCAAACAGAATAATATGACTGCGTATACTACTGAGTAAGTGAAAACTGCTCACGTCATCCATTAGGGCTTGTTGACCAGATCAGGGTGATCTAAGCATTGAATAGCCATTTTTATTCGATCCAGGCTGAGCTCACCAGTGGTATACATTGTTTAACTTAGCCCGATTTCCAAACGCAACTTTAGTTGATTCTCATCTTGAACTGTGCAATCCTCAGATGACAAATTTGACTCTGTGTATTACCAGTTTCAAGTTTGACTAAGGATTAATATCAGTAAGAGGACCATTGAAAACCACCTGGGAGTACCGGACAGCTGTTTCGTCCTAGTTTGGGACTCTTCATCAGTATGCGCTTACCAGGTTTCGAAACCGGGACCTCCTGTTGGACGCGTACTGATGAAGGGGCCTAAACTGGTACCCTCTGGTTTTTAATAGTTCTCCATCCGATATTAGTCCGTAGTCAAACTTGGAACAAATCAATTCTTGACTAATACCAGTTTATCTAATCACCTAACCAGAATTCAGTGGTATCAACTGACTCACCGCTCTGAACTAAGTCGATTCGGTTAAATCATCGATGAGCTTGGCCCAAAACGACTGCCCCGGTGTCTAGGTCAATCCAATCTGCATAACAAGCGCCGTAGATTCGACGTGAATGGTTTCTAACTATGTCATACCAGTCAGTAGTAGTAGTAGTAGTATTATGTAACATCATGATATAACCTGTTGATTCACAATTTTTGATTCTTTTCTCCTTTCTTTTTTTTAATTAAACTCTGACAATTGATTATTATGCATAAGCATTGACTATTTGTATTAGATAAGAACTTTGACAGTGTGATAAGTAGTGTATGCATTCCCATACTAGGATAACTCTCTAGTTGACATTATTACACAATAGAAATTGTTTTTAATATTTTGATATTTGATGACATCTCGATACTTGGTGAAGAGTGAACAAATTGTAATCCCCTATTCTTAGCTATAAATCTGTTCTCTATTATTTTCATAGAACACACAGTATTATTTATTTAATTGAAACAATCAAATGAATAGTAATAGTAATAATAACAATAATAATAATGCATCACAGTGTTTGTTATATCAAATAAAATTATATTCTATTATGGAATTGAACAATTTTTAGAACTAGACAATATAATACTAATAACGAAGTTCATCTAAGCAAACTTACTGTATAATGTTCTGAGTTATTCCCTGTTATACGTCCACATGTCAAGTGATCCACAACGGAAAACTCAGCGAGGCGTTTGGAGTAAGGGTGCTTATTATCAACACTGATATTCCTAATTGTGGTGGACTGGATCATGCGTCAGATAGTGGGAAACGAGAAGACAGGGATATCCTGGACCGACGTGAAGAACCTAGAAGACCTGGATTTCGCGGATGACTTATGTTTGATGTCACACAAAATCGAAGACTTACAAGCGAAAACTGACAAACTGGTCGAAGAAGCAGCCAGAGAAGACAGGACTCCAGGTGAACATAGACAAGACGGAGGTTATGAAAATAACCAACCAACAACAACAACAATAGCAGCAACATCCAGCGCCAATCACCATCAACGGGAGGGATTTGAAAGAGGTTACTTCATTCACTTATCTAGGGAGCATTGTCTCAACTACAGGAGGAACGGACGAGGATGTCAAATCGAGCGAGAATCGGGAAGGCGAGAAACACATTCATCAACCTGAAACCAATCTGGAAATCTTCGTCATTCAGTCTGCATCAACAACAAAATTCGGATTTTCAATACAAACGTCAAGTCAGTCGGTTCTTCTATACGGATCAGAAACTTGGCGTGTCACAAAGAATATTTCCAACAGCCTGTTGCAGATCTTTATCAACAGCTCTCTTCACTCTATACTAAGGATCAGATGGCCGGGAAGAATCACCAACAAGAAACTATGGGAACAAACAAAACAAGAACCAATCGCTCAACAAATATGCAGAAGAAAGTGGAGATGGATTGGACACTCGCTGAGGAGGCCGCTGGGTGACATCGCGTGTCAGGCCAGTGCTCGAGTGGAACCCGAAAGGGAAGTGGCGAGTGGGACGTCCAAGGGTGACATGGAGGAGATCGTGTGAAGAGGAGTTGAAACAGTATGGATTAACATGGATGCAGGTGAAAAGTACATCAGAAGACAGAAGCAAGTGGAGACGTGTAGTTGAAGCCCTATGTTCCATTATTAATAGTAATAATAATAATAAAATAATATGTCCATGCAAAGTTCAATGCATTAAGAAGGAAAATCAGGAAATAAAGATAATATATGCGCGTAAATTAGTCACCGAATAGCAACACTAGTGTAACTGTCTAGTTTTAATTAGCACGATACTGCTGTGTCGTATTATGGTGTACTGTACTCGAATACTGGATAACAGAGGCTATTCTTTAGAAGTTTATTCCTTTGAGTTCCTAGTGTGACATCGAGTTTCACTCTAAAACTTTGGACCACTTCCGCCTTTGGTGAGCATTCTACGAGTCTGATCAGTCGTTATGAAACCGTCAATCCACTACTCAGGCTTAATGATACTTGTCAAGAAGACATACTTTCACTGCTGCAAAAAATCATGTTCTATGCATGTTTTTGAATCTGTATCATTTAACTCCAAAGTGGGCCTTAATTTGCCCTATTTAAGACTGAATTATATTTACAATTTCCAGACAACTGACACTTCACACTGAAAATCACATAATCAGAAGTTATAGGCTGGCATGTTTAAAAAAAAAGGCATGAGGCTAGCAACCCCTCCTGTAAAATAAACACTGCTACAGAAACTTCAAGCCACTAGGTTGAAGCCCTATGTTCCACTGGGGAACGTGAAGGAAAAAAAAGCATAATCACGATGTTACTTAGTTGGTCGCTGGTGGCGAGTAGTGCAATGTAGATTGGGTGTTTCGTCCTATCTGAGACTCTTCTGCTAGATTTACCTGCTCCTCTGTGAACTGATGATTTTCCCACTGAGACATGAACCCGGTATCCATCGTTTTGCTATACTCCGCCTTGAGAGTTAGATCAACTAATAAGCATCATCAAGTCTAATTCAACAGAATATTATCACAATGAGAACATGATGTTGTGTTAAAGTCTAAAGCATCCAGTAGTTTCTTTTGTATTTATGTTATCTTCTTCACTTAAGAACACTCGTTCTTGTTATTGTTGTTGTTGTTATTGTTTTAGATGTTGATGAGAATATTTTGTTTATATTGATTTGTCTAGTGCCAATTTCTAACTGCTTTCTGTCCTTCTTTGTTTACTTGTCTTGTCACTACTTTCTTTTTATATGATGTTACTCCCCTCGCTTTACTTCATTTCTTTCTAAGGTTAATTCATTAGTGCTACATTGACTAAACTCATATATATATATATATATATATATATATATATATATATATATATATTTGGCATAAATTTATGCCAACTGTACCAACTTGTTTATTATTATCGGTTTTTGTTCAACTTCCACATTGATGGATTCTGGTAATTATGGTGATATTTTGCATTCATTAAACAAATAAATTGAAGAGTCATTAAGTTAAGAATGCATCTTCTTGAAATATACACGTAATGCGCATGTATTTGTGCTTGCCTGTCCCGACAAGCATCTGTCTAATGTGAAAGAAACAAATAAAGACACCATCAAGTGATAAACTAATTCATGTGTATGTGTGTGTGTGTGTGTTTAGAGTGTGAAGTGTGGATTTGTATGTATGTGTATACAAAGTGTCCAACATTTTAACCAGCTGACTAATCAAGTCAACACTGTGTTTATTTATCAAAATGTAAAGAATGCGTAATGTGTTTTTCTCCAGACAAATAAAGACAGAGGGTGAAACCATCTTTGGTGAATTTAACTTGATTAGATATATATACAATAAGTGAAGAGTCATTCAACAGCCGTAAAACTGTAAGCGTTTGTGTGTGTGACGTGGATTCAAATATCAAATTTTTTGTTACTTTTTCTGCTGTCGTGGCTAACCCGATGCAGGTTTCATCATCCTATTTGGTGGATATACCTACAACCCCAGTGTTCTCACAATAGAAATGTAGGCTTGCGGTCACTGAGCGCATATGTTGAAATGACGCAGATCAATTCAGTTCAGATACATCACCTGGGTAACGGGTAGCACTGATTCAGGCAGTTTCAAATCTCCGAGAGGACATCATTTCTCTTGAGCCTACAGATACGCCTTACCAACAAGCACGATACCTAGGTCAGCGTCTTTTTACAGACAGCCTTCAACCAAATAATAGTGTAGTATCTACTGAAACGTTGGCAATTCTATCTACTGTTGTTTGTTTTAAAGTAATTACTTTTCCTACTAATTATTAATACTGAAAAGGATTAAATTTAGGTCAAATACAAGTTTCTACCGACTAACAATTCTTTAAACGTCTAATAATGAATACTTTCATATTTCAGGTCTAGCTAGAATGAAATAGTAGTCCATTATTCGAATTACTGGACTTCGTTTTTATTTTCTTCCGTCTACTTTTCCTTCATTTAGTAGAATTTTCAGTTAATGAATATGTTTTCCATCTGTAAAGAAATTCTTGAAACTGAGTAATTTTTTTAGATTTTTCACTGAATAACATTGTCCCTCCTTTCTTGCCGCTACTGTCTCATTATCTTAATGTAGGGACAAGAAGTTTAACAAAATAATAATAATATTTGAATAAGGCGTCTAGAAGACAAATTTCGTCAGATGATGTCTTCATTTCGTAGTTTCTTTACAACTGCTTTACAACTAACATGGTTAACAATAATAAAATAAAGATCATGACAATTACTCAGTTAAATAAAAAGCAAAAGTACATACTGATGACCAATCATATTTAGATAGGTCATGTAGTCCATGGTAGGCGAAGATTGAAGTCTATTGATTTTTGTACACACAGTTTAGGCTGTATGTGTATAAAAACTGTGCATGTGAGATGTAATTCCATTATAGGTAAATTTTGTTTTGATAAAGTCTCACAGTGTTATACAGTAATGTTTACTGATGACGTTTCGAGCACAATTAATTGCTCATAATCATATCAAGGTTATAGTGTATGTGATTAATCCAAAGGGCTTCCATCACCTTCAATAACCTTGAATTAGAGTTATGTGAAATAATTGTGAAACAGTCATTAATATTGATTTTGTGACCTGACATTAATAAGTGTTTTGCAATGGATGATATTGGATTTCTATTCAGATTACTCGCATTGTGATTTAGTAGCCATTTTGGAACATGTTCTCTTCGACCACGACATTGGAACATTCTGTTGGTTCTACCTATATAGGTGTCACCGCAGCTGCAGGTGAACTTGTAGATACAGTTTGAAGTAGAGTTCACAGAATTTCGTCCTTTAATCGTAGGTACAGGGATCATCTCGCGAAATTTGTCTTCTAAATGCCTTATTCAAATTTATCAAAGGGACTAATTGTTTTAATAATAATAATAATAACACTAAGAATAGTGAACACGGGGAGTCAATCTACCAATGACCCCGAACGTATCCTATTCGTTGGATTATACTACCCGCCGTTATTACAGCTCCAGTATGAACAGTGTGCAAGAAATTTCTATACGAATTTCATCTTAATTTCGTTCTAAGTACTGTTAGGTCAATGGGTTGATAACACGTTAGGGTTAGTGTTTTATTACTGTATGTATTTTTCTTGTAAGTAAGAATGTGGTAGAAGAGTATTTCGTTGTTCAAATGGATGAAACCGTTTTGATTGCTATGAAACATGAAAACTCATAGCCTTCATTGTAATTAGGAAGTATTTTTGAGTTTCTTTAGGGTAAAATATAGTCTTTAATGTGTTTTATTATAATTAAGTTAATTTTTTCTCGTGAATGAACGGCTTCTTGATGTAGAATTCTGTAATCCAACGAATGGTGTGCGTTCAGGGTCACTGGTGCGTCCGCACACCTCGGTCTCTATTTTTTATATCCTCTATGATAAAAAAATAATAACATGTTCATGATTCGAGTATATGACACTATCATGTGGATATGTCCACACCCCGAATTGAAGAAGAAAAACATCTTGTTCTTCGGCAGTAACCACCAGTGAACAAGTGTTAATTCATCGAATTCATAAAGTAATACATTCGATCTACAAATTTCATACTATGAGCTCCTACCTCTTCTGTCGATCAATATCAGGAGTTGAAAAAAAAAACAGTATCTAAGTTGGTTAATAGACCTCTTGTAACTAAAAGAGTTAATTATTGAGTTACAAATGTAAATTACTTCGATTCACTAAAGTTAAACTATATATCTGAACACATTAGAAAACGTAAAGACTGTTCATCACTTCGTGTTTTTAAAAAAAAAAACAGTGTGAAGTTGTGCATTCTATTGATTGATAATGTTATTCCGCAAAAAAAATTTCCTCTTTTTTAACATAGGTTTGTTAATTATTGGTGCATCAGTCGTTCAGTGATAGAAGGCTCGCCAACCACACCAAACGCGTGGTTCGGAGTTTGATCCCCGGCCGACGCTAGTAGTAAGATCGGTAGAGAGGGAAGGCTGGGCGTAAGTCTGGTAACGGCATTCCGTAAAAAACTACTATTGCTACTGAAACTCCAAAGTTCAAACCTGAAGCCACTTTTTTTACTCGGAACTCAAAAGAATAAATTTAAAATTGAATTAAAGTTATTATTGGCATATTGGCAGTGCACCACATGTACGAGAAATCGACTGTGAATAGTCAAACTGTATTACTGATATGTAGACAAATAAGCAATGGATTATCTTTTATTGGTGATATTGTGATCAATGTCCAGTGTAAGAATTAACCAATCAGAGTTGGCCCACACAAGTGATCGATGTCCAGTCTGGAAACAAACCAATCAGAATTGGCCTCTGTGAAATAATGCCCACTATTTTATCGATCGTGATTATAAACTAATTGACATGCCCCTGGTGATATATATCATACTTTATTGCCTAGAATAGACTTTAGGGTTCACGTATTTGTGTGTTCTCGCTTAAGTAATGCTGGCTGGGGAAACAGGTAGCTGTCATAAAATTTTTTATGATAGCTTGATTCCACACCTTATTTTTGGTACAAGTATGGAATTTTCAGCATGTGATATCGGTAACCCAAATTTTGCTGGCCAACCATTGATATCAGGTGTGCGTCGGCAGGGGGTCGAATCCCGGATAATGTGCATGGTCGGCGAGCGTCCTAACCGCTGTTCCACCCACTTAGTGTTCGTAACTCACGCAATTTAATTATAACTTTTAACTTTCTGCCTATACGTTTTTGTTGTCTATCTTCTCTTACAAATATTTAATGCTATATGAATTATTATTATTATCATTATTATTACATTACATTTCAAATATTTCTCCAACATAAAATTTCTAGTTTTGAAGCCTGATTCATCTATTCTATCACCAATCAATTCATCATGTTCACCTAATATGATTACAACTAGTAGAGATGAAACTTATATTGTTAACAGCTGTGACAATCTTAAAACATATACAATAGTGAATGAGGATAAAAAGAGTTATTCACGTGTTTCTGAAACGGATTCCAATGTTAATGATGGCATCAAAGTAACAGAAAATAACAAGACTAATAAAACTGCTGTTATTACAACTACTACTTCTACAACTGTGAGTACCAATATATCTACCTCTACAATGTTTAATACTGATTATGATGGAGAATCAAATTATCCTCAAACTGCATGGTTTATTATCTATGAAGGCCGTGAGAAAGAATTATTACTAGAAAATCTACTACCTGGATTCTTTTTACAATTACGTGTACGTGCATGTTGTTCCTTGCTGACAAATAAAATGAATCCATCGTGTTCAGCATTTTCATCCTCGCCTGCATCATCTGCATCATCATCATCTTCGTCGTCATCGTCTGTATCGTCAGGGGCAGCATCTGTGTCTAATTTACACAATTATCCGAATGATATTTCTTTCGGTGTCAATAGTACTGCTGTCACTGCGGTTACCACCAGTACAAATGTTAATAGTAATGTTGGCATCGGAAGCAATGGTAGAAATGGTGAATTGTGGGGCTTAGCAAGTCATCCTCCATTAAAAATACGTATGCCACCTATCCCACCATCAGCACCATCTTCTGGTCCACGCGTAATTGGCAAACCGAAACCAACTTCGCTGCATTTATCTTGGTCACCACCGAAACAGACTGGAGGTGCAGCGATTTTAGCTTATGAGGTAAGACCAAGTCACCATGTAAAATGGCGAAATATATAGTCTTTTTTCTTTCATGTTAACATGTTTCTAAAAAAATATTTCATACAAAGATGTGCTTAAATGTTGAATTACTGTAGCTCAAATAACAGAGCGCTTCAAACTAATTTTCTTTTCTGGTATCTAAATGGGAATAGAGCCTTCTTCGTACTTAACATATAGTAATCAGTATCTCATTATATTAAAATCAGTAGATCAAGGCAAAGATATCTTTCCCTTTCAATCCACTATGGATTATATCAAAGACATATAGTTATGCAATTAGGAGTATGATAAGATGAGCAATCCATATTCCTTTCATTTAGGATAAAAGACCGGTCATCCTTAATCCAGCCATTGATTGGAGTTTTGGTTGATTTTAAGCAATTTTTATCGTAGATTGAAGCCATTTGTATATTAATTTTATTCCTTTATTTTCCCAGTGGAACATAGTGCTCTAGCTTGAAGCTAGAGCTTCGAAGTTTCGTTAGCAGCTGTGTTTATTTCTACGGGGTGGGGTTGCTAGCCGCATACCCAACCTTCCCTCTTTACTGGTCTTATTACTGGCGTAGAGGGGTGAAGGAGTGCGTCAACCGGAAATAGAACCCGGACCACATGTGTGGCTGGCGAGCATTCTACCACTAAGCCACCGACGCAAATTTAGGGCATACAGAGAGTTATTTAAAACCAAAGAACTTTGGACAAATTTTCCTTCCTAGTCTGAGATTAACTATATAGTCATCTGTTTTATACTGTAGTGGTGTGATACAGACAATGTGTACCAACAGAATATTATTCTCACATATTCCCACACTTCAATTCGGCATTAGCAACAGATTGCCATATATCTATTTGAACATTCTGTTTGATGTTACATACAGAATACATTTCCCACGGTTATATAGTGCATTAACAAAAGAATATTATGTATATTTGAACATTCTATTTCATGTCGTTTGATGTAAACGGAAATTACAAACTCAGTGATTAGTTAACGAATATAAACTGTAGATATATAAACAGCGGTTTGATTAGTGAAAAATATACCTTGGCTCCCGTGTCCTGCCTTCTGTTGTTACAATACTATAAGCTTATCGTACCGAATTCAACTGTTAAAATGTTCGCGTCATTATTATTATTATTATTATTATCTCTGTTATTACTCCATTCAAAAACAACTTTTTTGGTTGATTATTTATTTTTTATGTAATTTTATACTCAATTGAGTAAAGTCTAAAGAGGGTTTAAATGAATTCATAGTTTCAATGTAAAATTATTATTAATAGGCCTGGAATCAGCGGAATATTTAAATTAACCAACTAACAGAGATAAACTTTTGTTAACTTAAGGGTCCGGTAGACCCAATTAAGCTAAATGTAATCTAATTTACCGAATACTGTGTAATGACTACTGTAAGGTCAATCACATAGATCGGAGTAGTAGGTCAGAGTCAGTTAGGTTATCAGAATATTAGAATTTAGCCAGATCGAGAATGATTAACCCTAACAAATCAAGCAATCTCAAAAAAGCTCACCCATTGCAAGTAATTCACTTGCATGCAATCACACAATGGTGTGTGATAGGGTAAAAGTATTAAAATGTGATATATTTAGGTGAAGAGAGAGAAGTTAACCACCGAATCTATGTTCATCGAATAAAAAACAAACACATGCAATCGAAATATTGCAACATGTGTCTCTGATGTATGAAAAACTACAATCAACAATGACAGGGATTAAAGACTATATAAGCTACCTGAGAAGTCGTTTGGACACAGAAAATGCTTGGGAACAGTAAATTGTTCCTAAAACGTCATCAAGTTATTGATAGTATATTATCTCTGTGTATTTTATCAAATAATTTCATGAAATGGAGGTAACTGTAATACTGTTGTCTGATTACTTCTGTTATCAATATTTAAGTGTTTTCAATAAAAGAGAGTGGGAGGAAGGAATTATGAAGACAATGAATCTTATGTGTGTGTGTGTGTGTAGGGGGTGGTGGTGTATTTGATGTCTGTATTTCCAGCATCAACTATGTGGACAGAAATTAGAAATAATTTTTATTGTTTCAACGAATTTTACAGTAAAGTTTTACGCATACACATACACAGACGTTGATCACTTATGAGCATTGTAGATTGTAACAAAATTATCACTCTATTAAGTTCAATTTATAAACAGTTTTTCAACAGTTTTATGTATAATCTATGTTTAGAAACTGTCTACTATAATTCATGAGTGGGTGTATTTACCTACTGTGTTGGTGGCGGTGGTTACTTTAGCTGTTGCTGTTTTTGTCGATGTCCTTTTTCTTATTTTTTGCATTTTCTTTGTTTCCCTATCCATGAAACCGAGAGAAAGATTCTTTTAGGTATGACAAGTAGATATTGGTGTAGGCAGGACACAACACACACACATATATATAGAGGATGTTTAACCATACCAGCATTACATGTCTATGCATTTATTGCAATACTGAGAGAGAAAGAGATGGGGAGAAGAGAAAGGGCTAATATGCATTCTTAACCAATAATGGCCAGTTATTTTATTTTCTTTGATTTAAAATATTTCCAAATTACGAATTAAACAAATATTTTCGTTTTGAGATTATGGAAATTTGATTGATTTGGTAAAAAGCAGAGTGGTGGAAATCTATTTCGCCTTGATTGAAGACTCTTCATTCGTATGAATCTATGCTGACGATGGTTATTAGGAAATCGATTATCTTTTCACAAGTGGCTGAATTAGAAATGTCACACCCGCGGGGTCTACTTGGTCGTATGTGAGGACAAACCGACTGACAGTCGCGCTTAATTCGCAAATCGACAGAAGTTAGAATTCACAGGCTACTGTATTTCAAGCCAAATAACTGAACGGTCTACCAGCTTGGCTTCGTAACCTGAAGGTCCTAGGTTCGACCCCTGATGGGATCGTGAGTGCGTACTGATGAAGAGACCCAAAATAGGACGAAACAGATGTCCAGTTCTTCCCCTTTTCCAGTGGAATCAATCCGTGATCAAGCTTGAAAATACTATACACCTAACCCTTGGAACATATTGGTCGTCAGTTGGAACTTCTGGAGAGTTGTGTATGTGAAGTGTATATAGATATCCTAAACAAGGAATAAACAGCTGTCATCTAGTGCACCGTTTGGAAGCCAATATCTTAAACTGATCAAAAAATGTAGAGTATTAATGAATGTGGATGTCCAGGAACTGCGTGTTTTAAATTCCCTGTTCTTGTTGTTATCACCTTTATGCATATATTTGTTCTTTTTATTTTTAAACAGTTTTAAGGAGTTAGAAGTTCCGGTTTTCACTATTTCCCATATGACATTGTTTCTTAATTTAGAAAAAGACGAATTCGACCTCTTTCGTTAAAAATCATACACTTATGGATACATATATATATGTATATATATACATATATATATATATATATATATATATATATATATGGAGAGAGAGAGAGAGGAAAGGTTGATTTGCCTTGTCGATTGTGTCTACCGTGGTAATTGCCTTTTTGCTTGACTTAACTTATTCTGTTGAGATTAATTTCGTTAATTATGCAAATGACCTAACAGTCTTACGCCATTTGTTTCCCAATTAGACTGTTCTCAAATGAATACTTTTCCTATCTAAAATTAACCAGTATTCTTTTTCAGTCCTAAATCAATGCTTCTGAATGTCAGACAGTTAAAATTAGTTTCAGGTATGAAAAAGAAAAGTTGAGATTTATTATTGCTTCAAGGCCATCTGAAACTTCAAAGGGAATACTGTTTCACTGTATTTTCTTTGAGGTTCCAGATATGCTTTTCTTATAAGTACTGGTAAACACGAAGCCCAGGTTCAGAGTTTTACCACCAGTAACCATCATTTAACCAGCAGTTAATGTCACCCACCCCACCGCCAGACTACGTGAACTTAGTTGACAGGGTAGAAATGCGACGGCTGACTGACTGGTTTTCTTAAAAAACGAGTCAATAAATCATTGTATGACTAAGGATCATTACCTACTTCCATCCAGAGACACTAGTCAGTAGTATGAATATCATCTTTGACATGTGAAGTGATTTTAACAGCCTTATGAATACATTAAATTTGCATCAGTAAACTGAGTGTGATAATCAAGTATTGGTTTTTGTTTGAATGGTTGGAGGATTTCATCATGAGTTGACATCAGTTAGAAAACCATTGGAAACCTGGGATTACTGGACATCTGTTTCGTCCTAGTTTGGGACTCTTCAGAAGTATACACCCACCGGGGTTCGGAACCAGAACCTTCTGTGATAATATATTATTATTTTTGGGGTACAGTAACCTTTTCTTTTAAAACTAATGCCAGCCTTCATCAGATATACTGACTTTCACGAACTTCGTTATTGATTTTTATTTCTTAGGTTTGGCAATTGATTCTGGAGCCAACAAGTTGGGTTGATGAAGAATCAGAAGATAATGATTCAAATATATCAATACCAAGATATTGTTCATCTACGCCATCATCGTCAATAGAAACTTCACTATTACCTTTATCCTGTCATAATCTACAATATTACTCTACTTACAATAAATATACAAGTCACTGTCATTCAAGCCATCGTCAGCCTATTCTACACAGATCGTATACAGATTCTTCATTGAATACGAAGTCTTATACATTGAATAATGATAATCCAGTGAAATTACAATCATTATTTAATGATGAGACAACAGCTGTTGGTGTTCATGGTCGATTTGTATGCTCTGTACGTGAAAATGAATGTCGATTGTTTGGTTTAATTCCAGGACAGAATTATGCCTTTCGTGTTAGAGCATATAATCGTGCTGGCAAAGGTCTCTGGACTGAATGGGTTTCTATATCAACTCCACCAAGTCTACCAGGTGTACCAGCATCTCCTCCAAGACTATTACCAAAATCCTCACGTACGATACATATTGCATGGGATCCAGTTACCTGTATTAATGGTGCTAAAATATATGAATATCGACTGGAATGTCGTCAGTATCAAATATCTAAAGCACATGATTATTATAATGTCGCTTACATACCAAGCGTTGCAGCTGAAAAGAAAGGGATACTGAATCATTCTTCTTCTTCTTCTTCGTCATCTTCTCATGATAATTCATCAAGGAATGATACAATGGAACCGGCAGATGATGATTCATTCTTTCAATTGGTAAGAGAAAGAATGCGTTTTCTCCTTTTCTTTGTTCCTCTTACTTATATTTCTGGAATACACCCTACAAAATTTATGTACGCACATGCTCAGGGATCTGTTATGCCAGGATCTGTTTTATGATATTCCTAGCGACAGGCCTAATGAATATGAAGGCATTAGGTCCTTTTTCAGTGTAGTCATCTAACATGTAGATGTTTTTCTTTCTCGATGAAACCCCTTTGAAAATCAGTTGATTCGTCGCACACTTGACAATGAGTTCTATGGTTGATAGTCCGTTATCCAGGGAACTGCGTTATAACTTGTGTTGCATACGCTTGTTGCAAGAAGTTGTAAGTAGTATATTCCATGACTTCTGCAAGAGTTTTGATTAGTCGAGAGAGAGACTGATTAAGTTGTAAGCAAGAGAAATCAAGTAAATTGTAAAGTAATATAGAAAACATGAAATGAATTTCAACAGAAGTAGAACACGAATACTTTGTGCCAATTGGAGTCTCGACGTAAGCCCAATGAACTAATTCTGTTACCAGGTATCCCTGTGTTCGACCTTACACTTTTAGGTAGTACATTTTCTTATATATTAGTGCTTATTATTATTACTTGAGTGGCAAATTTGAGAAGTGTAATCAGTTTTTTTATTAATATACGTTACAATGACGCGATAAACCTTTCCAGACCAGATAATTAATGGGTAAACTGTTCGATGTATAACTGAAGTGAGATTGAATATGAATCTGGAATCTGCCTCAAGTGCTACTGCAACGAAAGTTCTCATCTTCTAAATATACTAAAATCCGTCCACTGCGTGACACACATCGATATGATATGGTTATCAGCTACTGAGATTCAAAAGCTAACCAAATAAATGTCTCGTCTTATTAGAGTAGGTATTCTCAATAGTATACGTTCACTGACCAGTTGAAGATCAACTTGGTGTATGATTTATCATAAGAGTTACGGTGAAATTCAGCATTTCATCCAGCATACTAAGATGACTCTCCATATTCTTTTCATTTTTGCCTTCGTTCACACCTGATCACATCATCGAAATAGAAAGTAATTCTGAAGAACTAGTTCACCTACTTGAATATCAGCATTTCAAGGAAGTGAAGTTACTGAAAATGGATATTTAAATAGAATATAATGAAATAATCTAGTTATGTTCAAGTAAATACCTTCCTCTTCGCCCTGTCAAGTATCTTATGCTTCATTTTTTTATATTCACTGAGAAGTTGACTCAGTGGAAATGTCCTCTTTTCACTACCTGATATTCGTGGTTTCGATTCCTGGTGGCGTCATAGATGCATATTACTGAAGAGTCCCAAAACAAGAATCTTTCTTGCTTCTCAGTTTTCGTCCAACCGATGTTGATTCGTGACAAAATCTGGCCAGGAATAAGCATATGAGTACACATGTGTCAGTAAAATTATTGATTAACTTTTCATGATAGGTTTAATGAAACACAGACACAAATGAAAATCTTTGGATCCTAAAAAGTTTCTACATTGGTGACTAATACCTTTAAATGTTAACATTTTATTAAACGTCATTGAGATATTTGGTTATCCTTTCAAAAACATTTTCTACCCATTCTGTATAGATATATGCTGGTTCAAAGTTGTCATTTGAACTGACAGATCTACAACCAGCTACATTGTTTGCATTCCGTTTCTGTGCTGTGAATTCTGCTGGTGCTGGACCATGGAGTTCAATAGCTAAGTGTTGGACACCATCTGCTCCACCTGATCAACCTCATGGCTTATGTGTTCGTGAAATAAATTATAATTCAGCTTTAATTATATGGTGTATACCTCAGTGTAACGGTAGTCCTATTACAAGTAAGTTTGTCTGTGTCTTTCTTAATTCAACCCATTTTACTGGCATCCAATATGATAATGTAAAATAAAATCCAGAGTCTAACTAACATTTTCTAATATTTTAATAAAGAAATAAAGTAAAATAAGACTGATATTTCCATGTCAAAATAGTGAAGAATATTTTTTAGCTCAGGTTGATGTTTTTGGTTGTAATGTTGTATTCGCTGAGTTGGATAGTTTAACTGAGAAGCTTTCACTGTCTTTCTAGACAACATTTTCGGCGCTAATTTCAGTGGGGGATTCACATCCAACTCAGGGAACTTAACAAGGCCAAAAATATTTCCATTTAGTTGGTTATCTGCCAGAAATCATTCAGATTCATTAAATAATAAGAAAAAAAGAAATTTCAGGTTTGATCGTGGATCAATATCAGTTAGAGAACCATTAAAAACCAGGGACTACCGGACAGCTGTTTCGTCCTAGTTTGGGACCCTTCATCGGTATGCACCCATTGGAGTTCCATCACAAGACCTTCAGGTTACAAAGAGCACTCGCAGACCTGGAGTTCTAGTGAGAACTCGTGACCAGTGGGGTCCATCAGGTCGGGCGTGGGGATAACTACTCTCTGGTGGTCGCGCTAAAATTACGAATTCGTAGAAGTTGGGATTCATCGGCCATTGAAACAGGCCGCGGTGGCTGAATGGTCTACGAGCTGGCCTTGTAACAGGAAGGTCTTGGGTTCGGATCTTGGTGGTAAGTGTACACTGCCGAACAGTCCCAAACTAGGACTAAACAACTGTCCAGTTCACCCTTCTGGTTTTCAATGGTTCTCCAACTGGTATCAATCCGTGGTCAAACTTGCAACAAATCAAATCCCTAAAAACTAACTCTTGGAAAAAAGAAATAATAATTTAATATCTCACTGCAATATAATTAAAAAAGGACGCATCATAAATTATACAAACGTCCCTTAGTGATGGGAATGCTGACCTTCAAGCATATGGAAGCCTTTTCTGTGACCTTAACATTTTTGTCAACAGAGTTGTTTAATTTATCAATTATCATGTCATAATATTGTGATTTTAATTACTTGGGTAATAGAAGTCCGGTGGTGTTACTTAGGGTATCAGCGTACAGGACCTCGTCAAGATAAGAAATTCATCTGTTTTTAAGCACATCTATTGGCAGAGAATTATAAATAGCTATGAAAAAATTAGGTGAGAAGACAGTAGTTGATCACTGACTGAATCTTTGTGCATCAGACCAGTATCTAATAGTTGAAACAGGAATCCTAGGATATATAAAAATATTCCATCGCATATGATGCAAACAGTATATAAACTCAGTGAAAAGCTGTGTGGTTACATTTATATAATCCTAACGAGTTGATTGTGCTCAAAAATACATCATTTAATAATACTGTGTTTTACTCATTTCCCCGTCTGCTAGTGGATGAGTTCTTTTCTTACACTATCCTGATAAATCCTTCGAAAGTGAAGTGGAAAATGTTTCACTCTTTAATCAACTCTTATGAAGACGTAACTCCTTGGAATAAGCAATCGGTTTTCATCCAGTGGATGTAGGCTTCGAGTCCTACCCGAGCAACTGGCTAATATCATCAACCATCACATAATGAGTGGGGTTCTTAGACTGGCACACAAAATAATTGAGTTTTAAAAGCTAAGCATTGTTTATGAGTGAGAAATTCTTGCTGAATTGTTTAAATATTTAAGATATTAAATTTAAATGACGTGAATAATTATTACCAACTTTATTCTCGTAAGATATTTTAGGGTTTTAGCCTGTAGCTTACATGCTGAAGCAGACTTTTAAGGATTGAATACATAAAAATAACATGGAGATCAGTTTCTTAAAGGTATAAGGGAATTCATGCTTGGTCCATTCTACCAACTTCAGGGTGCACAAATTACTGAAAGATGATACCAGATGTCAGTTGCGTTAGATGCTGAATTGACATTATTTAAAATTCACAGACCATTGAATCTTATTTCAGTGCCTCTGGAGTCCCAAACTAGGAGACATTAACTGCCCAGGAATGTATTCATTTATTTTTTTCATACTAATGTTAGTAAAACAAAATACCTTGTCACTCATTTTATTACTTCCATGTTTTTTTCGTAGACCTAAATTAGAAAATCTTCACACTTATTGGGTAACTTCAACTTCCACCCGTTGAATTCCACTCGTTCCTTCTCTTCTAAACTACTCATAGTAAACATTTCTTGGGATACACTATGATTATCTCCCCATATCCCCAGCATTGCACACCCATGACTCCGCGAGAGACGAAAGTTACATGGTGAACACGTCATCATGAGGTCATAGAGTTGCCTAGATTCCAATAACTCATTATTTCTAACCTCTACTAGTTTGTGACAGTGCAATGGTCATCCGGTTCAGTTCAAGTAGCAAATCATGGAACATACGGTTTCGGTAATTTATTTGTCTCGAAAGTTGATTGTCAAAGATTCAGCATCTCATACATAGTATTGTGGGTTCATAGGACAGCGAATTCTTAAAGCAGAACAGTATAACCTTCAATTTCATGTGTTGTTTTTTAATATTCTTTCTGCCTGATTTCGGCTCATCACAAACGTATTGAACTAATTGTCATCATTGTTAGGTCAAAAGCATATATTTTATTCTTTTTTTTTCAATAATCTCAAATTTAACATTTCCGATTTTCAGTTGACCTAAATAGGAAACTCAATCATAGAACTATATATCTGTCTAACTGCATAAAGGAGTATGAATGTAAATTTTCATACCAAGATACTCATAGGAATTATTCTGTTTATTGAAAAAAACAAACAGTTATTTTTCCTATTCTCAATCTTCGTGATTGAAATAACAGAGATCTTTTATGGTAGTATGACAGTTTATTTTTACTTCAGTTCCATTGAAGTAGACTGGTTCCACCAGCAAAACTTCAGACCTCATCTTTTGGTGAATAGATTATGCTACAGGTTTGATCACGAGCTGATATCAGTCAGAGAACCATTGGAAAACCAGTGAGTACCGGAAATATATCTCGTCGTAGTTTGGTATTCTGCAACAGTACGCACCCACCGGGGCTCGAACCCAGGACCTCCTGGTTACACAAGGTCAGCTCATGGACCATTCTGCCACCGGGATCCGGTTCATAAATCCCAACTTCTGCCAATTCGCTATATACATAGTGCAGTCAGTGTCATAAGCGAGCAACTGTTCTCTTGCCAGACTTGGTGGACTCTGCTGGTCACGACTTCTCAGTAGGACTCCAGGTAACTTCCTGTATAGAGAGCAATTCGCTAGTGAGCATCAGATTAATTTCCGAGTATAAGTTTGTGGCGACTTGATTGGTTACATACCTGATCACTAGCTGACTGATGAAAAGTCCCAAACTAGGACGAAACAACTGTCCAGGACTTCCTGGTTTTCCAATGGTTCTGTGGCCGATGTTAGCTCGTGACCAAGCCTGTAACTAATTTAATCTCTGCAAATCAACACTTGGTGAATAGATTAGGTATTTTATTACTATATTTGGTGGTCTGTGTGAGTTGTCAGTGGGTTATTAGATGTTTCACTCAATATATTAAATTAAGTCAGTTTCATTTCATGTTGTGTCAATCTCAGATTATTCTTGTAAGCTGTGCTTTGTACTCACACATACTTTGAAGCAGTTTTCAGTCTACCATTGTGCAAGAAGTAAATATTTTACAGTGAGATACGCTAAGAATTGTGTTATTTTTTATTCCCTTACAGTCTAGGTGGAACATAGGGCTTCAAGCTTCAGCTTTGAAGTTTTGTATAGTACTGGTGTTTATTTTTTTACGAGGTGGGGTTGCTAGCCTCACGCCCAACCTCTCATCTTTAGCAGGTTTGCTACCGGCTGAGCAAGGTTTAGGAGTGCTTAGGTCTGGGTCGAAACCCTCACCACATGCGTGGTTAACGAGTTCTTTTTACCACTGACACATTGTGAATTGTGCACTGTACACAGATCCACTATCTAGGCGACATGAGAAAACCTACTGTACTACCACTACTACTGTAACGACAGAAGACAAGGGCAAGGCAACAGATCGTTTGTTGAGAAAATCAAGAGGCATTTATAGATTTTTATGTATATTATTGTCAGCGGTGAAGCAACATCTTCTGATTGGCTGAAGGTTACTCTGTATTTCTTGTGACCGTTTCTGAGACAGTTAAGCCCTATATCTGCGATCCATATTTGCACACGTTAACTCCGTTGTGATTGGTTGGTGATTTTTTCAAAGTTAAGCTTTGCTAATGTTTTTCTCATGACCCTGATTCGGGACGTGAAGATTGACGTAAATTGTCGTCTACAATTTTGGCTTGCAGCCAGCTGTCATCACACTCCTACTACTGCTACCAGGTTATTTAGACTTAAGTAAACTGAGGAAAGTTCCAGTTTATATTCCACTGATCAAATATTAAGCACATAAACTAATGAGTTACGGCTTTAAACTTGATGCTATAACTATTTCATGATTTCATGCAATTCTTCCCATTGATAAACTTGAACAAAGCAAGAACAACAATTGTACCAGGATAATATGAGCTCATCTTTTATTATTTCGAGGATTCTTCTCAACTGGTTACAACTTTTCCACGATCACAAGGAGTAATTGGTAGGAAGTAAAAGTAACATTAGTCCGGAATGATTTAACTAATTAAGAGTTACAAACACTGACTAGTTATAGAATAATTAGACAATTAGACTTGGAAACAAAAACAGAGTTGCGTATATGTGTGTGTGTATAGAAACACAAAAAGACCTAAATGATGAAATAAAACAGATAGAAGAGGCGTTGGTGTTAAATAACTATCCTTTAAAATTCATTAGAGAGATTGAAAAAGGCCAAAAGAAAAAGAATTGTGAAACTAGTAATAATAACATAAATAAGAGAGAATATAAGTCATCTACAGTAGTTTTACCATATAAAAAGGGGATATCTGAGACCCTACGTAGGGTTTTGAATAAAGCAGGAATTAGAGTGGCATTTAAACCTACAAACTCACTCAGGGACAAGCTCTGTAGGTTAAAAATCCCCTGTTGACTCACTTGGACAAAATAATATAATTTACAAAAGACCGTGCAATGACTGTGAGTCAGGTCAACTACATAGGCCAGTCAAACTGGTAGATCGGGGGTAGTCAGATTGTCAGAACATAAGAATTCAGCTAAGGTAAGAATGGTTGATCACGAGAAGATGAGTAATTTAGAAAAAAGTTCAGCAATTGCACTGCATGCATTAAAACACACAACCGCACAATAGGGTGGGAGAGGGTTAAAATTCTAAAAAGTAATCTAGGTAGGTTGACTACTGAATCCTTGTTCATCGAATCTACACCCAACACATGCAATAGGAATGACTCATCACTCATACCCGAAATATGGAAAATATTACTACCAATCAAATCAAGTGAAAAACAGCGGAACAATATAAATGAATTTAGGAAGTCGTATGATTACCTTGATATGATTATGAGCAATAAATTGTGCTCTAAACGTCATCAGTAAACATTACTGTATAACACTGTGAGACTTTATCAAAGCAAAATTTACCCATAATATAATTAGCTAGAAAGAGCATAACAAAAACGTAGATTACGTAACTAAAGAAAATGTTTTATCTAATAGCCAAAAGAAAGAAAAGAAGAGAAAAGAACAAGGTAGGGTGAGTCATGTTTAGATGAGAGAGCAGAGTTTTGTAAACAACAAAAAGGGTGACTCATAAAGGATGTATATTTCGTTATCACCAGGGCAGTGAAAGATTCACCACTGTCTCTTTCTGCGTACATAGATTTGTTTTAAGTCGTTTGATAGCAATTGCCTCAGCAAAGCGTAGCAAGCTAGGTTTCTTTTGCTTGTTGATTATTTCGAACGACTTCAAGTTGTCTACAATATGACCAGTGTCAAATAGATGACGCGCAATCGCACTGTTTAATGCTTGTGGACCTTTCAGTCTCAGGTTCCTCGAAATAATAAAAGATGAGCTCATATTATCCTGGTACAATTGTTGTTCTTGCTTTATTTCATGATTTTTGAAAAATTCCAAATTGACAATTTATCTACATTTGCTAGGTTTCACTATTGAACTTACCCGATTCGGTCATAACATTACTACTACTGGTGGTAGTATTAGTAGTAGTAATAATAACAAAGCTGGTTCCGGTGGTCGTACTCATACGGATGTGAATTATATTCAAATACCTGCACCCTACTTACTAGATTATGATGGAAAGCAAATGAATTCATCCAGTAAACAACAGCATCACACAAATGTTTCAACGACAGAGAACTCTAATAATAACATACAATTTCAAAAGAATGTGATTCAGCATTGTTTGAGTAAATTGAAACCTTCTACAAATTATATGTAAGTTGCTTTTTGTTAATAAGATTTAAACTATTACTTTTTTTGATGTACATGATTGTGGACGTTTTATCACCAGACCCGATGACATGTCTTCAGCACTAACGTATGTCATTAAAAAGTTGGACGTATTTCCAAGCTGCACGAGTATTTAGCTTTCTTTCTTTTTCCTCCTTATTGTCCAGTTGAATATGAGGGAAAAGTTTATTCTATTCCGTAACCTTCTCAATTCATACTTCATTGCGTCATATGATTTATTCGTATGTTTGGATTTTCTCTCAGCCGGTTGGGAGGTGATTGTTTTTTCTCTCAGATTAGTCTGTACATTTAGTTTATTTTGACCTGTCTGTTGACTGAAGTTACGTTTGAATACAAATCATGTAGAAATCCACTTGCCGTCTTTGAGTTTGAACGTTGTATGCATGTTTTCCAAGTCGATAACGTACTTGTAATTCTCTACATACATTCAGAACAAAGATGTGGCATTGTGTCTTCTTCTTACTAGTCTATATTCGTGGATTCTTTGGACAATTCAACAACCGAAGTGACCAACGTAGTGTCGTGACAATTTTACTGTTGTTTTTTAAAATTATTTTTTCCTTTTCCTCCTTAGACAGTGAATCTTTTAATTTCTTAGCAGGCTTTGTAATCGTCTGACTGGTTTATAAGTCACTCCAGTTTTAAGTGGACGAAATGAATGGTCGGTGACGTCTGAGACTTTTGTGGTAACTGGGTTGTCCTATATTCTACTGGAAATCATTTGCTGATAAGGTTATATGATAAAGAAGAAAAGATCATCAACTTCCAACCAAACAGATCAATAATGGGGCAAGTAGAATTACCACCCATGTGACGTAATAAAACTCAAGATCAAAGGCTTACGAATTAGGAAAATCTTTTCCTTCACTTACAACTGGACAATAGTAAGAAAAAGGAAACGTAGATATTCACGCAATTTGGAAATATGTCTCACGTGTTACTGACGTTAGTGCTGGAAACGTGTCATGCGGCCTGGTGATGAAACATCCATGATCAAATACCAAAGCTTCTGAGAACAACAAACAATCTATCAAATATATATATATATATATATGTTTTCAGATTAAAATTCATTTCCATAAATTATTATGATGTATGAACTGGTGAATTATGTATGCACTTGTGGAGAAAAATAAGAGATAATATCATAAAACGTATTGAAACCAACCGGGCATATGAAAGGCCTTTTGCATCACTCTGAAGCTCGTAGACATTGTACACCTTTTCACCAAGTCTTTAATTTTCGATGCCATCAATATACTTGATTTTATTAAATTCCCCTTAACTGTGAAGCTCATTCATTATGATATCTCCGAATTCCTTCTAAATCTTGTAATAAAGTGAAGACTTCTTTCTTACTTTTGATGAAAAAGATACCTAGAAATACAGAAGTGAAGGACTTTTATGGGAAACAGTTTGAATTTATTTTTCCTGTGATCATGAATTTATGCGTCTCTTATCTTACTTTTTAATCAGCCATAAATTTTTGCTTCTTCTCTCTTCTTTTTGTGGTTTGTATGCCGTAACTTTACTGTGCTTATGTGAAGTTTATTAAGTTGAGTTATTGTGTAAGAATATAATTTGGTCATTAAACTACACATACCGGGCCACTATTTTCTTCATCGAGCTATGTTGGCTTACTTAGGATTGGATTGGAGAAGAGTTAGGACTAGTCAAATCAAAACATGCCAGCATGAATCCATGAAGTCTTTGACTGTTGAGTTCAACCAGCCACGTAAGGAAATAGGTGTAAACTGACTAACTGTGGTCTTCGAGACCCTAAGAATCAATACCTGGAGACTATTGGTGACATGGCTCGAAATTAGTATTATTAGCACACATGCATTCTCTCTTTGTGGTCACCCTGATCCGGAATTATTATTCTTATTATTCTTCACGTAATTGTTCTATGCCTCGTTAAATTCTGTTTATTGTAGTTTCTTTGCACAATTTATACGCACAAGCTTATCACTGTATTGACAAATCACCATGATTGGTTGATGTACAATATTTATTTGTGAAAGTATGTAGGTATATTAGAGTTAAGCCTGGTGAAAATTTTTTAATTTTTTAAGAGCCATTGATATTTGATGCCTAGATTGGCAATGAAATCTTTTTCAACAAAATTTAAGGCTCTAAGAGCGATGTGCTATTAACATGTCCAAAGCTTCAGTCCTGATGACACCATATATGATACTTCTTCCTCAGTTCCGACATTGACGGTCAATCTTTAATGATATTGTGTAGAATTCCTTCACGTCCAGTCCTCAATCCTCGAGAGCTCTACGCAAGCAATTACAACTTCCTCAAAGAACTCACACCTGACATCTAGGAAATTCATGAACTGAAATTTACTTTTATTCCAACCAAAACAATTATGTGATGGCGGATAGTGAGCAAACATGCACAACTATAATCCCAGGAAATCATCTAGGTTATTTTTATCTTTCCTAGGAAACCATGTGCAACGTGCATTGATATCCATCGCTAGTCGACACCTTTTTTGTGTCTGTATTCTCTAATAAAATGTGGAAATTCGGTGTCCTTCCGTGTTCTATAAGCAGGATGATGTTATATATACACCTAATTTTGCCTAACACCTTAAAATAACTATTTCAAAGCTTTATCGCGCACAGGCGTGAACCCTTTGCTTATCCCTCTGTTCGGATTGCTGGATTCCTATTGGTTGTTAATACTTTTAATGCATCACTGAATTACTGCATTTTCAAGATCATTCTAACTGTATATATATACATAGTTTCTATCTAGCATTTTGACTGTTGTTTTTGAGACAGTAAAAGCTGTCTTATCGACGTCCAGTCTTTTCTTTTGTCTTTGCGTGCCGGCGGTGTTGTTGTTGACTTGCGATTAGGACAGATTAGCCAGCGCATTAAGTTAGTATTCGCTCATAGTCTACTAGGTCATAGTTCCGGTCATAGCAGATGGTTTAACTGTAAAGCCCTTATAGTCCATTCTATTAAACACTACACTATTAGATGGATAAAGGTGATAGTTAAAAAGTAGCTCTGCTGATGATGACTAACAGTGAAATCCAAGAGATGAGTTTCATCCTGTTTAGCTAGGATTTATGCGCTGTGACTGACGGTGTTCCCATTGAAACTTACACCCCCCGTACCCTTCTTTCCTAACATCAAAATATTATTCACCAGACGACTAAGCCACATGTCAATAGTGGACAAACATTTCAGTCCAGTAAGATCAGTCAACTAGAAACACAAAATAAGTTCAATGCTTGATCTCAATATTTTATTATCAATATTTTATTATCCTATTTTAATTATTACGAAGATCAATCTGTTTTACTGTAAAAAATTAATATTTTCTTAAAGCATTTAAGTTTGATATTATTTACATTTGGCTTATCAAGTACAACTCATTACAACTACAAAATAATATTGTGTCAAGTCGTGTAGCGGGATAATTGTATTTTAGATTATATTGATGCTGTTCGATTAACACACCTAATAATAATAATAATATATATTTTTTAAATACCTCAGTGATTCTCATCTCATGTTCAATAAGTGTTCTGTCTTAACTTTCTTCTTGTTTTTTTGTCCCTTTATTATTTAGGTTACGTATTCAAGCAGTCAATAAATTTGGTCCAAGTGAATATTCAGTACAGACTGAATTCACTACACTTGCCCCATTACCTCAACCACCTGCATTTAGTCAATATAAAAATTTAACCTCAAATTCTGTTAGGCTAGAATGGAATTTATTAGCTAATCATATGAATTCTGATGGTGATGACGATTATGATAACGCTGGTGATGACAGTAGTAATATTGAGAATGCTGGCAGCAATGCTGAAAATCATGAAAATGATAAAAATGCACAAAATGATAATGACGGTAGTGGTGACGGTGGTGAAGAAGATGAAGTAACCAGTCATGAAGAAGTGCATATGAATAATTCGAATTCGAACCATCTTCGTCATAACAATAATAATAATAATGCAAAACAACAACAACAGAATAAATTGTTAAAGAAACAAAAGGCTACTTTCAAATCACTGGAAAGTCAAGTCACATTCACACTGCAAATGAGTCGAGAACCTGATTTAGAGTAAGTCAAAAGTCAAACACACACACACAAGAATATATATGTTCTCATTATGTTTCCTTATTCTTATTTCCCACTTGTTATTTGCTTTTCAAAAGACAAAAATACGTCTTTTGAAGCAGTTAAGTTCCCAGCAGAAATATAAAACACTCTCTGTTCAAAGTAAGTTTTACTTTAAACTACTTGGACACTAGAGGGTCACCGATGCTGTGTGTGTCTAATCTTTGGTGTTGGTGCTGACTGAATTCTATCAATGAATCAATAAATCTGTTCATTACAGTTCTACAGGAGATCAGTCATGGGTCTGAATAGCTCAGTGGTAGCGTCTGTGACTACAGTACCGGGGGATGTGAGTTCGAATCCTAGAAGAGATATAATGAGTCCCTAGACGATTTCATATACACTTTGCTTATGAGTGACAAGAACGACAAAAACATAGCGCTGATTACCTTCAACTATCTAAGAACTTGACTACTATCATTTCTAAAATTTACCATCTAAATTTTAAGTTTGAACACGGATTGATAAATATCAAACAGAGAACCATTGAAAACTGGAGAGCTGTTTCTTGCTAGTTTGGGACTCATTGGCAGAACGAACTCACCTGGTTTCTAACCCAGGACCTTACAGCTACAAGTCAAGCTCGTTTACCATTTAGCCACTGGGACCCGACTCAATGGCCAGCCCATGAAATCTAACTTCAACCAATTCCATGGTCAAACCTGAAACATATCAAGTCCCTACAAACAAACTCTTGAAAATTAATACGATTTTAGCTAGTGAAGTTGCCTAGAGTTTCTAGTCGGAAGTAGTGACCAGTGGAGTCCACTCAGTTGAGAGTGAGGACAAATACTCGCCGATGACATTGGCTGGTGTCACTCGCGCTAAAATCACGAATTGGTAGAAGTCAGAATTCATGGGCTGGCCATTGAGTCGGGTCCCAGTGTCTGAATGGTCTACAACTTTCACTTGTAACCAGAAGGTCCTGGGTTGGAACCTCAATGGATGCGTACTGCCGGTGAGTTCCAAACTAGGATGAAACAGTTGTCTAGTACTCCCTGGTGGTTTTCAATGGTTCTCTAACTGATAACTTGATTCCTACCAACTAACTCTTGATAATTTAAATTTTCCCCGTGTCTCAGTTTTTGAAGAGTAGATTAGTTGTAGTGAACTGTTTTCGTGCGAATATGCACGAAGCCTAGTTCCATGGCATCCTGGTGATTGCCTACAACCAACTATCATCAACTTTTACGTTGCTAGATCATTTGTATATGAATAATTATTCTTGCTTAGATTAACTTTTGATATCCTACACACTCATAGTCATTTAAAGGCTAACAAAAGTTTGAAAATAACAAATCTGAAACAAGTAGACAAGTTCGCGAATGCTAATACTCTCCATATTTTTCTAAAACCTGAAATGATATTTTAGCAATGTTTGTCTATGTTAAAAAATAAAAAAGTAAATTATGTTAAACGAAATCCTCTAATGGGAAAGCTTGTATTAAGGCTTACAAAGATTCCTTATTTGAGGTGTTGACAACAATCAGTTATAACTGTCCCTCTTTTCTCCTCTCTTTTGTCTGCCTTTGTGTACTGCATGGGGTGTGGCAACTTGAAATGTTGCATTTCTGCGCTAAGTTCTATGCTGAAATACAATCAAACTTGAGAAGTTTTATAAAATATAATGAAGTGATCAGTGATTTAATCTTGAAACGTATATGAAAACTACTCTAGGAGTTTCCAACACATTCCGTCTATTCAAGTGTTGGTTTGTAGGGATTTGATTGGTTACAGAATTTTCATCATGAGCTGACATTGGTTAGAGAACCATTGGAAAACCTAGGAGTACTGGACAGCTGTTTCGTCCTCGTTTGGGACTCTTCAGCGGTACGCGCCCACCGGGGTTCGAACCCAGGACCTTCTGGTTACAAGGCGAGCTCGTAGACCATTAAGCCACTGGGACCCGATCCAGTGGCCCATGAATTCTAACTTCTGCCAATTCACGACATAGCGCAAACCCTAGCCAATGTCTTCGGCGAGTATTTGTCCTCATACCCGACCTGCTGCAGCCTACTGGTCACGACTTCTCACTAGAACCCCAGGTAACTACCTATCTGAATAGGGCAAGTCGCTAGTGAGCATCTCATTGATATTCAAGTGTTGGTTTGTAGGGATTTGATTGGTTACAGGATTTTCCAATGGTTCTCTAACTAATGTCAGCTCATGATGAAAATCCTGTAAACATTCCGTCTATGTTACAAACGAGATATTCAACAACCATGAAGAGAGAAGGGTGAGCGTACCAATCAGTAGTAGTAGGCGACTTCACGCATGTTTGCATGCTCAATAGTAAATGTATTAAAAAGTCATAGGTTCTACGCGCAGAACACGCTTACACTTCTCTTCTGATATAATATAAAATTCATTTAAGAAGAATATACACTACACTATTATACATAAATATTGTTTACAATCCAATAAAAAGGTGTTCACAGCTTAGCTTTTGGATAATTATCCTAATTTCTTTAATAATATTTATTTACCTTAGAATAGTTTGTTTACTGGTGGAATTCTTCCCCTTATTATTAATAAGTAAGACCAACTGGTTGAACAAATGACTGACTGGCTGCGTTGTATAGTTTGTTTTTATTTTACCTACTTGTTAATTGTAAAGGTTAAGTGATCTCCCGTTGTTACTATTATTTTTATTATTATTATTGTTTTCTTAAATTAAATAGATTAAATAGGAGAAACATATGCATATATACAGCTGAATGTTATATACTAAATTCCATTATTATCTTTTTATTTGTTTACAGTCCCTATGTGTATTATGCGTTTATTTGGCTAACTATATTGTTGTGTTACTTTATTCCGCCTTGCATCATTTTCCACTACGTTTATTATCATTTGAATTATACTCTCCGTCTATTATATATTTCTTCACTTTTCTTATTCGAGGATTCTAATATATTCTGATATCGCGTTTTATAGGGATTTTGATTAATTTTAATGCTGGTTTCCTCATCAAGCGATACCAGTTAGCGGGTCATTGAAAACTAAGGAGCATTGGACAGCTGTTCTCTTCCAGCATTAGCATCCTCTTGAAGAAATGTACATTGATGAAGCTAATCAATCAGATTCCCTAAAAAAACTCAATATCTGACTGTAAATCTCTAAAACATTTTCTAGCTGTAGGATGGAAGTCCTGATGTTCTGATTAGAAGTCTTCGACGGGGCGGGGTCCACCATATCAGAATGAAACGGATGCTCATAGACGGCATTGGTGGAGAATAGACAGAAGTAATCATTCACTAGCCACTGAATTCTAGCCTAGTAGTTGAATGGCCAAGGGCTTGGTCTAGTAACCCAACGGTCCTGGGTTCGATCTCTGGTAGAGTCATGGGCTGTGCACTTCTGAAGTGCCAGGAACTACGAAGAAACTTCGGGTTTGTGGGGCTCCTTGAGATTTTCAAGGATTCTCTAATCGATATCGGTTGCTGACTAAATCTACGTTCTCTGTTGTTGCTATCAGTATATTCCTGTTTACTCTTAGGCTGTTTTATACCATGACAACTTAAAGTGATGATCTTCTATGTAGGGCTTTACGTTGTTTGTTTTGTCTGTCTGTCGGGTACTGTATAGTCTTTAATAATTCTCCAAATGATGTTAGTATACTTTTTGAACTGTATTGAAATTAATTAATTTATCATAAACTCTTTGACTGAAAATCACTCAAAACTAACGATATTGCTCTACCTGTGTTTTACATGCGTTTAGTTTATAAAGCCTTTTCATCACTTGGGGTTACCTTTTTATACGCTAGAATTTTGTGGATCGTTATTTGCTTGTTAATCACACATCTGGGGACAAAAGACACTGCTAAGAAATAATTTCCAGGGTTTTTATGAGTTGATCACGGATTGATATCAGTTAGAGAACCATTGAAAATCAGGCAGTACTGGACAGTTGCTGTTTCCTCCTAGTTTGGGGATCATCGGCAGTACGCACCCACTGGGATTCGAATCCAGGACCTTCCGTTTGCAAGGCAAGCTCGTATACTATTCAGCCACTGGGACCCGATTCAATGGCTCATGAATTCTAATTTCTACCAATTCGTGATTTAGTGCGACCCCAACCAATGTCGTCGGTGGGACATCCATCCTCACACGTGACATCTGGATGGACCTCACTGATCCACCCCAGTGGGTGCGTACTGCCGATAATTCCCAAACTAGGATGAAACAGCAGCTGTCCAGTACTCCAGTGCTGGTTTTCAATGGTTCTCTAGCTGATATCAATCCGTGATCAACTCGTAAAAACAAAACTAATCCTTGCAAACCAAACTGTAGAAAATTCTCCAGTGTGTTTATTTTCTATCATTATGGGAAAAATTATTGACAAATAACATAAGTGTTTCATTCATTTTTTCATTGATACATCTATGCGTTTGGAGTGGGTTGCTTACTAAGCCAAGGTTTTGATCGGTAGTTGTTTACCATCGTTGGTTAAGCATCCAGTATTCAGATTGAATATACACGCAAATACAAATTGAATTTATATATATATATATATATATATATATATATATATATATATATATATATATATAGTAGTCATTCAACCAGTGTTTAGTAACAAGTGATGCATGTCATTATAACCTATCTTTTGGTTACTTGTAGAATTTCATGTTTGTTTTCAAGTGGAGTATGCTTCTATCAGACCTATTATTTACTTGTCGACAGCATTCGAAGTGAGTTAATACAGAACCAGATTATCTTGGATGAAGAGTTTTAATTCATGAAGTGCTGCCAATTAACATTGTTTATTATTAGGTGGTTGGAGGCAATCAGCAGTAAGCCGAGCTGTTCGGGCTCACGATTGACACGGGTTCGAATCTCTGAAAGGACACGATTTTCTTCAAGATTGCAGATACGCCTTGTTGACTGGCTAGTGCCAACAAGCACGAATCCTTAGTCAAGCAAGGCTTTCTGCCGATTGTCTCCAATCATCCAAGAACAACACTTCAGATTGTACTGTGATAGTCAGCCACTTGGCACAGTGATCACATTGCGAAGTTGACCGATAGAATTCAGTCTGCACTGTAAAAAGGACTAGACGCATGACACTGGTTAGTGTCCAGTCAAAGTGACATTCAAGTATTGGTTTGTAGGGATTTGGTTGATTGGTTACAGGATTTCATCATGAGCTGACATTGGTTAGAGAACCATTGGAAAACCTGGGAGTACTGGACAGCTGTTTTCGTCCTACTTTGTCTCTTCAGCAGTACGCACCACCGGTTCGACCAGGAGCTCGCCTTGTAACCAGAAGGTCCTGGTTTCGAACCTTGGCGGTGGGTGCGTACTGCCGATGATTCCCAAACTAGGATGAAACAGCTGTCCAGTACTCCCAGTTGGTTTTCCAATGGTTCTCTAACCAATGTCAGCTCATGATGAAATCCTGTAACCAAAGTGACATTGTTTATTAGTTGAAATTGAGTAGACAGGGAAGTGTTTATATATATGCATTCTTAGTACAATTATGTTTTAAGTAGCGATGATCACGTTAACTACTGACACATCTGTGAGTATTCATCAGACAAGTTCTGATATATATGCAGCATGTTTAATAAAAAATATCTAGTGAACAATAATAGATGTCTAAAAGTTTTGCGAAGAGCCTTTCCATTTAAAAACTGATGACTGAGAAGACACTCTCTGCAAGTATAACAAAATAAAGGTTAACCGCACACACCACATATACTTTTTCCGTTATCTTTCAGATGGACAACAATCTATGAAGGACAAGCAAATGTTCATAAAGTGAATCGTTTATGTGAATCCACAGTTTATCACTTTCGTGTTCGTGCTACCAACACAACTGGTTCTGGACCTTATAGTACAATTCAAACGATACGCACTCAAAAATCATCACCTCCAGCAGTACGAGGTAAGTTTGAAATTTTGTTTAGAAGTGTTCATAGTTGATACCTCATACTTAGAGATTTTTGTCACCTCCCTGAGATTTTACTTACTAGAACCCAGACTTAGCTGTCATACATGGATATTGACTTCATGTTAAGATAGAGAGTGTAGTCCTTAACTTAGAAAACAAATGTATATTTAGACAATTACCCACTGAGATTTATTAGACGTTACGGAAGTGTCAACCATAGAGCTTTACCAATCCAATCAGCTCCCAAAAAAGGATGTTTACATATCCTTGCCGTTCAGAGGTGATCAACAAAGTCTAGTCACTAGACAAAGACTCAAGGCCGCAATTAATAGAACCTATTATGCAGCTAAACTTATCTTCATAGAGAAAACGAGAACTATGCTGTCCTGTAAACCCTCACATTATCCGAACGATAGCGTCACATCCCACTGTGTTTATCAATTTACATGTATGTGTAGAGACACGTACATACGGAGGACCCATCGGTCTCTGCAGGTTAGGGCTACAGAACACATTCCAAAGTGGCTACAACAACAAATGAAATCGCCAGACACAATTGAACCCGGAAATAGATGTCCAACATCATCTATAGCGAAGCATATTATAGAGACGGGTCATAAGATTGATTTCAACAATGCCTTTAAGCCGATATATAAAACAAGGTTGGGCCACATACTTAAATTCATTGAGGCCTTAGCCATAAAAAGACTTAAACCTGTCTTATGTGTCCAAAAGTTATTTGTTATCACCTTAAACCTGCCTTGGTAATCCAATTTAGAACCAAGGACCAATTTAGTTCTTAATATTCTCACCCCCTTCTTTGCCTTGTTCTTTCTCCTTTTATCTTTCTTACCCACAGCTTTTGCGTCTCCCTACCCATTATTTGTGACCTTGACCTGTATACAATCTGACTTGTATTGTAATTATTCATGCCTTCTTGCATTATATATAAACTGTGTATGACAAGTACGTGTGTGATCAGAATGTCCGAAATGTGTTGCGCCAATACATTACACGTTTCAGATAAACTACGTCTTCTTATTGTGTTGTCGAAATTCATAAAGGGAACTAATTGCTTTAATATATACTACTTAGTTTTCCTATTGTCAACTAAATGGTTACTGTGTGTGTGTTTTTCTAATCTTTGTAGGCTTAAAAATCATTGAGTTGAGTTCAGATCGTTGCCAGTTAGAATGGACTCCAGTAAATCAATTAGGCATGGATCCTATTGTCTATCTATTACATTTACTCCCTGTATCACCTAATACTCAACAATCAACAAACTTGAGTCAGGTAATCATGTGATATTGTTATTGTTCATAATATGATGCACGTTTTATCTTTTATTTTATTTCTGAATTACTTCTTGATTTTATTCCATTCACTTTTTGATGTAATATGTCTGTATACTGTTGATAATGTATGTGAACGAACAGCATTACTTTTCAAGTAATTAATTATCGCAAATTTGAATTAGTTAAAAAAAAGCATTGAAAGTCAAGAAACAGAACTCGGATGTTTCTTCCTTGCTCGAGGTTCCTCCAGTGGAATTGAATACCTTATTATTCATTTCAGTTACTTCTATTGTCTCCATTTATTTTTCAAACTTGTGCCTATTTACTATATGACGTGACCTTCATACACGAATATATGTCTTCTTTGCTCAAGTACTCAACTTTCAGCCAGTGAATCCCGGGTTCAAATTTCGTTCCATTTACGTCAGCCAGCCCAGTCAACTGCTTGATTTCTCAAGCCATCACACATAATAAATGTGGCTCTTAGGCTTAGTATACGAGAAATCTGTTCCGACAATAGCTAAGTTCAAGCTAAATAACTAATTGATAGAAATATAAATAGGTTGTTCAGTGAATAAATTGGAATGCTTATCATTTCTGCGATAGCTACAATTCACATGACCTATAAGCTAATAGGAGATTTGGAAAAGAATTTTATCCAAGATCACTAACGAGTTATATCATGACAATAGAATTTATAGTGGAAACCACATTACGTATATAAATCAAGTAAATAGTATATATACATCAATGTATACTGTTATTACTGAGCATTGCTTACTTGGTAACTTTTTAACTGGTCACATAAAATCTGCCAGTTAAGCAACCATGGCAACTGTGCGGATGAAACATTTTAATAATCCTTTATTTAAACACAAATTAAGAACAAACTTGATAGAGAGTAGAGCATTCATTACAGTTGGTTTCATTCTTCTTAGCTGTTTATAATCTAAGAAGATTAATAATTCTCATTAAACTACATGTATATATGGTTATATATGTCCAAACCAAGTTCACTTTTAACAGTTTGAAAAAATTTGGGCATTGGGTATATGATATTCATTATAATAAAGGTTTTTGTATTTCCCAATGAATGAAAAACAAAACGATATTGTTCTTACTGACGTTTCGCTATTTAATGCTGTCAATAGCTTTATCAAAGTATATATGGTGTAGCGGTAGAAGATAGGAGAATCAGTAACGAACCGTTTTTATTAAAGAAAAACACATTGATAGTCCGGTAGGTCGATAGTGTCCATGATAAAGTGTCCCAATTGGTTGGCTATTGGCCCAAGGTTAAACAAGTTGTCCAGTGAGGTTATTTCATGTCCACAACATAAAATAAAGGTAGATTTGAGGAATAAACACTTTTACATCTGCAGCTATTAACTTAAAATGTTGATTTCAGGTTTGAACGCTCCCTATCAATCTGCATCTATATACAGCCCACGCCACAATAAGCGTAATGTTAGATGGTTGGCGATAATAGTCACGAAGCTCTGGACCCAGATTTCTTGGTTTTCGCACTGTTCAGCAAGGCGTATCTACAACCTTAAAGGGATTGGTATCCCTTCTGGGATTTTAACCCATGTCAGCCAGTTCTTCCGTCACAGAACTAATCTAGCCCATGTTTGGCCTATAATGGTTACACTGATTGAGCACTGAGAAGGGGTACCAGTGTTATGTATCTGATTCTTACTGTTCATAATGACAGAATTTTATGAGCCAGTTTGCAGTGTGGTCAGCAATCTAGGAAACTCACCATAATGGTGCACTTTTTGAAAACTGGTAGACATGGAAGTTTAGCGAAATCACTTCTACAACACCACAACAAAGTAGTATAAACATAAAGAGTAAAGTATGAAGGTGCGATTGAAGAGGAACTTAAAGTTATATATGACACGTTAATTGAAGACAGCTACCCTGAAAAGTTCATCAATAAACACATGGCCCAGAAAGAAGAAAAGAATTCTTCTGTATCTGTCTACAAGAGGCCTCCCTATATACGACTGCAATTCAAAGGTGATATACCAAGTGAAACAGTAATCAACAAGTTGAGAAAATCAATTCAGAAAACATTTAATACCTGTAAGCTGCAGCTTATATTTTCCACAGAACCAGTCGTGATTCCGATAGTGAAAGGTAAAGCGTCTAGGGTAGCCACCGCTAATTGTATCTATCAATTCAACTGCTCCTGTGGAGCCAGTTATATTGGCTGTCGCCCTAGGAACCTAATTTTTCGTGCTCGGGAACACCTACCAGTATAGTTAAATAAAGTTACTGTTATGACCATCTACAGTTCTATTAGATTAGTTCACCTAGTCTAAACAAGCCGCCAAGAGTTGAAGAATCGTTTTCTATCATCTATTGGGCATCGAATAATTTACGAAATGCCTCCAGATACCGAACACTACAAACACCAGAGGCCAACGCAATTCACTTAAATCAACTGGAGCTCTACGTGCAAAAGAAGTAGATCCAGGCAATATTACTACTCTGACCTTCTGTCGAACCTATAAATTCATAAATTATGATATCATTTTTCTTAATTCATCTGACGATTTTCTATGAATACAAATCACTCACGGATGCTTTTGAACTGTAATCACCTATGAAGACTATTGATTCACTGTAATTTAAAACAGCATCAGTGTTGTCAATAACAATATTTCCTTAATTATTACTGTGACATAAATTTAGAACCTGATGACGAAGGAGTTTTCAAGTATTGGTTTTTGTAGGGATTTTTTTTGTTTGATTGGTTGGAGGGTTTCATCATGAGCTGATATCAGTTAGAGAACCACTGGAAAACCTGGGAGTACTGGACAGCTGTTTCGTCGTAGTTTGGTACACAGGTCAAAGATGAGGCAGTAACTCATCGAAGAAGACATTGTGAAATGGTCGCGCTATGTCATGAATTGGCAGAAGCTAGAATTCAAGAACCATTGGATCGGGTCCCAGTGGCTCAATGGTCTATGAGCTCGCCTTGTATCCAGAAGGTCCTGGGTTCGACCCCGATGAGTGCGTACTGATAAGGATCCCAAACCAGGACGAAACAGCTGTCCAGAACTCCCAGGTTTTCCAGTGGTTCTCTAACCAATTTCAGCTCATAATGAAATCCTCCAACCAATCAGACTAAGGAGTTATCGAAAAGAATATTCTTTATTCATTAATCGGTCTTTTAAAGTATGAGTAGTTTTTTGTCGTAATTTAATAAGAAGTTAAAGATAATTCAGTTAAACACTGAACTGAATCATCTGGAATTATGTTTTATCTCAGTCGTTTTGTCACTTCCTGAAATTTCTCACTAATCTTGACAGTGTAAACAACTTCACTAGCTACATCATTAGAAATTTAGACTTTAAGAATATGAAGTCAAGTTGAACAGTTTATTATTAACACATGTTACTGTCTATTGACATAAACATTTTAGTTTTCTCTATTAGTTTTACTTATTTTTCCCTATTCTTATATTTTTTTATTTGTCAGGTGTATAGAGGAAATTTACCTGCTTGTCGTATAACTGGTTTGAATCCGGCTTCTGAATACGTCTGTCGTGTATGTGCTGTTCGTTTATGTCAACCGAATAAATTACCAGTTATTAGTAATTCATCTTATTCGTCATCTGAACAAGAACAACTTAAGGTAAACATTTTGTTTGTTTCAGGCTATATATATATATATATATATATATATAAGGTTTTCAATGAACTTTTCAACGGTATACTGTTTGTTTGCTAATGCCATTGGCTTAAACATTTGGCTAGTTGTTTCATTGACACTCGAACAACTATGACTAACTGGCCTAGGCAATTGACCTTCAACTAAGTGACCATAAGTTGAAGTCCTATTCCATCTCCAACTACTTGAGTGGACTTGTGACATATAATGCAATTAATTCTTTACTAAATTGAATCAGTCCAATTCAATTTTTCATCAAAATCAACCTTAAACAATTTAAGTGATTGCCTCACCTCAGTCTTGCTAACTAACACCAACTATTCATATCAGTCCTATAGTGTTTAATGTACAACTTATCTGCTTGCAATTTCAGCTCCACTTATAAAATCAAGCAAGATTTTATGTGTGTCAGCTTGAATACATTTAATTCTGAGAAGTGGTTATAGTGATAATTTGTTAGTAGAAGTAACCAGTAATCTGCACCATGTTGGTCATCGATTTTAACTGTGTAGCATATCTAGTAGTATCAGTGAATTTCATGAATTCTCAGACCTCACATCTGAGATCCTGATCCATTAAAATCTGATGTAATTAACCATTCTTTGTCTCTCAATGTTATATCAACTGTTTTAGTGTTAGCAAACATTCGACACTGAGAACACGTTTACGAAGGATAGTAAATCTTTAGATTTCAGTGTCCAAGCATAACAGTTTCAAATAGGACATGTCAAGCTTCTACTTAGAGTTCCTATGCATGTATTACTAATGAAATGTCATCAAGTATATTGTCACTTTCTGCTTCCTTACTATGTTCATCACACCTATGGTCAAAACACACACTGACATGTATGAGACTTCTACACACCCGAACTCTTACTTGAAACCAGTTCCCGGTACGTCTCAATCTGCGAGACCGACCACTATGTGTGCTGATGATACCACCCACTAGCTCAGGTTGGACAGGATAAATCACCTACGCCGAACCACCTCTCTTCTTGAATGTCATTCCTCAGGAGCAGAAATAGGGAGACAGTTCAGAGAAATACGTATAAAAGATAGGTCAGTAACAGACTTCTTGTTCCAGACGGAGGCAATTGACCGACAAGAAGTAGTCAACCAACACAGACAAGCTTACTGTGTTGAGCTTCGTGTCTCCGATGGGGATTCCCAGATTCATCTGTCCGCCAATGTCTCAACAAAATGCAGTTCAACTAGAGTAGTTGTAGAAGAAGCAATAGTAGTGAGAACACACATTCATTGAGGTCACTATCGATCCTTTGCAACAGCTAAGCTTATAAATTAAACTGTCTATTTAGATATCCATTATTTTCCTTTATTTTTATATTATCCTTCGCTTGAGTTCCGAGTGGAACATAAGACTTCAGTAGCATATCTCAGCTCCACAACTTCCCACAAACTTTCATTTCCTGTTCACATGGTCTCCTACTTGTCAACCTCGCATCCAATCCCATTTCGGGTCCCACTCGTCGGTCTGCTTGGCTTGTGATGTCACTTTAGTTTTTCCTCAGCGTCTCCATTTCCGCTGCATATTTGCTAGACGATAGGTTCTTGGTTGGTTCATTGTCAGGGTTCCTTGTTGCTTAGTTTTTCTGCCCAGCAGTCTGATCTGCTGTATCAAGGTGGTGATAGAATGTGTTGGTGAAAGCTTTCAGCGTCTTGGGAATGTTTTTAGTGACGCTTGTGCCTAGCATTGACTTGACATTGGTATTCCTTGTACCAAATACTGTAGATCTCCACACTGATTTCAGATTCGTGAGCGCCTATCTTACTTTTCTTGTCCTCCCTTGCTTTGATATCCGCCTGCAGTCGAGCTGATGGTGTCCAGGTTTATGAATTTATTTATTATTTTTTATTTATTTATTTTATTTTATTATAGCTTGATTCCACACAGTATTTTGGTACAAGTATGAAATTTTCAGCGTGTGATATCGGTAGCCCAAATTTAGCAGGCCGACCATAGATATCAGGTATGCGTCGGCGGGGAATCGAACCTCGGACCATGTGCATGATCGGCGAGAGTCCTAACCACTGTGCCACCGACGCACAATTTAAGCACTATGGCAGAGTGTAATTTCATCGTAGAATAGTTCTACCTGATAGAAATACACGGTGATAATCATATCAAGGCGATTATGAACAATAAATTGTGCTCGATCGGAACGTCATCAGTAAATAATACTGTTGTTTTTTGTTGGTTGTATGTCTTCATCACTTTTTATTTCTCTCAATTAACTATAGGTGAATTCATCAACTGATTCTTCTCAGTATCAAATTACTGAATTACCTGGACCCTTCTCGCCAGGTCTTGTATTTACCACACCTCGTCTTAATAAAGATGGTCATTCCGATTCCATGTCAACAAATTGTCATTCATTCAAACAGAATTCTTCATCTAAACGATCAACTTTTCTAAGAATTTTGTCTCTACCATTCCAAACTGTTCGGTGTATACTTTCATTCGGACGGTCATCGAACACTCCTACTGCCCATAGAATAAATGATTCATCCAATTCAATAACTCTGTCTAAGCATCATCAAACTCATTCGAATCAAGTAACTGCTGCTACAGGTACATCATCGAATTCAACGGGGAGTAATGCATCGGATAAACGTCGTCCTGTTCTAATCAGCACAGCAACCTCTTCTTCAACAGTAACATCAGCAGCAGCAGCATCGATGTCATCAGTATCACCATTAACTTCGTCTGTGTCCACGACATCTACTCCCAGGAATCAATCGAAACAATCGTCGTCATCATCAAAACGATCACATTCATGGTTCCGCTTCACTGATACTCAACTAGCCTGTCTTCTATTAATTCTGTTCAGTTTAGCTACACTTTTAGTAGCTATAAGTTTACAGTACTTACTTAATGTTCACTTGAAAATATCTAATCCTACTGCAACTGTCTCTACTATGGATTATTCATCGTATGAAGTGAAATTAAGGTCTAATAATGAAGATACCAGTGACAGTACATTATTTACCTCAACAACAACAACATAAACATGTAAAAACAACCAGTCAGTGGTCGTTTTTCCCCATGAATATCCCTCACAGATGTTGAAGTAATTATCATGACAATGCTCACTTATTCTTATTCTTTTCTTTCCCCTTTTCAAATCTTCTGCTTGTGTATGTCTGTTTATCCATCCCTCCATCTGTCTGTCTATCTATCCATCTGTCTAACTTGTCTATCTGTGCGCTGGTTCGTTGTTGTTGTTTTTCTTTTTGGTTACTTCTAGCTTCCATCTTACTATTTTCGCCGTCATCGTGTTTCTCTTTTTGATCCCTAATTATGTCACCCATTACAATCCTGCACAAATTGTATATGATTAATTATGATGGTGTGATTGGTGTCGATATTAGTATTTCCAGCTTGATGGTGATAATCTATCCAACACACATACACGCACACACACACACATCAATTACAATGATGTTGATGATTATGCTAATAGTTACCTGTAAATCTACTTACTTCGTCTACTGAACAAAGTAACCGTAAGCACACACGCACATGTATACACTCACGTCTGTCACTTATTCTTGCTAAGCATTCATTCTATAAAGATAGATAGTAGAGAATAGATAGGTTTATTTATCTGTATTTACCTGTTGTTATATTGCAGGTGTCTGTCTATATGAGGGTGTGCATGTGGTGCGTGTGTGTATGTACCTGGAAGTATGTTTGCATTTAAATATAAGTATCATTTTTTGTGTACATGAAGAAAGTGAAAACGGGCACACCATTGAAATGTAGGCATAGTTACATAACATTCTATACACATATGTGCGCCTGCCTACTCAAATGCACAGAATTCACGTACGCACACACACACACACACACAGAGACACAGATACATTTAAAAATATACACGATGTAGTATTTTGGATAAGTGTAATAGACTATAAAAAAAATAAAAATATGCTGTGTTATTGTTACCGAACGCACACATAGACACATACACTCGTGTTTCCGGTTCATTTTCGTCTGTATCTGTTTGCTCGTTGTGTTTTGAATTCAGGATTATTATTATTATTATTATATATGTATATGTGATTACTTACATAACACTCACTTACATTGTATATGGCGTTTTAAATTATCTATCACTGGTTGCTTTCCTTCCTGACCCCCCCCCCCACTCCACTCCGTCTCCCTTTTATTTTACTACCTTTTGAATATACACATATACATATATTTACCGCGCCACGATGTCTTTCCCACGTTTAATACTGATAATCGTGTTGTTGTTGTTGTTGCTGTCGTTGTCGTCGTCGTTATTAACATTATCATTTTGTTGAAATTGTCGCCTCTTTTATTCTTCTTCTTGTTTTTCATCTCTTCCTATGTCATTATTACTATTTTTAAGGAATGACGCTGAAATAATGTTAATGCCAATAACTGCTGCTGACGCTGTTACTACTACTACTACTACTACTTTATCGAAACTGTTATATATTGGTGTCATTTGTTACTGTTATTATTGTTATTACCGTTATCAAGGTGACAATCTACAACTAACTGATGATACAGCTGATGATAGTGCGTGCGTGTGTGTCTGTGTGTTTTGTTTATTCCATAAGCAACATGTAAATTAAATTATAAATAAAACTCTATTAATTCTCCTCTTTATTTTGTTAAGTCTTACATACTTTCTGGTGTGTGGTAGTGTTGCTGCTTAATAATTATCGAGAGTAATAGTGTTAGAAGACAATAGTGAATATTATAAATAGTTCCATCTACTTATCTTGTTTTTGTTTTCGCATTATACTTTAAATATTATCACAACAGCAACAACAACAACAGCAATAAACACTATTTAATTAAATGATGTGAGTAAATTAAAGAATATGATATTGCTTATCACTCCTTCCTTTCCATTTGTGTATGCTCTTTACCTGACCAATAATAACGCCAACTGTATTATGCCAATGTTGGTGAATTCAATCAATCAGTCAATCAAACAATCAATCAATACACATTGTATGCAAAATCCAGTTGATTTTTCAACGAAAATCAAAAGTGTTTCTTTTTTCCCCTTCTATTGGTTGTTCACATTGTATACGTTATTTGAATTTATTCTCTCTTTTGTTTCGTGTAAACTACTCGTGCTAAACTCCAATATAAAATGGTAAACACATGTTTGTCACGGTCTACTCCTTGTTGTTTATTTATATATATTGCATTATTCCATTTCTTCCTTTTTCGGAGATCGCAGTGTCAGGTCTGTGTGACCTTGTGCTTTGTGTTTGTCCGTCTATCTCATTTGTTTTTTGTCTTTCCAATTAGAATTCGCGTCTCATTCATTTTCGCCTTTGTACATGTCCGTCTGTTTGTCTATCCATCTATCTATCTCTACTATCTATAGATCCAATCAATCAATAACTTTCAAATCTATTCTGTTGTTATATCATTCAGGTCTTGTGTGAATGTGATTATCAATTACATTACATTACATTACAATTATAATTATTGTTGATTTTGTTGTTTACGCCTACTCATCTTGTGTATACATACACCTATACGTATATATGTAGGTATATGTGTGTATGCGTATGTGTGCATACATACACTATTCAAATCTTTTTTTATTGCCTACATTTACTTGTATAATTTTTGTGTTGTGCTATGATAATTTTAATACAAAGTTTACAAATCCATTTTTCCATAAGGAGTTTGATTACTTTAACCTTGGACTGGTCAACTTTGATTCATCATCAATTCTCTTTTGATTTTTCAGGTTTGCATATATACAATATGAATAATTTTATCGGTCTTTTTTTTCCGTTTTGTCCCATCCATCCGCGTCAGTCATGATGAATTATGTTGTTGTTGTTTTTTTCTCTCCTGTTTGTTTACTCGGTTAACTTCACTTAAACTTCTTCATCTCTCAATCCATTTTTATTTTGATATATTCCGCTTCTCTTCTTTTTTAAAAAAAAATTTCTTTTGGCATATTATACATTTTCTGCTTCTGAATTGATGAATATCTAATTAACTGAATAAAGTAATAAATAAATAAATAAATAAATGGATGGAATTAAGTTTATTCGACACAGAATCCCGTCCTAATTATCCAATTCGTAGACTTTGGTTTTCCGCTAGAAATACACACACATATGTGCATATATCAGTCCGTGATCAACTCGTAAAACATAACTAATCCTTACAAACCAAACTATAGAAAATTATTCTGATGCTCGCTAGTGACTTGCTACAGGTTGGAGCTTCCTGCAGTTCTAGTGAGAAGTCGTGACCAGTGAGGTGCAATTAGAAGTCACGTGTGTGGATGGATGTCCCACCAACGACAATAGTTGGGGTCGCGCTAAATCACGAATTGGTAGAAGTTAGAATTCATGAGCCATTGAATCGGGTCCCAGTGGCTGAATGGTATACGAGCTTGCCTTGTAACCGGAAGGTCCTGGGTTCGAATCCCAGTGGGTGCGTACTGCCGATGATTCCCAAACTAGGATGAAGCAGCAGCTGTCCAGTACTCCCTGGTTTTCAATGGTTCTCTAACTGATATCAGTCCGTGATCAACTCGTAAAACATAACTAATCCTTACAAACCAAACTATAGAAAATCTATTTTTATATTTATTTGCAATTAGATCTTATCAGGCTTCACTTTTTAAGATGCATACATTTATAAGTAATTATTAAATATAAACCAGTCATGATGATATCTGTCAATAGGATATGTGATAAGATTATACATATAAATTGTACAGTTAGTCGCTGGGCCAACGAAAACCCAACCAACTGATTGTATCACCACAACCACTACCAATTCTCGTCAATCTCCTTCTTTGTTTTATTATTGCATTTTCATGAAAATTCAGCTAATTTACTTATAATCTGGCATTATAATTCATTGAAGATGCCCAAAAGACTGATTCAATGAATCAAGAATATTCTTTTCGATGACTCCTTCGTCATAAGGTTATATATTTATATGACAGTATTAATTAAGAAAATATTCTTATTAACAACATTAATGCTCCAACCTGTAGCAAGTCACTAGCGAGCATCAGTCCGTCATCAACTCGTAAAAACATAAGTAATCCTTACAAACCAAACTATAGAACATTAATGCTGTTTTAAATTACATTGAATCGATAGTCTTCATAGGTGATTACAGTTCAAAAGCATCAGTAAGTGAGAGAGACACATAGACTAATATGCATTAATATAACAACACTAAACTGAATGAATATCAGATAAATTAAGTGAAGTAACAGAAAATTTATGAATTTATAGGTTCAACAACAGGCCAGGGTAACAATGGTGGCTGGGTCTGCTTGTTTTGCACCTCTTCCGAAAATGCCACAAAGCTGTCATTAAAGAATCTCTATCGGGTCTCGAGTAAATTACCAAAAGCCTTATAGATATCGAACACTGCAAAAAACAGAGGCCATTGAAATTCATTTAAATCAACTGGAGCTTTGCGTGTAAAGGAAATGGGTTCATGCATTTTCTGCTACTTCCTTTAGTTTATCTGATGTTCAGTCTAGTGTTATATTATAATGCACTGAAATGTAACCTACCAATATTATTTATTCGGTGTAATCTAAAACAACATCAATGTTGTTCATGACAATAATTCTTTAATTGCTACTGTCATCTAAATGTAGAAGAACCTGATGAAGAATTTATTGGAAGAAATATTCCTTATTCATCAATCAGTCTTTTAAATCTAGCATTATTTAATCGCACTATTTGCTTCATAAGCTTTTATCTGTGCGTCGGTGGCACAGCGGCAGAATGTTCGCCGACCGCGCAGGGGGCTCGGGTTCGATGCCCGGCCGACACACTCCTTCACCTCGTTAAGCCAGCAATAAGACTGGTAAAGAGGGAAGTTTGGGTATGAGACTAGCAGCTCCATTCCGTAAAAAATAAACGCCACCGCTACCGAAACTTCAAGCTTCTAGCCTGAAGCCTTATGTTCCACTGGCAAGGTAAAGAAATAAAAGAAACCTTTATCTACTTCGTATATTTGAGCATTCGTTCGTATATTTAGTGAATGGTGACTAGCAATGGAACACAGGATGTGCATTTCAGCGTATATGGGAGTCGGCAATGGGATGTACCTGCAATCCCCAATGAGTGACGGTGTTACCAGTGGGACTCGAACCCAGCATTCATCGTTTCAAACGCCAAAGCGTTCTCCATTGAGCGAAAACAGCTTTCTCTCTTCGTTGAGCGTCCGTACTATGTATCGACATGTCAGCAGAAGCCGAACATTTGCAATAATAAGAAGGGTAAAATTAGTTCTGCTCAGATGAAAAATAAAATCTGAAACAGAACAGGAGAAAAAAACGATAAAGAGATTGAATGATGCAGCAAATTTAGACAATTTTGTTATGTAAATATAACCACAAAGGTAATGCGAAGTTGACAGCCTTTTGGTCTTGAGCATATAGACTCCGTATTAAAATCTTTACAACAGTTGCTTCAACAAAATGTAGTAAGCTGGGCTCATGTGTTTGCTGTTGCTATCTTCTTGAAGAGATATTTTATTTTGACAGTGTATCACTAAGCTCCCACTAAAATAGTGTTTTACTTAAAATGTTACTCTATTATATTCCTAATTTTGCTTAACATTAGCCTGTAACCTTAAAATAACTATATTTTGCCGCTGTTACGCATTGATGGTGCTTTCGGTATTTCTCACTCTCTGTGAAGATTGGGCTCACATTGGTTGGTCACTCGTCAAACATATTAGTGAATTTAATGCTTTTTACGAGTTGATCACGGATTGATATCAGTTAGAGAACCAGTGAAAACCAGGGAATACTGGACAGCTGTTTCATACTAGTTTGGGAATCAGTGGGAGTACGCACCCACTGGGATTCGAACCCAGGACCTTCCTGTTACAAGACAAGCTTGTATACCATTCAGCCACAGGGATCCGACTCAATGGCTCATGAATTCTAACTTCTACCAATTCGTGATTTAGCGCTACCACCAATCAATGTCATCGGTGGGACATACATCCTCACACTGGTCACGACTTCTCACCAGAACTCCAGGAAACTCCGTCCTGTAGCATGTCCCTAGTTTTCAATGGTTCTCTAACTGATATCAACTCGTAAAAAGAAAACTAATCCTTACAAACCAACTATAGGGAATTTAATGCTTCTAAAGGCCATTCAAAAACCTGGATATTCATCATGGCTGTCAACTGCTTTGAGCGTTGTTTGAGACAGTAGAAGTTCCCTTGTCAATGCTCTGTCTACTCATCTTGTTTTCACTCTCTGGTGGTAATGTGGTTGTCGTTGTTGTTATCGGGGTGGCGGCCAACGTTGTGATTAGTGACTGGAGTAGTTATTGTTAGCACATTAGAGTCGTATTAGTTGCAGTCTACTAGGTCATATTACCAGTCATATCAGTTATCATGGTTGTCATGCAGAAAGTAAACTAAGTCTGTGTTGAAGTAAGTAACGATTAAGTTTCTTTTTTTAAGTGCCTTCTGTTACAACTTCGACTAGCAGTATCAGAATGCATTTAAGCCTAAAACAATAGTGTGTATTATCATTATCAAGTCTGAATATTTTAGACCTTTCAGATAGAGAAAAAAAGGAAGAAAACTTCCCGCTAGAATGACCTTTATGAGTCACAGCTTTGCAGGGGTTGAATACTCGCCAGCCACGCGGGAAGTCGGGGTTTCCATTCCCGGGTGATTTACTCCTACGCCTCGCCTAGTTTACTAACCAGTAATAAACACGAAAAAAAGAAAAAATTGGAGTGAGGTTAGCAATCCTGTCCATTTTGAAACAACATCACCGCTACTGAAACTTCACTCAGAAGACAAATATTCCGAGATTATGTGATTTAGTGGTTTCTCTACGGTTGCATTACAACGAGCATGGTCAGCAATGATAAAATGTTTGACAATTAATCAGTTATATAAAATAAGAGTGCAAACCAATAGACAACCAAATTATGAAATAATAGAAAAGATTTGTTGCTCAGGTGGATGGTTTGTGATTATTTGTGTTCTCTGAGCTTGTTGGTCTAATTGGGGAGCTTTCTTCGTCCTTCTGGACAACATCTGCAGCGCAAGTTTTAGCATAAAATCAACTGATTGAAATTCTCCGTGAATGATAGAATTGCGTCTCTTGGTAACTATCTTCATGACTGGCAGTCGACTTATATCTGTATTGATCATTTTCATTGTCTTGGATTTTGAACTTTCTCGTCACATGATTTACTTTTGATTAGTCGGTAGATTTGGTCTATGTTAGCATGTCTGTTAATCGCATATTCGCTAGGTACCGGGCTTGTAGGAATTTGTTGGCACTTTTGGTGTTTCCTCTGTTTAAAATTTCGACATCATCCCAATCAGATCGGTGTCCATAATAATAATAATAATAATAATAATAAATTTGGTAGAAATTCTGAAGGAAAACAAGGTCTGAGAACATGGAAGTTGATTTAGATTTCTTGACTTTTGATATTTCACCGCAGATGTTTCAGTAGTCCTAGTATAACCTGCAACATTAACGGCATGCCATGTAGCTACGACAATAGCCTTATCGCAGATAGCATATTCATATGCTGCACAAAGTTCTCAGTTAGATTCGTTGCAAAACATTTTCCCCAGTTTTACAGGATCCACAAGTAAGACAAGAACCGGCGCTATACCACTTATTGGAATACAGTTATGGTGGACGATTTCCAGTCTCCAAATAAACCAATCAGAATTGGCCCACACAAAACACGCCCACTATTTTATTTTAATAATAATAATAATTTGTTTTATTCCAAAACAGTACTTGTGATACAGAATGGAATTCTCAGCAGTTTTACTACACTACTGCATCCAGTTAGTATATTATTAATAAATAGAATTCTACATAGATTAAGGAAATCTCAGTTCATTATGACAACAGCATATTGGAATATCGGTAGCAAAGCCAAAGCTGAACAGTGTTTGAAGGTGTTAGAAAAGTAGGTGCTATCATATTTACTGGCGTAAGCGGAAGAAAGAAACAAAGCAGCACATAACGGAAAAAAGAGAGAAAAGAGGGAGAGAGGATAAGAAAAGAAAGAAAGAAAATGTTGTACCTGTAAATGATATGAGTTGGAAAGACGAGATCCAATTGTTCTACTGACTATTTAATAAGTTATAGGTATCACGCCTAATGCTTTTTTATCGCACAGAACACGAAATAAGTAGGGTATGGTTGAGTTTTTGTACTTGCTAGTGCGAGCACATAGTTTTCTATATAGGCTTCTGGTCCTGCCTGATGAGATGCATGGGGAGAGTTGTGAATGAAGAGGGTGATGTGAGTTAGATAAAATGGATTTGGCCCCCGAAATTTCACATGAGTCCAAGTGCCTGTCGACCAGAATATTAACAAGCTGGTTAAGTGGCACGTTGCTTACCCTGCTGACAACCTTTAACATCCTGCTTAATATGTTATAGTTTTTCTTCAGTTGCCCGGGAAAAACATGCATTGATATGAAAGAATTAATATCGTGTCTTTTCACAGCTAATTTGTGTTCCTGGATTCTGATTAGAAGGGATCTTTCGGTTTGCACAATGTTGAATTAAGTGATTGAGCTGGCTGGCTTGTGCGCTATTTCTGTTCCAAACGGTTTCACTATTCTAGCTATAATTTCAGAGATATTTTTTATATGGCAGGATGAATTTCCTTGTACTCTCTGATGATGGTTTCTTGTTGGTGTTGTGACTCGATTTTAAACACTTTTTGATGAAATTGTGAGGATATCTATTCTTTTTGAAGACAGTATTTATTTTTATTCCATTCTTTTCAACGCTGGAGTGCCACAGTGTGTTTGAATTCTTTTAAACAATGTCTGCATACAGTTTCTTTTGTGGGTAATTGGGTTATTGCTACTATAGTTGAGTATTTAGTCTGTGTGCGTTGATTTTCTATATACTTGTGTTTCTAAGTTCCCTGTGTTAGTTCTCCTGATTGAGACATCTAAAAATAGGATTTCGTTATCTAATTCTTCTTCTCTTGTGAATTTGATATCTTGAAATATGTTGTTTATTAATTTATGTATACATTCCAAATCATTTCTTTTAATTATTACAAATGTATCATCAACGTAACGTACCCAGACTTTTGGTTTAATTATAGGTAGAGCTATTAATTCTAATCTTTGCATGACGGCTTCAGCTATTAATCCTGATATGGGTTATCCAATTGGTGTTCGTTTTATCTGTTTGTATGTTTGAGTATTGAATTGGAAGTATGTTGTAAGGCATAATTCTATGAGTTCTATCCAAGTTGAACATTGCATTTTTATGTCTTCATCACTATAGAGTAATTGTTGCATAGTTTCTGTTGCTAGTTTTGGACTAATTGAAGTATATAATGCTGAGACATCAGAGGACACCATTATTTCATTGTCATCTACTTGAATGTTTTTGATTTTCTCTAAAGGTTGGATTGACAAATTGATAGAATGGTGGCATGGTTCTGTTAGGTATTTTAATTTCTTGAAACGTTCTGTCGATAGATTATATGTTGGTGTTCCTGGCAGAGAAACGATTGGTGTTCGTGAAGGAATGTTTGGTTTGTGTAGTTTTGGTCTACCGTAAAATCGAGGTAAAATAAGTCTGCTAGATTTCCTTTGCCATTGGTCATGTTTTGTAATTTGTCCTGATTTCGTTAGTTTATCTAACGTTATTTTGATTTTGTCATCATGGAGAATTTAAATCAGTTCATTTTATGCTAAAACTTGTGCTGAAAGGGGTTATTGTCCAGAAGGACGACGAAACCTCTGCATTTAAACCAACCGGCTCAGAGAACACAACTAATTGCAAATCATATTTTGAATAGGTCAAGCAGGCTTGGGTTGGCAAAGATTGAAGTCTAGTATTTACTGTACATCTAGTTTACAATGCATCTGATTAATCCTAGGTGCTTTTATCAGCGTTAATAAGGCTGAATTATTGTTGTGTGAAATAATTGAGAAACACTAGTTGATGCTGATTTCACGGTGCTGGATTTCTGTTCAAATTAAGTACATTTAAGCTTTTTATGTAACCTAATAATCATTTAGGAAGATTTTCTTTTCCAGCAACATTAGAACATTCTATCGGTCCCACCAGAGCTATCAGACGTACATTCTACACTGTATCTCCCTTTCTTACCTATGGAGTACTTTCAACAGACGAATTTCTATGAACTCTACCTACTTCACACTGTATCCACTAGTTCCCCTGCAGTTGGGATCGATTTATGAGCATAAGGATAGTGAAAAACAGCACAGTCATACAAATAAATGTTCAAACAGAAATAGTAGATAAAGTTTGAGATGGTTAGGACATGTGTTACGGATGCCTGGCCATTGCCTTCCTCGACAATGGGCAATGTTTGCTGACATAGGGTCAGGTTGGAAGAGAGCCAGTGGTGGTAAAACCAAAACATGGCTTCATCAGTCAATGAAATCCACAACAGTTAGTTTAAACCAGCCACGTAGGAAGGTGTAGACTTCCTGACCCGTTGGGGTCCTCGATACCGTAAACAACCAGTGGCTGGAGAAAATTGGTGATATGGCACAAAATCGTTCTTAATGGCTGGCGCAGATGCATCCACTCCTTGTGACTTATAATATCCAATAAAACTATATTGTTCTCCGATATTACTATTCTTTTTGCCTCAGGTCTCTGTTTACTGTTTCCATTTTTCATTTCTTTTCACTTTCTTCCCCTGCTTTGAGTGCTATATGGAGTGTGACGACTCTAACTGACACACCTCGGTGCAAAGTTAAGTCAGTTGGTCTGTAGATGAAGGCTTAGAGAAAAATAGCAAGATTGTTAGGAAAGTAAATAGACTAAGTTTTAGTGAAGATACATTAAGACTATGGAAAGACTAACGAAAACTGGCAAGAAAATGAGCGAAAATATATGAGACGGTGGTGGTGGTGGTGCTGATATAACTAGTTGGTCGGGTTCCCACTGGTTCAATGACTAACTGCACAATTTGTGTGCATAGTCTTATTTTCAACTGTTGGTTTACAGGGGTCTGATTGGTTACAGGATTGAACTGGCTGTATACAGGAAGTTACCTGGAGTTCTAGTGAGAAATTGTAAACAGAGAGGGGTCCATCAAGTCAAACAAGAGGACAGTTGCTCGCCTGTGATACTGTCCGGCGGTTGCGCTATATATATAATATCACGAATTAACAGAAGTTTGAATTCATCATGGGCTAGCCACTGGGCTCGTCCTGTAACCTAAATGTCGTGTATTCGAACCCCGGTGGGTGAGTACCGTGAAGAACCTCGAACCACGACGAAACAGCTGCCCAGTACTCACTGGTTTTCTAATAGTTCTTTAACTGATGCCATCTCATGACTAATCCCATAATCTCATTATCCTAACTACAAATCACCATAATTGGTTTGTACTAAATACTTATTTGTAAACTTATGCATCTCAAAGTAATGTTTGATCAGAACTTATTGTAAATAAAACCTGATCCATATCATCAAGGTAAATCTGTTTATCGAATTCACGAATAACACAGTTTAAGGTGAAATTTCACCACAGTTTTCTTTAGAAACCGAAATACCTGATCTGCTTGACACCATCTGAATGGCAGTCGAGAACACAAGAATAAATACTTAATAGTATATACTACTTATTGATTGAAATAAGTAGCTGAACACCATTCACATCAACAAGTGGTGCTTACTACCCGCATCGATGCCAGACGGCCGTTTCGTTCGTTTGGCACTGGACTCAAAATCAGTCAGTGTACAAGGTTTCGATTCACCTTAGAAAGCCGAATTTTTCCTGACTATTTACGAACACACTGAGTAAAAATCTTGGTATGTTTTCATGTGATTCGTCTCTATCAAATGCAAGACGATGCTGCTTGGATAATTCGCACCTACTGCTGGTGTTTAAAGCTGAGGAGCATGTTGACCACTGTATTTGTTTTTCATGTTGCATCATTCCTACTGGATTCATTGCATGGGTACAAATGGCTAATTTGGCATTTGCCAACTAACATCATCTCTGGCGTTAATGTGGTGGTATCCGGCTATTGATAAAAGGAAATGTGTACTGCACAGTAGTTCGCCCCGTCTTGGTTTATGGCTGTGAGACGTGTGACCATTTAGATTGAAAGATATGAAAGGACTCGGTAGTTGTCTTTGACCTCAGGGGTCTACCTATATACTATCTCCCGTGTGAGATGGTATAGTATGGTGAGTAATATTGAAGTTAAGCGTAGGGTATTAGATAAAGACGGTAAGTCAATTGATGGGGTTATGCAGCTGCATCGGTTGAGAAGTTAGAAATATCAAGCCATCGCCTTCCCCATCAGCTTGAAAAAGAGCTAGTGGTGTACAAACTAAAACCTGTAATCAGTTCGTTAAATATTTAGCATTTAGTTTCAACCAGCCACGTAGGGAGGTGTCAACTTCCTGACTATGGTTTTTGAGATACTAAGAATCAATAACTGGAGATTTTTGGTGATAGACCTGCAGATCGTTTTCAAAGTCTCATTTGCATTCACTCTTTATGAAATCCTATATATGAATATATATAGATTACATTCTCATTATTTTCCGTGTACTTTATTCTTCCTGGAGTACATTTCCATTTCTTTTTACAGTTTCTTGGCATCTCTTCCTTTTTCCCTACTATTATGCGAATTTTTATGAAATGTTACAACGTGAACTGCGACACTTTTGCGGGAAGTTCTATACTTAATATTCAGTCTTAGTCATTCAAGCCAGCTAATTGGACGAAGTGGTAGTATGTGAAATTAATTTCAAAGTTTGCAAGTTACGCACTTCACGTTATATTTAATGTATTCTGATCACAATATGAGAGCAAAATTCACGGGTGGCATCCTCTGAGATGATATCAAAAAGCTATAAGGAAAAGTAACAGTTGATCTGATTAGAGTTTTTAGCAGTAATTTGTTGACAAAGAGTAGTTTCATTTGACTGGACAGAGAATTTAAAAACAAGAGATGTTCTTTTATATATAAAAACATACAATTTTGTTTATTATACATGTTGATGCCTGTTTAATGAGTCATGATTGGACAAAGTTTCAAAAACAAGAGATGTTCCTTTTTATATATAAACCTCTGTTATGTTAATTTCGATTAACTTTGCTGAAGAAGTTTGGACCAGATTGCCGAACAAAACGTTGGAATTAATCATTTCAATTTCGCTGAGACTTTACAAATATAGTTTTTTTTTTACAAATGTCTACTTCTCACTCGGCGCCCAATTATTTTTTCGAACTATTCGGTCAAATCTTGATCACAGTTCATATGAAAGAGTAGTTTAGTTACAGGATTTTGTCATGAGCTGACACCGGGAGGTCCTGGGTTCGAATCCAGCTAGATGCCTACTTCTGAAGAGCCCCAAACTGGGATGGAACAAATTTCCAGTATTTCCTGGCTGGTTTTCCAATAGTTCTGTGACAGACGTCAGCTCATGATGAAATCCTGTAACCAATCAAATCCCTGCAAACCGAAACTTAAGCAGTTTAGTTCTAAACCTTTATTAATTACCTAAGATTCATGAAATCAACAACCCTTACGCCCAGTCCTACCAATGTATCATTCCCTCACACACACACACATAAATTGGCAAAATGGTTAGCTAATAATTTAAATCCAATTTGCAATGAATTATGTAGGTTCTCTTTGAAGCATACTTTTGAACTTGTTGACTGTCTTGTTGACATGAATATAAGAGATAAGAAAATGTACTCGTTTGATGGCAACTCTTTGTTTACTAATTTATCATGAATTAAGAATATCGGTATTCTATATGATAATATATACTGAAGATCAGATGGCCGGAAACAATCACCAACAAGAAACTATGGGAACAAACAAAACAAGACCCAATCGCTCAACAAATATGCAGGAGAAAGTGGAGATGGATTGGACACTGGCTGAGTAGGCCGCTGGGTGACATCGCGTGTCAGGCCATAGGTCGAGTGGAACCCGAAAGGGAGGCGGCGAGTGGGACGTCCAAGGATGACATGGAGGAGATCGTGTGAAGAGGACCTGAAACAGTATGGAATAACATGGACGCAAGTGAAAAGTACAGCATAAGACAGAAGCAAGTGGAGGCGTGCAGTTGAAGCCCTATTTTCCACTAGGAACCCAAGGGAACAATAATAATATGACTGTCGGTATTCTATGTGATAACATATTATCACTTCCTGTTCCTCCAATATATTTGAAAGACGCCATTATTATTATTTTTATTATTATTATTATATACTAACACTTTTTAAGGTGGGCACTTTTCACCATCAGTAGATGGTATTTCTATGGAGAGTCCATTTGGACCATCGTTGGGTGATGTACCTATGTCATCTGTCTGGTGACTTGATCACTAAAATGCCTTTCTTAATAGAACATATACTGATGATATCATCGTGATATACAAGCAATAAAGGTTAATAAATTCATCAAATTTCGGTAGAACTCGTCAGCTGAATACTCTACCTACACGGATATACATACTTTTGAAATTACATTGGGAGATATAAGACTGCTAAGTAAACAAACTACATTGAATTAGTCATGCAGAAAGACAGGTGCGAATGTTTTTCCAGGTCATGTTCAATTAGATAAGGGGAGAGAGAGTAGGAGAGATCAAAATTAAGATAAATTGCATTACGCTTCAATTACATCACTTAGATAAAGAATTAGACATTAGGGAATATAACAAGAATTGCAAACAGAGTAATATCAGTAGTAATAGTTATAATAGCAATAATAATAATAGTGTTGAAGTGAGTTAAGATAATGCTACTGATAAAGAATAGTTTTAAAGGAATCAAGAATAATAATAATAATATTGAAAATAATAATAATTAGAAAAAGCTTCATAATTGACTTACAGTAAGTTTGCGACAGATATATATATATATATATATTTACAGCGACCTATGACTATATATATACATATATATATATATATATATATATATATATATATATATATAGTCATAAGTCACTGTTTTGTCTCCTGATGTTGTCGTGTCTCAGTGATGTCTAGATTATTGAGGGAGAATATTGGTATTCGGATATTCAATTCAGGTTCATCCTTGTGTTCAGTGTCTTTATACCAACGTATTAGCCCACTTGGTTACATCTATTTTTAAGCAGGACACGATTAAATCAGTTTCAGCTTGTAGTAATATTTTAAGAATATGTTATTTCATTTAAAAGCCTATAATAACGCTCAAATATTGTCCTGTGTTTGTAAGGTGTGGCAGAATATTTCTTTTGTGGATTCAACTACATCCTTCCTGAAATGGGTGGGTTAACGCTCTGAAATATCGTGGCGAACCTGCCTAGTTGCATACAATATAACTTGATCCACAAGAACATTTGAATGGATATATTTTAAGGAGTTAGTTTGGAACGATTTGCTTGGTTTCCAGTTTGACCATACATTGATATAAGTTAGAGAACCATTGAAAACCAGGTAATACTGAACAGCTGTTTAGTCCTGGTTTGGGACTCATAGGCAGTACGAACCCAAGACTTTCCACTTACAAGGGGAAGCTCGTAGACCATTCAGCAGTTGGGACCCGACTCAGAGGCTCCCCCCATAAATTCTAATTTCTACTAATTCATGATTTTAACGCCAGTGGCACCAACCAATATCATCGACGAGTATTTGTCCTCACTCCTGACCGAGTGGACCCCACTGATCACGATCTTTTACTGGAACTCTAGGCAAATGCGTTCTATATTGAGTCTCTAGAGTGCATCAGATTAATTTTCACGAGTTATTTTGTATGGATATGATTTGTTTCAGTACACTCTGGTTTTCAATGGCTCTGTGACTGATATCAGTCCGTGATTAAACTTGAAATCTATGTATGTTTGAAGATGCATTAAGATTGGGCAAATTATCTTCGAGTGAACATTAGACGGCCATTGAAGAATAGGTAGAAATGCTTTGAGTAGATTATTCAGCTTATTGATCTAGTCAGACGCTATAACAGAATGTGCATCAAACATATGTGCGTTGAACTGGAGATAAAACAATAAAGGTTTTTGCTTGGCAGTCACTAGTTTGACTGACGACTCTTTTAATTATGCCCACTAAGATGAGGTGGTACGGACATCTGTTTTTGCTGGAAGTATACCAAATAATCCTAATCCCTTCTCTACACATTTATTAGGGTGAACTGACATTACTCTAGGTGCATAATTATTTTCCGCTTGTATTTCATTGACACAAAACCAAAGAGATCTATGCTTTGAGTCTTGGTATATAGTTTTCCAAATAAACTCTTTCTTATGCAGTCATATTTTCTTCTCTGTAGTGATACGCTGAAAAAGCGTACGGAGTTATTTTGTTCATCAGCGTGGGTGTAATGAACTGCTGTATGATCACCACTTAATAGTCTCATAACTGAATCACTGCACAGATATTTTTCGCAGATTATAGTGTATCATTCGTGTAAGTCAAATCTCAGCAAAAACATACCACAACTTTGAACCACCCACCATCCATCACCCAATACTGTCCTGTCAGATCATATCCCATTTGAAGATGTTTTTATAATCGCAATCAATTGAATATACCTAATATATAAAAATGCAAGTTATCCAGTCACTTTGTAAACTCAAAGAATTTATCCGTAACACTATTACTATATTAGTGTTTTTTGGGTTCCGAGTGGAACAAAAGCCTTCAGCAGAACATCTCCGTTTCGTCCCATCCTCTAAGATCCTCTTTAGCTTCCCCCAACGGTCTCCTTGATGTCACACTAGAACATACGTCCAACTCGTCGTTTCCCATTTGGGTTCCACTCAACCTCGAACATGATGTCATCCAACGGTCGCGTCAGGTTGTTTCCAATTCATCTCCACTTTCTTCGTCATATTTGTTGAGCGATAGGCTCTTGATTGGTTCATTCCCAGAGTTTCTTGTTGATAATTCTTTGTGACCAGTCGGCCATCTGATCTTCAGTATTGAACTGGCCAGCGAAGGCAGGTGTGTTGATAAAGGTCTTCAGTAGCCTGTTGGAAATACGTTTCGTGACTCATTGGTCAAGTTCCTGACCCATATAGAGGGACTGATTGACTTAACATTAGTGTTGGAAGTCAGAATTTCCTTCTTTATGATGAGTCCTGAAGATCTCCAAATTGATTTCAGAGTGATGAATGTCTGCCACACATTTTAGATTCTGGTTTTGACATTCCCATCCGAGCCGTATCCATAACATAACTGAAGTTTTCAAGTGTTGGTTTGTAGGGATTTTATTGGTTACAGGATTTCATCATGAGCTGACATTGGTTAGAGAACCATTGGAAAACGTGAGAGTACTGAACAGCTGTTTGTTCCTAGTTTGGGACTCTTCAGCAGTACGCACCCAATGGGGTTCCATCCGAGGACCTTCTGGGTTGAATATTGATGAGATGCTCACTAGCGACTTGCCCTTTTCAGGTAGGTAGGTAGGTAGTTACCTGAGGTTCTAGTGAAAAGTCGTGACCAGTAGGGTGCAGCAGGTTGGGCGTAAGGACAAATACTCGCCTAAGACATTGGCTAGTGATCCCGCTATGTCATGAATTAGCAGAAGTTAGAAGTCATGGGCCGGTGGATCGGGTCCCAGTGTCTTAATGGTCTACGAGCTCGCCTTGTAACCAGAAGGGCTGGGTTCGAGCGCTGGTGGTGGTTGCGTACTTCTGAATAGTTTCAAACTAGGACGAAACAGCTGTCCAGTACTCCCAGTTGGCTTTCCAATTGTTCTCTAATCAATGTCAGCTCATGATGCAATCCTATAAATGAAGTTTATTATTACTGTTTTTTGATTAATAAAATTCTACTATACAACCGTAAGGAACTCAAGGGAATTATCTGAAAAGAATATTTTTCATTTAGACTAACTTGTAATTCATAATATTGGGACATTTCGACCTCTGAAGTTGTGTAATAGTAATGCTAATAATAGTATCTTTAATCTGAGTAGCTTTTGGGTATACAGTAAAGGATTCTCTGGACATGAAATAGTTTTTTTAGTGTAGTAGTAAAATCATACTTTCTTGTAAATCATTCACTCTCTACGACTAGAACACAAACACACGCACACACATATGCACAGGCAAACTGACCATTTGCAGTATATATATATATATATATATATATATATATATATAGCCAGATATTTTCTTCTATTTGCCAGTTTTCTATCTAGTTATCTTGAGGCGAAAAATGTGATTTATATTTCGACTTTATATTTCTTTGAAGACATATATTTCTAAATCCTATATAATATATATTCTGTTTTTTTAAAAGTTGTAATTACCAGTTCATGATATTCTTCTCTTCTTCCTTCGGCAAATAAAAATATCAGGATAAAATTATACTACTATTAAGTAGTTTCACTTTTAACTTTAAAAAATCACAATTTAAGTCTATTGGGTCGATAAGTGTATGTCTACTACAAATAGATGAAATGATGTGTGCCTTAGTAGTTTTTCCGTGATAAAATGAACTACAGAAAATCAAAACAAGGGATTTAGCGGAGAGCATGTTTTCAGCGAGTCTAATATCAAGGCGTGCAATCGCATTTATTTAATTTTTTTTGTTATTAATGTGAATCATCACAAGAAATAACTCGTTGTTTACTTCACAAGATAGTTCATGAAATGTATGAATCTGAAAGGGGTTTGTAGAAATAATAATATTAATAGACAATTAAAAGATTACGCAGAAAAGCTTAGCGTTAAAGTACTGACTGCAAGAATTAGTGGTGGTAGATTTGAAGCAATGGTTTTCTTGGTCAAACCATGGTATAAGATCCTTGGTTTGCCTTATTTTACATCTTGATAGTGAATTCGTTGAAAAGAGACTCTTCGCTGGATCAATTTTTGTTATTGTTGATCTTCTATATTTTCTAATGAGAATTTCCAGTGAATCACATAAGTGTGCCGGTGGCACAGTGGTTAGGACTCTCGCCGATCATGCACATGGTCCGGGGTTCGATCCCCTGCAGACGCACACCTGATATCTACGTTCGGCCTGAAAATTTTGGGCTACCGATATCCATGCTGAAAATTCCATACTTGTACTGAAAATACGGTGTGGCATCAAGCTGTAACCAAAAATAAAATAAAATAAATAAATTCACATTGACAATTGAATCACGCTAGACTAGTCGCCTATATGAATATAAATTAAGCAACATTTTAAATGTGGGTATTTAATCAATATTAACTTAGTATGGTCGCTAAAATATCCGCATGGAAGCCGATTGACCACAATAAATGAATATTCGATAAATTTCTAGTAGATTTCCCTAGTCCGAACTACTTAATGAGAAGACTGACACAATAGTTTTGGAAATTGTATTCTAACAATAGTAATTAGCACCAATGATAATTACAGTTATGAAGTTCAAATGTATCATTGAACGTAATCGTATAGACCTCATAGTGGATGTTTGTCAAAATGATGAAATCTGATTGGTTGTTTACACGACTAATAGATTATTATTATTATATTAGTCCCTTGGGTTCCAAGTGGAAAATAGGGCTTCAAAAACACATCTCCACTTTGTCCTGTTTTCTGCCGTCCTTTTCAGCTGGGTCCACGATTGCCCAAACTCCCTAATCTCTTCCTCACACTATCTCCTCCTTGTCATCTTAGGACGACCCAGTCGTCGCTTCCCATTTGGATTCTGACTTTGATATCTTCATCTGTTCCAATTGCCTGTAGTTGAAACAATGCTTCCTAGATAAGTGAAGGAAGTAACCTCTATCAAATCTCTCCTGTTGATGGTGATTGGTGATGGTTGTTGTTGTTGTTGCAGTTCATTGGTTACCTTCATCACCTCCGTCTTCGCTGTCTTCACTAGAAGTTCTATCTTCGCCGCCAGCCTCTTCAGTCAGCTTGTTGGTTTTCGTTTGCAAGTCTTCGGGTTTGCGTGACGTTAAACATAAATCATCTCTGTAATCTATATCTTCTAGAGTCTTACTACCAGTGGTCCAGCATATTGTTGTCTCCTCACTCCCCACTTACAGTTTTTCGCATAATCTCGTTCACCACAATTAGGAATATCATCAGTGATAATAGGCAGACAGCCTTGCCTTACTCTTGTATTCACTTCGAACACCTCGTTGAGTTTTCCATTGTGGATCACGTACCACTTTCGTATAGCTGTGAAGATGATAAAAACTTGGACACTTCACGCCATAGTGCTGAAGTAGTTTCCGAATTACTTCTCGGTCAATGCTGTGTGGTGAAGGCCTTTACGAAGTCGATGAAGTTGAGGTAGAGCTTTGACTGCCATTCTATGCTTTTTTCTGTGATGATGACACGTAGAGTTGCGATTTGATTAGTACACGATTTGCCTTTCCTGAATCCAGCTTGTTCTGGTTGGGCGGAGTTCTGTATCCAGTGTATTTTATATTCTCTCCAGGATAATGTGACCTAGTATTTTACCTGGCGTGAGCAAGAGCACCATTCCGCGCCAGTTCTTGCACAGACCGAAGTCTCCCTTCTTTGGCGGTTTGACGACGTAGCCTTTCTTCCGATCGGTAAGCACGTTTCCGTCCTTCTAAACCTTTTGCAATAATAGCGTGAGCACATCTGTCGCAGTCTCTGGGTACGTTTTCAGTGCTTTAGGGGGGTGGGGGTAATTCCGTGTGGCCCGTCTGCCTTCCTGGCCGGACTTCAGTAGCTTGATCGCAATCAAGATTTCTGCTTTCTTTGGAGGATTGATGTCCACTGGCAGGCAGTTGTGTGAGTGCTTTGGGGGTGGTGGTGGTATTTCTGGACGAGTTCCGGATGATGGTCGATTCAGAAGTCGTTTGAAGTGATCAGTCCATTGTTTTGTTTGTTTCTCCTCCTTGATAATCAGGTTCACTTGGGAATCTTTTATTGGTTTCACCATCTGGGTTGATCTCTTCCCAGATAGAGACCTGGTTATCTGATATAATGTTCTGAGGTCTGTTTTAACTGCAGCCTGCCTGTTCGGCTTCAGTCGCCGGCGAGTGTGTCGTAGAATTGTCTTTTGTCCTTCCTAGCACTGTTCTTCACTTCTCTATTCAGTGCAGTGAACTCAGCTTCTCCTTCTGTTGTCCATCTTGGCATTGAGTCTTCTTCGCTTTCATCATCCTCTACTCCCCTCTTCTATTAGCTTCCAGATAGGTATCCTTTGAGATCCATTCCTTGTCGTGTTTTTTCCTTCTTACTAGGACAGTTGTACACGTTTCCTTGAACATCACCTTCCGAGAGTTAGTTCCAATGTTCTTCCACGCAGGTTTCCTCAGTGATGCCACGTAGTGTGTCCAACTTTGCTCTGATCTGATCTGTAGTGGAGGTAGCTTTTGTAGTTGCAACCTTCAGTTTCCGATTGTCGAACCTGGATTACAGTGGCCTGTCTCCAGTTGTTCTGAAGGATTTCAGCTTCACCTTGAAAGCCTCTTGAACTCGATGATGGTCTGAGTTCACATCTGCTCCCCTTCTCGACTTTGTATCTAGCAGCATTGAGATGAAGTCTATCTGGTTTGTGGTGTGTCCCTCAGGCAAGATGCATGTTGCTTTGTGTATATTCTTAAATTTGTACATGCTCGCTCCGATTACCAAACGGTTGAAGGCACAGAAGTCTGCGAATAATTCTACGACTAACAGACTGAAATAATCAATACAGTTTGAATTAAAACTGACAGGCTATCTACCCAGTCTTCAGTCACAAACCAGCTGACATGATTTCTAGAATTTTCACTGGTAGTGTGTCTCACCATTCCATCACCATCAACAGCAAACAAATCAATCCCCGGGTGAATTACTTTATGCACGTGAACTACTGTCAATCAACAGAACACCTAGCGAATTTTACATGTGTATATGATTGATGGTTTGGGATAGAAACTCAGAATTTACTTTCATAAACCTACTTTACATCAGTTTAGCATCTAAACTACTTTGTTAGACTGCTAATTTCTGTGAAACTTTATACACTTTCCAAAACTGTCTTTGTTTAGGAATGCTCCATCGATTATATTTTTAATAAGCATTTCTGAACAGTGTTCATCATTTAGTATTTTAGATTATGTAAGATTATTTTGGCAAGTTACACAACTTACTCATTTTTATTCCGATACAAACACAGTTCAATATTCTTCGTTTTGTTGGTTGCCAACAGTATATTAACAATATTTGACACACACACACACACACAAAACGCATCTCTCTCTTCATAACTATGTGTGAAGGCAAAATTGACAAAGTTCATGACCTAATTAATCAATACACAGATAAAAGTTATTAAGAAGTTTGTGAAACGCAAATCATCCAGCAATTTCGATCCAGACAAAGGAAAATAATACCGACGAAAAAGAGAGGTGATTTAACTCTAAAATAAGTCAAAACGAAGGTGAAGTCTAGCTATCGTCAACAAAATCACACTGACCCACCATGAACCAACAGTCAGAATTCAGATGCAATAAAAGTCGCATAATGTATTAAGAACATCGCAAACATAATATTAAACTGGATAATGATGTGTTTTGTGTTGAAAAAATGTCATCCAATTTCTTCAGGGATAATTGTCAGAGAAATCTTACCAGTTACCCGTTACATGTATTCACCTAGACGGCTGTAAATCATGGTGTGGTGAGAACTGGCTGCTAGCCAAAGTTGGTAGAGAGTAATTGACGTCAATGTTTATGTCCCCAATAGTGGTGGTGAGAAAATGAGAACAAAGGCTCTGCGTAAGCGGATACAGTTAGCATATGGATGATCTGACACAGCCACAAAGAGATGCAAGGTTAACTTTCTGTGAGAAACAACCAATCAAAAGACTTTATTTTCTACTAACAATAATTTACAATAATGTCCATTAAAATCTATAAATATGTGTTGATTTTCCTTAATAAACGATCTGTTGCCTGGCCCTTGTCTTCTGTTGTTACAATGGTACTTTGGGATCCATTGATATTCCTGACTTTTTTCTTCAGACAGAATCGGTGTGGATGTCTGCGACTGAATCTACAAGATTGGAGGAGTGAGTGGTTAGCTGGAGGACGAATATAACCCAAAGGTGACAAATGGTTATGCCCCCCCTCTCACCCGAATTCATCGGTATGTATGAGGACAGTTTTATCAGTATGAACGATTCACCCTACTCCTCTGAGGCGGGCGGTAATCCTATCTAACTTCAGTGATGCTATGTCTCTATAATTCTGATGCAATTGCACTGTACAGACCAGGCTACTTTCTGTGCCAGCTTCTGCTCTTACAGGACTTTGAAAAATCCGACAATATGTGAGCCGTTGGATATATGACAAATAGTTTTGGCTTGGAGGAAAAAGTAACTAGAGATTAAGTAAACTACTGCACCCACCCACACGAACCGATTTTCTCTCATAGCATGGTTTGCATCTACAGCAGTATTTATCTCCTACAAGATTGTATTGCCTTACTATCATAGTGACACACACACATACACACAGAGTTCTTCCTGACTACAGCTGGTCCGTTATTGACACTATAAATAAATGTTGGATCTTCACGGAACTCATTCATCACCAAATCCATAGAGGCAGTCGTGATTTCGATTCTGAATGACTTTTCGTAGTGTCCTATAAATCTGACTGTTTTATTTTTCAAGGTGACCAAACATATATGTAAATTGACAAATACATTGGGATGCTGTGAAGCTTTACAGGACGACATAAATTACGTTTTCTCTACAGGAATTAATTTAGTTGCCTCTCTAAGTCTTTGTTTAGTCATCAGACTTTGATAGTCACCCTGCCCAAAAACAGTAATGATATATAAACCTTATTTGGGGGGGGGGGCTGTGATTGTATTCGGGAAGCCCCATATTCGACGCTTCTATAGCACTGAATAACTTCCGGAGGATAAGTATTGCCTAATAATATTTTAGTGAGGTTTTGTATTTTTTCCTCACCGGTATCCTGCGTACGTTTGTGTTGAATAAGCCCGAACAAGCATTTAACTAATGTTTTTTGTACACCGGAGTGGACTGAAAGTGTGATAACTTAGATACTGTTCTGTCCATGTGAACTTCCTCTGGTCTTGTCTCATAGGGATTCAGTTTGGATCCTCTATACTCTGTTATCTTTTATTTAAAGATGTATGGCGAGTGAGTGTTTGTGTGATCAGAATGTCTGACTGATGTCCTGTCTGAATCTCAAGAGTCACAGTGAAGGATGCAAACTTCATTAACAGAACTCAGTTAGCAATAATACTGTAACGACAGAAGACAAGGGCCAGGCAACAGATGGTTTATTGAGAAAACCAAGAGATATTTATAGATTTTTATGTACATTATTGTCAGCGGAGAAGTAAGGTCTTCTGATTGATTGTTTTCCTGCTGAGGGTTATTCGGCGAAGTTCAACAATAGAGTCCCAGGATTGTAAATGTTCCAATGTCCTTGTGAATGTTCCAATGACCCTGAACGCATGCTAGTCATTGGTTGAGGAAGCTCACCATTATTCTAGCGCGAATAATTGTGCGTACTGGTAAGTGACACTGAATTAATTGTCTTCTAGGAACTTTCTTTGAAAAGTTGAAACTGTCTGTGATGAATATCTTGTTTCTGTCCAATTACTGGGTGCCAGAGCGAATAACGTTTGGGTTTTAGGAATTTATGACACCTAGATTCGCAAAGGATTTATGGAGCTGATTCTAGATAGGAGTGCTGATACACTCCTCCCTATTATTCAGCGTCTCGTCTTACCAGGCACCACCATTCACACAGATGAATGGGCGGGATATAGCCAATTATCGCAATTGGGATATATATATCCCAATGTATATATACATCATAGAGTGAACCATTCGAATGATTTCGTCGACCCTGTCACCGGTACTCATAATAATTCCATCGAAGGTTTCTGGGGAAGACTGAAAAATAGAATCCGAGCTATCAACGGATCACAAAACGAAGTCATTTTCAGTCATTTGGATGAATACATGTGTAGAAATTGGTTTAATTTCGAAACTGAAACTCGTATTAATAATTGGAACATTTTTTTAACTCATATTAGAGAAAAGTACCCTGTTTGATTTTTTTCATGCTTATTTATGTAAAAATACGTAAAATTTTATGCAAAAATCATCCCTTTTTCTGATTGGTTGGTTCAAGGTCACTTGTGCGTTCGTTCCTTGGGACTCTATTGTAGAACTTTGCCGGTTATTCTGTTATCTTTTTGCGGCCGTTTTTTCAGAAAGTCAAGCCATATATCTGCGAATCACATTTGCACAGGTTAAGTCTGCTTTGATTGGTTGGTGAATTCCTAAAGATTAAGGTTTGTTATTGTTTTTTCTCATGACCCCGATTCTGGACGTAAACATTGACGTAAATTGTTGTTTACAATTTTGGCTGGCAGACAACTCTCATCAAAATACTAAGCGCTTGAAACGTGACGGTTATATCCTAGTCATTGGTCCGTATAATTTAATATCTCTCCAATTCTAAAAATGACACATTATATCAATCAATGAGCACCGGAAAAAAGCTTCTCTCCTTATTGACAATAACTATGTGTTATAAAACAATAAGAAGACGTAATTTATCTGAAACGTGTTATATCTTTGTGTAACACATTTCCGACACTCCGATCATTCACACATACGTATTTATCATCCATTATAAATTATTTAAAATAATTCCAGAATGTTTAAGAAAAAATCAAAACAAGATTTTTCTAAACGTTTCGGATATTATCTTTCATCTAAAGATGTAGTCAAAAATTCACATATATCAAAGTGAATTCCTTTGAAGGTCATCTGTCGTTAGACATTTGTACCAACAGAAAAATATAAACAGTCGTCACATATCTGTAATGACTAATGTCAGATTGTTATGTGGAAAACACATCAAAACATGATAATATTTCACGGTGGTCATAATACAGGATTTTATTTTCCCCTGTCATCTGTTTTGCTTAATTAGAGTCTGACATATTGGTGATAAGTCTATCCTTCTCTCCTATTTACCGTATTCGATGTGGTTAAAATATTCAGGGCTGGCTTCAGATGTGAGCCTTTCTTTATGTGAATGAGAGTCTCTTCCAAGAATTTCGACATCGTCGAAATCAATCTTATGTCTGCTGTCTGTAGCATGCATTGCTATAGCCGATCTTTTCTCTAGACTTTTTAATTCTACTTCATTTCTAGGTGGACGTTCCATGGACACCTTGTCTTCATTCTCTCTGACCTTCACCTGTCCACTGCTCTCTCCTATATAGCAGGCTCCATATTCAGATCACTTTATCCCATGGACACAGTTGTTTTATATCATTTTGAGAACTTGTCATACATATTAATATAAAAAGGTAACAGAACGTAAAGGATTGAAACTGAACCAATGTAAGTGAATATGTTTATCAGTCAAGGTCCTGGGAAGGAGGAAGGAAAACAGGCGATCACACTTAAGATTATAAGTTTTTGTAGAGATCTGAATTAATTTCAATGTAGATTTCGTCATTAACCTATATCGTTTTGAGTAAGCATTTAAAACTAAGGAGCACTGGACACCTATTTCGCTCTAATTTAGTACTCTTCAGCATTTCACACGCCTGAATCCACCAGGGGGCAAGTGTGGATACTTCGGCTTACAATACCAAGCTGGTTAACCATTCAGACGTTCAATCCGGAATTGATGGCTAATGGATGGATGTCCTGGAGTTGTTCTGAGGAGTCGTGACCAGCCGGTTCCACTATTCCATGGTTGGTGGTGGTGTTGTATTGACAGAAGATAAGAGACCTGGTAACGGGCCTCCTTATTAAGGAAAAACGCGTCATATTTATACGTTCTTAGCCGCATCAAAGTTCGGCTAGGTCAGTGGACAATAAATTGTCCTGACTGGTTGGCGACTGACCCAAGGTTAGACAAGCTGCCCAATCAGGTTATTCCCAGACCACAAAGTTAACTAAATCCAGATTAAAGGCACAAACACTTCTACCTCTGCAACCATTGACTTAAAAATGTTGATTTCAGCCTTAGCCGCTTCTTATCAATCTGTACCGCGCCAGGAATTGATAAAAGTCCGAATTCACGAGTCATTGAAGTCCTGTCCAGGCGGTTGAATAGTCAGCGAGCTTGATCTCATAACCTGAAGGTCCGGAGTTCCATACCTGGTGGGGTTGTGGGTGCACACTGCTGAGGAGTCCCAACAGCTATCCAATGCTGCTTGATTTTTTAATGATCTCCAACTGATTTTGGATCATATATTGTCACATACACAGGTTTGAAGTCTTTTTGTGCTCAAAATGATTTCTTCATTATCTTAAAACCGTCTTTGTAGTCTGATTCCTAAAACCAAGGCTTATTTTACTGAATAATATATTCACGCCTCCTGTTTTCATTTACCACTTTGTTCCTACTTCCTATCTGTTTGTGATAGCGGCACGTGAACATTTAGATCTAAGCTGATAAAATTTTGATTATTTATGCTCTCTTGTCTTTTACATAAATACGCATGATAAGTACGTACGTGTCTGATCAGAACGTCTGAAATGTGTTCCACATATACATTACACGTTTCACATAAATTTCGCCTTGTTATTATTATTATTTTATCGAAATTCATAATGGGAACTAATTTCTGTCAAAGTCAAAATGAATTGAAATTTTTTTATAGTTACTAAAAAAATCCTTCGGCTCTTCTGACTTCCACTTTATGCTGTATGTATTCTATAAATTGTCTTACGTAGATTTGTGTTTGTGAATTTTCCTGCTCACTGACTAATACGCAACTCTTAACGGAGATTTATAGCTCAGGAAATCCCGAATTCCAAGTCAATAAAAGTGATGCATAGAGACGTGAATTGTCCACCAATCACGACAGTGGTTGCCAGGAGATACATTCCATCACTCAAGGGGCCTTTAAATAAGTCCATTTTATACTAAAACCTACGATTAAGAAGTCTTCTAGAAGTGGGACGACGAAAGTTTCAACCAGCTCAGAAAACACAACTGATTCAGCGCAACACTTAAATACTGATTTTTAAAGTAATCAATGGTTTTTCATTAATATACCATATTGAAGCTTCTTAGCAAACCTGAGTAATCACAGAATATACGCATTTTTTTTATTCCTTTTACATTCCCAGTGGAACATAGGGCTTCAAGCCTCCAACTTGAAGTTTCCGCAGCAGTGTTCATTTTTACAGGATGGGGATGCTAGCCTCATGCCCAACCTTTCCTCTTTACCAGTCTTATTACTGGCTTAGCGAGGTAAAGGAGTGCGTCGGCCACATCCGTGGTTGGCGAGCACTCTACCGCTGTGCCACCGACGCACGAATATATGCATTAGATCATTGGAAATATTGAAAAGACAGCTGCACAGAAGAAAATTGGTTTCTTTTCGACGAAGTTACCAACTAGGCTGTATATTTGTGTATCTAAAGTAAGTGGGTGAGAAACTTCTAATCAGATTGCTAAGATTGTAAATAGGGATCACAAGGACAGTCTTTGACCGCAGGTGTTTCCGTTCTAGCATTAACTTCAATAAAACGAACATTTAAATGGAGTTATTCATTTTTTTTAAATTCCGTTGACTTTGAATACTGTTAGGTTACATGAGGACAAGTATAAGTTTCTGATGTCTGTTAGCATCATTGTATTTTACTAATACTCTGTTTGGTTCATTTTCAGCTGGCCAAGTAGTGAACACTTGGGGTATCAAGAAAAACATTTCCAGCAGCCAGCTACAAACTTTTATCAACGACTGCATTCTTTCCACATTGAAGATCAAATGGCCACGAAGAATTAGCAATAAGAAACCCTTGGAACAGACTAACCAAGATATATGCAGAAGAAATGGGAAGTGACGACTTGGGCGAGTGTCCGAGGGTGACATGGAGAAGATCTTGTGAAGAGGAGATGAGAAACTAAGGACAGAGAATAAGACAAAGTGAAGCCATCCTCAACAAAGGGGACACTGAATGTGAGGGCAGACCGATAATGTCTAATGATAAAATAGAGGCTAAATTGTAAATTGTAATAAGATGTTACAGAGTTGGTAGGCTTAGTGTAAAATCACAAAGGTTGACAAAATTAAGGGTAACAATGAGGTGAAATAAACTGGGTGGAGAAATGGATAATAAAGACATGATATCACAGAATGATAATAATGGTAATAATAATACGGAAAATTATGATCCTGGTGACCTTATAGTGGGCTAGGGTAGACAGAGAGAGTGAATAAGTTTTTTCTGTACACATAAGTCTGGTCTTTCTCTGTTAATCTCTAAAGCCTCAGCTATGGCTAGGAGGCGTAATCGTGTGCCTTTGGGGAGATTGTTTGGTACTCGATGCACAACTGTAAATGACTCTTCTACTTTGATGCTGTGTTCGCTATCCACTAGATGGGCCAGAATTGCACTATTTAATGATTTGGTCGCTCTTTTCCCAAGCCAGACCGGAATATGTTCACGAGTGCGTAAAGATAAATTCCTTTGGGTAAGACCTGTATAACTAGCTCCACAGGAGCAGTTGAATTTATATACACACATTTATGTCGCCATTTTAGGTAATCTATCTTTAATGCACAGTGTCAATGTCGGTTTGGTTGAGAAAGTGACATTTAGTTTTGCGGCACTGAAAGTTCTTTCAACTGCTCTCGTTAATCTCCGGTTTAATATATCGCTAGATAAAATCTTATTACAATTTACAATTTAGCCTCTTTATTTTATCATTAGACATTATCGGTCTGCCCTCACATTCAGTGTCCCCTTTGTTAATGTGTGTTTGTATGTATTTTGTGGCTATCGCATTTCTCTCACCCCAATGACACTTGTATTCTGTTGACTATAAAACAGCACTATATCACCCAATTGTTCATTCACACTTCATCACATTTTTCTGACTATACACCCTATACACATTTGATTGATTATGTTAACTAATGGACTATCATCTCAACTTACACATGCACCCAAATACAGTTTCTGATATTATTTTCATTTGCCTTTATTGGCTATATGTACTACATTATTCATGGATTTATAACTGTAGAGCCTGAAGAAGAAGTTATCGAAAACAATTGTTCGCTCAAAATCTTGTTTTGATTTCAATATGGGGATATTTCATTTACTGAAGCCATCCTGTTGAAGCCGTATGTTCCCCTCAATGATTGATTTTCTTCCTAAGCGCACTGTAGATGGAGTTTACGTATCTCTTTATTAGGTTATGTCTTGAATAACATGTAACTAAACCTTTTCAGCTAGTACATACACTCTCCGACAAATTCTCGATTATAGTTTTCCACAGGTGTCACTATCATTTAGCGTTCATGATTCCTTTGAATAATCTATCAGCTGAACTGGACATTAGTGTTGTTGCTGATAGTCATTTTACGTTGATCGAATGTCTTCTTACGTCTTAAGCAGTAGATTATTTGGCTTTTACAGCAGATTTCGTAGTGACTTTAATAGCCCATGTGACAACACCACAATGAAAAATGGGTGAAGTAAAATCGTCTAGCGGTGTCTGAGACGTTGTCAATAGAGTGCAAGTTAGCATACGTTTCACGATAACCAACAGTGTTGTTATTTTTTCTTCTAATAATAATAATTTTACGCATATAATTATTCCTTCTTCTAAACACCTCGTACAGGCAGTCACAGATTTCTTCAAATCTGCATAGTGTCTGTTCGCTTCAGTTCGTTCGTTATTAAGCAGAATTTCTTATCGGTTACCTCAAATTTGTTGTTGTAGTTTAAAATGTTATCAGTGAGAATAGCTTTCTAGTAAACATTCATATATAAGATCCTACAGTTAATTCTGTTGACGAATATATAATGAATGGAAGAAAGTCCTATCATTGCAAGAGTAAAAATTTGTTTGATATAACACACAGGGATACATGTCAACCTGAGAACGAGCACTTCGGTCCAATCAATCGACGGGAAAATCTAAAATTCAATTAAGTAATTAATATGACCCGTTACACAAGAGGTGGCTCTCGTGGCGCCTTGACGTTTCAAACTATGGGCACTGGGTTCGAGCCCCTGTGGGAACATCATTACTCACTGCAAAATGCAGGCACATCCAGTGACGAGTCCCAAAATAGGAGGAAATGCGATCCTGGATTCCACTGCTAGTCACCATCCACCAATTAACACAGTGATATAGTATTAAGAACTAGATGACGTTTCGAGTGCAATTTATTACTCCGTAATCCTATCTCAGTGTATGTGCATGACTTCATAACTTGCTTTATGTTAATTCTGTCTGTCTGTTTTCGACATAGAACTTTGCACATATGTGCGGCACTTCAAGTCGCCACACTCCCTCCATGTAGCACACAAAGCAAGAGAAGAAAGTAGGAGAAATGCATAATATAGACAATAAACAGAGGTGTGAGACAAAGGAATAGTAATAACGAAGAACAAAACAGTTTAATTGGAAATCATAAGTCACAAGGAGTGGATGCATCTGCGCCACTGAGAACGATTTTGAGCCATGTCACCAATTGTTTCCAACCATTGGTTTTACCGTCCCGAGGACCCCAACCAGGAAGTCTACACCTTCCTACGTGGCTTAGACTAATTGTTGTAGATTTCATTGACTGGTGCCATGTTTTCGTTTGACCAACGCTAGTTCTTTTCCAGCCTGGCCCTATATCAGCTAACATTGACCGTCGAGGAAGGCGATGACTAGGCATACGTAACACATGTCCTAACCATCTCAGTCGATGTAATTTCACAGTTTCGTCGACTGATTTCCCCACCCTTCCTGCCTAGCACTCGACCAAAGCCTAACCTCAATATTGCTCACCTTATTATACCACTTCACACGGGAGATAGACCGCAGACACCTATGATCAAAGACAGTTAGCTAGCCTTTTCATGTCTTCCACTCTCAATGGCCAGGTCTCACAGCCATAAAGGAGGACGGAGCGGACTGCTGAGCAGTACACACGCCCTTTGGTCGATAGTCGGATATCACGTCTACGCCAGAGACGGCGTAAACTGGCGTATGCGAAACTAGCCCTCTGTATTCGTGCTGAGATTTCGTCGGAGATCAACCCGTTGGGGCTGATGGTACTTCCCAAGTAAGTGAAGCGGTCAACGTGCTCTACCACTTCACTTCCTATTTCTAATCTAGGGGTCGGTGAAGTCCAATCCTGCAACATCATCTTACATTTTACAGGGGCGAATCGCATATCAATATACGAAGATTGCTGCTCAAGGTGTTTAGAAGACTATGCATTTTGTCAGAGTCCTCGCCTAGAAGGACTATATCGTCTGCATATTCTAAGTCAACGAGATTATTCCCTGGTAGCAAGTCAATCCCTGAGTCGCTGAAGTGAGTTAGGGTTAAGTTCATTAGTACATCTATGATGAAGTTGAATAGAAATGGGGACAATGGGCATCCTTGACGGACGCCACTAGTCGTCACCACTTCAGATGACAACTCGTGTTAATTCCTACTCCTTGATGCTTTTTGTTAGAATTTTCCATATATCCGGTATAGATGTTGCGCATTTCTACTGTTTATGCATATGGTTGATTCGATGAACAAAGATTCGGTGATTAACCTCTCTTTATCGCACTAACTATATTACTTCTTAATAATTTCCACCCTGCTGTTTCATTACGTGCAAGTGAAGGCAATGCGGTGGCTGAGCTTTTTTTAAAAAGTTATCTAGGTCTAGCTAAATTTTTATCTTCTGACTGATCCCGATCTACTAGTTTTGTAACTGTAGAAGGTGAAAGACTTGGTTAAGGAATGTCTTTTTGAAATATAGTATCTGTATACAGCCAAACTATGTACACCTCATCTTCAACGCACCATTTGAACACATCTTCTGCGTTGTGCTACTTCTGGCCTTCATATTGTGTTTCTTTCACGTCTCCCATGTTTCTCCGCAAGGCTGTATCATTTGCTTTCGCTGTCATCAAATTCATCTCCCTGCTATTTGATGTTTTTTTGCCAATGAACATCTCTTTATATACTACACACCACAATTTGACCTCACAGTCAATGCATGGTATTCGGTAGATTATTTTTCTTAATTGGATCTGTGATTTCCCTAAGTCGATAAAGTTTATCTCTGAGAGGGTTGTTTGATTTAAGCCTCTATCTACTTAAGAATCCCAGGCAGGACCACTGATACTCCCTCATTATTTGGCAGTGCTACTGAGGCTTTCAATATCTTATTACTAATATTGCTACTATTCTTCTTCTTATGGCTCTTAATACATTTTTGAATAATATGTGGTGGGTTATTACTTATTAGCAACCTTTTTGTCATTTCACCGAGCTACGACTCGAGCACAGTTCACCATAGAGACTCAGTCTGAAGTTCCAGACCAGACTAAGCTGTGCCCTGACAAATCACGCTAGCCTGTTACATGCTGTGACGGTATTCCCGCGACTTTTTGTTGCCAGATATGCTAAGAGCTACGGGATTGTTCGCGAGCTAACGGTTGTGTACAAGAAGTCAGTTGGTGGATGATGACTAGCAGTGGAATCGATGGTGGACATTTCGTCCAATTTGGGACTCGTCAACTGGACGTACATGAACTCCCCAGTGAGTGACGGTGTTTCCACTGAGGCTCGGACCCAACACCCATCGTTTCAAAAGCCAAAGCGTTACCCACGAGACTCTCGAACTATGAGAGCTACCTCTTGTACAACGAGTGTTAGTTATTATCTATTTTTCATTCAATTTTGATGTTCACTTTGAATGATTGGAACCAAATATTCGGCCTCCATTGATATCTCACCTTCTTGTGCAGATACTTCGACACTATGGGTGCTGGATCCGAGCCTAAGTGGGAACACCATTACTCACTGGGGAGTACAAGTACATCCAAGTGACGACTCCCAAATAGGATGAAATGCCCACCCTTGATTCCGCTGCTAGTCACCATCCACCTTCAGACATCGTCTGCATAAGGAGCCGACATATCAACCTGAGGACGAGGACTTCGGTCTAATCAATCAACGAGAGAGTCCAAACTGAATTAAATAAGGTTGAGGTGCAAGGTTCAAGGAAGTTTGTAAGCCATATGCGTACGCCCCATCTTATTTTTATTCCGCTATCTAAATCTTCTGACTAACTAGTTGGGCTCCTGGCTGAATTACGTAAACATTTATCTAGACGTACGTTTACTGATTTTGGATGGTATGAATCAGTCTAATTACTTATTAGAATGTCATGATTTTCTATAGATCCCCTAGTATCTAACCCACCATGCTGTTTCCTTTTTATTTCACAGTCTAGTATTGCTAACTTACCCTGTTCATTTTCTAACTCAAAGGTGAATTGGATTCTATTATGGGGAAAATTTATAAAGTCTCGCAGTATTATACAGTAATATTTACTGATGACTTTTTGTGTAACTTGATACGATTATAAATAAAGTGCAGCAACGCTAAGAATAGTGTTTCTCAGTCGCTCACTGATCTGCAGAAGTCTTCAGGACAAGATCCTGCATCTGACCACTTCTATGTACATATGCAAGTTCCAGGTACACCGGTCGTTTGACACGCATCCTGTCCAACAGGATTCAAGAGCATTCATTATCCAGTATGGTTGCGAAAAGGCAATATTGGCGCTATAGGGAGTGCGATAATTGATACTGGTCATTCCATCTCAACAAACGCCTCCCGCTTCAAAGTAATCTGCAGAATTAAGAATAACCTACCAAAGGCAATACGGTTTCACCTTCTTTGTATTTCTGAAGCTCTGGTCATTCACATTGAAAAACCGGAGCTGTGTATACAAAAGAGAAATAAATTGTGCTCGAAACGTGGTCATCAGTAAATATTACTGTATAACACTGTGAGACTTTATCAAAATGAAATTTTATCCATAATACTCTACCACAGTACCCAAGTTCCATTCTTATATCAATGAATTGGATTCTATCAACTATTGAAATTAAATATGCGAAGAACTTTGGGATAAGTTCAGATTATATCGTAGTAAATGTATTATTCACATATCATCATCATAACATAAGAGCAGGATTAAACAATCCTAAGAACTTCAATTTCCCAACCATCCATAGATATGTTCGATACTATTCGGGGTATTGGTGATCCTGTTGTCACGTCGATATAAGTATGAAACTTGGGCAATGTGGTACAGCATAACTCCATTATGGATAAGATTTTATTCTGATAAGTCACATAGTAATATTAATTGATAACGTTTCGAGCACAAACTATTGCTCATAACCATATGATTATGAGTGGCAATAGTCTGTGCTCGAAACGTTATCAGTTAATATTACTGTATAATACTGTGTGATTTATCAAAATAAAATCTTATCTGTGATCACATCATTTGTCTGTCTGTGTATTTTATTTTGAATACAATTGAGGTCAGACATAATTGAACACTTAATATTATTATTTTGTTTTTCAACTGAGACCTTAGTTCTATTTGCTAGTTCAGGGTTAATGTCCAATGCATTCCTAACTGCCTCCAGGAATGGATTAATCTGAACATTGGTGTACAAACTTGTTATTTGTTGTCAAAAAGTAACTCTACCAGAGGAAAAAGAGATGCACACAGCTTAGCAAAACACCGGCTAAGAATTCACTGGCTGTCTAATGACCTATCAAATTACCCTTCGTTGTTTATCTGTTAAATATTCTATATTTAAATTTATTTATGGCATATTTCTGAATATATAAATGAAAGACAATTAATTTATTGGGTGTTGATGACACTAAGGGTAGTAACAAAGGTGATGAGTTGTCACAAACAGTTGTTAAAAAGAAATTATGTAATAATATGAATAGTCTAATGATTGAGTTGTACTCAGGATACACATAGAAACAAAGTAGAGATTATGAAATTATGTGAGGGTTCTAAATGAATACAAGAATTATAAGTGATTAGACGAACAAGCACACAAACAAACAAAATTAATTCATCAAAAATCAACAAAGTTGTTACCATGATAGTAGAAGTGGTTGAGTAGTTCTCTTTTGTATGCACAGCTCCGGTTTTCTATGTGAATGACCAGAGCTTCAGAAATACAAAGAAGACGAAACCGTATTACCTTTGGTAGGTTATTCTTAATTCTGCAGATTACTTTGAAGCGGGAGGCGTTTGTAGAGATGGAATGATCAGTGTCAGTTGTCGCACTCCTTATAGCACCACTATTGCCTTTTCGCAACCATACTGGATAATGAATGCTCTTGAATCCTGTTGGACAGGATGCGTTTCAAACGACCAGTGTACCTGGAACTTACATATGCAAACAGAAGTGGTCAGATGCAGGATCTTGTCCTGAAGACTTCTGCAGATCAGTGAGCGACTGAGAAACACTATTCTTAGCGTTGCTGCAAAGAATGTTTTTCTCAGAGATGATGCGATCCTTCTCTTGAGAATATCGCTTGTTAAATCTCCCTTGAAATCCAAGTTCATATAGAGTTTCTTTTTCAGTGAAAGTGAAGTTCCATTTCTCAAAATTCTTGGTTTGATATTTTTATCAATGAATTTCGGTGAGTATCCATTTTGGATGAAGATTTCTCTCAAAAGATCTAATTCTGTTTCTGGAATATCGGGACTACAGATGCGTTAAAGCCTTTGCATGTTCACAATTAGTGCATTGATGACCTACTCAGTTGTTTTGTATTCGAAATATCAGTTTCAGTAAAACAGCTTATGCGAGTAATCTAGTCTCACTATAAGCAGTAATAACTCAGTCACAGTGTGAACCAGTGTACGACAGATAGACCAATTAGTCAGTCAGTAGTACTTCACTGTATTCTTATCGGAAGGTGGAGCAGGGCTCGAACCCACGTCTCATTGGTTGGAATTCCTAAAACCAATCAATGAGCCACAACTCCATATACTTCCTATAATGTCCTTCTTAAATGGTGTAAAGAAATGTGAACATTGAACGTTGGTTCATTGACCTAGGTAGCCATTGGCGGGCAACTCGAAGGCGCGAACGATTCAATCGTGTACAAGGTGGAAGAAGACGAAAGAATACGAATAAAAGTATACTGGTGCACTACTTATAAAACATTTGTTTATGGACTTCTGTATCATTTTCGATTTTAATTGCTGAACAATATAAGTTACTACAAATACTGGTGTTTTGGAGTTAAAGTCGATTAATTGATCGTAGAAGTAGTTATCGATTCAGAGCATCTTCGCAAATATTAAGAACTTAGGGTTAAGTTCGTTGACAAATGGCTTATTTAAAATTACAAACTACCACATTATTATATGACTACATCTACCTGTCATGTTTCACACTGGCAAGTGAAGGAAGAACACTCAGTCCAGATGAAATCAACTGATATTTGACATAAACAAATCATTAACATCAATGAAATCATTATACACTTTTGCTAATTCTAAGCCATAGCAGAAACAAGAATTTACAAAAATAAACAGTCAATAAAATGCATAGCACAATATATGATCATAGGGTAAAGCAATAGTACATATATATGTATATATATAAATGTTGAATTAGATGAAGAGAACAGGAGTTTGATGCAGTTCTACGTGAGATGCAAAATCAGAAAAGAAACGCATGGAGACTGTTTACTTTGAACGAAACACTCGATGACGTGTGTCTACAGCTTTTTGTTCATGTTATTAAAACAAAACAATAAGTATTGCATCATTTTAGACAGACGAAAAGATGGGGAAGGGGAATAGCTAAAATAGATTTCTTACAAAGTATAAATTACATGGCAGGTTGAAAGTCTATGAGAGATATCTCTTGGATGGATGGGAGAATGAATGAATGGAATACAAATAAAAGGCAATAGTTTGTGAGCATTAGTGTATATAACAAGTGATAAATGATTTTGAAGGCACCACCGGAAGTGTTTGGGCGCACGCGCGGGTGTGTGTATGTGGGTAGGAGGGGACGGGGGGGGTAGATGTTTAAAATAAACACTCAACTTTCATCATCACCTCCAGCATATTCTTCTAACAGGGCTGCTTGTTCATAATACTTCATTGCTATACGTCCTTCTAATGCCTCTGTGGCTCCTTCTGCTGCTGACTCATAAAGTTCGTCTACAAGAAAAAAATTCAAAGATATAAATGCAAAAATTATACTAATTTGGCGAATAAACAGTAAACAGACCATTCGTAGAGCAACGGCTGTGAACCACACTTATTACATAATGGTTTAATATAATACCACCCAATATATAGGCATCCAGAGTGAATTAGGGTGGAACGGCGTTCTAATAGGAGACTTATTAACTAAAAGACAAGTGCCTAAGCTGATTGATCGCATCTCCACTATGCGTTTATATAACACAATATAAATAATATTCGCCGTAATGTTATCTATTAGTATTCCCTTCTTTCTTTGTTGTAAAGCTGTTGTTATATAACGCAGTGTTAGTGATTTGTTGGTTGTTGTCTATTTTGACTAGAAGACTCCTGCAGACACAACATTCTAACCAACTAATCACTTGAAAAATATTCCCCCACACTGAGATAGACAGAGACGTGGGATTGAACTGAAAAAACCGCGACAACAACAACAACCTTTAATTATTCACAAAATATATATATATATATATCTTACACATCCGCGGAAATTTCAACCATAGATAATTGATCAATCTGTGACTGATTGATTGCATGACCTTGAAAATCCTTCAAAAACAAATTAATCAAAAACTGTCAAATCAGGCTATCATGCCAATGCATGTATCAATCATGACTATACGGCTGCCTACGATAGGTTTCCCGTCATGGCAAATATAGACACAATTTAAAATTCCTTTTAAGTGTTGGTTTTTTGTGGGGATTTTGTTTGATTGGTTGGAGGATTTCATCATGAGCTGACATCAGTTAGAGAAACATTAGAAAACCAACTGGAAGTACTGGACAGCCGTTTCGTCCTAGTTTAGGACTCTTCAGAATTGCGCGACCACCATCAGCGCTCGAGCCCAGGACCTTCTGGTTACAAGGCTAGCGAGCTCGTAGGCCATTTAGCCACTGGGACCTGATCCAACGGCCCATGACTTCTAACTTCTGCTAATTCATAACATAGCACGACCACTTCGCAATGTCTTCTTCGATGAGTTACTGCCTCACCTTCAACCTGCTGTACCCTACTGGTCACGGCTTCCCACTAGAACCCCAGGTCATTGCCTGAATAGGGCCAGTCGCTGATGCGCATTAGATCAATTTTTTTCAAGTATTGGTTTTTGTAGGGATTTTTTATTTTGATTGGTTGAAGGATCTCACCACCAATTTAAAATGGAAATAAATTGAAGACTGTGTTAAGGAGATGCCAGTATACATGCCTGTCAGTGTAGCGTGTGCTAGTGTCTACGAAACCAGATATGCTCAAATGGTTGACGCAACTACTAACGGAATTTGTGCATAGAAAACAAGCTTGTCTTGCTTTCATATCTCTACCCTACCTCTCCTCTTCACACCTTCATAGTATCATCAGAATTATCTTTTTCTACTTGTATGCTTTATGTTTCTCCGAAGACTGGAAACTTGAGCTGGTACACTGAATATCTTCAGATCACGTAATGTTTTCACAATCGATTCATGCAATTATACAATGCATCTTGTGAAAACTGATTCACACATCATTCAACTTTATAATGACCAAAGTTGTCATTTTTAATTAACATATGTTCTTCATTTTCGAGTAATTTTCACATTTATCAAATTCGACGTTTGTGTTAAACTTATTTTCAAAATAATACAATTTCCATTAAAACCAATCATTTTATGTCGAATCTTTTGTACTTCGAGAAGCTTAACTAATAATCTGACCGTTAAGATTACTGCTGTTATATTGGTTGACAACTCGGGAGTGACCAATTATTATTATTATTATTGTTCCCCAGGGTTCCAAGTGGAATGTACGGCTTCAGCAGCACACCTCTCCTTTGTCCTATTCACTGTAGTCCTGTCCAGCTGGCTGCACCACTGCCCACAGTCTCTCGTCTCCTCAATTTCACCCTCGAATTTATGCCCAACTCGCCGTTTCTCTTTCAGGTTCCACTCGATGTCATTTGACGGTCTCATCCTGGATATCTGTTGAGTGATGAGTTCTTGGTCGGTTCCTTAACCAGCGTTACTTGTTGCTGATTCTTTATGAACAGCTGGCCATCCAATCTTCGGTATGAAGCCAGTGAAGGCAGATTTTGATAAAAATCTGCAGTAGACTGTTGAAAATGCTTTTCGTGATGTCAACGCCAAGTATCTAACCCATATGGCCAATGTCATATGTCTAATTCTTGGTGTTGATGCTAACTGAATTACACCAATCAAGTTTGTTTTCTGTCATTTGCTTCCAACCATCTAAAATCAACTCCCCCAGCTCGTCACAATGTGGTGGTGTGATACAGACAGTGGGTTCCAACGGAATATTATTCTCACAATAGGAATCATTGTATTTATAGGGTGTTAACGTCTGAATACTATTTCCACAGTTCAATACTACATCAGCCACAGAATACTATACATGTATTTAAACATTCTATTTTATGTCGTTTAATGTAAGCCAAAATCACAAACTCAGTGATTGGTTAAAGAATATAAAAGTGGATATATATATATATATATATATATATATATATATATATAACAACGTTAGGGAAAACCTAGCTCAATTTCCAGAATACACAAGGTCAAATGATACATTTCAGTCAGCAACAAAATGAAGCAATAAACACATATGACACTGTTTACTCCCTAGTATCATCCAATCAAAGTAGACATTATAGTCCAACAGGAGGTCAGTTGAAAGCCCAAACAGCTCAATGATAATGCCTCTTTTGACTGCAGCACTAGGTGGCATGGATCCCATTCATAGAACAGGCATCCCTCAAGGTTTCACGCAGCTACTCCTTACTGCTGGTTGGTTAGTAACAAAAACCACGAGACTTAGGTTCACGACTACCTCCAATCATCTAAGAAAATATGACTATTATCATTTCTAAAATTGTGCGTCGGTGGCATAGAGGTTAGAACGCTCGCCGACCATGCACATGGTCCGGGGTTCGATCCCCGGCCGACACACTCCTTTACCTTGCTAAGCCAGAAATAATGTTGGTAAAGAGGAAAGGTTGGGCATGAGACTAGCAACCCCATCCTGTAAAATAAACACTGCTACAGAAACTTCAAGCCACTAGCTTGGAGCCCTATGTTCCACTGGGGAACGTGAAGGAAAAAAAAATTTCTAAAATTCACCATTTACACTTTTTTTCTCGCATATCACAAATTTCTGAAGAGTAAATTAATTGAAGTAATATTTATGTAATTATATATAGACTGAAAACAGGAGGGATTCATCACACACTTACATGCTTTCATTCTGTCTCTTTTCAAACCATGACCACCTTTAGCATACATTTCAGCTAGACGTCCTTGTAAACGATAAATTGGCCAGTCGGACAAGGAATGAAAACCAGCTCGATTATTTCTAGCAAATGGTGGATAACCTTCATTGGATTCAGTTTCTTCATCACTTCCATCTGATGCAGTGTTTACAGTCTTCACTGCCATTTCATACCAATGCGTAGCAGCCAACCAATCAGGTTTCTTGTTTGTAACATCTGGATTATATACATCTCCATTAAAATTGGCCTCAGCCAAGTATATCATAGCCATACGATCTCCAGCTGAGGCAGCTGTACTAATTAAAGCTAAACCTCGAGTGTGCGAGTCAGATGGATCAGGCTAGTGTGTTTAGTTAGCATTAAAGTAAAAATGTACACACGAGTAAGTTACTACAAGCACTATAATACATGAATAGTTGAACATATAATAAATACAGCGATACTTTAAAAGAAATTGTAGAGGACATTAAAGATCTTGTACTAGAGTCTCCATTCTGTCAAAGTAAGATCTAAAATGAAGATATTGACTGAAGTATGTATGTGGGTGTGTGTAAGCAACAGCATTCACTCGTAATGGTTCATTGTTCTTATGCAGTAAGCCCAGTCAACCTTAATCAATAGACGAGGTTGCCAAGTTACATCGATTGAGATGGTTAGGATATGTGTTACGCATGCATTTAAAGCCATCGCCTACCTCGACAATGGGCAATGTTAGCTGACATGGGGTCAGGTTGGAAGAGAGCCAGTGGTGATCAAACCAAAACATGACTTCATCAGTAAATGAAATCCACAACAGTTAGTTTAAACCAGCCACGTAGGAAGGTGTAGACTTCCTGGTTCAGGTCCTCGGGACGGTAAAAACCAATGACTGGAGACAATTGGTGATATGGCTCAAAATCGTTCTCAATGACTGGCGCAGATGTATCCACTCCTTGTGACTTATAATATCCAATAAAACTATATGGTTCTTGTTCTTATTACCTCATATCTATGTTTATTGTCTCTATTTTGCATTTCTGTTTACTCTTTTCTCTTGCTTTTGTGTTCCGAGTGAAGTGTGGTGACTCGAACTGCTACACGTCGGTGCAAAGTTCTGCATTGAAACCGTTAAGTCACCTTAATCTTAGTTTAGTTGGCCGCAGTTATCCGTCGGTAGATGAACTAATACTAATAACCATAGAAAAAGAGGTGGTTCTCATACCAGAACTAGCAGCTCAGGGGATAACACTATGATTTTCTGAAATGAGATGTTTAGAGCCCTCAGAGGGATGATTTTGGAATATTTTGAAATATAAACTCACTTGTTTGTTGCTGCGTCCTCTTACTCTCCACAACTGCTCGTATGCCAAATACTTATTCTTTGGTGCATACTTCGGAGTTTGCAAGAACTGTCACATCTTCATCCTAAGAGTATTCAGTCACCCGTTTGGTAACGTCCACAGTAGAGTAAAAAATATCATCGAAACCTACCCATTCGTTGTACCGATGGATTAGATAATTGAAATTTTGGAAGTTGGACTTAAACCTAATTGCAAACAACTGTTTGAATATCGTAACTAATTTGCCCTTTTCATTTTGATATTTTATATAATAATTGAGCTTTGTGTTTAGTCCACAACAGATGTACCCAGTTTGAGTTTGAGTAGCCAACACAATCAAAATGAGATGCAGACATATTCAGTTGATGAACCCCATATATAGTGAGAATCGTGTGTTACGAATTCCATCACTAACCACTATTTATCGAATAGTCTTCAGAATTGCTAACCATGTGTTAACATCAACCTTCTATTGGGCAGGCGCGTATGCTTCATTTCAATAAAATCAATAAAAAATGCTGTATTCACAATATGCGAGTGAGCTAACCAAAGTTTCTGCAATTCAGTAACCCAGTTAAACTGATAATGTATGGACTATCGGCACTGTTCAGATACTGACGTTGCATCAACCCTGATAGGCTTATTCCTGACGAAATCTCAAGACGGATACAAACAGCTTATGTGGCATTTGCCCACTAACGTCATCTCTCGCGTAGATGTGATATTCAGCTATCGATCAAAACAATTATGTACTGCACAGTGGTTCCGTTCGTCCTTATTAATGGCTTTGAGATGTGGACGTTTAAAGTGGAAGACGTGAAAAGGTTAGTTAGCTGTCATTGATCATAGCTGCCTGTGTTCTAACTTCCGTTTTAGGTGGTATAATGTAGTAAGTAAAATTTTAGTAGGTTATAGAGTATTAGGTAAAAACGGAGTGCTACATCGACTTAGATGGTTAGGACATGTGTTGTGCATGGCCTAAGCATCGCCTTCCTCGACTCACGGTCAACGTTAGCTGAAACAGGATGGATCAGTTTGGAAAAGAGCTAGTAGTGGTGGTCAAACTGAAACCTGGGATTTTTGACAGTCAGTTTGAGCCAATTAGGGAGATGTAGGCTGCCTAGTTAGAATTTTCAGGATTCTAAGAATCAATAACTGGGATCTATTGGTGATATGGTTTAAAATCGTTCTGATTGATGACGGAGATGCATTTACTCCTTGTGATCGCCCGTGTACATTTAACCCCAATGTTTTTCCATGCTATTATTCTTTCTTCCACGAATTTCTGGGTAATACAGTTGTTTTTTTCGAATCTCTTTTTTCTCACTTTTGTCTTCCTGGAGTGTTTGACGACTTGAACTGTTCTATGTTGAAGCACAGTCACAGTCAGTCAGACAATGAAATCTTAGTTAGTGAAGTCGTCTATAAAGAACTATTGCGCACAAATATCACAGAAAATGAAAATGAACTCACCTTGATTGGACATTCAGATAATGGTCCATCAATCATCAGATTTAAGTAGTACTGTGATAAACATTGAATAGCATCCAGACAACCAAGTGTAGCAGCTTGTTCTTCATGGAATAAAACAGCCTCCCAGTTAACATTCTCAGGTGGATGTAATTCATTCAATCGACTACTATCAATATCTTCAATATTTGTAGATAATTTATTCCCCTTTAAATTAGTACATTTCCGATGATAACAACCTGATTGATGCATTAGAGCTAGACGACCAGAGGCATGTAGACGAGCCAATTCATGATGTATCTGAAGACAATACAGAATGTTATGTAATATACAATATAGGCGAATAATAAAGCATGCATCAGGGAGAGCTCTGTTAAACATATATGAGATGATGATATTGAACTCAGACTTTACGTAATAATAATAATAATTTGCTTTATTCCAAAACAGTACTTGTGATACAGAATGGAATTCTCGGCATTTTTAATACAGCACTGCATCCTGTTAGTACATTATCAATAAATAGAATTCTACAAAGATTAAGGAAATCTCAGTTAATTATGGCAACAACATATTGGCATCTCAGTAGCAAAGCCAAAGTTGAACAGTGTTTGAAGGTGTTACAAAAGTAGGTGCTGTCATATTTACCGGCGTAAGCAGAAAGAAACAAAGCGGCACAAAACGGAAAGAAAGTAAAAGAGAGAGAATAGAAAAAGAAAGAAAGAAAATGTTGTACCTATAAATGATATTAGTTGGAAAGACGAGGTCCAGTTGTACTACTGACTATTTAATGAATTATAGGTGTCACGCCTAATGCTTTCTTTATCGCACAGAACATGAGCTAAGTAGGGTGTGGTTGAGTTTTTGTACTTGCTGGTGCGAGCACATAGTTTCCTATATAGGCTTCTGGTCCTGCCTGATAAGATGCAAGGGGAGAGTTGTGACAATATTCTTTAGGCAAAGAATTAAGACCATTTAATGTTTGATTATCTTATAATTCCTAACGATTTAATAAGAAATCTGATTAATACCCAGTAACACCGATCAATATTTTTGATTTTTAACTCAAGCTAGTTGACTAATTCATTCAAACTCTGGTAAATTTATGCTGCAACTTAATAAATATTAAGTCATAATTGAATTATTATTATTCCAGTGATCATGAGCTCACACTGATATAACAAGTCCCAAACTATGGTTGTGGTGTGGTACAGACTAACAGGAAGCGGCCAAATTTGAAACCAACATTTTAAGTCAATGGTTGGAATTGTAGAAGAGTTTATTCCTCAAATCTGCACATGAAGTATCCTCATTGGATAACTTTGTCTAACCTTAGGGCAATTACCAACCAATCAAAACAATTTGTTCCCCTCCTCACCCAGCTGAACTTAAATTTCGTTAAGAATGTATAAATACAATGCGTTTTTGCTTAATAAAGGGCACATTACGAAGGCTCTTATGCTCTGCCGTTAAACGATGACGTACTAAGTTATTCAATGTTCCCTAGAATCTTAATGATTGAAAAGTGTGCGGAAATGTACAGTTCATTGACTTGAGTACTCGGCTTTCAGTCAACGAGTGCTAAGGTTTGAATCCCCCTCCACCAGCTACTACAGTCTAGGCAACTGGGTGGCCTCACTGTTGCTTGTGCTTCATACCCTCGTACATAAAAGGATCCCTTCCAAACAGCTAAATAGTGAGTGACAAGTTAAAACTGTGTTGAAATTAAGGAATGAAGTTTGCATGAAATTATAGCAAACGAACTTCCGCTTTTTCTTCTTTTTAGTCAAAATAACACGACGTCATCAAGTCACAAATTGAAAACAAATAGGAATGCGTTGTTATTTACCATAACAAAAACAATAATAATAATAATTTCAATTTACATCATGAACTGACATTAGTTAGACAACATGTGAAAGTCGAAAAGAACGATACAGCTGTTTCATCCCACTTGGGTCTCTTTTCAGCAGTGCGCACTTTTCACCCTATTGATGATTGAACTCAGAATATTCGCCTTCCAATGTCAGTTAACGATTTAACTTGAAAAACAATAAAACTTATTTATTCAGTATAGAATAATTACGTAGTAGTCTAAGAATTAGACTGGTTATGTGTGTACGGCATACATGATGTCTTCTAGTTGCCTAAGAGAAATTACATGTGAGTATATTTCAATTTTAGTATTCACTACAAAAGCGAAAAATTTGGAAGGAAACAAAGGTAACTACTGATTAGAGGGAGGGAAAGTTACCTTGCAAAACTACGCCTGTGCAGAAACTGGCACGGAATCACGCTGTTGTCCACGCCAAGCAAAATATTAAGTCACATCATCCTGGAGAGACTAAAACATGCACTAGATGCAGAACTCCGACCGGAACAAGCTGGATACAGGGAGGGCGAATCATGTGCGGATAATATTGCCACCCTATGCATCAATATCATCATCGAACACAGCATAGAATGATACTCATATCTATACCCAACATCGCCGTCGACTTTGAAAAGGCCCTCATAGGCATTGTGATCGCGAAGTAATTTGGAAACTAATTCAACACTATGGAGTAAAGTGCACCATATCTTTATCAACTGCATTCAACAGCTATGTGACTATGGCGCGTGTCAGGTGATTCACAACGGGAAACTCATCAAACTCTTTGGTGTGAAGACAAGACTGTCGACTATCAAAGACGACATTCCTAGTTTTCATGGACTGGATTACACTGAACACCGTCGGGAACGATAAGATAGGAATATGTTGAACCATCAAGAAGACTCCAGAGGATCTGGATTTCGCGGACGACTTGCGTCAAATGTCACATAAACTCAAAGACTTACAGGCGAAAACCAAAAAACTGAAAGAAGAGGCAGGCAGAAAAGACAAAACATCAAGTCAACATAGAGAGGACGGAGGTGATGAATATAACCAACTAGCATTAACAAGCCCCAATCACTATCAACGGAAGAAATTTGGAAGAAGTCACCATCTTCGTTCATCTAGGTCCCAACATCCTCTCAACTACAGGCACACACCACGGATCCGAGAGACAAGGTAGACCTTCATTATCACTTTGAAATCAGTTTGGAAATCTTCTGCACTCCACCTCAACACAAACAGCGAAATTCGGACTTTCAACACCAATGCCAAGTCAATCAATTCTTCTGCAATATGGGTCAGAAACTCGGCCGGTGCGTCCCGAAGGGCATTTCCAACAGCTGCCTCTTTCACTACATATTGAAGATCAGATTTCCGGCTAGCCATTAAAAATTAGCAACAAGAAACTCTGGGGACGAACCAATCAATAACCTATTGTTCAACAAATATGACGAAGAAAATGGAGATGCATAGGACGCACACTGTGGGGACCATCGAATTACATCGCCTGCTCGAGTGGGACCCGAGTAGGAAACGGTGGGTCGGGCATGTGTTTGAGGGTGACATGTTGGAGATCATGTGAGGAGGAGATGAGAGCCTATGGGCTATCGTGGGGACAGCTGAAGAGAACTGCAGAGGACAAGACAAAATGCAGATGTGTGTGAAAGCCCTATGCTCCATTGCAGAGTTCTGCAGTTTGTTCTAACCACCGCTGGGGCAGTCATATGATTCATTTGTATACGGTTCAATGTACACTGGTAACCACAGTGATGTTTTTTCTTCGATTTTCCAGGACGACTCAACACGATAGGTTGGGAAGATTTTAAAAAGATGCGATTGTAAATAGTACGATTTGAAGTCATTAGTGACCTGGATGGTGTTATTAGTAGAGATTATCTGAAAAACGTGATGTATGTGGGCTATACATTTCGAACAATCTGATCACACATTTACTTGTCAAGGCAGAAACAAAGAAGCATTTTAGCATCAACTCATTTTAAAGCCATGAGGGAATTACGTAACAGATCCGATTTAGTTATTCTGGAACCTGAAAAAGGATCTGGTACAGTTGTAATTGACAGAAGTGATTACAAAACAAAAATGTTATCCATCCTTAATGACAAAAGCAAATTCATAAGTGATGTTCCTTCTGATGATATCAGAAAATTGGAGAGAAAAGTAACTTCCCACTTAGTAAAACTTCATCACATGGACGTTATCGATAAACAGGAGTTTAATTCCTTGAAACTCATGGGATCTGACTCTCCACACCTCTATGGATTACCCAAAATTCATAAGGTTGATAATCCATTACGTTCAATTCTATCAATGTATCACTCTCCTACACATAAATTAGCAAAGTGGTTAGCCGATATTTTAAGTCTAGTACGCAATGAATTATGTAAGTTTACTTTGAAAGATACATACATTTGGACTTGTTGACTGTCTTGCAGATATGAACATAAAAGATAGGAAAATGTATTCATTTGATGTTAATTCTTTGTTTACTAATGTACCATTAATTAAGACTGTTGATATTCTTTGTGACTATATATCTTCTAGTTGTTTTTCATTACCTTTTCCATTAACTTATTTGAAAGATTTATTACTATTATGTACTAACAACGCCCATTTCACATTTGAAGGTGAACATTTTTGACAAGTGGATGGCGTTGCTATGGGGAGTCCATTAGGACCTTTGTTAGCGAAAGTTTACACGTCTTATGTTGAAAACTTATCCTTTGATTTAATTTCTAAATTTCCCTTCTATCGGAGATATGTAGATGATATCATTTTGATATGCGACGATCATGAAGATGTGAGTCGTCTATTAGATAGACTTAATTCTGTACAGAATCACATAAGTCTTACATACGAGGAAGAAAGTCGCAACCAGCCTGGATTTTTAGACATACTTCTGAGTCGAAGAGATGATGGCTCAATAAGACGATCAGTCTACAGAAAACCCAATTGAACAGGGCAATACCTTAATTTTCACAGTTCCTGTCCATTACAGAATACGAGGCTTGAGGAAATGTCTATTTAAGAGAATTCAACGTATTTGCACAGCTGATGTTATAGAGAAAGGAAGTGAAATATTGATGGATACTCTTGTTGAAAACGGATATCCTCTAAAAAAATTTTAAACAGGTGTAGAAGTCAGTTAGTCTTTAAACCTACAATCTATACCATCCCTAAGAAAAATGTCTTCATCAAATTACCACATAACGAGGAAATAAACAGTAGGATTTTGAGACAAAGGTGTTGAATTCGATCATCCGTAGAACCTATTATGCAGCCCGGCCTGCAATTATCGAAAAAGCCAAAAATATGCAAACCTCAAAAGTGCACAAGCGACTTTGTTACATCCTACACTATTTACCAATTTTCGCGTGTGTGGCACACATACATAGGGAGGAGTAATCGTGCTTTGCATGTGAGGGTGGGAGAGCATATCCCGAAGTGGTTAGAAAAACAAATGAATTGTGGGAAACCAATAGACGTAGGTGTCAGACTACCAACTTCATCTATAGCTATTCACCTAATCGAGATGAACCATAAGATTGATATTAACTCAGCCTTTAAGGTCATCTATAAAAATGGTCAAGGGCGCTTATTGAAATTTAACTGCCCTTAACTTTTTCATATATATCGCCTTGACAAGTAAATGTGTGCGGAATCAGATTGTTCGAAATGTTCAGTGCAAATACATCACATTTTTCAGATAATCTCCGTCTTCTAATAACGTTATCCAAATTTATAAAAGGGACTAATGGCTTTACATTAGCGATTGATTAGAACACAATTATAGGAGCAAATCAGAGCAATATGTGGGTGGCATGATGGCAGATGGCAATTTTTGATAGACAAAGGTCCAAACAGGCGGTCCTTGAATATATATATATATATATATATATATATATATATGTATCACACGAAAAAGATAAGGATTGTTTGACATGTAACAACTTAAAACAATGAAGAAAAAAAGCATATGATAGTGGCAAACAAAAATAATCACAAGCACATTACACAACTTGTCATCTTCTTCCTCTAAACATACGTGAACAGCCGTGCATTCATAGTGGTTAAACAATTCACAGTATACAAGATAATATATTTAGACTTAAGACTTTCTTAACTTTTTCTATTCTGATAAATTCTGTTAATTCAGAGAAGCGAGAAATAAGAAAAAAAACACCAGAAATTGTGATTCATTTATGCGAAACAATTAATATCACTATCCACGTATAATAGAAATAAAGTTAATGATTCAAATGGAAAAAGTGTTAACAACAGAGGTAAACGAATGGCAGATGAACAAAACGGGTTAAAAATATAATTTCAAGAGAAGTTAACTAACACAAATCACCACCTAAGGGAAATGGTATAAATGAATGAACTTGACAAAAGGTAAGGAGTGAGGAGAGATAAATATCCATTAATCAAGTGTTGGTTTGCAGAGGGGGGGATTTGATTGGTTACAAGTTTGATCACCACCAGTTTACATCAGTCAGAGAACCATTGGAAAACCAACTGGAAGTACTGGACAGCCGTTTCGTCCTAGTATAGAACTCTCCAGCAGCAGTGACCTGTCGAGGTTTGAACCCAAGACCTTCTGGTTACAAGGCAAGCTCGCAGGTCATTCAGCTAGTCACGGTGAGCATCAAATTAAATTTCAATTGTTAGCCTGCGGAGATTTGATTGGCTGGCCTTATAGCCGAAAGGTCCTGGGTTCGAACTCCTGTGGTGCATGCGTACTACCGACGATTCCCAAACTAGGACGAAACAGCTCCCCAGCATTCACAGGTTTTCCAATGGTTCTCTAACTGATATCAACTCGTAATCACATATGTAATTATCCATTTGTCTAGAAATCAACCCTCCCCAAAAACAAATTTCATCGATAAAAACGATAAGAATTGACGTAGACGTATGCTGAGAATATTTTCGTATTTCAAATGGAAACGATATGCAATGGATACATACGCACATCTATGTCACTATGATAACGAGACTGTCAAAACAAAATTTTAGACAATTAGTACATCTAAAGTGTTAGTGGCGATCAGTTGAGAAGTAAGTCAAAACCAAGGAGTACTGGAGAACTAATTCGTCCGTAATTGTGTGACGCATCATGACAACATCAGAGATAGAACACAAGAAATGCTGATTAGAAATCGAGTAGGTTATCGTTCACTCACTGAGTTGGAATCTAGTGGTATAATAACTTCAGCTTCTGTCAAATTCGCAATATTATAGGGCCAACGCTTTGTCTTACCAAAATAACCAAAATTCGTCAGGTATATTGAACACATTCTCACACCCCTCATCACCTTGTGGGGGGGGGGGAATAACTGTTTTCTTCACCGGTCAGCTTTGAAGCTGACATCCACGAAATGGTATTACAGTGATGCCATTCTAAGTGTGAGTGATACTATGAAGGTAGTGATAATCTAAACCTGTAACAACACTGGGTGACGCGGGTTCGAATCGCAGAAGGGTCATGAGTTCCTTCAAGGTTGCAGACACGCCTTGCCGACTGATAAGTGCCAACTAGCACGAAACCTAGGTCCAAGGCTTCCTGCCGATTGCCTCCAACCATCTAATACCATCAAATCAATGTGCACCGTGATGGCGAGCTACCTAGAATGGTGGCCACATTGTAAACCTGACTGATAGAATTCAGTCTGCACCAAAGAAATGACTAGACACATCGCCCTAGTTACCAGTGTCCAATCAAAATTATACACCACTGTTGGTCAAAGTTATCTACATACAGTATTTCAGTGTGGCATGTGCTAGTGACAAGATTTATCAGTAGTATACGGAGGTAGATTGTTAGGAAGTAGCCAAAATTGAAATCAACACTTTAAGTCTATGACTACAGAGGTAGAAGTGTTCACCCCTCAAATCTGGATCTAGTTAATTTGAAATAATCTCAGTGGACACCTTAGGCCAAAGGCCAACCAGTCAGAACAGTTTATTGTCCGCTGACCTAGCCGACTTTTAATGTGATCAAAAAGGTATATATATATATATATATATACATATATGGAATTTTCAGCATGTGATATCGGTAGCCCAAATTTAGCAGGCCGATCATTAATATTAGGTGTGCGTCGGCAGGGGATCGAACCCCGGACAATTCGCATGGCCGGCGACAATCCCAACCACTGTTTCAGAGATCCAGTGGGTGGAAGTCGAACGCTCAAACCAATGAACCGAATCTCCGCACACAAATACATCGTAGTAGTAGCAAACATCCTTACAACGACACCTTTTGTACTGCACCTTAGAATTTCCGCAGCCAACACTACAATTATGAGTTACGTTCGCTCCTCTTCACTTCATTATTATGCGTATAGTTCAACCACATACGCTTTTGAGCTTCCGAATACTACACGGACGATAATATGAATAATAATATACTTTATTCGGTGTACAGATAGATTTATCCAATGAGAGTGAAAGCGTCAACCTACCAACTAGCTGACCAATCAATAACAGCTCAAGGTCTTAATTCCCTTTTTGACATCAAGTGCCGAATAAACACGAAACAATCAAGGTCAGTCAAGCTGTAAAAACAATTCACAGTCAAAACAAAATCACGTATATGCCTGTTCAGTTTACAAAAGCCGACTACAAGCCTAGTCCACGCATACATATTCACAAGCCTAGTCTGTATAAACTTAAAAACAAGGTAGATAGCATATGGTCAGAATCATAATAGCATGAATACTGCTCCGTGAATCTTTTTGATTTCTCCAATGATTTTCACATACTGAAAAAAATGGTGTTTAAACTTTCTCGTATATGCGTGCATACGTGTATCTCGATAATTAATTTACATTTTCCAAGAGTTGGCTTGTAGGGATTTGATTTGTTTCCAGTTTAACTATGGATTGATATAGGTTCGAGAAACATTGAAAACTTGGGAGTACTGAACAGCTGTTTCGTCCAAGCTAGGAACTCTTCGGCAGTACAGACCCACCATTGGTGTTTGAACTCAGGACCATCAAATTACAAGGCATGCTCGTGGAGCATTCAGTTACCACTATATGGGTCAGTTCGGTCCATCAAGTAGGGTGAGGACAAATGCTCGCTACTGATGACATTGGTTGGTGGTTGCGCTTAAAAGTCAAGAATTGGTAGAAGTTAGAATTAACGCACTTGTCAATGAGTCCGGGTCCCAGTGGCTGAATGATCTACAAGCTGGACTTGTAAATGGAAGGTCCTGGGTTAGAACTCCTGTGGTGAGCGCGTACTGCTGAAGACTCCTAAACTAGGACAAAACAGCTGTTTTCAATGATTCTTTAACTGATATCAATCCCCAGTCAAGCGTGAAACTAACTTATACATCAAAATAACAATAAAATTTACACATAAAGTCTGCCCAAAAATGGGCGTATAATTTCGAATGATTTAGGGTTCTCATTATCTTAATTTTGAATTAATTATATTAATGAAGATATTGTAAACCTTTTATTTAGACACATTTTCGTGAATGCACTAAGAGGGGATAGAAAGGCGACAAGGGTTTCGTATTCATCTCTTTGTTTTTTATATTTCCGTTGAAGAAAGGATGGAAATATTAAAGTGTTAGCGAAAACTCAAAATACACTGAATATGTTTATGAAGTTGTGAAGACTAAAAAGACATTTCAAAGAAGAAAATCTCTTCGATAAATAATAATCAGTTTTAGGAACTGTACATCCCTGGTTATAAGTCACATATCGAACAAAACTTATTGTTCATAATCATTTCATCAATTATAAACTATAAAACTCAAGTTTCGAAGTCTTGTGATTACATGTGTGATTTGATTATGAACAATAAATTTTGTTCGAAACTGTGTCATCCAGTAAACAGTAATACTGTTTCACCTTTGTGTGTGATATAAGTCACATAGAATAAATAACTTGAAAATTGATTAAGTGGTCAATATAAGGCATTCTTGCATATCAGTAGTTCGGTTGTAGAGTACTCACCAGCCACAAGACATAATTCCATTATGGGTAAAATTTGTTTTGATAAAGTCTCACAGTGTTATACAGTGCTATATATTTACTGATGATGTTTCGAGCACAATTTATTACAGCTCATAATCATATAAAGACACTACTCACACAACTTTCTAGCTTCGTTTATATTATTCCATTATTTTTCATCGCCTGACTTGATTGGTAGTAATATTTTCCATATTTCAGGTATGAATGATGAATCATTCCTATTGCATGTGTTGGGTGTAGACTCGATGAACAAGGATTCAGTAATCAACCTCTCTCTCCACCTACCTAGATTACTTTTTAGAATTTTAACCCTCTCCCACCCTATTGTGTGGTTGTGTGTTAATGCATGCATTGCGATTGCTGAGCTTTTTTCTAAGTTACTTATCTTTCGGGGTCAACCATTCTTACCTTAGCTAAATTCTTATGTTCTGACAATCTGACTACTCCTGACCTACTAGTTTGACCTATGTAGTTGACCTGACTCACAGTCATTGCAGGGTACTTTGTAAATTATATTATTTTGTTTAATTGGGTCCACCGGGTCTTTTAGCCTACAGAGCATGTCCCTGAATGGGTTTGTAGGTTTGAATGCCACTCTAATTCCTGCTTTATTCAAAATCCTACGTAGGGTCTCAGATGTCCCCTACTTATATGGTAAGACTACTGTAGATGCCTTATATTTTCCCTTATTTATGTTATCATTACTAGTTTCACAATTATTTTTATTTCGCTTTTGGCCTTTACTGACCTTCCTAATGAATTTTATAGGATAGTTATTTGATACCAACGCTTCTTCTATCTGTTTCATTTCATCATTTAGGTCTTTTTTGTACTACTTAGTGCTATTCCTCGGTTTGCTAGACACTTAACTAAGCCTGCCTTAACATCATCGAGTCTACACCCAACACATGCAATAGGAATGATTCATCATTCATACCTGAAATATGGAAAATATTACTACCAATCAAGTCAGGCGATGAAAAATAATGGAATAATATAAACGAAGCTAGAAAGTTGTGTGAGTAGTGTCTTTATATGATTATGAGCTGTAATAAATTGTGCTCGAAACATCATCAGTAAATATATAGCACTGTATAACACTGTGAGACTTTATCAAAACGAAGTTTATCCATGATGGAATTATAATCTACCACAGTGCACAAGTTTTATTCTTATATCAACAACCACAAGACAGTTACGGGTTCGATTTCCAACTGACAGACACACACCCTTAAACTTCGCCTAGTTTACTAGCCCAGAAAAAAACAAAAACACGTAGGTTGGGTAGTAAACCCATGACACCACTGAATCAAGTTGGTATGATACTGTTTTACTGTGTGATATGTCCAATACATAAATTAATATGGAATTATATACGCTACCATAGTGTAAAATTTCTATACACATATATATTATAGTTTGATTAATGGGTCTTTCTGTCCCCACGACGTTCTGCAAAGTGAAGCAAGATTCATAAATCATGGGATTGTCAACATGCAATAGACGTGAGAAATAAAATCATTCCTAAATACCTACAGGTGTAGAGGTTCCAATGCCAACGGACAAGATTAGAGTGTAGCAGCATAGTGCGGCTAGCAGAGACATATGTCTTAAAGAAGAAATTCACAGAGAAGAGCGAAAACAAAAATTACCGAATTCAACAGCTGAAACATAAACACAAATAGAGATAGTTGGTGATAACAACAAGAATTATTACCTCGTAATTAACTGCAAATTAGCGGCACACAAGAAATCAAAGAATATGCGCAGATCAAGAATCTCAACAAACTACGGAAAGACAAATCTCTATCTGAAAACAATGAGGCCATATCAGTAAGACAGATAAATTAAATCAGTCTTACAGAATTGAATATGTTGGAAACTGGACAAACATTTCAATGTAACAGTGGGTAAATTGAAACCTGAGGGTGTCATACAAAAAAACAAAAACAGAAATGGAACGAAATGCAATTAATAAAACAACGACAGACGAAAAACAAGTACACTGGTGCTCCAACACTAAAACGACAGGAAAAAGGAATCAGAAAGGTAAGACTGAAGGGACGTTAAGTACAACAAGAGTATTACTCTATATTCGTGTGCATAACCAGTGGAACATAGGACTGCAAGCTTTGAGCTTCGAAACTCTGGTAGCAGTTGTGTTATTCTCTTTAATGGGGTGGGATTACTAGCCTCACGCGCAAACTTCTTTCTTCACCGGGTTAGGTGTGCTTGCGGAGTGCGTCAGCTCCAGGATTTGAACCCCGGACTATGTGGGTGGTTGGCGAGTATTTTACCGGTGAACCACCGACGCACAATAAAAAGAATGCATTCCAATAGTGGTATTAAACAAATTGGACTATTTGAGAAAGATTAGTTCTCAAATATAAATAAGCAACTAAAATTTCAGTTGAGAAATTTACAGCTGACCCTATACACCGAATGAAACTGTGGCTAAGTGAATCTAAATGGGTTAATTTAGTCCCTAAAACTAACAACCTAACAAGATATATGGTGATGTTTAAGCTCGTGAACCGTAATATACCATCACAAATTCATAGACTCTGAAAAGGTCCTGAACGGCGTTGATTGGAAAGTAATTTGGAGACTACTTCAACACTATGGAGTGCAGTGCCATCAGTCCTTATCAACCTCATTCAACATCGACGCAATTTCACGTGTCAAGTGATCCATAACGGAAAACTCAGAGAAGCCTATGAAGTGAAGAAAAGGCTACCAACTATCAAAGACGATATTCTTAATTGTAGTGGACTGGATTATGCGGAGGACGACAAGGAGCTAGATACACAGGAATACGTTGGACCGGTTAGAAGACTCTTAAGGATCTCGACTTCGACAAACAAACTGACGGTAGAGACAGGCAGAAAAGACAAAACACCAAGTCAACATAAAGACGACAGAGGTGATGAATACAACCAACTACCACCAGCAGCAACAACAACAACAAGCACCAATCACTATCAACGGAAGAAATTTGGAAGAGGTCACCACCTACGCTCATCTAGGTACCAGCATCCTCTCAACTACAGGCACACACCACGAATGACGAAGTCAAAACCAGTCAGGATCCGAGAGATAAGACAGACCTTCTTCATCACTTTAAAATCAGTCTGGAAATCTCCTGCACTCCAAAGCAACATAAACCAGTAATTTTCGGACTTTCAGCACCATTGTCAAGTCAGTCAGTTCTTCTATATGGGTCGGAAATTCAATTCGGTCAGCACGTCACGAAGGGCATTTCTGGCAGCTGCCTCTTTCACTGGCCAGCCGACCAGAAAGAATTAGCGATAAGAAACTCTGGGGACGAACCAATCAACAACCTACTGTTCGACAAATATGACGAAGAAAGTGGAGATGAATGGGACACACGCTGAGAAGACCGCTGGACGACATTGTGCTCGAGTGGGAACCGAACGGGGAACATCGAGTTGGTTATTCGATTGTTCGATGTGGGGTGACCCACATCCAGAAGTAGTAGTACTGTGGTGAAAGATGGTCGCTAGCCAAATTGGTTGACAGTAATTGAGGTCAAAGGTCAAGGTTGTCAGGCGGATACAGTTAACATGTAGTTGAACTGACACAGCCATAAGATATGCAAGGTTAACCTTGCGAGAGAAACAACCAATCAACAGACTGTATTTTCTACTAACATTGACCTACAATAATGTACATAAAAATCTATAAATACGTGTTGATTTTCCTAAATAAACGATCTGTTGCCTGGCCCTTGTCTTCTGTTGTTACAGTACTATGTATCATCATGCTTTCGTCAATACGTCCACAAATTTCAGTTACCAAGTTTTCAATTAGTAGTTCACCAACCAAACCATACTATTTTGGTTTCATTCAATCTATGAAAACATGAATGCGTCAGACATTTAAAAAAATATAAACAATTTGAATTTTTCTGCTTAATATAAGACACACCATCATATATATATATAATGTTTATGACTGGTCAGAATTATAATACGTGCAGTCATGACATGTCAACAAGCACTCGCACTCAACCACATAAACATGTTTAAACGCGCATATATATATATATATATATATATATATATATATATATATAAGTTAAAACTTGTGGAACATGAAATTTCAACCCAAGGTCGCCTCGTTATCTGAAGGAAGTGGACTAAATATTCACGCAGAGGCCAAAGAGGTACACTGTTGAAGGGTAAAAAGCTAGGAAAAAACAACTGACAACTGCTCTTTGGTTTTTTTTGCCACAGCTGTCGATTTGTGACAAAATCAATCTTAAATAAATGCATAGGGTATCACACAATTCATCACAAGTTAAATGAAGATGTGCAGCATAACTGTTGATATATATATATATATATAACCTACCTGGGAAGCATCGTTTCAACTACAGGCCGACGCAACTGACGAGGATATCAAAGGAGCAAGAATCGGAAAAGCAAGACAAGCTTTCACTACTCTCAAGTCTGTGTGGAGGTCAACAACTCTCAGCATCAAAAATAAGATCCGGATTTTCAACTCCAATGTGAAGTCAGTGCTACTATACGGATCAGAGACTTGCACTGCGCGTCATAAAAAGCATCTCAAACAAACTACGAACCTTCATTAACAATTGTCTTCGCTCAATACTTAAGATCAGATGACCGGTCAGAAAAGATCAGCAACAGGGATCTCTGGGAGCGAACCAACCCAGCAGGAACCGATTGTGAAACAAACATGCAGAAGGAAATGGAGATGGATTGGCCATACTCTCAGGGAACCATCAAGTGACATCACTAGACAAGCCATTGCTCGAGTGGAACCCGAAAGGGAAGCGGCGAGTTGGTCGTCAGTGCAAGGGTGACTTGGAGGAGGTCATGTGAAGAGGAGATGAAAACGTGTTGGCAGACTTGGAGCCAGGTGAAGACTTTAGGAGAGAGGCGAACGCAATGGAGACGCACGGCTGAAGCCCTATGTTCCTCTAGGAATTAAAGGATACAATCTTATATATATATATATATATATATATACATATATATATATATGTATATGTATATATATATATATATATATATATGACTAATAGTCTGATAAAATATGGATGTAATTGGGGTTGAAAAAAAGAAAATATGAATCGCATCAACCTCTGAAATAGAGATTTTAAGGTGGAAAAACACACGCAGGTATTCACATATATATCCACAATGGCTAATCTGACTAAAGGGAGACAGAGTAAAACTTATACATTAAGATATGATGGAGAAGATTTGTAGCTCAGGTGGATGATTTTGATGTGGTTGTGTTCTCTGAGCTGAATAGTTAATTTGCGAAGCTTTCATCACTCTACTAGGTGACATCTTCAGCACATACTTCAGTTTGAACTGAGCTTTTAGATTTCTCCACGAGTTTATTAATCATCTCTCCCGGTGACCTTGGACGTGATAAATTGTACCAACTGCGAAAAACACTACATTGGCCAAAGTGGACGTCCCCTTTGTCTTCCTATCCACGAACATAAGCTAGCCGTCAAAAAACATGACATCCACTCCCTCATATCATTACATACAGACAACCACGGGTATCAATTCGATTAGGAGAATGTTCAAATATTAGACAAAGGAAACTACAAAAATGCTAGAGAATTTTTAGAAGCCTGGCATTCCAGTGAATCATCAATCAATAGACACATCGAGATTGACAAAATTTATCAACCGATAAGAAAGAAACCTCACACACAAAGGGTCAAAGTTCAAGTCAAAGAAACAATCAGTTCCAATACAAGTAGCCTAGAAGGTGTGAAAACGCACAAAAACAACCAATCACGTCCAAGGTCACCGGGAGAGATGATTAGTAAACTCGTGGAGAAATCTAAAAGCTCACTTCAAATTGAAGTATACGCTGAAGATGTCACCTAGTAGAGTGATGAAAGCTTCGCAAATTAACTATCCAGCTCAGAGAATACAACCACATCAAAAACTTATACATTGAGAATGATTGAAATTGAGACAGACTATTCTGGGCTATAACTATCAGTACTAACTAGTTGGCTAGAGTATTAAATCCTGTCACCAATCAAATCCCTAGAAACCAACACTTTAAAAATTATCTGTTAGGACAAAATTCATTCTCTATTTTATCAACATGTTAACTAGACCGGACATACAACTCGACAATGCATGCAATTCACTCAGAACTAGCAAAAAAATTTCAGATGCTATACAATATATACTACTTGTTGATGTGAATAATTGCAAACAAGTCTTATCGTCATCAGACGATCGTTTTGGGTGTTTGCATCTGAGCCTATTGGTTAATTTATCATTTGTGACAGTGTATATTGCTGGCTAACGCGAAGGTGAAAAAAATAAGGTGGTCCAATCAAAACTGACGCAGGCAACAGATCATCGATTTCAGTGTAGAAGCCGTTTAGCATTTACGTTTTGACAATGGCTTAACTACCTGAAGGATTTGTTTATGTTCTTACAGAAGTAATATGAGTATATATAATGTCGGTCTTAAGATCTTCATGGAAATATCTTCTGATGCACAAGCCGCTGAAATAGAATAACACCCTAACACTCTGAAGGATAATCGCTTTAAGGGAATTTATGTATAGGATTGTGTTCTATCTTTGCATGGAAACTCCAATGAAAAATGGAAGTTATTCTGCTAATATGTTAACGAATAGTGCCTTTTGTAGTATTTTTTTAAACCATTTTCTGAACAGTTTTTTTTCATAAACACATTCTTCTTTGAAACTGAACCCCACTTGGCTCAGAGAAAACAAACCACACCAAATAATATTCTTCTTCTAGTCAACAGAAACCATGGGAACGTAGCTCCAGCCTTACTTTGAAAGTTCTATCAGCCCCAACAGGCCGATAGCTGACGAAATCTCACCAGGGATACAAAAGGCTCATTTTGGACTTCCCAACTTACTCCATCCTCTGGCGTAGACGTGATATCCAGCTGGTTATGGATCAAAGGACGTGTGCACTACTCAGCTGCATCGATTGAGATAACTAAGACACGTGTTGCAAATCTCAAGACATCGCCTTACTCGACGGCTAATGTAAGCTAACATAGGATCAGGTTGGAAAGGGGCTGGTGGTGGTCAAACTAAAACATGGGTCAGTCCATAACATCTATAACAGTTAATCTGAGCCACGTAGGGAAGTGTTGACTGCCAGACTGGTTGGGGTCCTTGGGATTTTAAGTAGACAATTGATGATATGGCTCGAAATCGTTCTCAGTGGCAGAGATGTATTCATTCTTTGTGATCCTCCACAGCCAATAGAACTCCATTGTTTCTCCATGTTACTATTCTTTCTCCCTCACATTTCTGGTTATTATGGTTCTTTTTTATCTTTTCTCTTCCTTTGTGTGCTCCATCGTGTGGCAACTTGAAACGCTGTACTTCATTGCAAAGTTCTGTCAGGAAACCAGTCAGTCGCATCCAGACGCTGCTCCACTGCTTAGTGGGTCAGACTTCAAGTTAAAGGCTGGGGAATGGCCGCTTAAGACAACTACCTGCTTCAGTCTGGGCAGTAAGTCTCCCAGCCCTCGGATAAATTATGAGATTTTGTGTGGTGTATCTCTTGGTGTACATTATGTATCAAGTTGTAACACTGGTCACAATATCAAAGGGGAAATAATTGAAAATTAAGGGAAAAACAAATCCTGGGTGGGAAAGAAGATATGAAAAGAAAGTGTCAACGCTACAAACACACTACACACACACCAACCAGATGGCCAAGATGGATTAACAGTGAACATAAAACATGCATAAATACAAATAGATTGTCTAAGATTATTACGAAACAGCCGAAGTTGCTATATTTTACAACACATCAACACACATCAAGAGGGACATCAATCAATAAAAAAGAAAATAGAAGTAATAAAGATACCACAAGCCAAAAATATACAAAGAGAGAAAGAAGAGAATGCTGCTACAACGACATTATCCCACTTCTTTTTTTAAAACAAACAAAACATTAACTATGCTGAAAAGAGTCGTTATTTAACTGAGTTTCTACTGATATAAGTATAAAACTTGGACACTGTGGTAGAGTAAAACTCCATTATGGATAAGATTTTATTTTGATAAATCACACAGTGTTACACAGTAATATTAACTGATGACGTTTCGAGCACAAACTATTGCTCATAATCATATCAAGTTACTCATACAACTTTTTCCCTTCATTTATATACATGTGTGGAATTGACTAGATATTTTCTACTGGTTTAACTGTGAGTTCACTCTAATACGAGATCAGGGAGATTTGATGAGAAGGAAGAAATGGGTAACGTGGAATTACTGCTCTGTTTATGGAAATTTAAACAGTCAAACAGCCTTACCGAGCCTTACATTATTATTATTGTTTCCTTTAATTCCTAGAGGAACATAGGGCTTCAGCCGTGCGTCTCCATTGCGTTCGGTTCTCTGCTAGAGTCTCCACCTGACTCCAAGTCTGCCCACACGTTTTCATCTCCTCTTCACATGACCTCCTCCAAGTCACCCTTGGACGACCAACTTGTCACTTCCCTTTCGGGTTCCACTCGAGCAATGGCTTGTCTAGTGATGTCACTTGATGGTTCCCTGAGAGTATGGCCAATCCATCTCCATTTCTTCCTGCCTATTTGTTTCACAATCAGTTCCTGGTTGGTTTGCTCCCAGAGATCTCTGTTGCTGATCTTTTCTGGCTAGCCATCTGATCTTGAGTATTGAGCGAAGACAACTGTTAATGAAGGTCTGTAGTTTGTTTGAGATGCTCTTTATGACGCGCAGTGCAAGTCTCTGATCCGCATAGTAGCACTGACTTCATAATAATACTTCATAATACATGTAATTTACCTCCTCTAGTACAGAAGTTATCTATTAACCTTTCATGGTATATACATAGGCGAGAAAAAAGCATTTTCCACTAATTAATATACTTTATAACAGGTTTCGAATTGATTGGTTATTTCTAAAATGATGGGGGAAATTTGTAGCTTATATGGATGTTTTCGGGATTGTTATGTTGTCTCTGAGGTGAACGGTTTAATTGTAAAGATTCCATTGGCAATTTAGATGATATTTCAGTGTTAGTTAATTAGCTCAAAAGAGGAAAGGTTATCCGTTTTTATTGGATGGGAAGTATTTTATGATTACATCTTCTACTGTTTAACTGTAGATATGTCGCCTTTCACACTTAAAAGGTTTTTTGTGATAACTACTTGGAACTTTCCTTCATCTAACATTTCTAGATTCTACCAAATGACAACCAGTCATAAGAAACTCCTCTAACTGGCTGGCTGGATTCAACATAGAACTTGGCACCGAAGTGCAGCAGTTCCAGTTGCCACGTTCCAAAGAGCACACAAAGGTAGACAAGAAAATGAGTGAAGAGAATCAATAGACTTTTGACAAGTATAAGGGTGAAACAGAATGAGTAATGGTAGAAAGGAATATGAAGGTTAAAGAGACTGAATACATCTGCGCCATTGACAACGATTTTGAGCCATGTCACCTAGTGTCTCCAGCCATTGATTCTTAGAGTCCCGAGGGCCCCAACCCGGAAGTCTGCATCTCCCTCCCTACCTGACTCAGTTTAACTGTCAGGGATTTCATGGATTGGTGAGGCCATGTTTTTGTTTGGCCACCACTTACTCTTTTCCAACCTGCACCTATATCAGCTAGTAATGCCCGTCGAGAGGGGGAGGCGATGGTTAGGCATGCGCAGCACGTGACCTAGCCATCTCAATCTATGTAACTTTATAGCCTCTTCGATTGATTTTCCCTCTTTGCCCAACACTCTACACCGAACGTCAACATTACTTACCTTATTATACCAATTAACGTGAGAAAGAGATAGTAGACATCTATGATCAAAAACAGTCAACCTTTTCATGTCTTCAACTCGTATTGGCCATGTTTCAGAGCCATAGAGAGCTATATACCATGCCAGAAAGGTTGTTTGGATAGCGGTTAGACAAAAAGCAGCTACCCAATCCAAATATGCTACTGAAACACACCAAATGAAGAAACTCCTCTACAGAGAACTAAATTACCCTATGCAGAAGTAACTGTCACCAGCATTATCATCAACATAAATTGTAACATACTCAAAATAAAATAGCAGCTAACGTGGCTTCAGATAATAATAATAATGATGATAGAAAACAGCTTGTTAGCCACAAGTGTGCACGTCAGCTACGCTACTATCTTTGGCTTTTTGTATAAATGTTAAGGACACTAACTATGCTTTCAAACTTCAAGAGGTAAAACGTGTCTCAACCTTGTGACTTATTACTTAAGTATGTTATGTGCATCAAATCAACTTGGATTACACACACACACTTCAGAAATGATACAGTGAAACAAATAAAAGCAAAGTCAATTACAATAAATGTAATGGAACACATATTCCAACATTCACATTGTGAAATTTGATATAACTTGACAGGACATTAGGTAAACAATGAGCATACGCATCCCGTGACATTAATATTTAATAAGAGACAATAATCAGTGAATTCAGATGTATCATGCAAGGAATGACTACATACTTGCCTTTACAATGGTTTGAGGATCCTTGTAAACCGATTGGCGACGCAATGATAAGGCGAACCTGTCATGCCTATAATAGGACTAAATTAAGAAACTTAAACCTCCAAAATGTATAATTTTATGACCTCACGGTCCACCGAAAGTTGCAATATTCAGACTGCAGGAGCTACAGAGCTCCTCAAACCATTATGAAGGCATGTATGTAGCTATTTCTTACCTGGTATGTGTGAGCTCACTAATCACATGAATAATATTAGCGTCACAGGAAAAAACTGTATTTACTGGGTATATGCTCACTGTTTCCTCTAGTTCTGGTCAAAAGACATAAGTATAATAAATAGCCTAACTTATGAAATTCAATTGCGTGCCAATGAAGAATAAACCTTTCCAGTCATATGAATAAATAGCAAGAAGGGGTGATTTATGGAATACGGGGGTTCAACGGCACATCTCCATTTTATCCTATTCTCTGCAGTCCTCTTCATCTGGCTCCACAATTTCCCATAAGCTCTCATCCCTTCCTCACATGATCTCCTCCGTGGCACCCTCGGAAGCCCAACTAAACATTTCCCATTCGACTTCCACTAGACAACTTGGCAGCACGTGATACCACTCAACAGTCTTTCCAGTAAGTTCGATTCATCTCAGTATATTTTTGTAGGCACGTAGCAACGGATCATTCTAACTTTTCTTACTTTTGAGTCGATTCTTTGCTGTCATGATCCTGGGGGAAATTGGTTTCCACCGCCTAAGAACCTTCAATGATATTGGTGATATCATGATAGCCACTCCCCCCAGTGTGCTCGTAGTTGTTAGCTGGGTAATCGGAGTAGATTTCTCACTCTTCACTTAACAATTTGGAGAGTCCACATCCATCCACTCACAGATTTCTAGCACTTCTATGTCATATCTTCTCAATTCTTCGTTAACTTCACCAGCATCGTTCTAACATACCACGTCCCCATGCTGATTTTTGATTTCATTGAAGAGAGACACATCAGCTGACTTGGTTTCCGAAGGTCTTCTCTAAAACCCGAGTCACTTTGTCTCTCCGATTCCTGTGAAGAACAAGTTTTTGAAAAAAACATTTCTGCTGTACTCTGAGGTTTCTGTAGCGACCAGGTTGATTTTCCAGGGTACTGTTGCTATCCCCACACTCACTATCCCATTCCTCTTTTTCCGGGCTTAGCAGCGGCCTAGTGAACTAGGCGAAAGCTTCTCATAGGCAAACGAGTTTCATGTTTGTTTGTTTTTTAAATGCGTTCTCTCATTGTTTCCATAGTTACCACTTTGTAATTTATAACCTAGTTTACCACTATTTTCGACTCGCCTTTTTATACTACATATATAAACACTCGTTGTGAACAAGTAAACAAGATGGTAATAATAGTCTGTAAAATGAGTTACAAAACGCTTGTCGTTTTAAAAAGCAACATCCCCGGGAGAAATGAATCGCTTAGAAACTTGGTAAATCATTCTTACTTACTAGGCCTAAAATTACAGTGTCAGCACCGTGAAGAGCTGCAACAGAACTACTTCGGTGACCTGCTTGATGCGCTCGAAAGAATTCAATCAGTTCAGTTTCCTAAAAATGAAGAAAAAGAAGTAGAAAAAAGCATAATTACATAACACTTGTAAAGTGATATTTCAGGCTGTTTAAATGCATTAATAATAACCACAACGAAACAGATTAAGCATTAAGTTCAAAAGGTCAGATCAGGTCACCAGAAAGCTAAGGTATCTGCCTATAAAGAGAGCTGAAATCCTTAGCAGAGACAAAGTAGTACGAACTATATTACGCAGTAACCCTCATCTATTTTTAGCGCCAACAACATAAACGCTTTAAAGACTTCCTGTTCCATAAATATAAGCCAAATATCAATGGGTGGACGGAATTTCGTGTTAATTGGTCTAAATAGACAAAATACAGACTGAGACAGTATCACTTTGTGGGTAAGGTTTCGAATAAAGAAATTTTTATTCATTGTCACCTTAAATTCATCTCTAAAACGTTGATTTGTAGAGTTTCAAGTATTTGTATCAAGCTATATACTACTGACTGACCGAGATAAGTAGTTGCATACCGCTCAGACACACTAGTAGTATAATAGCAAAAGGCAAGACAAAAGCCAAGGTATATTTTCAAGTGATCAAACCGCTGTTTATATCTTTACAATTTATATTATTTAAGCAATGACTGAGCGTGTGATTTTGGCTTACATTAAACGACATGAAATGGAATGTTCAAATACATATATAGCATTCTGTTGCTAATGTAGTATTGAACCGCGGGAAAAGTATTCAGACGTTAAGACCCTATAAATACAATGATTCCTTATTGTGAGAATAATATCCCGTTGGAACCCATCGTCTGTATCACACCACCACAATAGTATTTCCTAGCTAGATCCATTTGATCTAAACACCATACGGTCGATTTGTTTTTGGTATCTTGACTACCATCTATGATGTCAAGCTGATCGTTTATTGTGATCTGAAACTATGGCGAAATTTCCCCCCTCGAACTGTGCTAATTGCTACCTAGTTTGTAAATTGTGAGTTTAATTTATGGTAACGCCAGTGTAGCTAACCAGAAAGTGGGTGATTTGAACAGATTTGGCGCTCTTATGTGGGTCGAACCAGGTACACTGCACCGATGAGCTCGACCCCGAATGAGAGAAACGGCCGTCCGTCCGGTGTTTAGATCACCTCAGTCTGGCTGAGACAGGTACTACTGGTTGATGTGAGTGTTGGTAAACAGCAACTAGTCTCAATAAATCAGCAGTATGCTGTTTTATGCATTTATACACTTGCCTTTTTTGACTACCATTCATGGTATAAAGTAGATTACATATTGTGATCTGAATAATCTCGGCCTCAAGTATTTGCTTTACTTAATAATTTGAATATGAAGATTAATTCAGGTATCTCTGAGACAGATGTCGAAAGGCCTCACCTATTTAAACTCTGCGATTACCTTGATCAGCTATTTTTAAGACTGTCATATCCTGTTTTCTAATTTCGTATGATTGCATACACTGCTACACTCAGTCAATTCTCTAGGTTTCTTGCCACGGTGTCTATGGGATACAGGAATATATAACTAATTCCATTCGACACTCACCACCTGGATGTGAGTAACGGTATTCCGACTGAAGCAGGAAAGGATTACTTACTAGCTGATGACATCTGGTTTTTGTGTAGCCAGTGGATTTTTCGTCATCTTTTTATACACATAATAGACTCCAGCGCTAGTTCACTACTGAATAAATAACACCGAGATGGACAAAAGGTGTTGCTTAAGCATCAGTTTGAGGAGTTCTTCCTACAATGTCTAGTAAAATCAACAAAATATTTTGCGCATAGACACCGTTTCTTATGTACCTCTAGGTAAGTGTACCAGGATAGAAACATAGACATATAAATGTAGCTAGGGTACTAGAATATCATAGTATATCCTTAGTGTTTAAATGGTAAAAATTGTTTAGTCCCAGAAACAGAAGCAATTTAAGGGATAAGAAATAGGTAAAAAAAGAAGCACAATTCTTCATCGAAGACTATTAAATCACTAATGTTCTTTGCATTAAATTAGAAATATCCTTAGTTGTGAAAATATTTAGCATGAACGATCCTCTAGCCTCTGGAGCTATGACGTCGACCTTTTAAGTGAACTTTTGGTTCACATTATCCTCTGCCGATGGATTTCAAGAAATAAATTGATGCTAAACAGTTGAAGATGGTAGACAGCAGAAGTTGAAGAACTAAGTTTCCTTTTTTATTGACCACTCGTCACGAAGGTGTATTCGCCTATAGAACTTGTGTCACCCGGTGGTGGTGCTGCGGTTAGCAACGTTGCCACTGAACTAATCGGATTGTGACTAACCTTGTGTATGTCTGTAATGAATAGACTGAGTAAACAATGTCATTCATCCAGTCCTTAATGCTGGCAGGACTAAATTCTTCCCCAATAAATTTGGAGGATAACTCTTAAAATCATGTACGTTTATTTTTCATCAACCACATGTACATCGTTTTTTCCCCTTTCATAGAGAAAAAACACACGGGAAAAATCGATTTATTTTTGTTTTAATTCGAAAATTTCCTCCGTGTTCGACTAGTATCAAAATATCGGGAAATTGGTCTATTCGAACAAATTTATGAGAATGAAGAAAATAAAACAATCTTGTTATGTGTACCTGAAAATTTAACTTGCGTCACAGTGCGCGTTTGTATGTTTATGTTCACAGAACGAGGAAGAAACACAAATAAAATCAAGGATAACAGCATGTACAACCTATTCTGTCTGTCTCCGTCTCGCGCGCGCGCGCTCATAACACGTGTACAGATACCTAAATCAATCTATGATCTTTCAGATAAAATGAAGTCAAAATGTAAACAGCAGACACACATAAACCAATAACCAGTTCTTACTATTATACAGATGTGTTACGATCAGATAATAATAATAGTAATATTTATTTACTTATTACAGCTTGGTTCCACACAGTATTTTAGTACATCTATGAAATTTTCAGCGTGTGATATCGGTAGCCCAAATTTAGCAGGCCAACAATTGATATCGGAAGTGTGTCGGCCGGGGATCCAACCTGGACCGTGTGCATGGTCGGCGAGCATCCTAACCAATGTGCCATCGACGCACACGATAGATAAATCACCTGGCCTTTATCATTAATTAATAAATGTTTTGAGCGAAGAATTGTCTGCGATAACTTCTTCTTCTTCTACTTCTTCAGGCTTTACAATTATAAATCCATGAATATTAGAATGCACAAATAGCCGGTCAAAAGGCAAGTGGAAATTATATCAGAAATTGTAGTGTCATTTTATCTCATCTAGCGGATAGTGAATACCACGTCAAAATAGATGAGCCATTTACGGTTGTATATGCAGTACCAAACAATCTGAAGAAGGACACACAGTTACGTCTCCTAACTATAGCTGAAGCTACAGAGATTAATAATAGAAAAACCTGACCTATGTGTGTAAAAAAAAGCACATTCATCCTGTTTGTTTACCCTGGCCACCAGAGACATTATCATTTCATATTTCCATGTCATATTATGCCTTTCTTATTCCTTTTCACCTAGTTTACTTCAACTCCGTTATTATCCTTATTTATTATGTGTCAACCTTTTGTAATTTACACTAAGCTTATCATGTCTCTAGTATTTTATTACAGTTCATAATTTAATCTCTTTATTTTGTCACTACACTTCATATATGCAAACCCTTGCTTGAACTTACTACATTCAGTGTTCCTCATTTTTGGTATGTGCTTGTAACTGTAGAGTCTGAAGAAGAAGTTATCGAAAATAGTTGTTCTTTCATAACTATCTTGTTCTGATGACATTATGGGGATTTTTAATTTACTGAAATAAATGTTAAACATAATTTCAGTATAGATTTTGTCCGGAAACGATATCAATTATGAAAATCAGTGAGAACCAAGGAGTACTCGGTAGCTGTTTTGTCTTGGTTTGTGAATCACCATCAATGAGCAGCCACAACTCCAGCAGAGATCTCTAATCAAAGACCTCACAAGGTTATGCAGGCGATCGTCCATCGGCCATTCAGTCACAAAGGTTGAAACTTTTGTCAATTGCCACCGACCTAGCGTCACTGCAAACCAATCTCATGTCTGTAGCTGATATCACTTTATGACGAAATCTACATTGACGGTAAAGATTTCATTGCCTAAGTAATGCATAAGATTTTTTTATAGCTTTACGTTCCCAGTGGAGCATAGGACTTCAAGCTAGAGGCTTGAAGTTTCGGTAGCAATGGAATTTAATTTTTAAGGGATGGGGTTGCTAACCTCATGCTCAACCTTCCCTCTTTACCAATCTTATTACTGACTTAGCGAGGTAAAGGAGTGTGTCGGCCGGGAATCGAACCCCAAATCGAATGCGTGGTTGGTTAGTGAGCATTCTACCGCCGTGCCACTGACTAACAATTCACTATTCCTACTATTTGAATATGTAAACTGTTTGATTGAATAACTTATTGTTATGAAAACTTTTTTTATATGTAAGTGATTTATTATTATTCCTTTCGGCTTTGAGTGGAACATAGGGCTTCAATAGCATAACTGCAGTTCATTTCATTCCTTTGCAGTCTTTTTCAACTGGCTCCACAATTGCCCATAAACCGTCATCTCCTCCATGTCACCATCGGACGGCCAACTCGTCGTTTCCCATTAAGGTCCCTTTCGAGAGATGGTGTAGTGCGTCACGTGGTCCTTCAGAGGTATCATCAGCGCATATCCGATCTGTATTCATTTCCCTGGATATATTTATCTGGCAAAAGGTCATTAGTTGCTACTTTCACAGAGTGTTCCCTGTTGCCCATCTTACATAACTGGCCATGGTGATCTTCAGTATGGAGCCAGCGAATGCATCTATTGATGAAAGTTTGCACTAACCAATTGGAAATGCCTTTCATGACGCGTTAGCCAAGTTCCTGGCCCACATAAGAGAACTGACTGACTTAAAATTGGTATTGAAAATCCAAATTATGTCCTTCATACTGAGTACAGATTTCAGAATGATAATGAAGGTATTTCGATTCTGGTTTTGATATCCTTATCCGTTCTACCTGTAGGTGAAACGATGCTCCCTAGACGAGTGGAGGAAGTGACCTCGTTCAAATTCCCCTCGTTGATAGTGGTTGGTGCTTGTTGTTGTCACTGTTGGTTGGTTATCTTTATCCCCTCCATCTTCTCTATGTTGACTTGATGTCTTTTCTTTACTGTCTGCGTCTTCTACCAGTTTGTTGGTTTTCGCTTGTGTCTTCGAATTTACGTTATATATATATATATATATATATATATATATATATATATATATAAATTTCTGGATTTATTAATGAACTAGACAGACCCATAGGTTAAATAGTAAAAAAAGATTGTTATTGTTAAATGCCTTATTTCTTGCAGTCTTAGTAAGTAAATCTCTCAGTCATAGTAAAATACTGAGGTTCTTAGAAAGATAAATAATTTAGTTGTATTCATTGATTGTGCTGTAACTACTTTGGATTAAATGTGTCCCAATTTCAACTTGATCATATCCACTCTGTTAAATATTTTGCATACATTTTAGTGATACTATATTCTCTGAATTCAATAGTTCAGTTGTGAAGCTTTCATCCAGATATGAAGTGGTCTTTTTTCAAGAATTTCCCGTTTCCCTCTCTCTCTGTCTCTCAGTAGTTTGTCTTGTTACTTCAGATTACTAAATTCAATAATAAAAATTGCCTGATAGCATATGCAAGTATTGGATAGAGAAACCAATGGCTGAAGATTATTGAAGATATGGCTCAAAATTGTTCTCAATGGCAGAGGTGTATTCACTCTTTGTGATCACCCATATAACCACTAAGTTGTTGTGTTACATTTCTCTTTTTTTGTGCAGTACTTTTCAAACCCCTACTGCACGGAATGTGACAACTTAAACTACTGCACTGCTTTGCTTAGTTCTATGTTGATACTCAGTTGGGATAAAGAATACTGGAAAGGTTTGACGTACATACACTCAGACACCGGAGGGGAACGTGAGAGATATCAACACTGATCAGACATTGTGTGTATGCGTGTGTTTGTGTCAACAGGACAGTCGACTTGGCAGTTCTAAAACATTTGTCTTTATTTTAATGGCGTTATACACAATAACAGTGGTAGTGTACCACTGTAACGGTAAAAGACCAGAGACTTGGTAAAGGAGTTTATTTGGAATATGGCATCTGTATATAGCCAAACTGTGTACAACTCATCTTCACCGCACCATTTGCACAGATCTTCTGTGTTGTGCTACTTCTGGCTTTCATATTGCGTTTCCTTGTGTCCTTTTCACGTCTCCTGTGTATCTTCGCAACTCTATATCATTTGCTTTCTCTGACCTCAAATCTATCTCCCTGTTGATTTGCATTTTTATGCTGATGAATATCTCTTCATATACTACTGACAAGGCTTTTCAGTAAAACACTCCACACCAATACTAATCTTGACAACCTAAACAGCAAATAATTCGCAACAATTAAGTTGTTATTCTGCTATAATGAATTGATGGTAATTCGCCAATGTACATATACCTGGTTGTTTTTTTTTGATTTCCTGTGAACTTCTAAGTAAACTTATCTAGAATTTGTTTAGTTTTGCATCTGTATTTTCTTCTGTTTCCATAATCTAGTTATTATACGCGTGTGTATTGATTAGTAAATGTTTCAAAACTTGACTAGTTCATTTGCTTTTGTCAGTGTTCAATATTTACACATAAACACATGCGTATAGCCTGGTAAGATTTAGTGTATTTCAAATAGCATAACACTAGTAGTCAAGTGTTCATGAGTAACATCCTCCTCCTCCCTACTTACTAGGTGTACCTTGATTTCAACAGTTCTACGAAAATGCTGATGTTGATCCAGCTGCACAGGTTGAACAAATGACCAATGGCCTGAACGAAATAAAACTTATTCTTTGACAATTATTTCTTCACAAATGTTCCAAGTGATGATGCGTTACTTAGATATATTAAACACACTGGTAGCAAACATCTGAGCTTTCAATTGCAAAATACGTTATTCACACCAATAACCATAAGCTGAGTGATAAACATTACTTAACCGCAATATGGAATGATTTGTCGGGATATTCTCCTCAGACTGACAGTATTTCTACATATCCGCATTCCTAAGCGACCTAAGATCTCCTACAAGTACATCAGCAACACTTCGAAGCAATATTGAATCATCTATTGTCATTATTATTGTTTCCTTTAATTCCTAGAGGAACATAGCCCTTCAGCCGCACGTCTCCACTGAGTTAGGTTCTCTGCCAACATTTTCACCTGGCTCCATGTCTGCCACCAAGCTTTCATCTCCTCCTCACATCACCTCCTCCACGTCACCATCGGACGACCAACTCGCCGCTTCCCGTTCGGGTTCCAATTGAGCAGTGACCTGTCGTGTGACGTCACTTGATGGTTTTCTCAGAGTACGGCCAATCCATCTCCATTTTTTTGCATATTTGTTGCACAATTGGTTCCTGCTGGGTCCGTTCGCTCCCAGAGATCCCTCCCCGTTGCTGATCTTATCTGGCCGGTCATCTGATCTTAAGTGAAGAATTGAGCGAAGACAGCTGCTGATGAAGGTCTGTAGTTTGTTCGAAGTGCTCTTTGTGACGCGGCGCCAAGTCGCTGATCCGTATGTTTAGTAGCACTGACTTCACATTGGAAGTGAAAATCCGGATCTTATTTTTGATGCTGAGTGCTGTTGACCTCCACACAGACTTGAGAATAATGCACGCTTGACTTGCTTTCCAGATCCTCGCTGTGATATCTTCATCAGTTCCGCCCGTAGTTGAGACGATGCTTCCCAGATCGGTAGGTAAAGGAGGTTGCTTCTTTCAGATTCCTGCCATTGATGCCAATTATTGTCTGTTATTGTTGCTGTTACTGCTGGCCAGGAACCGTCATCACCTGTTTTCTCTGTGTTTACATGAAGACCTATCTTCTCTGGAAGCTTCTTCTGCCAACTAGTTGCCTATTCACTTACATATCTTCCAGTTTGTGGGAAATCGGACACATATCATCGGCAAAGTGCAGATCTTCCAAGTTTTTTGTGTGGGTCCATTTCATGCCTGTTTCTTCGTTGCCTGCTGTCGCGGTTTTCGATACGTAATTGCAATGTATGTTTTTAAGTTGCCGAGTTGGAGCAGCTAATAATGGTGGAAATCCTAGTTTGGGATTATTCTGCAATACGCACCGAATAAGTTCAAACTTCGTCAAAATCTTAATAACAGGATAACACTTCCTGAGGGTAGATCAAATTTAACAACAACAGGTCAGATAAACAAATATCAGCGTGAACTGTCTTCAACTTTTGAAACACATGATTTTATGACAATTATGATACTACTGCTATTATAAGTGTTGGCTCCCAAATTAGAAAAAAAGACAAAAACGGAAAACCCTCAGAAAACAATCGAATCCAACACAAAAATAAACAAATTTTTTTAAAAAAAGTACGACAGCACGAAAAGAGTTCTGATCAGTCACCAAATAGCTAAACAATAAGATCTACTGATCAACGAAGGACAAATATACTTTTATACTTTGAAGGGTCAAGGTCGGGGGAATTTTTTCATCACGTGATTATCTATCTTAAACGAAACATGAATTCTACCCATGGAATTAGTGAAGCTATTAGAATAGCATCAAATAGAACACGTTGCAATAGGAATACTATCTTAATGTATATCACTTATGGGTGATATAATTGATGATACAGTTTAATGAAGCATAACTGTGTGTGTCATGATGCAGATTGATAGGAAGAAGCCATTTTAAGTCAATGACTACAGAGATAGAAGTGTTTAATCTTCAAATCTCGATTTAGTTCACGTTGTGGACATGAAATAATCTCACTGGACAACTTGTTTAACCTTGGGACAACAGTTGCCAACCAATCAGAATAATTTGTTGTCCTCTGATCTAGTCGAATTTTAATACGGCTAAGCATATGTATAAATATGATGTGTTTTCCATAATAAAAATCTACCATCAAGTCTCCCATCCTATGCCGTCAACTGATTTCCCCTCCCTTCCTGCCTAGCACTCGACCAAAGCCTAACCTCAATATTGCTCACCTTATAATACCACTTCACACGGGATGTAGAACGCAGACACCTATGAACAAAGACAGCTAGCCGGCATTTTCATGTCTTCCACTTACAATGGCCATGTTTCACTCGCAGCCATAAAGAAGGACAGAGCGAACTGGTGAGTAGCATCCACGTCCTTTGATCGACAACCGGATATCACGTCTACTAAGCCAGAGACGGAGTAAACTGGTATATGCCAAACTAGCCCTCTGTATCCGTGCTGAGATTTCGTCAGAGATCAACCTGTTGGCGTTGGTTGATGCAACTTCCCAAATAAATGAAGTGGTCAACACGCTCAACCAACACTTCACTCCCTATCTTTAAACTAGGAGTCCTGTAGCATCGCCTTACACTTGACTGGACCGAATCACATGCCAAACATTAGCAGATTGCTCCTGAAGGTGTTCAGAAGACTCTGCATTGAGTTTTGGGAATGAATACAAGTGTACTATTAATAATCCGATGATCACTTATGCAAAACATTTCCTTGGTATAATTACAGTAATGTTAGCAAAGTTGAAGTTTTTTGTTTCTAAGATCTGTAACGCGAAAGAGAGAGAGAAGAAGTTTGTTGGATAGGGAAATTGCATAGATCTCTTTTAACGCCCCCATAAGTTAAGATCACGATCTAGATTCTAGATGTTGTAAGGATATGGCTTATTGGCTTAAGCACACAACATCCAATCAATGAGTCCCGGGGTTCAGACCTCACTCCCCTACTTCAGACCGGGCAACTGATTAGCCCTAACACAATAATTGTGGTTATGTGTTAATGCATGTAGTGCAATTGCTGAGTTTTTTTCTAAATTACTTATCTTCTCGGGATCAACCATTCTTACCTTGGCTAAATTCTTATGTTTCGACAATCTGACTATCCCCGATCTACTGGTTTGACCTATGTTGTTGACCTCACAGTGATTGCAAGGTATTTTGTAAATTATATAATTTTGTGTAATTGGGTCACTGGAGTCCTCTAATATACAAAGCTTGTCTCTGAGTGAGTTTGCAGGTTTTAATCTTGCCCTAATTCCTGCTTTATTAAGAATCCTATGGGTTCCCCTTGTTTATATGGTGAAATTGTAGATGCCTTATACTCTTTCTTATTTATGTTATCATTATTAGTTTCACCATTTTATTTTTATTTTTCTTGTGACCTTTTTTGATCTTCTTAATGAATTTTATAGGATAGTTATTTAACACTAATGATTCTTCTGTCTGTTCAAGTTCACGATTGACCTCCTGTAAGATTGTATTCGGCACTCTGATGGGACACTAGTTATGGCAAGCCACCTAGCATGGTGGTCACATTGCAGAATTGACTGACAGAATTCAGCCTGCACAAAACAAAGGACTAGACGCGTGATACTAGTTACTAACTGGTGTCCAATCGAAATATATAACTCTAGTTCATTGGTCAGTATGAGCTTCGATGAGTATTATTCACTTAATAACAACGTTAACAGATTATTATTCACCACTTATAGATGATATATTAATTGGAACTGATACTTATTTATACGAGTTTGACTACGGATTGATATCATTTAGGGAAGCATTGAAAACCAGCTGTTTCATCCTAGTTTGGGAATCATTGGCAGTACGCGCCCACTGGAGTTTGAACCCAGGAGCTTCCAGTTACAAGGCAAGCTCGTATACCATTCAGCCGCTGGAACCTGATTCAATGGCCGACCCATGAATTCTAACTTCTAGCAATTCGTGATTTAGCGCAACCAACAACTGACATCAATCCGTGGTCAAACTCATATAATCAAATCTACTCCTTACAAATCAAACTCTTGATACTTATTTGTTGTAACAATGTCCATGTGTTTGCATGTGTGTTAACCTTGAAATAATTGTATAAATAACAATGTTTGTAGAGTATTCAGCTGAAGAGTCCTATCGAAATTTATGCATTCACTAAATACTGTTTTTTTCACAGTTGTGGGTCGTTTTAAATTTGGGATAGAAATGTTTTCAATTTTTAAAGAAGCTATTCATTATAATTAACCCAGTTTTTCTGATTGTCTCATTCCGATGTAGCAGTTTAGCAGCAAAGCAGTAGTGTTAATTTCGAGGATTAAAAAACACGCAACTTATCTCAAACTTTTTTAGTGTCATAAAAGGAGTCTCCGGTTCTAGACTGAATCTCCAATCAATAAGTAATAGTCGTGAAATGAAGACGATATTTTATTCATTATTGATTTGCATTTGTATGTAGTTGACATTGTCTGAGCCATGCCTATTGAATGGGGGACTAATGATGCTCTCCACCTGTTCAAACTTCAGTAAACGAGACATGGGGTTCCAGGCTGTGTGATGCAGCAGTTGGTAGTCGAGTGCTTAAGCCAATGAATGCCAACGCTCGACTATAATTATCATTTTTAGGGCTTATATCAAGTGACAAGTGGCGTCGGTGGCACAGCGGTTAGGTCCGGGGTTCGATCCCTGGCCGGCGCACTCCTTTACTTCGCTCAGTCAATAATAAAGTTGGTAAAGAGGAGAGGCTGGGGATGAGGCTAGCAACCCCATCCTGTAAAAATAAACACTCCTACAGAAACTTCAAGGTGCTAGCATGAAGCCCTATGTTCCGCTGGGAACGTGAAGGAATAAGAAAAAAATCAATTGACAAATACACAAAATGAATAAATAAATAAATAAAAATAATGATATTTTACTTCGAAGCAATAACGCCTTACCTTACTACGTTTTCCTTCACTATCAATGAAATTCAATTGAGAATTTGACTGATCCAAATCTGAACTGGATTGTTGTTCATGACAGAAATCATTAATGGAGTTTTGTGTTTTAAATGCATTCGCAGAGAATGGTGCAGTATCGAAACTGATGCCTGAATCATATGAAACATCATGAATAGACAATGGACCAAATATTAAATCATCTGTAGAATTACCATTCAAATAATCATGATCACTGCCATTACATTTAGCACTGCGTTTCCCACTAGCTGCCGAATTACTGGTAGCCGTAGTGATACCACCATTTGAAATGTTACTTCTTCTTTGTAGAACACCATAACGATTTACTATTGGCGAATCCGTAGGCAGAAAGGGTAAATTCGATGATGGTAAACTGTGCGACTCCATAAAATCGGCTGGATTCACAAAATCACTGTTTGCTAGTCCACTAGTCATATTATTGTTTTTATTTTGTAGATCAGATGAGTCTAAATTTTCTGAAACCAGTCGACGAAAAGAATAATCATTTCGACGAGAAGCTGGAATAGCTACTGTTCCACTGAACACCACCTCCTCCTAAGTATACAAAGAGAAGTGTGCATCAAAATAAATATATCTATATTAGGCAGTAAAGAGGAGATGGTGAGATTCAACAGAAGTAAACTTATAATTATAATCATATCGATATGAATTAGACATGATTGCTAAATGACAACACCAGTTTGTTGACTACTATGTGAGCCGAGGACTTCAGATTCCCCTTTCTATGCAGATTTGTAGATGACACTGGTAAACAGCATCAAAATTAGGACGAGATAGATGGTCCACAGGACTCTGGTTTTTCAAGCTTCTCCAGCTGATAACACAGTTTGTGAAGATAACATACCTGGGAAACAACATTGTCAGCAGTAAAAGTCACTTGACATAATCAGTATCACCAAATCCAAATAATTTTTGAACGCCGAATAAATAATATAATGATAATAAGTTGCTTTACCCCGAAAAGAACCGATCAATAAAACGAGGTAATTGTATTTATAAAATAACAGTGGTAAACACCAATGGTTCAGTCAGAAGCGCTACAACTGAGTCATTTAAGGAAGTGAACAGAAATCTACGAAAAGCAATGTGTTCCCGACTTCTTTGTACTGTAGTAGCCGCCTCGCCCGGAATGACAACAATTGACGGTTGCAAACACACAGTGTGTTTAGATCGCCTCGGTCTGGCTAGCAAGCACAACTGATTGATGTGAGTGGTATACAACTGCTCCTTTTAATTAATCGATCAGTCGTATGTAGTTTTACGCATTTATGGACAGACACTAATCATACAATAATTAAAAATATACTCAGCCGTTATCTCTTATCCTAAGTTCCAATATTTTACTGAAACGGTTATGACAGGGAAAAAACAACAACAAATGTTGATAAATTGAACGAAATGGTTGCGCTATATCGCGAATTGGCAGAATTTGGAATTCACAGGCCGTTCACTGGATCGGGTCCTATTGGCTTAACGGTCTACGAGCTCACCTTGTAACCGAAAGGTCGTGGGTGTGTACTGCTAGAGACTCCTGGACTAGGATGAAACAGCAATTCAATGCTCCCTGGTGGTTTTCTAATGTTTTTCTAATCGATTTCAGCTCATGATGAAATCCTGTAACCGATCAATTCCATGCAAGCCAACACTTGAATAGTACAATAAATACATAATCAAGGGAAATGTTCAAAAAGTCTCTTATTCACTGTTCACTAAAAACGAAGTATTATTAAACTCTAGTTTGTGGTATATTGTAAATCAATATAAGTTGGAAATCGCATTTCTGGGTTCCAATCTAGTGGTTGAATTCGAACGTGACAGACAAGAGATCTTGTAGACGTAGATCAGTACATACTGCCGAAGTTATAAACATCAATTCAGCGCCCACTGACGTTTACTGATTTTCTAAACCGTATGTATTATTTGCAATGAATAGTGTTCTCTGAGCTGGTTGGTTTAGTTGCGAAGCTTTCGTCGTCCTTCTGGACAACATCTTCACCGCCATATTTAGCACAAAGTGAAATAATTTAAATTTCTTCATGAGTGATATAATTGCGTCTCCTGGTAACTATCTTTACATATGTATTGACCATTTTCTATTGACTTGGATTTTAAACTTTCTGGTCACCTGATTTACTTTTTATTAGTTGGTATATTTCGTCTATATTAAAGTGCTTGTTAATTGCATTTTCGTTTGAGTACCAGGCTTCCAGGAATTCCCTGGCACTTTTGGTGTTTCCTCTGTCTAAGATTTTGACATTATTCCAATCAAATTGATGACCATAATTGTCTATATGCATTGATACTAAAGAATACATATCGCGTCTTTTCACGGCTGATTTGTGTTCTTGGATTCTGATTCGAAGGGGACGCCCACTTTGGCCGATGTAATGTTTGTTGCAGTTCATACAATTTATTTTGTAAATGGTATAAATTTTATCCCCTTTTTCTGTTGGATGTTTTGGTTTGCATAATATCGAATTAAGCGATTTTACTGGCTTGTGTGCTATATCTATATCAAACGGTTTCAGTATTCTAGCTGTTACTTCAGAGATATTTCTCATGTATGGTAGAATGAATTTTCTTGTGGTCTTTGATGATGGTTTCTTTTTGGTGTTTTGATTCGGCTTTAAACACTTTTTGATGAAATTTTGTGAATAACCATTCTTTTTGAAGACCGTTTGTAGGTACTTTTCTTCCATTCTTTTTAACTCTGGGGTGCTACAATGTGTTTGAACTCTTTTAAACAATGTCTGCAAACAGTTTCGTTTGCAAATCATCCACCTGAGCTACAAATCTCTATTATTTCGTATGTATTATTATTAAAACACACACTCGATACATAACGGGCAACAAAAGATGCGTCACTGGGCTGGGATATTTGGCCGGCGGCCCAGACCGAACCATTATGGTTGTCTTAAGGAGGTCACCCCATCCCGAGCCTTTAATTTGAAGTCTCACGTATGAGGGAGTGTAACAGCGTTCCTACGGTTTCCGGTGACCAAATCAGTTTCATAGGCTATTCATCAAGCCGCTCGGATTCTCCAGCCCTTGTTCCACCATAGGTTTCCAATGAGGGTTCATCTAGCCCCCCTTGGTTGTAAGCACCATATGTTCCCATTTTCATCCTTTCACTTTTGTCAGGAATGCTTCCACCACATGAAGGTGGTGGATAGGAATTACCTGGCAGAGGTTATAGAAGCCTAGCGACATGAAAACACTTGGAGAGGAAGACCAAAGTCTACCCATCCTCTGACTGGCTAACTGACTGGTTTCAACATAGAACTTTGCACAGATGTGCAGCAGTTCGAGTTGCCACTCTGCCTCCATGTAGCATACAAAGCAACAGAAGAGAGTAAAGAGAGATAATACACAGAAATATGAGACAAGGAGAATAGTGATACAGAAGTACCATACAGTTTTATTGGATATTATAAGTCACAAGGAGTGGATGCATCTGCGCCACCAATGAGAGCTATTTTGAGCCATATCACCAATTGTCACCTTTTATTCGCCTTCGTAATTATGCGGAATCCAATAACAATTGTATCTATGTAAAATTATGTATTTAAATGCGATTGTACGGCTTTTGAAAATGAAATCGCCGAAAAGATATCTTTGCTGAACTTCGTGTTCTCTTCTTTCTAATATCTCCAATTGTCTCCAGCCGTCATTGATTCTTACCATCTCAAGGACCCAACCCAGTCAAGCAGTCCTTTGCTCGAAAGCCAACCGAATATCACATTTACTTCAGAGATGGCGTAAGTTGGGAAATGCCACACGAGCCTTCTCTATCTGTGCTGAAATTTTTTCAGCGATCAACCTGTTGGCGTTGGCTGATGCAACTTGCCAAATAAGCGAAGTGGTCGACACACTCAGTCACCACTTTGCTCCGTATCCTTAAGCTAGGAGTCAATGTAGCCCAGTTCCGTAGATTATTCATCTTACATTTGACGGGAATCCATCCTCGACCCTACTAGGTTGTTTATGAAAATATTATTGATACTGAAAAGTTTTCAAATGAAAAAAAAAAAAACTCAGCAAAAATAATGTATACAGTAGTGTAGGTTAAATTCATTTGAAAGCGATAATAAGCGCAAAGAAAGTAACTTACACCAACACAATCATCATTGCAAGTTTGTGTTTTCTCGTCAGTTTGATTATCTGCCTCCACCACTGTTTGACTGAATGGTTTTGTAAATTTTTCATTATCCGGTAAATCGAATGGACTTAACGCCAATGCTACACATAACGGATTGCATCGATGTGTATGAAAAAATAAAGCCATTCCACGTATGCCTAAATTTCCATCTCCATAGGATTTACCATCGAATGTGTGTATTTGTGGATCTGTCCAAAGATTACCGACACCTTGTATATCCACAACAATTAAACGATGACCACTTCGTTCAAATGTGAAATGACTGAAAGCCTAAGGCGTGAAATGAAACCATAGAGGAAAAGAAGAGAGAGAGAAAAGAGAGTTTAATCACAGAAACTAGAACTAAATATTTAAATACAATTTGGTAAACATACACAGGTTCAGAATATAGCGATACTAGCCAACTTATACGAATCACCATTCGTGATATAAACTTGAAACTATGGGCTAGCAAAATACTCCATCATTATATTGCCTTATTATTTCTCCTGTTCGGTTCGTTTTATTCGATCAGAATATGACCTCTAATGGTGTTTTCTATTCTCGAGAGTATTGAAAATGTCTACAACCCGAGAAGCAACAAAATAGTCAGTGCAACGTATACCACTCAATCGATGAGATGACTGTCCCTTTATATTTTTAATACGAACTGCTACTGCCTGAGAAATAAAAAACTAGTTACCTACAGTCTTCAATTGTTCATCTACTATTAGTTTTCTTGGGTCAGCAAAATGTACTCCTGCATCTTTTTTAGTTGGCTGTCAACCAAATGTTGCGCATTTCTCGAAGGATGCAGCAAAGAAGAAATACCATAAGGGATTGGTCTTCGTTTCAGATTAGAAAGCAATGCATCATGTGATTCACTGTAAGTGACTAATTTACTTGACGACCCTAGACAAAGGCAAACTATTGTGCAATAATTTACGCTGAAAATTCTGTACATTGTGTAAACACTGTTCAGAGCAAAGAGATTATTATTATTATTGTGTGAGGGCTGACATACTGCCTGGGCGCCCAGACAGAAGCAGGTGGTTTTCTTAAGGGACCATCCCCCGAGCCCTTGACTTGGAATCTAATCCGCAAGGCAGCAGAGCAGCGTCCGGTGCTGCATTCCAATGGTTGCCAGTGACTGATATAGATTCACATGCCATTTGATCCGATTGGATTCTGCAGCCCATGTACCCCACGGTAACTGCTTTTAGTCTAACCGCTATCCAAACAACCTTCCTGACATGGTAGGACCTGCAAGAACATGCGTCCCAGCCAGTTTAGCTTTTTGGATCACTGCGGTGTTCAAGCCCGACCACCACGACAAGGTAGCAGTTGTCGGCAACAAACTATCAGTGAAACTTATACCGCGCTCGTAACAATGCTTACAAGCAATAGTGATGTCTCAAGTAATACATCTTTTTCCAACCTTACTTTTATTTTTATACATAGACTCCTGTATTTTACCTTTGATAATCTTGACGTCTTAACCTTCGACAGCCTTTCGCCTTCGTCTGAATTCCCAGCCTATCTGTGCCATTTCGAGATGTTAGTAAGAAGCCTTCAAAATGGTTGTCCGGAGTGGACCGGCATTCATCTAGGAGTTGCAAGGAACTCGCAGAAACCCAGTGGTTTTTAGCGGAGCATTCTTTCAAGCCGCAGGCGGCTACACTTGCCATTTGCTGTGAGGCTGGAAGGTTGTACGAAAGTAAGGAGTGGTAGGCCAGATAGGCAGCGTCTGTTTGTTGTCTCTGTCTATACACCGATGGATTCCGGCCCGGATGCAATTAAGGATGAGTTATACTACCAACTTAGCGATCTCTTGAAACAAGCGGGTCGGAGGGATATCGTAGTGCTAGCTGGGGACTTGAATGCACAGGTCCGGCGTCTAAGCTCAGAAGAGAATCGTCTAGGTGGTCAGTGGGGCCTAAATGGTCGCGTGTCAGATAATGGGAACCGTCTTCTGCAGGTTTGTGCGGATCACAACCTATTTCTAGCCAGCACCAACTTCCGTCACAACCATCGCCGTAGCGCTACCTGGCGTCCTCCTTCTGCGAATCAAGCTTGGACTCAGATTGATCATATTGCTGTCAGTTTCCTGTGGCGAGGATGCATACAAGACTGCCGCTCCTTCTGGAGCACATGCCTGAACTCCGATCATGCGTTAGTGTGTGCCAGGTTCATTTTGCGATTTGGTGAGGTTCATAAAAGGCGTCGTCTAAACGTTGGTGTGAGCAAACTAGTAGCACCTGCTACTTGTTTGAAATACCAGAATGAGTAACAACCAATGATTGCCAGCAACCCCCCAAGTAGTATAGATGAACATTGGCTTCATCTGCCAGGTGCCATGCAAATGGCGGCTTGAAAGAATGCTCCGCTAAAAACCACTGGGTTCCTGCGAGTTCCTTGCAACTCCTGGATGAACGCCGGTCCATTCCGGATGGCAGCGAATACGACAATAAGCGAAAGGCGCTTACGCACAAGATAAGACAGTGTTTAAGTAAGAACCGCGAAGCCTGGTGGTCAGAACGTGAGTGTGAGATGGAGTCAGGTGCTGCATCTGGCAACAGTCGGAAGCTGTTCCAACTCATCCGAGCCACCGGTAGCAAGAAACAAGGTGCCAGCGAGACGGTCTGTGAGGCAGATGGCATGCCAATTACCAGCCTGAAAAGACGCCTGGAACACTGGGCAGAGCACTTCGAGAAACAGTTCAGCTGGCCACAAGCTTCAGTATCTGGTGTCACTAGACCCAGTGCTCCTTGGTCGGTCAACACCGACCCACTAACCAAAGCGGAGGTCTGTAAGGAACTCCAAGTGTTAAAACGCCATAAGGAGCCCGGCCCAGACAATTTACCCCCGGCTCTTTTTAAAGATGGTGGCGAGACTCTCACAATGGCTCTAACTGGGTTGTTCAGGAAGGTATGGGAAACTGAGAGTGTACCATCAATGTGTAACCAAGCCATTATTGTCCCCATCTTTAAAAAGGGTCGACGTAATTCGGGTATCAGTCTGCTACCAGTAGCGTCTAAAATATTGGCTGCTGTCTTACTTCGCAGGCTGTGCAAAATATGTGAGGGATTGATTCGCGAAGAGCAGGCTGGGTTTCGTTCAGGTCGTGGATGCATTGATCATGTGTTCACCCTTCGTCAGTTGTTGGAACACCGCCACACGTATTGCAGACCAACAATCGTTGTGTTTCTTGATATTGGGGCTGCCTTCGATTCGTTGGACAGAACTGTGCTCTGGAACTGAACAGTTTGTTAACATATTGAAAGCCCTATACAGAAAAATCTCAGGTTGAGTGAGGTCATACAACCAACTATTGTCACTGTTCCCAACCAACAGTGGGGTTAGACAGGGTTGCCCAATCTCTCCATTTCTCTTTAACTTTGCCATCGATGACATTCTGGAGTCAGCTCTGAAGGATGTGCGTGAAGGTGGTGTAGATCTGCTACCTGGAGATAGACTTTTCGACCTCGAGTATGCAGACGATATCGTCTTACTGTGCGATAGCATGCAGGCTGCCCAAATTGCACTTAATCAATTGGCGATCAGTGTCTGTAAGTATGGTATGTGCTTTGCACCGTCTAAGTGCAAAGTACTGTTACAAGATTGGCAGGAGCCTGTACCTGCACTCACTCTTGCGGGTGAACCACTTGAAGTTGTCGATAAGTTTGTTTATCTGGGTAGTTGTGTGAGCCCTGGCGGAGGGGTGACGGATGAGATTTCCAACCGCATAATGCAGGCTAGGGTAGCATACATCAACTTGAGCCACCTCTAGGGCCATCACAACGTTAGCCTGGCTGCCAAAGGTCGGGTATCCAATGCTTCGGTGCGGGCTGTCTTGCTCAACGCCTGTGAAATCTGGCCTCTTCGAGCTGAGGATGTGAGGCGACTCTGCGTATTCGATCATTGCTGTCTCCGCATGATTGCTTGCGTTCGATGGCATCATCGCGTGAGTAATTCTGGCGTCTGCTACAGTCTCCGGGTCTGTTTTCAGTACTTCCCAAGGAATTCCATCTAGCTCTGCTGCCTTCCTGGCCTTCAGTAGCTTGATTGCATTGAAGACCTCTGCGTTTTTTGGAGGATTGACGTCCACTAGCCAGATTAACTTTTACAAATGAATTCAATTCAATGAACCAAACTGAAAGACACCTACTGCTTGTAAGAGAATTTCCCCACTGATGTTACTGGACGGAGGATGACGTTATGGGAAAAAATAGACTATAATTCAAGAACATTAAACTTTGATCTAGAAGTTGAGTGTGAGTTCCGTTGTAGAATATCCGCCAGCCAAGTGGAAGGTATGGGTTCAGTTCCTGCCTAGTTTACTAACCTGTAGTAAGCTTAGAAAAAAGGTTGGGTGTGAGGCTAGCCAACCCCACCCCCACCCATAAAAACAACACCAACGCTACTGAGACTTCAAAGCTTGGGGATATAAGTTCCACTTGGAACACAGAAGAAGGAAAAGAAAAAAACAGAAGGGTTGAATGATAAAATGCTCGCGTACTCTAAGTGTTCATTCTTTTAGAAATAAAATATGATCCAATGGAGTTCAACAGCCATTATTTAGAATCCTAGTGCAACCCAAGTTTTCATTTCACCTTCACAATCATCATCCACTACATCGATAATCTCATGTGGCGCGTCGGTTTTAGCACTCGACTTTTAGTCAGTGGGTCGTCAGGTTTGAATCCCGCTCCACCTACTTCAGCTCGGGAAACTGGGTAGTTCACTGCCTCCCCCCCCCACCAAAATAAGTATGGCTTATATCGCATTTATTGGATAATTAAGACCGAATCAAATAACTATGCATCAAAAACAATATTAAAATATTCGTATGAAAGTTGAGCATTACACAAAAGAAGAAACAAGTATGATGAAGATGTATACAATTTACCTGTGGAGTGTTCCTGGCTAAATCATCCACAAAACCTGAATTAGAATTGTACTTTCGATACGTTCCCTCTATGAAATGTTCCAAATGGTATAAAGGTTTGTCTGGTCGATTGATAAACTCCAATACACACATTTGTGAAATATCAACCTTTCAATAGAATATACATATACACAATATAAATAATTAGATGGAGAAAATGTTTTTAAAAAAAGTATGAAACTTTTTTTCAACACCAGACATTTGAACTAGATGTCAGGAGTCAGTTATGAAGAGAAGTGAGTTCACATTTTTATACCTGTTGGCAATCAGTGTTGTTTTTCTTTATCAGTAGGAAAATCCGCTATTAAAATATTCAGGCATCAACTGCCTTCTACATATAAATGAATTAGTAAGAAGCGACTGCAGTTTATCGATCAGTTTTTAAGTATTACGACTACGCACATGGTACTTCTGTGTAACGCAGAGTCAGGAATCCCAGCTGATTAACTTCTAACAATAATAACAATAATAATAATACATGAAAACTGCGCCATAGTGGTGCTGTCACTTAGCCACCAGATCGCACACTCAATTCAAAGATTTTGATGCACATCTGGGCTTACAAGGATGCACTTTTTAGTAATTGGTAACTGATTCATGTAAAAGAATAACCATATATGATCAAAGACAGCTAGCCAACCGTTTCATGTCTTCCACTCTCAATAGCTATGTATCTAGCGATAAAGAAGGACGGAACGGACAGTACATAGGTCCTTTGATCCATAGCCAAGTGCATAAGGATAGCGCATGTTTGGGAAATGCCACACAAGCCTTCTCTATCTGTGCTGAGATTTTGTCAACAATCAACCCGTTGAGATAATCAAAGATTCAGCCTACTTAAGATATGTGAAAGAAAACAACTACTGAAAAATAGTTAATGAATCTTTTAACGAATCGATTCGTTTCAAGATCTCGAAATTCCTACATCACTACTCTAGCATAAAAAACAGATAATTGTGTGTACGTATGATAACTGCATTACTATTTCACTGTGAAGTCTTCCTATCGTAAGTGAGTTGCTTTTATGATTATAGCTTTGTGGAATAGATATACCGTTTCTGGTAACATGCGCTGATGTCTTGAGTTTGGTTTGTTTTATTTATTTATTTATTTTGATTATAGCTTGATTCCACACCGTATTTTTGGTACAAGTATGGAATTTTCAGCATGTGATACCGGTAGCCCAAATTTCGCAGGCCGACCATGGATATCGGGTGTGCGTCGGCAGAGGATCGAACCTGGGACCATGTGCATGGTCGGCGAGAGTCCTAACCGCTGTGCCACCAAGGCTACTCCAAACTTATTCTTTGGATAATGAAAAATAGCAATTATCAGAGGCAAGGTGTGCATCGCTTTGAAGTCTGTGGTTTCCTTGTACATTTGGACTGCTGGATCTGAAGATATTCTTTTCAGTGCTTGATGATTCTATCTTATGTATACGACTGTTCAGATTAAGGTATTTTCTCACCAGTTAAACTTTATTATCAAGTAGTTCCTATGATTACATACTGTTAATCATTTCAGATGCTATCCTCATTTAGTATCTATGGTCTACATTATAAAGACAGACAAAGCATAACTCTGCCTGTTTACTGCAACTCCTTAAAAATTTTATGAGTAACTCAAACTGACCGAATGCAGATATTTTTTTGTTCGTAGTCAGATGTTTCTAGTGACCAAACTACTATAAGTTTTTACATTTTATACATGGTATGGAGGGAATAATAATAATAAGTGGTACTTCGTTCTTAGGAGGTGATTCATTAAGGTAAACTGTTTACTTCCATCGATATAAGGATAAAACCTGAGCACTGTGGTAGAGTATAACTCCATTTTGGATAAAATTTATTTCGATAAAATTAGACAGTGCTATACAGTAATATATACTGATGACGTTTCGAGGACAACTTATTGATCATAATCACATTAAGGTACTCACACCTTGATTTTATCAAAATAAAATTTTACCCATAATGGAGTTTCACTTCCATCCTTTGAGTCTTCGGTTTAACCACCACTCTATCTCCTTTGGCCTGAATAACTTGATAGTATCATAAGCTGTTATACATTCAGTGTAGCTTAAAGCCTAGTGCATAAACTTATATCGCGTCAGTGAGTTCCTGTAGCATTTATTGTGTTCAGAAGAGTACATTTCGTCATCCTGATTATCAGTTTTTTTTTATTCCTTCACGTTCCCAGTGGAACATAGGGTTTCAAGCTAGAGGCTTGAAATTTCTGTAGCAGTGGTGATTATTTTTACAGGATGGGGTTGCTAGCCTCATCCCCAACTTTTCCTCTTTACCGGCTTTATTTCTGGCTTAGCGAGGTAAAGGAGTGCGTCGGCCGGGGATCGGACCCCGGACCATGTGCATGGTCGGCGAGCGTCCTAACCGCTATTCGACTGACGCATATATATATATATATATGTATATATATATATATATATTCGTTCAACATTTCCAGCTTTGATTGCATGGAGGATTTCATCATGAGCTGACATCAGTTAGAGAACCACTGGAAAACCAGCTGGGAGTACTGGACAGCTGTTTCGTCCTAGTTTGGGACTCTTCAGCAGTACGCGCCCACCGGGATTCGAACCCAGGACCTTCTGGTTACGAGGCGAGCTCGTAGACCATTGAGCCACTGGGACCCGATCCAATGGTCCTTGAATTCTAACTTCTGCCAATTCACGACATAGCGCGACCATTTCGCAATGTCTTCTTCGATGAGTAACTGTCCTCATCTTCAACCTGCTGTACCCTACTGGTCACGGCTTCCCACTAGAACCCCAGGTTAACTGCCTGAATAGGGCCAGTCACTAGTGAGCATCAGATTAATTTGCAAGTATTGGTTTTGTAGGGATTTGGTTTGATTGCATGGAGGATTTCCAGCTTTGTCAATCCGTCAAGACTAAAGTATGATAATCCCCATTCATACTTGGGTTCTACTTATTTATCCTTTTGTTTATTCATTTTGTATCTCACCCCTAATCACGTCAATTATTACTACTGTTATTCTCATTTTGGATTGGCTCCAGTATTATTTCATTTGTCCCACTTATCATTCTAAATCAATTCTGTTTTGCAACATCAAATTCTATGTTAGCAAATTTCACACAATGTTACATGAAGTTTTTTATTTTTATTCTCTTTGCTTACTAATCCTACAATTTCACACTGCTTCCAAGTTCTTTACATCCTATGAATTGTTCTATGTATGACATTAATTCTTTTGCCACTTCACATTTAACCATGATTATAATCACAAACATTTTAATTGCAGTTCATACCACTATTATTATTCTATGCATTCACACATACGATTCAATTCCCTTACCGGATATAATTTCTTAAAAACCATATATACACGATTGTACAGCCTGGAAAGAGTCTCTTAGTTGTGCGTCGGTGGAACAGTGGTTAGGACTCTCGTCGACCATGCACATGGTCCGGGGTTCGATCCCCTGCCGACGCACACCCGATATCCATGGTCGGCCTGCGAAATTTGGGCTACCGATATCCATGCTGAAAATTCCATACTTGTACTGAAAATACGGTGTGGAATCAAGCTGTAATCAAAATAAAAAAACATAAAATAAAACAATCACTTGATTTGATGTCCCAGTGAGAATTTTCCAAGAATCGAAATATTAGCGTATGTTACCAGAAACGGTATACCTTTTCCACAAAGCAGCTCAGTTACGATAGGAAGACTTCACAGTGAAATAGTAATGCAGTTATCATACGTACACACCATTATCAGATTTTTATGCTAGAGTATCGATGTAGGGATTTCGAGATCTTGAAACGAATCGATTCGTTACAAAATTCATGAACTATTTTGCAGCAGTTGTTTTCTTTCACATATCTTAAGTAGGCTGAATCTTTGACTATCTCAACGGGTTGATTGTTGACGAAATCTCAGCACAGATAGAGAAGGCTCGTGTGGCATTTCCCAGCTTACGCCATCTCTGAAGTAAATGTGTATACTGCTCACCAGTTCTCTCCGTCTTCCTCTATGTCTGAGACATGCTCACTGAAAGTTGAAAATAAGAAAAAAGCTAGGTGATCATAGATGCCTACGCTCTAGCTCACGTGTTAGACTGACATATGATGGATCAGGTTGGAAAACAGCTAGTGTTGGTTAAACTGAAACAGGGAGTCAGTTCATAAAATATGTAACGGTTAGTTTGAGGCGACCAGGCATGTCAGAAGGTGTAGACTGCCTCGTTGGGGCCCTCGAGATGGTAAGAACTAATGACGGCTGGGGACAATTGGTGATATAGCTCGAAATCGTCCTCAATTACGAAGATACTGTATCCATTAAATCCTATTATTTTTCCATGTTATTATTCTTTCTCCCTCACATTTCCACCTATTATCCTTCTTAAGAACCTCTTTTTTCTCCGTCTTGCCTTCCTTTGTGTGCTCCATGGAGTTTGGCAACTTGAACTGCTGCACTTTTGTGCAAAGTTCGTCAATCAGTCAGTCAGTCTATTTCTAGAAGTGAATTTATCATAAACAAAATGTGGAAATATCACTTATCGGCTGAAGCAATCGACCTTCAGCTAACGGCCACCGAATTCAAATCCCATCCCACCCGCTTTAATCTTGGTAACTTACTAGTTATCATCAACGCCCTACACACCAAGTATGGCACACTGACCGGTAATACATGAGATATCTGGTTCCGCATAACTGAGTTATAAACAACAATGAGTTAAATGTAACTAGTATATGAAATAAATACGCTTAGCAAATAAACAGATAAAAAGACAATGACACTCCACTGGAGGACACTGAAGAATAAATTTATACCTTTTTAGGCACTGCTAACTGACGACTGTATTCTTCACCCCAAAGTTTAGCATCCATTTGTAAACGTACATCATCAAAATACACATGACGATCAACTTTTTCAATGTATTTCTTAGCAACATGATTTGAAGCATGTGACCAATCAGAAGTATGTGAAAAGTTAGACAACTTTTTTCTATAATAAAAACAAGATATGAAGGTATAACACACCTTTAAACAATATTTTGTTTACACAGGTAAATATAATAATCCGCTTAGTCATACATAAAGGTGGATAATTTCATAAAAGTTTATAGGCTGAAATGATCACAAACGATGACAATAAATATTGACAAAAAGATGAAAGTTCAGAAGAGATTTAATAGAAAAAAGGAAACAGAAACTTCAACTGTATAATAACAGAATAGAATTGCACACTGGATTAGGTCATGCTTAAATGCTGGGGCTTATTTTCATGATTGAGGTATTCGATAGGTAGAATATGCACTACAAACATGTATATCGGTGGTTATACACAATTCGCATTATAGTCAGTTGAATAATCAAAGTAAGTGTGGAACCTAAAATCTTTGTTTTCCAAGCAAAATCAAGACTTAATTCCACTTTTTTTTCATAACTTAGTTAGTATATTCGCAGAGTACTAGCAACTTGCTGACTGACTGAGTTTTCAACGTAGAACTTGGCACAAAAGTACAGGACTTCAAGTGAACATACTTCATACAGCACCAGTAACTATCAGAGCAGTCTCACTCTAGAAACTGAACTGCATCTCTGCTAGCGGTAGTTTTTTATCCGTAATAAACCACTTTCTCTTTTCTTACTATTCTGGAGGGGAACAGAAACCTGTTTTGATGCTTTATTACACATGGCGATAAATAGGATTCACTGTATCAGTCAGTACATAGTGACAACCTACCCGGAAATCTACACCGAAAGTCAGAAACTCCTATCCAATGATTCCAATCTACACCGCTGATATTACTCTGATTATACACTAACTAGTGTTTGACTGAATTCTATCAGTCAACTTTGCAGTGGGGCCAGCATACTACATGCCTCGCTATCACGGAGCTACTCAGAATTGTTGTTATTAGATGGTTGGAAGTAATCGGCAGGAAGCCTTGAGCCTAGGCTTCGTGCTAGTTGGCACTTGTTAGCAAGGCGTATCCACTACCTTGAAGGGACTCACTTCCCTTCTGAGATCCCAACCCGTGTAGTCCAGTGCTGCAGTCAGAGACGTTAATACTGAGCCATTCCAGCTTTCGATTTACCTCCTGTAAGACTATATTACATACTTTGATCGAGAAATAGATAGTAAGTCATTTGTGTCATGAATCTAGTCCCTTGTTTGCTGCAGACTGAATTCTGTCAGTCAAGTTAGCAATGTCGCCACCATGATAGATGGAGACATGAGTTCCTTTAAGATTGTAGATACACCTTGCTGACGACTGCCTTCAACAATCTAATAATTACTAATATTACCTGGTATCCTGCACTTCGAACGACTACAAATAAGTCATAGAGAAAGACAGAGTAGGCTACTGTGTGGCACACTTATTCCTTGTTAAGTAGTCATAATTTTCTCGTATAATTAATAGATTAGCTTGGTAAGTACTAAACGACAACTCTAGATTCGCACAACGGTTTCACCAGCCAAACTCGTTAACTACGTTATAAATGTGTGAAGCAACGTAATATTGTGGACAATGTAAATATCTCACCAGATTGTCACAAATTTAGTTAAATAAAATTTAAACATCTGTAAACATAAAATCAAGATAGTTCATAATAAATTTAAAAAGCAGTCGAAATGTTTTGAGCCCAAAGTAACTGTACAACCACTTGCATTCACATGAATTTGCCAATGAGCAACATGTACTGTAACATCCTGTCTGGCTGCGCAAATCTTGGTATATAGGGCAGGATCATTACCGATGGATCCAAGTCAAGTGTCTCCCATAAATGACCTGATACAGTCAAGAGGAGACATACTCGGATCTTTGTTTAGAAACACACTGATGTAACCACGCGTTTATAGTCTCTGCCAGGTAAGTTTTGTTTACTGCATTCAAATGGAAACAGTGTCCTAACAAAAGTTAAAGGGTGAGGGTGGATGTCCGGCGGTGGACATAGAGGTTTCACCAACAGGAGTCAGGAAACCCTGTTTCCAAACTCGTGGTGCACGTGGACTCCAAGATCAGAAAAAACTGTATGAATCCGTTTTGGTCAAGCGCCATCTAGAGGTCAGACTGCCAGTCAAAGATTCACGGAGTGGTCCATTAAGCCAACTATCTGCTCTCGACTGGGCGTCCGAGTAGCACATCAGCCCTGCCATGAAATAAGAAACGATAATTCGATAGAAAGCTCAACTCGTTCCCAGGCTCTCACTCTCACATCCTATCATACCTGATCAACAATGTATTTCATCATTTAATTTCATATCATTGTATTGTAGTTGCTTTTCTTACGTTTTTTTTAATATCCTTATTTTTGTCGGCTTCTCGTTATTATTTAAAATCTCAATCTATATGTACGGCTTCGAGTCACCAATAAAGCTTGACTTCACTGAGATATGATACGACAGAAATGCTACTTCATGTTTCTTGCCTGAAAGTTAGTCTGACCGTCAAATATCGGGTCCACAACTCTTCGGTGTATGCAGTTGTCATATATGCCTGTGAAACCTGGCCTTTCCTAGATGCGAGCGCGAGGTGTCCGATTACTATTGTCTCTTTAGAATCACTTGCATCTGGTTGAGTCACTATGCAAGTCCGACAAACCATCTTTGGACACGGTGGAGATGGTTTGTTAATTCAGTTCACCCAAGGACACCGACTTCAGTAGCTCGGGTAAGTTCTAAGAATGTTATCACAGCATCTTGCATACCATGTAGTTATTGCTAGCCCTGAAACTACGAGTAAAAAGCAGAGTAGTCGTTTTATGATGCGGCATTATGGGATGAAAGGTGGCTGTTTTGGACCAGCATCTGCTAGTGCGTCGCGACTAAAAAGATGCAGTCCGAGATATTATGGGACTCAGTAGCTCGAAACGTTATCAGCTATGGCTCAGAAGAGCAATCAATGACGAACATTTCCTCCTCTCTTCTCTTTTTGAAAGTAATAAATGTTCTTAATAAGTATGCTTCTCTGGTTTCATACCACTGCTCCTTAGTTATTTTCTGTTTTGCTTATATTGCTGTTTATTTTGTGTGGGATATCTTTTATTGATGATATTGTATCAAGTTTGTGTTTTAAATTTTTTTAAATCAATCATAGAATAGTTCAAATAAAAGAAGTTTAATCTGTTAAAATAAGCATACAGAAGCGTTATAAAGCACGTCAAATCTTCACAGCACACCATATACTCAGTATACAAATGACTGGTAACTAATCCAGCTAGATATAATTTAGTAAATATAACACAATAACGCAACTCACAGGAAATCAAAAACTTCATTCAACAATCACATACATACGCATCTAAGAATTATCCGCACTAATTATAATACAAGGACTAGTGATACTACCCGACCATTCGACCCTCATTCGGTGAAGTGAGAATTGAACTTATGGCTCCCTAGTTACAATCCAACCATTCCGAGTGTGTGCCATAGACTAACCAACTCCATTTACTCAAGTTTCAATAATAAACCAGTGTAATTTACTCTCGCATATTGACTAAGATACACAGCCTACCCATCACTTATGATTAATGAATGCGTTTTAAAATATTTAGCTTGACATGTAAACAATACTACGTATAGATCGTATATGTGCAAACTAATTATCTAGAATGCAAAAGAATATAATATCGTAAATCTGTGGAGTGAGATTAGGAAGAAATACCAGTCACTGAAGTTCTTTTATCTACAGTATTAAAGTGTCTGGGATGTGTTATTCATTTTGATATACTTTCTTGAATGATTATATAGGAAGTATACTGTGTTTTTGGACCGATTCCCGAAACATTTAATTGTAATTCCAAATGATATGAGGAAAACGCAGTCCACCTGCATGAGGTCCACACATTAAGCGTCAACAGACGAGAAGCTTGAGTAGTATGATTCAGAAAACATCATAAAAAAGGCAGGTGTAATTCCTCTTCACCATCAAGATTCTGGGTATATTTACTGGCCTTCATTTAACTATCTCTTTTTATACAAAACCTATTTCACTTTGTTTTTACTTACTTTCTCTTTTTGAATTGCTGCATGATGCAACAACTTACGCTGAATAACTTTTGGCTCATGACTAATTGGTTAAATACAGTAGATTTTTAGATGAAAAAACAACTAAAGGGATTACCGAAAAATACATATTTAGTAAACCGTATTAACTTAAAATATTTGAGACGGGGAAGCGGTCATTCTAATTAGTGTACCACAAGAGCCGGGAAAATGACTACAATACTTGTAGACATTTGCGAAAATGGAAACAACGCAATGATTAATATTTGTTCATAAAACTAAACGTCCATATCATGACAGAATGTAATTTTTAAAAAGTAAAGGTGATGATCAACTTACACACGAAAACACTCTCTCATAGCACCACGATTGAATGAAGAATTCTCAATTTTAACATGTACAATGTCTTCTATCCATTTGCCTTTGATAGCACTATAACGATAACGTTTAGCTATTTCTTCCTGAAGTTCTTGTAGATGGAATTTTTCCCAAGGGTCACCACAAGATGAAATTAAACTGAAAGCAGTCTTCCATAAGGCCTGATTGATATTCAAAAATAGAGTATTAAATGAGAGCGTTAGACTGTTCAGAACCTTCCTATGAACTTTTTGGACATTTTAAAAATTCCTATTAAAAATTGTCTTATTTATAATACTTCTGTTCCACTAGGCGAACAAAGTTCTCAGTAAGAGGGAAAGTTTAGAGAGATAGCAGGCCAAATATTTTTGTTGGTACAGCATCAAATTAGTCTTGATGGACTTTACTAACTCAAACACGAGGGAAATAAGCAAACAGAAATAATCCGATTTCTTAACTACGATCATTATTAATTGGAGATTTAGATAATTAGTGTGTCGAAATGACTTCCAGTTACTTAAAATGATAGCGAAAGATTTATTAGAGGGCACTACAGATTTATTTGTGGGATTTCGAATTACTTATTTCACCCTGGAATATTTACCATGTTGCATTTTTGCTTGACTTCTTGACGCCATTTATGTAATTAAGTAGGTGACGCATTTGAAAGTTGTACATTCCAGGTTTTCAGAAGAAAATGGAGAGTTCTATATCGATCTGAGCAGTTCTCAATAACTAGTTGCAAGCCTTCACATATTTCAAAAGTGCACCAAGTCATGCTATACACAGTGCTTTGTATCACGAACAGGAAGAGCTAACACAAGAAATTACACGCAAAAATATGATGTCAAGTGCAGTAAAGATAGAGGACAAGACAATGATAATGAAGGATATATGAGTAGGGTAGAGAAGAAAACACCTGGAGTCAACTAATAGTAACGGACTTCATATATCACGAAGATTACGTTTGTTTTATTTGGATTTTAACAACTTCACTAGGTCCTTTACCAAAATTTAAGGGCAAGGCTAGTCATGACTCACTTAGTGATCTGAGACCAGAACGAAGTTCCGAAACATTGGAAGGAACATACATATGTACGATTCCCTTCCATCAAAAGATGTGACTAGAGTTCCGAGAAATAAGTGCTGAAAAACTAAGAACACGTTATTTTCCTGGATAGAAGCCCTGCATATGTGGGAATCCCCATTTTGTGTATTATTTACTATTATTCCCTTGAGTTCACAGTGGAACATAGGGCTTCAACAACATATCTCCACCTTGATCTATTTGGTGCTGTCCTCTTCATCTGGGCTTACAATAAAACATTATCTCTCATCTCCTCCATTTTATCCTCGAAAAACCTACCATTTCGTGTGAGCAAACCTTAAACTTCAAAGTGACTGTGTACACTTAGATTTTATCAACTAATAATAATAATAATCTCCTTTATTCCAAAACAGTACTTGTGATACAGAATGGAATTCTCAGCACTTTTACTGCATTGCATCCAGTTAGTACATTATCCATACATAAAATTCTACATAGATTAAGGGAATATCAGTTCATTATGACAACAACATATTGGCATGTCGGTAGCAAAGCCACAGGTAAACAGTGTTCGAAGGTGTTAGAAAAGTAGGTGCTATCATATTTACTGGCGTAAGCGCTATCAAAAAGGTCGAGATATACAGAGTGTGAAAGAACGAAGAAGAATATTTTAAGTAGAGTTTGTAAGGAAGAGAGAAACAAAACAGCACATAACAAGAAGAACAACAAATAGAGAGAAAAGGAAAAGAGAGAAAGAAAAACGTTGTACCTATAAATGATATGAGTTGGAAAGACGAGATCCAGTTGTTCTACTGACTATTTAGTAAGTTATAGGTACCACGCCCAATGCTTTCTTTATCGCACAGAACACGAAATAAGTAGGGTATGGTTGAGTTTTTGTACTTGCTAGTGCGAGCACATAGTTTTCTATATTGGCTTCTGGTCCTGCCTGATGAGATGCAAGGGGAGAGTTGTGAATGAAGAGGGTGGTGTGAGTTGGATAAAATGGATTTAGCCCATTTTCCACATGAGTCCAAGTGCCTGTCGACCAGAATATTAACAAGCTGGTTAAGTGGCACGTTGCTAACCCTGCTGACAACCTTTAAAACCCTACGTATTAAGATATAGTCCTTCTTCATTAGCCCTGGAAAAACTAAGGGGGAACAATGGAGAATAATAGGCAGGATGCAAGAGTTTACGAATCGTAAGAGTAAGGGTTGGGTTATTCCAGAAAGTCTTCATGTAGAAGGTAAGAAGGAATATTTTCTTAGAAATCGCCAAGATATGAGACGACCAGGAAACATCAGCAGATAAAATGACGCCTAGGTATTCAATTTCTGACTTGGTTTCTATTTCAGTGCCATCTATGTTGCGCACCTCGTGAGAGCCAACCAGTCGGATTTATGCCTAAAGGTGAAATTTACTGTTTGGCATTTGGAAGGGTTTAAGGTAAAACTGTTTACCTTGGACTACTGGCTGATTTCTGACAGAAAGCCATTTAGTTTAGAGCAGTCACTTTGACATTTGACAGGCAAAGATACTGTCAGGTCGTCAGCATATTGAACAAAATTAGTGTCATTTGAAGATGGTACGTCATGCAGAAAGAAAGAAAAGAGAAGTGGGGAGAGTACAGCACCTTGGGGGACACCAGCTTCAGTGAGCGCAGCAGAGGAGGATTTACCTTTGTATACGGTGTACCGCATTCTGTCAGAGAAGTAGGAATGCAACCAGTTAGTGACCCAGGACTCGGTTTGTGTCATAGAGAGCTTATTCAGCAACAGACATCTGGGTACAGAGTCGAAAGCAGAAGTGAAGTCGAGAAACGTGCAGTGGACGTATTTGGCACCTTTATCTAATGATGAGGCGATACTGTTGTGTAAGACGGCTGCAGCATCTAAAGTGCTCCTCGCCTGTCTATATGCAAATTGTTTGAGGTCTTCGAAGCTTTTAAGGGAGTGTTTAAGTTTAAGAAGTACTAGTTTTTCCATCAGCTTTAGAAACGGGGAAGCAATGACAATGGGTCTAAATTTTACATTCTTGCTATTTCCAGGTTTAGGGACAGGGACTATTTTAATGTCTTTCCATGTAACAGGTACACCGTTCTTGGAAAAGGAAACGTTTAGGATGTTAGTAAGTGGAGAACATAAAGCATCTGAACATTGTTTTAGAACATATGCAAGTATACCATCAGGGCCAGAAGAAATGCACATTTACTGTGAGCAGGTCTTTGATATACGCTTGTAGCATATTCACTGTTGGTTGCAAAAACTACACCTCGCTGTCTGCTATAGTTTAACTTCACATTATATCTGATATCAATGGCTAAAACAATTGTTTATAGGCTTAAGACTGATGAAGTACGATTAAATTGTCCTTAAGTGATAACAGAAGCAGAACATAACTGTCAAATAAGTATACAACGAATGAAATGGGATTTATTAGGCTGAAAAACACCAAACCTTAGCTCTTGAATGTCTCGTTAGAGCAGCATATGTATTGCAATCTTCAGACCGTTGGATTTTTATCTCCCTTACAGAGAGTTTTCTGTGCTGACGGCCAGCAGAAGTATTTGGACATTTCAATGGGATAGCTTCTGGAAATAGATCGATCGGTGAAGATCCAGAAAGAGATTCTTCCATTTGTACAGTAGAAATGGATATTGTTGCTACACATTTGAACTGCCAGATAACCTTGAAGGTTATTCTTCAATATCCAATATCCTGATTACGAGCTAGTATAAACCAGTGATTTCTTTGAGCTCGCTTCTTGATTTTAAGGTAGAGGTTCCAGATCTTCGGTGAACCTATGCGCAGTAAATCCCGCCACTCGACTGCTTTAGCTCTGGTAGACTCCAAGAGGAGTGATGCGAGGATTGGTCAAGATTGTGGTTTGTAGTGTGCAGTATGTTAGGACTCAGCTGCTGCCGTGAATGGAGTTTGACCTAACACCCGTTGGTCATTCGGTGTAGTCATAAAAGTAGAATAGTAATAATAATAATAGGTTGTAGTGTAGATAATATAGGTTGAGATAAGTGAAATAATAAAGGTGAAATAATAAAGAAAGAAAGAAAAGATAGAGTAGTCGGTACAGTAGGAGAAGACAGGACGGGTCGTGAAGATTTAGCTTGTATGCTTATCCATTGACAATGTGGTTTCAAATTTCAAGAGGGTAAGCCATTGAGACACAAACCATGCATTTCTGCATGATTGTCCAGCTTCCGCTTGAAAATCTCCACAGATGGAGCTGTAGTTACGGCCGCCGGTAAAGCGTTCCAGGGACGGCAAACTCGAAGCGAGAAGAAATGTGAACGCACTCGAGTCCTTGGTCTCTGGTGTGCTATCCTTAGCGGGTTACCTCGTGGAAGCCTATAATCACTTAATGGCAGGATGCTCTTATCAGGATGGGCCTAGTCATTTAGGATCTTATAGACGATGATGAGGTCTCCCCTGTGACTACGGTAACTAAGTGTGAAAAGACTTAATTTCTTCAGTCTCTCCTCATATGATTTGTTGTGGAGGCCGATCACCCATTTTGTCGCTCGTCTCTGGACACTTTCTAATTGGCTTTCCAATACCAAGTCCAGATTTGACTCGCTAGATTTCAGCAAATAATTGTTGTTGGAACATACAAGTCTTCGGAACTGTCTGTTAGTTCCACCAGTCGTCTGTAATTTAAACCTCATCCCTGAAGTACAGAAGTGATATGAAAAACCAGGGGCTCAAGCAGTTAGCAAATTTTTTATATTTTTATTATAGCTTGATTCCACACCATATTTTTTGCTACAGTTATGGAATTTTCAGCATGTAAAAACGGTAGCCCAAATTCTGCAGGTCGACCATTGATATCAGGTGCGCGTCGGCGGGGGATTGAACTCCGGACCACGTGCATGATAGGCGAGAGTCCCAAACACTCTGCCACCGATGCACAGGGAAAACGACCCTGAAATGGAAAAGTAAGTTGGTAAAGCCAATAGCCTACACGGGGGAAACGACTCCATATTCTACCTCGTTTCTAAAGCTGATGGAAAAACTAGTACTTCTTAAACTTAAACACTCCCTTAAAAGCTTCGAAGACCTCAAACAATTTGCATATAGACAGGCGAGGAGCACTTTAGATGCTGCAGCCGTCTTACACAACAGTATCGCCTCATCATTAGATAAAGGTGCCAAATACGTCCACTGCACGTTTCTCGACTTCACTTCTGCTTTCGACTCTGTACCCAGATGTCTGTTGCTGAATAAGCTCTCTATGACACAAACCGAGTCCTGGGTCACTAACTGGTTGCATTCCTACTTCTCTGACAGAATGCGGTACACCGTATACAAAGGTAAATCCTCCTCTGCTGCGCTCACTGAAGCTGGTGTCCCCCAAGGTGCTGTACTCTCCCCACTTCTCTTTTCTTTCTTTCTGCATGATGTACCATCTTCAAATGACACTAATTTTGTTCAATATGCTGACGACCTGACAGTATCTTTGCCTGTCAAATGTCAAAGTGACTGCTCTAAACTAAATGGCTTTCTGTCAGAAATCAGCCAGTAGTCCAAGGTAAACAGTTTTACCTTAAACCCCTCCAAATGCCAAACAGTAAATTTCACCTTTAGGCATAAATCCGACTGGTTGGCTCTCACGAGGTGCGCAACATAGATGGCACTGAAATAGAAACCAAGTCAGAAATTGAATACCTAGGCGTCATTTTATCTGCTGATGTTTCCTGGTCGTCTCATATCTTGGCGATTTCTAAGAAAATATTCCTTCTTACCTTCTACATGAAGACTTTCTGGAATAACCCAACCCTTACTCTTACGATTCGTAAACTCTTGCATCCTGCCTATTATTCTCCATTGTTCCCCCTTAGTTTTTCCAGGGCTAATGAAGAAGGACTATATCTTAATACGTAGGGTTTTAAAGGTTGTCAGCAGGGTTAGCAACGTGCCACTTAACCAGCTTGTTAATATTCTGGTCGACAGGCACTTGGACTCATGTGGAAAATGGGCTAAATCCATTTTATCCAACTCACACCACCCTCTTCATTCACAACTCTCCCCTTGCATCTCATCAGGCAGGACCAGAAGCCAATATAGAAAACTATGTGCTCGCACTAGCAAGTACAAAAACTCAACCATACCCTACTTATTTCGTGTTCTGTGCGATAAAGAAAGCATTGGGCGTGGTACCTATAACTTACTAAATAGTCAGTAGAACAACTGGATCTCGTCTTTCCAACTCATATCATTTATAGGTACAACGTTTTTCTTTCTCTCTTTTCCTTTTCTCTCTATTTGTTGTTCTTCTTGTTATGTGCTGTTTTGTTTCTCTCTTCCTTACAAACTCTACTTAAAATATTCTTCTTCGTTCTTTCACACTCTGTATATCTCGACCTTTTTGATAGCGCTTACGCCAGTAAATATGATAGCACCTACTTTTCTAACACCTTCGAACACTGTTTACCTGTGGCTTTGCTACCGACATGCCAATATGTTGTTGTCATAATGAACTGATATTCCCTTAATCTATGTAGAATTTTATGTATGGATAATGTACTAACTGGATGCAATGCAGTAAAAGTGCTGAGAATTCCATTCTGTATCACAAGTACTGTTTTGTAATGAAGCAAGTCATTATCATTATTGATTATGTGCCTTCCGGTTTGGAGTGATTCTTAAAATGGCATCATTTTTTTGTTGACCAAATTTGCCTCTATTTCCAACTGTCGAGCGTGTGTTAAATTCACTGTTTGCCTCGATAACAGTCTTCCCCTAGTTTTGGATAGAAAAGATGATGAAATGCCTAATTGAATAATTTGACTAACCTCCCTCTTCAATGACGTTCATCTATCACTAGTGACTGGCTGAGTTCAGTAGAAGTGCGCTATTGCAACTTGCTACACTTTAGTAGCAGCTCAAAGTGGTAGACACGAGATGGAGATGAGATTCGAAAGAAAAATAATGTCAGGTTGAAAGAATATTTTTTATATTTTTATATTTTGATTACAGCTTGATGGCACACCGTATTTTCAGAACAAGTATTAACACGGAAAACATGAGGGCCTGATGGATGTAGTAGATCTAAAGGATGGAATGCCTCTGCGGCTATGGAAATAATTTTCAGCCATATCATCACCAACAGTCTCAAGCCATTAACTCTTATTGGCTCGAGGATCCCTACTTGGTATCTGACTTCCCTGCGACATTCAAACTAACTGCCAAACAGTCTGTGGATTGATGCCATGTTTTGATTTGACCACTCCCAACTCTTTTCCAACTTATTCCTATATCGGTTAACATTGCTTATAGAGGAAAACTGTGGCCCAGCGTGCATGCCACCCCGTCCTAGGCATCTCAGTTTATAACTTCCTTCCTTAACACTCTATACCTAGCCTCGATATTACTAACCATCATACGACATCTACCATGGAAAACAGAGCATCATCTCACTTACATTTAACAGGGTATGAATTACGTCCTGAAAGAAATACTAAGATTCCTGTTGAAGGTGTTCAGAAGACTCTGCATTTTGCCGGCATCTTCACTTACTTAGCACACCCTCACTATGTTTGTATCAAATGCAATTAGTTTCCTTATGACTTTTTTACATTCTGTGTCACCGTGTGCGCAGATGTGGTGATGATGGTGCCGGATTTCGCTTGTGCTGGTTTGAAATTAAAAAACCCTGTGTCAAGGTATTTACTGTCCACTAGTGTTTGTGACGATGAACTTCTGTGTCTCCAAAGATTTCATATATTCAGGCAACCCTTTCTTGGATTCATTTATACTTAGAAACACCCCTACAGATGTCGAGGTAGTAATTATCCTGAAACCAGGCCCACTAATGGGTGGGAATTTGTGAGGCGGTAAATGATACAAACAAGACAAAATGGTAAAGACACGATAACATTTGAACAACAGTCATTTACAATACATTCTAATTTATTTATTCTCTTATTTTGCAGAAGCCATTCGAACTCAGGAGCCTGTCCCACAGATAAGGGTGGTTCTCATATGTCCCCACCATCATATCCGCTGACTAGCAATCACCACCCTCCCACCATTTTGTGCAAGGCCCTGGCAAAATGCTTCATTTTTTGTTATATATATCTTTTAATTTCTGTTATAATATGCCACAAACTTTTCTTTTTTTTTAAAAATATTCATTCAACTCATTCGAAGTCATGGCATGAGTGACTACTTTCAGAAGACCGTCATGTATGTTTCATCTGTTACAGCACTTTGGAGAGGAACAATAATAAAAGTATAAGGAAAATAGACTATCAGAGTCTACATTGTAGATATAAACAAATGTAATTTCGGAAAACAGTGCATAATCGTGCAGCATTAAATATATAAGTAGTAGTAAGTTATAATATGTTGTTCCGAAAGATCTGACTACACAAGATTATAGTTATAGAACAGTAAGATAGGATTCATTACTATTTAGGACTGCTTTTTAGGCGTTTCTGCAATATCCTACAAAGTTCCTGGGTTTTGGAGTTACCCACAAGCGATTTATTTTCTTCAAGTTGTGACATCATTTTAAATTAATCTTCAAGCCGTTTAAGAGTTTCATGTATTTGGTTCAACGCATTAAATTCCTTAAATATATGGTATTTCCTTTTTAATTTCTTTAGTTTTAGTCGCGTTTTGCGGTCTAGTTAGTGTCTTTAGAGCAGATTTTAGAAGCGCGACTGTGTCTCTTGCTGAGCCAATTGTTTTGTAGAAAATATCAAGTGATACTTCTAAGTTATTGTTGATGAAGTATTTTCCCAGTAAGAACTTCTCAACAGATATGATAGGAATTCCCAATCGGCATTCTTATAGTCCCTATATTGATAGTGCACCGGGGAATTTTTAGGTGTGTATTAGTTGTTAATTGGAGGGGTAGCGTGCAGTACAATATGTTGTGATCACTGTTATCGAGTTTATTTCCCACCTCTGTCGAGATGGGCTCTATTTCATGACTGAGGATTAAGTCATGAGTATTTTTGTTTGTTGTAGGAAGGCGTACGCACTGTTTCCATCCACCTACGTCTATAGCTTGTAGTGGCTCGTCATGGATTCTGGGTCCTGTACATGTATCCCAGTTTACTCCAGGTAAGTTGAAATCGCCACAGACTACTTTGTAGTCAAAGTCCAGCGTAGCTACATGCTCTAGTATTTCTCCCATAGTTATATCAGTCATTTCAGGGCTATTAGAGGGTCTGTATATACATCCCAAGAGAATTTTATTTTCGTTTGTGTGGATGCTTATCCACTTAGATTCTGGGAGTTTCTCAGTAGTTGGGTTATTGAAAGTATTGGAGTTAGTGGATTTAGAGTTATATATTAAGCAACCGCCTCCTCTTTTGTCAACTCTATCGTTCCTATAGATGTCGTAGTTGTCTGTTACTAGCTTTGTGTCAGGTATATCAGCAGTAAGCCAGGTTTCAGTCACCATTAATAGTGTCGGCCGTTCTATGTATGCCAGGCAGCGAAGCGATGTTATTTTATTAAGGAGAGATCTAGCATTCAGTAGCATAATCGTTAGTAAACCAGAGTTATTGGAGGAGAGGTTAACATGGTTACTTGTTACTATCCCTACGTTATTTTTGTAGGGGCTGTGAGGTGAGACAGAGTCAGTGTGTGTACTATTTCCTGGATGAATTGTGCAGCGAATGGGGCTATTGTTTCTGCATCCGAAAATAATCCTGTTGCATATTTTGACTTTTAGCATCCATGGGTGGACATCTGCGTTCATTTACTGGTGATATATAGTTTGCCTTGCAATTGCGTTGTAGTTTGCTGGACCTAGGTACCCTGTGTTAAGATTACCTTGGTAGTTGTACCTCATGGGTCTTTCATAGTCGTATGCATATTGGCTCACATCACATGTGTGAGTGAAGTTATTGAGGGGATCAAGTGTTGATCTATACTCATTTTGTTGATGAGGTTTAACATAGATAGTGCGAGAGTTTGGACGAGAATATTCATTAATATGGTGCCTATATGAGTCCCGTTTAGTGCTCCATATATCCTGAGGATCCATTCTACGTTGCATTCCCAAGTTATGTGGGTTGCTAGGCGTGTTACTCCTAGTTCGGGAAGGGGTATTCTTACTCACATGCTGCATGACATTTTCGGGAATATGCTTTGTTACCCATGCATTGTCACTTTTTAGACTGACATGCTGCTTATTAGACTTATTACGAGGGAGGTATGTCGAAGTCTGGAGTGGGACTCTAGGCTTTGTGGTCTTTCTTGCAGTTTCTACTGCGGCACTCTCGGGCTTGCATCCAGATTGAGTGTGGTCTGCCAGTGGTTTCTGGTCAGCCGTAGTTTGTGCGTCAGTATCAACCTCATGTAGGTCAGCAGGTTTTCCAGATGTGCTCACATGTACTTTAAGATTGCATCCAGTGACACTGCTCTTACTGCGTTTCGGGTCACTTTTACTTGCCGATTTTTCTCCCAACACTATACAGGTGACTTGCTGTGCTTCAGTGTCCGTCAACACTTTAGCACTGATACCAGATGCATTTCTCAGTGTGGTGTGTCAACTTTGTATCGAAGGAGTTCTTGGTTGCTTGCCTTTGGTTAGGTGTTTTATCCTAGACAACTTTAATAGTCTTGAATTTAGTAGCGGTAGCCAGAAGATCTTCGGCAGATACCCAACGTTACTGGTGGTCTCGCCAACGGCGTGATGTCCGAGACTTTGCCTAGGGGTGTAAAACATGTGGCAGAGTAAAGAACAAACAGAGGAAACCCAGGGGGCCACTTATTAACAGGAAGGCTGGTTACCTCAACGAAATAATTGGCGTAGATACCATAGGACCTATACGGGAGACCCCACGGGGGAACAAATATATCTCGGTCATGGTTGATTACTTTACGAAATGGTGTGAAGCTGTACCCCTACAGCGTATTGATGCCTTTACAGTAGCTAAAGCTTTATTTGATTGTTGGATTGCCCATTGGGGCGCACCCGAACAATTGAATTCGGATCAAGGAACTAACTTCGAAAGCATCTTGGTTAGAGAATTGTGCCATCTATTCGGGATTAAGAAGTCCAGAACCACAGCGTACCATCCTGAAGGCAATGGTTAGTCGAACGTACCAATCGAACCTTAAAATCATTACTACGCCTATTCTTAGAGAGAAAATCACAATCAGCCTGGGATATGATGTTACCAAGATGCTTGTTGGCCTACCAAGGAAGCACACACATGTCTACGGGGGAGACTTCACACCTGTTATGGACCGCCCGCGAATTACGACTGCCTAGTGATACCTTGGTTATGCCCCGATGCGATGACCCGCTTACTACGTCGGAAATAATGATAAGGTTGCGAGGAGACATAGCCAGATATCATAGCTATGCACGCAAAGAAATTCAACGGGCACAGGAGCGACAGAAACACTACTACGATTGGAAGCAGTGGGGAACACCATTCAAAATAGGGGATAAGGTGTGGCTGCGTCAACCACCGACTGACAACTAGAGTCGTCATAAAGCCCCGGCACAGTGGACAGGCCCATATGTGGTATACTGTAGAGTAACGGAAAACACCTACGAAATCCAAGAAGACAACGACAACCCTCAGAAAATGATAGTGCACTTCAACCGTCTGAAACCGTCCAGACCAAACAGACAAGCACCGAGGAAAACTCCGCCTAATCTTGATAACCATAATAACCATGTGTTTCTTTCTCTTGCAGGACGCTGCCAAGGCGGGGAGAAAGAAAGACTGAAGTCTCTGGGGACAGCTTTTTGGAAGCGAGGGTGTCTGGTAGTGGTTCAAATTTGAAAGGATGCATCAGTTCAAAAACCGGTGGACGCTGAACTGTAATAGCCTAGCTCTTTGAACATATATATATAACTTTTTTGACTTCTGCTGGTGATAATTCAGTTGTCAATTGTAAAGTGCTTCACCTCAAGTCGTGTTCTGCCTCTTCGCCTTACCCTGCGTGTTTGACCTGTATTATTGTTTGTGTTGTTCTATTACAGTAGTGGTTCAACTCGAAAGACTCTATAGTCAGTTTCAAGGTCATGGTGGGTTCCTTCGTCCACAGCTTATATGTTTTCGTGAATTCGTTTCCCATTGAAATTTAAAGGCTTCTTGGATATTTTGCTTGTTTTGCAGTGTGTGCGTCAGTCTTTGTCACTGGATGCTACCATTAAGCTTATTTTTAGTCTGAAGTTCCCAGTTGTTACGTTGGTAATTAAGGATTATTGTAAACCTGCAATCATTGAGCTAATTCGCCAATACTATGCTAATGTGATAACATCATTTATTCAGTAAACTCCGTAACTATTCTGTCATTGTTTGATTATTTGCTTAAACTGAAACTGTGCGCTGGTTTATCAGCATGACTGGCTGTAATTCAGCACCTTGCTCTTGTTCCACGCATTTCCAGAGGTAGATTAGCAGCCTTATTGCAGCTCCCCTAGCCCAAGTTCAGCATCCAGTGCTCCTTTTTAAGAAAGCGCCTTCTTCCGGATCAGGGTTATTTTAGTACATTCTGGGTTCACTTCAAGTAGATAAAATATTCACTTACCGTTAAAAGACATTATTGACGCGTTGGTTAGATTTTGCTGAGAATTGTTGTAAATTTGGTCTTTTAAGCACCCAAGCTTATTATACTGCTGAATTAAATCTCACTAACTCCGAAATAATTCCAACATTCTATAGCGGGTAAATTCTGAATCTCTTCTGAAATGGATTCTTTAATGGCACAGCCTAGAACTCAGTGTAGGTTTTCAGCATGACTGGCACTAATTCAGCACCTTGATCTTTTCCTAGGCACTTTCAGGAGTAGATTAGAACCTGCTGGGTTTGCTTATCAGCGTTGTTCCAGCTCTCACGGGACATATTATGCACTGGCTAGCGTTACTTCAGAACGAAAAGACTATATTCGGCACCCAGCTCTCTTTTTAAGCACGATCTTTCCCGTCCAGTATGAGCGGACAAAACACTCCTTCCTCTTCCAGATCTATAAGTCACAACAAACTGATATAAAGGCCATCTGTAATTAATTTGTAGAAGGAATTATACCTTCTTGTACTGAAACTTATCCCCATCTTATTCGTTTTATAATTACGATAAACCCAAAGTGCTTCTGGAAACTTATGATAGAGATCTATCATATCATTACGAGCGAAAATGACTTTCGATACAAAACCTGTATTGTCTTGCAGAACACTAACTGGACCTGTCTGCCTCAGTCGATGAAGGAGGTCTTGTAAACCACCGATTTCTATTCTGCTGCTCCTTTTTACTTTGATACGACTCATATTTATTTATTCTAGCCCGCATGTTCTTGATATCATCATACAGGATAAATTTACCGATTCTCTCATGACCTAAATCCATGTTCTAATGAACATCAGAGTTCCTCTCAATAAACGGTTGCACAACTGTCATTTCCTCTGATGATAGCCGATGTCTAGATAGATCGGGAGGTATGAAACTTGCTGTGCATGGATGGTAATGCACAGTTTGGTAGGTGGCCATAGTGTATTCTTCAGATGTACGCCGTAATGTAAATATTGAATGACATGCAATATTTTTGGAACATATCCTTCGATCGACAGACAGATATAAAGGGGTTTCTACTTCAGTGATAACAACAGTTTTATTCCCCACACTTTAAATATTGTATGGAACTTCCAGCGGAATTTATTTCCTGATATTTTCCCTTCCTACAGGATTTTCAAATAAAATATTAATTGATGGCAGATGGTGTGACACCATGCTGTCTGACCTGAAGCACGAACCAATCTCGCCTGATAAATACACAACATTATGTTTGAAACCAATTATAAGAAATTCAGTAGTACATTTTGCAACCCAAGGATATAATTCAAATATAGTTATCTGATGTTTTGAGATACGCTGTCACCCACGGTAATGCTCTTTCTCAATTTCAGTAGAAACCAACGAACCAGCAGGTTATAAACATTTTAGAAACTCAGGAGAGTAAATATAAAGCCATTAGTAGTCATATTTTAGGCGATTAAAATAAAATAAAGAAGAGAAGAAATTCTATGCGTTATAACGACAGAAATGTTTCACAGCTCAAGTTTTAAGCAAGCTGCCAGTATGGTTGTATATGAAGTAGCTAAACGGCATGAGAATGCCTAGACCTTTGAACGTAAAATAAATTCATACAGGTTTCTATGGCTACAAGAATAATATGGCATGGTATTTGAAATAATAAACCAGTGTTCCCTTTTCACAAATTTATATGTGATTGTCTTACATACATTTACTTTTGTGCTCTATAGTAAGTAACACTATGTTACGGGTACAAAAACCAATTTCAGCAACAATGTTTATTTATTATGATTTTAATTCATAGTTTTTTATGGTGACCTTAGAATGCGAATTGGCCATACTCTGAAGAAACCATCAAGTGACATCACTAGACAGGCCCTCCAGTGGAACCCGGACGGGAAGTGGCGAGTTGGTCGTCAGTGCGAGCGTGACATGGAGGAGGTCACGTGAAGAGGAGATGAAAGCATGTGGGCAGATGTGGATCCAGGTGAAAAGGTTTGTGGAGAACCGAACGCAATGGAGACGTGCGGCTGAAGCCCTGTGTTCCTCTAGGAACTAAAAGAAACAATAATAATAATAGTAGCAGGCCCAGTATCCTACCTGGTGTGTTGGGTATTTCGGAAGCAGTTCTATCAACCATAATCGCCTCATCTTTCAAATTCAGTTCAATCAGGATTGTGACTGATATGTTTGATTGTGATAATTTAGGATGGACAGTCACGTGTTGCAAAAAATTCTTAGTAAATAAATTGTAAAAGTTTGGTGTGATTATATATTTGATTTCATTGCTCATTTAATAAAACATAGAACCAACAACTCGAAGTGTTATTGCAATCATTTATTTATGATCCTCTTATTATATTATCTGTTTACTAAAACTAGAACTCAGTCATCCTAACTACGATTTCTAATTGTTATGCGCGTATAATGTATAAGATAATTTGGCTACCTGTTTTATGGTACTCATACTATCCCAACCCAAAACCCTTTAGGATGGTCTTGGTTGACAAATTACCCACCAATATAAACAAATATGTATATTACAGGTTTCCGCGATTTTTTAAGGTAACAACAGAGTACGGTTCATTTTTTCCACAAATGAACCCACAACTTTCAAGCAGCTAAAAGGACTGAGTTTAACTCCAGATTTACAGGTTTGTGTTAATTCCAAACAAGTCATTGACTGACTGGTTTCAACGTAGAAATTTGCACAAAAGTGCAACAGTTCAAATTGACACACTCCCTCCTTATAGCACGCAAACCAAGAAAAGTCAGTAAACCAAGATTCAAAAGAGAGATAGATAATAAACAGAAGTGTGGATGAGGCAAAAAGAATATAAATATGGAAGGACAAGTGAAAAACATGACTTCTACTAAATTTCTCCCATCGATTGTTGTTGTTGGTTGGTTGGTTATCTACATCCCCTCCTCATTCTCTGTGTTCACCTGAATAAGTGAAGGAAATCACCTACTCGGACTGAATGGAAGCTTTATTTGACGTGAGTTTTCACAGTGGCCTAAGTCGTCTTTCTTTGGCAGGTTGACAAAGTAGTCTTTCTTCGAATTAGTGGTTACCTTTTCCTCTCTCTAAATTGTTTGCAATATTGGAGTCAGTCTCTGCCACAGTTTCCGGGTCTTACGAGTGTATCCACATGACTTCCTAATCTGTTTTATATAGTTCTGTTGTTACAAACCTGTCAAGTCATTCGTCCTGTATAACTTGGACTACGTGAACAGTTACAGCAGCCTCTCAATAAAGAGTTGTTAGGTGAAAAGTTCGTTTTCTCGCGAACATCAAACTGCTACTGAGATATAGAAGCAAATGTCCAGAACAGAAAGTCCTCTTTGCCGCTGTGGTTAGACGTTGGCATATAATCTCGATAGGAGTACCTCCCTTAAAGTGTAACCGCGAAAACAACTGTTTTTCCTGCAACGTTATAAGTTCATACTTGCGGCTGTTAAAAGCTAAACTGTGTTCTATAAACTTTCCCAAATGTTAGTTTTCTCTAATCATCTCATCGAGTTGGGTCTATATTTTGTTAGAAAACACCTTCAGAAATGTTGTATACTAAGATTTGATCTCTAGTTTTGAGGGCGTAGTCCTTTCAAGGGATTCCTGTTCTCTTCTGCCTAGTGAAGCGTCAAGAAGGTTCACGGTCATTATGTCTTCTCTCGCACGTGAGATGAATCTCTTGGTGAGCGCTACTGAAGTGGTTCAAAATCGAATCATTACTTAAACATTTATTGTAGACTACATAAGTAACAATCATGAAACTACAGTATAGTTCTGTTTTCACTATTTCATTTTCCAACGGGTCATTTTTAAGTGTCGCTACATTTTTGCCAATAAATGGCCTAGTGGAGGTGATATTGTATCTACTCTATAACGTCTCCACCACACAACTGACCATTATTGTAATCATAGCATATTCTACTTTATAACTGTAAGAAAATAGAGAGAATGAATTGAAAAGATTATTCTTCATTCAGTAGAAGAGACAAACAGCCGTTCAAGATAGCAGATACACCTTGCTAAAGAGTGTCAACAAGGTGAAAACCTAGGTCCAAGACTTCCTGCTGATTACCTCCCACCATTTTACAACAGTTATGTGTGGTTCATCTCCGCGTGCCCTTAATGCACCAAGTTTGTGTTTTCCTGAAAAAAATTACTAATACATTGATATATGATTGTGAATGTTTCAGTTATACTAGGTTAGATAACAATAACAGTGAATACTGTACCATATTTAAGATGTGCGTCGGTGGCACAGTGGTTAGGACTCTCGCAGACCATGCACATGGTCCGCGGTTCGATCCCCTGCCGGCGCACACCCGATATCTATGGTCGGCCTGTAAATTTGAGCTACCGATATCCATGCTGAAAATTCCATACTTGTACTGAAAATACGGTGTGGAATCAAGCTGTAATCAAAATAAAAATATAAATAAATGGTAAAATATTCTCTTATCCCGGTTTTTTTAAACGTTGGAAATTGTCGATTTAATTCAGATCTCAGGTAATCTGTTGATCGAATTCACTAATTCCAGTTTTAACAGTCAGTGCATGTAAAATTGGTGGCCAAACAAAAACATGGCCTCATCAATCCATGAAATCCCTGACAGTTAAACTGAGTCAGGTAGGGAGATGCAGACTTCTGGGTTGGGGCCCTCGAAACTCTAAGAACCAATGGCTGGAGACAATAGGTGACATGGCTCAAAATCGTTGTCAATGGCTTACGCAGATGTATCCAGTCTCTGTAATCTTTCATATTCCTTTCTACCATTACTCATTCTGTTTCATTCACTCTTATACTTGTCAAAACTCTATTGATTCTCTTGACTCATTTTCTTGTCTACCTTTGTGTGCTATTTGGAACGTGGCAACTCGAACTGCTGCACTTCGGTGTCAAGTTTTATGTTGAATCCAGCCAGCATGTAAAATTTTACTAGTTTCCTTTGGCGACCAATATTATTCAAGTCACAAAATATGGTCTACTTGATAACATATGTGGTAATCAAGTAAGCGAGCATATTTTCATAAAAGTACATACTTCTGATTGATTGAGACAAGTGCATGCATACCACTCAAATCAACAAGTAGTGCGTGTTGGCCAGATTATCGAATTGACCTAAACACCGGAATGCCGTTTCGCTAGTTTTGTGGTCGAATCTGTCGGTAGTGTGCCCGGTTCGACTCAGCTCATGGTGCCATATCAATTCAAACCACCCGATAATAGCAGTCACAACTCAGGAGCTATATTCAACCTTTATCTGATATTTCACTGCCCACCCAAAAATGAATTATCCTCTTTTCTTCCCTTGACACATTTTCGGGATCTTGACTTATATTTCCAAACTGCCTTTTCTTATTTAATGACTGCTATACTCGAATCTGTCTATATATAAATATATATATATTTCTGGTAAACAGTGAATAAAAAGACTGCATCACATTGCCTCATAGCACATTATATTGTTGCTTAATGTGTAGACTTTTGTTTTTGCGGATTGACTAATTTCATGGATTCTGTTCTTTGTTTACTTTCTACAATATGTTGTGATCACTGTTATCGAGTTTATTTCCCACCTCTGTCGAGATGGGCTCTATTTCATGACTGAGGATTAAGTCATGAGTATTTTTGTTTGTTGTAGGAAGGCGTACGCACTGTTTCCATCCACCTACGTCTATAGCTTGTAGTGGCTCGTCATGGATTCTAGGTCCTGTACATGTATCCCAGTTTACTCCAGGTAAGTTGAAATCGCCACAGACTACTTTGTAGTCAAGTCCAGCGTAGCTACATGCTCTAGTATTTCTCCCATAGTTATATCAGTCATTTCAGGGCTATTAGAGGGTCTGTATATACATCCCAAGAGAATTTTATTTTCGTTTGTGTGGATGCTTATCCACTTAGATTCTGGGAGTTTCTCAGTAGTTGGGTTATTGAAAGTATTGGAGTTAGTGGATTTAGAGTTATATATTAAGCAACCGCCTCCTCTTTTGTCAACTCTATCGTTCCTATAGATGTCGTAGTTGTCTGTTACTAGCTTTGTGTCAGGTATATCAGCAGTAAGCCAGGTTTCAGTCACCATTAATAGTGTTGGCCGTTCTATGTATGCCAGGCAGCGAAGCGATGTTATTTTATTAAGGAGAGATCTAGCATTCAGTAGCATAATCGTTAGTAAACCAGAGTTATTGGAGGAGAGGTTAACATGGTTACTTGTTACTATCCCTACGTTATTTTTGTAGGGGCTGTGAGGTGAGACAGAGTCAGTGTGTGTACTATTTCCTGGATGAATTGTGCAGCGAGTGGGGCTATTGTTTCTGCATCCGAAAATAATCCTGTTGCATATTTTGACTTTTAGCATCCATGGGTGGACATCTGCGTTCATTTACTGGTGATATATAGTTTGCCTTGCAATTTGCGTTGTAGTTTGCTGGACCTAGGTACCCTGTGTTAAGATTACCTTGGTAGTTGTACCTCATGGGTCTTTCATAGTCGTATGCATATTGGCTCACATCACATGTGTGAGTGAAGTTATTGAGGGGATCAAGTGTTGATCTATACTCATTTTGTTGATGAGGTTTAACATAGATAGTGCGAGAGTTTGGACGAGAATATTCATTAATATGGTGTCTATATGAGTCCCGTTTAGTGCTCCATATATCCTGAGGATCCATTCTACGTTGCATTCCCAAGTTATGTGGGTTGCTAGGCATGTTACTCCTAGTTCGGGAAGGGGTATTCTTACTCACATGCTGCATGACATTTTCGGGAATATGCTTTGTTACCCATGCATTGTCACTTTTTAGACTGACATGCTGCTTATTAGACTTATTACGAGGGAGGTATGTCGAAGTCTGGAGTGGGACTTTAGGCTTTGTGGTCTTTCTTGCAGTTTCTACTGCGGGACTCTCGGGCTTGCATCCAGATTGAGTGTGGTCTGCCAGTGGTTTCTGGTCAGCCGTAGTTTGTGCGTCAGTATCAACCTCATGTAGGTCAGCAGGTTTTCCAGATGTGCTCACATGTACTTTAAGATTGCACCCAGTGACACTGCTCTTACTGAGTTTCGGGTCACTTTTACTTGCCGATTTTTCTCCCAACACTATACAGGTGACTTGCTGTGCTTCAGTGTCCGTCAACACTTTAGCACTGATACCAGATGCATTTCTCAGTGTGGTGTGTCAACTTTGTATCGAAGGAGTTCTTGGTTGCTTGCCTTTGGTTAGTTGTTTTATCCTAGACAACTTTAATAGTCTTGAATTTAGTAGCGGTAGCCAGAAGATCTTCGGCAGATACCCAACGTTACTGGTGGTCTCGCCAACGGCGTGATGTCCGAGACTTTGCCTAGGGGTGTAAAACATGTGGCAGAGTAAAGAACAAACAGAGGAAACCCAGGGGGCCACTTATTAACAGGAAGGCTGGTTACCTCAACGAAATAATTGGCGTAGATACCATAGGACCTATACGGGAGACCCCACGGGGGAACAAATATATCTCGGTCATGGTTGATTACTTTACGAAATGGTGTGAAGCTGTACCCCTACAGCGTATTGATGCCTTTACAGTAGCTAAAGCTTTATTTGATTGTTGGATTGCCCATTGGTGCGCACCCGAACAATTGAATTCGGATCAAGGAACTAACTTCGAAAGCATCTTGGTTAGAGAATTGTGCCATCTATTCGGGATTAAGAAGTCCAGAACCACAGCGTACCATCCTGAAGGCAATGGTTAGTCGAACGTACCAATCGAACCTTAAAATCATTACTACGCCTATTCTTAGAGAGAAAATCACAATCAGCCTGGGATATGATGTTACCAAGATGCTTGTTGGCCTACCAAGGAAGCACACACACGTTTACGGGGGAGACTTCACACCTGTTATGGACCGGCCGCGAGTTACGACTGCCCAGTGATACCTTGGTTATGCCCCGATGCGATGACCCGCTTACTACGTCGGAAATAATGATAAGGTTGCGAGGAGACATAGCCAGATATCATAGCTATGCACGCAAAGAAATTCAACGGGCACAGGAGCGACAGAAACACTACTACGATCGGAAGCAGTGGGGTACACCATTCAAAATAGGGGATAAGGTGTGGCTGCGTCAACCACCGACCGACAACTGGAGTCGTCATAAAGCCCTAGTACAGTGGACAGGACCATATGTCGTATACCGTAGAGTGACGGACAACACCTACGAAATCCAAGAAGACAACGACAACCCTCAGAAAATGACAGGGCACTTCAACCGTCTAAAACCGTCCAGACCAAACAGACAGGCACCGAGGAAAACTCCGCCTAATCTTGATAACCATAATAACCATGTGTTTCTTTCTCTTGCAGGGACGGTGCCGAGGCGGGGAGAAAGAAAGCCTGAAGTCTCTGGGGACAGCTTTTTGGAAGCGAGGGTGTCTGGTAGTGGTTCAAATTTGAAAGGATGCATCAGTTCAAAAACCGGTGGACGCTGAACTGTAATAGCCTAGCTCTTTGAACATATATATATATACTTTTTTGACTTCTGCTGGTGATAATTCAGTTGTCAATTATAAAGTGCTTCACCTCAAGTCGTGTTCTGCCTCTTCGCCTTACCCTGCGTGTTTGACCTGTATTATTGTTTGTGTTGTTCTATTACAGTAGTGGTTCAACTCGAAAGACTCTATAGTCAGTTTCAAGGTCATGGTGGGTTCCTTCGTCCACAGCTTATATGTTTTCGTGAATTCGTTTCCCATTGAAATTTAAAGGCTTCTTGGATATTTTGCTTGTTTTGCAGTGTGTGCGTCAGTCTTTGTCACTGGATGCTACCATTAAGCTTATTTTTAGTCTGAAGTTCCCAGTTGTTACGTTGGTAATTAAGGATTATTGTAAACCTGCAATCATTGAGCTAATTCGCCAATACTATGCTAATGTGATAACATCATTTATTCAGTAAACTCCGTAACTATTCTGTCATTGTTTGATTATTTGCTTAAACTGAAACTGTGCGCTGGTTTATCAGCATGACTGGCTGTAATTCAGCACCTTGCTCTTGTTCCACGCATTTCCAGAGGTAGATTAGCAGCCTTATTGCAGCTCCCCTAGCCCAAGTTCAGCATCCAGTGCTCCTTTTTAAGAAAGCGCCTTCTTCCGGATCAGGGTTATTTTAGTACATTCTGGGTTCACTTCAAGTAGATAAAATATTCACTTACCGTTAAAAGACATTATTGACGCGTTGGTTAGATTTTGCTGAGAATTGTTGTAAATTTGGTCTTTTAAGCACCCAAGCTTATTATACTGCTGAATTAAATCTCACTAACTCCGAAATAATTCTAACATTCTATAGCGGGTAAATTCTGAATCTCTTCTGAAATGGATTCTTTAATGGCACAGCCTAGAACTCAGTGTAGGTTTTCAGCATGACTGGCACTAATTCAGCACCTTGATCTTTTCCTAGGCACTTTCAGGAGTAGATTAGAACCTGCTGGGTTTGCTTATCAGCGTTGTTCCAGCTCTCATGGGACATATTATGCACTGGCTAGCGTTACTTCAGAACGAAAAGACTATATTCGGCACCCAGCTCTCTTTTTAAGCACGATCTTTCCCGTCCAGTATGAGCGGACAAAAACACTCCTTCCTCTTCCAGATCTATAAGTCACAACAAACTGATATAAAGGCCATCTGTAATTAATTTGTAGAAGGAATTATACCTTCTTGTACTGAAACTTATCCCCATCTTATTCGTTTTATAATTACGATAAACCCAAAGTGCTTCTGGAAACTTATGATAGAGATCTATCATATCATTACGAGCGAAAATGACTTTCGATACAAAACCTGTATTGTCTTGCAGAACACTAACTGGACCTGTCTGCCTCAGTCGATGAAGGAGGTCTTGTAAACCACCGATTTCTATTCTGCTGCTCCTTTTTACTTTGATACGACTCATATTTATTTATTCTAGCCCGCATGTTCTTGATATCATCATACAGGATAAATTTACCGATTCTCTCATGACCTAAATCCATGTTCTAATGAACATCAGAGTTCCTCTCAATAAACGGTTGCACAACTGTCATTTCCTCTGATGATAGCCGATGTCTAGATAGATCGGGAGGTATGAAACTTGCTGTGCATGGATGGTAATGCACAGTTTGGTAGGTGGCCATAGTGTATTCTTCAGATGTACGCCGTAATGTAAATATTGAATGACATGCAATATTTTTGGAACATATCCTTCGATCGACAGACAGATATAAAGGGGTTTCTACTTCAGTGATAACAACAGTTTTATTCCCCACACTTTAAATATTGTATGGAACTTCCAGCGGAATTTATTTCCTGATATTTTCCCTTCCTACAGGATTTTCAAATAAAATATTAATTGATGGCAGATGGTGTGACACCATGCTGTCTGACCTGAAGCACGAACCAATCTCGCCTGATAAATACACAACATTATGTTTGAAACCAATTATAAGAAATTCAGTAGTACATTTTGCAACCCAAGGATATAATTCAAATATAGTTATCTGATGTTTTGAGATACGCTGTCACCCACGGTAATGCTCTTTCTCAATTTCAGTAGAAACC